>CM062805.1:1120250644-1121585644 GCA_031772625.1 Pinus tabuliformis
TGATTTCAGATTGGTTTTCCCTACCTAGTCCAAGCAAAAAATGAACCTGCACCAGTGCCGTTGGTGTGATAATCTCCTTTCCTGCAATTCCGTTTGATTGTTTTTCGCACGGGTACAAGCAGGAGAAATGAACATGCACTAATGCACGTTGTTGTGATATTTTCTTTCCTACAATTCTGTTTGATTGGTTTTTCCCTGCCTGGTCCAAGCAGGAGAAATGAACCTGCACCAGTGCATTTGGTGTGTTGCAACAAGATTTTTAGCTTACTTCCCGCAATCTTCTTTTCTTTCATTAAATGCTTATGATGGGATAAATGTATATTGATTATTTCTTCATTATTGCATTCTGTTAAGATCAAGAAAATTCACTTTTTATGTGTGCAATTTAATTTGACACTTGCAATAATTAAGCACTCATTTTAAGAATTAATAGCTAAGTGCAGGAAGCTTTGATCAGGTGCAAGAACTAGTTTCTTGTCATAGGATATGAGTGCTCTAAACCCTAGAAGTTTGAGCCCTTGCATGATAAAAAAGCCTTTGGTAAAGACACCATTTATACCTCCCACATAAACCTTTGTTGCTGCACTAGTGCAAGCAGACTACGATAATGTAGGACAGATTATTGCAAGAAGGAAATCTTTAAAGAAGCAGGTTTAAGGGCTCATTCACGAGACTACCACGTGTCTCCGCTAAAGAAAAACATAACACATACTCAGTAATTAAAAATTGATCAGTTGGAGTGATTGCCTTTTTATTTTGATTCCTTTGCAAATGCATTCTTTCTTGTTCTAGCACTATATTACTTTGATGATTCAGTTATCTTTTACTCTTTTGATTCTACAAGCTTTTCTTTAAGAAAGTAGGAATTTCTATCAAGAAAATTCATGCCATCTCTGGCATTTCCTATGCTTCATCTCTAAGTTTACGGATCCCCTGGGTTGACAATTAAGTATTGAGGAGTTTGCTTAAGTGCAATTCCTACACCCAACATTTTGGTGGCATTACCAAGGAGGCGATTTGATTTGGTAAGAATTTTCTATTGATGCAATAGGGGTAAGTCTGACTTTATCTTTTTGTATTTTTTATGCAAGTGTGGTGAGCTTTATTTCAGCCAATAACTTTTAAAATCAATTATCTTCATATCCTAATCTTTAACGTTATATCACTTTTGGGCTGTTGTAAGAACCCCTGTTACTGATATGTGTGGAGACAAGGACTATCAATCAACCAGATGGACTTAAAGATGATAACAAGTATGAAGGTTCTCTCTCAAGCCCTAGCAGTTACTGGGATCTTGATCTCTACCTCTCAGGAAGAAAAATTCTTGACAATAGTCAAGGACTTGTCCATTTCTCCACCATCAGAAGAGAATTTATAAGTCTCTTTTGAGGAGATGAATGAATCATGCACTATAATCAACAAAGGATATCCATTGGAACCTGAGAATGAAAATTTCTTGACATGTCTATCAGTAGATGCAGAATGTGATCAAGAGACTAATCGCCCTAAGGAGGACAATCGACATGACAAGGAAGAAGAAGATGTGCATCATGGGCCAAATCAAGAAATGGACCAAGGCTACCATGATTACATTGAACATTGGTTCCAAGAAACTACTCAAGCAAGGCAATATTATCCTCTTCTAAAACCTCTTTTGTCATATCATTTACATTCATTGGTTTTTCATGCTCATGCACACTTTCAATTTTGTATGATAAATTTGAACATGAATATATATTTTCACCTGAACCGCACATGGTTTGATTGGAAGTACTCCTATACATAAATGAAGCCTTCTACCTCTTAGGTAAAGTAGGGTAGGTGAATAAAGTTGTTAAGATGCTATTAGGGTTTTTTATTTTTAAAGTGTAGTCACTAAAACTATTGATTTGCATTGGTTGTTAACACACACATCTGTGACACATCTTGTTGAGTATGATTCGCTTTAATACGTCATGATTTTTCAAAGTAACCATTACTAATCACTCTAAGAAGTTGTCATCTAATATATATGATATAGTTTCCCTTAGAAGGTACTATTGGAAACCCCCTATGGAGGACCACTTTTGTTAAGATCATAATAAGCTATTCATGAGAACACTAGCATTCTTAATTCAAGGAGTCTTTTAGTCATTATTTGGGATATCTTTAATAACTCTTTGGGGCAGAGGAACTAGTCGATAATGATTAGTCATTAAAAAAAATTCACGCCATCTCGTACTCTTAAGGAGTAGATCTATCTCCCCACTTATTAAGTAACCTTTTAGGTTAATCATAATCAGAGTATACAAAAGATTTAGGGGAGGATAGGAGGTCTCATGATGAGCCAACCTACCACGATCATGAGACCCAGCATGCATGACATTACTACTTCTAGTCATCAAGCCAGAGTAATGGCTTTCAACCGAAAAGTTGGAAGACAGGAGGTCTCATCACTAGCCGACTTGTTCATCCATGTTACTTCTTGCGAGTGGCACTGCCATTAGTTGGTTACCAAGCCAGAACAGTGGCCTTCATCTAAAATTAAAATAAGATAACTATGAATCCATGCCTAGTAAGTGGGACACAGACATTTTGATGGGCCAAAAGACACCCCTGCCGAGGTTATGGACACCTGTAGGCAACAGGGCTATGTCTGTGGTATTAAAATTAATTGCATACTATGATTTTCTTGGCTATCTTTCTCTTCCCCTAAACTTATACTTTTTTGGACAATGGTTTTAAAGATGATTTGAACATGATGCTTTGAGTTATATCTTTAAAAAATAAAGAATATTTAAGGATGTGGTACCCTTAGTAAAGGTTATTCTTTGTTCTATATTAAGAGGAAATTTAGTTTGAATCCGGATGACAACAGAATTTAGAGTGTTCAATAAAGAGGTTGCTAATTGGTATCATAACTCATTTTGACTTTCATGGTATTTAGAGTGATGAATTACTCAATGATGACTGCTCACAAGATGTTGGTTGGCAACAATGTGTATTGATGGTGGTTGCCTCTAAATATGCACTGCATAATCTAGGTACAAAATTGCTACAGTAGGTGCATGAACTTGGGGTAGTTATTTTGAGATTGCACCTTTTCAACAAAATCTGATTTTCATTATAAGACTTTGGGCAGAAAAAAAACAAGGAACTCATTTGGGACAAGGTAACAGGTATGTACCATACTCTTTTGTCTATAATTTCTACTTTTTGTACCTAACCTTGTTACATTCTTACAATTGATTTTCATTAGAACTGTAACGTGGTTAGCAGGAAGACCTTCCAGAAAATTTTCTGCCTTTCTTCATATCCCATTTTCATAATTCTCCATCAGTTTTCTTCTCCAATCCTACAATTATTACCTTCCCATTCGTTTCGTAAATCCCACTTTACCCCTTGAATTTTTTTTTCCTATCCCACTTCTGTTTACACCCTCTTGATGGTACTGTTCCTAGAATCCCTCTAATAAACTTCCTTCCCATTCAAATTTTTCCCTTTTCCCATTTTGTTTCCCCATGAAATTATTGTAGGATCTACTGGATAAAGAGAAAAAGGATATGCTTAGAAGCATCAAAGAAATAGCAAAGCAAACCTTCCGTATGATTGAGGAATTCATGCTAAAGTCCAGCTCACGTTTTACCAAAATTCCCTGTTTTTTAGCAGATTTTATGCTTGCACCAGTGCAATCACAATGTAATATACAGTAGTGCATGCAGAAAAGTGTCAGAAAAGCAATGCAATTTAGGCAGTGTAAGCAGATCAGTGCAAGCATGCACCATTCTTGCAATTTGGTATTTTTATTGTAGTCCTTGTGATAGATTTTCTTGAAATTAGTATAAATAATCAAAGAGTCCAGCAAACACTCTATTCTTGAAGCAAGCTTTATCTAGTGTAGGAAATGTGATTACATAGAAGTGCAGGAAACATCATTATGAATTCCCATAAATGTTTTTAATCTTGCTTTTTGCAAGGGAGCAACAACGTGACAATTTATTTCCTTGCATGAGGACATGCAAGAAGGTCAGCATGGGGGGATGTTGGGCCTCTATTTTTCCTTGCTCTATATCACCATTTACTCGAAATCACTCATGATTTTATTTAGCTTGACTAGTCATTGTCATAGTTTTGTGCATTCTCGGAGATAATAAGTAATTATTTGATATTCCTTTGTTTCAATGAGATTTAAACATTAAAGGAATATTTAATAATAGTTTGTGTGTTTGCAAGTTTACAAAGTTGGCTATATGCCTATTTTGATAGAGGTGAAGTTCCTGCACCACACATTCTTGCACTAGTACAGGTAGGATTCCTGCACCATACATTCCTACACCAATTCAGATTTTACAACTTCCACCCGAATTCGCAGTGGGCTGAGAATCGATTTACCCCTCAATTTCCATGTTGATCATTGCGAAACTCAAAATTCTGAAACATGGGTTTTTTTCCCAGTATAGGAAATTGAGTACAACATAGGCCGTTTTCCAAAATGCGTAATGGTTGAGGAGATATGAAGAGAATTTTGGAGGCAATTTGTTAAAAATACCAATTTTTCCAGAAATCTAGAAAACACCCAGATTTGGAAAATTCATATTAAACCTTTATTTTTTAATAGGGGAACAATTGTACTGATATTCTATTTAATTAGAATTAGTTGGGATGAAATCCCCATGATTGTTTACAAAGGATACGATTAATTATCATGTAAACATATTATAAAAGGAGGAGCAATTATGCACGTAGGGGGAGGCGATAATATGACTGCGTTTCAAAACGAGAGATTGTACCTTTTATTATCACCCAAATCTAGGCTGGACTCTGTATTTCATGATGTACTTTGCCTTTGTGAATTAATAGGAATAAGGCGCTCCACCTCATGCTTTTCAAATCTTATTTGTTCCTTTAAACAAATGAGTCTAATCTAAGTTACTGAGCAACGTTTTTATTTAAAATGGAAACACGTTGCTTGGCTAGCACCGAGCCAACCCACACGTTTACCCTATTTCGTATTTCTTGTAATTTGTGTTTATGTTGTCAAGTGTGATTTAATTTCCAGCACATGCATTCCTGTCTAAGTGAAAGCGGATCCATTGTGTGAAGTAGATAAATTTCCTTTAGCTGCAATTTCTTTTCCCACACTTGATTTCAGATTGGTTTTCCCCGCTTGGTCCAAGTAGGAGAAAGGAACCTACACTAGTGCACGTTGGTGTGATATTTCTGTTCCTTCAATTCTGTTTGATTGGTTTTCTCTGCCTGGTCCACGCAGGAGAAATGAACCTGCACCAGTGCACGTTGGTGTCATATTTCCTTTCCTACAATTTCATTTGATTGGTTTTCCTCACCCGGTCCAAGCAGGAGAAATGAACCTGCACCAGTGCACATTGGTGTGTTGCAGCAAGAATTTTTAGCTTACTTCCCGCAATCTTCTTTTCTTTCATTAAATGCTTATGACAGGATAAATGTATATTGATTGTTTCTTCATTATTGCATTATGTTAAGATCAGGAACATTCACTTTTTATTTGTGCAATTTAATTTGACACTTGCAATAATTAAGCACTCATTTTAGGAATTAATAGCTAAGCGTAGGAAGCTCTGGTCAAGTGCAAGAACTAGTTTCTTGTCATAGGATATGAGTGCTCTAAACCCTGGAAGTTTGAGCCCTTGCATGAAGTAAAAAGCCTTTGGTAAAGACACCACTTATACCTCCTGCATAAACCTTTGTTCCTGCACTAGTGCAAGCAGACTGCGATAGTACAGGAAAAATTAGTGCAAGAAGGAAATATCTAAAGAAGAAGGTTTAAGGGCCCATTCTACGAGACTGCCAAGTGTCTTTGCTAAAGAAAATCATAACACATACTGAGTAATTAAAAATTGATTAGTTGGAGTGATTGCCTTTTTATTTTGATTCCTTTGCAACTGCATTCCTTCTTGTTCCAGCACTATATTACTTTGATGATTCAATTATATTTTACTCTTTCGATTCTGTAAGTTTTTCTTTAAGAAAGTAGGAATTTCTATCAGGAAAATTCATACCATCTCTGTCATTGCCTGTGCTTCATCTCTAAGTTTACGAATCCCCCGGGTTGACAATTAAGTGTTGAGGAGTTTGCTTAAGTGCAATTCCTGCACCCAACACCTATTGGCACCTAGCTTTGGTGTGCCTAGCATGCCCCTCATGGAAAAGGTAAATTGATGAATTATTAACCCTATTATGTGCTCATTTCCTTGTAGTTTAACTTGTTCCTCCATTTTGCTTCCTTGACAGACCCTGGCATGCATTGTCACACCCTTGTACATCTTGGCATGCCTTAGCACTTGGCACATCTTAGCATGTTTGACATGTCTTCGTACTATCTGGCTCATGTTAGCATGCCCTAGCATTCCCTAACACATGTTGGCAGTCATGACCTCACAACTAGCATTACATTTTTCCATGACTTGGGAACCTTACATTCACTAGAACACCTTGTCACTCCCTAGTTGTCATGCCCTCTGTTATCCTCCACAATATCCCAGGTTGATGAGGAGATTGACAAAGGTAACCACAAATTTTTTTTTAGTTTGGTAGCTATCCCTTCCAAACCAGAAAGGGCTCTCGCTATGAAATCACAGCCAAGAGATGATAGGAATGTAAAGGATTTTAGGCTAGATAGCTAGGCTTAGGTGGGTTTTGGAAAATTTAGGCTTTTGTTGCTGGATAAGGGAGAAAAACAAAATAGCTAGGTCAAAGGATCAAAGGGTTACAATAGCAAAGATATAAAGGAGAAAGGTAGCATTAATTTGTGATGGATCTTAGAGTTTTTTGGTGTAGTGTAGTGTTTAGAAGAAGCAAAAGGTCTTAATTAGCATGAAACATGAATTCATTAAGAAATAAAGAAAGTAGCACATAATGATTTTTCCATCAAAACAAAGCTTTATGCAAAGAATTTTGTTTATAAACTGTAAGGAAAACCATTGAAGAATTGATGAATGGAAAGAGAAGATGAATATCTTTCATATAACGCTATAACAGAGAAAAAATAACATCACAAACTTACTACACATGAATTCCTAGATAATAGTTAGAGACTATGTCCTTTGATTTCCGGAAAATGTCCAAGTACAAGCTACAATAGTTCTCTCCTCTAAAATCCAACCCATTCTATCATTGAGAAACTGATACATAAAGAAAAAAAAACATCTCCCCACACTCAAGGGTCGAATCCATGACTCTAGGAACTATTCCATGAGGTGTTCTAACCAAACCCTAATGTCTAGGGAAGTTAAAAACAACTTCTACAATTAACTTTGACTCTAACCTCTCTCATAAATGAGTTAAAATTTACATCAAAACAACTTACAAAGACTAACCACCCATTATTTAAATTTACTTTTACCCCTCACATTCATCTACTTCACCCTTTTGACTTTTACCAAAGTCAAACTAGGAATTACAAAAAATTACACAGTCAAAGTTTTACAAAAATCTGATAAATTTCTAGGTGTGCAATGAGCTATTGGAGGTCATCTTTGAGTGCCTTTTTGAAGTCCAAATCTAGATATGAATCCCTTTTTCTGGAACTATGGGATAGGTTAGATGTCGTTAGAGTATTTGTGCACTAAAAATGACCCATTTTTGGCTGAGATATGGCCATTCTCCCAAGGTGTCTCCAAGTGCGTAGCGAAATGGAAAAAGAAGGGTGGAAAGGTGATTTTTGGCTTTTTTTTGCAAATTTCTCAAAAACTGAGCCCCATACCAGGAAAGTGGGAAAATGGGTTTTGAGAAGGGGTCATAAGATTTCCAAAACTTTTGATTTTCCATCATTTAGAGCCCTAGGAAGAAGTGCAGCGTGACCTCGTTATGCTCCTAGACCAAAAATTGCCAAAAAATTGCAAGTCTGCACCAAAACACAAAATTTTCTCCCAATCCTCGAAAAATTTGTTCAGAGATTCCTGATGAGATATGTTATGCAATCATGGATGCATCAGAAATAAAATCTAACTTACCCTTCCCCTCTTGGCTGATTAGGGTTTCCTTGAGTTTTTCCTTCAACTGCTTGATTTTGACCTTGGCAACCTCATTCCTTGTGTAATAATGGATGCCATTTTATTTTGAAACTTGTCATCGCTGTTGGCCTTATCAATGAGCTTATGAAGGTGGAAATTGACTTTGTCAAGCCAAAACTCCCTATCCTCATTTATTTCCATGGAAATCCTCTCTTCAAAGGTCAATTCTTCCATTGGTGGCTTTTGTTCTCTTTCCCTCTGAAGTGCCTTCTAAGAACCACTGTCCTAGGTCTCTTCCTTGCCACATTTCCTTCATGTTGCTTAGTTTCCTCATGGTCCACCATTGCCTTGCCTTTCATCTCTTGTTTCTTGGATTTGAATTTCTCTTTCTCCATGACTAGTTGTTTTTCCTTAAGTTGACTGGTTTCTTGCTCAAGGAATGAAATGATGAATTTAACCCTTTCCAAATTGTCCTTGAGCTCCATGATCTAAGAATCATTCTCTTTGATGACCTATTTCAGGGTTTGATTCTCATCATGTGCCTCCAATTTAGTGCATAATGAATCCCATAGTTGATTGTCCTCTAGACATATCGAAGGATGCACTTTGCATCTTTCCAGTGTAACTCATGTGGCTCTTGCATGTATCTAGAAACTTCTCCTACGACATATGAGAGATCAAGACGAGCGTGAGTGAGATAAAGAAGACTCCCCATAAGCTAACGGTACAATGTGCAATCGACCAATGGTGTGTCTTTTCCATTCTCAAGATTTATCCCTGATAAAAATGGCATGGTTACTGGCTTGCAGTTGCTCATGTGAAAGCTTGCCAAAATATCTCTAGCATACTTTGGTTGAGAACCAAAATATCTTTAGCAAGACCATATATGTCATAGAAAACCACTTATGCAATGCATTTTTAATCTCAGCAATGGAAGAGGTTGAACTGCTTGTTATCAAAATATCATCTACGTAGAGTACTATGATCAACAAGGATTCAATTTTCTTCGAAAAATAAACATTGGAATCAGATTTGCAGCGTACAAAATTTTGAGATAAGAAATAGGTATCCATCTTTGCAGACCACACTCTAGGTGCCTGCTTCAGGCCATAGAGAGACTTATTTAGTTTGCATACCAGAGATTAATTTTGCACGTATCCCTGTATATGCTCCACATAGATTTCCTCCTCGAGGTCATTGTGAAGAAATGCATTATTTACATCCATATGATACTCCTTCCATCATCTTGCTGCTGCAATGGAGAGACCTAACCAAATGGAATCCATTTTTTCCACTGGAGAAAAATTCTCATCATAGTCAACACCATGTACATACTAAAAGCCTTTTGCCACCAACCATGCCTTATATTGACTGACTTGCCATATGCTACTTTCTTGTTCTATTAAACCCATTTGCACCTCACAAGTTTATGATTGGAAGATAGTGAAACTAGATTCCAAGTCTAGTTCTCAATGAGAGAGTTGTATTCCACATCCATAGTTACTTCTCATTCAGGATGCCTAGCTTCTTCTACATAAGTTTGTGGATCAAATGCATGCATCATATACGCATGCATGGTCATGCATGGATCCATAAATAAGAATGCTTGTGTAGCTTCCTCAAACTGAGGTATAGTGGCATGACCATCTAAGAGATCACTCATGTTGTGCCAGTTTTGTGCTAAAGGTGGTCGAGAATCTTCCAAACTACATGATGAAATATTATCTTGATGTTCAACAACTAGTGGTCCAATACGTGTCATGGGAACAGACTCATCTATATCATAATTGTGATCTGAATTATCATGTACATACTCATCAATTAATGGTGAGGGTAACCTTGTAACAGGTTCATCTAGTGGTGCATGCAAAGCATCTTCTTCAAACTTTACACTCCTTTCAATAAAGATCTCTTTAGTGTTGATATCAAGCAATCTATACCCTTTGACTTCATCAGAATATGCAACAAACATGCATGCCTTGCTCTAAGGCTCTAAATCCTTTCTCTTCTCTCTAGGAATGCAGTGCCATGCTCGAGATCTGAAAATGAAAAAATGATTGACTTCATGTTGCATGCTAGTCCAAGCCTCAAAAGGTGTTCTTCTGGTAAAAAATTTATGAGAACATCTATTCTAGATGTAGGAGGCATAATTGATAGCTTCAAACAATTAATTTTGATGGAAGAGATCTTGCATGCAACATGCAACATGCGACTAGCCATGTATTTCAAATATCTATTCTTCCTCTTGACCACCCCATTTTGTTGCAGAGTGTAACGAATTGTATGTTTAACTATAATCCTTATTCATTATAAAGATTATGGATATCTTTGTTGAAATATTCCTTCCCATTATTTGTGAAGAGGATTTTGATGTGTTTTTTAGACTGATTTTCCCATGCGCTTTAAAAATATTTAAATGCTGAAAAACTTCAAACTTGAGTTTCAGGAAATAAATCCAATTGAATCTCATGTAATCATCTATAAATGACAACATGTATCTTTCTTTGCTTATTGAAGGTACTGGAAATGGACCCATGAGATAAATGTTTACAAACTCCAAAGGTGAAGAGGCTCTCCATGCATGCCACTTCTCAAACTTGTCTTGTGGATGCTTTCCAAAAGCACATCCATTACAAACACCATTTGAAATTTCAATGGCCGACAATCCTTTAACCATCCCTTGCTTGCTAAGTTGCTTCATGTATCTAAAATTCAAGTGCCCAAATCTCTCGTGCCAAATCCTAATTTATTCATTTGCATGCATAAGTAGAAAAATAGAATATTATTGAGGAACAAAATAAAAAAAATGTATATAGATGAGATTGATCATTTGTCTTGCCAGATGAAATTTTCAAGTTGGTTTGCATATCATAAATTCTCATGGAATCTCAGATAAATTCCACTTTCCTTCCAATGTCTATGTGTCATCTGATACACAGAAAAAAGATTCATAGAAAGCATTGGAATATGCAAGACATTCTCAAAACTTCCATATTCGAGTTACACTCTTCCTTGTCTAGTTTTTCAACTACAGAATTGTCCCCCCATGAGAATAAGAAGTCCCAAGTATTTATGTAGAGAGGAAAACAATTCCTTTGAATAAATCACATGATGCAAAGCTCCTAAATCAATAATCGATTCTTGCAGTGTAGAATGAAGGGAAATCAAAGCATGACCCCTTGTTTTTTTATGGTTTTTCTTTCGTCTTCTTCTTGGCACTTTCTGGAATGTGATGACCAATATTATTTTGTTGAAGAGTATTTTCCATCATATCAATAGTCTTCTGCATGCAAGAGGATTCAGGATGATAGCCTCTATTACAATAAGGACACTTGGAGTTTCCTTTCTTTCCCTTCTTACCCTTGGAGTTGGAAGAGTCATCTGGAGGTTTTGGATTTCCTCCCTTTCTTGGATCTGGATCTCTTGCCTTTCCTTTGCCTTTAGATTGTTGATTTGGTTTCGAGTTGGACTTTCCTTTTTCATGCATGGAAAGTGCATGTGCATTTGAAGACTTTAATGAACCCATCTTGATGAGCTTATCATGCTCATGAATAAGAGACTCAATAAATGCATCAAGTTTGGGCATTTTCCATTTATCTCCAATTGCAAGTCTAATTGTATGAAATGTAGAAACAAAAAGAACATATTTAGGACCTAATTTAGACAAAATAGAAAGGATCAATTGACCTTCTTATTTGGATTTATCGATCCCACAATCCTATAATTGAAGAAGCAATGATTTTAATTTCATAAAGAAATCATGAATGTTCTCAAAGTTATTTGGATCTAAGGAATTTAGCTCATTTTCGAGAATATGAGCCTGCATCTCATCTTTCTTTCCAAATAAATTATCCAAGGTTGTCCATACCTCATTCGGAGTGTCGCATATGTCCACAAGGAAACACAATGCTAGAGATATGGACAACTATAGAATACCAAAAGCCTCGTCCATCCTGTTGACATATTTTTATTTTTCAATGGCAGAATTTGGTTCATATTCCATATTCATAACTATCTGATACAAGCCTTTGCCTATGAGGCGAAGAAAAATATTGGGCTTCCATTGGATGTAGTTATACGGAGTGAGAATAACTAAAGATGGGAAATCCATTCTTTGACTTTGCAGTTGTAGCAACAATTGCAACAATTCTGTAATATTCTAATCCACAAATCAAATCTCCTAATAATTTCCAATTCTCTGATCTTCAAACATGCAAAATATTGTTCATGCACCTTCTCTAGACGCTTTTAGCTCTGATACCATGTAAAATTATTGGAGCACAGATACAAATCTAGCTAAAGAATAATTTCACAAACTCACAAGAATTGAAGAAGAAATTTGAAATTGATATTGAATTTGATTTCCCAATATTGAGTTGAGAATCAATACATAAAGCTACTAAGTTAATATTAGTTGTACATGTAATAACTACGGCTAATTAAAACTAACTAAAGCTAAGTGTGCTTTATGTTCTATTAATGTGCACATGCACCACATGCAAGCACTAGAGTTAACTAACTAAAGCCAAGTGCACACCACATGTAAACACTCAAGTTAACTAACTAAATCCAAGTGCACACCTCATGTAAGTACTAGATTTAACTAACGCTAACTAAGTGCACATAACATGCAAAAACTAGAGTTGAAATGAAGATAATTAAGGCTAACTAGGTGCATGTACACCAACATAGTTCATCTGTCAAAATTGTGATTTTAATGAATCCCTGTTGAAATATAGATGAATTAAATTATAAAATAAACGAGAAAATTTTCCAAAAAAATCACTTCAAGAACACTTGTAAATTATCTCATATGCCTGCCCATCATTATCACGATCCTCATATTCCTTCTCCCTTTCAAATAATTATGAAAAATTCTCCTCTATTATAGAGGTTGATAGTTTTCATTCGAAGCAACTAACATCACAGTGATCAATGCTACAGTGCTTGTCTCGGCAGTAACGACAAAATAATCTATACATGGGATTGATGACCTCACCACAAGAGGAAAAAAATGCATACAACATGGCCTCGCATAGGTACAATTTTTTTTCAATATATTCATCTCCTCATCCCCGAAAATCGGTGTACATGGTGAAAGATCTCGCTACATTGCGAACCATTGGAGTTGGACTAGGGAAAAAAAAAGAAAACTCGTCGAGACAAGGTTGTAAAAAGTTCACTAGATACTGCTAACTACAACTAGAGGAACTACCACTTATATCTACTTTGTGAGTATTGTGAAGCTTCCAAGTCTTATAAATCTTAGAAAATAAACTTACTGGATTTTGATAAAGCATGAGGGGAATGGGTGGAAGATAACCAATTATTCTGCTATCATTTGGAATATTGATTTCAGGGGAAGGAATGTCTTCTTGGAACAACGATCATATCACAAAATGCATGTATTCATCTATAGGGGTATTAGGGTCTATCACCATGATATTTTGGTCTGTTTTTTGGGCTTCACTTGATTCTTGATGGGTATCACCACTCCAACTTTATCCTCATAACTCTCTCTAGCTTCCTTTCCTTTACTATAACTCTCATCTCCTCTGAATCTTTTCTTTTGCTACTTTCGGCTAGCCAACACCTCCTCTATTTCCTTCAACTCTTCTCGTCTCCTTCTCATCTCCTTCATCTTTCTCTCCCTCTATTTTTTAGATATATGATCCCTTCTTTCTACCCTAAAATCTCTAACACTCCATATTTGTTCCCCTTCCATTACAATTCTTTCCTATATTCCACAATTGGTCATCTTCTCCCAATAGATCCTCCCCCTATTGCAAGGGTTTTAAGCTACCATGTTAGTCAAAGGGAAGGGTATAAACCTTTCATCCACCAATGGGACATTGATCCATAAAGGGATTTCCTTCAACAATTGTCTTCTTAACCCAAACCTGAAAACTCCTTCTACTTTTGAGAAATATTAATGATTTTTGCAACAAATTCAATAATATACCCTTTCAATGTAGTTTTCACCCAAAAATCAACAACCCTTGTAATTTTATAATCTACTAAGTGCAATGCAACTGTCTGATGGAGCCTAGTTATGATAGTTCTTACCAGAACTTCGGCCTCTTAAGGAATCCCACAACTGCCACAACCACAAATATAATTTTTATGGAATTCATCCCAAAAGATTTTGTATTGGTTGCTAGCAGGCTTAGAGTAAAATATATCTTCATGAAGCTAGTCAGGATTATTCTATCGTAACTTTGCTTGTTGAAGAATGAAAGTGTCACACCTTTCCTCCCACCATGTCTGAATACTTGTCTTTAAGATCCTAGTAACCATTTTCAGAAAACCCCGTTAAATTTTAGGGTCTCGACAACGGAATTATTTGTTTGTGAAAAATAATGTAGAGACTAGGGTTCTACTTAAGGGGCCAACAAAATGGTTCCTTTGTAATCTATCTTGCGTTGGCATTTTAGTTCCTTCGCAAGGGAAGAAGGTCTCACTTGATGTGTTATCAGGACTTTAAGTATGTTAATGATGTTTTAGAATATGAGAAAGTTCATTTACCATTTAAATAAGTTATCAATCATTACAAGAAAATGATCTATTACAAATAAACATAATTAGAAAATTATTATTTTCTTAATAGAGAATGGATCACACACATTACACTAAACATAACCCTGAAAATAGTCTCATTTCATTAGTATCAGGCCAAAACATAGATTACAACTTTGCTTCCATGATCTACAGGGTTACATCAAATCTCATTAGAACCACATTTACAAAAGAGCATGATCATAACAAGAATATGATTTCTAACTATTTGTCAATTCCCTTCAATGGCGTCTCTCTTCCATTTGTCTGCCTGCATGCATGTTCCACAACTCTGCAAGCATATTATTTCATAGATTTGTCCTATTGACATTGTCAATCATCCTGTTCCTTTGATATTGTCAAACTTAACTCATAAATTTTGATGAGATCAATATAATTCCTATGACATTATCAAATTTTACTCTACACTTTGACAAAATCAATTTAACTCCCGCGCGCTTGATGTTGTCAGCCCTATTTTCATGCTCACTTTATCATTTTCAATGACTCGATCCAACTATCCTTTTTTTTCTTCTTTCTTACTCCTTTCTACCACTAATTTCTTATCAAAATTGATCAATAAAAAAATGAAGAACCCAACAATCATATTTATCCACTTTTGAAATCCCATAGCTTGAGCTCAATAATAACCATCTATACTGAGTTATATTTCCACTTTATCCTTTGAAGATACAATTTCTCCAAACTACTAATTCAATTTCATGTTTGTAATGACTAAACTACTAACCATTCTATTGACATAATTTTATTTACTGAGATACATGGCCCACTATTATACTTTCCAACTATCTGGGAATGCAGTCTAGGTACTTAATGTACCAAGAGTCAATCTTAGAAGATGACCTTCATCTATATTCATCATCATTTATTTATTCCATTAAATAAAAGGAAGTTTTAATATAAAAGGATCCAACATGCTCACAGAGGTTGCTAGAAATATCACTATGACATCTTCCTTTACTGACTGACATATTCCCAATTCCTTGTTTCCACCAATGGCAACAACAATAGTATTCCTTGACCACCATTGAGAGCTTGATGTCACCAAGCTTACATGCCTTGCATTGTTCCAATCAAAATCGATAGCTTGCAACAACTCAATGGTGTATGCACAAATTCCATGCAAGTGTTCATCCATCCATAGATTTGTGGACAGTAACTAACCAAGTATGGATGCTTTTCGCACTTTAGAAAACCTACAGCACAAGCACAAAAGAAAAGAATATGCAAACACCTATGCTAATATAATCTACACAGGGTTAATATCTCATCTCTCACATATTTATGGGCCCTCCCATAAGGAAGTGACACCTTGATAAATTAGGTCTGATATCAAATTAGAAGAAACTAAAAAATACCATAAAGAAACTAAACTCATTCGAGGAGAGATTTATTAGTTTTGATCCATTGACAAACACACTGTAATAGCCCTATTTAAAAATCCATGTAAAAAAAAATAATGCCAAGGTCATGGGACACATATTCCAAGATGAATGTTGGGAAAATATATGCTAGTGGGCATAATTGGATGTGTTTATGACTAAGGGAAATTGGAAAAGGCAATGACTAAGGCTTTGGAAAGGCAAAATGGCATTATTGGCTTTTTATTTATGAAAATAATGAAAATTAGGAGAAAAGGAAGGTGAAAGGTCACAAGTTTCATGTGAGGAGGAAAATCAAGGAAAATGATGGAAAATGAAGCAAATAGAGGCCTCATTGAAAAAAATTATTCTGAGGATCAGTTGGCAAGCTTTTGCTCAGGTTTGGTCGGTGTGCCTTTTTTCAGTTCATTTTTGGATCTCTCTCACACTCTTGGACACTTAGAGTTTTCTTGGATCATTCTAGATTTGGAGAAAGGAAGGGAAAATCAAGCAAAGGAAGGACAAGGAAAAGAAAGGAAAGCGAAGAGACAGCAAGGAAGAGAAGGATTAAGCAACTTTAGTAGGAATACTTGCAGGTAACATATTGCATGTGTAATTTCCTGGTTGGTTTTGACATGCATGACTTTTCATGTTGGTATTTGGTTCCCTGGTTGTCAATGGCATGGTCTTTTCAGGTCATGACAGTGGTTTTTAGTCTTGCCTTGCCTATTTCCAGATAGCCATGGTGTGATGGGATTGTTTCTTGGTTTTGAGCTTTGGAATTGTTGAATGGTTTGGGAATCTAGGGCAGTGGTGGTCTCATGAAAATTCCCAAAAGGCCCAGGAATATATTGACCGATTTTGGGGGGGTACACGTAAAGCTTGAGGGTGGAGTCTCGGTTTAGGGCCTAGTGATCTGGTGTGGATTGCAGTAAAGCTTGAAAGACAAGGAGATGGATAATTCCTCAAGGATAGTGATGGAGTCTGGACGAATTCCAAGATTGGTTTGGTTTTGTGATCTCAGTGTTAGTTATGGTGAGATCACGGTTTGGTGAGGGTGGAGATGGTTTAACCTCTGTATTTCCTCGGTTGTTTTTGGATTGGTTTATCCATGAGATCCCACATTCATGCTTGGAATATGGCATGGGGGTGACTGGCTGAAAGAAAGATTTGGTTCAGCCATGTCTATCGTTGGGTGGTACGTGGAAGTCTCGAACCTGGTTGGCTCTTGCCTATGTTTAATAAAAGCTAAGTTCTCTTTCTTTTGCACTTGTTATTATGTGGCCTTAATGCCTACTATCTCATTGTTATTTACATGGTTTAATTTTGGTTATATGATTGGTTATAGTCATGGTTATTTCATTTATTTACTTGTAACTGAAAGGATCATGGATGCAAGACCTAATTGATGTCAACACAGTTAAGGGAATAGGGTGGTAATCCTTCTTGTCAAGTATCATGTGAGTTATCATTCATTTATGCTCTGTCTTGTATTCATGTCATGTAGATTGCATTGATGCCAAGTGTTTAACAGAATGTCAGTCCCAGTTGGGGATGCTCATGCGTGGTCTTGGAGCCATTTCTTGGCTTGCAAGTCTTGTTGTCATGTAAATTATGGATTCTGAAAGCTACAAGGGTTTCTGGGCAGTGACCAAGATTCTGAACTTGAGAAATGGCACAAATCCTGAAGTCGTAGGCACATGATTGAGGATAAAAGTCGCTAGGCACACCCATGCCTTGCTTTGGGAGTGTCTAGATCCTCCCAGACGCACCCTTGTCCATATCAAGGGAGTGTCTAGGGGTTTGATGCACTAAAACGTTCAGTGGACCCAAAGACTGGTCATGGGGATGACTAGGAAGGATTCTCGAAGTCCTATAGAAGGTATAGAAGGTCTGTGTTGTTGGTTTCCATTGATTCCACCTCCTTAAGGTCATCTAGGAGGTTGATTCTTGTCATAGTATCTCCTCATCTCATGTTTACCCCGGATAAGCTAGTGAAAGTGGGTAGATATGTTGGGAGGAGTTTTTTACACACATGATATAATCCCATATTTATAGTAAAGGGATAAGTTAAACAAATAACTATAACAACCAATTACAACTGGAATGATAATGACTCCTCCATGATTACAACTCATACTTATTGGAAAATAAAACATTCTAGAAGAATACATCGAAACTCTAATATAAAGGAATACATGAAATTAGGCATAAGATAGACTGATTGTCTTATCCAACCAATCTAGTTAGATAAGATATGATCTCAACCACACCTAAAACTAGGATCTAAATCCAACTGATTAGTAATCATTATACATTTTTGAATATCACACATCAAACATAAGACAAGTAGGAGTTAATATCTCCAACAAGCTCTTGGAGATAAATCTCTTCACAATAATTTAACTTAAATCATCTTTCATAAATTGAAACTTCGACCTCCATATTTAAGAATGTCCAAATCCTTTTTATAGAAGTTACAAATTGGCACCATGACCACCTTCGAGTCACAAATAAGCTTGAATGTAATATGTCTAATTAATTTCTTCAATCCTTTTGCCAAAGTTCTATGAAATAACTATTTTTCCCCTTCATTTAAAGAAAAAGTGGGGATTGAATCATACACTCATCAATGACATATGTATCATTTTATTTACTCAAAATGTTTTATGAAATAATTCTTTCAATCCTTCATTTTAAAGCAAAATGGAAATTGAATCATAAACTCATTAATAATATATGTATCATTTTATTTACTAAATATATCATTAATAATATATGTATCATTTTATTTACTAAATATAAATGATAAATTGTTAACAAAGATTTTTCAAATATTCTCTCAATGTACTTAACCACAACCCTCATGGCCAAACCTTCTTTTTATGGTTGAATCAACTAACTTTCTTAATATGCCAAAACCCTCATGGCCAAACCCTCTCAATGGTTGACTCGCTTTCATGAGAGTAGTTCAATAATTTTGTATTTAAATATCACACTCAATTATCAATATTTGCTTTCTCGAGGATAAGTGAGTATGGATTCTAAATTATTTGAAAGATAAACATACACATAAATGATTTAGATTTATCTTAACTAGCTTTTGGTATATTAAAGATTCAAATATTGAATTATCGGCCATGCTTACCTAATTTGAATCCATCTTTACAATATCAACATATAAAGATATACTCAGTGTTTAAATATAATTTAATTTAAAGTGATATTCCTGTATAAATGTATTTTTAATTCTATTTGGAATTTGTATTTTTTTTAAGTATCCCAAGATTAATTTTTCAATTTACTAAATCATTTCATACATCTGAACAAATATTTTAAATAACTATAGTTCAGGAACTTAATAAAAAAATTCAGATACTACCAAGAAATTTTAGGATGAGATTCCACCAAATATAAAAGGACAAAATCATCAAATTGTGAGACTGCACCAATCTTCAAACATAATTTAATTTGAATGTATTTCATTGTTTAATCGCAGAGGACACATTTTAGCACGTTATATAAGTTTTAGTAATCTAAGTAAACTACATTGCCTTCCAATAGGAAACCTTGAAAAATCTAGACAAAAATTCTCACAATGGTTCAACGTGAGTGAGTCATGACTATGTAAGTGTATGAAACCCTTTTATCTGTGTGAAATTCATATCTATGGGTATGAGTTAAAGTCCACAACGAATTTTTTACCAAAACCAATGCCAAACGTCATGCACCTTGCAAAAATAAAAGGAGGAGAGAATACAAAACACTAGGCAGTCTTTATCATATTTATTTAGATTTTATTTATCAAGTTGGTTTTAGTGAGATTTTTTGGAATCTTTTTTCATGGGTTTTTTCAGTCTAATTTCTCTAAAATCTGGCAAGAATGTATTAAAATCGCAAGTTTGATGGTAACCCGGAAACAATCCAAGTGCTCTAGGGGTTTTTCATGGTTGTGAATCCATATATATAGTGAAAAACCAGTTTAAATAACATAGATCAAGATTTGACCTCAATTTTTTCCGCCAGATTCTAAAGCCAACTCCTTTTTATTTATTTCATGAATGTCTCCAAATCCTGGGCCCACTCCTCTATATCTGCCCACGGTGACAATAGTTAGTAAATAAAAACATTCAATTCAAAGAAAAAATAAAAGCATTACATAAGGGAATCAAATTTGAAAATCAAGAAAGTGTCAATTTTACTTGTTGCAAAAAAGTAATAATAATAAAATAAAATTAAGTTGTGAGTCTTACCTGTTGTAGACAATCAAGAAAGAAAATTATTACCAATAAGGAAAATTAACATGACACTTGGAAGGAAGACTAGTGATTGCAGAATCGTTGATGTTTGCTAATATCAAAATTTCTGATTTGACACATTCACATGATTGTCACTTGGTAGGGCTACCAAAGTCTAGACAACCCACCCTCGTCGTTAAAAAGTCGGAGTATGGACTCAGTAGGCTTCCTCCACTGCAATCCTGTGGTTCCACCTTGGGATGCACAAACATTATCACCAAAAATACAGTAACCGTTAGAAGTATCAACGAAGTCTTCTGGGTACCCAAAATTTTCCCAATGTAAACAACCTACTGACCTGTACACAACCGACCTAGATGATATGAAAAAATATTACTATTTCAATTAATTAATATAGCTTAATTATTCATTTACTTGATAATTGAATGTAATAGAGCCCATATTTAAAAAATATTTACATCTAATATCTTTAATGTCCAACACCTACACATCTTTCCTATAATGTGTTGTAGAGCACCTCTACAACACAATAATAATAACGAAACAAATAATAATAATAATAACAAGCTACAAACTAGCGAATACCTGCCGCTAATTCAAATAAAGCTAAATTAAAGAAAAAACTATGAAGATTTGGCAAAATAGAAGCCTATATAAATACATGTCAAACAAGAAACCAAAACTAGAATACTAGCCAATTAGTTTAAATAAAGCTAAATTAAAGTAAAAAAAATATGAAAATTTGGCAAAATGGAACCTATATAAATACATGCCGAACCAGAAACCAAAACTAGAAGAAAAAGAGGTAAAATTGGAAAACAGTATATTAGAACAAAATAATCATAATATTTAGAAAGAAATTTTAAAAAACCTACATTAATAAAATTGATAAAACTTTTAACTCTTTCTATAATTACTATTAAATTGAAACAAACTCCAATAATGCCAAGGAAACTATAATGGATAGCTGTCTAACCTTCTATTTAATCCAAAGTTCCATTAAGCAAATGCATTAAATTAAGTTTAATGAGTCCTATGAAAACCATCTACTTTAATTTGATTTTAAATTTCCTAATTTAAGACCACTTATGCTAATTAAATTTCCTACCTCACTACCACTTTATACAATTACTTTAATTAGAGTGTTTTTTTTTTTTAATATATATGCCTAGAGTTTTCATTAGAGTCATGGGTAGAACAATATTTAGCATGCAAATTTTATGTTTGAAATTTTGATGTGACAAGGAAGATATGCACTTTTTGAGGTTGAGAAGTTGTGATATTAACATTATCATCATATTAGTAAATAGGGGTACACATAATTTTAGTTAATTTATTATCATATTATTACATAAAGTATACACATAATTTTAGCTATTTTATTATCGCATTATATTATTGTATACTTTTATATTATAATAAAATTGAAAAAACTATATTGTAAAAATAAATATTTTTTTGTTCATTTTGTTAATATAACCATTCATATGCATTATTGTACCAGATAATAAATAAATATATACGAAATGTACCCTTGCATCACATGTGAATCAAAAGTTATGTTTTAGTTTTTCCTAAATGAGTGGATTACTTTTAAACAACATGATTCTAATGAAAGCTCTAGGCAGATCAAAATTCAAGAAAAACCCTTTCATTACAGTAATTGTATAAAGTGGTAATGAGCTAGGAAATTTAATTAGTATGAAGTGGTCTTAAAGTAGGAAATTTAAAACAAAATTAAAGTAGATGATTTTTATAGGAGTCTTTAAACTTAATTTAGTGCATTTGCTTAATAGAACTCTAGATTGCTAGCCCCAAGAGTTAGCTCAATCCGTAAGTCGAGGCCTCGCCATTTTGGAGGTCACAGAGCCAATTCTCGAAAGCTCTTGGGGTCAAGTCTTGTTATAGGCCGAGGGGCGTCAGCCCTAGATTTTCCCGTGGACGTAGCACCACTCGCTGACAATTTTCCCGTGGACGTAGCGCCACCCGCTGACCGTGCCACTTGCTAGCCGAAGGTGTCCGTGAACCACAACATAAAAAAAAATAAATAAATAAATCAATAAATAAATAAATAAAAAAGAAAAAAAAAAGAAAGAAAAAAGAAAAAACAGGAGAAAAAGAAAAAGAAAAAGAAAAAAGAACTCTATATTGCATGGAAGGTTAAACAACTATCCATTATAGTTTCTTTGGCATTGTCCTAGTTTGCTTGAATTTAATGCCAATTATATAAATAATTAAAGGTTTTCTCAACTTTATGATTTTAAGTTTTTTAAAATTTCTTTTAAAATATTAGAATTCTTTTATTTTAATTCTTTGTTTTCCATTTTTACTTCTTTTTCTTCTAGTTTTAATTGCCACTTTCAATATACATTTATACAAGATTCTATTTTGTCAAATCTTTATCATTTTTTACTTTAATTTAATTTTATTTAAACTAAATGGCAGAGAATGCTACTATATAACTTGTTTTAAATGATATAATATATATATATACAAACAATCTAACTCAACACGACAAAAAAACCATTATATATATTTTTGAATTTCTAACCATCATTTACATAAATATTAAACCTACTTTTCATAAATATATAACGTGGACTTCTAACTAACATTTTTTATATAAAAAATTAAGTTGCACACCTAAGTTTTAAGATAACATTACAGGAATTCGTAAATATAAGACTTTTTATATGTAGATTAAAAAACTTGAATTATGAACTTAATGGGAAGAAGACATTGTTTCGTTATATGTACAACTGATTTTGGTTGATTTAAAAGTCACAGACACATCGATGGTCTAAAATCAAGTGTTAAAATCCCACCTACTTGTAAGTTTGAATTATTTATATGTCATTACTTTAGGTAAAGTGTTGGTGAAATATAATCTAGTCCGTAAAGTATAATCATTAAATCATTACACAATAGGAAGGTAAAATGTGAACTAATGAAATTTAAAATAAATAAATTAAAACATTATTAAAAAAAAATTAATGTCAAAATTTGGAGAAGTTGCTAATTTTTTTTAATAAAACAAATTAATAAACATTCCAACTAAAAACTGAACACAATATATATCTTGCTACTTATATTTATAGCAAGTATAATAATAATATTCATTCAATTAAAGCACATGACGTGCATGATGTAATGGTTGGGGCGGATGGCTTTCACACCGCCCAGCCAAGTTCGAATCTTGTGGAGGTTGTAAAATGAGAGTTTGTAGAATGAGAGGGTCCCCGCCGAAGCTTACAAAAAATATTCATTCAATTAAAAAATAATAAGCGAAATGTAATTAAAATAATATATAGATTCAATTAATTTGTTATATTGTAAATTTGTTTTTATTAATAAATATCACATTAAAATAATTCATAGTTGATATTTCATAACATATAATTAACATAAAAAATAATAAATTTAATTAATAAATATATATAGTCAATTGAGTTTAGCTTTGGCACTTAGGAAAATTGTTATGATCTTCTTCCCTACCTACGTTCAAGTATCACAGTTTGACTTATCATAATTGTTATGATCTTCTTCCCCACCTACATTCAAGTGTCATAGTTTGACTTATCATAACTCTCGAATAGAGTAATTATGGGCATACATACACCATATAAATCAAAATAATGATTACCTAGTATTTCTCTAGTCCATGTGGTACTTGGTGAGAAAATCATGGAGAGGAATCAAATAAAATAATGATTATATGGAATGACATTGGTCAAATTGATGAGAGGAATCACATTGGTGTAGTTGTCGGCTCTTCTAGTTGGGGAGAGCAAATCATCAAGAAAAACTAAATAAAATAATGATTATTTCTCTAGTAAAATAAACCATATAAATTATAATAATAATTATGTTGTGACATCAAATGAAATCAAATAAAATAATAATTACCTGGTAACATGGTACTAGGCGAAGAAATCATTGAGAGGAATCACACAAACCCACTTGCAAATTCTTCTAATAAAAAATATATAAATTAAAATGATGATGGCAAGCAAATCATCATCAAATAAAATAATTATTACTTGATGGCATGATACTATGCAAAAATCATCGAGAGCACTCAAAAAGAGGTTTAGATCATTAACAGGAATCTAATTTATTGTGGTGTAATAAAAAAAATTTAAATCATCGAGAAGAATAATTTTTTTTACCATTTGCAGAGATTAATACATTAAAAAGAGATTTACATTTTAAAAACGTACAATAAAAAAAGAGTTTTACATCTTAAGGGATTGGATGTTCTTCGGTGTTTTTTGAGGTTTATATCTTGAAAGATTTAATTTTTAGGTGCACTCAAAAAAAAATTATATCTTAAGAGATTTGATCACTCAAAAAATTGACAAATCTCAATTAAAATAAATTTATTATACTTCATAAAATCATCATAAAATTAAAAGATACAAAATTTTCAATTTACTAAATTAATTATACATTTTGAGTAATTTAATGCCTATCTAAATCCTAGTTAATATAAATTTATACTAACGTAATAAATCCAATTTATAAATTTCAAAATCCAAAAAATGTTCGCTTCACTAATTCAATGTAGGCCTTCACAAAAATATTTTAGATAACTATAATGATTTATAAATTTCAAAAATCCAAAAAATGTTCGCTTCACTAATTCAATTTAGCCCTTCACAAAAATATTTTAGATAACTATATTTTACGTACCTTCTAAAATTCCGGAACCTGGATAAGATTTCAACAAATCTAAGAGGACAAAAACATCTAATTGTGAGACGGCCAATCACCAAACAGAATTTAATTTGTCAACGTCTTTCATTGTTTAAAACTGGAATACACATTTTAACGTGTTGTATAACGTTTATAATGCAAGTAAACTACGTTGCCTTCCAATAGGAAATCTTGAAAAAACTGGACAAAAAGTCTCCACAACTGTTCAACGTGAGTCAGTCATGGATCTGTAATGCGTATGAAACCCTTTCACCTGCGAGCAATTTATTTATAAAAAGAAAACGAAAACCGTCGAACTGCACGCATACGCAAAATCCTTACTTTAAGGTTTACTCAACCAAACCTCAACCAATCCAGTGGGAAAACCATTCTGTCAACCATGGCCAACGTTCGAAAACTAGTAAAATTTTATCTTCCCAAAACAAAAAGACCAAACATTACCCAACGGTATGTGTCTTCATGTGCAGAAAAGCAATATCAACTCTCTCTGTCTCTATCTAGGAGTTAAAAGATTGTTGAAGTTTGGTTTGGTTTGTGTTGTTGATCAGTATGGAGAAGATGACAGGTGCAACCACAACTCTGCCATTTAGGTAGTTCTTGTTGGAGGTTCTGCACTCTACAAGGTATTAAGAATTTCTATAAAATGGCCAGATACTAGATATCCAGCAAGCTGTCCCTCGGTCAAACATCAGTTCTCCAGCTAAGAGAGTCTGTATTAGTCTGCCAAAATGGACAAACTTCTTATTTTCGTAGCGATTTTTCTGGTGGCTTTGGCATCCATTCCTGCCATTCCTGCAGAATTTCCAACTCCATTGTTGTCTGTAGATTATTACGAGAAGTCATGCCCCCTTGCAGTTCCCATTGTAAGCCAGGAGATGCAATTAGCAACGTTGAAAGAAGCTCGTATGGCAGCTTCCATACTTCGTCTACATTTTCACGACTGTTTTGTTCAGGTATTCTGTTTGTAGGTAAATCGCATTTTAAAATTTATTAATTCATTTATATACATACATGATGATGAATCTCTAGATTTGGGTTGACGGTTAGATATACGAGGTATTTAACTCCATAAGACAGGAGCCTACTCAAACTCATTACAATGGACCAAGTAAAAAAGATAACATTCCATTGTAGTCGAATTCCAAAATATTAATCTTATTTTACTTCTGAGCTTTAGTCATTACTAGCATATTTGGAATTAATGCAGGGCTGCGATGCGTCTGTACTGTTGGATGACACACCAACGTTTAAAGGCGAGAAAACAGCAAATCCAAATGTAAATTCGATCAGAGGATTTGAAGTTATAGATGCCATCAAGGAAAGACTGGAGACTGCGTGCCCCGGTGTTGTGTCTTGTGCCGACATACTTGCCCTCGCTGCCCGAGATGGAGTAGTACTGGTATACCATCTTCATATTAATAATCATAGCCTATTAAATATAACATCCATAGATCCAGTGTTAACTTTTTTATACATCCATCTCAACTATATTTTCTGTTTCTCAGTCTGGAGGCCCATACTGGGACGTTCCCGTGGGAAGAAAGGACTCCACAACTGCCAGTTTGGTGGAGGCGAACACCAATATTCCCACGCCCAATGCAACTATCCAGAATCTCATTGGAAAGTTTTTATTGCAAGGCCTGTCCGTCACAGATATGGTGGCCCTGGTTGGTAAGTGAATGTTGATCCTAGATTCTAGGAATATTTCTAATCAGAGGATTAATAAAATGGTTAAACAATTGATTACTCCCTTTATTATTAGATTTCAGGATATTTTCTAAATTTACAATTACTCTCTTTATTATTAGATTCCAGGATATTTTCTAAATTTACAATAAAACATAAGGGTGCCTCTAAGTAAACTCCATGCTTTTATCATTAGTTTTTTGAAATTTACAATTAATATAAAGATAGTGATTTCATTTTGCTAAACTTAACTCAATTGAAAATTTTGAAAAATCTGCTTTCCATTTTACTAAAGCTAACTCAATTATAGAAATTCTGAAGTATTCAAAAAAACTTGATAAATGGTAACAAAATCAAATAATTGATTTAAATATTCCAAAATCTGCAATTGATATACAGTTAATGTTAACATTTCTGGGTTGCCCATTGTTCACAGGGGGGCACACAATTGGACAAGCTAGATGCACAAGTTTTAGGCAAAGGCTTTATAATGACCAGAGCGCAGGTAATGAACTTTATCTATCTGGATTGAAAGCGACCTGCCCTGCATCTGGTGGAGATGACAACTTGTCACCCTTGGATCATGTAAGCCCCACGCTGTTCGATAATTCATATTACATTAACTTGGTGAATGGAGAAGGGCTCCTCCCCTCTGACCAAGAGATGTATACATATGGCCTGGCGAGCATAACGGCGCTTATTGTCAAAGAGTATGCCACTGACCCTCTCGGATTTGCCAAGGACTTCTCGGACTCAATGGTGAAGATGGGAAATATAGTGAATCCTGTAACACTACTGACCGGTGAAGTGAGGAAGAACTGCCGCATCGTCAACCAATAAGGGTTTTATCTGTTAGATGCATTCACAATTAATATCAATAATGGGGAAGAATAAAAGAGTGAATACTCTATAGGAAAGTTGCTTCTTCATGACAGCAAGTATAATTCTGTCTCTGATTTGCCCTGATTCTTTGCAAAAGGATTGTAATATTTTTTTTTTAGTGTTTTCTTCAATGGAAATGATATTTATTATTACGTTTCGCTATTGCATTTGAGTAAAAGATAAAAGATAATCTACCATCATCTATAGAAAGGTGTAGTTTAATTTTTCTGTGTTGTGGTTTTGGTTTTTCTTATGGGAATATTGCGATAAGTTTTTAAGTGTTTTTCTTGGGTTATTTAAAATATATAAATAAATTTAAATATATGTAAAATTAAGATTATGCATATTTTATATTTTTATTAATTTTTATTAAATTTTAAATAAAATTAAAAAATATATATATATTAAAAAAACAAAATTAAAATTTTAAAAATTTAAACCATGTTTTATAAAAAAATAAATTTAAAAAACACATGATTTTAATGTTGCAGTTTAGTTGTTATAAATTTTGGAGGTTTTTTTAGTATATTTTTTAGTGAAAGATTGTTTGAATAACAAGTTTGAGTTGTGAACTTTCTATAATTCAATTGTTTTAGAATTTTTCAAAATACTGAATTCATATATGTAATGAAAAACCAATTTTATATAACAAACATTAAAATTTAGCCTAAATTTCAAAAATTCTGAAAATATAAACACCATTAACTTTTTTATTATTAAAACAACCACTTTTTCAAATAACTATATTTACAAATTTATCTCCTTCTTAGACAGCCACATTCATTCAACTCTAAGTACGTGAGATACAATATAAACACCATTAACTTTTTTATTATTAAAACAACCACTTTTTCAAATAACTATATTTATAGATTTATCTCCTTTTTTAGACAGCCACATTCATTCAACTCTAAGTACATGAGATAAACTAGATGGAATTAAAGTGTAGGTAGATAAACCTAAGAAGACCATGTTTTGAATATGTATATCCTGGGTAAGTGGGAAGGTGAGAAGGTTTAATGATAACCTCCCTACCCAGGTTCAAGTCCCATGACATAAATATCTAACATGAATATATTGATAATCCTGAAAAAAAAAATTATATAGAGCTATGCAGCACTTCTTCAGTACTGGAAAACTTGAGAAAGCCATATTTTTTAAGAAAACCCAAATCGTTTGAAGTAAACCTTAAAAAAAACCAAAAAGCATCCCGTTAATAAAAAGTCGTTGTTACTGACATCTCCACTTAATTACGAAGAAAAACATCCACATAAATGAGGACTTATGAGGACTTACAGTATGTTTTTTTTTAAAATAAAGAAATCACTTGAAATATACCTTCTTACTTTTCAAATATGTTTTATATTTTTTTTAGTTTATTAGCTTTTAATTATGCTCTACATTTCAACAAATTAATCAACTATAAGGTTTCTGCTGCATTTTAAATTTTTACATGCCGTCCTGGTAATTCCTCTTTTAGCCCATTATATAAAACATTGGAACCTTGCTGGATTGGTAGTGTATGTTTCAATATTGGGTTTTTCGTACGAAGTGTTATCCTATCTCCGTTACTTGTATGGAACATATAACCATTCTGGTCTTTCTTAGAAACTTGGATTCTGCTGCATTTTAAATATTTACATCCAGTCCTGGTAATTCCTCTTTTAGCCCATTATATAAAACTATGGAACCTTGCTGGATTCGTAGCGTATGTTTCAATATTGGGTTTTTCGTACGAAGTGTTATCGTATCTCCCTTACTCATATGGAACATATAACCATTCTGGTCTTTCATAGAAACTTGGAATCACATTAGCACATTATATAAAACTATGGAACCTTGCTTGGTTCTAGTGTATGTCTCAATATTGGGTTTTTCTTACCCATTGTTATTGCATCTCCCTTACTAATATGGAACATATAACCTTTCCGGTCTTTCTTAGAAACTTGGAATCACATTCTCGTTATCTCCCTTACTCGTATGGAACATATAACCATTCCGTTCTTTCTTAAAACTTGAATCACATTCTCGTTATCATATATTTTCATCACACTAAACGTTGGTTCACCTTATAGTTATAACCATCCTAAGTTTTTGTTGTATGACTTGCCATTTGTAAATTCCTATGACACTTATATATATCTGTAATATTTTGTTACGTTCGCCCTGTGGTATTTGAATGTGTTTGATTAACGGATGAAATATTCATGTATAATTGTCGATTTTATGTTAACGCATTTACCATATTTCTCATGGTTCTGGATCTTAAGATCCAACAGTCGGTGACGAAGGTCTCACTAATGAGGTTCCCTCCTATCTACATGGGAAGGTTTGTTGGCATTCTCAATGCTGTCGATCTTTACACAGCTTCAACAATGGAGATTTGGCGGCAGGAGGTTAGGGTAACTACATGCCCAAACCTTATCGTTGCTACCTCATTCGCATGGTGCGAAGAATCAGGATCGCTACAGCCGACTGAAACTTTACTGATATTTTTCTTTCGATTTTATTGGTAAATCCTCAGTCCTCGCCCACAAAAATCTTTCTAACTTTGTCTCCAGCTGACGGCCTCACATTCTTGGCAATATTTTCCAAAGCAAGGTTCTTGCTTTAGTGTTTACCAAAAAAAAAAAAACTAATGTTGATTAGAGGATTGCTCTTCTCAATATTACATTGGAGATATCAGTAATAAATTATGATTGCATTGAACTAAATTGGACTAAGTGAAACTGAATTAGGACACTTGGATGGACAGTTTTGACACCTAGCAGGGGCTGGAATTAGATTCTCCAACACTACTCCTTAAATAACCACATAAAAATTTAATTAAGATGTTTCCTGGTCTATGTCTCAATTAGGCTTACAATTTAAAAAAATTGACACTTCAACTATATTTACTTATTTTCTTGTCTTCTTCCAAATCATGTACCTTTTAAATTGTTTCAATGTTTTTTTCTTGTTGTAGGCTTTAAATTTCAGTTTCATCATTTGTTGGTGTAGGTTTTCCATTTTTCCAAGTTGTCTAAGCATGTCTTGGAGGTTTTCAAAAAACAACTTGTATGTGGGTTGTTGCCACATATTATCTTCTATCGTGCACTTTTCATCATAAATCTACTACAACATAATATGAAAATACAATTTTATCTTTTCAAAATTCCAATACCTAAAAATTTCATTGATGTGTTCATCATGCATGTTGTCTTCAATATTCATTTCTACAACGTCTATGCAAACCTTATCAAGGCATGGTGTTGTAGGCCATGCTTCATGGAACTTTAACTCTTCTTCATAATCGTTATGTGTACCTTCACATTGGAAATCAATGTTAAAATTAAAAATATTTACAGAACCACATTGGTTATGTTCCTTCTGATCTACAATGAGAGCTTTCTCCTATTGTGTTTCCTTCTCTGCCTATGCCTCTGCTTTTGTCTCTTTCTTCTCTTTATGGGCTTCATTCTTTGTCTCTATCTCTGTCTTTGTCTCTTCCACTTTTATACTAACCTGTGCTACTTCAAACATGTTGTCTTCCACTTGGTTTTCACACTGAAGTGGGTTTTTCTCACTGAATAACATCATGTCGATTTGATGTTTCTGTTGCATCATCTGCAACCATTCATCTTTAGCCAATAATTCTTCATCAAAATTTACATCAACAATATTAATTGTTGGATTCACCATAGCATTGACTGCTTCAATGACAACTTCACTGTCAACAACAAGCTTTGTTGCCAGAGTCACCAAATTGTTATCAACAAGCTCTTTTGTTAGAATCACCAAACTGTTATTAGCAAGCTTTGTTGCTGGAATCACCAAATTTTCGTCCACTTATAGCTGTGCATAGTGGGATTCACAAGCATCTATGTGCTCCTTCTTCTGCAAATTCTTCACTCATCATCCACTTGTGGCTGAGCATAGTGGGATTCACCAAATTCTCCATCTTCAACTAGATTAGTTCCCCTTACACGAAAAATCCTCTTAAGGGTATCCCATGCTTCCTTCGATGTCTTAGTTTCATTCATTCTAGTTGTTGCTTCAAATTTCTAGACTCTTGGCTTTTCTTATTTGTTGAGTGGCTGACTCACTACGATTCAACAAGCAAAATGAACTACAAACATAGAGTTGAAATTAACGGAGAAAATTTGTTTCACGGTTGTATGTGTGTCTTAGTTTAGACTTAGTTTCTATTTTCTAGGATATAGTTTTGATCTCCCTAAATTGAATGTAAACTTATTTATTTCTGATTTCATAATCAATGGGATAGAGCAGTACTACTTGGGCAGTCTCCAAGTGTAGCTTGGCTCACCTGTGAGCTACTAGTTTCAGTTTGTAAGTTTCTTTCTAATTTGACTTTCCATTTTTTATCATGGTATTAGAGCACAAAGAAGGATCTCTGTGTGAGTTGGGTCTGTGGTGAGTTGAACCTTTATGACTAAGATTGGAAAGAGAATAAGCCTCCTTTGCTAATGAGCACAGGTGAAGCTGTTGTTGGAGGCCATAGAGGATCGCAAGAGGAATTTCTCAGGGACATGCTTGAATTGAAGATTGTAGGTGAGAGGTACGTTGGTACAATTTTTTTTGTTGTGACAAAGCGTTGATTTTTCTAAATAAACATGATCAGTGCACCCCCAACAAAGAAAGGTTGTGTTGATCAACGTTGGAAGTACATATGGAAAGCGTTCTGATCATCGCCGATGGTCAGTGCTACTCTAGCGCTAATGGTGAAAATTTATAGAAATTTTCGCCAGCGCAATCTGCAACAAGGTGAACTAGTGCTGGTGTTTTTTGCATGTTAGAGGTGGCCCGATACAAAGTGTACCTCTGTTGGTTGTCCTATCCAACATTTTTTTTGGTATATTGAAGGTCATCTATCTAGAGTTGGATCCATAACACCCAAATCTGCAACTATTAGAGGAACTGGAGGTGGATCTGTAGATTGGTTGTTGGAGGATCTAGTGTCAGATCCATAGATCGATTGTTCGAGGAACTAGTGTTGGATCCATAGATTGATTGTTGGAGGAACTGGTGTTAGATCCGTAGATAGATTGTTGGAGGATCTGGTGTTGGATCTGTAGATCAGTTGCTAGATTACCATATCTATAGATTGAACTAGTGGATCTGTTATTAGAGTTGTGGATCTATTGATCAAGCAAGCTATTGGTGGTGCTCGTGAAGTAAAAGCAAGGCATTGTTGAAATTGTTTTTTCATAATGAATAATTACATTGCATAGGCATACCTTAATGAGAGCAATAAGATCAATGGGTCAAATTACGCCAACTGGAATTTCAAGTTGCAAACATTGCTCGAGGGTTCCAGTGCGTGGACAATTGTAGTCGGTGGTGCCACAATCGCATGAGTTCAAGATTGGGAAAAGAGGGAAAGTAAAGTGAAGTTGTCGTTGAAGATGTTGGTAAAAGACAACATAATCCCTCATATCCAAAAATGCAAAACCGTTAATGAGATTTGGGTGACACTCAAGGATTTGTATAAAACGAAAAATACAAATCATGTGTTGTTTCTAAAGAGTAAGATTCTTTCCATTAGAATGGAAGAGATTGAATCCATTGTTGCATTCATCTCATAGATTAAATAATTGAGAGACAAGTTAGGCAACATAGGGGAGAAAGTGTCCAACAATTACCTTAAATTACATGACAGAGGATTATCAAATATTCATTACAGGGCTTGCAACAAAGGAAAAAGCTCCCACCTTTGAAGAGTTGACATGGATTTTGATGTAGGAAGAAGAGAGACGTAAGAATATGAAGCCTCAAAATGAAGATCTAGCATTGGTGGAAAATAAAAAGTTCTTCAAAGGGAAACCAGGAGGAGGACATAAAAGTGATGGCCATCTCAGAAAAATCCATTTCAAGATATGTCATTGGCTAAAAATGATTCAAGAATTAAGTGTTTTTACTGTGGCAGAACTGGTCATATTTTTAAAGACTAACAAAAAGAAGAATCATGAAAACAGACATAGACACAAAGGCATACATGACATTTTGTTGGTGAAGATATGAATCATGATATTAAATTATTTGTGTCTGATGTTAATCTTTTTGTGGAGACCAATGAGGCTGGAACATTGTTTTTGGATTCTAGAGCATCCACTCATATGACATGTAATAAACACTGGTATGAAAATTTTAAGGAGACTAGAAATGGTGCTAACATCTACCTAGGAGATGATAGAGCATATCAGATTAAAGGGCATGGAGATATCCCTGTGATATTGCCTAGTGGTAATATCAGATGCATCTAGAATGTCATATATGTGTCTGGTATTAAAAATAATTTGATCTCTGTCTCCATAATTACAGATCGGAATTTATAGGTAGAATTTTTGAAAACTTATTGTGTTATAAAGGATTTGCTAGTTCATCAGAAGTGATTTTCATCAGTAGTATGAGTTGGATACCTAAATAAGTTGAATGTTATAGGCATGCCACATCAAGCCTTAACTTCAACGACTATGACAAGAGAGAATCTTTGGCATCAAATGTTTGGTCACATCAACCTTCATGATTTATTGTTGCTACAAAAACAAGGTATGGTTGATGGAATTCCTATTTTAAGAAATAAACATATTGATTGTGAAGGATGTGCGCTTGGAAAAAGGATAAATTTCCTTCTAGGTTAAATTGGAGAAAAAAAAATATACTTGAACTTGTGCATACTGATACTTGTGGACCTATGCAAACAAGGTCCTTAGATGGCACTTACCATTTCTTGTTATTTATTGATGACTGCACAAGGTATACCCAGTTATACTTTCTTAGAAGGAAAAGTGATACTTTCGAGTACTTTAAAGATTTAGGAATGTGGTTTAAAAGAAGACAGGGAAAGTCACTAAAATTCTCTGCGCAAACCAAGGAGACAAACTTCGGAACATCATCAAATATTGTAGAGATCTTGGAATAACACAACAGTTTATAGTACCCCACCCTCCACAATAGAATGGGGTTGCAGAGAGAAAGAACAAAACTCTAGTGGAGTGTGCACATAGCATGATGAAAGGTAAGAACCTATCCAATGGTTTTTGGCCAGAAGCAATTAGTACTGCAATTTACTTAAAGAACATAAGCCCAACTAGGTGTCCTGATCTCAACACTCCATTTGAGGCTTTGTATGGTTTTAAACCCACAATCCATCACTTTAGAGTATTTGGTTCTAAAGCTTTTGCACACATTCCTAAGGAAGATAAAAGGAAATTGGATGCTAAAGCTATAAAATGCATATTTGTAGGGTACTGTTATGAGTTCAAAACATATAAGATGTTTAATCCATCTACTCACAAGGTATTTGTGAGTATATATGTTATATTCCATGAACATATTGATGAAGGGAATAAGGAGAGAAGTTATGAGGAGTGGCACATGCCTTTAGTGATTGATGACAACAATGATGAAGCCAAATAAAATCATTTATAATAGCAACAATAGCAAAAGGAGGAATCTAGTGATGTGGATACATTCAACAGTCAAATTTCATTCAGAGGTGAGCAAGAAATCGCACAGGACATAATTGAGGCAAGTTCTCTACCAAGGAGATCAAGACGATAGATCACTTACCTACAAGGTACAAAGATTATGCTCTTATGAATAATGTTTAAATGTTGTTGAGCCCATGAATTACAATGGAGAAAATCAGTATGATGAATGGAGGTTAGCTATGAAAGAAGAGTATGATTCCATAATTAAAATAAAACCCGGGAATTAGTTGAACTACCAAAAGGAAAAGAGCCCATAGGTTGTAAATGGATATATAAACCTAAGTTCAAAGCAGATGGTAGTGTAAACAAGTTCAAAGGGTACTCACAAAAAGAAGGGATTGATTATGAGGAGACTTTTTCTCCTATATTTAAGTTAAACAATATTAGGCTGTTAATATCTCTAACTACAAAGTACCATTGGAGTTTACACTAGCTAGACGTAAAATTTGCTTTTCTAAATGACGAGTCGAAGGAAGAAGTACATTTAACACAACCATAAGCGTTCATTAAAAAGTGGTAGGAACACTTGGTCTGTAATTAAAAAATTCTTTGTATGGGTCGAAACAGGCTCCCAAATCTTGGTATGAGAAAATAGACTCTTTCTTCTTACAACATGGTTATAAGATAAGTAAAAATGATCCAAATATGTATACCACATTTGATTCAAAGGGGTATATTGTGTTGATTCCCTTACACATTGATGATTTAATTGTTACTGGAAATTCTGATGAATTGGTGTTGGCTACGTGGGCCCTGACCCAGGTTCAACAGTGAGTTTAACCAAGGAAATCCTGGTACTATTGGCCCTTTCGGAAACAATCTGTGGAGCGCGTACTGAGGTCTCACCCAAAGTAGTAAGGGATGGTGTTGGAACTAGGTTTCCGCACCTTAGGGATGTCTTGATGGGGGTTCTGGAGGTTCGCAATCTTAATCTGCGCGTTGCGCTGCTCCACACAACTTTCTCTTCTTCGCAACCAGTGCGCGCCTTTGTGAATACCATATTATTCTGATCTGATCCTTACTATGCTATCATATTAGTGTTTAACTTAGTTTGTGCAGGCCCAATATTCTTATTACTTGTTCCACTTTCAAATTAGCGTGCGTACTTGAAAATAATATAAATGCATAAAGATAACTTGAACATAGAAATACAGATCTACAAATAGGCACACAATATTATGAATCAATCTTATATTTATTAATACTCAAGTTCAGTTATAGACCCGACTCCACCCTGCGCACTCAGCTGTAGGGGTCCGTGCACTCAACTATAGACTCTATTAGGCCTCTGCGCACTCAGCTACAGAGACTCTACCTACCACTATGACCCAATACCTTTAGATCCACTTCTATCTTCTAACCATGCCTTCGCAGCTATCTATTACTTATTAAAAACTCAGATTGTCTTTACACTTAGAGCCTCACTCTATTTATACAATCCCATGGTCCGCGTTCCATGGGTAGCCAACATACTTTACATTAAATTATATTATCTTAGGGTGGACAACCTAGACTCTCACGCTCCGTGCCCACATTTCCCGGGGTCTTTGCATTACATTGACAAAAACTCAGGCTTCAAGCCCCAAAAACATGCTATGGGGGGATCCGCCGCCCAATAGGCCCCCAACACAATCATCGTGACTCATCCCGAGTCACTCTGCTGGTGTGGCGATCTTTGCGCGAAGTTCTTCCAACTGTGTCTGGGCTACGCAAAGGTCCGCAATGCACCATGCTACCGTCATCTGGATGTGCTCCATTTCTACTTCTGAATCATTTGCATCTGACTTGATTCTCTACTTTGATGCCAGCTTCTAGTACCTACGTTTATAGTCCCACACCTTTTTTCAGCTTCTCGGGTCACGAAGACTGTGCCTTAGTCGGTTAGTCAGATAGTCGACCCTCCCATGTAGGGCTTCAGGTGACTGCCATTTACTCTTCCTGGGAAGGGTTCTCCATTAAGTTTGACTAGCTGGACTGTGCCTCCCCTTGCGACCTCTTTCACCACATACGGTCCCAACCAATGCATTCCAAATTTTCCAGTAAATTTTTTAAACTTGCTGTCATAGAGCAACACTAAATCGTTTACCTTGAATGTGCATAACTTGATATGGCGATCATGCCAGGCTTTCTTGCACTATTTCTGTACTTGCTGATGGAATCCCACTAGAAACCATTCTTCCTCGAGTTCTTCCAATTGTGCAAGCCTCTCTTCCAAGGCTTCGCGGTCTGACATGCCTGTAAGCGCTACTATTCGCAAACTGGGTACGATGTATTCCATTGGCATGATTGCTTCCGTGCCATAGACTAACCTCAAAGGTGTCTAAAATGTCATTTTCTGGACGTGGTTCTATATGCCCATAATACAACAGGTATGTGTAGGTCCCAGTGGTTTCGCTCCACATTACATACTTTGGTCAGCTCAGTCTCCAGAATTTTGTTGAATGCTTCTACTATCCCATTAGCTTACAGATGGTACGGTGTACTTTGCTGATGATACACCTGGAATTCCTTGGTGAGTGAATTGATGGTTTCATTCTAGAAGTGCGTTCCGCAATCACTCATTAAAATTTTTGGGCATCCAAACCATGTCAACACATTGTCAAACAAAAATTTCACAGCCGTAGCGGTTGTCCAGTCCTTAAACAGTTGTGCTTCCGCCCATCGAGTCAAGTACTCTATCACGATGATGACGTAGCGTGCACCCGTCTTTCCCTGAGGTTTGATTGGTCCCACAAAGTTGATTGCCCATTGTTCGAATGGATACAGCGTCATCTGTGGATTGAGTGGCATCTCATTCCTTTGTGATGGTTTCCCAGTCCTTTGACATATGTCACAAGCCCGACAGTATGCTTTCGAATCTTGATGTAGGGTTGGCCACCATATCCCAGCGCGAAGAATCTTCTGTGCTGTCGTGCATCCTGCATAATATCCTCCTGCAGCCCCCCCATGTTCTTCCATGAGGATCTGTCCTCGTTCAAATTCAGGTACGTATCTTCACAATATCTCATCATTCGCCATTTTGTAGAGGTGCCCCGCGATGACAGAAAAGTCTGTGGCGCACACCACCAATTCCTTCTTCGATTGGACTAAATATTCCTTTGGCACAGGCCCTATGGTAAAAAATGGATTATATCTTTGAAGTGGCCATCCGCGACATGCACTGCAAAGATCTATACATCAAGTAGTCCTTCTTCCAAATTTGTTGGCTCCTCGCCTGTCTCAATTCCTGATAAGTGATCTGATCCTGCATTTAGGCATCCTAGCTTTATGATGACCTCAGAGTCGTATTCTTGAAACAGTAACATCCATTTGCATATGCGCCCCCCCAACGCAGGCTTTTTCACCAGGCATTTCAATGCAGAATGATCGATATACATCTTGAAGTGCCCGCCAAGTAAATAGTGTCAGTATTTCTGGAGCGCATACCATTGCCAACCCTTGATGCTCAGTAGTAGAGTAGTTCTTTTCAATTTTGGATAGCCGCTGACTCGCGAATGCGATCGGGTGATCCACGCCTTCCACGCATTCATGTGTAAGTACAGCTCCCAACGCAATACACGACGCATCAACATGTACATGAAATTCTTTGTCCCATTTTGGAAATACCAGGATGGAAGTGGATGCCATTTTCTCCTTAAGAACATCCAAACTTTTCCTACAATCATCATTCCAACCATATGTAGCGTCCTTTTTCAATAGTTTCTCCATTGGCATTGTTATTTGTGCATAGCTCTTGATAAACTTTCTATGGTAACCAGTGTGCCCCAAAGTAGCGCGTCGTTGTTTGATACTTTGCGGTGCTTCCAAATTGAGAATAACAACAATCTTCACAGGTTCCACCATCAGGCCTTGCTTGCAAACCACATGGCCGAGCAGGTTTCCAAAAGGAACGAGGAAGGTGCCCTTTTTAAGATTCAGCACAATCTGGTTTCATCGACAAGTATCCAGGATCAAAACGTAAGCTCGCTATATGGTGTTTAACTAACCCAAATATAGTCTAATCATCCAGATAGAAATCCAAGAACTTGTGGATGTATTCCTTGAACGCGGCCACCACTATGCGCGAAAATATCGCTAGCGCGTTCTTCAATCCAAAGGGCATAACGGTGTATTGAAAACAGCCCCATTCGGTTACGAATGTTGTCTTGCTCCTATCTTCTAGTGCGATCTTGATCTGATGGTACCCTGGGAAGCCATATGTGAATGAGTAAGCTTCCTGACTGCCAACATTCTCCAATACTTCATCTGTGAATGGTGTCTGGAATGGATCGTGAACACAGGCATTGTTAAGCTTCCTGATGTCCATGCATATTCTTATTTCACCCTTCTGTTTTTTCTCCTGTACTATCATAGGACTTACCCAGTCGGATTCTTCCACTGGTTCAATAATTTCAGTTGTGAGCATTTTGTCTAATTCGTCGCCGACCTTTTCTTTATACTAGGATTCAAAAAGTAAGGTCGTTGCTTAACTGGCTTCGCGTCTGGCTTCATAGTGATCTTCATCATCCCTAAGTCGCCAATGATCCCCTTTAAGTCTGTGATTTTGGTTGGGAACAAATCTTGATATTCGCGGAGTAACTCGGTGACCTTATCTACCGTAGCATCGTCCCAATAGTCCCCAAGCATCGCATACTTTGGCTCCACATCTGTGCCAATGTCTACCTACTTTGTTTTTAACAGTGCAATGATGTCGGGATCCTCAATTGATGGTCCTCGAACTTCACAACAACCTTCAGTTTCTGGAATATTAATATTTCGGGGGTCATCATCATCCTCCTCTACTTGCACGTTATAACATTCTAGGGCACTGCTTAACTGGGTTGCCCATGCTGGTTGAAGTGCTTGCAGTGGTTCTTGTGGTATTTTGAAGATGGCAGCTTTTACTACTTGCAGTGCATCATCAACAATATCTGACCAGCGGTCTTCAAATGTGAATGTTCACAAAAATCCCTCATGCAAGACATCCCATTCAACCCTACCATGTCAGAGTTCTGTCTCTGTACACCAATTCATGGGCATGACATCCAAGGTATGGTAGAATGGATGTACCCATTCATATTGTGGTTCTTCCCCATAAGCCTTGGTCCATTTCACGAGGTGTGTGCACGGGTCATCTGGTCCATCGTATTTATCTTCTATCCATAGTTGCAGTTTCCCAAATCGTAGGCGCATCATCCTTCTACATCGCCGCAGTTCTCAAAATTTCCTTGATGTGTTCCCCACCAGCGCACAGGTGTTGCGCGTAGCACCCACTTCAATGCATCGAACTGTTGTTGTTCCGGTACTGCGCTTTCAAACTTGCTCAAGAATTCATCCACTGTTGTCAATCCATCATATGTTGGCAGATCTCGGGCCTGGGTTGTTACGCAATGTAGTGATCTAATCATCATGTTGCAATTCAGCGTTGTCACTTTGTTTAACCGATTGTGCCAGTGTTCGTCTTCTTTGTCTAAATCCAAGGTGTGAGAACTTGCGTGCTCCCATGAGATCCTTCCATCTGCAATTGCATTCACCCAATCCTGATCTCGTGCAGTTATCTTGTAAATACAATCTAGCTCATCATCTCTTCCATCGTCACACTAGTTCCGTGTAGTGCACTCCTTTGGCTGGTTCTAGTGGGACTACTATGCGTAGGGACTTTTTCTCGAATATCATCTTCTGCTTATTCAGATTGATAATTCCATTCATATCAGTGGCCCAGCGTATTCCTAGCAACACAGGATAAGGATTGCTATCATCGACAATCTCTATTACTTCAAAGTTCACCTGTGTGCTCACGCCTTCGATATCAACTATTACCCCTTGCAACCTCCCCATGGGAAAAAAAATTTGTTGGTTCACCACTCATAATTGAATAGGGGATCATTGTAATGTGGGCTTGCCCATACGTTCCCATGTCTGCTTCGGTAATACATTCGCTTCTAAACCTAGGTCTAGGATTACCTGATCTATTTCATACTTGCCAATCTGCGCCGTCAATCTCATTTCCCTCCTGGTGCACAATGCATGCTTTCCTAGTTTCTGGATTATGCGCGGTTCCCCTGACCCTATGCACCTAGTGATCAACTCCTGTAGTCCCTTAACTGCCTTATTGTCGTGCAGCAGTTTCATGCATGTCTCCGAAAAGGTAGTAAGCATATAAGGATCCATCCCTAGCTTTGGTTGATCCTTACTACCTGAAGTGGAGGCCTCTGCGAAGTTCTTTTTAGCATCCATGAACGTCTCCCTTGCGCATTCTAAGTCAAACTCAGGTTCCTTTGTAGGAGCCTTGCGAACCCATGTATCTTCCTTGGGCTGCTTCCCCTTATCCTCACCTGTGGTTGCACCGCTTCTGAGCACCATGTTCACATTTGGGTCTTCTTCGCATAGTTCATACCTCATCATTTGGATATTCTGAGTTGGAGGAGGCTAGAGTACCCCTTTCTCACGCATCTATGCGATCAATGTAGGAAAATCTATTGTTTCATGATTGAACTGAGCACAGTATGAATAGGATATTCTCGTTGGGTTGGTACAATCGCAGGCGTAGTGCCCTCGTCCTCCACAATTGTAACAAATTAACTGTTCACGACCCTTTCCTAGTCCCATTCCTCCTCGTCCTCAACCTTGCCCCTGAAGTCTAGAGTGCACCATCCCCACAGCTTGGTCAAGGACTCGCATTTCTATCTGCATCCTATATGCTGGGGTCTGGTCAATTATTAACTCATAACTGCAACAAGTGCACTCGTTGTGGCCTACCGACCTGCAGAAATTACAAAACAACTGTTGGGAAGTCTCTGTATACTTCTGCAACAAATGACAATTATATGTTGTGTGTTTCCTCCTATCTGATAGATTGCACATCATAACGTGGGTGTTGCACTTGGCCCTGCCTGTGCTTCCGGTCTCAATGACATTGACCCCCCTCCTACCAAGTAATTCACGAATACTGGACAGTGGTTCTTGTCATGGTCCTGGCCTTTGCATTTTATGCACCGCACTTCCTCACGCGCCTCTGGCCGTGGTGCCCTATCCTGCTTCAAGCTCTACATTTCCAGGTAGATATTCTGTAGTTGTGCATGGATTTGTTGAACTCCCAGCCTCGGATCTTGTATCGGTGTCTCATGCAACCTCATTGCCATTTCCAATGCTTCCGCCTGGGTAGAAAGTTTTTGTGTGCCATCCTCAGGTGTGGTGTCAGAGATGCCACAAACCATGCACGATGTTGTGCATCCTTGAGCTTCATATTAGCCTCGCGGATTGTACTCTTCAGTCACTGATCCAAATCCCATGGAGTCTCGCGTGGAAGCATCGCAATCTTTTTAAACTCGATGATTGACTGTGTCTTTGATTTTGGCCAGCTAAATTCTCTATTCAATGCATTCTGGATCTCTGCTATCCCTGCAATTGGGTGGTCATTAGATTGCTTGATATACCATTTCAATGTGCAATCCTACAACGCGCTCACCAATGTAGCCTTGTTAATGTTGTCATTTGTGACCCCTTGTGCTTCCCACACTTCTCTTACCACGAACTAGAACTCGTTCAGATCCTCATTCCCTACTCCTCTGAATATGGGTAGCTTACTCGTGCTTGCTATGCTAAGTTGCAGGGTTGGTGGAGGTGGAGTGGGTGGAGATGGAGGTGAAGGATATGAAGCGGGTGGTGGCGTGGGTGGAGGTGGTAACTGTGGAATGTGCTGCCTTATCAAACTAACCACACTTCTCGGAGAGACCCGAGCGAGCTCTTCTTCACTCTCTCATGAAGGTGAAATTAAGGGACTATTTCCTAATTCCCCACTACCTTTGTAGATTTTTCCACTCTACTTCATTCCAAACACTAATGTTTTTGCATAACTCGCTTTTCACATAACAACATATTAATCTAGGTATTCAGAGATTTAATGTACTTATCTCATGGTCCCTTAAGAAAACGTTGTTCTACTTCACCGTAGCTCATGGTCATGTCTACCACAAACTCAGTGATAAATACCCCTATTATTCGGTCGCGCCAATGGTCCATAGCTCATGCGATCTTATCTTCTGATGCCTCTAGTCTACACACTACTTCTAGTGTCCACACTATCGGCTGGTCGAGCTTATGCCTTCCCTCGCTGTCGGCTAACCTCTTGATCCACTCATATAGTTCAGAAGGAAAGGATGCGAAGAAGATCTTGTGGATTTCTATATACACGTAGTGATCCAACCACCTTTCCTCAGATACCTGCGGAGTTCTGTTTTCCTATGTCGTGAACTCATGAATATTCTTATCCAACCACTCTTCAATTTCCTTCCTTGTTGGGTTCCAGTGGAACAACATTAGACATCCCTTAGGCAGATCCCGGTCTCGGCAATGGAACCATTTGTTGACTACGCGGGCCGTGACCCAAGTTTAGCAGTGAGTTTAGCCAAGCAAATCCCGGTACTACTGGCCCTTTTGGCAATAGTCCATGGAGCACGGACTGAGGTCTCACCCGAAGTAGTATGGGAGGGTACTCGAACAAGGTTTCCACACCCTAGGGATGTCTTGATAGGGATTCTAGAGGATCATGATTGTTAGAAAATTATATATTACGGAGCAATGGAACACATAAAATATTGCGGAAATATAAACACAGAAAACACACAAAACAAGAGAGACACAAATATACGTGGTTCACCCAGTTTGGGCTACGTCCACCCTGAACAGCCAGTCCTTCCTTTCTATTATCCAGCAAAATGAAGAGGCACAACCTACAACAAATCCGCTGTAATATCCTCTGTTTTCTCTCACAGTCTCACCTCTCTGTTTCGCTCACAGAATACACATCTATTTCGTAGCCTCAAATACAATACCCTCATACAAAGAGAGGGGTTGCCTTCTAGGGCAAAAAACCTTAAACTAAACATAAGTTCTACCGTCAGATCATCTGCCTAATGAATGGCCCAGATTGACTAGAAATTACTATACTTTTACAAGGCAATTTTACATTTGTTTTTAGCTTCGGGGGCACTGCCCACGAGCCCCCGCCGGAGGACCGCTGGCCCCCGTACCCCCCAGCCGGGGCGGATCAGCCCCCCCGGACCCCCACGGGGGGGACAAGTCCACCCCGCGTGGAGGGGTGTACAAGAATTCCTGGGTTATACATCCAGCTGAAACAAAGACCTTTGAACCATCATGCTCCACACACAACAATCTCCCACTTGGAGAATGATTGTAACAACTCCACTGCTGCTTCATTTGCTCGACAATGACTCCTCTTTGGACCTAGCTATTTTTCATGTTCATCGTCATCCTTGAAGACCAATTGAAACTGAGCATGTTCTCAGTTTCTCCCTGGTTACAACTTTTGTTAGCATATCTGCAGGATTCTTGCTAGTGTGTATCTTTTCTAGCTTCAACTCTCCATCTTCCAACACTGATCATATGAAATGGTACTTGAGCTGTATGTGTTTAGACCTGGAATGATATGCTGTGTTCTTTGCAAGATGAATGGCACTTTGACTATCACTGTATAACGTGCCCATATCATGCTCCTTACCCAATTCACCCATAAACCTTTGTAACCAAATCATTTCTTTACTAGCCTCTGTAGCAGCAACATACTCTGCTTCTGTTGTTGAAAGTGCAACTTTGGATTTTTGAAACCCAACTAACAGTTGTTCCTCCAACAATAAATACATATCCTGTAGTGCTCCTCCTGTTATCTCTGTCACCTTCCATATCTGCATCAACATATCCTTGTAAGGAGAGGTTTGAACCACCAAAGCATAAAGCTTGATTTGGGGTACCTTTCAAATATCTGAGAATCCATTTCACTGCCATCCAATGTTCCTTTCCTATACTGTTCATGTACCCGCTTACAACTTCCACTCCATGTGCAATATCAGGTCTTGTGCAGACCATTGCATACATCAAGCTTCCAATTGTTGATGCATATGGAACTTTAGACATATAATCCATGTCTTCTTGTGTCTTTGGGCACATTTCCTTGCTAAGTTTGAAATGGCTAGCAAAAGGTGTACTAACTGGTTTTGCATTGTGCATGTTAAATCTTTTCAGCACCTTTTGTATGTACTCATTCTGAGACAATGTTAATTTACGATTTTTCTTGTCTCTAGTTATTCTCATACCAAGGATTTGTTTTGCAGCTCCCAAATCCTTCATTGCAAATGAATTTGCCAATTTTCTTTTGAGCACATTTATTTCCTGCATGTTAGATCCTGCAACAAGCATGTCATCTACATACAATAACAATATAATATAGCTTCCATGATTTTGCTTTTTCAGCTAAACACAATGATCAGAGTGACATCTAGTATAACCTTGTTCAGACATAAACTTGTCAAATTTTAGATACCACTGCCTTGGAGCCTGTTTTAAGCCATACAAGCTCTTCTTCAACCTGCACATTAGTTTCTCCTTCCCTTTCACCTCATATCCTTGTGACTGTTGCATATATATTTCTTCCTCCAAGTCCCCATGGAGAAAGGATGTCTTTACATGTAACTGCTCAAGATGAAAATCTTCAGCTGCTACAAGACTTAAAATGGTTCTGATTGAAGTCATTTTAACAACAGGAGAAAATATTTCATCAAAATCAATACCTTTCTTCTGTGCAAACCCCTTCACCACAAGTCTAGCTTTATACCTCTGTTTTCCTCCATCTTCCTCCTTCAGCCTGTAAACCCATTTATTCTTCAATGTAGTTTTTCCTACAGGCAACCTGACTAAATCCCAAGTCTGGTTATGCATTAAGGAGTCCATTTCTTCTTCCATGGCTACCTCCCACTTCTTCCTGCTTTCAACCTGCATTGCTTCTTCATAACATTCGAGTTCACCGGAATCAGTCAGCAATAAATAATATAATGAAGGAGAGTATCGTTCAGGGGGTCTACTTATCCTGGTAGGTCTTCTAACACCACTTTCAGGTGTTTGGGGTGCCTGTTGTTGTTGTGGTGGTTATTGTTGTTGTGGTTGTTTATTATTATTATTTTCAGGCACCTTTCCTTTTTCAGTGATTTCATCAAGAATTGAGTATTCCTTGTTTTCCTTTTCCTGTTTCTTTTCCTGCAACTAATTCTTATACAAGACCTTTTCATTGAATATTACATCTCTGCTCCTAATGATTTTGTGATTTTCATAATCATATAAGCGATAACCAAAATCATTAACACCATATCCAATAAAGGTACATTTCTTTGACTTTGCCTCAAGCTTTGTTCTATTTTCTTTATCAATATGGACAAAGGCCTCACAACCAAAAGGCTTTAAAATAGAGTAGTTTACCTTTTTACCTATCCATGCTTCCTCTAGAACACCACCATCCAAGGAACTTGAAGGCCCTCTGTTTATTAGATAAATAGCAGTATCTACAGCATCTGCCCAAAACTGTAAAGGCAATCCTGCATGCAATCTCATGCACCTTGCACACTCCATGATTGTTCTGTTCATCCTTTCTGACACACCATTTTCTTGTGGTGTTCTTGGAACTGTCTTCTCTCTACGAATTCCATGCTCTGAACAGTACCTATCAAACTCTTTGCTGCAATATTCACCTCCATTGTCTGATCTAAGACACTTCAATTTCTTTCCTATCTCAATCTCAACCAAAGCTTTCCATTTCTTGAAAGTATCAAATACATCAAATTTATTCTTAATACAATAAATCCAAGTTTTTCTACTTGCATCATCAATAAAAGTAACATAATAATGAGAGCCACCAAGAGATGATACCTGAGCAGGTCCCCATACATCTGTATGCACAAGCTCTAATTTTTCATTCTTCTTTTCTTTCCCAACTCTGAGAAATCTGACTCTCTTCTGTTTTCCATAAATGCAATTCTCACAGAAGTCCAAATCAACATTCTTCAAACCCGGCAACAAATTCCTTGAGTGGAGAATATTCATCCCCTTTTCACTCATGTGTCTGAGCCTATGATGCCATAATGCTGCATCTGCTCCTTTGGAAGTTAAAGCATTAACAGAGTTAGAAATACGATTGCATAAATACAATGTACCAACCTTTTCACCTTTTGCTATTGCCAGGGCTCCTTTGGTGACCTTCCAAGCTTTATCTGTGAAAGTTGTCACACAACCTTCACCGCCTAACTGCCCCATTGAAATCAGATTTTTCTTTAGATCTGGAACATGCCTTACCTCCTTTAATAGCCATTGGTTTCCATTCTGTTGTTTTACAAGAACCTTACCCATTCCAATGATTTTACAGGGTTTATCATCACCCAGACGAACTTGTCCAAAATCTCCATGAACATAGTCATGAAAGTATTTCTTATCAGGTGTGGCATGGAATGAAGCCCCTGAATCTACCACCCAGGAATCAGTAATATTTTCGAAAGAAAGAATCAAAGCATCTTGTAACACCTCACCTGTCACATTTGCTTCATGATTGTTTTCCTGCTGTGCATCTCCTTCTTTTCCCTTCCGAGATCTACAGTCTTTCTTTAGGTTTCCTTTCTTTCCACATTTCCAGCACACTATCCCTGATCTGGACTTGGATCTGCCTTTCCTTGATTTACTACGCTATCCTGAGCTCTTTCCTCTTTCCATTTTTCTTCCTCTAGACTCTGCACTCAAAGCATTTCCCGATGTCTCACCGGAGCTTTTCTGTTGCATTTCCTCGCTAAGGATAGCACCGACAACATCATCAAACTTTAAAGTACTAGATCCAGAAACGGAGTTACTAATGGCCATTACCAAACCATTCCAACTTTCTGGTAATGAGCACAAGAATAACAGAGCTCCAACTTCATCATCAAAGTTTACCCCTACAGAACTTAACTGACTTGTAGCTGTACTAAAATCATTTAAATGGTTTGCAACAGATCCACCTTCCGACATATTCATATTAAATAACCGTTTCATAAGAAATACCTTGTTTGAGGCCGAGGGTTTTTCATATAGTTTCGACAACATCTGCATCAAACCCTTTGTCGTGGTTTCCTTTGAAATGTTGAAGGCGACTGACGCAGCAAGGCACAACCGTATTGTTCTGAGTGCCTTTCTATCAAGAAGGTTCCATTCTTCGTCTTTCATACCCGTCGGCATCTTTGTTTTTCCGCCCAATGGTAGGTATAGATCTTTTTGATACAGATAATCTTCCATCTGCATCTTCCACAGCGAGAAGTTTTGGCTGTTAAATTTCTCGACCCTAAACTTACCATCTTCCGCCATTGCTCCCACTCAAACCAGGAACCCTTCTTTCCTGCGAGTTTATCAGCCAAATAGACCTTCGGCTCTGATACCAGTTGTTAGAAAATTATATATTACGGAGCAATGGAACACATAAAATATTGCGGAAATATAAACATAGAAAACGCACAAAACAGGAGAGACACAGATATACGTGGTTCGCCCAGTTTGGGCTACGTCCACCGTGAACAGCCAGTCCTTCCTTTCTATTATCCAGCAAAATGAAGAGAAACAACCTACAATAAATCCGCTATAATATCCTATGTTTTCTCTCATAGTCTCACCTCTTTGTTTCGCTCATAGAATACACATCTATTTCACAGCCTCAAATACAATACCCTCATACAAAGAGAGGGGTTGCCTTCTAGGGAAAAAAACCCTAAACTAAACATAAGTTCTACCGTCAGATCATCCGCCTAATGAATGGCCTAAATTGACTAGAAATTACTATACTTTTACAAGGCAATTTTACATTTGTTTTTAGCTTCGGGGGCGTTGCCCCCGAGCCCCTGCCAGGGGACCACTGGCCCCCGGACCCCCCAGCCAGGGGGGGATCAGCCCCCCGGACCCCCGCGCAGGGGACAAGTTCCCCCGGCACCCCCCTGCATGGAGGGGTGTACAAGACTTCCCGGGGTATACATCCAGCTGAAACAAAGACCTTTGAACAATCATGCTCCACACACAACAATGATCCTAATTTGTGCGTTGCGCTGCTATGCGCAGCTTTCACTTCTTCGCAAACTGTGCATGCCTTTGTGAATACCATATTATTCTGATCCAATCCTTACTGAGCTATGAAAATAATATAAATGCATAAAGATAACACGAACATAGAAATACAGATCTACAAACAAGTGCACAATATTCTGAACCAATCTTATATTTATTAATACTCAAGTTCAGTTACAGACCCGACTCCACACTGCGCACTCAGCTGCAGGGGTCGGCACACTCAGCTATGAACTCTACTAGGCCTATGCGCACTCAGGTGTAGAGCCTCTACCTACTACTACGACACAATACCTTCAGATCCACTTCTATCTTCTAACCATGCCTTCGCATCTATCTATTTATTGTCAAAAACCCAGACTGTCTTTACACTTAGAGCCTCACTCTATTTATACAATCCCATGGTCCGCGGACCATGGGTAGGCCGACATATTTTACATTAAATTATATTATCTTAGGGCAGACAACCCTAGACTCTCATGCTCCGTAACCACATTTCGTGGGGTGCTTGCATTACATTGACAAAAACTCGAGCTTCAAGCCCCAAAAACATGCTATGGGGGGATCTGCTACCCAACAGGCCCACAACACAATCATCGTGACTCATCCCGAGTCACTCTGCTCGTGTGGTGATATTTGCACAAAGTTCTTCCAACTGTGTCTGGGCTACGCGAAGGTCTGCAACGCACCATGCTACCGTCGTCTGGATGTGCCGCATTTCTTCTTCTAAATCATCTCCATCTGACTTGATTCTCTACTTTGATACCAGCTTCTAGTGCCTGTCTTTAATCCCGCACCTTTGTCCAGCTTCTCGGGTCGCAAAGACTGTGCTTTGGTCAATTAGTCACACAACTGACCCTCCCATGTAGGGCTTCAAGCGGCTGCCATTTACTCTTCCTGGGAAGGGTTCTCCATTAAGTTTGACTAGCTGGACCGCGCCTCCGTCTGTGACCTCTTTTACCACATACGGTCCCAACCAATGCATTCTGAATTTTCCAGGAAATTTTTTGAACTTGCTGTCATACAGCAACACTAAATCGTTTACCTTGAATGTGCACAACTTGATATGGCGATCATGCTAGGCTTTCTCACATTGCTTTTGTACCTACTGATGGAATCCCACTAGAAACCATTCTTCCTCGAGTTCTTCTAATTATGTGAGCCTCTCTTCCAAGGCTTCGCGGTCTGACATGCCTATAAGTGCTGCTATCCGCAAACTGGGTACGATGTATTCCATTGGCATGACTGCTTCCGTGCCAGAGACTAGCTTGAAAGGTGTCTAACCCGTCAACTTTTTGCACGTGGTTCTGTATGTCCATAATACAACAAGTATGTGCAGGTCCTAGTCATTTCACTGTGCGTTACATAATTTGGTCAGCGCAGTCTCCACAATTTTGTTGAAGGCTTCTACTGTCCCATTATCTTGCGAATGGTACGGTGTACTTTGTTGATGATACACCTAGAATTCCTTGGTGAGTGCACTAATGGCTTCATTTAGGAAGTGCATTCCCGAGTCACTCATTAAAAATTTTGGGTAACCAAACCATTTCAACACGTTTTCGAACAAAAGTTTTGCAGCTGTAGCAGACGTGCAGTCCTTAACCAGTTGTGCTTCCGCCCATCGAGTCAGGTACTCTATCACAGTGATGATGTAGCGCACACCTATCTTTCCCTGAGGTTTGATTGGCCCCACAAGGTCGATTGCCCATTTTTCGAATGGCTGCAGCATCATCTATGGATTGAGTGGCATCTCATTCCTTCGTGATGGTTTCCCAGTCCTTTTACATATGTCGCAAGCTCGACAGTATGCTTTCGAATCTTAATGTAGGGTTTGCCACCATAGCCCAGCGCAAATAATCTTCTGTGCTATAACGCGTCCTGCATAATGTCCTCTTGCAGCCCCTCCATGTGCTTCCACGAGGATCTGTCCTCGTTCAAATTCAGGTACATATCTTCACAATATCTCATCGTTCCCCATTTTGTAGAGGTGCCCCACGATGACAGAAAATTCCATCGCGTGCACCACCAATTCCTTCTTCTACTGGACTGAATATTCCTTCGGCGCAGTCCCTATGGTTAAAAATGGATTATATCTTCGATGTGGCCATCCGCGACATGCACTGCAAAGAGCTATACATCAGGTAGTCTTTCTTCCAAATTTGTTGGCTCCTTACCTGTCTCAATTCGTGATAAGTGATCTGGTCCTACATTTAGGCGTCTTGGCTTTATTATGACCTCAAAGTTGTATTCTTGAAACAGTAGCATCTATTTTTATATGCCCCCCCCCAACACAGGCTTGTTCACCAGGTATTTCAATGCGGAATGATCGGTATACATCTTGAAATGCCCGCCAAGTAAATAGTGTCAGTATTTCTAGAGCACGTATACAATTGCCAACCCTTTACGCTCAGTAGTAGAGTATTTCTTTTCAGCTTTGGACAGCCACTGAATCGCGAACGCGATCGGGTGATCCACACCTTCCGTGCCTTCCTGCGTAAGTACAGCTCCTAGCGCAATACACAACGCATCAACATGTACATGAAATTCTTCGTCCCATTTTGGAAAGACCAATATGGGAGCGGATGCCATTTTCTCCTTGAGAACATCCAAACTTTTCCTACAATCATCATTCCAACCATATGTAGCATCCTTTTTCAATAGTTTCTCCATTGGCCCTGTTATTTGTGCATAGCTCTTGATAAACTTTCTATACTAACTAGTGTGCCCCAAAGTAGTGCGTAGTTGTTTGACACTTCGCGGTGCTTCCAAATTGAGAATAACAACATTCTTCGCAGGTTCCACCATCAGGCCTTGTTTGCAAACCACATGGCCGAGCAGGTTTCCAAAAGGAACAAGGAAGTGCACTTCTTAAGATTCAGCACAATCCGGTGTCGTCAGCAAGTATCCAACATCAAACATAAGCTCACTATATGGTGTTTAACTAATCCAAATATAGTCCAATCATCCAGATAGACCTCCAAGAACTTGTGGATGTATTCCTTGAAAGAGGCCACCACTATGCGCGAAAATATCGCTAGCGCGTTCTTCAATCCGAAGGGCATAACGATGTATTGAAAAAAACCCCTTGCGAATGTTGTCTTGCTCCTATCTTCTAGTGCGATCTTGATCTGATGGTACCCTGAGAAGCCATATGTGAATGAGTAAGCTTCCTGACCGCCAACATTCTACAATACTTCATCTATGAATGGTGTTGAGAATGGATCGTGAACACAGGCATTGTTAAGATTCTTAAGGTCCACACATATTCTAATTTTGCCCTTCTGTTTTTTTCTCCTATACTACCATAGGACTCACCCAGTCGAATTCCTCCACTGGTTCAATAATTTCCATTGCAAGCATTTTTTCTAATTCATTGTGGACCTTTTCTTTATACTTTGGATTCAAATGGTAAGGCCGTTGCTTAACTGACTTCCCATTTGGTTTCAAAGTGATCTTCATCATCCCTAAGTCACCAATGATCCTTTTTAATTCCATGATTTTGGTTCGGAACAAATCTTGATATTCATAGAGTAACTCGGCAACCTTATCTACTGTAGCATCATCCCAATAGTCCCCAAGCATCGCGTACTTTGGCTCCACGTCTATGCCAATGTTTACTTGCTTTGTTTTTAGCAGCGCAATGATGTCGTGATCCTCAATTGATGGTCCTCAAACTTCATGACAACCTTCAGTTTCTGGAATATCTATATTTCGGAGGTCGTCATCATCCTCCTCTACTTGCACGTTAAAACATTCTAGGGCACTGACTAATTTGGTTGCCCATGCTGGTTGAAGTGCTTGCAGTGTTTCCTGTGGTATTTTGAAGATGGCGACTTTTACGGCTTGCAGCGCGTCGTCAACGCTATCCAACCATCGGTCTTAAATTGTGAATGTTCACAAAAATCCCTCGGCCAAGACATCCCATTCGCCCCTACCATGTCAGAGTTCTGTCTCAGTATACCAATTCATGGGTATGACATCGAGGGTATGGTAGAATGGATGCACCCATTCATGCTGTGGTTCTTCCCCGTAGGCCTTGGTCCCTTTCACGAGGTGTGTGCACGGGTCATCTCATCCATCGTATTTATCTTCTATCCGTAGTTGCGGTTTCCCAAATTGTAGGCACATCATACTTCTACATCCCCACCAATTCTCAAAATTTCCTTGATGTGTTCCCCACCAGCGTACATGTGTTACGCGCAACACCCACTTCAACGCATCGAACCGTTGTTGTTCCGGTACTGTGCTTTCAAACCCTTTCAAGAATTCATCCACTGCTGTCAATCCATCATATGTTGGTAGATCTTGGGCTTGCATTGCTTAGCAACGCAGTGATCTAATCATCATGTTGCAATTTAGCGTTGTCACTTCATTCAACCAATTGTGCCAGTGTTCATCTTCTTCGTCTGAAGCTGAGGTGCAAGGAACTTGCGCACTCCCACGAGATCCTTCCATCTGCAGTCAGATTCACCCAATCCTGATCTCGCGTAGTTATCTTGGAAATACAATCCAGCTCATCATCGCTTCCATCATCACGCACATGTTCCATGTAGTGCACTCCTTCAGCTGGGTCTAGCAGGACTACTACGCGTAGGGATTTTTTCTCGAATATCATCTTCCGCTTCTTCAGATTTATAATTCCGTTCATATCATTGGCCCAGTCTATTCATAGAAACATAGGATAAGGATTGTTGTCATCGATAATCTCTATTACTTCAAAGTTCGTCTCTGTGCTCACGCCTTCGATATCAACTGTTACCCCTTGCAACCTCCCCATGGGAAAAATCTTTTGTTGGTTTTCCATTCATAATTGAATAGGGGACCCCTATAATGCGAGCCTGCCCATATGTTCCCATGTCTGCTTTGTAATACATTCACTTCCAAACCCAGGTCTAGGATTACCTAATCCATTTCATACTCTCCAATTTGTGCCATCAATCTCATTTCCCTCTCGGTGCACAATGCATGCTTTCCTAGTTTTCAAACTACGCATGGTTCCCCTAACTCTGCGCACCTAGTGATCAACTCCTGTAGTCCCTTAACTGCCTTATTTCCACGCAACAGTTTCACGCATGTCCCCAAAAAGGTAGTAAGCATATAAGGATCCATCCCTGTCTCTGGTTGATCCTTACTACCTGAAGTGGAGGTCTCTGCTAAGCTCTTTTTAGCTTCCATGAACTTCTCCCTTGCGCATTCTATGTCAAACTCAGGTTCCTTTGTAGGAGCCTTGCAAACCCATGTATCTTCCTTGGGCTGCTTCCCCTTATCCTCCCTTGTGGTTGCACTGCTTCTGAGCACCATGTTCACATTTGGTTCTTCTTCGCACGATTCAGACCTCGTCATTTGGATATTCTGAGTTAGAGGAGGCTGGAGTACCCATTTTTCGTGCATCTGTGTGACCAACGTAGGACAATCTACTGCTTCATGATCATACTAAGCACAATATGAACAGGATATTCTCGTTGGGTTGGTACAATTGCGGGCGTAGTGCCCTGGTCCTCCGCAATTGTAAGAAATTAACTGTCTGTGGCCCCTTGCTGGTCCTATTCCTCCTCGTCCTCAACCTCACCCCTGAAGTCCAACGCGTGCCATCCCCGCAGTTGGGTTGGGGACTCGCGCTTCTGTGTGCATCCTATAAGCTGGGGTCCGGTCCATCATTAACTCGTAACTTCAACAAGTGCACTCGTCATGGCCTACCGACCTAGAGAAATTACAAAACAACTGCTAGGGTGTCTGTGTACACTTCTGGAACAAATGAAAATTATGCGTTGTGTGTTTTCCTCCTATCTAACAGATCGCGCACCATAACGTGGGTGTCGCACTTGGCCCTGCCTGTGCTTCCGGTCTCAATGGAATTGGCCCCCCTCCTGCCAAGTAGTTCGCTAATATTGGACAATGCTCCCTGTCATGGCCCTGGCCTTTGCATTTTATGCACCACACTTCCTCACGCGCCTCTGGCCGCGGTGCCCTATCCCACTTCAAGCTCTACATTTCAAGGTGGAGATTTTGTAGTTGTGCGTGGATTTGTTGAACTACCAGCCTCGGATCTTGTATCGGTGTCTCATGCAACCTCATCGCCATTTCCAATGCCTCGACCTAGGTAGAAAGTTTATGTTGTGACAGCGCCGTCCTCAGTTGCGGTGTTAGATATGCCACAGACCATGCATGATGTTGTGTATTTGTGAGCTTCATATTAGCCTCACAGATCATACTCTTCAATCGCTGATCTAGATCCCAGGGGGTCTCGCTTGGAAGCATCACGATTTATTTAAACCCGATGATTGACTGTTTCTCTGATTTTGGCCGGCTAAATTCTTTGTTCAGTGCATTCTGGATCTTTGCTATCCCTACATTTGGGTGGTCACTAGATTGCTTGATATACCATATCAACATGCGATCCTATAACGCACTCACCAATGTAGCCTTCTTAATGTTGTCGTTTGTGACCCCTTGCACTTCCCACACTTCTCTTACCACGGGCCAGAACGGGTCCAGATCCTTATTCCCTAGTCCTCTGAATATGGGTAGCTTGATTGTGCTCGCCATGCTGAACTGTGTAGTTAGTGGAGGTGGAGTGGGTGGAGATGGAGGTGAAGGAGATGAAGCGGGTGGTGGTGTTGGTGGAGGTGGTAACTGCGGAATGCACTGCCTTATCAAACTGACAACACTTCTCTGAGAGACTCGAGCGAGCTCTTCTTTTCTCTCTCGCAAAGGTGAAATTAATGGAGTGTTTCCTAATTCCCCGCTACCTTTGTAGATTTTTCTGCGCCCCGTCGTTCCAAACACTAATGTATTCGCATAACCCGCTTTTCACATAACAACATCTTAATCTAGGTATTCAGAGATTTAATGTACTTACCTTGCAGTCCCTTGAGAAAATGTCATTCTGCTTTGTTGTAGCTCACAGTCGTGTCTACCACAAACTTAGTGATAAATCCCCTTATTATCCGGTCGAGCCAATGGTCCACATCTCACGCGATCTTATCTTCTGATTCGTCTAGTCTGTGCACTACTTCTGGAGTCCACACTATCGGTTGGTCAAGCTTACACCTTCCCTCACTGTCAGCTAACCTCTCGATCCACTCATACAGTTCATAAGGAAAAGATGAAAAGAAGATCTTATGGATTTCCGTATACACGTAACGATCCAGCCACCTTTTCTCAGATACCTACGGAGTTCTGTTTTCCTGTGTCAGGAACTCATGAATCTTCTTCTCCAACCACTCTTCAATTTCCTTCTTTGTTGGGTTCCAGTGGCACGACATCAGACATCCCTTAGGTAGATCCTGGTTCCGGCAATGGAACCATTTGTTGGGTACATGGGCCCTGATCCAAGTTTAGTAGTGAGTTTAGCCAAGCAAATCCCAATACTACTAGCCCTTTTGGCAATAGTCTTTGGAATGCGAACTGAAGTCTCACCTGAAATAGTATGGGAGGGTACTGGAACCAGGTTTCCGCACCCTAGGGATGTCTTCATGGGGGTTTTGGAGGTTCATAATCCTAATCTACGCGTTGTGCTGCTCCGCACAGCTTTCTCTTCTTCGCAACTCATGCATGCCTTTGTGAATACCGTATTATTCCGATCCAATCCTTACTATACTATCATATTAGTGTTTAACTTAGTTTGTGCAGGCCCAATATTCTTATTACGTGTTCCACTTTCAGATTAGTGCGCGTACTTGAAAATAATATAAATGAATAAAGATAACACGAACATAGAAATACGAATATACAAACAGGTACACAATATTCTGAATCAATCTTGTATTTATTAATACTCAATTTCAGTTACAGACCCAACTCCACCCTGCGCACTCAGCTGTAAGGGTCCACGCACTCAACTGCTGACTCTACTAGGCCTATGCGCACTCAGCTGTAGAGCCTCTACCTACAACTACGATGCAATACCTTCAGATCCACTTCTATCTTCTAACCATGCCTTTGCATCTATCTATTACTTGCCAAAAACCCAGACTATCTTTACACTTAGAGCCTTGCTCTATTTATACAATCCATGGTTCGCGGACCATGGGTAGGCCAACATGCTTTACATTAAATTATATTATCTTAGGGCAGATAACCCTAGACTCTCACGCTCTGCACCTGCATTTCGTGGGGTCTTTGAATTACATTGACCAGAACTCGAGCTTCAAGCTCCAAAAACATGTTATGGGGGGATCCGCTGCCCAACAATTGGTTGAAGAAATTAAAGTTCAAATGTCATAGGTATTTGAAATGAAGGACCTTGGATAACTGCATTATTGTTTGGGTCTTGAAGTTTGGAGGGATTTTGGCTGGACTTTTGTTACTCAAGGAAAGTATGTCATGGAATTGTTGAAGAAATTCAGAATGGATCAGTGTAAATCTGCTTCAGTACTTATACAACAGAATGTTAAATTTCAAAGTGATGATGGTTCTAAAGAGGTGGATGCTACATTGTACAAACAATTGGTTGGAAGTTTGATTTTTTTTACTACAAGAAAACCTAACTTAGCATATTTAGTGAGTGTGTTAAGTCAGTTTATGAAAAAACCTCTTGAAAATCATTGGATGGAAACAAAATGTGTCCTAAGTTATCTTCAAGGAACCATAAATTTTGGCATTAAATATACAGATTCTTTTGATGTTAAAATGACAGGCTATTCAGATTCAGGTTCGGTTGGAAATTTGGATGATATAAGATCTATAACTGGGTATGCTTTCAATATTGGGTTCGGGGTCATTTCTTGGAGCAGTAAAAAGCATAGTATTGTATCTTTATCATAAGTAGAAGCAGAGTGTCAAGCTGGATGTGAAGCCACTTGCGAAGCAATTTGGTTAAGAAGACTTCGTCATGATGCATGAGAAGAAAAAAAGGATGTTACGGGGATTAAATGTGACAACCAAAGTTCAAGCACACTGGCAAATAATCTCTCTTTTCATAAAAACACAAAACAGATAGACACTCAATTTCATTTTCTTAGAGAAAAGGTTCATTCCAAAGAGATTTCTCTTGAATATTGTAACACCTGTGAAAATGTAGCTGATATCTTCACCAAGCCTCTTGGGAAGATCAAATTTGAATTGTTTAGGGAGATGTTAGGTGTGCAAGCTTTCTCCAATAAGGGGAAGAGTTGAAATTAATGGAGAAAGTTTGTTTCACAGTTGTGTGTGTCTTAGTTTAGACTTAGTTCCTATTTTCTAGGAGATAGTTTTGATCTCCCTAAATTGCATGTAAACTTATTTATATTCGATTTCATGATCAATTGGATAGAGTGGTACCGATTGGGCAGTCTGCAAGTGTAGCTTGGCTCACATGTGAGATGCTAGTTTCAGTTTGTAAGTTTCTTTCTAATTTGACTTTCCATTTTTTATCACATAACTATTGCCTATAATAAAAACATCTATGTGGTGGCTCCTTTGTTCAAAACAAGTCTACAAATTCTCTACAAATGAAATTCACAAATCCATCAAGTATTTCAATTTTGACCATTAATTTAAACAAACATTTTTTATAGACCCTCTTCAAAAAAAATCGAATGCTTTTTTTTTAACACTTCACAAAGGCCTTCTTTTTAAAATACATAAGGTGTTTTTTAAATTACTTAAGCCCCTTTAAAAATAATACCACCACACTCAAAAATTACATGAGGGCATTCTAGAATATGCACATTTTATATCATATATGAGCCCTTTTAAAATGGAATTGCATGAAGGATATTAATAATACTATGAAACCTTTTCATAAAGGGAAAATAACACCTCAAACCCCACTCAATTCCTCAACAATAACACAGCCTCATATCATTTTTTAATGGCTTTAAAATGTCACGCACAACATTTTTTATGTCATGAACATCATTTTTTAATGTCTTTAGAATAGGATGAATATAGAAAAGCAAGATAAACTGTGAGGCCGCAAGTCCTTGCATTGAGTCGGGTAGTTATGGACTCGGAGGTAATAGTTTCATTCTATAGTCAAAACTAGAGCCCAGTGAGCCTAGAAAGTACTACTTTGAGAATATATTCCTCAATTAGACTGACTGCTCTGACCTATTGAGGAAAAGAAGGGCTTCATTGACACAATTACCACTCGGTTTGATTGACTGAATCAACATGAATAGGTGTGTAGGGAACTAGCAAAAGAATTGTGATGAACTATCATAGATTAGTAAACAATAACTGAAACCTGAACAATTGATTTTTATGTTGTAGCAAATCTAGAACTTGTTACAACATATAGTAGTTCAATGCCCTTTTCAGACCCCCTACATGATTATACATCTGCCCTATCCTCCCTATGACATGCAGGACAAACATCATTTTAAGTTTCCTAAGTCACCGAGAAATAGTTCCTTTGCACGAGTAAGAAAGCTACGTATATAAGTTGTTTCACATTCCTCGTATCGTTTCTTATGGATTAGCATCTCGAGGTTCTTCAATGGGCCATCAACATGAATATATCTTTCAACCCATTTGAACTCAATCCATTTATCTATTACCCCACCATAATGGAATGACATCACTGTAAAGTTATCTGCAGGGAACTAGCAAAAGAATTGTGATGAACTATCATAGATTAGTATACAAATTCTGAATTTGGAGATATATATATGATTCAATAAATTTACTTACAGTAACAACAAATAGCAAAAAGAGCAAACTTGTGTACTCCAAAAATTTTCAGCCAAGCTGACAAGATTTGCATAATTCCTCAGTATTTAGTCATGCACTAACTGACAATGGAGAGAAATAGAAAGAAGCTTTGGACTCGGAGGGAGCAGTTTAATTCTCTAGTTTTGAGGCAGTCTTTAAGAATTATATTTTATAGCCAAAGTTGTGATCGGTCTTTGAGAAGATAGGTGGTCATGAATCTATGAATCTTTTGCGATCTTTTCAAAACACCATGTCCTAAAATGTTCTAGCTCAATCCATTTATCTATTACCACATCATAATGGAATGACATCACTGTAAAGTTTCCTTCAGGGAACTAGAAAAAGAATTGTGATGAACTATCATAGATTAGTAAACATTAATTGAAACCTGAGCAATTGATTTTTATGTTGTAGCAAATTTGGAACTTGTAACAACATATGCATTCTTGTAGAACTCGCAATTATATTGGCAGGTTCTGGGAAGTTATAATATCAAAACAATTGGTAGATTCTGGGAAGTCATTTGGACTCGGAGGGAGCAGTTTAATTCTCTAGTTTTTACCTTAGTGCTAGTAGTCCAGAATGGGACAATCATTCTATGCTAGAGAATGGCTTAGTAGAGGGAATCCAATTGCCCTAGAATCTATAACAAAAATCCATTTCTTTGAATAATTAAATTACAACCCTATTTTATTGATAAATGTCAGATAATATTCCAAAATTGATTTGTAATGCAATTCTTTCCATTTTGGGGGTGTTTTGTTCTTTGATGAGTTTACCGTGACTCTTCCTCTAGTCAGGATGCTAAACTTAATTTGTTCTCAACTATGGAGCAAGATTGTGTTTGAGATAGATACCTAAAAATTAACCTGCATGTGCTACTTGGCCACGTGACTCTGCGAAGAATACATTATGATTGGAGTGATGCAAAGTTTTTCATCCACTACTTCACTTGAGGGACAACTGTATTCAATAGATCCATGTAAAACTGAAATTGACTACAGGTGAATGCTTCAACAAATATGTTTTTTGTAAGTCGAATTGTTGGATACGAAGAAAAGAAGGAAACCAATATATTTGAATAAATATATTTACTATATGATTGTAATTTATATACCTTAATTGTATTATTAGACTACTCTGTACAATTCTAATTATAACAACTATGAATTTTTTGAAGGATCCATGGATGTTGTTCTCTTTTAGTACACGATGTCACAAGAAACATGGTGAAGCTTGACTATGCTTATGAAAGTAAAAACTATGATTGGTAAATTTTCCTGGGGAAACTAAGAACAATATAGGAAAAGTTGGGTGGCACTTTAACTAATTTCTCTTCAATCCTTGATGAGCCACCCTTCCTTGTCAAAATGGCATCCACCTCCTTGTAGCTCTCTTTGCTTGCTAGCTTCTCCTCCCCTGGTCTAGTCTCGTGATCTTGAGGATCAGGTACTTTTAGTATTTTCTCAGTGCCTATAAGTAAGTAAGGGTCATACTTCCAAGGAGAATCCAAAGGAATATCTAGAATTTTGAGTAGTTCCAGTGCTTATTTAATTCCCTTCTTCTCATTAATATCATAGCCCCCCATGGCCAGAAGGAAATTCATCTTGTCCTTCTTCTTAGATTTGGTGAAATTCAAATTATCTATCTCTACCATCAGCCTGACATACTCAAACATGAATAGCCTTCAGGTGAGTAGCCTGGGTAATCTGTAAGGAACCTATTGGGTTCCATATAGCCTTATCACAGTGAGATCAGGCCCTAGGAACCAATATCCTCTCTTGAGGGCCTCTGCTAACTATAGATAGGGCTTAATTTCTATGTAAATTATGGTGTAAGCTTGGTGCACTAATTCCTTTAAGGGGAAGAAAGAAAGTCAATTCGATATAGAAAAAAGCATAATGACATATATAATAGTAGCATTTTTGGACTCGGAGGGAGCAGGCAACTAAGAACGATATAGGAAAAGCTGGGTGTGGTGGGATTATTCAAAAGCATACAACATTATTAAGATTGTGTTCCTGGAAAACATAGGAGACAACAAGGGGATTTCTCCACTAAACTCTACACAGGGTTTAGTTTTTACTTGAGGGCTAGTATTCCAAAATGGGACAATGATTCTAGTGTACAAATACTAGTAAAGAATTGCCAGAAACCCTCAGAGGGTTTCTTTCTTCCTCTTTAGTTTTGGTAATGAGGAAGAGATCAAACCCTGTTGAAGGCCTATTGTCAAAAGGAGGTTTTTTTCTTCCTCTTTAGTTTTTAGTTTTGATAATGAAGAGATCAAGGCTTGTTGAAGGCTTATTTCCAAAAAGAGGTTTCTTTCTTCCTCTTTAGTTTTGATAATGAAGAGATCAAGGCCTATTGAAGGTCTATTGTCAAAAAGAAGACTAAACCAATACTACAAACTGACAGATCGAAAAAATAGAAAAAAAAAATTGTCAATGTAGTTAAATGACCTTTATCTACATTGTCAACACAATTTCTAGCCTAAAATTTGAGGTGGCTCAACATTGTTACTGTGATGAGAGCCGAATTGGTTCTCCCAGATGATCAGGTTATGTGGATAATATCTTTTATGGAACTGTCATCTATTGACTTCGTGAGACATATATCATGTAAATCACACAAAAAGGCAAAATTAAATTCCTTTCAATGATGTATAAAACACCTTTATGTCCTTGAGCAAGATGTTTCATATTCGCCTGAAGTTTCTACATATTTGTCCTAATTTGTTTAATTTTTCATCCTAGAATCAACTCAGTGAAGAGGATAATATTTCCCTCCCCTCTAATGATTGTAGTTTCCTATCTCTTTTACTTATTCTAAAAGTAGTTGAGACCAACACTTCAAAACCCTATAATTTTCATATGGCAGTCCTTTACATAGGCAAGGAGGCGACGATTTGTCCATTTTCCCATCTCCTTTTCTATGACAATGTAAAAATCTAGCACAAGGGGCCTGAATAGATGGAGAAAACCGATGGTTATTTACTTGAAAAAATGATTTAGAGAGAGAATACAGATGCTAGTAAAGATCAATGAACAACACATAATAATGAATTAAATGTGTTTCTTCCATACAATCCATGCTAGTACTACTTCATGGTGAGTGGCTTGGCAGTCTAGATAAAATTTTAAATTCATGGATCAACAGATTTTCTGCACTAAACGGATAAAGAAGGAATTGGGAAGTGTTAATAATAGTTCATGAAACATGTATATACCTGAACTTCATCCACAACTTGCACCATAGCAGCTCATGTAATCTATAAAAGATTTTCATAGATAAAACCCTAAACCAATGAAATAAAAGCAAAGAAACACAAAAACATAAAGAAAGAAATTAATAGAACAATGAATGGTTATCATCATCAGAATTCAATCTCTCTCATACACAGCTTGCACCATAGTAGCTAATGTAAGCTATAAAATATTTTCCTAGATAAAACCTTAAACCAATGAAATAAAAGAAGATAAACACAAAAACAGAAAAGAAAGAAATAAATACAGAAAACCGAATGTCATCGTCATCAAAATTTAGTCTCTCTCATCCACTACATGCTATCCATGTAAGAAAGTGTCCTAATATTATAACTAGAATGTAACTAATATTCTAGTTTAATAACATAGTCGAACCTTGAAAAAAATTGGGTATTTTGTTGTAATCAGGACAAAAGCAGATAAAAGCATTCAATTTGTAAATTCTGACCTCGATTTTGGGTTTTGCAGAAATATGTATTCCAAAAATAAAGAAAGAAGAGAAAAATATTAGACATGGTAATAAACAGGCTAGCAGGTGGTAATAAAAATAAATAGCGAATAATTAAAAGTTATATAAAAATTTATTGAATAAAATAATATGAAAATTAGAATATATAAATATATAAAAGTTCCTGTAGTTGGACTTCATGCTACTGCATGAATACCAAGTGTCACCTTACATGCGCTCTAAGATCTAAGCTCACTTAAACCATCATGTAAACCATCTTTCAAATTCATTTAATCGACTCGCCATGATCGATTTGCCTTGTCACTTGCTCACCATTTTCTCTTATTATTACTGTGTATCCATTCATCTAAATCCCAATGGCACAATTCCCATCTGCTGATACATCTTCCTCTTCTTCCTGTTCTGCGTTCATCCAAATCCCAATGGAAAATCCCAATGGCACAATTCCCATCTACTGATGCATCTTCCTCTTCTTCCTATTCTGCCTCGATACATCTTCATCTTCTTCCTATGTTCTGCGTCCATTTCTTATGGCCCCTTTTTATAAATCATAGGTGTTTATTACTTCTCTCATAAGGAAGCATGTACTTCGAGCTGCAAAAATTGTGGACTCATTATTAGCTCAAGGGCTTTGATAGGCCAAACGCCTTAGATATTTTCTATTGGCATGCCTTCTTTTAGCCACATCAGCCACCAAATGAAAGATGAAAGATGACAGATCCTACTGGGAAGAGTAATTAAATGGACTTCAAACGCTACCTCTTGAAATACAGGTGAGACTTTAAATTAGCAGTAAAATAGTGACCGATATTCACAACTGAGTTTTTCTTATAAATTATTAAGTGAATAAGTAGAAAATAGTAACTGAATCTACTTTTATCACTGACTAATTCAATTCAAATTGTTTCATCAGACTGAACCTGGGTCCTCATACTACCTTTGTTTCATTCGTTTGAACCTGGGTCCCTATACTGCTTGCTCTATCAGAGCTTGAGATGTGGCAGTTTGATCCAAGTCACTGTCAATGCTGTCCCAACTGAGTTTATTTTGGAGTTGGCCAAGTCGAGTTTATTTTGTTCATTTTCGTATTCGGTTGCCCAAGCAAGCGGGAATGAAAGAATCTATGCCAGTCGACGTTTATGCTATATGGAGGAAGTTAATACTGTATGGAGGTATGTCCTTCATAGTCATCCATCTCCCTCTACTAATGCATGAATTATGCTTGCCATATGCTTGAAATTCATGGAAGTTGGCTTATATAAGAAGCTATCTCATACCTTATTTCTGGTCGTGTGAAGAAGGTGAAGGTCTAACAAGAAGACGGTTTGAAGTGCCCCTATCAACTCAGTTCCCTGCCAACTCAGTGCCCATTGGCATACCCGAGATCTCTACTATAATGAGGTCCAACTCTAGGATAATCTGTTCTTTGTTCTTGTTTTCTTCTGACATGGGGTTGTTTGCTTCTGACATGGGGATAAATGGGGTTCAATTTACAAATGCTAAAAAAGTGTTCAATTTGTAAATGCTAACTATGATCTTCTTTTGTTCTCTCCAGCTCTCCAGCTTCAGTTCCCTTATGATCTTCTTCTTCTCTGATCTTCTTCTGTTCTCTCTAGCTTCATCTTCATTTGTTCTCTCTAGCTTCATCTGTTCTCTCCAGCTTCATCTGTTCTCTCCAGCTTCATTTGTTCTCTCCAGCTTTAGTTACCTTCCCTTCAACTTCACTTCGGTTCCACAAACACCATAGTACCCTTTCAGTCCCTTCAACTTTGATTCCATAGACACCACAGTAACATGCAACATTCGTAACATGAAACAATGCCACAATAGACACAATAGAAACAGGTGGAAACTTCAGAGACTAAGCAGCAATAAGTGGCAAGAGAGCAAGAAAGTCCATTGGTCATAATAGGGAGGATGTACCAATTCCAGTATAGATAATACCCCGAAGCTAGGCAACATTTTATATGGGAAGAATAATGTTAGCATTAGTCTAATAGGTCCAAAAAAATGAACAAATGAATAACACAAAGGCTAGGTAGCATTTATACGGGTAGATTAATGTTAGCATTAGTCTAACAGGTCCAAAAAAATGAACAACAATTGAATAACATAAAGCCAAGATAATATATGCTTTCCCCCTTTCTGCCTTGGGAAGTGTTAGAAAATTATATATTACAGAGCAATGGAACACATAAAATATTGCAGAAATATAAATACAGAAAACGTATAAAACAAGAGAGACACAGATATACGTCGTTCACCCAGTTTGGGCTACGTCCACGAAGAAACAACTAGTCCTTCCTTTTATATTATCCAGCAAACTAAAGAGATACAACCTACAACAGATCCGTTGTAACACCCTCTTTTCTCTCAATCTCCTCTCTCTTCTTCACTCAGAATACAGATATGCATAGATGCAATACAATTCCCTTATATATAGTGAGGGGTTGCCTTCTAGGGCAAAAAACCCTAAATTAAACATAACTTCTACCATCAGATCATCTGCCTAATGAACGAGCCAAATTGACTAGAAATTACTGGACTTTTACAAGGCAATTTTACATCTATTTTTAGCTTCGGGGGTGCTACCCCCAAACCCCCGCCGGGGGACCACTGGCCCACGGACCCCCCAGCGGGGGGGGATTAGCCCCCCTGGACCCCCACGGGGGAGACAAGTCCCCCGCACACCCCCTCGTGTGGAGGGGTGTACAATATTCCTGGGGTATACATCCAGTTGAAACCTTTGAATACAGAAGATAATCAGGCTCCACACCCAACAATCTCCCACTTGGAGATTGATTATAGCATCTCCACCATTGCTTCATTTGCTAGACAAATAACTCCACTTTGGACCTGGCTGTTTCTCATCTTCTTCATCATACTTGAAAACCAATTAAAACTAAGCAGATTCTCAGTTTCTCTCTGGTTACAACTTTTGTTAACATATCTGTAGGATTCTGGCTAGTGTGTATCTTTTCCAGCTTCAACTGTCCATCTTCCAATACTGACCATATGAAATGGTACTTGAGCTATATATGTTTAGTCTTGGAATGAAATGCAGAGTTCTTTGCAAGATGTATGGCACTCTGGTTGTCACTGTATAACCTGCCCAACTCCTGCTTCTTACCCAATTCATCCAGAAACCTTTGTAACCAAATCATTTCTTTACTAGCCTCTATAGCAGCAACATACTCTACTTCTGTTGTTGAAAGTGCAAAAACACTTTGGATTTTTGAAACCCAACTGACAACTGTTCCACCTACAGTAAATACATATCCTGTAGTGCTCCTCTTGTTATATCTGTCACCTGACATATCTGCATCAACATATCGCTCTAGAGCAATGTTTGAACTACCAAAGCATAATGCTTGATTTGTGGTACCTCTCAAATACTTGAGAATCCACTTCACTGCCATCCAATGTTCTTTTCCTGGATTGCTCATGTAGCTGCTTACAACTCCCACTGCATGTGCAATATCAGGCCTTGTGCAGACCATTACATACATTAAGCTTCCAACTGCTGATGCATATGGAACTTTAGACATGTGAGCCATTTCTTCCTGAGTCTTGGGACACACCTCCTTACTTAATTTGAAATGGCTAGCTAAATGTATACTAACTAGTTTTTCATTCTGCATATTAAACCTTTTCAACACCTTTTCTATGTACTCACTTTGAGACAATGTTAATTTGTGATTCTTCCTGTCTCTAGTTATTCTCATACCAAGGATTTGTTTTGCAACACCCAAATCCTTCATTGCAAATGTGTTTGCCAATTTCCTTTTGAGCACATTTATTTCCTCCATGTTAGAACCTGCAATAGGCATGTCATCTACATACAATAATAATATAATATAGCTGCCATCATTTTGCCTTTTGAGATAAACATAATGATCGAAGTGACATCTAGTATAACCTTGTTCAGACATAAACCTTTCAAATTTTAGATACCACTACCTTGGAGCCTATTTTAAGCCATACAAGCTCTTCTTCAACCTGCACACTAGTTTCTCCTTCCATTTTACCTCATATCCTTATGGTCGTTGCATATATATCTCTTCCTCCAAATCCCCATGGAGAAAGGTTGTCTTTACATCTAACTGCTCAAGATGCAAATCTTCAGCTGCTACTAGACTTAAAATAGTTCTGATTGAAATCATTTTAACAATAGGAGAAAATATTTCATCAAAATCAATACCTTTCTTCTGTGCAAACCCCTTCAACACAAGTATCGCTTTGTACCTTTGTTTTCCTCCATCTTCTTCCTTCAGCCTGTAAACCCATTTATTCTGCAATGTTGTTTTACCTGCAGGCAACCTGTCTATGTCCCAAGTCTGGTTATGTGCTAGGGAGTCCATCTCTTCTTTCATGGCTTGCTCCCACTTCTTCCTGGTTTCTACCTGCACTGCTTCTTCATAACATTCTGGTTCACCAGAATCAGTCAATAATACATAATATAATGAAGGAGAGTATCGTTCAGGGGGTCTACTTATCCTGGTAGATCTTCTAACACCACTTTTAGGTGTTTGAAGTGCTTGTTGCTGTTGTGGTTGTTGTTCTGGCTGTTGATCATTATGATTTTCAGGCACCATCACTTTTCATGTGATATCGTCAAGCACTGTGTATTCCCTGATTTATTTTTCTTGTTTCTTTTCCTGCAACTGATTCTTATACAAGACCTTTTCATTGAATATTACATCTCTGCTCCTAATGATTTTGTGATTTTCATAATCATATAAGTGATAACTAAAATCATTAACACCATATCCAATATAGGTACATTTCTTTGATTTTACCTCATGCTTTGTTCTATTTTTTTGTTAATGTGGACAAAGGCTTCACAAGAAAAAGTATTTAAAAATGAGTAGTTTACATTTTTACCTGTCCATGCCTCCTATGAAATACCACCATCCAAGGAACTTGAAGACCCTCTATTTATTAGATAAACAGTAGTATCTACAGCATCTGCCAAAAATTGTAAAGGCAATCCTGCATGCAATCTCATGCACCTTGCATGCTCCATGATTGTCTTGTTCATCCTTTCTGACACAGCATTTTCTTGTGGTGTTCTTGGAACTATCTTCTCTCTGCGAATTCCATTCTCTTAACAGTACCTATCAAACTCTTTGCTGCAATATTCACCTCCATTATTTGATCTGAGACACTTCAACCTTTTCCCTGTCTCATTTTCAACCAAAGCTTTCCATTTCTTGAAAGTATCAAATACATCAGATTTATTTTGAATACAATAAATCTAGGTTTTTCTGGTTGCATCATGAATAAAAGTAACATAATAATGAAAGCCACCAAGAGATGATACCTAAGCAGGTCCCCATACATCTGTATGCACAAGCTCTATTTTTTCACTCTTCTTTTCTTTCCCAACTCCAAGGAATCTGACTCTCTTCTGTTTTCCATAAACACAATTCTCACAGAATTTTAAATCAACATGCTTCAAACCTGGTAACAAATTTCTTGAGTGAAGAATTTGCATCCCCTTCTCACTCATGTGCCTGAGCCTATGATGCCACAATGCCGTATCTTCTCCTGTAGAGGTTAAAGCATTAACAGAATTAGAAATACCATTACATAAATACAATGTACGAACCTTTTCTCCTTTCGCTATTACCTGGGATCCTTTAGCGACCTTCCAGGTTTTATCTGTGAAAGTAGTTACGCAACCTTCACCTCCCAACTACCTTGTTGAAATCATATTTTTCTTTAGATCTGGAACATGCCTTACCTCCTTCAATAGCGATTGATTTCCATTTTCTTGTTTTATGAAAATTGTACCCATTCCAACGATTTTATAGGGTTTATCATCACCCAATCGAACTTGTCCAAAATCTCCTTGAACATAATCATGAAAATGTTTCTTATCAGGTCTGACATGGAATGAGACCCCTGAATCTATCACCCAGGCATCAATAATATTTTCTAATGAAAGAATCAAAGCATCTTGCAACACATCACCTGTTACATTCACTTCATGATTAGTTTCTTGTTACGCATCTCCTTCTTTTCCCTTCTGAGACTTGCAGTCTTTCTTCAGGTGTCCTTTCTTCCCGCATTTCCAGCACACTATCTCCGATCTGGACTTGAATCTACCTTTTCTTGACTTACTCTGATATCCTGGGTTCTTTCCTCTTTCCATTTTTCTTCCCCTAGTCTCTGCAGTCAAAGCATTGCCTGATGTCTCACCAGAGATTTTCCATCGCATTTCCTCGCTAAGGATTGCACTAACAACATCATTAAACTTTAAAGTACTAGATCCAGAGACAGAGTTACTAACGACCATATCTAAACCATTCCAACTTTCTGGAAATGAACACAGAAATAACAGAGCCCTAACTTCATCATAAAAATTTACCCCTACAGAACTTAACTGACTTGTAACTATATTAAAATCATTTAAATGATCTGCAACAGATCTAACTTCTGACATCTTCATATTAAATAAACGCTTCATAAGAAATACTTTATTTGAGGTCGAAGGTTTTTCATACAGTTTGGCCAATGCCGACATTAAACCATGTGTTTTCGTTTGCTTTGAAATATTAAACGCTACCGATGCCACTAGGCACAACCGTATTTTTCCAAGTGCCTTTTTGTCTAGAATATCCCATTCTGTGTCTGTCATACTCGTCGGCTTCTTTGTCTTTCCACTCAATGGTAGGTACAGATCTCTTTGATACAAATAATCTTCCATCTGCATCTTTCACAGCTAGTAGTTTTGGCCATTGATTTTTTCGACCCTAAACCTACCACCTTCTGCCATTGCTCCCACTCGAACCAGGAACCCTTCTCTCCTATGAGTTTATCAGCCAAATAGACCTTTGGCTCTGAAACTAGCTGTTAGAAAATTATATATTATGGAGCAATGGAACACATAAAATATTGCAGAAATATAAACATAGAAAACGTACAAAACAAGAGAGACACAGATATACGTGGTTCACCCAATTTGGGCTACGTCCACGGAGAAACAACTAGTCCTTCCTTTTATATTATCCAGCAAACTGAAGAGATACAACCTACAACAGATCCGATGTAACACCCTCTTTGCTCTCAATCTCCTCTCTCTTCTTCACTCAGAATACAGATATGCATAGACGTAATAAAATTCCCTTATATATAGTGAGGGGTTGCCTTCTAGGGAAAAAAACCCTAAATTAAGCATAACTTCTACCGTCAGATCATCTGCCTAATGAACGGCCCAGATTGACTAGAAATTACTAGACTTTTACAAGGCAATTTTACATCTATTTTTAGCTTCGAGGGTGCTGCCCCCGAACCCCCGCCAGGAGACCGCTGGCCCCTGGACCCCCCAGCAAGGGGGGATTAGCCCCCCCACACCCCCCCATGGAGGGGTGTAGAGTCTTCCTGGGGTATACATCTGGTTGAAACCTTTGAATATAGAAGATAATTAGGCTCCACACCCAACAGGAAGAGGCCAAATAAGATAGTAAATGAGTATGTATCTAAAAACTTTTATTATACTCGATCAAATGGCAGTAGCAAACAAATCGCAAACAGCTCAACTAATGTTAAGTTCATCATTTTCGATTACTATAGTCCCATGCCAAGATGGCAGGGACTAATAAGATCAACCTTCGTTTGTTTGACCTTCATTAAACTTAGTCGAGTGTGTGTGGACCTCGTTATCATGCTCCTCGAGGTTCTGGATGAAACTTTGGCTCCAGGCTCCTTGATTGTGGTTGGGAATGTCATCAACTCTTTTATCGATAGACTGTGGAAGCATTGAAACACTCTTTGGAAGTTTCGTAAGTCTACCAAGGTTAACACACGTGATCTATGGGCATGGGTGCGTACTAATTAATTTTTTTTAAAATAAAATTTCGGTCTTTTTCTTTCTCAAAGAGTTTTATGCAGGATCATCTCCTCTATCGGCTTCTCTCATTTCGCTCATGTTGCTGCTCTCTCAGTGAGTCTTATGCAAAACTTTCTCTGGTACCATGAAAAAGATTGAAAACTAACATGTAGTAGAGGATTCTCTTCTTAATATTATGAAACAGTTAAATGAGATTACATTGGAGACATCAATACTAAATGATTGCAGTGATACTGAACTAAACTGGACTAAGTGAAACTGAACTAGGACACTTGGTTGGATGGTTTTGACACCAAACAGGTCGTTGGAATCATACTCCCCATGTGTAACTCTATCTGTTGTAGTTCCTTCTTGTTATTTCCTTTTCTATTATCTCAACACCCTTTAATACATTGACTAGGTGTTGGCCAATATTGTCTTGTTTTCTTATACACAAAGCATGGGGCTTCTTAGGTAGGCTCTTAACTTTCTTTTGCGACTATTATTAGAATGACAAGGGGTTCCATTCACAGTTTTGATTCTTAAGGTAAGTTAAGGTTCTTCATTTTCATACTGTAATGACTCCTTTTTTTTAAGGTTAATTGTGTTTCCTTGCATTGATACCCTCTATGCTTCCAAGCCAGGTATAACGAGGGTAATGCTTGTTATCACCAACAATTATAGGTAAAAGAACTACGACCTTCCAATTTCATTTCTTTTTGTTTTAACAACGCAACCTTTTGAGAGTTTGCTAATGAAACCCTTGCCTCTTTCTCTTGTCAGGTATGTTGTGACATGGCATTCATGTATGGGTATGAAGGTTCTTAGAGTTCGTCGCATGTTCTTCCTTGGCTACCTCAAATGACTAGGTTCTAAGGTTTTCTTGTTTAATCTATTGTCGAACTTATTCGTCTGTGAAGGTAAGGGATTCCTTCCCAATGCAGCAAGGTGTTTTATGAACTTCTTCTTATGATATTATATTGGCTATTTGTAATTTAGGATTAGGGTTAAAGTTTATTTTTGAAACTTATATTTAAAGGATTTATGGCTCTCGAGGGATGAGAGTATAGTTAACTATTCGAATTATAAACTATTGATAAAGTATTATGAATGCTCTTAATTATTTGTAATTATTTGTAATGAGGTCATAATTTTATTCAATACTCGGAACAACTTCCTTGTTTCTTGTGAGTTAAGTTCATGATTCCTTTCTCCTATGAGACTGTTTGAATATATATGCATGTATATATATATATAATGATACTATATGTTAATGGAATAGTAGGGGTTATATTTCATGATTACATTTTATTTCCTTCTTGTACAAACAGTTTCTTGTTAAGAACGATATTTTGTAACGTTCACATAAATTTTCTTATGTACATACTTATATATAAACCTTACAATATTTTATTTTCCTATGATAGTTACATAAATTCTTGACATTGATGGGTACTAGTTATTTATATTTCTCCTTGCTATGTATGTCATGTCACAAATGTAGTTATATATTTATTTCCTTGTTCTTGGAACTTTTACTTAATACTCAAAGCTTGTTGAACTAACACACTTTCATGCTTATTTTGTAAATGTTGTAAGACTATTATTTGAATGTTTGCGGTATATGTTTTTTTCATCTACACTAAAGAAATTGAACTGTTTTGGTGGCCTTGATGTTTATATTGTTGAAGGTGTGTTGTATTTGTTTTGAAGGTGTGAACTGTTTCACTAGTTGATCAATGATTCATCCGCATGTATATGTTCATGTATATTTATTAGATTTGTACTATTACTCTTCTTTTAAAGGCTCACCTTGATAGATTCAGAAACTGAACATTCCATAAGGAATACCCACTTGTTCATTCATAAATACATGCACATTACTTTCTTGTGTCGAACATTCCAGCCAAGGAAAACATGTAAGAAACAATGGTAGTCAGACCTTATTTCCGGAAGGGATCCTACACCAAGCGATGTGAAGTCTAATTGAGACTTTTTGTTAGGGAGATCCTCTCAAATGTTGGAGGGATCCATCACCATCAACAGCTTGTAAGTTGTCGATTTCGACACAAGAAGTGTCCAACTATACTCCTGTTGTGGCCAACAACACCCCCCCCTTGTTCAATTAAGTATCAACCATGATACTGAATGAATGGGGACCCTTAGTTAATTTTTAGGAAAAAGCAAGAGTTTCTTTTTGAAGTTACAATCATACGCTTAGAAAAAGCCTCTTGGATATTTTAAACCTAAGTCTATGGTAAAGAGAAAATCTTTAAGGTCGCATTGCAAAAGGATAGGAAACACCTTCATTTCCCTTTTGCAACAAAAAGAAATCGATATGCGCACCACCCTCGTGTTAATAATGATATCGCATCGCCACATAGTAATGCTCATAAAGAAAAACTTAAAGATTCGCCGATCTGCGATAACGCCGATCGCTAGATCGCATATCGCAGAAATGAGCCAGGCAAGATTTGGTAAACATCAAATTTCTGCGATCTGCGATATTGCGATCGCTGCGATGCCACATCCATGCGATTTGCGATGATGCGATTAGCGATCGCGCGACATGCGAGGTTACGTCAGCAAATCATAAATCACTTCGGTACGAATCCTTCGGGCGCGCCATTCAAAGAAAAACCACTTACTATAATCTGACCCGAAATCATGCGCTTTTAATGATAGTAAATGAATTAGTTGTCAGTTATTAAATGGATTAAAGACGCGTGCCTTGGTAGAGATTTGCTTCATGTAAGGTGGCATATTTGATTTATCTGTTGCATTTAAAACTCTCCCATCACCTTTCTGGATCAGTCATTTCCATTTCACTCATAATCTGCAGGAACAAAGTGCTAAGACGACTCAGATAGAAACGCAAAGAGAAATGGGAAAGAAAAATAAAGCTCAAAGCTCCGAAGCGAGGGAGAAGACCAAGGAGATGGTGCCCTTGTACACAGACACAACCTGTAATAGAGACGCAGGGATATCAACATGGGAACGCATGTACAGGCTGCTAGAGGAAGAAAAGCCTAGAATAATGAAGGTGACTGTTGTCGCGGGTGCACCACGCTCTTCTGAGGTGTCCTTGGAGGACCTAGCATGTTCATTCCTTCACAGAATAGCGGCAAGACCCAAAATTATACCATACACAGATATGATCAAGTGGACACTAGATGATGTAGAATTGAAAAACAGACAATTCAAAGTTCATGGACATGGGCTCGTAGGATCGTTTGCTACACAAGATTCAAAGCTTATGTATCATCTTCCTAAACCGCAAGCGACCTATAATGCACAATTTGTTAAGAAGTTCGCGGCGGAGAATCCAGATCTATCAGACACCACTAAAGAATGGTCTAGAAGAGACGAGCCGCTAAAAAAGGATAAAAACGGTATGTACAGCACTGGTTCCCTCACCTCTCCATATTGTTTTGCTGCGGCCATGCTCTGTAGGTTATTTGGGATGTCGGATATCAACAAGTTTTCATCTGAATGGCTACCATTAATTGATGCTGCCACTAACGCCGACTTAGTAGATTGGGCCAAAATCCTTTCTGATACTCTATACACGGCTGTTCTCAATTACCGGTCTAAGAGATCCTTGTCTCAAAGGGTCTATCCTCCTTTTTATCTGTCTGCCTATATTATGGATTCTGTTTGTCTTGTATCTGAATTTCCTACTATGGGTTGGAAATGGACTACCCAAGACCCATTGCCCATCCATGTTTATCATAAGGTCTTATGGGATTCCCAGTTTACCCCTCACTTTTACCAGATTTTCCATGGGCTTATTTTGCCCCTATATAGAATGATATATGATAAGGACCCCCCAAGGTGCTCTCCCAAGGCCCAAATCGACATCATCCCCATCGCGAGATGGTTTGGGGAAGAATGGTTTACTTACATTAGAGTTTTCCGAAGCACTGTACCTCCACATGTCCTACCCCTATATGTCCCTGATAAACTTTTGGCCCGAGAAATCGCTTATCAAACCTGTTCTGAAGGCGGCTTGACCAAAGACCTAAAGGACAAGAAGAAGGCCATATGGCCTCAATTTCCCGTAACTTGTGGGGCCTTCTCTTTGTTCGATGTAGGACACACTTTTGGCGAACTGGAGAATGTGACGTGTCTTCAATTATTTAAGTTCCCAGCGAGGCCATTCGACCCAAATGATCTGGCCCAAGAATTCACAATGAACGTCAAGATAAGAGTGTTCTCTGGAAAGAAAGATCCGTTTGATAATCTGTTTTAGAGTAAGAGTTCGCTCAAAGAAATTTTGCGGGAAGCTCAGTCGAGGTTGTCTCCAGATGACCTCCAAAAATTCATGTTATACAGAGAAAGAAGGTTGGCCAGTATTCCACTAGAGAGGCTGCGACTACCTACTAGAGAACCAACTCCAAGCATCAGCCTCAGTGAAAACTCCAGCACTTCCAGATCTAAGTCCAACGTCGCGCAAGAAGTATCTGAGCATCCTGAAGAGTCTATTCACGACCAAGGAAAAAACGAAGAAAAAACCAAAGATACAGCTCAGTCAAGTGCAATGTCTCAGGAGCAAGTCATTGCCTCACCACCAAGAGATGTCCCCCCTCCTGTCATCGAAGCACCACTTGTCACGACAGAGCTAGATAAAGAGTGGGAAACCTTCAATGAATTGATCAATCTTGAAGGGCAAGTCCCGAAAACACCTGTGAATAATACACAGGTGGTGCAAGAAGTCGTTTCGACCATAGTCAGTAGTGCCACAGAAGCTGAACACCTTCCTATCGCTCCAACCTCAGAACTTCTACTTAACGTAGAAGAAATTCCCCCACTGGATGTATTCTATAGTCCCCAACACAAAGTAGTTGTAAGGAGACAGAGAAAGAAAAGAAAGCTTGAGAATACACTATCTCAAGAGGCTGAACATTTGGATGTCTTATGGAAAGACCCCAATAATAATCCGATTGAAAATATTACGAAGCTGTCTCAGATTGTAGGAGCATATGCTTCTGCAACTATTGATAAGGCCTCTGAAGTTCAGCAACTATTAAAGGAACAAGAAAATCATATACAACTGCTACAACAATAGTTGCAACAAGCCAACGTGAACACTGAAGCTTCCAGACAACTTGAAAAGCTACAGGAAAACTTTCAACAGATGCAGATAAGCTATCAAAGGAGTCTCGAAGAAAAATAAAAAAAATTGCAGACTTTGCAAGAAACGCATAAAGATGAGCCTAAGCTGGCAGAGTTTATTTCAGAATCTATCGGCTTGAACGAGCAACTACTGCAGCAACAGGAAGAGTTGGGATGTAAAATATCACAGTGGAGTCACTATTGTGCGCTGAGCGACAAAATCACCAGTCAAGTGGTGGACTTGCGGAGTGACTATGATCAGAACGACAAGAGGGTGACAGAATATTTGACTTGGCAAGATGATGAGGAAGGGAAAAGAGCAGGTGCACCCAGGATTAATGAAAATCATAAAGAGTTGCTCTTTAATAAATGGGACGATCAAATCAGGCGGGCAGAGCAAGCAGCAGAGACAGCAGCGACACAGGCAAGCATTCTTATCGACTGTGTAAATGAGAATTTACACAGGGCAAATTTAATTGCAGAGACCACCCCAGGGTACCTACCAAACAAGTTGCAACTGGAAACAGAATGGAGGCAGAAAGCACAGGCAAAAGGGAAGGCAATCCAAGCATTGGCCAGGCTGAATTGGGAATGTTACTGGACGTATTTGGTTAAACCGCACAGCCAATGGATGACGGTGAAATGCATTACAAACACAGCCAAGAAGTTAGCGCCAGATCTTGTAGATGCCGTTTTCGCAGCCCAGCTCAGCGTAGAAATCAGTCAGCCGACTCTTCTCAAGCCTATGCTGGACACTTGCAATTTTAAAGACCAAATTCATAAGTGATTTCATTTAGAATGTTGTTTTTTTTCTTTTAACTAGATTAGAAAAAGGACGGTCATTTGAAAACCGTATCCTAAAATTTTGTAATGATACTATTATTAGAATTAGGAAGTAGTATTTTAACCCTTCTCATTGCATTGGAGAAGGGTCCAGAAGTTTGTCAAAAACTTGTCCTCGAAACATGCACTTCTGCACCCTCAGGGGAGGTTTTGATGAATGGCAGGATCCAGATTTATTTATGTTTGCATTTTAATGTTTGCTACTGATGTTGCACTTCTGTACTCTTAGTAGATGTTAGAAGGAAGTAGAGATAAATCATTATTGCTTGAAGTTTGTGAGTGAAATCAGTCATAAATGGTACATTTATCTCTTGACCAATTTCTGCTTATATTCTTAGAGTGATATGCAGTTTTAGTTGTTTATATGTTGATGTATGAATGTCTGGGTTACCATTTGGCACTTCTGTACGGTGGAATCATTTGTTTGTGCTTGACATATGAATGACTTATTATGCGATATGTTGTTCACAACTGTTTTGCCTAACTTTTTATGCAGAATGGTTCATCTTAATTGGTTTATATTCTTATGATAGCTGAATGATCTTTATTACCAGTTATTGTTCGAAATCTTTTTAGATCGCATGATAGAAGAGATATATCCCGGGTTAGCGTAGATTAGATGTGTTGTTTTCATTAGATTACACTAGCATAGAGTCAGTTTACAAGTTAGATTTAAATTAGCTCTAAAATACTTCTAGAATCAGCATAATCAAACTCTACACACACACATACCCCCTTGTATTGGGAAACTGGTCCCATTATCCCCAGTCGGACCCGCTATACCAAACGGACAAGGAGCCGCCAACCAGGTTCCGGACCGGGTGGGTATCCCCCTTGTTGTTGACCCGAATTCCGGGCCCTCAACAACTCCTTACAGTGGTTTATTGCTAGTTCCAATAACATACATATACACACGCTCTTTAGTCCACTGTTATATGTAACGAAGGCTCAACAACTACTCCATGTTCCTGTGCACTATAAATACATATGTAAACTTGTAATTACCTTCAAAAAACATGGTATTTTTCTTGGTAATTAGGCTTGAATACTTACTAGTAAGCTATAGGAAATAGGGGTTAATCTTCCAAAATTTGACACAGGTCTACCCGACACCATTTCCATGGTTTAAATAGTTACTTGAGCGGTCTTAATACTCCCAGATCATTTAGTATAGTAGAAATGCAAGATGTTAAGGACCAATATCCATCAATCCCCTATGATATAAATAAACATGGATGCATTTGTAAGGTTCAATAGAGTTGTCGTCACAATCTGTGGGCTATGGTCACTATCCTGGTGTTGATAGGAACATAGGTTATTCACATGAATTGATCATATAGCTACATAGATGCATGTTTTAGGGTTAACTATGTTATTTCAGATATATATATATATATATATATATATATATATATATATATATATATATATATATATATATATATATATATAGTCAATTCATTCCTAAGAAACTTCCAAGCCCAACATTTCTTGTTAAGACCAACAAGTCATCATGTTGATTCATTTACCTAAGATGCCAAGCAACTCATCAAACATGAATACCATTAAACTTCATCAATATTCATGCAATATTAAAGATGATATCAAAATCCATATAAATGATCATACCTCATACATGCAATGACATCATATAAATTCAACAAGAATAACCTAAAATTCACTATTCAAGTCAAACATGAGAGATGCTTATCTCAAATTAAGACTCAGAAACTGAGTCAGGAACTCCAACTCTCCGCCCAACCATAGATTGGGCTACACTATCGCTTTTCTTGTAGCCCAATCATCCCCGAGCTATATTCTAGAGTCAAGGAGGTTTTTTGGAAGGATGAAACCAATCAATGCTAGCTAAAGCAGGGACTCTAGACATCTAACCATCTCTACCAAACAACCGATTATACTATAGTAAATATTCAATCAGGGATTCCAAAGATCTACCATATCCACCCTCAATAAACACAAAGGGATCCAGAGACTTCAATTGTCCACCCTCAAGCAAGCAACAAAGCCAAGAGGTTGATGCCTCTACCCTTAAATTAGAAAGACATAATGGTTACACCCAGCCTTGGGAATCTAGAACCCACTACAAGAACCAAGATAACAAGCAATGAAGGCTTTAGAATTTTCCTTACCAAGATTCCAAGGAAACGTGCCTCCACCCTAGCTATCAAGGGAATCTATAGAAAACCATCTCCACCCTTTAGCCCAATGAGGAATCCAAAAGTCATTGTTCCTCACTTGAAATAACTCTTCCAAACCTCCACATGATCAACCATATTTTTATTGAGTGATTTAGGTAATGGAAGTTATGATTTTGGCCCCTGTTTCCGATAAGCTACTTTAGATTTTAGATGTACATAGTCACCTATAGCTAGTATATGACATGGTTCATCATCAAATTTGAATACCAAATTTTCTTCTGCATGTTTCACAAAGGATCTTGGTTGTTTTATATGTTGGTTAATGCTTGTAGGAACTCTTATTGATTACATATGCGGTGATTCCTTCTGTGTGTCATTCTGTTGGTTTATCCTCTTGGATCTCACGCACAAATTGTGGCTTGATCTGAATTCTACATTCGAATCAATTATGTTATTTATTCTCTTATTTATTTGATGTGAACTACTACATTGATATTCTCCAGAGATCTCCTTGATCTTATTTCTCTTCCTCTGTGTTTTTTTCCAGCATCCCTAATTTCCTTCAATGACCTATTTCCTTTAACGTCCTTTTTTTTGCTCCATGTATTCTCTCCTCTGCATACACATTCCCCATGTAGCTACTCGAATTCATCCTTTCTCCTTTGCCTAGTACACATTCGTCCTATAGTTTCTTGAATTCCTCCTTTATCCTCTTCTCAGTACACATTCCTCTTGTATCTTATGATCTACCCAAAGCAACCTATGCATTGATGCTTTCCTTTGATGCCATGTGTTGTAGTGTTTTCTTCTCAATGGTGTACAAAAAGAACCCACCTAATATTGTGGATGAAAAACAATATCAACAATATAAATGGCTGCTAAACATTGTAGAATTGCAACAACTGATAGAAACAAAACCTGCCAAAGTCCAAATCTATGCCACAATCATAGTTAAACAACAAAAGAAAGAGTAATAACTCCAATCATCCAATGGAAACCAGATATGTAAAGAATAATTTTATAATAACACCTGTGAAGAGAAAATATAAATGTTACCAGTATCCCTCTATGGGATGGGTTCTTGGCTAACATTAAACATCTTCAGCTTCTATAGAGTCTCTCTCCTCTATACTACATTAACCTAGCAAAAATATGGTGTGCGACAATGAAAATAATTAGATTAAAACAATGAGTGCAACAATGAAAATAATCAAAAGTGAATAATGAATGGAAACCCTTCTATTTATAACAAAATATTGGGTTATCCTCGAATAATGAGCAATAATAAAATATTCTTGATCCCGTTCTTGGAATAACCACCTAGAATATTTTATTATATTTGTTTAGGAGGGAAAAAGTATTTAAACGTTTATTTAGAAATAATAAATAAATAAATGATTTATTTATCATCTCAAGGAATTAGTTAAGGAATAATAAACAAATAAGGATTTATTTAATTATTCCTAAGGATTTAGTCAAATTTAACAAAGAATAATAATTAATTAGTTATTCTTCGAGAAAAATAAGAAAAATAATGATTTATTTGTTTATTTTTCATGATTGGGTCAAATTTTACAAGGAATAATAATAAAACGATGGCTTAATTAATTATTCCTAGAAGAAAATCAAATAAATAGTGATTTATTTAATTATTCTTCATGGGTTTAACTATAAATTACTTAACAAAGGTGGTTTATTAAGTAATTTCTCATAGTGAAAGCAATTTTACTATGGTAAAATTGGCTTTACATGGTGTACTTCGATCCATCTAGTAAATTAGGCTAGATGATCAATTTTTGGTGATAATAGATTGCTCACCAACGTATGAGTGTTAGGAGAAAAGTGTATGACCGAAGTACGTTGTAAAGACACAATCACTTAGACAACACATGGGCGTAAAAGAGGGAGATAGAGAAACCAATGAAGTTGAATTGAGAGAGGATAGGGATAGAGGGGGTGAGACTAATGCAAGTCTCCTTTTATGTTGTGGCACCGGACCTCAATGAGGCAGGGGAGGCATACACATACCTGCTTAGATAACTTAGTACAAAAAGAATGGTTTGCCCAGAAATATAAAATCGAGCAATGAGGTACATGTTGAATGGTACATGACATGCTGGCATAATAGAGCCAGAAAATAGTACAATGTGTCCCATATACATAATGCACCTGGAAAAACATGAGCCAGGACTAAAGACAATAATATATTAGTACATGAGATATAAAGCCCCTTCCCTCAAAAAATGGGTCGGAGGGAGGGTAGAACAACCGGAGAAGCCCTGCTGAATAAGAAAGGGCTCTGCAAAACTGAATGGATCATCTGGAAAAGACATGCATGCTATGAACACTATGATCGGTAGGAACCGAACTCATCAACTCTTCAGAACTACATATGAGGTTCTAGCATAGTAGGTATGCATCCGGGCATATGGGGGGTTACCTAAAGGGCCGCCCCCTCATGATGTATGAAACATCTCACACACACCTGAGAATCACTGGTACAATATGCTGCATCGCTGGACCATCAAGTGTATGGATCACGAACATGAAACAACCAAGTCAAAGGGAAATAATGAGAGCCTCTGCTTGATCCAAGGCACCAAACAAGAATGGAAGCTGGAACCAAGATACATCACCCTCTAGGCCGTTCTTCTAGAATAAATGAGTTGGTTTCGACAGAATAGGGCCTGCGATAGAGGAGGCAATGAGGATCCTCAACTAATGCACGAGGGAAAATAGTAATGTGACTCATGGATTGACACTAGGGATAATGGGAAAAAGTGGGATTAAGGGACAAACAGATGACTACCCTTGTCAGAGCATAAAGTTTATGGTTGACCTGGCAGCAACTGACTCAACTCCGGAGGGGATGGGGACAATATGAGTGGAGGCCAAAATGGGCAACACATGATGAACCGTATGCAAATATGAATGGATTATTGGGACATGATATGATGGGACGTGAAATAGAATCCAAGAATGAAAGGGTGACTCAATGACACTGCCACACAGACGAGGCCCAGCGGGGACCATGAAAACATGAGTAAATGATGGTTACTCATGACAAAAATTAACATATGGTACGACAAGTATTAAGAGGAGGTGGACCTCAAAGTACAAGCATCTCTTAATGACAAAATTCAATTTTGAGAGATGACGAATCAACCTTCTTGGAAAAATGGTTTCCGTGTGAAGTGTCAAATCATCAAAACTGAGGAAAACCTATTATAGAGCTCAAGGAGATCTTTCCAATGGTGTTGACGGTTCATCAAATGGAGCTACAGTGTGGTCACAATGTGCGATAGAAAAACTGGGGGTTTTCCTATAAAATGGCACTTTCTCTCCAATTTGAGAGGAGGAGAAGGCCCTAAATCTTGTGGAGATCATAGTAGACAAACCGGTCATTGTAATTGAGATCTACGACTTTCTGGCAAGTGGCCTTACTTGTCTAAAGATGGCCTTAATGCTTCTTGGAACGATGGTTCCTGGTGAAGAACTCAGGGAAGAGGAAAATGAGAATGAGCTACTAGAGAAGGTCTAGAGTCATCCTCAGCCACTAAGTCCAACATGGGGACTATGTGGACATAGAGTAGAATATTTGATGGTATGGTATCAAACAGTTATGATATGCGATGTGCATATGGCTCGCCGGAGAGGCTAGTAGGACAAACTATCCAAGGAATGGGAGGATAATTTACCATACCTAGATCCAGTGGGATTTAGGCTGAGACTTAATTGAGAAGATGGTTAGGGGAAAAGCATCATGCCCCCAAGCATGGGATGATGATCTGGTATGCAAAGGTGGGAATGATGCCCCCCTAGTAGGAGGAGTTTGTGGAGCGCCATTTTATTTTGAGCGCTTGAAAAAGGGATTCAAGCATCTTGGCTCAACTTGGCATGAAATACTCCAAGGGATGATAAGGAGATGTAGGAGCCTATGTGGCCCCCCCAATATGCTATGGGCATACTGGATGTATTTAGAGCTAAGGGCTCCAAACACTTATATGATACATAATATGATTATTCATTTTAATGTGACGATGATGGTTCGCCATGTGTTTTAGTTTATGGTTGTATTTTGTGGTATACACGTGATAAATTCCAATCCAGAATGTTATATGCAATGGAATATACATAATTATTTTGGGCTTTAGGAACATGATTGAATGTAATGGTTTCAAATTCACGTACCAATAGCTTAACTCATAGATATTTTCTAAACAGGACTTGGTTATGCACATGATACGCACCATTCAATTTCATGACAAGTAGCAAGGAATCTAAACAAACATGAAGATGAATGATGCAATGAGCAAGGGCACTGACTAACAAACCTATCACTGCATCACATTCGGCCTAATTATTGGTGGCAGGACCAATGCACACGCCGTTTGAAAGGACTAAGTTATGCAAGGGGTCAAAAATGGCCCAGGCTACAGAGGCTAGATTCCGGGAGAAGCGACTTGCATTGTCGACATGACCGATATACGGAATCGATGATGGATCCATCTGAAAGGTGAAAAAGAAAACTAATGATATGATGTAATCTACCTAACTTGATGGCATAAATAAAGACACAAAAATTAAAGGGATGTGCTATGAGCAGAATTTCTTGAGGTAGAGTGAATTGGGAGAATTAAGAAGGAAATGGCCTTCAAAATCCTCTAAAGAAATGCCCCCTTACTTAAGGGTATGGGTAATCAGAGGTAGACATAGCTTCCATGGTGTCCTCATTAGGATGGTGTTATCGAGAAATCTAGTGTCTATTTAGAGCTGCTAGTCCCACTAAGACAAGTAGCTATCTTAGAAACAAATAGATTAAAGTCACTTGTTTTTCCTTTACAAGAGAGAGATGAGAAAGAAGTAGAGAGTACCAACCTCAGTCTTCCGCTTGGCTCCTTACTTGTTTCCTTTCCCCTTTGACAGAATCTCGCCACTGCTTCCTTACTTGTCTAGCTTCAAAGAGCACCTGTAGATTCATAGCGGCATAATACCATCAAAGCATAGAGATCTTTCACTGTAAACAATATAGGATCAGATATATATTGACCATACAAATGCATATAACAACACAATATTCAGAGATACACAAGAATATGGAGGAAAAATCAAATGGCTTTATTAGTAAAAGTCGTAGAAGAGAGGATTACAACCACTTGGTCTGACCCAGCACCATCCTCCCAGCTTGAAAGCCCTCTTCACCTTACACAAAGCAAGATCACCCAACAATGTCTTAAAAGAGAAATCAGTAGCACCTCTTTGCAAATTACCAAACTTCAACCTTTGGATCTCTTGGATGAGGGATCCATTTATAGATATTTGCAGGGGGGTGAGTCAGCTTCTGGTATTTTGATTAGTGTCATCTCTCTGATAGTTCTTAGTTCCACATGGAGATTTTAGATCTCTTACTCATCCCTGGGCGAACTCAGAGAGGCAAGTGTCAAATGAGCAGTTTCTAGAAGATTCTATGTGATTCCACCTAGCAAACTGCTTGTGCCATTTGTCTTCTCTCGCTCATCGCACCCTATAGAAAGGCCTTCCAGTATGCATTGCACTTTTTGCATATGGCAGGTGAGATGCATCGCACCTTTAGCACTGGGCAGTCTGTATGGTCCTGATTTGAGCTGTTCTGAGTAGCTTTTCATGGAGAACTTCTGGGAGATGATGTAATCAACTGACCTTGCTCCTTTAGGGTATGAAACAATACTTTTAGGTACTTAGAAGCCCTTGGTTTATGGACATATGTGATTGGGGTTGCAGTGCCCAAATATGTCTACAATAGCTGGGCGGTGGGCGGACAGGAGGAAGACTGACTACATGATGTGGTGTGATTACCTGGTGCAACCTGAGAAATAAGATTCACATACGCATCATCTTGAATGATAGACAACGGACTGGTAGATGAAGGATCTATTGATGTTGAGACTTGGGATTCTATGAAAAGAGGTTTGATGGAATCACGTGCAGAAACCTCAGAAAGGTTTGCCTGTAGGGAACTCAAGGATGATGATAGGTAAAGAATGGGGCTTATGGTGTCCATCATCTCGCCATCGAGGGGAGGGGTCACAATAGTAGGGCTAGAGTTTCCCTATTTTGATTGACTGGTGGTACCAGAATCCATAGGTAGAGGAGTAAAGGCTCCACTATGAGTGGCCTCGTATTCACAAATCGCCCTGAGGCAATCGTGAAATTCATCGAGACAAGGGAACAATTGGAATAATGACCATGAAGATCAAACAACGCACAAGGATGGTTTGTGTGAAGTGTTTAGAGGTTCTTAGGTGGGACTGGTAAGTTAACATGGACTTCCGGAATATTTGACTCACAGAACGCCTCATGAACCGAAGGTTTAAGTTGAGGAAGTTCAGGACAATTGTTGGTGGCGTGCCCAACAACTTGACACAAAGTGCACAAGGGGGATGACTTTGGGGCCTTAGTGGCTGGAGGATATTGGGGAACCTTGTCCTTTGAATCTTTCCTTTTGGCTTTTCCCCCCTAGACAAATGCCTTTACAACAGCAATTGGTTCCCATTGAGGTTGTAATGGAACTGAAACAGTGGCAAGGATCATGGGGACCAGTTGACCCGGGGTCAAAGCGTGATATGGTCTTGGATGACCAAGTGGAATGTTTGCAAGGGGATCAATCTACCATACTGGGATCCCTAAAGTCGTGTTAGGAAGGACCAGTGAAGCCATGATAGGTACAAAAAAATTCCCGGAGGGGGAAATAAGAAAGGTATCTGGCCAAAAAGATAATGTTCCAGTGGAATAGCTACTAGATGTTTGAGACCTGGTGAATCAGTTCCTGGTGGGAACATAGGACATGCGCCCATGAATGGAGGAGGTCCTGGGGGAGTGGGTCCAGAGGGTTCAGTTAGAAGAGAAAAAGAAGGGTGTTAAGGAGCTGGTTGTTGATCAGATGTTCTAGACTGCATAAGGGCAGCTTGAGAAGCCCCATAAATGGGTAATTATATGGGCTCATTTTGCCTCCTAAGATAGTTAAATCAACCATTCTCTTGGTTTATTGGATGTTTTTTTATTATATTTATGCTTATGGAGTGAGTTGGGCTAGTTATGATGCCATGAGGTCTAATATGTGTTTAATGAAAATTTTTGTTGAATTTTGAAGACAAAGTCAAAGATTAAATGGAGAATTGGCAGCAATAATTCGAAGTGGAAAAAGGAGAGGATTTATAGGATGGAATCCCCCTCATTTATTACTCCCCAATTTGAATTCTCCTTCATGCAGCTCAGAGCACAAACAACTTGAGGAGGTAGCCGAGCAAGTGGAGGATAACTTATGTTATCTTGAGTTTTGGGAGCCAAACCTCCCTGATTTTAGGGAAGCTATTGGGAGCTTCAATTATATAAGTAGAGAGGCCTAGGACCTCACTAGAGTTGGATTTTTCTTAAATTTTTGTTGCAATTTTGCTCTGCTCAAATTCGAGCTTACTTTTGGTGACAATTTCATGTAATCCTATTACTATTTTGATAATAAAGATGAGATTCTTCTTGAGCTAGCACTAAGTTACCTCAGAGGGCTGAAGCTCTTGGGTTAGGGCCCAATCCAAGCAGCCAAGCTCCTCTTGTTTGTATTTATATGCTTTGTTTCAGTTTATGGATTAGTTGTTGTTAGATGAATTCTTTCTTGGTTAAGAATACGTTGCTTTTGGTGATTTAGAAGGTTGTTTCCGTTTGTGTTTCCCATAGTAGGTTAAGCAGTGATAGAAAAAAGATTCAAAAGGCTAGCAACAGTGCCTTGGCATTTTTTCCTCCCTTTTCAACCATGAAATGAGGCAAAGACCCTCTTGCTGCCCCAAAAACACAAATTTTCCTTCTTCATAGGATTTCTAGTGTTGCAATTTGTTAGAAGGTTAATGCTTTGCTTTAGAATCTCTTCCACCATGCTCATTTCTGTCTTTGCAATAAGTCTTCTTCCATGCTTTCTCTCCTTGTAGCATTTTTCAGCATTTCTTTCCATAGCTCATAATTTAGATTAGCTTGATGCAAAATTATGTTTTTTTGATGTACTTAATTTCCTTGCTTGCTTGATCTCATTGTTTGACTGTCAGTTCTTTTGCAGTAGATCTCTTCTCACAGCAGGTCAGCCTATCAACCATCACATTCTCTCCCTAATCTATGCCCTACCAGTCGCCCAAAGTTCACCTCAAATCTTCCTTAGTTTTCTGTGTTTTTTCATAGGATTTCTTCCTCTCTCCCAACCATATTTCCCTCTCCTAGTGATCCTTGGTGAACCCTAGGTGACCTAACACATCATCCCAGCCTTTGTCTACCCTTTCCACCCACTCTCACACCTTCAAAACCTTCAAAACTGCTCTCGGCATCCTCCTATAGACCTCCTGTAGATCCCCTATATCCTCCTGTAGATTTTCCTGTAGGTTTTCTTTTGAAGGCCGAGTGTGGGAAAAGCCTCCAGAAGGCCACCCAAGACCTCCTAGGACCCATCTACACCATCCTACATCTCCTCAAACCCCAAATTCTCCCTTCAACACCACCTATTCACTTCCACCTTCACACAGAATAAAATACATGCATGTCAATTTCACATGAAAATATATAAAAATAAAAAAAGATGTTTTTTGCTCATTTACTTCTAGAAATAACTTGAGTAGATGTTGTTTACTTCCTTGAGTAGGTATGGCATTCATTCCATGGTTTTCATAGAGCTTTCTGCAAAAGTAGGATTAGTTGGTTAAGTAGGGTTTGCTAGGTTTACTTTACATTTCAGTCTTTTTCCTTTCTGCAATTAGAGTAGCCTTTGTAGAGTAAGCTTTCCTTTCTTTCGTCACACCTAAAGCTTCTTCTAGAATCCATAAAAGTTGGCTTGAGCTCCTCGTGATCTTGCGCCAGCTGACCAAGTGACAGTTTGTAGTGAGAACTAGTACTTGTGCATACAACACCGTCGCTTCCAAGTTTGTTACGAACTACCGAGTTGATAAGAGTAAAGTAGGCAGCCCAGGAGTTGCAACACTGGTGCTCACCACTTTTTGGCGCCGTTGCTGGGGAAGTGTCAGATTATTTTGTGATTTACTTTCTTCTATTTTCTATCGCAACATTCTGCTAAGTAGTTTATTTTAGAAAAAGTAGAATAGTTGTTTCTTTCAATTTTTACATTTCCTTGCTTTCCGTTTCAATTCTGCAAATTTTATTTCAACAAAAGTACACTAATCATTTCTTTTCTTTCAATTCTGCATTTCCTTGTTTTCCTTTCAATTCTGCAAATTTCATTTCAGCAAGTTCATTTCAGTTAGTTGCAATTTATTTTGTTCAATCAATTTCAGTTTTGCAGGTATTATGAGTATAGGAAAAAAAGAAACAAAAACCAACCAAAAATATTTATTTTCATGCCTCGTAGGAATAGAGATAACTCAGGAAAATGTTTGCCCAACACCCCCACTGCTTCACACAACCAACCTTCTCTCTTCTTCGGTGGCTGCAATCAAGAAGAACCCTTAGGTGAACATCCAGATATATTTGAAGAACCTATAGGGGAAGAAGAAGAAGAAAACATTCCTCTGGAGCCAATGGATGAAAACAGAAATGCTGGGGGCAGTACCTTTTCTTCCAACTCATCCATTAAAGGTGAAATTGGAAATATGCTGGAAGACTTCAAGAGTGAGATGCTGCAGATTCTTTCCATGCAATTAGATACCTTACATATTAAAAGAAAACAAGAGGAAGCAGAGAGGGCTTTAGAAATTTTTTGCCCTAGATGCACCAGGAGGCATCTTAGGAATGAATGCCCATTGAAATCTATAGAGGTTTGTTCAGTCTGTGAAGAAAATCATTCTACAGATAAGTGCCCTTCCTTTCCCAGACTTAAAGTTGTATACCAAGGGGCCAAAGGAGCCACTGAATAGATCTATTACATAAACCAAAGGAGGCCGCATGGACCTAGACCATATCAGCAGGGGATGCAAGGGACATCTCAGGCATACTATAACCCCAACCAAGTCACATCCATACCTTCTTGGGACCCCCTTGCTCATCCTTCGTGGTCCACACCTCATCCTTGGTCCTTCACATCTCCATATCATGCCCAACTAGCCACCCATTTATTTCAACCCTATGCTCAGTCGTAACCTCAATGGAATGCATCTCATCAGGGGTGGAGGCCCCAATACATCCCTCTTCCCACTCTTCTACCTCCACCACATGCGCAACCACAACCCCGTCCACATCCATCTCAAATATACTCTCCCACTCGACTACCTGTACCACCATTTCCATACCCACACATTGAAGTAGCTCAACCCATTTACAATGCTGAGGTACAACACTTCCAAACAACTCCTCTTGACCTCAATGGTATTCACCATATCTCAAGAAGACTATTGCAAAAAAGAGATTATATTGATATCATTGAAGGACCACATCCAGAAGAACAAGATTCAAAAGAGAAGATTAAAGAACCATGGGCTGCACTTGATGAAGAGAAGACATCAAAATCAGAGATCGAGAGAGCTCCCTCATGGTTACCATCAAATCCTCCATGTATTCAAGAGAAAAATCAACAAAAAGAGGAAGATGTGAAGGTCATGGTAGAAGAAGTCATGAAGAATGATCCAGATCAGCAAAAGGACCAAGGACATCACAACTATACCGAAATATGGTTCCAGATAGTCACTAAGTTGCAGCATCACTCCCTTCCTCAACTATGCTTGATCCTTTCAAAGTCAAATCATTTGGTCTCTGAAATCCAAGTACATGTCAAAGCATACATTTCAAGCCTCCACATCATTTTTTCTACCATCTCGATGTGCACATGGCTCGATTGGAAGTATTCTTATACTTGAAACTGATTTTTTTTCCAAGTAGGGTAGGGTAGGAGAGAGAAAATGAAAAATAAGAGAAAAAATAATAAGGATTCAAGTGAAAACCTCCATGAGGCACTTGAATCCCATCATTGGGTTGAAAACCTCTTCTGAGGCGGCCCAGTGATGACAAAAAAAAGGAAGAGAAAATAAGATCCCTGGGTGAAAACCTCCCTTGGAGGTGCCCAGGGTAGGAAATTAAGGTGAAAAACTCTCTGATGCGCCCTAGTTGTTTTCAAAAAACAAAAAAAACAAAAAAGAGAAAAAAGCAGAATTTTTTGTTGCATTGCAAGTTTGTAGGAGGACTACAGGGAATAGAAGAAGGTGCCAAGGGGACCTTGACATTCATACCAACACCCATCTCATCTTCTCCACACTTTCTCCATCTTTTTTGGCATTTCGTTCACCCCACTATGCTTCTTTTTCAAAAACTGTGTTTTCTACAGGAGGCTCTGTGTTTTCAACAGGAGGCTCCTGTAGGAATTATATAGAGCCAAAAATGGATACAAAAGGCAGTTTGAGGGACAGGGAAGCTTCATGAAGAACCTATAAACCCTCCTATAGTCTTCAAACCTCCTTGCCATCATTTCCAAACCTGCATCACACCCCAAGCATCATTTTTCTTCCTGTCCAAGAAAAACATAGAAAAGACAGTTTTTTAGTAAAAGAAAAAAACCAAAAAATAAGAGAGGAAGTAGCACCATCCATCCATCATTCTCGATCTTCTACCACTCATTTTCCTTGCTGTCCAAAAAAAAATAACTACAAGCTGCTCTGTTTTACTATAGGATACAAAAATACATAGAGCATAAGTTTGTTTTCTCCATAACTTGAAAACCATGCATCCATTTAAAAAATTGTTTCAGTGAGAGATGCATATGGATGTTGGTAACATGCTCAAGCAATTTCAACAAATTCCAGTGCACGGTTACCAAGAAATCAACCTCCATCACCTTCAACCATTTTTGCATTTTCTCAATATCTGTGCATCCATTTAAAACAATGTTTCATGGGGAGACGCATATGGATGATAGGAACATGCCTAAGCAATTTCAGTAAATTCTAGTGCATGGTTTCCAAGAAATCGGTCTCCATCATCTTCAGCCATTTTTAGTTTTTCTCGAGATCCATGCGTCCATTGACAAAAATTTTTCTATGGGGAGGTGCATAATGATGATGGAAACATGCTCAAAAAATTTCAAGTCAATCCAGTCTACTGGTTGGGATATATGGACAAAACAAGTCACTGTCTTGCAAACCCATAGCAGCTGATCCCATTAAATCTAGCATCACCAGCAAGAGGGTGAAAATATGAAGGTTGAAGAAGACACCTGCAGATCAGATCCAGCCAGAGAGGAACGTGCACAAGGCACAACCACACATCAGCAAGCAGATAGGATGCATCAAAGGAAACAAAGGCATGCAGCAGAGAGAAAGAGCCACGACCTTCATAGCAAAAACATTCGGATCTCGGGTAAGTAACTAACTTGCTCCTCTGTTTGCATTTGTATAATTAGAAAGCACGCAACAACAACGAGATGGTTGAGGTTGAACCAGAAAAGGTGGCCAGTTAACTTGGCCACCTTCATCTAGTTGACTGCATTCATCCGAAGATGTCACCACATGTGCACATAGTCAACTTAGAGAAGGATCCCAAGGGTAGGTAGTGGAGGGTTTGCAAACTCCGATGCAATGATGAGAGGTGATTGTGGGAAGAAACCATGATGACAAGGCAGGTGGGGACCAATGGTCCAAATATGGCCAATGTACCTTTTTGCCAGCTCACCCCATCACTGGAAATATCTAAAAGAAGGAATAAGTACTCCTCGAAACACTCTCACCACCTTTTCTTTCATTCTATCCTCATCCACTTAGCTGTAACAAGCTCCTTGTCACCCCACAGCCTCGAAACCATCATTCTCCATCACTCTTAGCCATCCTCCTGCTATCGACGTTCTACAGGAGCACTTACAGGTTCTACAGGAGCACCTATAGGCAGTTCTACAGGAGGGGCAGTGAGCTATTTTTAAGAAGAAAACATGGGTTTTTTGCTCGATTTCTGGCTTAAGGAGGTAGGTTCCATGCATACCCACCTTGATTATCAATATGTGCAAGGAATGATATCATTTTAAGGAGGAATTGAGTCCATAGAAGAAGAGGAATTACATAAAAAAATTTACCTATTTTCTTTAAAAAAAAAACACAGTTTTCCTCTGTTTTCTTGTTTTCTTCAAATTTCTTGTCTCCATCTCTACATTTGGCGGTCAAAAGGGTTATAAGCACAATAACAGGAGGATTCATGAGGAAGGAGCCCACTAATTCAACCAGGCTCCATGAACATCCCCAAATAGTAGCCATATTCACCAGGGAAAATTGGATGACATTTTTTGAGAAATTTCGAGGGTTTGATGAAGAAGTTGCTCCAGAATTTGCCCTTTCTTTAGTCCCTCACTCATGAACCCATGCCACTGTCAATATTAGAGGTCTTCCCATGGAAATAACCCCAAAATTTATCAGTAGGGTTACTACCCTTCCTCTTGGATTGCCTTGGAGCAAAGATGAAAAACCAATTGGACAGGCTACTAAGAAAAATTTCTTCCAAAACAATGAACATCCTGTAGAAGATAAAAATGGCATTATAAGTACAAGCATACCCTACCCTTGGGATGACGTTAGTTACCAAATCATCAAGTATGTTTCCTGTGAAGGGAGGTATAGCATAGTCTATGGCTACCGTTTTAGAATCCTTCATGAGCTGAGATATGGCATGGACACTCCAACACCCTAGAAACTTAGCATCCCCTATTTCCTCCTGCAGTCCCTCATAGACTCCAACATTAATTTCAAGCAGGGAGTCTAGATCAGCTAGCTCACCATGGGTTAATTAAAACTTTAGTGGAAGAAGCCCTCCATACATTCACAATCCCCATAGCATGGGAAATTTTCCAAAACATGACATCAAAAGATGACATAAAGGCCCTCACCTACGATATCAATCCTTCTGATAGTGAGGATGAAAAACAGCAAGGGGGAGAAGGAGAAGAAATTGAGGAAAAAGAAGGGAAGAAGAAAGAAACCAAAACAGAGCAGGGAGAAACAAAACAAACAGAGATAGAGGAGAAGACAAAAGGAGGAGAAAAAGGGGTAGAAAATACAGAAGTGTCTTTTGAGACCCTAGAAAGAGAGGCAGTAGCTGCTCTCACTACACTCGGCACCCCAATTAAACCAAAAAAAGAGAGGAAGAGGCAGACCTCAATGTATTTTAGGGCTAAGAAGAGCACAAGGATCAAAACAGGGAAACCCCAGCCTTCTTCTAAAGTGCCTATTGTCATTGAAGATTAACCCTCTACCCAAGGAAGGAAATCCCCTTCCAAGGCACCTATCACTTATGAAAGTGGGACTCCTAGATCTCCCACATGGAAGGAAAAGGTAGAACTACAGGACTCAAAAACAGTTCTACAGGAGGCACGGACTGTTCTACGGGAGACCCTGTCAAGACTACAGGAGATCGAAAAACTTGAAAAAATGATAGAAGGATAGCCACAGGGGAAGGAGGAAGCAACAGAGGCACAAGAACCTGACCCCCAGCCTAGTCTTGGCTCTTACTACAATCTTCTTGAGGGGGGAAGAATCATTCCACAAAAATTTGCAATTCCACTATTCTTTGAGTTGGATAAAGAAAGAATAAGGACCCATAGGTGGATGCAAATAGCCAAATCCAAGGGAGTTTAGGATATTGGTGATATGGAGAATCAACTCAGAGAAATGGATAGACAATTAAGTGTTATCAAACATAGAGAAGCAATCGCAAAAACTCACTTTGAAAAAGAAAATGAATTGTTAAGAAGACAGCTACAAGAAAAAGAGACATAATTGGCATGCATGGCCAGCTAGTCCATGGAGGCACTGCAATGTAGAACACCAGCAAAACCCTATGGATTATACCTCAAGGACCAGTGGCTATAGTTTCAGATAAATACTTCGGCACAGAGAGGCATAATGCCTTTTTAAGATTACAGACAGTTTATGGACCTGTATGACTAAAGCTCATCAGAAGACAAGGCAAAAATAGTAGAATTCTATCTGCATAACATGGCCCTCATAGATATGAATGTGTGGGACCCCAATGCTAGGCTAGGGGACCTGCAACTAATGGCCTAGGCCTCATGGATGAATCATGAAGAGTTAAGGGTAGCAGAAATAAGAAAGTTGATGATAAAGGAGCAGAATGAGCCCTTAATGATCAGAGCTCAATCATCAGATCCCATGGCTCTCATCAGCACACACCAGCTCCTTGCAAATAATCCCAAAATTTCCCCTAAATATATCAATGATCAGGTTCAAGCCATTTCACATTTTGAGGATATGGAAAGGTTACTTGGGGATGACTGTATTCATGCTTGTATGAGGAGGTGGAAAACCCTACCACATAATATCCAGATCAGGGAGCATCACTCCCCAACAAGGATGAAAGAGACACTAAGGAGAGTGCCACTGTACAAGTGCTCCATGCAAAGTTTGAATGTCAATTGGATTGGCCTCAAATTGAGTCCCCCACTGCTGTTAGGCATGCTAGAAGGCAAAAAAGAGGAAGAAGAGCAACAACAGTGGGAAGAGGTAGACAGAAAGGTAGGATTCCATGACAAAGAAGAGGAGATCACATCACAAGCATGTGATGTTAGGGAGGCCACCAGGGCCATCAAAGATGAGGAGATGGACTAAGTTGCTCAGAGGATGAGTAACACCTTCAGTAGGGGGGTGATGATGAGCCCCATAAATGGGTAATTATATGAGTTCATTTTTCCTCCTAACATAGTTAAATCAACCATTCTCTTAGCTTATTGCATGTTTTCTTATTATATTTATGCTTATGGAGTGAGTTGTGTTAGTTATGATGCCATGAGGTCTAATATGTGTTTAATGCAATTTTTTGTTGAATTTTGAAGACAAAGTCAAAGATTCAATGGACAATTGGCAGCAATAATTCAAAGTGGACAAAGAATAGGATTTATAGGAGGGAATCCCCCTCATTTATTACTCTCCACTTAGAATTCTCCTTCATGCAGCTTGGAGCACAAACAACCAAATCAATGCACTAGGAGGTAGCTGAGCAAGTGGAGGACAATTTATGTTATCTCGAGTTTTGGGATCCAAACCTCCCTGATTTTAAGGAAGTTGTTGAGAGCTTCAGTTGTATAAGTAGAGAGGCCTAGGGCCTCACTAGGGTTGGATTTTTTTTGAATTTTTGTTGCAATTTTGCTCTGCTCAACTTCGAGCTTACTTTTGGTGACAGTTTCATGTAATCCTATTACTATTCTGATAATAATGATGAGATTCTTCTTGAGCTAGCACTGAGTTACATTAGAGGGCTGAAGCTCTTGGGTTAAGGCTCAATCCAAGCAACCAAGCTCCTCTTGTTTGTATTTATATGCTTTGTTTCAGTTTATGGATTAGTTGTTGTTAGATGAATTTCTTTCTTGGTTAAGAATAGGTTGCTTTTGGTGATTTAGAAGGTTGTTTCCATTTGTGTTTCCCATAGCAGTTTAAGAAGTGATAGACAAAAGATTCAAAAAGCTAGCAACAGTGCCTTGGCCTCTTTTCCTCCCTTTGGGACCATGAACTGAGGCAAAGACCCTCTTGCTGCCCCAAACACACAGATTTTCCTTCTTCATAGGATTTCTAGTGTTGCAGTTTGTTAGAAAGTTAATGATTTGCTTCAGAATCTCTTCCACCATAATCATTTCTATATTTGCAATAAATCTTCTTCCATGCTTTCTCTCCTTGTAGCATTTTTCATCATTTCTTTCCATAGCTCATAATTTAGGTTAGCTTGATACAAAATTCTGTTTTTTTGATGTACTTAATTTCCTTGCTTGCCTGATCTCATTGTTTGACTGTTAGTTCTTTTGTAGTAAATCTCTTCTCATAGCAGGTCAGCCTATCGTCCATCACATTCTCTCCCTGATCTATGCCCTACCGGTCGCCCAAAGTTCACCTCAAATCTTCCTTAGTTTTCTGCATTTTTCCATAGGATTTCTTCCTCTCTCCCGACCATCTTTCCCTCTCCTGGTGATCCTTGGTGAACCTTAGTGGTGGGCTCCAGTATTGTAGCAATAATGCTACAACTCCTGGAGCTTCCTTCTCTAATTTTATCAACCCGGTAGTTTGTAACAAACTTGGAAGCGACGGTGCTGTATGCACAAGTACTAGCTCTTGTCGCAACTGTCACTTGGTCAGCTGGCACAAGTCCGCTAGGGCTCAAGCCAACTTCTATATGTTCTCAGAAGAAGCTTTCTAAATGATGAATGAAGGCTATCTCAAAGGAAATTAACCTACTTTGCAAGAATGAACTGAAAGCCAACCAAACAAGGAAACCCTAGTAAACCCTAATATGACTAGCTTAACCCTTATGATGCAATGGTGGGAATGCGACTTCTAGAAATGATGCAATTACTTCTAGTGAGATGAGATGCATGAATTTAAACTACTTCTATTGAAGAGAACACGTTTCTGTATTTTTGCTCAAGTGGGTGGAGTTATTGTGATTGTGCTACTTACTGGGTCTTGACTGTGCAGGGGTAGTTCAAAGGGGAGGAAGGCTTGGGAAAGGTCAGGAGGACTCCGAGAGGTTCCAGGGGATCCCTCACATTATTCCACAGAAGTCCACAACATTCAGGTGCTTGGAAACCGTGTTTGCAGGCTTCTACAGGATGTCTGCAGGGGATCCTACAGGAAGCTTGGGATTTCTACAGGAAGTCTGCTAACTTCTACAGGATGTTCTGCAGTCGGAGTTTTGGGTGATGGAGGAGTGAAGGAGCTGTATGGATGGATGGGTAAGATGAAAGAGGAGCTTTTGATGGCCTATGGACAGAGAGATGAGGTGGGGAAGGTGTGTGTAAAGCTGGCTGGTCTAGAGGAGGGTAGTAGTAGTGGAAGGTCAAAAAGATTGAGCAACGTGGACAGTAGAAGGGTTGGAAGGCAAATGAGCTGAAAAGAGGATGCGTAGGTGGCTTAGGCATGGTTTAGAAGAATAAGAACACGATGAAGTGGTGCTGCGCAGTGTAAATGAAACAAATCACCCTTATCTTGCATGTAAACGAAAGTTCACCAACCTATTCTAACTGTTTTATTAGGAATCAAAGAACAACAATGTAAGTTGAAGGGAAACCGTGCATGATGCTGAACCAAAGAGTCATTACTCAAGATATAATCGCATGGACAATTCTTCAACCGAAAACATTACATCAATACTTGCATGCATATGTTAAAATAGTGTTTTTGGCAGTTGGCACGGTCTACACTTCCGGTCCCCAAACAGAGGTGAAAGTGAGGATGCATTCAACCTTTTTGAACTCCAACGTAACTTCAATCTCCCTACGCTAATTCTGAACTACTGAAACAACTGCATTCATGAAACTAACCTATGTAACCAAACCTGAAACAGTCAACTCAGCAAACTGTATTTTTCAAGTGCATGTAAAGGAAAGAAATGCAATGATAAAAAAAAGACAAGTAACAATACAAAGAAAAGGAGGTCTATTGCTCTCAGGTTGGGCCCTAACCTGAGAGCTATAGCTCCCCTAAGAACTCAGAATCGAATCCAAATCTGCCTGCCTTTTATTAAAAGATCATGATCATAAGTCTAACAACATGCCAAAATTGGCTTACAAAGAGCAACAACAGAGCTACAGCTCGTAATCCAAAATCTACAACAAAAGTTCAAGAGTCTCATCGAAGGCTACAACCTCAATATTTATACATGATGAGGGCCAAGCTGGCCTCCTCAATTAGTGGGGCTTGGCTGTCCAACTGAAAGTAAACTGCTGTTCCTGTAGAATCCGTTGGCTGCCTTCTAGCTCAGTGGTGATAGCTGTTGGAGCTCGGAGTTGGGGTGGAGATCACGAGGAAGGTCATCCAAGGTTGTGGACAACCTCCCTATAAACCTGCAATGCCACCTTGGCTATCACCTCATCTCCATTTGCGTGGTCTTTGCTCCATTTAATGTCAAGAAAACCTGAAATCATCATGTATTAGCCACATAGGCATAATGACTGCCCTTCTTCCTACAAATAACACGAATATACTAAGAAATGATGCATAAGTGATAAAAAATGAAGGGTTGAGCAAGGTAAGTAGGCCAAATGAGCCCAAATTGTTACCAAAATTTGGGGCTCATCATCACCCCCCAGCTAAAATATTTGCTCGTCCTTGAGCAACTAGTCCAACTCTTCATCCTTCATTGCTTTTACTGCTACCCTTACATCCCAAGCCTCTGTAGTAGTGTCCTCCTTGTTGATATGAAACCCAACCTTTTTGTTTACCTCTTCCCACTATTCATTATCATCTGTCTCTGTGCTGCCTTCCATCAATCCTAGCAGCAGTGGTGGCTGAGTTTAAGGCCAATCCAGCTGGCCTGGAGGTTTTGCATGGATTTCTTATAGAGGGCTACCCGTACCAGAGCTTCCTCATCCGAGTTGGGGTATGGTACTCTCAGATTTTCAGACTGTGTGCCAATGTATTCCATCTGCGTGTGCATGCTTGGACAGCGTTGTCTCCTAACAGTCTCTCCATGTCCTCAAAATGAGCTATGGATTGGGCCTGTTGATCCATATATCTTAATGAAGCTTGAGGGTCAGTGGAAAAATGTTGGTGTGCCGAGATTAGCGCAACTGTATCTCCTGGTTCTGGTCTGATGAGCAATGGCTCGTTCAGCTCTCGGTTCATGATTGCTTTGGCTTCTGCTGCTCTTTTGTCCTCATGGTTCAGCCATGAGGCAAATGCTAATAATTGCATATCTCCCAAGGCCGTATTGGGATCCCATGAAACTTCATTAGGCAGGGCCAGATTATGGAGGTAGAACTTCGCCAATTTGGCCCTATCCTCTGATGAGCTAGTACTGCAAACTTCAGTGAATTGCTGCGGATCTTGGAGCTGAGAGATACCTCTTTGCGCCAAGGTATTGATCTGGAATTGCAACCATTGGTCTTTCAAGTACAAGCCATAGGATTTGGCTGGCTGTCTGCATTGGATAGAATCCATGGCCCAGCTGGCCATGCACGCCAATTATGCATCTTTCTACTGCAGCTGTTCTCTGAGAGCTTGCACCTCAATTTGTGCTTGCTGTTCTGCTTCCTGTAGAAGTGTGGTTGGCTCCCCAAGACCGGTGTTCAGTTCCTCTTTGCCTTGCTGTTCCTCTGTGGTGTCCTTGGAGGATGTACCTGTCCCTGCCCTCAGCTCTTGTAGTTGCAATCTCAGCTTCTGGTTTTCTTCCTGTAGAAACACGCGTTGGCAATTTGCCACGTGTTTGGCCATGGACAATTCACTTCTGGCCTCCTTGAGTTGCTCCTGTAAGGGACCTATGTCCGCCACACCCTTTGACTTGGCTATTTTCATCCACGTGTGTGTACGGACTCTTTCTTCCTCTAATGCAAAAAACAGTGGCACAGTAAATTTCTGAGGTATGATTTTGCCAGCCTCTAAAAAGTTGTAATATGAACTTAGACTTGGCTGAGGGCTGGGCTCTGGTATATGCTCTTTCTCCACATCCTTTGGTGGCTCTACTTCACCCTCCCTTGGTGGTGATAGGGGTGCTTCTCCTTCCATTTCCTCAGTTTCTTTAAGCCTGGCTAAGGTTTCCTGTAGAGCATTTTCAGCATCCTGTAGCTGAGCTTTTTCAGTCAATTGCTCTAACTTTCCTTGCCACGTAGTTTTCTTCGGGCTCCCCCTCTCATAGGTGACTGATATCCTCGAGGGGTACCTTTCCTTGGGCGAAGTAGGGGCATCTTCAATGATGATCGGGCTGCTGGACGGAGGCTGTGGCTTGCCTGTCTTTATTCTCACACTTCTTCGAGCTTTAAAGTATAGAGGGGTCTCCCTCTTTCTCTTCTCCTTTGGCTTCGAAGGTGTGCTAAGGGCGGCTAGCATAGCTGCTGCCTCCCTTTCACGAATGTCAACTTTCTTCTCCTTGGGTTTCACTTTTCGGGGCTTCCTGTAGAAGACCTTGTTTTAGTCAATTTCAGGCTTCCTGTAGAAGACCCTTTTTCAGTAATTTTCGGGCTTCCTGTAGAAGCCGGTTTTGGCTTTCCTGTAGAAAGAGGTGTCGCCGCCTTGGTTTGCTTTGCTGCATGGGTTTTGCTTTTTGACTTGGTCGCGGTCGCTGTCGAGGCACTCTTACTGATGTGGACCTTCTCAGCCTTTTCCACTCAGCCTTGCAACCTTTGCTCTCTTGCTGTCAAGATGGGTGTGTCATCTTTCTCCTTGTCACCCTTTTTCTCTTGTTTCTTCTCTTGCTTTTTCTTCTGCTCTGTGGTCGAGGTATTTTGGCCTTTTTCCTTCTTTACTGCGGGCACGGACTCTTGCTCCTCACTGCTAGAAGAACCGAGCTCTTCGGTTAGCATCTTTATATCCCCATCCTTTATCAAATTTCTAAAGGCCTCCCCTGAGAACCTTTAACACAGCTAATTACACTGACATCCTGTAGGACGATAGTTCATGCACGGCAGACAATATTTGCAACAATTTTCGACGACCAGACTGTAGAAGATGATTCTGCCACCTTCAAAAACCAATTGCATGGAGAGTTCAGGCTTACCTTTTTGATCTGCCACCTTTTGACGTGAGGAACCCGACTTCCTATAGAAACAGTTTTCCTGTAGGAGCAGCGCGCGATTTCCGGGGGATACTGCAGTGGGTCTGCACTCTTGGTGTTGCTTCATAGGCGTTCTGATGGCCAAAGACTCGGAGTATCGAGCTGCAGAGGGATCTGGATGATCACTCGAGTCGCAAACGGTGAATGATAAATGCATGGGGTGGCAATCTAGCCGATTAGATTTGAATCGGCGGAATCCGTGGCGCGGGGGTGAGCTGTCCCTTCCGAACCGTTGAGCGACGTCACACCATCATTCTTCTGCAAGTTCCCTTACTACCGCATCATTCCCCACAGATCCGCCGCCGCCATTCTCGTTAGAACTCGTTTCTCCCCGAGTGGAAGGTTCTCACGTGTCCACTGCCCGTTTTTTCCACGGCCACCATTCACACATCCGGCTCGACCAGCTGACTGGTTGACATGGCCAATCGATTGACCATACAACCGCTCAACCCATCCATTTCACACTTGCAAACATTTTCAAAGTAAGATTCATGCAATTCGTCGGAAGAAAGGGTCGAGACACTTACCTGTGCGGCCGCAACATGATTGTTCAGGCTCTTGGACGACGATGAGTGGATTTATTTGCTGCTGGTGGATTTGCACAGGCCCGGAGGTTCATATTCACAGGTCGCTGACGATGGATTTGATGCTTCAGTTGCATGCGCCCGTGTTTTCATTGTTTATGGTGTGCACTCTAGCGGGCTTAACTGTTACGGGACTCCTGCAAGATGTCCTGTAACAGTTTCTTCCTCCTCGGGTGCATGCTGCATGACGAAGGCAATGGCCCCACGATCACGCTCACAAAGCTCATGGATGGCTGGGATGGATATGGTATGACATCTCAGCGTTTTTTCATCTCAAAAATTGCTTTTCTCTTGATAACTCAATGATCTGCTTTGATGGTGCAGGTAACTTCATTGCATGTCGACAGGAATGGTAGAAAGAGGTGACAGCAGTGTATAAGGGTGCCAACAGTAGCTTGCATGCATCCAAACCGACCCTTGGTCGTTAGATCTCCTCATAAAATGAATTCTGGGCCGTCCCGAACTTCTACAGGAAGTTTCCTGTAGAAATACAGAACTTCCTGTAGAAAAGTTGCGTTTCCTGTAGAAAGTCTGCACCTTCCTGTAGAAAGTCTGCATCTTCCTGTAGAAGACTCAAGCCACGATGAAATTGTGCACATACCTTGGAGAAAATGAGTATTCTTGGAGGAGGTGCTGGTGAGGTCTCCTGGCAGCATGATAAGGATCTTTGGCTTTGCATTAAAAGACCTCCTCTCCTTCATAGAACACCTGCAACCTGAATGCATTTTCACATTATAAACTTGTTGTCCCTATCTTTTTGCTTATTGTCTTCTTTTCTCTTTTCTCTTTTTTCTCTTTTTTTTTTTTTTTTTGGAAAAATAGCAGGGGCGCTTCGATGAGGTTTTCACCCTTGCCATCTGCCTTAAGCGCCTCAGAGAGGTTTTCAATCAAGGATCTTTTTCAAATCTCTTTTTTTTTTTTTTTGAAAGATAATAGGGGCGCCTCAATGAGGTTTTCACCCCTACCACCTGCCTTGGGAGCCTCAGAAACGTTTTCACCCAAGGATCTTTATTATTATTATTTTTTTTTAGATCTTTCAGGGTATGCCCAAAGCAGAGGCAGAACCCTTCTCTATGACCAACACTGATTTCTCCATAGTTTTGATGAACTCTTGTCTTGAGAGAGGCTTCCTGTAGATCTTCAATCGATGCCCATTGACAAGCATGGGGATGGCTTCCTCATCAATGGTCTGAATAAGAACAGATCCATTTTCATGGCATTTTTCCACTGCATATGGGCCTAGCCATCTGGTTCTCAACTTCCCCTTAAAATCTTTGTATCTGGAGTCATACAACAAGGCCCAATCTCCCGACTGGAATTTCTTGTCATGGAGGTGTTGGTCATGCCACACCTTTCTCTGAAGTTGAACCACTTCTGAGTTAAGGAGGGCCTGCATCCGGTGCTCGTCCAGTCCATTCAGCTGAAATAACCTTTCTTGTTGTGCATGGCTGAGATCTAGATCTAGCTGAGCTGCCATCCTCAAAGTGTTGTATTCAAACTCAATGGACAGCAAAGCTTTCTTCCCATAGACCAGCTCATAAGGTGTGAAGCCGGTGGTGGTCTTCCAGGTGGTGTTGTAAGCCAATGTGGCCTCAACCAGGCGATCTTCCCAATCTTTCCTACTGCTGCTCACCACCTTAGTCAAAATCCCTTCCAATGCTCTGTTGGTGACTTCCACTTGCCCATTTGCCTGTGGATGATAGGGGGTGGAAGTCCTATGCTTGATTTTGTGGTGAGCTAGCAGGTCTTCAATCAAGTTGGATGTGAACTGGCTCCCTTGATCGGTGACCAGCTCTCTTGGGTAGCCAAATTTGTAGAAGATGTTTTCTCTTAAGAACTCGGCCACCTTCTCTTCTGTTGCTGCCTTGATTGCTTTAGTCTCTGCCCACTTTGTCAGGTAGTCAGTGCACACAATGATGTAAGACCTTTGCCTCGAAGGAGGGTTGATTGGACCCACAAAATCCATACCCCACTTCTCAAATGGCTCAAAAGTCATTTGAGGTTGGAGAGGCATCTCATCCCTTGGAGTCAGTTTCCCCATTCTTTGGCATCGGTCACATTGGCTAATATATCTTCTGACATCTTGATGAAGTGTGGGCCAATAGTAGCCTCCCTGCAGGATTTTGAAGGCAGTCCTCTTTGCTGCAAAATGTCCTCCACAAGGCCCATCATGACAGGTGAGGAGGATATCAAAGACTTCCTCCTCCCTTACACAACGCCTTAAGATCTGATCAGGGCCAAGCTTGAACAGATTGCCCCCGATCTAAGTAAATGAGGTACTTTTTCTGATGATTCTGCTCTTCTCTCTTGAGGATAGGTGCGAAGGGAACTGTCCTGAAACAAGGTAGTTTGCTATATCAGCAAACCATGGAGAGAGTACTGAGATAGAAAACAGATGTTCATCGGGCATCTGGTCATCAACTGTTCCATCCTCATCTGCAGACAAATCCAATCTAGATAAAAAGTCAGCAACAACATTTTCTTTACCTGGTTTGTCAACAATGGTCAAATCAAACTGCTGCAACAAAAGTAACCATCTAATAATACGAGCATTCACATCTGGTTTATTCATTAAATATCTAACTGCAGCATGATCCGTATGTACAAAGGTTTGATAGCCAGTGATATAATGTCGGAATTTGTCCAATGCATGGACAACAGCCAAGAATTCTTTCTCGGTTACAGTGTAATTCAGTTCAGCTTTGGACAAGTTTTTGATAACAAAGTAAATGGCATATGGAAGTTTTTGTTCAACTTGTCCTAAAGCTGCCCCTATGGCTTTGTTCGAGGCATCAGTGTGGATGTGGAAAGGTAGGGCCCAGTTTGGACCTCTCAGGATTGGGGCTGACACCAACTTGTCCTTTAATTCATTCAAAGCCCTCTGACAATCGTCAATCCATTTAAACTCCACATATTTTGCCAACAGACCAAACAATGGCGAGGCTAGCTTGCTGAAGTCTTTAATGAATCTCCGGTAATACCCAGCTAATCCTAAGAAACTCCGAACATCCCTTACCTTTTGGGGACGTGGAACCTTCTTGATGAGAGCAATTTTGTTAGGATCCACTTGTAACCCTTGGCAAGAAATGGTATGGCCTAGCACAGTCCCTTCAGTCATCAGGAATTCACATTTTTCAGGACTAAGGGACAGGTTCATCTCAATGCATTTGGCTAGGACCTTTCCTAGATTGGACAATGCTTCTTGGAAGTTGGACCCATAGGGAGTGAAGTCATCCATATAGATTTCCACCGCATCATGGACCAGCTCCGAGAAGATGCTCAAGACAGCTCTCTGGAAGGTAGCAGGAACATTGCATAGCCCAAAGGGAAGAACTCGGTAGGCAAAGGTACCCCAAGGACAAGTGAAGGTGGTCTTATCTTGGTCTTCCGGGCTGATTTGGATTTGGTTGTACCCGCTAAACCCATCCAGGAAAGAGAAAAACTTTTTTCCTGCCAGTCCATCCAACACTTGATCTATGAAAGGTAGAGGGAAATGGTCTTTCTTGGTAGCTTTGTTCAGTTCTCGGTAGTCCACACAGATTCTCCATTTCCCATTTTTCTTGGGAACCAACACCAGAGGGGACACCCATTCACTATCTGAGATGGGGTAAATGAATCCGGCATCCAACAGTTTTTGCAATTCTTCCTTGACAATGTCCTTAAGGGCTGGATTCATTCTCCTCTGAGGTTGCCTAACCTGTTTACAACCCTCTTTGATGTATATGTGATGGGTACAGACCGAGGGATGGACTCCTTTCATCTCCTTATAGCTCCAAGCAAAAGCATCTAGGTGACTGGCCAACAGGCTACACAGCTCCTTTTCCTGGGAAAGAGATAGGGAGGAGCTGATCTTTAACGTTCTCTCAGGGCCGAACTCCACATTCTTGACTCTGGGAGTGACAGGGTTGGTGGCACAAAGGTCCACTAAGGTGCTGGCTTGGGCATCCTCCACCAATTTCTCTAAGGATAGTCCACTGGAAGGTGGATCCTGGATCAAAGTCTCAATCAAGTCATCCTCGGTTGGGGGGTCTCTTCTAGTGGTATCTAGGGTGCACAAAGGTGTTGAGAACACCTCATCCTCTTCTCCTTCCTCCAACCATAGTGGTAAGTCATGCTCTAAGGAGGGTTGGGCAAAAAGATATAGGACGAGCTGCTTGGACATAGGACCGTTTTTGATGGTCATGTTTCCTGCATGGCAACTTATGTAAGCATCTGCAGTGGCTAATCAGGGCCTTCCCAAAATGAGGGGATATCCAGTAAGCTTTGCCTTGGGTTGCAGAACCAAGAAATCTGCAGGGTATTCCCAAGAGTCGACAGAGACCAAGACATCCTCCACAATCCCTTCGGGAGTCACAGTGGAGCGATCTGCTAGTTGCAGTACTGTCGAGGTCTTCCTCAAGGAACCCTGAAGATTGAGTTTGAGCATGGTATCCCTGGTCATCACATTAATGGCAGCCCCTAGATCAATCAAGGTGTGAGGTATGATGGTGCCATTGATGTGGACATCTACTACAGGACTCCCAGGATCTAGGTACTTTGGGCAGATGACTTGTCCTAACATAAGGTCAGACAGTTGTCCTAAGACATTGATGGTTGAAGCATCTCTCTTTCGCCTGCCTGGGTGTTTAAAACACTTTTCCTTAACCAGTTTGTTGTATATTGGCACATCCTTGATGGCTTGGAGAAGTGGTATTTTCACACACAACTGCTTGAGCTCTCCCAGAAGCTCATCCTCCTCTAGGTTGGGTTGTGTGGTGGCTGTTAGTCTCTCAGGAAAGGGTGGAATAGCCTTTGGTTCACTTTCCTGTTTGTCCTCCTCGTCCTTTGGGGGAGGAGGTTGGCGAGCTGGAAGAGTCTTTCCAGATCGAAGATTGATCTCCTGGATCTCCATAGCATAGGTAGGGCATGATGTTTCCCCAGTGTATACCTGTTGGGCCTGTCTATTGTTGGGGTTCGGGTTCGGTTGAGCAGGCATTTGAGGTTGCCTTGGCGGAGCAGGAGGTAATGGTTGAGGTTGAACTGGTAGTGGAGGCAAAATGGCGGGAGGAGTGTTGTACTGGGGCTTCCACCCCGATTGAGGTGCATCCCACTGAGGCTGTGACTGGGCATGTGAATGATATGAATGAGTAGTGGGTTGAGTAGGGTACTAAGGTGGATAAGACCATGGAGGAGGCATAGACCAGGAAGGATGAGCAAGGGGACCCCAGGAAGGCATATGAGTCGATTGGTTGGGGCTGTAATAAGCTTGGGGTGCCCCTTGCATCCCCTGCTAGTAAGGTCTAGGTCCTTGTGGCCTCCTTTGGTTGAGGAAATAGAGAGGTTCAGTGGGAGCTTCTGTCCCTTGGTACATAGCTTTAAGCCCTTGTAAGGTTGGACATTGATTTGTGGGATGGTCCTCCTCACAAACGAAGCACACTTCACCCGAATGCAATGGGCATTCGTTCTTAGGGTGTCTCCTTGTACATCTAGGGCAGAAGATAGCCAGGGCCCTCTCAGCTTCTTCCTTCTTCCGCTGGATCCTGAATGTGTCCAGTTGCATGGCAATGGTCTGTCTCACCTCACTCTTAAGATCTTCTAATTGATTTGCAAACTCATGCTTGGAGAAAGGGATACCAGCTGAGAGAAGGTTTCCTCTACCTCGTTTCCGGGCTGCCCTAGAGTGGTCTTTGAACACAGTCTTGATGTCCTCATAAGGCAGCTGGTAAATATCTCCCCCAGCTAACATGTGAAGGGTATCTAAAAGGTCCTCAGGGACTCCTCGGAGCAGGACCAACTTAAGGGATTCAAGGTCAAGTGTGCACCTGGCCCGCTTATAGCTAAGTTGGAACCTCTCCTCATAATCCTCTAAGGACTCATCATTTCCCATGGTCATCCGAAAGATTTCCCCCTTGGTTTCCTTTGACCTACAGTAGTCCCGGTACTTGGTATTGAAAGATTGCTGCATTTGAGCCCAAGTGGTGATACTATTCCCACGTAAGCCCATGAACCAGCGTAATGCTGCATCCTTAAGAGTGGAAGGGAAGAGTTTCAGCTTCTGCTCATCTTCAGTATAGTCATAGGTTCTACAAAGGACAGCAAACTCAAACAGGAAGGTATCAGGATCTTCAGTAATCAGTCCATGGAAGTGAGGCAGAGCGGAGGGACTAATGTTTTTCATTTTCATATCTCCATTGGTTTCTCGGATGGGGAAGGAACCTTCTATTCTCTCATCTTCTCTTCTATTGTCAGCCATAGCTTCAGATGGGATGGTCTCTAATTCTTCTTCTGCTATAGGATCTTTGTATATCTCAGGAGGTTCACCTATAGGTTCTTCTGGATCATTGTCACCGAAGAAGAGAGAAGGATGACTCAGTGATGTGGTGGGGGTGTTCGGTAGGAATTTGCCTGTTTTATCTCGGTTCCTACGAGGCATGAAATGGAAAGACTTTTTGATTGCTTTTTCTTTTTTCTTTGGTACCTGCAAAACTGAAACAAATTGATCTACAACTAACTATCTTGCTGAAATAAAAATGCAGAATTGAAATGAAAGCAGGAAAGGACTAATCTACTTTGCTCAAATGGAATTGCAGGAATGGAAATGCTAGTCTATGCTTGCAGAATTGAAAGGCTAATCTATGCTTGCAAAATTGAAATTGCGGAATTGAAATGCTAAGCTATGAAAGCAGGAAATGTCTATGCTACTTTTGCAGAATGGAAATGAAATAAACTACTGGGCAGAAGGCGAGAGTAAGAAAACAGAAGAAAAGCAACAATTACTAATACTCTGACGCTTCCCCGGCAACGGCGCCAAAAAGATGGTGGGCTCCAGTATTGTAGCAATAATGCTACAACTCCTGGAGCTTCCTTCTCTAATTTTATCAACCCGGTAGTTCGTAACAAACTTGGAAGCGACGGTGCTGTATGCACAAGTACTAGCTCTTGTCGCAGCTGTCACTTGGTCAGTTGGCACAAGTCCGCTAGGGCTCAAGCCAACTTCTATATGTTCTCAGAAGAAGCTTTCTAAATGATGAACGAAGGCTATCTCAAAGGAAATTAACCTACTTTGCAAGAATGAACTGAAAGCCAACCAAACGAGGAAACCCTAGTAAACCCTAATCTGACTAGCTTAACCCTTATGATGCAATGGTGGGAATGCAACTTCTAGAAATGATGCCATTACTTCTAGTGAGATGAGATGCATGAATTTAAACTACTATTGAAGAGAACACATTTTTGTATTTTTGCTCAAGTGGGTGGAGTTATTGTGATTGTGCTACTTACTGGGTCTTAATTGTGCAATGGTAGTTCAAAGGGGAGGAAGGCTTGGGAAAGGTCAGGAGGACTCTGAGAGGTTCCAGGGGATCCCTCACATCATTCCACAGAAGTCCACAATGTTCAGGTGCTTGGCAACTGTGTTTGCAGGCTTCTACAGGATGTCTGCAGGGGATCCTACAGGAAGCTTGGGATTTCTACAGGAAGTCTGCTAACTTCTACAGGATGTTCTGCAGTCGGAGTTTTGGGTGATGGAGGAGTGAAGGAGCTGTATGGATGGATGGGTAAGATGAAAGAGGAGCTTGTGATGGCCTATGGACAGAGAGATGAGGTGGGGAAGGTGTGTGTAAAGCTGGCTGGTCTAGAGGAGGGTAGTAGTAGTGGAAGGTCAAAAAGATTGAGCAACGTGGACAATAGAAGGGTTGGAAGGCAAATGAGCTGAACAGAGGATGTGTAGGTGGCTTAGGCACAGTTTAGAAGAATAAGAACACGATGAAGTGGTGCTGCGCAGTGTAAATGAAACAAATCACCCTTATCTTGCATGTAAACGAAAGTTCACCAACCTATTCTAACTGTTTTATTAGGAATCAAAGAACAGCAATGTAAGTTGAAGGGAAACCATGCATGATGCTGAACCAAAGAGTCATTACTCAAGATATAATCGCATGGACAATTCTTCAACCGAAAACATTACATCAATACTTGCATGCATATGTTAAAACAATGTTTTTGGCAGTTGGCACGGTCTACACTTCCGGTCCCCAAACAGAGGTGAAAGTGAGCATGCATTCAACCTTTTTGAACTCCAACGTAACTTCAATCTCCCTACGCTAATTCTGAACTACTGAAACAACTGCATTCATGAAACTAACCTACATAACCAAACCTGAAACAGTCAACTCAGCAAACTGTATTTTTCAAGTGCATGTAAAGGAAAGAAATGCAATGATAAAAGAAAGACAAGTAACAATACAAAGAAAAGGAGGTCTATTGCTCTCAGGTTGGGCCCTAACCTGAGAGCTATAGCTCCCCTAAGAACTCAGAATCGAATCCAAATCTGCCTGCCTTTTATTAAAAGATCATGATCATAAGTCTAACAACATGCCAAAATTGGCTTACAAAGAGCAAAAACAGAGCTACAGCTCGTAATCCAAAATCTACAACAAAAGTTCAAGAGTCTCATCGAAGGCTACAACCTCAATATTTATACATGATGAGGACCAAGCTGGCCTCCTCAATTAGTGGGGCTTGGCTGTCCAACTGAAAGTAAACTGCTGTTCCTGTAGAATCCGTTGGCTGCCTTCTAGCTCGGTGGTGATAGCTGTTGGAGCTCGGAGTTGGGGTGGAGATCACGAGGAAGGTCATTCAAGGCTGTGGACAACCTCCCTATAAACCCGCAATGCCACCTTGGCTGTCTCCTTGTCTCCATTTGCGTGGTCTTTGCTCCATTTAATGTCAAAAAAACCTGAAATCATCATGTATTAGCCACATAGGCATAATGACTGCCCTTCTTCCTACAAATAACACGAGTATACTAAGAAATGATGCATAAGTGATAAAAAATGAAGGGTTGAGCAAGGTAAGTAGGCCAAATGAGCCCAAATTGTTACCAAAATTTGGGGCTCATCACTTAGGCGCCCTAACACATCATCCCAGCCTTCATCTGCCCTTTCCACCCACTCTCACACCTTCAAAACCTTCAAAACTGCTCTCGGCATCCTCCTGTAGACCTCTTGTAGACCTCCTGTAGATCCCCTGTGTCCTCCTGTAGATTTTCCTGTAGGATTTATTTTGAACTCCGAGTGTGGGAAAAGCCTCCAAAAGGCCACCTGAGACCTCCTAGGATCCATCTACACCATCCTACATCTCCTCAAACCCAAAGTCACCTTTCAACACCACCTATTTGCTTCCACCTTCACACACAATAAAATACATGCATGTCAATTTCACATGAAAATACATAAAAATCCAAAAAGATGTTTTTTGCTTATTTATTTCTAGAAATAGCTAGAGTAGATGTTGTTTACTTCCTTGAGTAGGTAATGGAATTCATTCCATGGTTTCAATAGTGCTTTATGCAAAAGTAGGATTAGTTGGTTAAGTAGGGTTTGCCAGGTTTACTTTACATTTCAGTGTTTTTCCTTTTTGCAATTAGAGTAGCCTCTGTAGAGTAAGCTTTCCTTTCTTTCATCACACCTAAAGCTTCTTCTAGAATCCATAGAAGTTAGCTTGAGCTCCTAGTGATCTTGCGCCAGCTAACCAAGTGACAGCCTGCAGTAAGAACTAGTACTTGTGCATACAACACCATCGCTTCCAAGTTTGTTACGAACTACTGGGTTGACAAGAGTAAAGTAGGCAACCCAGGAGTTACAACATTTTTCTGCAATACTGGTGCTCACCACAGCCTGTGACACTTGTACCATGCAAACACTCATGGAAGTAGGTTCTGAAATGGGAGAGGTAGGACCAGGGAAAAGCACCCAATAATGAGGAATATTTATAGACTCCAAGTGAAACACTGGTGGAAGGAGTTGAACACTATTTACCAAACATTGACGAGATAATGGACTTGGGGGAGGTCACAGATACTGGCTCATAGTAAGTCAACTGATCGATGGCAATGATCTTCCCTTCATGGGAGAAGCACATCTTATAGAACACCACAGATGCGATGGCTCACATAGCATATGTGTGACTATGACCTAAGATAATATTGTAATCCAACGGGGCATCAATGAATTCAATGTCGACATGGACAATATTTCCCACAAGGTCACTAGACAATTGCGGTACATGCCGAGGGGCTGGGAGGAGTGTCCATCCCAAGCACACAAAGTGATGGTGGAGTGGGACAAGTCAGGTGACTTTAGTTATTTCCAAACAGCAACAGACATCACATAGGTGGATGTGTCTTCATCAATAATGCATCGGGAGATGATGGCATTATAGATTCTAACTGGTATCCGGAAAGCAACTGATGAAGGTAATGGGTGGTGCTATGATGTATCAATTGGGAAGACAATCAAATGATCGTCCGAAGGATCCACTGCACCCAAGGAAGCTAGTAGAGATTTCTTTTGGGAAGGGCATGACTGGAGGACTTCCAGTGTCAACATGGTGGTAGGTGATTCTGCCAAGTTGCCTACTATATTGTACGTATGTGTAGCTCTGTTAGAAGCCGCATTACAGTGTAATGGTCCCTTTGGGATCTTGGGAATGGCCTCAACTTTAGGTTGAATGATCTGTAAAGGACCATTGGGATCTTAGGGAAATGGGTGAAACACCTAGGGAAACTTATAGGACCCTAAGGGAATGACCAAACAAGTTTAAATGTGAAACTATGGATGGTAGCAACCAATTTCAACAGATCTAAAACAAAAGATTACAGATATGGAAAATTTCACTGAAAGTTCTTCAGAAACACAGACTACTCACTCAGTTAAACTCCTCCTAGAAAGGTGGAAGTGTATTAGAAGCCATAGAGGAGGCTAAATTTGACTTCGACGAGTAGAAAATACTAGATCAGGGCCAAAGTGGGTGAGACATAGGCTAGAAGCCCAACAGACAACTCTCAGCAAAACCCAAATAAAGATCTGAGAAAAACCCTAAAACCTAGAAATCATAGGTACTAACCTATTTTTCTGTAGCGATCACACTTTTTGGGCTAAAAGGTACATTTTGAAGCCCAGATCACACTTTTTGGGCTGAAAACTATGATTTTTGTTTTGAGGATCACGGTCGAGAAATCTCAGAAAAGACTGCCACCTTTGTCGTGGCTAGTTCTGTGACCTGTGGAAACAACCAAAAATCTTGCGGAAGTCTGAAATTTATCAAATCTAGGGTTAAAAAATTAGCAAACATTAAGAGAATTGAAAAAAGAAGAAACCCTAAGTTGAAAACCAATGGTCACCCAGGCTTCTGGATCTGAAGTATAAAAACCCAGTGGAGTCGCCAATTTGTTGTAGTGTTTTCTTCTCAATGATGTACAAAAAGAACCCACTTAAGATTGTGGATGACAAACAATCTCAACAATATAAGTGGCTGCTAAACATTGTAGATCTACAACAAATGAAAGAGAAAAAACCTGCCAAAGTCTAGATCTATGCCGCAACCATAATTAAACAACAAAAGAAAGAGCAATAACTCCAATCATGGAATGGAAACCAGATATGTAAAGAATAATTTTATAATAACACTTGTGAAGAGAACAGATAAATGTTACTAGTCACCCTCTATGGGATGGGTTCTTCACTATGCTCAAATGTCTACAGCTTCTATAGAGTCTCTCTCCTCTATAATGCATAAACCCAACAAAAATATGGTGTGAGACAATGAAAATAATCAGAGTTACAATAGTGAGTGGAACAATGAAAATAATCAAAAGTGAATAATGAATGGAAAACCCTTCTATTTATAACAAAATATTGAGTTATCCTGGAATAATGAGCAATAATAAAATATTATTGATCCCATTCTTGGAATAACCACCTGGAATATTTTATTATATTTGTTTAGGAGGGAAAAAGCATACCTCTTCTTAGATTTCACCCTGACAAGAATTTCTCCTTCGTTCTAATCTTTGTTCCCTACGTACCAATTAATTTTTCCTTCATTCGTGTCACCTTCAGGAGTTTGTTTCTGGGTTGGCTAGAATATTGTAGGCCAATCACATTGGTGCCACGTTATTCTCTATCCCCTAGATTGCTTTTTGTTTGTTAACTCTTGTTGCAGTGGGCAGATAACTCACCCTTGCATGCTTCCAACCACCACTAGGCTGCGCTTTGAATGGCTATGTCACCATTAACTTGTTTTTCTATTTTCTTGTATGTTATTACAAAGGAGAATGCCCTTTCCATTCATTCCTATTTTGAGTTTAAATATACTGGTCCCTTGTTGCATACCTATTAGCCTCGGCTATGACAAAACAATAAAAATCCCAAGCAAATAACCCCCCTTAGCTTTGGAATTTGTGTCCCTTGACTCAACCCATTTTTTTTATCAAAATATTTACATTGTTTACAATGGTGAATAAATTATGAGGGATTGTCACATGCAAGGTTTGTTTGGTGCAAGGAACGAAATTTTGAAAAGCTCTCGGGTCGGGAGCAAATCGAGAGTGAATTTTTATATAATATATATATTTTATATATTTTGATGTACATATGTCAACAAAAGCATGTAGAATGATGAATTAGATATAAAAAGCATAAAAACATGGATTAAACCATATAACATCAATAATCTAGAAGTTATAATTTTCATCATCCACATCTCCACACATTTCAAGTTTTGATTTATGTAGCATGTAAGGGTGCACATAACCAAAATAACATCGAGCACAATTCATCTATGAACCAAAAATACATCAGCAAATAGGCTCTAGATGGCCTTCAGAATCCAAACAAATTATGTTGTGACAAGTACCTACATATCATCAAAATCATTTCTCATCTTGGGATCTTTGTCATTAATATCACCCTCTAAGCAATTGACATAAGATAGAAAAAATGTAGCATGTCAAGTTAAGATTTTGTTTGATTGATGGGTACATTTTTAGTAGGGAAATTATAGAGGAGTTCAACAACCATTGTCACTAACATCAAGGTACATAGAGGGATTGGTTCTTTTGATTAAATATAAGTTCCATACCCTAATACATGACAAAATTCAGTGGAAACATTGCAATCCCCCCAATCCTAAAATCCTGAAAAACTAATAAGTTTGCCAGATTTTGAGTAAGATATAAAATTATACTCTCTCAATATGAAATCCAATGTGGTCGAAACCACTCTCAAACATCCCAAGTCATTTCATGGTAATGTTAAAAATTTAATTAAAGTAATGAAGAGGAATGATAAAGGGACATTACCATGAATTGCATATCAATATTAGGGCCATTGGCTCGAATATTAGTTGCCCTACTAAAAAACTCTTGTTTCTTTGAGAAAACTTTGCATTTGGAACATCTTTGTGATTTTTTTTAGTGAAAATGCGAGGGAATGGTTGTTTTTGCTATAGCGCGCTCCTACGTCGCTCTCGCTCAAAGCGTGCTTTGGGAGCGGATTCGAGGGGGCGGGGGCTCTAATGAGATGGTAATATTTTTACATTACTTATTTTTCTTTTTTTATAAATATTTTTTTTTTTGTAAGCTGAGGTGGTACTCTTTCTATTACTGGATAGAAAATAAAACATTACATAGTATCAAAAACATTGTAAACTCGCCCACATGGGGAAACCGAGTATTTAAGCCATCTATAGTTTTTAATGGCCGACCAAAAATAAAAGGCCCAAAGTCTGATAATCCTAGCAAGATAAACAAGACAGTCTTGAGATCCTCTGATTCTACTAGTCTGCAAGAAATAAACTTCTCTATCTAAAACATGCAAAAAACTATAATTGGTAAGACTATGAGCTTTCCTGAACATATCTTTTTTCAAACATCGTCCATTGCAGGTTGCTGATTTGCTCCTCTATCTGCACCCTGGTGAACTCCCTTCAGCAGCTGTTGTATTTCATCTAATTTCTCCTCTTGCCTCTCCAGAGCAATGCGGATGAAACTCAATTCTCTGCGCATATCAGGGCCTCCCTGCGCCATCTCCACCATCTCCGAAGCAACTTGCTCTAAAGCCTTTGCCAGCAGCCTTTTCATAACCCAGTAAATATGCAGAGATTGTTTAAATAGGGACATTCTTCCCCTGGTATGGCCTGGATCATGCAGCAGGAATTCCCAGTCCTCCATCTCTTCATCAGATTGGTCTTGGATAGACTCCTCCTCCAGGTGTTGCATGATTCTTCTAACCTCAGGATTGGTGTTCTGCTGGTAAGCCCTCTCTGCCCGACGAATTCTCTGATTCACCGTCCTCCTTGTTTTTTTGGCTGGTTCCGCGTCCTGCCTGGAGTTCTCGCCTTCCTCATGCGTCTTCCTGCTCTGTCCCCGACCCCTTTTACTGCCCGAATCCATACCGCTGCCAAGACCCCTGTCTCTTCTTCTCATGCCGCTTTTTTTATAAATATTGAAAAACATGATAATGCATCCTTTATAACTATATTTATTTCTTTATTTCTTTATTGCAACTATTAACTAATATTTGGCAGTAATACAAAATATTTGTATACACAAATATAAAGATCATGTATGAACACATTTTAAGATTAATCATTCTGAAATACTATATATATATTTACAAATTTAACTTTAACATGATATTTTCAAATCCCAATATTCACACTTTCACATAATATATCTACACTTTTTATATAATATATCTATACTTCATACATTCATAATTCATTTTTCACATTTTTAGATATGATATTCTCTCTTTTGAATCTAAAGTTTTAATTTCAAAATCTATATTTTACATTTTTAAAATTTTTATAATCGATATTATCAATTTTTCATTTCAAACTCTATATTAGATGCTAAATTCAATGACATTTGAATCATTTAGTATACTTAAGGAGAAAGCAAACAAGCTTCCCATATTGATTAAACTAGCATTGCATCGAGCGGTGAAAAGGAACGCCAAAAGCTCAGGACTAGACTCTGCGAGGTTTTCGCAAGCCTCATTGTTCGAGTGGTTCGGGTCTTTTGTGAGCAATGATACAGAGGGCACAACAAGGCTAGGGTTGGAAGAACTGTCGAGATTGTTTCCTTTCCATTCTTTGCCCATCTATTGATATTTTCTATCAAAGCTATGTTTAGACTCTTGATCATGCATTCATGGATAACTTTTCCAAATAAGCATTGTAAATTGTGCATTCATGAATAACTTTTCCCAATGAGCATTATAAATTGTGGATTTTATCCGCTAATGATTTTGATGATTTCATGGCTTCCACGCTTTCGAATGCATTCTGTTTTGCAGCAAGGCAGATCCAGTAATTCAAATTATGGTGGGATGGCGTTTGTTTTTCCTAGATTTCTATGTGAGATTCAGTTTCCACCAAGCTTTCTTTGACGTTTTCTTTCTTTGAACCTATACCCTTGAGTGGGATCTTTATCTCAAGCACCAATAGAATGCTTGATTTTATGGGATTATGAGGTAACTTCTTCTAAATATTTTCAATTGTCAAGGATTTTGTCAGTTGCAACACTCACAAATGTTGTTTCCTTATCTAAACTACGAGTAATCTCAATGCAATCCCAAGCTTCAGAGAAATCTTGGATAACTTGTGTAATAACATGACGTTGAGATTCACTTCCATCGTAAAAGTAGATCATCAATTCGATCAAAGAGACTTCTCGTATCTTCCAAGACTTTTTGCGAACAATATTGTAATGATCATCTATTCGATCTAGAGATTTAGCTTCCAGCGGGATTGATATTTGTTGTTGGGAAAAGTATCCAATACGGAATGACCCTATCCCACTCTAAGGGTGATAGTACCTCAACAACAATCGAAGCAAAGCTATCTAAGATTTCTTCTTTATGAAAGTAAAATAGGGGAGAAAGAGATCCACTAACCGATGCCTTTCGCTAATGATTGATCCAATCTTCTCTCCTTGCTGCTTGCTCCCAGCTCCTTGCTCTTTCACTAGCCCAGCTACATCAAGATCCTGCAAAATGGCAAGAGAGGGAAACTACAAGAAGCATACATTCATAATTGATTCAAGGATTAGAATAAATCAAATACACAAGCATAACAATACATCATTGAGACACATGCATATAGAAGAACCTCAAATGCTTTATTAATGGAAGAAGTAAAGTTCAGGAAGTGATACAACCATAAAAGGCCCAATCCAGCATCACCTCCCGGCAGAAAGAAATCTCCTCTTCACCTCCTTCAAAGCAAATCACCCAATAGTTCTAAACTCAAACCAACAGCACTTCCTTACATTCACAAGATTCCCAGCCTCCATAGACCTCATGAGAGAGCTCTATATATAGGAGTTTTGGAGAAAGGATGAGTCAGCTTGAAGCTGGTATGAAGCTGACTAGTGTCCTCTCCCACTTCAGTTATTCTTCAGTTCTTGAGTCCACTTGGAGGTTCTTGCTTCCACTTGGAGATCTAGACCCTCTTACTCATCACCAGTCGAATTCCCTGATCCAAGTGTCATTTTGGAAGCTTCCTGGGCATTGACACCTTGAGGAATGACTGTGCCACTTGTCCAAACTCGCCCAGCACAGGTAGCCTTCTTTGCAGTTGACATTCAGCACAGGTAGACAGTGGAGCACTTGACATTCAGCGTAGATGCTCAGTGGAGCAGTTGACATGATCCAGAATTGCCAAGTTTTTGAGTGTTTTCAGGTGGAGAACTGTTATTCAGTGCTGTGGTTTGCTGACCTTGTTCCTCTAGGGGTAGGAACAACATGTTTAGGGACTTTGGATCCCTTAGATTATGGACATTTCATGCTTCATGCTGTAAGGCACAAAAATGTGTATAACAGTTGCCCCCTAAAGTATGAGGTCGTTTATCGGGTGAAATGCTTTATCAGGAGGATCCGAAGTTCATTCAATCGCTGAGAGGTGACCTGTAATAAAATACAATACAATACATTATTTTTCATTCTGCTTTCATGATCTAGCTGAGGCGGGCATTCCCATGCTCGGCTCTATAAATTCATTTTGGTACATAGAACAGACGATCGTTTGATAGTAGACTGATAATTCTCTGCTGAAATTATCATCCTTTGAGTAGGATGATCATCTGCTGCAATGATGTACATATCAAATGTCTTTATATTTCCTGAATATATATCGCAGCCCGGATGGATGAAACTAGATCCGGGGTCTTCAAACTCGTGCGATCTTCACTCTAAGTACAAGTCGATCCATGTGAGAATTGCGCTGAAGTCGAACATGGAAAGACATCGCTTGATTACCGGTCAATGATGTAAACCGTTAACAAGCACGAGAGGAATCACCGATAATGATAATGACCCTCAAGGTACTGCAGTACAATTCACGTGGTGTGAATAAAGGACTTGGCGTCGAACACCACGTGAAATCTTTCGGTCGAAGGTCATTGATGTATACCTGTCGCCGGAAGTGAGAAACTTGCCATTGAGGCATGCAAGCTTCAAAGTACTGAGGGGGTTGTTCCTAGATCAACTTCTTGGATAATGAGCTGAAGTCGACAAGAAGCGATCCGTCAAAGGAGGGCCTTAATGAATCCCACATCAGTGACACGGAATGGAGCTAATGATTTTAATGGAGGTGAAAATAATCTGTGACATATGATTCAGGGTGGCGGTCATGGATGGATGAAGGATAATGTATGGCAGTGGATGGGACACGGTTGACTCTTTCTGGACAACATCTCTTGAACATATAACGACACTGATGCGATGGATCGGTAGCATTACCCCAAATTTGGATGGTTTGGCGAGACCATGGTGATGAGACCGGTGAATGAAACAACCCAACCCGATGTGATACGGAGGAAAAGTGTCATGTTCAAGAGTGACTTGCTACCATTAAAGCTTTTGAGGTTCTCCCAATTTTTCCCCAGTCATTTCTGACCAGTACCTCTTTATTTTTGTCAAGCTTGAGGAGGATAACATATGCTTGTTCTATAACCTGCCCTTCGGGCAAGCCCATCGCTATGTTTTAACGAGCCTAGCGATAGGGAAACTCGTTCTCGTCTAAAGACAAGTTTGTCGCTATTTAATCATTTTAACGAGTCTAACGACAAGGAAAACTCGGTCCTTTTCATCTTTAGAGAGTCTGAAAAGGTACAGAAAGTTAACTCCAAAATTCCCTTTTCGTCATCTAATCCCTTAAGTCTGAAAAAGTATAAAACAATACAGAAGGGATGAGTTTTCGATAACTTTAACAAGCCGAATAAAACAAGCGCTCGACCTTTTTGTGCAATAATCCCTCAGGTCCAAAAAGATTAAAATCTAGAGGAGGGATAGCTCTTCCGGTCACTTTAACGAGTTGGAAGGCCAAAACTCGGAAAACTTTTCATATTTTACGAGTCAGTTGAAAAGAGCTCAAAGAAGACTCGTCTTTTGAGGAACGAGTGATAAACAGGGATAGCAGCAGATTCCAGGTACAGGTTGGAATTTTCCAATCACAGCAGTGTCACAAGGATGGCTAGGTGAAATCACTCTTCGCAGCTGTTCCTCAAAATAGGTAAACAATCATATGGAGGTGAACGATCGGCCAAGTGACGGTGGAGGTGGCAGGTGCAAACACGACCAAGGCTTTCTTATGGCTGATAAATTTACGATCACAGAGGTTATTTACCGGAATAGGTTCATTTTTTATTTAAAAATGAGCTTAAACTCTGAGGGAAACATTGCTCACTGCTTTTATTTATTTTTTAACGAGCATGAAGACCGCGTTAAAACTGCTCGGATCTTGCGTTTATTTTTTAACGAGCATGAAATTTATGCTAAAACTGCTCGATCATATGGTCAAATTTTGATTTTTTACCATTACTAGCTTTTCTCTTTTCAAGGATAGTACTGCATTCTCAATTACTGCAACAAACTTTGTTAGAAATGAATAATATTTGCATGAAAATGAGATTATAACCCTAATATTTCGCTTTGAACTACGTAAAAAGCCATTAAAAGGTGCTTTTACCTCCCATTTTACCATTTCATTTGCATTTGGTTTGTTGGAGCTCTGGAGGTGCCTCTTTCCCCTTGATTTTCACCAGCTGATTCTGGGAGATTCTGCGGACGATTTTCGGCGCCGTCTGGACCAGGTAGGAGCTAAACCCTAGCTCTTTCTTTTCATGGTTTCCTTTTCCAGTTTTATGTCTGTTTTTCAGTCTTTCCGGGCCTCAGGGGTTTTGCCAGGGCGCCCTAACTTCAGCGCAGGTTCCCCATTCGAAACCTGCGCTGAATGTCAAGCTTCCTTAAGGCAGCCTGACCTTCAGCGCAGGTGGGACACTCTCTGCTTGCGTTGGGCTCAGAAAACTGAGTTTCCAGCTCATTTTTTGATGAATTTTCACCCGTTTTTCATCAAAATCAGGAACTTACTCCTTCTCTTGTTTGCTTTGCAGGGAACTTTGAACAAAATGTCCCTTACATGGCGAGAACGAGAACATGAAGAGGAGGACATGATTGCCCTCCATGACCCTGTCACGGTGAACGCGCTGCGGAACTGTGGCTTGCTGAAGTTTTTCCGTATCTCTAGCATGAGAGCACAGATCACTTTGCTGCAGTACATGCTTGATGCTTGGGATCCTATTAACCAAGTATTCCAGAGTAGGGGAAAGTCCATCCCCTTGACCATAGAGGACATGTACTTCTTGACTGGATTGTCAAGGCGTGGTGCCCCCATTTCCTTGTCAGGTACGGCCCGGGGGACCGATTCCGTGAGAGATTATGTCCGCCAGTATTGCAGGGAAGGTTCCCAGCCGAGCAGAGACGGCAAGATTGTTATCCGTGAGATTACTGATAGGTCTCTCAAGTCCATTCTGTATACCATTGGTAGGATGGCTGGCAGCGCAGCTCTACATGTTGCCAACAGATCTTGTGTGCAGCACGCCTTGGAGTGTCTCCAACCGAAAGTATTCAATTGGTGTGATGCAGTACTTGTTCAGATGAAAAGTCAGTTGACCAAGGTAAAGGACAGGAAGCTGAAGAACTTTGGATTTGGTTCTATTCTGACTGCCTTCGCCTTGGAGAAAATCCCACTGATGCAGCCTCAGTACATTATTCGCGACTTGCCTTCTCCGACCGAGCCACGCATGCAGAGGTGGGTCGATCACATGTCTAGGCATGCTGGTCAACCTCAGATTACTTTTACTGATGCCTTCTTCAGGTGGTTCGAGCGCCAGGAGATGGTCTTCTCCGAGTATCCATACGTGGGTATGGATTTCTGAGGTGATCCGGATTTGGTGTTACCGGATGGCGAACAGTGGGGCGCTATTGGTAAACTCTTTGACCATATCATTGTTTATTGTTCTTATTCATAATGTTGTTGTGCTTTACTCTATCAAGACTTTTAATCATACTCTTGGGTGCATGCAGATGTTGGTCCTGTCCGTCCAGCAGTTCGTCCGAGACCGCCAGTTGCTGCCCCGGCAGTGGAGCCTGCTAGGAGAGTTATTCTCCGCTACCTCGACGATACTGAGACCCTTACAGCTCTGCAGGATCAGGTTGAGAGCCTTACTCTCGGCATTCCCGATGTGAGGATTGATGAGTTACCTTTACAGCTGCAACGACACACCACTGGTGTGCCTAGACGATGGACTCGTCTCTTGCGCATGATTGCACAGGCCGTGACGTGCTATCATGAGCACCACTAGGCTAGGGTGCCCCCTAGCATCTTTTTGAGTTTTAGGTCATACGACCAATTTTGTCTTGGTTACAGAACATTATGTATGAACTATAAACAGCTTATATATATTTTGATTTTCGAGTTTTATTCTGATTGAGTTATATGATCCATATGTACAATCTTTGATGTTGTGTCCTTTTTTATAAATGTTGCAAATGTCTATCTAACACATAGTTTTCTAATGAGTCAGTTAATGTGTTTAAGTTTCTGGAAATATGCTGATATTGAATTGAATCAAATTGTCTTTCCAAAATCTTAACCCTTAGGAACATGCGATAAATAGCTGGATTGCGAACGTAATATATACCATTGAGTTGTAGTATTACGAGCTGTGAGTCTAGCCTGACAATTAGTCGGCATATGCCACGGTTGATGGCATCAGAGAGTAGTTCTACCAACGCGCTATACTTAGCAATGTTATTCATTGATTGCCCAATACACACACCTCTAAAACTTACTAACTCGCCGCTTGGATAAAAAATGGCCTAGGCTGCGGAGGATAGGTTCCGCAAACTACGACTCGCTCCGTCGGCATATCCAACACACGTCTCCAGAAGGTTCGACATCTGCAACAAATGGAAAAGGTGGATCACTCGACCAGAACAAATACTTTAGCGAAAACAAAATACAACAAAAGCATGCAGGTTACTATTCATGCATAGTAACGCTTGAGGTACAGCCCGTTACGGGGCTGCGCTAGTGGAATTCCGTCGTAATCCATTAACTCGTAGGCTCCTTTTGATAACACCCTTTTAACAATATAGGGGCCCATCCATAAGGATTTGAATTTACCTGCTCCCAATTTATCGGATTCTTGGTCATAAAGCAAGACCAAATCACCTTCTGAGAAGATACGGGGTTTGACACTTTTGTCGAACTGAGCCTTGACTCGTTTCTTATGGGCTTCGTTAGCCAAAGCGGCATCACGACGGGTTTCATCCAATTGGATTAATTCCAAGAAACGAGCCTCTTCTTCTGAAGTTCTGGGGAGAAGATCGATTGCGAGTTTAAGCAACGAAATTTCGCACTGGATCGGCAAGACTGCTTCCAGGCCATACACCAGTTGAAAAGGCGTGAACCCGGTTGCGTTCTTTACCGATGTTCGGTAGGCCCACAAGGCTGAGTACAGGATTAGGTGCCACCTTCTTTTATGAACCCCGATCACCCTTTGCAACATACGCTTTAGGACCTTGTTGATTGCTTCAACTTGTCCGTTGGCTTGCGGATAATATGGGGTAGAGCTGTCGTGAGATAGCCCTAGCTTGGCAGCTAATTCGACCATCATGTGATTGCGAAAATGCGACCCATGATCTGTCACTATAGCCTGTGGTACGCCGAACTTGGCGACTACATGATTGAAAAAGAAAAGGGCAGCTGTTTCACCAGTGTTATCCAATGTAGGCATCGCCTCAGCCCATTTGGTAAAATAGTCAACAGCGACTATAATATACCCATGCCCCCCGGTCGAGGTGGGGTTACATTGCATGAAATCGATTCCCCACTTGGCGAAAGGCCCAACAGCAACTATCGGCTGTAAAGGTGCGGGTGGTCTTCTGGTTTTGCTATCAAAAATTTGACAAGCATGGCAACTTCTGACTGCGGTTATGCAATCTTTGAACATGGTTGGCCAGAAGTATCCTGCTCATAAGATTTTTTGTGTTGTTGCATATCCAGATTGATGCCCCCCACACGCGCCTGAATGACATTCATTCAGGGCTTTTTCGGCCTCCTCATGGGTAAGGCACCTCCTCAGAACTGCATCGATACCACGACGGTAAAGTGTATCACCGACGATCATGTAGTCTTTTGCTTGGTATCGTATACGTTTTTGTTCGGAGCGAGAGGTGTTAGGCCTGAACTTTTGGGTTTGGAGATAAACTATGATATCTCCATACCACTCATCGCTTACAGATATCAGAAACAAGCTTTCATCCACGATTGACTCTTCTGATGTTTCATCGTTGGACAACGATGGGAGATCGCATAATAATTCTGCGAAAACTAGAGCTTTCTTTGACTTGGATTTTACAAATTCCAGATCAAACTCTTGAAGGATCGCTATCCATTTTGAATATTTGCCCCCTAGCAACTGTCGCGACAGTATATAAGTCATGGGGTTGCAATCTGACAAGATGGTAGTTTTCCGAAAGAGGACATAATGTCGAAACCTTTAAATCGCTTGAACAGCTGCAAGCGCTAGTTTTTCTACATAAGAATATTTACTTTCTGTATCATTTAAGTTTTTACTTAAATAATATATAGGATGTTCAATTCCATCGACTTCTTGAACTAAAACCATCGCAATGGTCGTATCCGCTGCAGCCAGATACAGGTTAAAATCTCTTTGATAGTCCGGGGCGTACATTAATGATGCTTTTACTAGACAATCTTTCAGAGCATCAAAGGAAGCTTGCGCCACCTGGTCCCAGACGAAAGGTACATCCTTTTTCAAAAGACGAGTATAACCTTTAGCAAGTTCTGCGTAATTTGGAATGAACCTCCTCAGAAAGTTTGCTTTCCCTTGGAGTTTTTGAATCTGAAGCAAATTTGAAGGTGGAGGCAAATTAATGATTGCCTGAACCTTGCAGGGGTCGAGACGAATCCCATCCTTAGAGACTACAAAGCCAAGTAAACGACCAAAACCGACGCAAAACACACATTTGTGTGGATTGAGTCTTATCTTGTAGTGTCGGCAACGTAGAAATATTGCTCTTAAATGCTGCGGATGATCAGTCCGCTTTCGCGAATGAGCCGGAAGATCGTCGAGATAAGGTTGAACAATGTTATTGATGTCATGGAAGGCATAATTCATCGCCTTCTGAAACGTCGCCCCTGCGTTCTTTAAACCAAAGGGCAATTTTCGATAAGCGAATGTGCCCCACGGACAAATAAATGCAGTCTTTGACTGGTCCTGTGGGCGGATGTTTATTTGATTATACCCGGAGAATCCATCCATAAATGAAAAGATTTCACATCCGGCGCATTCATCAATTATCTGGTCGATGAAGGGTGTAGAGTAGTTGTCCTTCGGACAAGCTTGGTTTACATCCCTATAATCAACTCACACTCTAATCTTCCCTTGTTTCTTCATAACAGGGACAATATTCGATACCCAATCGGTTAGAGGAACCGGGTAGATCAATCTAGCATGGAGAAGTTTTTCAACTTCCGCCTTAATGGCAGCAGCTTTCTTGGGGTGCACCTGCCGAAGCCGTTGTCTTATTGGTTTGACATCAGGATACATTTTAATTTCATGTTCAACGATACTCGAGTCAATGCCTGGCATTTCATCATATGACCAAGCAAAGACATCTCTGAATTCGCGAAAAAGAGCGTTATATATTTCCAGTTTTGAAGGGGAACAACCTTTGCCGACATAAATATTCTCTACAACATCTGTTTTAGTCGAGATATTTATGGCTATAGTCTCTTCAATATTGGATAGGTTTCACTCGGAATCCACTGTGTTGACAGTATTTGTTAGGAATTCAAAAACTGAAGGGTGATAAAGGTCACTTTGAGTATCTTCTTCATATTTCGGAAGAAGGGAACGATGGTGGTGATCATTCCATGGTGCCCCCTCAATCATCATTGATTGTAAGATTCCTTCGTCAGTCCCATGTACTTTTGACCAAGGATCTAATGGGGTTCCATATTCTCTAGACCTATCTACCCAAACGCTTGACGAGCGTTGATTTGGGTTCGCCTCCCATGCTTGAAACATTGATTGCTATAATATTTCTAAAGAGCTTGGGGGCAAAACAATTGCACGATCCATGTCGACCTTCGTGGAAGATATCATGTTGCAGGTTGATACAAACGCTACATTTCCTATGTAAATAGGAGGTGGTAGCGCGAAATTTCCCATCAATGTGGGGTCTTTCAATAATCCTACTCCGATATCTTGAAGCGAATGGTTGCTCTCATGGATCATGGGAATGCTTCCTGTAACTTGTGAACCATTAGGGAGGAAGTTCTGTTGGTCGACGACCGTAATTCCTCCTTCAAACGGGAATGCGATCTTCCTAAAATAAGTCGACACAACAGCCGCCATGGTATAAATCCATGGTCTACCCAGTAGGATGTTGTAGTCAAGATTTCCATCGATGACCTCAACATCAATTTCTACTGTTTTTCCTCCTAGTTCAACCTTCAAGTTATTAAGGATACCGTATGGGGTATAAGTCCTTCCGTCGAAAGCTTTTAACGTCGTCGAAGATCGCGACAAGGTTGGAGATCCTAATGTTTTCCAACAACTCATCGACATAATACATGTAGATGCTCCCTCATCAATAATTGTTCTGTGAACAGTTTTGTTGAGGGCTTTCACTTGAATAAGGAAAGCTAGTTGAGCTGGTAACTGAGGATCGTATCCTTTGTGATCAAAGGATACTAGATTGGAATCCTTAGGATCAAACCCACCAATGGCTGATAACAAAGCCTGCCTTTGGGATGGGCAATTCTGTAATACCTCAAGAGTCGACATAGCAGATGGCGATTGGGCCAAATCTTCCACTATGTTATAATGCTGCGCCGCCCTGGTGCGAGGATTAAATGTCGACTTGTGTACTACAACCTTTGGCGGTTTTATTGTTAATTCAGGAATAATGGGCGGTACAACTTCTGTCAAAGTTGTTGTCGAACTACTTGGTTGATCTTTACCTTTGTTGTTCGACAGCTGAGGATTCCCATAATCTTTGTTCCTTGTCGAGATCAAAGCATCATTCTGCTGTTTTGAAACCGACAACATAAGTACTTGCGACGGGGAAGAATTTCCACTATCAACCATATTTTGACCTGGGTTGGGAAATGGATCAGTTAACACAGCTGAGGTTTGGGAACTTTTAAAGAACCTCTTTAACTCAGCTTTGAATGGGCAATTCTTTGTGTAATGATCCTCTTCATCACATATTTGACATGGATAAATTTGTTTCCCTTGCCCAGGAGGGTTTGAAGATTTTTTTCCAGGAGATGACTCACCCTGCTTCTTCTTCTTCCCTTTGTTTTTCTTCTTCTTGCTTCCTGGTTGATTGGTTTCTTTGCCCTTATCAGCTGATACGGCATTTACTTCCGAAGCAAGAATTTCTTCTTTTGCATTTTGATCCGAATTCTTACGGGCTTTCTTTGACGAAGCCTTTATCGATTTCGCGTTTGCCGTGCCGATCACGCCGTCACCGGCATGAGAGTCACTATTTGATTTAGGAGGAGGAGGAATTGAAAATTCCGGTTTAGGAGCGTCAGGTATTTTGTCGTAGAGCGTGCCGGACTGAGTATAAACCAAGTCCAAATACTGTGCACGAGCGATAACTTGCTCCTCTGTTATGACTCCCCCCTTTGCCACATCTTTCGTTATAGCAGGAAGTAACAACTTTATAAACCATTCAGCTAACAGCTGATCGGGAACGTATGTTTTCACCATCCTACGACGACGACGCCACTCATGTATATGATTAGATATATGGGTGGCAGTTGTCTGCTTGAAGTTGGTTAATATTTCTGTTCCCGTTTCATACCTTATCGGTAATTGAAAATGGGTTAAGAAAATCGTGGCTAGGGAACTAAAATTGTCGAACGAGGCTCTTGGCAATTCAATATACCATTTAGCCGTTGGACCTGTCAATGTCCTCTGAAAAAGGCGAAGCCTTATCGAATCGTCGTTTAGGGTGTTCGACGAACACCACAGATGAAAATTCATCACGTGATTCGATGGGTCTTCACCTGGATTTCCATTGAATTTAGGAATGTCATATGGAAGTTTATGAGGAATCGATGGCCACCAAGGGGCATAAGCAATCAGATCGTTAGTTAACCGGTGTAAATCGGGTAACTCTAAAGTCGCCACGAATGGCAACTCTTGATTCAGGTTAGGTGAAGCATAACCAGGGTATGATGGAATCGCTTGAGCAGTGGGCCTTTGCATACCAGCATAATGTAATTGATGTTGGTATGACTGATACGGTTGGTGGACTTGACCACTGTAAAGTGGTTGGTTTTGACCGTTTTGGATATACGGTTGTCCACTATTCGCAAAGATCTGCTGCTCAGAACCTTGATATAGCTGCTGGAATTGCGGTTGTTGGTATTGCACAAGCCATGGTTGTGAAGCCATGTTCTGTTGTGCTATGCTAACCGTTGGACCAAGGTGTGGGGTAATTGTACCCGTTTGGACCTGTGTCGCCCCACCAGTTGGTGATTGTGGTTGTGGCCCATGGTCAAGTGGCTGTTGCATTACAACCTGAGAAATTTGAGGTTGACATGCAACAGGCATTGCTTGAACTTGTGACACTGTTACAATAGCCGGTGTGGTTGGGATGTTCGTCATAGGTACACACTGTTGCGTGGAATATACAACCCTTGGTTGTTGAGGTAGCATAGGTACCCAACTACTTGATGCAATTCCAGTATAACCTGGATACTGTTGTGAACTCATGTATGGGTACCCTCTCGGAGGGGGTAATGAAAGGGCATACTGCCCCCCATACGGTATCAATCCAAAACTTAAAGGGATTGATTGCCCAGATTGACCTCCAAATGGATCAATTTGGCGACTTTCAACATAAGAGTTGCCGGATATTACTCCGGATGAACAAACTGGAACAGACCATACTGTCGAAATAGTCCCTTGGTGGACTCCTTCTAGCGGTTGCGAGCTAGTTAGGACAGATGGTATGCCGACAAACATTGTCGGAGTGACGACAGGGGCTTCTGCTGTCGCCGTGTCATTTGACACAGTCCTAGATGATGACGGTTGTTCAGACATTTTAAGTCTATCCAATAGATTGCCTAGAGATTCTACAGGAACCTCCACTTGTGGTGGATTAACTTCTGATGAAGGAAATAGAGTGACCCCGACTCCAAAATGAGTTGGAGTACTTGCTTGCGGATCCTCTACAATTTCCTCTATCGCAATCAAACCCTGTGGAAGAGGAAGACCGTCAGGTCTGTAAAATATTTCTGGTGCCGAAGAAGTGGTTGTTTCGACAGCGACAGTTGTTTGAGGAACAAAACTCTCTGGACCGGTTACAGATGGAACTGGTTCAGTTATACAAGTATTTGCCCCCAGACTAGGATCAGTATTACTGTCCTTCTGTGGCTGTTGAACTTCTTCTATAGAGGCAGGGTTTCCAGAAATGTTTGGAGTAACCGGAACCTCAGATGTAGTTGGAACACTTGTTCTAACTTTTATAGGAGATTTTGAACCGGTTTAACGAGTCCACTTTGTCCGTACTGTTTTCGATTCCGGAGACAAAGACGGTTGACTCGTAAGCCTCCGCGAACGACGGGGTTTCAATTGACTTTATTCCACGATTGCGGATTACTCGATCAACCAAAATATTAAAAGGGGAAATTTGTGCTTCCGAATTGAATGAATTTTATTAGACGCTTTTAGACACAACTTGCTTTTTCACTTTTTAAGAGTCGAGAAAAAGCTAAAGATGACTCTAGTCTCCTTCGATGTTTTAACGAGCCCGAAGTGACAAATGCTCGGATGGACTTTTTCAGTTATAGAGTTTGAAAAAGGCCAAAAGAAACTGCTCTGGAGATCTAGGCAGAGGGTGTGCCAAACCTTTCGCAAAACCACAGAATACATTTTACGGTACGGGTGGTCGATCTTCGTGAATGCTGTGTTCACTGCATTGCGATCAGTAGGGCGGCCGACACGGATTCCTAAGGATAAAAGATATATGCCTATAGGGGTCTCCCAATATATACGCGACGGTACGTGGGAGCACAAGTCCGTATTAGTGCCACCGACTCTCAGGAGGAATCACCCACCTTCTTCGAGATCGACAGTCACTACGTTTAACGACGCCGGAACACGTCTCTAGCTTAGACCTCTATGTGTTTGCGTTATGTTTCAAAGCGTTTTTAGGTTCATTCAATATATTTTAAGTTGATCTTTTTAAAGTTTGCCTTTCAAGGTTCACCACGAGATGTTTGATACAAAATCCTAAATGCAGTCTAAGATGATAAGCAAGCTTTTTCAATCTTTTCGACTTATGAAAATCTTAACTACTGAGGGAAAAGAAAGACATCATCTTTTCACACAGATCATAGAGCACACACTAATGCACTTTTTCCTAAATCAACATACAAACTTATCAAAATGCACATGCACAATGCAGGTATTTCTTTTCTCTTTCTTAATGTTGATGTATTACAAAAAGAAAGCTGTTGTATAATTTTGAATTCAATTTCAAGTGAAAGCAAACAAGCTTTGTCCAAAATCAAAAGACACCTTAAGATTTACTTGTTTCAACACTAGAAATACATAAATTCAAACCATATGACGAAAGCAAAAGCTCAATCAGCTATGAACAGCAAACAAACTAACTCTTAAGATCAAAACGACACTTATCACAGGTCTAGATCTAAGAGGCCACAGCAAGACTAGTTCACTTTCGTTATGGGAAACTGCAAATGATATAAGAAATACACAAAGAACAAATACAGTTTCTTTATACAACCGAGGCAGAATCGTGGCAAGGAAAGGTGGTTTCAGATAGGTACATTGACTGATAACAGGCTGCAAAAACAAGGATGAAAACAGGGCAACAAACAGCAGGGAACCCCAGTAGCACAAGGCAAAACTGGTTCAGCGCAGGTAGTACACTGTCAGTTTGACATTCAGCGCACGTAGCCCCTTCGGGACCTGCGATGAAATGCAGACTGCCTTCACAGTGCCTGCAATGAAGAGAGAAACTCTCGTTTTTCTCAGTTTCCGGGTTACAGATTGCTCAAAAATTCACAGTTTTTGGCCAAAGCAAAAGCTATCAATCAAGTACACACTAAAGGGTAATTAGGAGGATGAAAAGCTATCACTAAGAGCTGTTCAGAGTCTTTGTGGATCAGCTCTTCAAATCATAAACATGCCCAGAAACTGAGCTAGAGTAGCTGCCCTCTACTTTGTATTTGAAAGATCCAAATGCAGTTTGATTCGGTACTCCCTGTGTTTAGGAAATGAATAGTAAAAACACAAGCAACCAACAAGATACGTTCCCCAGCGGAGTCGCCAATTTGTTGTTGGGAAAAGTATCCAATACAGAATGACCCTATCCCACTCTAAGGGTGATAGTACCTCAGCAACAATCGAAGCAAAGCTATCTAAGATTTCTTCTTTATGAAAGTAAAATAGGGGAGAAAGAGATCCACTAATCGATGCCTTTCACTAATGATTGATCCAATCTTCTCTCCTTGCTGCTTGCTCCCAGCTCCTTGCTCTTTCACTGGCCCAGCTACATCAAGATCCTGCAAAATGGCAAGAGAGGGAAACTACAAGAAGCATACATTCATAATTGATTCAAGGATTAGAATAAATCAAATACACAAGCATAACAATACATCATTGAGACACATGCATATAGAAGAACCTCAAATGCTTTATTAATGGAAGAAGTAAAGTTCAGGAAGTGATACAACCATAAAAGGCCCAATCCAGCATCACCTCCCGACAGAAAGAAATCTCCTCTTCACCTCCTTCAAAGCAAATCACCCAATAGTTCTAAACTCAAACCAACAACACTTCCTTACATTCACAAGATTCCCAGCCTCCATAGACCTCATGAGAGAGCTCTATATATAGGAGTTTTGGAGAAAGGATGAGTCAGCTTGAAGCTGGTATGAAGCTGACTAGTGTCCTCTCCCACTTCAGTTATTCTTCAGTTCTTAAGTCCACTTGGAGGTTCTTGCTTCCACTTGGAGATCTAGACCCTCTTACTCATCACCAGTCGAATTCCCTGATCCAAGTGTCATTTTGGAAGCTTCCTGGGCATTGACACCTTGAGGAATGACTGTGCCACTTGTCCAAACTCGCCCAGCGCAGGTAGCCTTCTTTGCAGTTGACATTCAGCGCAGGTAGACAGTGGAGCACTTGACATTCAGCGCAGATGCTCAGTGGAGCAGTTGACATGATCCAGAATTGCCTTGTTTTTGAGTGTTTTCAGGTGGAGAACTGTTATTCAGTGCTGTGGTTTGCTGACCTTGTTCCTCTAGGGGTAGGAACAACATGTTTAGGGACTTTGGATCCCTTAGATTATGGACATTTCATGCTTCATGCTGTAAGGCACAAAAATGTCTATAACAATATTAAACCTCCAACTTCATTTTGTGTAGGCCTTGTTTTCGGATTAATTAATGTCATTAATTCTTTGCATCTAAATATACCCACTTCACATCCTTGATCCATATGCTCCTCTGTTTGCTTAAGCACCTATTTATTTGCGATCACAATGTTGTGTGTATTTTCTCCTGGCATTTCTATGATATCCAAAGCTTATTTAGAAAATTGTAAGTGAAAATATATGGAACAATTCCCTGATACAACAATTGTTCAAACACTACATGAGCCTCTTCCCATAAACCCCCTTGAACGCAAACATAGAGCAGAGAATTGAATGTAATTTGTTCAAGTTGAACTCCTTGTCAGATCATTTCATCAAAAGCTTCTGAGGCTTGCTTGAAATCCACACTTAGCAAAGGCATCAATGACAACATTATAAGAAACAAGGTTTGGCTTACAACCATACCTCTTCATTGACTCAAAGACAAAAATAGCTTCCTTGCACATACTGCTGCGGCCATAAGCACTGATGAGGGCAGAGAAGGTGTAAACAGTGTTGCCATAGCCTTCTGTCTTGGATTTACCAAAGACTTGCCTTGCAAGTCCCACTCTCCCATGCTGACCCAAAATGCTAATCAGAATGCTCAACAATTTCCCTTGCTCATTTCTTCGCCTTTCATAAGAAACTACCCACTCAAAGAATTTAATTTCCTTCTTGCATTCTACTATGTTCCCAAGCTCCCTAAGAATATAAGCATAATCTTCAGAACTCGAAAGCTTGGGGGACAAATAGGTCAACAAAGATGCAATATTGTCCCCGGGGTCAATGTGAAAAGCCTGGTATAGAGCTACCTCTGCAAGTTTATTGTGTTTTCCTGAACAAATCTTGGGTCTATGAAAATGCATTTTTTACACAAATCTAATGGACCTCCTGCCATAGAAATGTCAACGAAGTTCAACCTAGGGTTGGGGATTAGATTCGGCGATTGAGTAATATGTGGGGGACTCGAGACATGTACACATACCACCTCCATTAATGCTTCTCTTGCGTGCTCGTCCTGCACCCGGTACAATTCTCTGTGCACTCCACTGGTGATGATGACCTTCCTAAAATTCTGGTGGCCTTCCCATGTGTACTACACTAAGGGGTCACCTTGATGCTACGCTAATTGAGAAATGAGACTTTGGATGCGTGTCATTAATGAAGGATGCCATGATTCCCAACTTCTTCCTCGCTCGCTTCTTCTCTTCCCTTATGTACCAAAAGACTTTGTTCTTCCTTTTTACCCTTCATTACCCAACGTCAGACACAATCCAATGCAATATCAGATAAAATCCAACAAATATATGTGAGAAAACAACAAATTCCACTAAGCGAGACCAACAACTTTTGCAACAAATCCCCCAAATCCTTTTCTACTTTAGCACTATCCTGCTCCTCATTTGTCTCATAGTACGAAGACTTGCTGAACTACCTCAACAACTTTTCATCACTGCAAGCATCTCCGAAAAGGCCAACCATGCCTAGTTGCTCCACAATTTCATTAATTTCACTGATTTCCAACTTAAAACCACTGTAAACCTTCCCTTCACCTTGCTTGTCCTCAAGCTGATACCACTGAAGCACAAGAAACCACAGTGAAAGAGAAGGGTCACAAGTATGCTATGTTCATGGTGAGATGAACTTCCCAAATATTCTATTCCTTGAGTGTACTTTTACATCTTTAAGAGCAATTGCTAATCATACTAATATTAATAAAAATCAATAAAAATACAATTTTATGAAAGAAAATAGATGCTTTTTTACTAAAGATTATATTCAATTCTAACGGAAGAATCAATAAAAATAAATTAATATAACATAAAACATGAATTAATTTAAAAATTAAATAACTAATTTAAAATATAAGTATAGTTTTAAGTGCTATATAAAATTAAAATATATTTTTCTTATAGCTTTAGTCATAAAAAAATTAGAATACAATTTGATATATATATCAAAATTCGTATAAAACTATAAGAAAATTATTATACGTGAGACAGTTAACTAATAAAAAGTCAAGGCAAAGTACTAATGAGATAAGGTGAAAGTTAAGTCCAATCCGGCGTCGGAGCACGGGTGCTCGCGCACTGTGAGAGGAACAGTGAAGATGACCACCGCGGAAGCTGCTCGCGGTCAACCAAATAAAAAAATTTAATAATTTTTTCAATAAAAATAATTTTACGAAAAACTTTAAAATTTTTAACATTTAAATAAACAAAAAAAATTAATATTAAACTAGATAAATAGAAATGAACTTTTATAATAAATAACAACTTTTGGGAAAATTCATATTGACTAAAATAACTTAATCCATAACGAAAAACATGCTAATATATAATTGAAACAGATTTAATAATGCTCAAGATATATAATTGAGGAAGAATTTCCGTATAGCCAACCAATAAGGACTCTTGATCTCTTAAATGTATTTACATAAAATATGAATAGTTGGAAAGAATAACAGAGTCAATTCTGTATAGGAACGTTGCTTCTTCATGGTAGCAAGTATAATTCTGTCTCTCATTTGTCCTCATTCTTTGCAAAAAGGTTGTAATGTTTTTTTACAGTGTCTTCTTCAATGGAAATGATATTTATTATTATGTTTCAGTGTTGTATTTGAGTACAAGATTGTCTACTAGCAGTTTAATTTTTCTCTCCTGTGATTTTGGGTTTTTTTTTTTTTGGGAATATGCAATTGGATTTTTTTTCCCCTTATTTAGAATTTATTGTAATTTCAATTAATTATTATTAAATTTTAAATAAAATTAAAAAAATGATATTAAAAATCAAATCAAATTTTAAAAATTTAAGATAATTTTACAAGAAAACATGAAATTTGTTAGAATAAAGAATTTGAGTTATAAACTCTTTACAATCTAAATATTTTAAGAATTTTCTCTAAATGCTAAATTCATATATAAAATCAAAAACCAGTGACCCAAAAAAATTACTAAAACTCTAAAACATATATTAATTAAAAAAATCATTGACTTTTTCATTAAAATAACTATTTTTTCCCTGTCATACCAAAATATTTCAAATCACTACATTTATAAATTTCTCTGTTTTTTTTTTTTAATTACAATCCTAGAGCTCTAAGTACGTGAGATAAACTAGATAGAATTATATTCTATATAGGTAAATCTAAAAAGAATATATATATATATGTATATATATATATATATAAAGAAAACCGAAATCGTGTGAAGACAATTTTCTTTTTTAAGAAAACCCAAATCGTCTAAAGTAAATGTAAGGGTAAACAAGAAGCATCGCATTAAATCATCATTAAATCATCTGGTCGTTAAGGTGTAATAACATTTTCGTCTAAAGTAAATGTAAGGGTAAACAAGAAGCATCGCATTAAATCATCATTAAATCATCTGGTCGTTAAGGTGTAATAAATAAAATGTTAGGTTATTTTTCTATTGAAAAAAATAATAATTTAAAACTGTTTTTTATTTGGTTAAGAGTTTTTCTTTTTGAGATATAGGGAAATAGGTTAACGACCTAAAATCTGGAGGCATCCGGTAGGAGTTAAAGCCTGGCCCCTTACAGACCTCCAACGGGTTATTCCAAGTTGTGTGGTTTTCTTTGAATAAAGGTGATCAGTTGCATTTACCGTTAGCAACAGGTTTTGTGGTTTTCTTTGAATAAGGGTGATGAGTTAGCTGCATTTGCCATTAGCAACTAGAGATCATTGTTGAGATGGTTGCTTCTGGTTTGACAACAGAGTTATGATAGGTTTTCCCAGGTGTCTAAAGAAGAAGAAAACAAGGTTATGGGTTATTTTCAAATCAATTTATATTTTTTAATTTTTATTTTTGTAATCATAAGAATTTATAATTGCCTCAGTGTCATAATTGTGAAGGTTATGGGTTATTTCCAAATCAATTTATATTTTTTAATTTTTATTTTTGTAATCATAAGAATTTATAATTGCCTCAGTTTCATAATTGTGAGACTAATAGATTTGGATTGGGCATATAATTTATCGTGAGACTAGTAGATTTGGATTAGGCTTATAATTTATCATTTTATTAATAGATCATGATATTTTTAGTAGATTTGAATCTTGGATCTCTAGTCTACACAATAATACATATGGGATGTGTAATACATATCTACACCCCATGACAAAAAAATGTAATAATTAAAATAACTTTTTATTTATATAAAAAATAATTTTTTAATTACATAAAAAATATTATATAATTTCCTATAAACTGGCCTAAATCCATTTTAACTTTGGATCTACCAAGGGCCCAAAGGAATCACTTTGAAAGAGCTTTGACCTCAAGAGGTTTGATCCCTCTTAACTTGGTAGATGCAATAAATCAAGAGTTAAGAATTAAGATGGATCTAAGCTAGTAGAATATATATATATATATATATATATATATTCTTCCATAGTAGGTTGTACAACACTTCTCATTACTCTTTATTCCTAAAGTACATAAAAAAATGTGTTGTTAATAAAAAAGAGAGCTAGATTTAATAGACATTTTTATTCTATAATTTAACATTTGAATTAATTTTATATTAAAAGTTAATATAATTAAAAGATGATATAGAAAGGTATTTATAATAATTGGATGTTTAAAAGTTAATACAAATAAAAAAATTAAATGTTAAAAACTCTCATGTTGTGTAAGAATGATTGCCATAACAATTTGGTACACACGATTATCTACAAACTCTTATTCTAATCTCTAATAATTCCTATTTCAATGATTGACCTATTACATTTATTGAAAGTGATCTGAAAATCACCCTTGAGTGACCTCAGTTAATTAATTATTGAATGAAGGTATTACAGACTCATGTGATGGTGTGTGTCTATGTCATTTTAGGCAATGAATCGATCAGATTGCAAAATACACAGACACTTGAAATGGAAAATAACAAAGAAACAAAGTAAGAAAATACAAGAACACAACAATTAATAAGGAGTTCACCCTATCCTCTAGGGCTACGTCTCCAGTCCAGCTCTTAGTGGTGGCCTTCTTTTATTGTGTCTTTAAAGTAGAGAATTACAATGAAGAGCTCAATCTGAGTCTCCTAAAATAGAATTTCTTGGCAGGGTGGTTCTTGGATTCCCCAAGCCACTAGAGTGTACTTACTCTTTTCCTTACCAGCTCTTGACCTCTCTGGTCTACAATGGGAGGAGCCCAATGTGGTGCTCAATGCCCAACAAATCCTCTCAGGGATCGCTCGATGCTTCCTTATGCTGCAGGTCAGCTCGACTCTCTGTCTTCCTACTTTCTTCACTATTTTCTTCGCTTTTGCTCTCTCAGTGTTTGTTTCCTTCTTTTCTCCGTGTGTTCTGTTCCATCTATTCATGGCTTTAAAGCCAATCGATCTCATGACTGATCGATTCCCCTTCTATCTTCCGTCGGATCACCTGTTGTTGTTCGCTTGGAATCCCCTATCTGTGTCATCGTCAACAGCTCACAGGGAGTGGTCAGTTGTCTTCCAACGAACTGTGCCAGCTCGTCTCCGTCGGTTCGGTTCTTCAATTTCGTCGGGAAATGAGTCATCCAGCACCTTAGCGATCAAAGCGGACCTCAAATCCTTATAGATCGCGGCTTAATCCCCTGTCGAATCCGATTCTTTCATCGGGCGCATTCTTAGTCGTTAGATCTGGAGCCTCCAGATCCGATGCCATTTGCTCATTTCGCGTGGTTGACTTGCTCGACCATTAGCACATGATGAGTGGTAGTTTTCTCTCTCCTCTGCTTGCCACACATCGGTCGCTAAGTGGAATCGATCATTTTTCTCCAAATTCGCTTACCACCCAAGGGTGCCCCTGATAAATACCATCGATTTTGGAATGTGGGTCCCGCCTTTACCCTTTAGCATTTTCCCCACAGTTTTCCCGACTTCCATGCGACCGAGCACTTCAGGGCTTTCCTTCTCGAGGGTTTTTGCCCAGCGATGTGCGATTAGCACTAAGCACACATCAGAAACTGCCTCCTTTTCCCGATCCGGGCTTCCCAAGTGCCAGTTTTGCCTCCTACGCAGTCTCCATGGGCCTCGGTCAATGCGCTTTGACCGAGGTCCTCGTTGTTCCATGCTGGCTACCAACTGCCATTGTTCAGAGGTTTTTCTGATCGCTCTGTGCTCTTGAATTTGAAGTTTGTCCTAATTTGATACAGTCATGGTTCTCTGATAATTCTTCATGGATCTAATTCGGATCACGACCTTCCCACTGAAAAAGCTTTTGGACCGCTAAAAGTTGGTTTTCAAGCATCGACTAAGTGAGGGTACTGTTGTCTCACTTGTCCAATCTCGATCCAATTTTCACTGCTTAGCTTTGAACCTTTGAGCCCAATTCTTAGGTACTCAACATCTCCTTTGCGTGTCATCCTCACCTTCTTGTCTAGCACTGTGTCTCCTACAATTCATTTAGATACTCAGGTAGTAGGTCATCAATAGAAGGCAACTGACTCTGCTCTTCGGGATCCTCAATTAGTGAAGGTTCAAACAATCTTAAGCAATCTGCATTTACGACTAAGTAGATGTGCATGTAAGCTGGTAGATCAAGGCGAAAACCATTCTCGCCAATCTTCTCAAGTATCCTGAAAGGTACATACATGATAGGCTTTAGCTTTTTACCTTCACCTTGCATCCTGTCCTTGCAGATATACAGCCAGACCTAGTCACCAACTTGAAAACTATGCTCCATCTGATGCTTGTCATGCCTAGCCTTGTATTTGGCTTGGCTCTTTTCTAACTGTTCCTGTACTGCCTGGTGGATCTCTTGGATTTGTTCAATGCACCTAGTTGCCTTTTCCACATCACTATGTCCATCAATTGTGGTATCTTTACCAAAGACAAAATCTAAAGGAGACCTTGGTGTGAAACCAAAATAGGTCTCAAAAGGAGATCTCTATGTAGAAGAATGTTTTGCTCTATTGTAAGCATGCTACACATAACACAAATGTTCATCCCAAAGCTCAGGATGTTTGCTGCAATATCCTCTAAGTAACTGGATCACTATCCTGTTAACTACTTCTATCTAGCCGTCAGTTTGTGGATGAAAAGATGTGATTTTCTTCAGTTTGGTGTCCATTAGTTACCACAGATTGGACCAAAACTTGCCCACAAATCAGGTGTCTCGATCAGATACAATGAAAGTGGGTAATCCAAAATGAACCCATACATGTTCAAAGAACATTTTTGCACTTTGTTCAGCTATAATCTGTTTATTACAAGGTATCAAAATACACATTTTACTGAACCTATCCATAACAACATACAGATAATCATGACCTTTGCTAGATTTAGGTAGTCCTCCAACAAAATCCATGGAAACACTTTCCCAAGGGTGAGAAGGAATTGGTAATGGAGTGTACAAGCCCAGTTTCTATTGTTGGGCTTGCTTTTAACACACATAGTACACCCTCTTACATATCTAGAAACTGTCTCATTCATTTTTGGCCAATAATAAAATCTTTGCAGCTATGCAACCGTTTTACTTACCCCAAAGTGACTTGATATCAAAGAAGTGTGTGCTTCTCTAATTATCTTTACTCTCTCTATTTGTGGAATACATATTTTCCCACAATGGTATAAGATTCGGTCCTTCATATGATAATCCAATTCTTCTACTCTTTTGCCTTGACTCAAAGTTGCATATACATCTTTAAAGTCTATATTTTGAGCATATTGTTCAATGTAGCTTTCATGTAATACTGAATTATGCTTAAGTATAGTAGATGCATTTATAATGGGTCTAGATAACTTGTATGCAACTTTATTTTGTATGCCCTTTTTATATCTGATGACTAAATAAAACTGTTGTAGAAAACCCATCCATCTGTAGTGTCTTGATTGCTGCAACTTAGTTTGGGAGTGTAGATATTGAAGTGGTTGATGATCAGTATGTATTACTGTCTCTTTGCCCATTAAGTAATGTTTCCACTTTTTCACACTCTGAACTAATGCATACAATTCTTTATCATATGTAGGATAGTTAACTATTGCAGGTTTAAAAGTCTCAGAATGATAACATATGGGTTTACCGTGCTGTGTCAACACTACTCCCATGGCATAGTCATTGGCATCTATTTGGATCTCAAATGGTCTTTGTAGATCAGGCAGTTCTAGTACAGGTGTTGTACTAATATTTTCTTTCAAGGTGTCAAAGGCTTTCTGATGTTTGCCTTCCCACTGAAACACCTTGTTCAATCCTGTTAAAGCATGTAAGGGAGATGCAATTGAGGAAAAGTTAGAAATGAACTTCCTCCAATATTCTGCTACCCCTAAGAAGCTTCTCACTTCTGTAGCAGACTTGGGTTTAGGCCAGTTTACAATGACTACCACCTTATAGGGATCTATTTCCAATTCACCACCCCCTACTATATGACCCAAATAATTTAGAGATGTTTTTCCAAATTCACATTTTGAGATTTTAACATGAATTTTTTCTCTTTTCAAAACATCTAGTGTTTTCTTAACATGCTTTAAGTGTTCTTCCCACATTTTACTAAAAATTAGAATGTCATCGATATACATAATAACAAAATCATCAAGAAAATGTCTGATTACATCATTCATTAATCTCATGAAAGTAGAAATAGCATTAGTTAAGCCAAAAGGCATAATCAACCACTCATACAATCCCTGCTTTGTTTTGAAAGCAGTCTTCCATGCATCTTGTTCTGCAACTCTGACTTGATGGTATCCACCGTGCAAGTCTAGCTTGGTGAAATAAACAACTTCCTTCAATTGATCTAAAAGATCATCTATGCGAGGAAGGGGATAACGATTTTTAATTGTTATCTTATTGAGTGCTCGGTAGTCAATGAACATTCTCCATGAGCCGTCTTTCTTTCTCACCAAAACAATTCATGACCCACATGGTGATGTGCTAGGCCTGATGAACCCTTTCTCGAGCAACTCCTACACCTTCTTCTTGATTTCAGCATTCTCTAAAGCAGACAACCTGTACATTCCAATATTAGGAAATGGAGCATCTTGCTGCAAAATAATACCATGTACTATTTCCTTTTTGGGTGGCAGACCTTTAGGTTCTTGAAACAAGATATCATACTCTGAAACAACCTTTTCTATATCAACTTGTTGTATAGCATTACAACCTTCAAATACATTGGTTTTATCAGGTTTCTTTTCCTTTACAACCATTAGTAAGAATTGTTTGCATGAATTTATCATTCTTTTCACCTGCCCTGAGTTTATGAGAGTATAATTATTCTTGAGCTTATGAGCTCTTACAAAGTATTCGATTCCATCTTTAACAAGTAGATACTTGTTCTCGTCTCTATAGAAAATATCTTTTCTATCATATAAGTAAGGACTTCCTAAAACAATTCCACATATATTCAAAGGAATTATGTCTAACTCAACCTCATCTACAAATGCTGACCTAAAAGAAAACTTGAGTTTGCACTGTCTAGTCACTTGTAGTTGTGCTTTATCATTCAACCATCCTAATGGGTATGGTTTCTTGTGAGGTGTAGTTGCTAATCCCAATTTCTTTAGAATTGATTTAGAAATCAAATTTACTTATGAGCCACTATCAAACAAAGTATCAATCTTTTGATATTTGGAAACAACTCGAATATGGAAAAGGTCATGTCTTTTTCTCTCATTTTCTTCATCAGTAATAGATTGAGGAGAATCACCAGTAGATTTTTCAGAATTCTCACCTTTTATACCTATGGTTGCAATGGTTGTTTCATCTCCCGATTCTGACCCCAAATCTTTTTGAATAGCTGCAGCCGTCTTCTTCTTCTTGCCCTCGAACTTCTTAGGTCTCAGCTCTAGATGCAGAATCCAACAATGCTCATCATCATACCCATCATTTTTACAGTGAGTGCATGAAGCTTTTCTTTTCTGTGCAGTGCTAGCCTTCCTTTCTTTCCACTTCTGCTTTCTTTTCTCCTTGCTCTTGCTTGCAATGGGTTGGGATGGTCCCCCAACTCTGGATTTCCATTCTTTCCTCTAGCTTCTAGATGAGTAGCTTGTATAGATACCTCATCTATACTAGTGGGATTAAACATGAGGAGTGTATGCCTCATGTAGCTATGTAGACCACCAATGTACTTCAAAAGAGTCTCTGGTGAGTCTAATGAGATTCCTAGAATCAATGTTCTCTTTCTAAATCCTTGAGTGTACCCTTGCACACTTTTCCCTTTCAATTGCTGAAGAGTTTTCCAACTCATCATGGCTTATTGCATGTAGGCCAATGGATAGAACTACTTTTTGATTGCAGAAACAAACTCACTCCAGACAGAGATGGTCTTACCATGTCTTTTCATGTCAGCTTGGATTCTTCCTTCCCACCAAACCAAGGCAGTGCCTCCAAGGCGTAGGCTTGCCTGCTGAATCTTGCTCTTGTCTGAGTCGATGTTTTGTACTCTGTAATAAACATCAATTTGTCTAATCCAATTGTCCACCTTTTCTACATTTAACTCTCCATCATATATAGGCAAATCAAATTTAACATCTAGTTTGATCAAAGATGCTTTCTTTTTGTTTCAAGGGCTATTAGGAGGTGTGAGAAAGCTTTCCTCTTTCCCTTTTCCTTTGGAGTGGTCATGGAAGTGAGACTCATCTTCCCCTTTGTCTTGTTTAGAGCCTGATGAATCTTCATCCTTATGTTTTCTAATGTCCCTAAACATTTCTTCTACCATGGACTTTATGGCTAGGAAACTTTCTATGAATTGAGGGTTTGGCCCCATAGAACCTTCCTCTGACATTGTCTTTCAAGGATAGACTCTCCCAATTTTAGGATTAATTTCAACCAACTCTCCTTCTCCTAATTTGAGCTTTGATCTAGTGAGCATTCAACAACTAAACCAACACAAGCTTGTCTAACCTTACAACCTAGAGCTCTGATACCACTTGATTTGAAAATCACCCTTCAGTGACCTCAGTTAATTAATTATTGAATGAAGGTATTACCGACTCATGTGCTGGTGTGTGTCTATGTCATTTTAGGCAACAGATCGATCAGATTGCAAAATACACAGACACTTGAAATGGAAAACAACAGAGAAACATAGTAAGAAAATACAATAACACAACAATTGATAAGGAGTTCACCCTATCCTCCAGGACTACATCTCCGGTCCAGCTCTTAGTGGTGGCCTTATTTTATTGTGTCTTTAAAGCCGAGAATTACAATGAGGAGCTCAATCTGAGTCTCCTAAAACAAAATTGCTTGGTAGGGTGGTTCTTGGATTCCCCAAGCCACTAGAGTGTACAGACTCTTTTCCTTACCAGCTCTTGACCTCTTTGGTCTACAATGGGAGGAGCCCATTGTGGTGCTCAATGCCCAACAGATCCTCTCAGGGATCGTTCAATGCTGCCTTATGCTGCAGGTTAGCTCGGCTCTTTGTCTTCCTGCGTTTTTTTTTGCTTCACTATCTTCTTTTCTTTTTCTCTCTCTGTCTTTGTTTCCTTCTTTTCTCCATGTGTTATGTTCTGTATGTTCATGGCTTTAAAGCCAATCAATCTCACGACTATTCAATTCCCCTTCTGTCTTCCATCGGATCGCCTGCTGTTGTTCACTTGGAATCCCCTGTCTGCGTCATCGCCAATGGCTCACAGGGAGTGGCCACTTGTCTTCCAACGAACTGCGCCAACTAGTCCCCGTCGGTTCAGTTCTTCGGTTATGTCAGGAAATGACTCATCCGCCACCTCAGCGGTCAAATCGGACCTCAAATCCTTATATATTGTGACTTAATCGCCTGTTGAATCTGGTTCTTTCATTGGGCGCGTTCTCAGCCATTAGATCTAGAGCCTCTAGATCTGATGCCATTCGCTCATTTTGCATGGTTGACTTGCTGAACCGTTAGCACAAGATGATCGATGGTTTTCTCTCTCCTCCGCTTGCCACGCGTTGCGCGCTGAGTGGAATCGCTCGTTTTCCCCAAATCCGCTTACCGCCCAAGGGTGCCCCTGATAAATACTGCTGGTTTTGGAGCGTAGGTCCCACCTTTAACCTTTAACATTCCCACAGTTTTCCCGGCTTCCATGTGACTGAGCGCTTCGGGGCTTTCCTTCTCGAGGGGTTTTTCATAGCGATGTGTGATTAGAAACTGCCTCCTTTTCCCGATCGGGCCTCCCAGGTGCCAGTTTTTCCTCCTGCGCAGTCCCCATGGGCCTCGGTCAGCGTGCTTTGACTGAGGTCCTCGTCGTTCCATGTTAGCTGCCAACTGCCACTGTTTAGAGGTTTTTCTGATCACTCTGTGCTCTTGAATTCGAAGTTTTTCCTGATTTGATATAGTCATGGTTCTCTGATAATTTTTCATGGATCCAATTCGGAATATAAAGTTATCTACCGAGTAAGTTTAATGTTATTAAGGTATAGATTCCATAGTACAATGAGTAAAACTATATTATAAAATATGGAACCATATTATAAAATATGGTCATGGTAGGGAATATGTTAATGCATATTAAGTTTCATATGTTTATTATCCAGTTCATTAAGTGTTAAATGTTTATTAACCAGCTTAGATCTATTTTAATTTCGGATCTATCAAGTGTCGAGAGGGATCAAATCTCTCGGCCTCTTTTTTTAGTGCAAAACTTGAGGAAAGGTTTGCACCTCAAGAGATTTGATCCCTTTGTTCCTCGATAGATCCAGAGTTGAGATAGATCTAGGATGGTTTCAATCATGTACGAACAAGGAAAATTTATCGAAGCTATGATTAATTTTGTCAATAATATGTAAAATAAATTTAATATTAATATAGTCATTTTAAATATGCTAAATATGTTTGAGAATCTGGTGATTTTAATTTTAAATTCTCTTAGTTATCTTAGTTTGTTGAGATGATAAATATTGTTATTACCTTTAATGATGAAAAATGATGAAATAAAATTTTTGACTACAAAGTGACAATGTAATAATGTTGAATGGTAGAAAATGTGAATAATAAGAATGTATTCAATTACAAATAGCCTTCATTGTGATCAATCTCAAACTATTTTCTTCTACTATACTTATTGTCACCCTTGTTAGTTTTGTCATATTTTCATATCAATTATATGAAAAGGACAATTGAAATTGTAAACCATTTAAATCTTTAGCTCGCGCTATTGTAGTAAACAACATACCTTGTCTCTCTTTCTCTTCGAAATTAATATGTTGAAATACTATAACACAAAAATAAATGTACATTTCCAATAATTTTTTGTGCTTACACTAAAATCAATGTGCATTGTTAATCCAATCACTTTAAAATTAATGTACCATCATACATCTAATTACATCAAATCATAATCAACATCTACACTGGAATCATTTCATCTAATGCAAGCAATCAAATAAGATTAGAAAGCAACTACTACAATGAAATCAATGCATCTAATGCAAGCAATAAAATAGGATTAGAAATCAACATCTACACTCAAATCAATGCATCTAACGCAAGTAAGCCAATATGATTAGAAAACATATACACTAAAATCAATGTATTTAGTGCAAGAAATCAAATAAGATTAGAAATCACCATCTACACTGAAATCAATGCATTTATTGCAAGCAATCAAATAGTATTAGAAATCATTTACATTGAAATCAATGCATCTAGTACAAGCAATCAAATATAATTAGAAATCAACATCTACATTCAAATCAATGCATTTAATGCAAGCAATCAAATAGGATTAGAAATCATCATTTACACTGAAATCTATGCATTTAGTGCAAGAAATCAAATAGGATTAGAAATCATCTACATTTAAATCAATGCATCTAGTGCAAGAAATATTCTTCCCTCTCTCCCCCTCCATCTATATCTATATCTCCCTCCATCTCTCCTTTGTCTCTCTATCTCACCCCCCCCAAACACACACGCTCTCTCACTCCATCTTTATCTTCTTCCCTCTCTTCACCTTCCATCAATATCTCTATCTCCTTTCGTCTCTCTATATCACCCCCAAAACATAGATTCTCTTTCTCCAATATATATATATATATATATATATATATATATATATATATATATATATATATATATATATATATATATATATATATATATATATCCCTGTCTCTCTCTCTCGCCCACTTCTCTTTCTTTCCTCCTTATGTCCTGTCTCCCTCTCTCTCCATATTCCTTATCACTCCCTCTCTCTCTCTCCACCTTTCTCTCTATATGTAGTTCTTCTGGATCTTGATGGTGGAAACAGTGGCGCTCGGCTCCACATCAATAATCTCCTTCCCTTTGTCATTCCTCTTATTGGGTTCTAACTCAAAATCAGAACAAGCATATGATTCTAAAGACTTCAACTTGGCCACCAATGGCTGCCTGGCCCAACGCTCACTTCTCTTATGAGTGGCGCTCTTATGAAACTTACACCACTTTCCTATGTCCTTCTTTGATTCCGTGGTGTTGTTCTTTTCTTACGGCTTTGATGGGTTGTCTTAGGTCACCCCACCTTGGCTTTGTCATTTTTTCTCTGGTTTGGGGGCACCTTTCCCTTGCTTCAGATTTGCAGATCCAAAGTCTCACTTCTTTTGATTAAACGTTTGCTCGATCTTGACAGTGTATCAATACCTCGTGCCGAGAGAGGAGATGTCTAGGAACTCCATCTCACCCTAAGTGTTCCTGTGTAGGAAACCATGGTATTTTAGTACCAAATTCCTCTCAGAATCCTTCATACCCAACTTCATGTGAAGGGCATGAAAAATATTTGTAAACTTTGGCATGTCTTGGTCACTTCCCTGCCGCAACATGGTCCACTTTATGTATTTATCCTCATATCTCTTGATAGGGTAGTACTGGTCCTTGATGGAATCCCGAAATGATATCCAAGTGGGTATAGATGAAAACAGTGAGGGTTCCCTCTTGTCCTACTGCTCACAGTAGGTTTCCCACCAGTCCTTGATGTGGGGGGCAGCTTTGAGAAGTGCAAAAGTAATCTTTTCTTGACTGGAAAAATCACCAACAGAAAAATAACCTTCTAACAGATTCAACCATTTATCCACGGCATCTGCATCTATTTGACATTAAAATATGGGGATGTCAAAGTTAACTTGTACCTTAAAGGGTGTGGTGCTTCCAGAGTAGCTGCAGGAAGTAGATGTGTTGCCTTTGGGTAGCCACTGAAAGATCTAGGAAAAGTTATCCATCATCGTGTTCCTCTATCACTCAAGGGCTTATTTGAGCAAGATTTTGAAATGATCTCCTACTCCCTCATCATTCTTTTTGTTCGCCATTTAAGGTCATAGAGATTTGCGAGGTTGGTCTTGCAAATGTTCAGCCAGTACAAGCCCTAACTCCTATCCTGACCTTGTTGGAGACATGCAAAGAAAAATAGAGAAAGAGCAGAATGGTCTGATACCACTAATCCATATTTAAATAGGAACGTAAGAAATTACTTATATAACCATAAATACAAATATGTAGCAAAAATAACACTTCATTTCATTAATATCAAATGTTGAAATATGCTTATGAATAGAATGGAAATAAGACTAGCACGGGTGATGGTATCTTATTTCTGAGAAGAGATGTGGAAGCTACATGCCTCTGAACTATGTTACAATGAGGCTCAAATTCTTATTTATTATTGAGAAACAACGAAAAAGTCTAAACATCCAAAAACCTAATTCTAGGAGATGAAGTGCAAACTATGGGCCCTGTTTGATTAAATTGGTACATCAACTTCCCGAGGTCATAACTTTGGCATACGATCTCTGTTTGACAGACACAATACCTCATCAGAAATATCTATTTGAGGACTACAACTTGAGATTGGAAAAAATTAGTCTAAATCCTATGTTGGACCCGATAGTAAATATTGCTACAAATAAGGAAATTGAAAAACTGAAAGAGACAGTGGTGGGGGTCAAAGAGGAAAAGGCAGGTGTCCACCAACATCCACCAGGATTAGTCTCCCCCCTTAGGAAGCAATGGTCCCCATTGCATTGAGTGCCTCAATGAGATAGGGAAACTTCTACTGAACTTGGTCCCTTGTGAGCCACTTGCCTTGGTGCAAGTGTTCGCTAGCTTTGATAATCCGATATAGTTGGATATTCTATTGGCGAGTGTTCTTGACCTATGTTTTCATAACCTGATCAGTTGTGGTATGTTCCATGTAGTTTGGGTTTAATTATGTTGGCGTGAGATATTATGCAATGTATGATGTGTCCAGCAATGGTGGGAAGTATGGTTGAAGGCAGTCCACATTGAACTCTGGGTGTAGGACAAGGAATGGGGGAATTCTGAGCTCAAAAGCATTGTCTCCCACAACCTAGGTAATGGTGTAAGGACCATATCAGAGTGGTTTGAGCTTCTGATGGGCTCCAGTAATATGTTATTTTTGTAAATGCAACCAAACTTTGTCGCCCACCTAAGACTTGTGTGGCACCCGATGTTTATCATGTCACTACTTGTACTTGGCATTTTCCATAATAGACCAGTGATATATTTTCCTGTTGGGTAGAATTATTCTGGCAGTTAGATCGAATGAATGCTTGACCTGACATTGCAAGGGTACCCATGTGGGTGAGGAGAATATGTCCTTGTATTCTTCCACAACCATATCTGCCTGATTCTGCTGCGTTGAGGAACCCTTAACGAGGGCTGTGGATATCGCTACGCTCTTCCCCTTACTTTTAGAGTGAATTAGAAAGAAAACAAGTTTCCCAGTCTTAGAGATGACCTTACTACATTTCTTAGTAGAGATCAAATAGGCGACAATAGGTGGGAATACCTCCGGTATCCTGTATAACATATTACCAAAATAAATAATAACAAAGTGAGGTATAGGTTCATATACACATGCCGCTTCCAGAAGTATGGTTTTCCTAATAATACATCACAGATTTCAAGAGGAGAAAAATCACACAATACCTCACCCGTGAAGGGCTTGACATTGTAGGGAATGCAACATTTCTCACTGACTCGGAGATCTCATCCTTGGTGAAGCCACCCGATACTGTACAGTTGTTGGTGCGGTGTAGTCGATAGGCCCAACGGCTTCACGACCTCTACTAAAATGAGGTTCTTTTGGCTGCCACTATTGACAATGAATTTCAGTGACAAACCCTTCACCCACATTTGTGAGTTGAAAAGATGCACCCACACCTTGGGATCTTATGGCTCATTCTTATGGATCTTGGTGGTGACAACAGTGGCGTTGGGCTCCACATCAATAATATCCTTCCCTTTCTCATTCCTCTTGTTGGGTTCTAACTTAGATTCGGAAAATGAATCTCATTCTGAAGCCTTACCCTTGGCCACCAACGACTCCTTAGCCCGACACTCACTTATGTTATGAGTGGGGCTCTTATGGAACTCACACCACTTTCTTGTGTCCTTCTTTGACTTTGTGGTGTTTTTATTTTCTTACAGCTTCAACGAGTTGTCTTGGGTCACCCCATCTTTGCTATGTCATTTTTTCTCTAGTTTTGGGGCACCTTTCCCTTGCTTCAGTTCGCATATCCAAAGTCTCACTTCTTTTAAAGAAAATTATGCTTGAACTTTACAAGGTATCAGTATGCTGTGCTGAGTGAGGAGATGTCCAAGAACTCTATTTTTTCCTGAATGTACCTATGTAGGTTGTCGTGGTATTTGAGTACTAAATTCCGCTCAGAATCCTTGATACCCAACTTTGTGCAAAGAGTATAAAAAATATTGGTAAACTCCGGCACGTCTTGGTCCCTTCCTTGTCGTAGCGTGGTCCACTTTATGTATTTATCCTCATAGCTCTCGATAGGGCAGTACTGCTCCTTAATGGCATCCTGAAATGAATTGCAAGTGGGTGCAGCTGAAAATAGTCAGGGTTCCCTCTCGTCCTTCTGCTCATAGTAGGTTTCCCACTAGTCCTTGACATGGAGGGCAACTTTGAGAAGTGCAAAAGTAGTCTTTTCCCTGCTGGAAAAATCATGAATGGAAAAATAGCATCTTGCCTATTTAACCATTTCTCTACAATGTTTTCATATATTTGACCTTCAAATATGGGGATGTCAAAGTTAACTTGTATCTTAAAGGGTGTGGCACTTCTAGAGTAGCTGTTGGAAGTAGATGTGTTGCCTTTGTGTAGCCATTAAAGTATCTAGGCAAAGTTGTCCATCATCACATTCCTCTGTCTTTCGAGGGCTTCTTCGAGCAATATTTTGAAAGGATCTCCTGCCCCCTCATCTTTCTTTTCATTCACCATCGAAGGCCATTGGTATTTGCGAGGCTGGTCTTGCAAAGGTTCGACCAAGTCAAGCCCTAACTCCTTATATCTTGACCTCATTGGGGACATGCAAAGAAAAAAAGAGAAAGAGCATATCGCTCAAATACCAGTGATCCAAATTTAAACAGGAGCACAAAAAGTTATATATATATATATATAACCATAAATACAAATATGTAGTAGAAATAAAACTGTTGAAAAATGCTTACAAACAGAATGGAAATAAGACTAGCTTGGGCGATGGTAGCATATCTCTAAGAAGAGATGTGGTAGCTACATGCCTCTAATATATGTTACAATGAGGCTCAAAGGGCTATTTATTATTGAGAAATAGTGGAAAACCCTAAACATCCAAAAACCTAACCCTTGGAGATGAAGCACTAAACAATGGGCCATGTTTGGGTAAATTGGTACATCAACTTTCCGAGGTCGTAACTTTGGCATATGATCTATGTTTGATGCGCACAATACCTTGTTATAAAGATATATCCGAGGACTACGACTTTCGAATGCCCATCATTCATTTATAACCAATGTTAGTCTCATTTTTCCCAAAAAACTTCATTTAGTGCCTCAAAACGACTCCAGGAGTTCATGATCTAAAAAATTGCCAAAAATAGTAAATCGTGGTATAATAAGGAAACTGAAAAACTGAAAGAGAGTGGTGGGTGTCGAAGTGGAATAGGCAGGTGGCCACCAAAATCCACCTAGATTAGTCATCCACCCTTAAGAATCAATGGTCGTCATTGTGTTGAGCACCTCCATGAGATGGGGAAAGTTTTGTTGAACTTGGTCCTTAGTGAGCCGCTTTCCTTCATGCAGGAGTTGGCCAGCTTTGACAGCCCGATATAGTTGTATATTCTGCTGGTTATTTTTATTGACCCGTGTGTCCATAATCCGATAAGTTGTGTCTTGTTCCATGCAGTCTATGTTTAACTCTTTTGGTGTGAGTTGTTATGCAATGTCTGATGTGTCTAGCAATGGTGGGAAGTATGGACGAAGGCGGTCCACATTGAACACTGGGTGCAAGCCATGGAATGGGGGAATGTTGAGCTCAAAATCATTGTCTCCCATAGCCTTGGAAATGGCGTAAGGACCATATCGGATTGGTTTGAGCTTTCGATGGGATCCTGTAAGGCATTCTTTCTACAAATGTAACCAAAATTTTTCGCCCACCTGGAACTTGTGTGGCACCCGATGTTGATCATGTCGTTGCGTGTACTTGGCATTTTCCATAATAGAGTGACGATATGTTGGCCTGTTAGGTAGAGGTGCTCTGAGAGTCAGATTGAAAAAATGCTTAACTTGACAGTGCAAGGGTACTATTGTGGGTGAGGAGATGATATCCCTGTATTCTTCCACGACCTTATCCACCTGCTTCTACTGTGTGGAGTAACCCTTCCTGGGCTCGTGGATGTGGCTATGCTCTTCCCCTTACTTTGAGACTGAATAAAAAAGTTAAAAAATTTCCTAGTATGGGAGAGGACCTCACTGCATTGCTTAGGAGAGATCAAAGAGGCGATGGTAGGTGGGGCTACCTCCATTATCCTGTATAACATCTTACCCAAAGAAATAATAATAGAGTGAGGTCTAGACTCATATACAACATGTCACTTCCACAAGTATGGTTGTCCTAATAATACACCATAAATGTCAAGAGGAGAAACATCACCCAATACCTCATCTGTGAAGGGCTTGATGTTGTAGGGAAGGTGGCACTACTGGCTAACTTGTAGATCTCATCCTTGGTGAAGCCACCCGATACTATATAGTTACAGGTTTGGTATAGTCGGTAAGCCCAACTGCTTCACAACCTCTACTGAAATGAGGTTCTTTTTGCTTCCACTATTGATAATGAATTGCAGTGGCAAACCTTTCACCCACATTTGTGAGTGGGAAAAGACGATCCCCCTCCTGTAGATCTTTGGGTTCATTCTTATGGATCTTAGTGGTGGAAATAGTGGCACTGGGCTTCACATCAATAATCTCATTCCCTTTGTCATTCCTCTTGTTGTGTTCTAACTCAAAGTTGGAACATGCATCTGATTCTAAAGCCTTCAACTCAACCACCAACGACTACTTGGCCCAACACTCACTTGTGTTATGAGTGGGGCTCTTATGGAACTCACACAACTTTCTTGTGTCCTTCTTTGACTTCGCGGTGTTGTTCTTTTATTGCGCCTTCAATGGGTTGTCTTGGTTCACCCCACCTTATATTTACCCCTTTTTCTTTGGTTTGGGGGCAACTTTCCGTTGCTTCAAATTCGCAGATCCAAGGTCTCGCTTCTTTTGTTTAAACTTCTACTCGATCTTGACAACATATTGGCATGTCGTGCCAAGTGAGGAGATGTTTAAAAACTCCATCTCGTCTTGATTGTATCTGTGTAGGTAGATGCGGTATTTGAGTACCAAATGCCGCTCAAAATCCTTGATACCCAACTTCGTGCAAAGGGTATGAAAAAGGTTGGTTAACTCTGACACGTTTTGGTCCCTTCGCTACCACAGTGTGGTCCACATTATGTATATATCCTCATAGCTTCCAACAGGGTAGTACCTCTCCATGATGGAGTCTCAAAACAAATTCCAAGTGGGTGCAACTGAAATCAGTGAGGGTTATCTCTCATCCTTCTTCTCACAGTAGGTTTCCAACAAGTCCGTGACGTGGGGGGTGACTTTGAGAAGTGCAAAACTAATCTTTTCCTAGCTAGAAAAATCATGAATAGAAAAACAACCTTCTAGTAGATTCATCCATTCATCTGTAGCATTCACATTTTTTGACCTTCAAATATGGTGATGTCAAAGTTAACTTGTACCTTAAAGGGTGTGGTGCTTCTAGAGTAGCTTCCAAAAGTAGATGCATCACCTTTGGGTAGCCGTTGAAGGATATGGGCAAAGTTTTCCATCATCGTGTTCCTCTATCGCTTGAGGGCTTCTTCGAGAAAGATTTTGAAAGGATCTCTAACACCTCATCTTTGCTTTCATCTGTCATGAAAGGCCATCGGGATTTGCGAGGCTGGTTTTGCAAAGGTTCGACCAATTCAAGCCCTAACTCCTTATATCCAGACCTCGTTGTAGACATGCAAAGAAAAATAGAGAAAGAGAAGACCACTCTAATACCACTGATCTAGACTTAAATAAGAATGCAACAAATTACAGATATAACCATAAATAGAAATATGTAGCAAAAATAACACTTCATTTCATTAATATCAAATACTAAAATATGCTTACAAACATAATGGATATAAGACTAGCTCGGGCGATGTAGCTTATCTCTGAGAAGATATGTGGTGGCTACATACCTTTGAACTATGTTCTAATGAGGCTCAAAGGCCTATTTATTATTGAGAAACAATGGAAAACTATAAACATCCAAAAACCTAACCCTAAGAGATGAAGCACTAAACTATGGGCCTTGTTTGGGTAAATTGGTACATTAACTTCCCAGGGTCGTAACTTTGGCATACGATCCCCATTTGACGCGCACAATTCCTAGTTAGAAATATCTATCTGACGAATAAAACTTTTGAGTGGACAACATTAGTCAACAACCCATGTTGGTCCTAGTTTTCCCAAAAAACGTCATTTAGGGCCTTAAAATGACTCCAAAAGTTAAGGACCTGAAATACTACCAAAAATAGTAAAGTGTGCTACAAATAAGGAAATTGAAAAATTGAAATAGACAATGGTGGGGTTCCAAGCGAAATAGGAAGGTGGCCACTAACATCCACCTGGATCAAGAATGCTTCATACCTAGTGGAGAGTTTATATAGACTGTGTATGAGTGCTAATGGTAGTAAAATTAGTAGATCTAATTGATAAAGGAGAGTATTGATGAAAAAAATCATATTGCATATCAAAGATGTAGAGAGATGTAACAAAGTTTGTTGGTAGAGATGGAGATCTTGGTATATCTCCAAGTTTGTGACTCTCACATTTGTTTTACAGGTGTTGCTGGTGCATTTAGTAGATATCCATTGTGTTTTTGTTGTTGGTTGCACTATGCATAAATTATATTTTGGATTGAGGGTTTGATGTTATGGCTGAGTGCGAGATATGTCTATGTTGTTGGATGATTCGTTGTTGTAGATTTGATGGTTACATTTTCGCCATTATTTTGCTTCAGTGGAGAGAATATTATTGTGGTGTTTTTGTTTGATTTGTTGATGGTGTCTTGCTGTTAAGATAATATTGTATAGTTGTATCGAGTTTAGAAAAGATCCTTCAGATCTAGTATGAGAATATATGAAATGAGGTCCACATAGAGTAGAGGAGCAGTGACTTCATGATAGTGGAGCAGTGATTCCGTAGAATTAGTGAAAGGAACCATTTATCCACCCAATCGGAGTTGGATAATCTAATCAGGGTTGGGAAAGGATCGTTAATTGTGGTGGATTTTAGTGAATGGTGGTCTATAGATTCATGTGAGAACATAGTCTGCAGAGTCGATTAGTAGAATCAAGCCTCTTGGCTGATGGGGATCAGTTGATTGTATAATAGGTCATGTCTCTATGTAAAATACATATTTTTCTTAATAGAAGATTCATATCAACACAACAACAACAAGGGTGGTTTTCTTCCCCTAAGGGTTTTCCACCAGATATCTTGCATTCTCTTATGTGTGATGTGAATGTGCATAATTATATTGTTTATGTTGTTTCTTATGATTATTTTGGTTTCTGTTTATATGATGCACATGTTATGATTCGTTGAGATGTTGGTTAGTTTCATAGACAATTTTAAGAACCACCCTAAATTTATATGTATAATAAATGGGTGAATCCCCATGATACATTGGAAAATTAGGAGGCGATTCTATCAATAATATAATATGTATATATAATTTTTTTAGCAAATCTCTAACCAAATTATATTATCTTGTAAAGTCATGGTGAATCTTTCACTGAATTATAAAATCTTGTATGATCTTGGAAAATATTTCACTAAATAATAAAACATTGTGAATTCTTGGCAAATGTTTTGTTAAAGTATGAAACCATATATGATAATAGGAAAACATATTCATTAAACTATAAGATACTAACATACATGTTTGAAAAAAAGAAACATAATTTTCTCTTCCTACAAACAATGTTGCAAGTTTCAATGGTCGTGTTTGTCAAGGTTCTTACTGTACACTATTTCATATCCTTCTATTAGTTTTGATAATATTCCACAGCAAAGTTCTTGTAGGTGTTGATCTTGACTCCCATTTCTGTCAAGGTAGGAGAGATTAATCTATTCTCTACTACTTTTGTCAAGCTATCAAATTTTTTTCTTATTTGATAGACTCCAATTGAGAGATAAAAAAACACATCAAGTTTGTTTACCCTACCACGCCAACAAGTAGCAAGCCGCTATATAATATAAGAAAGTAGTAGGTATCCCAAATTGAAGGGGATCTAATGAAAAGAAGTGACCATTGTCAGAAGCCTTCCAATCAACATATAAATATATAAATGTAGATTTACTATTATTTTAATTGGAAATCTTCAATTAAATAATAAAATTTAATTACGTCTCTCCCAATTTAAATTGATTATTAGCATAATTCACTACCTTCATACGTCTTTCATTTTTTAACAGCGTTGTAACATGTGGATTAATTTCCTTTTTGGTGCACAATCTCTGCCTTTTAGGACAATATGGTGCAGTGGCCCAACCCCTGCAGATCATTACGACAAACTAGGAATAATAGAGAAGATGAAAGGTTGTATAAACTAACATGTTTTTCAAACAACTAATCCAACATGAGTACCTTAACTTTTTCATGAAGATATCATATTGAGAACATTTGAAAAATGGTGGGAAATCTGGGTAGCGACTATCTCTCTTCTACGAGGGTGATGTGGAAAGAGTGATAAGGTTTCACTGTTTTGATTTTTTTTTGTTAGATAAAAAAACCCAATATTAATGGAGATATTGGTATTTTTTACTAAATTTTGTGAAGTGATCAAATGTAGCTTTAACCATTCACCTTAAGATGTTTTTTACAATATAATTTCCTAAGTCTATTTCGTATCTTCATTATCATAAAAGCCAACCTATATCCATCTTAATTCCACATCTATCACTCTTAGAGGGATGACATCTATTTATCCCTCTCAGCACTTGGTAGACCAAGAATTAAGATGGATCTAGGCTTATAGAATTTCCCCTTTAAATAGTTTATGCTCACATGAATACCATGGTATTACCAAGGGTCAATACCATGGGTTATCATAAACCTGGAGCTTAAAAACTACTATTAGTAATTTATAAAAATTACCAAAATTAATAATTGATTTTATTTTTATTTTTTATTTTTTTTAAATTTTAACCAAGTTAAAATGTTTAAGTGACATTAAATTACAAGACCCATTTTTACTCTTGATCTACCAAGCCCGAGAGGGACCACATATTTTTTCACTCTACCCTAGTTTGCATATCACGATATTTGATCCCTCTTGGGGCTTAGTAGATCCAAAGTAAAGATGGATCTATGTTGGTTTAATTCCCCCTTTAAATAGGCTACATTCCACGTGAATACCATTGGTCAATACCATGTGCCATCTTTATTTTTATTAATACTAATATTAGGGTTAATCATGTTTTTTGCATGGTATTAATAATAATTTGGCCCATGGTATTTGGCCCATAGGCTTCACCTAAATATAACTCATTTTTTGAGTATTCTTAAATATAAGGTGACTTATGGAATAAATATAAAAATGTTTTATTTATTTACCATACCTCTTTTATAAATATTGTATTTGGTCCATAGGATTCACTTAAATAAAACCTCTTTTTTGAGCATTCTTAAATAGAAAGAGGGTTATGGATTAAATATAAAAAGAGGTTTTATTTATTTACCATACCTCCACTTTATTTATATTTTTATTTATTTAGACCCCTGCATGTTCGTAAATATAAGTTGACTTATGGAGTAAATATAAAAAAAAAATTGTTTTATTTATTTACCATACCTCTCGTTTATTTATATTTTTATTAATTTACCATACCTCTTTTATAAATATGGTATTTGACCCATAGGTCTCACTTAAATAAAACCTCTTTTTTGAGCCTTCTTGAAATAGAAAGAAGGTTATGGACTAAATATAAAAATAGGTTTCATTTATTTGCCATACCTCTAGTTTATTTATATTTTTATTTATTTACCATACCTCCACTTTATTTATATTTTTATTTATTGAAACCAAATACAACCTCGAAAACCAAAAAATGGGTGATTGCAAACGAATTAAACATTGCAAAGAAAACAAATGGGCGATTGTAATGGAATATAACATCCCAAACTAGGTGAATCAGGTCAAATGAGTCTTTTCATAGTTTACCCACCCCTTTTTGTTTGGGCTAAAATGAAAAAAATAATTATTTTTTAAATAAAAGTTTGGCTAAATATATGAAATGGGTCTTTTATAAAAATTTCGCCCCTCTAAATTGAAAAACCCCTTAAATTTCACCTTTGGGCTAAAACTCACCCCTAAAACTTACCATGGTTAGTTTGTGCATGATTCAATAGAGAAGTTTAATTTGGTAAAAAAAATTAAGAAGACACAGTATTGATTCACCTGCCCGCCCCCCCTCTCCCACCTCAATAATGCTCAAGGTTTCCAACACAAACAAGAATATACCTTTTCTATTAATATGGAAGGTTGATTGGACAAACAAAATCTAGAGCCCATTTTTCAAAAGGTTCTACATGTACCTGAGGTTGCAGAGGCATCTCATCTGATTGTATGGGTTTTCCCATTCTTTGGAAATTGTCACATATTTTGACATATTCTTTAGCATCCCTAAAAATAAAAGGACAATAATATCCCAAAATAATATCTTTATATGCAATTCTTCTTTCAACGAAGTGTCCTCCACATGGTTCATCATGGCAGGCTTTCACTTTCTCTGGTACTTCATCCTCTCAAATACATCTATGGATGATCAGATCAAGTATAATTTGGTGTAATTCTCCCTCTATCCATGAGTAAGGTGCATTGGTTTTGATAACTTTCTGTCATTCTTTGGTTGATAGTTGTGGGGGAACTTTCCTTTAGCCAAATATTTAGTAATATCTACAAACCTAGGAGATTTAGTAGACACTGTAAAGAGATATTAATCAGGAAAATTATCCTTTATAGGGGTATCAATATTATAATTATGCATCCTTGAAAGGAAATCAACAAATGTGTTTTCCTTTCCTAGCTTATCCCGAATGGTAATATTGAATTCCTGTAATAATGACAACCATTTAGTAATCCCGCCATTAGTAGTTTTCTTATTCATTATATATCTAACAATAGAATGATTTGTATGAATGAAAGTTTTATAACTAGTAATATAATATTGAATCTTATTAATGACAACAACAATAGCTAAAAACTCTTTTTTTGTTACCATAAACTTAACTCTGCATGAGCCAAATTTTTACTTGTGTCATAAATAGTATAAGGAGTTTTATCTTTTTATCCCAACACAACTCCTAAAGTTGTGTCTAAAGCATCATTTGAAATGTGAAAACGGAGAGACCAATTAGGCCCTCTTAAAATTGGTGCTTCAATAATTTTTCACTTCAATGATTCAAATACTTTTTGGTAGTCAGAATTCCAAAGAGAATCACAATTTTTTGTAAGTTTAAAGAGTGAAGAAGCTATTTTTGTGAAGTTTTCTATGAATCTTTCATAATATCCTGCAAAACCAACAAAATTATAACATATTTTTTACCAGTAGGAACTAACATTCTAGAAATTACCTCTACCTTAAATGCATCCGCCTTGATTCCATCATCTGAAATACGACGGCCTAAAACAATTCCCTCATTAAACATCATAGAACCTTTCTCATGAATTAATTAAAGATTTGCTTCTTTACATCTAACGAGAATTTTTTCTAACTTTTCGAGTGCTTCAAAAGTATTTCCATAGATAGTGAAATCATCTATGTAAAATTCTACACAAACATGAATCAAATTAGAAAAAGATACCTAAAACTACTCTTTAGAATGTTGGAAGTGCATTACATAACCCAAAAGGAAGTACCCTATAAGCATATGTACCTCCTGGACATGTAAAGGTTATTTTGACTTAATCGTTTGGTGCCAATTGGATTTGGTTATACCATTGAAACCATCAAGAAATGAAAAATATTTCTTCCCTGCTAAGGTATCTAGTACTTGATAAATGAACAGAAGTGGAAAATTATCTTTTAAAATAGATTTATTCAATTATCTATAATCAATGCACACTCTCCACTTTCCATTATTCTTAGGAACAATCACTAAAGGTAAGACCCATTAACTATCTAATATTGGATAAATGAACTTCACATTAAGCCATTTTATAGTTCCTCCTTAGCAATTTCTTTCAGATCTGGATTCACCCTTCTCTGAGGTTGTTAACTGGTCTCGCATTTTGCTTAATATAATCAATATATTCTCATGCATATGCTGAGGAATCTTTAGTAGCATCTTAATCAATTGTTTCTTTTGGAATTATTCTAGATTACTATTAATATTTAATGTTTTTTGTGGAAAATTTTCCAATAAAGAATTGCCAAACTTTTCCATAGAATGTAAAGCTACTTTGGATTTCCCATATGATAAATATTCAATATTACATTACTCTTGAAAATTGTTATCTTGTTCACAATATGAAGAAAAGTCATTATTGTTCGTCAAATTTATCAATTGATCCTCCTCATCTATTTGTGAAAAAGTAAATACAAGTTGAAAATCTTCAAATTCTTCATTATCATCATAATCCAAACTTAACTTCTACTTCAATTATTGTTTTTGAAAGTGGATACAATGTGAATTTTTTAGTAGAAATTCCATTAGAAATGTACATATCACATCATCTACAACTTATGAATGCATGAACTATAACTAGCCAAGGTCTACTAATGATTAAGGGATGGCCTCCTAAATTATTCTTGGGAGTTAAAATCATAAAATCAACAAGATACTGTTATGAATTGAAAGATACAAGTACGTATTCTAATATACCATTAGGTTTAATAACATATATTTCTACTAACTATAATAAAGTTGGGCTATATTAAAGATTAGGAAGCTTTAATTGATCCATAGTGTGCTTACTCATAATATTAATGCCTACTCCTAAATCAATCAGAGTGTTTGTAATCTCAGTACCATTGATGTGAATTTTTATAATAGGGCTACTTGGATCTAAATGTTTTTGAACGATTCATTTCCCCATAATAATATTTGCAATCTTTCCTAACAATTGAATATTTTTGACATCTTTTGATCCAAACTGGATCATTATATTGTTTTTCATCCATATTGATGCATTCAGAATGGAAAAAGTGTAGGAATCAGCTCATGTAACCATTTTTTATCGTCTAGGATATTTTTTAGGCATCAAACAACGTTTTATTGGGGTAAAATTTTCCGCTTTAGAACCACACCTTATCATTGTGCTCTATAGATAGAGATCTTTCCAACAACGCAAGAAGCACATCAATCAGAGTTTGTTTTTCAATGTTATGCCACTCAGAAGTTAACCTTCCTATTTTCACACTTATAATTTGGGAGAATGTTGTGCCAACCCCCATTATTCATGGAAATAGGGGCTAGCCATGTGATTATGATGTAAAAGAATCTAGAAGAGTCTATATTGTAACTCCTGTTAAGCATTGATGTAGTCAAACTTACCCACTAATAGGCTATCAGGTTGCGTTATAATTGGGCCACTAGGAGGAAGAGGCATTCCATTCTTTCGAGTGAATTTGTTCCATAACTAAGCAAAAATAGACAAGAGGGATACGAGGTGTATTGTGTGATGTTTCTCCTCTTGAAGTTTGTAATCTATTATTAGGACAAACATACTTGTGGAAGCAACATGTTGTATATTAGTCTAGACCTCACTTTGTTATTATTTCTTTGGCTAATACGTTACATAGGATACTGGAGGTCACCCCACCTACCACCGCCTCTTTGATCTCTGCTAAGAAATGCAGTAAGGTCATCTCCCAAACTGGGAAATTTGTTTTCTTTCTGACTCACTCTCAAAGTAAGGGGAGGAGCATAGCCACATCCACGACCCCTGGGAAGGGTTCCTCCACGTAGCAAAAGTAGGTGGATACGGTCATGGAAGAATACAGAGACATATTCTCCTCACCCACATGGGTACCCTTGCACTATTAGGTCAACCATTCAATCGATCTAACTCCCAGAGAACCTCTACCCGATGGGCTGATATATCACCGCTCTATTATGGAAAATTCCAAGTATAAGTAGCAACATGATCAATATTGGTGCTTCACAAGTTTCAGGTGGGCGACAAATTTTGGTTGCATTTGCAGAAAGAATGCCTTACCAGAGACCATCGGAAGCTCAAACCACTCCGATATGGTCATTACACCATTTCCAAGGTTATGGGAGATAATACTTTTGAGCTCAGCATTCCTGAATTCCTTGCCCTTCACCCAGTGATCAATGTGGATTCCTTCGACTGTACTTAACACCATTTTTGGACACATTAGACATTGCAGAACAACTCACACCAACAAAATTAAACCCACACTACATGGAATAGAGCACAACTAATCGAAATATGGACACACAGGTCAAAAACACTCGCAAGTAGAAGATCCAACTATATTGGGTTGTCAAAGCTAGCGAACTCCTGCACCAAGGCAAGTGGCTCACTAGGGACCAAGTTTAGCAAAAGTTTACCCATCTCATGGAGGTGTTCAATGCAATGGGGACCATTGCTTCCTAAGGGGGGAGGACTGATCCAAGTGGATTTTGGTGGCCACCTACCTATTCCACTTGGACCCCCACCACTGTCGCTTTTAGTTTTTAAGTTTCCTTATTTGTAATACAATTTACTATTTTTGTCATCTTTTTGGATCCAGAACTTTCGGAGTTGTTTTGAGGCCCTAAATGAAGTTTTAAAAAAAAAAATGGGGCTAACATTGGTTATAAATTGATGTTGGCCACTCGAAAGTTGTATTCATTAGATAGATCTTTCTAATGAGTTATTGTGCCTGTGAAACATATATCGTATGCCAAAGTTACAACCCCAGGAAGTTGATGTACCAATTTACCCAAACGAGGCTCATAGTTTGGTGCTTCATCTCTTAGGGTTAGGTTTTCGAATGTTTAGGGCTTTCCATTATTTCTTAATAATAAATAGGCCTTGGAGCCTCATTGTAACACATTTCAGAGCAATGTAGCCACAACATCTCTTCTCAGAGATAGGCTACCATCACCCAAGCTAGTCTTATTTCCATTCTATTTGTAAGCATATCTCAGCATTTGATATTAATGAAATGAAGTGTTATTTCTGCTGCATCTTTGTATTTATGGTTATATTTGTAATTTGTTGCATTCATGTTTAAACCTGGATCAGTGGCATCAGAACAGTCTTCTATTTCTCTATTTTTCTTTGCATGTCTCAACAAGGTCAGGATATAAGGAGTTAGGGCTTGAACTGGTTGAACCTTTGCAAGACCAACCTCGTAAATCCCAATGATCTTCCATGGTAGATGAAAAGAAAGATGAGGGGGCAAGATATCCTTTCAAAATATTGCTCAAAGAAGCCCTTGAGTGATAGAGGAATGCGATGATGGACAACTTTGCCTAGATCCTTCAGTGGCTACCCAAAGGCGATGCATCTACTTCTGGTAGCTACTCTAGAAGCGCCACACCCTTTAAGGTACACTTTAACTTTGACATCCCCATATTTGAAGGTCAAATAGATGCAGATGCCATAGATAAATGGTTGAATCTGCTAGAAGACTATTTTTCTATTCATGATTTTTTCAACCGAGAAAAGATTACTTTTGTACTTCTCAAAGCCACCCTCCACGTCAAGGACTGGTGGGAAACCTATGGTGAGCAGAAGGACAAGAGGGAACTCTCACTTTTTTCAGTCGCACCCACTTGGAATTCATTTTAGGAAATCATCAAGGAGTTGTGCTACCCTATCAGGATCTATGAGGATAAATACATAAAGTGGACCATGTTGCGACAGGGAAGGGACCAAGACATGCTGAATTTTACCCTTAACACAAAGTTGGGTATTAAGAATTCTGACCAGCATTTGGCACTCAAATACCGTGGTTGCTTACACAGGTACATTCAGGACGAGATGGAGTTCTTGGACATCTCCTCTCTCAGCATGTGTACTGATCCGCTGTTAAGATCGAGTAAAAGTTTAAACAAAAGAATTGAGACTTTGGATCTGTGAATCTAAAGCAAGGGAAAGGTGCCGCCAAACTAGAGAACAAAGGACAAAACCAAAGTGGGGTGACCCAAGACAATCCGTCAAAGCCGTAAGAAATGAACAACACCACGAAGTTAAATAAGGACACATGAAAGTGGTGTGAGTTCCATAGGATCCCCACTCATAACACAAGTGATTATCGGGACAAGCAGTCATTGGTGGCCCAGTTGAAGGCTAATTAGATGCATGTTTCGACTCTCAGTTAGAACCCAACTAGAGGAATGACAAAGTGAAGGAGATTATTGATGCAAAGCCCAGTGCCACTGTTTCCACAACCAAGATCCATAAGAATGAGCCTGAAGATCGAGAGGAGGGGGAGCGTCTTGTCCACTCACAAATGTGGGTGAAGGGTTCGCTGCTACAATTCATTGTCGACAGTGGGAGCCAAAAGAAAATCATTTTAGTAGAGGTCATGAAGCGGTTGGGTCTATTAACTACACCACACCTATAGTTGTACATTATCAGGTAGCTTCAGAAAGGACGAGATCTTCGAGTCAGCTAGCAGTGTCACCTTCCCTACAACATCAAGCCCTTCATGGATGAGGTATTGTGTGATGTTGTTCCTCTTGAGGTTTGTGATGTATTATTAGGAAAACCATACTTGTGGATGTGACATGTTGTATATGAGTCTAGACCTTGCTTTGTTATTATTTCTTTGGGTAATATGTAATATAAGATTCTGGAGGTAGCCCCACCTACTACCGTCTCTTAGATATTTGCTGAGAAATGCAGTAAGGTCATCTCCCAGACTGGGAAATTTGTTTTGTTTTGATTCAGTATCAAAGTAAGGGGAAGAGCATATCCACATAGATGACCCCAGGGAATAATTCCTCCACGCTACAGAAGCATGTGGATATGTTCGTGCAAGAATATAGGGACATATTCTCCTCACCCACATGGTACCCTTGCATTTCTAGGTCAAGAATTCGTTTGAACTATCTCTCGGAGCACCTCTACCCAACGGTACGATATATCATCACTCTATTATGGAAAATTCTAAGTGCAAGCAGTGACATGATCAACATCAGGTTCCACACAAGTTTCAAATGGGCGAGAAAGTTTGGTTGCATTTACAGAAAGAATGCCTTACTAGACCCCATCGGAAACTCAGACCACTTTGATATGGTCCTTGTTAGCTTTGCTACATACTTTGACATTTTGAAGGTCAAATACAAGCCTAGCCATGTTGTTTACGCTCAAAGAGGACCCGCACCGGTCACCTTCCTCCTTCTCCTTCATGCTACTTACACTCTCATAACCCCCGCTACCTCCGTTTTACCTCTAAAACCATGTATAAACCCATGCTCCCTCAGGCCCCCGAGTGCGGAGCTTAAACCATCATATAACTATGTTCACATGATCGCGCGCCTTCACAAGCTCTTTCCCCATCACATCCAACGAAAACCCGTGCAATCAACCCCCCGCCATCCGATCATCTCCGCCATGATCGTACAACGTTTGCTCTCCCTGTGCCCGTAAACCGACCGCACAATAACTCGCGACAAAAAGTGGTTTCGCCCGCTCCACGCCGCCACGCGTCACATGTTGAATGGGATCACACGCCATTGTAGCTTTATCGCCCGACTGTCAACAGTGGTGTGGGCAATACCATTTACCGCCCGTCCTCCGTCCCCGCCCGTTAACTCCCATGCATCTCCTCCATTCGATAGCCGTTGGATCTGCCCACCCGAGATCCAACGGCTCACGATCATCTTGTTCCCGATACCTCCCGCCAAATGATCTCCACCATTTATCTGCTAGATCCAACGGCTGCTTTTCTCCTTCCATCCTACTCGTACATCCGCCATGCACTCCCCTCGCCCTGATCTTTCCATGCGCCCGAAGGACGAAGATGACCGTCTACCTGTACCTGGTGCATTTCCTCCTCAACCACTGCATTCAACAGACTGTATACCCGAGAAGAAGAAGGACAAGGCTTGAGCAGAAATTTACATTTAACAAGCATGGCATTTTAGCTTATATGACACTCCAGCCACTTCAGAGGACAACAGAGCACCCGAGGAGATCAAATTCATCTGCTACAGCAAGAAATTGCACTCAGAATTTCTACCAGACAGTTAAAGTGGTTGGTGGTCAATTATGACCCCTCCACACCTAGAATGGTCGAGTGCCTCTGTAATGAAGCTCTATATATACACAGAAAATAGATGTAATCAAGGTTGATGGTTGTTGTTTGATGTAAGGTTCAACTTTTGGAGACTGTAACTACTTTGATACTTGCAACGTCTCATCTTCATTTTCAGCTAATACAAGCTTCTTTTGTTGTTAATTGCTCACTTTCCATTCCTATTCTATTCTAGGTTGTGCCTGTTATGCAGTTTTCCTGAACTCTTGATGTTTAGCATTAGAGGAGCTGTCATCCTACCTCTGTGTTAGAATCTTGTATGTCTCAGTGAATGTGTTATTCAGGTTTCTTTTCGCCTAATTCCAGAGAGATGTCATCCTGTTTGTGTCTTAGGGAATTAGATTTACCTCTTTACTAGTTGCAGCCGGCCATCACAAGGTTTTGTGTATCTGCTGGTGTGGTCATTATTCTCCGTATTCACCCAATCCTTAAACTGTGAGTAATTGGTGGTATAAAGCCTTGTTGTCTGGGGGTATTAATGCATGCTTGGAATTAAGCATAGTAGAAGTGGTTATCTGGCTCGAACAAGCATCATTGCTTCCATTCATCCATTTCCAACATTAAGTTGAGTTTGTAATGTTCCTGAGCATCTCCGAGCTACAACCTAGGAGAGTTTCTTGGGGTGATAACATTAATTGGTGGCGCTGCCGGGGAGAGGAGATTGAAGCTCAGTTTCCCTGGGAGAATGACACAGTTCCATCTTGGATGATAGACAATGTCTGGACACATTTCTAGTTGTAATCATCTATCTGGTGACTCTACTAGAGAACCAACCTAGTGGCAACTCCACATCACAGTCCTGGCTCAGTTTGTGAGGCATACTCAGAGAAATCCTCAGAAATCACCAGCTGACCCAGTGCTTGACCATGAGAAGATCATTAAGCAGAAGAAAGCATCACTAAAAGGAGCATTAGGATCAGGTAAGCCAAAAAAACCTTATGTATCTCTGCAAGAGGGGCCTATAACTGAGAATATACATTTTGAAGATATAGAGCATGGTATTGATAATGAAGGAATACCCTCAGAGATTCATAAAGCTCCTTGTCCATTTAGTTCCCCTTTGAATCTCAGTCCAAAGAAAGTCTCCCATACAGTCCATCATATTCCTTTGCCTCTGTCATCTATTACACTACTCCCTACCATTCAATCTGCCAGTATCCTCCCACCTACCCCAGTCATGGCAGGAAAACAAGAACACACGAAGATGGAAAGAATCATAGCTGCCAGGTATGGACCCTTGGTCTTGCCTATCCCTTTGAATGCCATGCATGCTGGAGAGTATCAGAAGTATATGCCTAAATTCACTGGCACAGAGGGAGTAACAGTTGAAGAACACCTTGAAGCTTTCTATAGTTATGCTAATAACCTGGATATCAGTGAGGATGATGTGTGGATGAGAGTTTTTGTCCAGAGCCTTGATGGAGAGGCCCGAAAATGGTTCAGGGAACTGGCCCCTAGGTCTATTACTGACATTGAAGCCTTAGATGATGCATTTTTGAAGCACTGGGTAGATAAAAAAGACTTCCTATACTATCGTACTGAGTTTGGAAACTTGAAGAGGGAAAATGGGAAATCATTGCCTGATTTTAATAAGAGATTTAACAGTATGTATAGTAAGATACCAGCTGAAGTAAAGCCTACTCCCACCTCTGCCAAACTCACCTATGCCAATGCCTTTGACTTTGATTTCTGCCTACTCTTAAGAGAAAGAAGATGTGCCACTCTGGCTGATATGCAGGATGCAGCCCTAGAAGTAGAATCTAATATTATGGCTGCAGAAAAGCTTAAAAGTCATGCTAACAGAAGGAGGCAGAGAGGCGAGGCTTCTTCTTCCTCTACTTCATCTCTAGAACCTAAATTGGATAAAATGACTAGAATGATAGAGTCATTGGCTACTGAGATATATAAGCTGAAGGTTGAGCAAAACACTGGGAAGGAAAGGTTTCCAAGCACATTTTCTCCAAGAAATCCAAATCCATTCAGAAGAGCAAATGAACAATTGCAGGTCATTTAGAGGGGTAAAGAAGCAAATGAAGAACAAAGGCTTAAGGCTCCTTTTCAAAACGTAGTCATGGAGGAGGATCAGTTTGAAGAAGAGGATGAAATTCATTGCATGGAAGATAAGGGCAGTGCTGCCTTTTTGACATTGGCTGCCTACGAAGAATCATTGTTGCAGGACCAAACCAGTCAAAAGTGGGAAAGAGAGGTTGTTCTGGAAACTGATGAGCAGCAAAGATACAGTCTAAGGTCAAAAGCAAACAATGTCAAGGAGAATCCTGCCCAAGGAGCTGTTGTCCCAATAGAGCAACAAAACATTAGACAGAAAAAATCAGCAGCCGATTTAGTCATCCTCAAAGCACCAGCTCAGGAGGTAAGAGGTCCTGACAAGTCCCCTTCCTCTTTCAGCTTTGAATCAGAAGTTCAGAAGTTAAAAATATCTATACCTCTGATAGAACTGGTAAAGAGAAAAGCTTTTAGAAAGCCTATCCTCGATGCTCTTGAGCTGAAAGCCACTCAAACCTCCACTGACTATGTCAATTTTCAAGATGATAAGCCTGCAGTTGTGCTTAGCCCAATGACAAAACCTGCTGATGATAATTCTCCATCATTTTATGTCTCCTTGACCATTCATGAAAAAATCCTCCACAATTGCCTACTAGACACTAGGGCTAGCCACAATTTGATGCCTAAAGCTATCATGGAAGAGTTAGGCCTTGATATTACCAGACCATATCATGATTTATTCTCATTTGATTCAAGGAAGGTAAAATGCCTAGGATTAATCAAAGACCTAGCTATTACCCTAACTCAGCTGCCCATGAAGAGTATGATGATGGATATTGTGGTAGCAGATGTCCCTCCCAAGTTTGGCATGCTGCTGTCCAGAGGGTGGATTAAGAGACTAGGTGGGACATTACAGAATGATCTATCTTATGCCACCGTCCCAGTTTTTGGAGGAGAAATCAGGAGATTGTACAGAGAAGCACAACTGGTATACATCAACAGTGATGAGAAGAATCCTTCTAATAATCCCATTTATGTTGTGGAAACTGATTTTGGAGCATGTATCCTCCAAATTGAAGAATCCTAGAATGCCTCATTACAACTCAAGAAACCAATAGTTCAGGCCGAGGGAGAGCAAGGAAGTCAGGTTTGGGAGATGCTCTTTGATGGAGCATGTTCCAGGGAGACTGCAGGAGCAAGGGTGGTGTTGATATCTCTAAAACAGGAAAGCACACATATGTATTTTAAGCTATTGTTTCAAGTCACAAACAATATAGCAGAGTATGAGGCTCTGGTATTGGGCCTTAATAAAACTAAAGACAGAGGAATCGGGAAAATAGAGGTGTTTGGATATGCCGATCTTATCATCTAGCAAGTGAACAGAACATTTCAAGCAAATCACCAAAGGTTGAAAGCATACAGAGATGAGGTATGGAGACTCAAAGATTCTTTTAATAGTTTTTGTATCTCATACATCCCTAGAGTGAAGAATCAGCTTGCTGATTCCCTTGCTGTGTCTGCTAGCATGTTTATCCCTCCCATGCCTCCCAGACTAGTCTATGAAGTCAAAATGAAATATAGACCATCCTTGCCTGATAATGTCCAGTATTGGAAAGTTTTTGAAGATGATGATGAAGTAAATAGGTTTCTACAAGTTATTGATGAATTCTCTGAAATGCAAATTCACCAAGAGAATAAAGCCTTGGAAGAAAATTCGTAGCCCCAGCTATACATCTAGATGACCAAGAGAGGACTGCATTAACCACTCCTTGGGGCACTTTTATGTATTCCAAGATGCCTTTTGGGTTGATGAATGTTGGAGCCACCTTTCAGAGAGCTATGGATATAGAATTTGTGGGAGAGAAGGATAAGTTTGTCCTTATCTACCTAGATGATATAACAATATACTCCAGTAGCCATCACGACCATTTGTAGCATTTGAAAAGGGTGTTCCTGAAGTGCAGAAGGTTTGGAATTTCAATCAATCCTAAAAAGTCACAGTTTACTTTAGAAGAAGGCAAGTTGTTAGGACATGTTGTTTATACTGCAAGTGTCAAAGTTGACCCAAAAAGAGTAAGAACAATACAGACTTTGTCTATCCCAAGATCAAAGAAGGATATCAAGTCCTTTCTGGGAAAAATAAATTTTGTGAGGAGGTTTATCCCAAATTTTGGTGAACTTGTAAAGCATATTACCTCCATGTTGAAAAAGGGGTCAGAGATCAAGTGGACTGATTCAACAAGAAGATCCTTTGAGTCCATTAAAAAAGGTTTTATGGAAGCTCCTACCTTAAGAAATCCGAATAACAACAAGGAGTTCCATATATTTTCATTTGCCTCTGATGACACCCTTGCAGCAGTTTTATTGCACGCAGATGAAGAAGGTTCAGAACATCCAGTGGCATTTTTCAGCAAAACCATGAGAGATGCTGAGTTGAGGTATGATATCATTGAGAAACAAGCATATGCTCTTATCAAGTCTTTGAAAGATTTCATAGTTTACATTCTGCATTCCAAGATAATTGCATATGTGCCCTCTGCTTCAATAAAGGATGTCCTAATGCAGCCTAATGCTGATGGAAGAAGGGCTAAATGGATTGCAAAACTGATTGAATTTAATATATAACTGAAGCCCACCAATCTTGTCAGAGGTCAAGGCCTTGCCAGGTTATTGGCTGAAGAAAATTGCAGAATGCTAGACATAAATCTCATAAGCATAGACGCAGAAAATGGTCAAACAGCAGAAGAAATAGCTGAACAAGGAAAAAATCAATCATTGGTAGAAAATCTAGCTTCTTGTGATTGGTACTCTGCAATAGCTCAATTTTTGCTGAAGCTAGAAATCCCTCCAGGCTTTAGTGCAAGCCAAGCCAGAACTGTTAAGCTCAGGGTAGCAAAATATTGCATCCATGAAAATCTACTCTATTGGAGGGACCCCTCTGGAATGCTGTTGAGGTGTCTGGACAAAGAACAATCCATTGAAGTCATGTAGTAGTTCCATTCCAGCATATGTGGAGGACACCACTATTGGAAAACTACAGCCCATAAAATCCTCAGAGCTAGGTACTATTGGCCCACTTTATTTTCTAATGTCTTTTCATTTGTTAAATCTTGTGACAGGTGCCAAATATTTGAAGGGAAATAGCAATTGAAGTCCTTGCCCTTGAAACCAATACATGCAAATGGCCCTTTTCAGCAGTGGGGCTTAGACTTCATTGGAGAAATCAATCCACATTCCAGTGGCCAACACAGATGGATCTTAGTAGCCACTGATTATTTCACTAAATGGATTGAAGCCATCCCTACCAGAAAGGCTGATCATCATGTGGTCATGAAGTTTTTGACAGAGAATATCTTCACCAGATTTGGGTGTCCACATAAAATAACCATAGATAATGCAGCAACCTTCAGGGAAAAAGAATTGGTGGATATGTGTGACTCAATGGGCATTAAGCTCATTCATTCCACCTCATACTACCCTTAAGGCAATGGTCTAGCAGAATCTTCCAACAAAAGCTTGGTAAGGATAATTAAAAAGCTGTTGGAAGACAACAAAAAGAATTGGGATTCTAAGCTCAAATATGCACTGTGGGCTAACAGAGTGACCATTAAGAAATCCACAGGGAATTCTCCATTCAAGCTAGTAAATGGCACTGAGGCTATGTTCCCAATTCAGTTAACTCTCCCTATGGCAAAGTTCCTACAAGAAGAGCAGAATGAGGAAGAGGACATGGAAAAAGGATCACTGATTTAGCTAAAGTACACCAAATCAAAGAATAGCTGGTTGAAAAGTCTGCAGCGCATTAGGAGAAGATCAAGGAAGCTTTTGACAAGAGGAAAAAATCAAATAGTTTTCAGGTCGGGGACTCGGTTCTTAAGTGGGATGCACTGAAAGTGAAGAAAGGCAACCATGGGAAGTTTGATGCTTTCTAGAAAGGGCCTTTTATCATTTCTCAGGTCCAAGGGAACAATACCTTCATACTACAAAGTATGGGAGGGGAGACAGTTTTTGATGGCCTAGTTAATGGGCGTTTTCTGAAAATTTATGTTATGTAAGGTCTTTTGGCCTTAAAATTGTAAATATGTTGTTTTATCTGTTCTAGTATAGGCTCAGCTAGACTCCATGCCCAATGGGACACTAAGAAGCTTTGCTAATTTGTTTTCAGAGGAAAGGAAATGATCTGCAGTTCTTGAGACCTCAGAGGGAGGATCTCATCCCCAGAAGGAGCCAGTGTTAGCTTTGCTACATACTTTGACATTTTGAAGGTCAAATACAGGCTTGGTTGTGTTGTTTACGCTCAAAGAGGACTCGCACCGGCAATCTTCCTCCTTCTCCTTCACGTCACTTACACTCTCATAACCCTCGGTACCTCCGTTTTACCTCTGAAACCTTGTATAAGCCCATGCTCCCTTAGGCCCCCGAGCGCGGAGCTTAAACCATCATATAGTGTTCACATGACCACACGCCTTCACAAGCTCTTTCCCCGTCACATCCGACAAAAACCCATGCGATAAACCCCATGCTGTCCAATCATCTCTGCCACGATCAAACAGCGTTCACTCTCCTTGCGCCTACAAACTGACCGCATGATAACGCACGATGAAAAGTGGTTTCGCTCTCTCCCCGCCGCCATGCGTCACACGTTGAATGGGATCGCACGCCATTGTACCTTTACCACCCCACTGTCAATGGTGGTGCGGGCAATACCATTTACCACCCATCCTCTGTCCCCGTGCGTCTCCTCCATTCGATAGCTGTTGGCTCTGCCCACCTGAGATCCGACGGCTCACGATCATCTTGTTCCTGATACCTCCTGCCAAACGATCTCCACCATTTATCTGCTGGATCTGACGGCTGCTTTTCTCCTTCCGTCCTACTCGTACATCCGCCATGCACTCCCCTCACCCTGATATTTCCATGCACCCGAAGGACGAGGATGACCGTCTACCTATACCTGGTGCATTTCCTCCTCAACCACCACATTCAACAGACTGTATATCTAAGAAGAAGAAGGACAAGGCCCAAGCAGAAATTTACATTTAAAAAGCATGGAATTTTAGCTTATACGACACTCCAACCACTTCAGAGGATAGCCGAGCACTCGAGGAGATCAAATTCATCTGCTACAGCAAGCAATTGCACTCAGAAGTTCTGCCAGACAGTTAAAGTGGTTGGTGGTCAATTATGACCCCTCCACACCTAGAATGGCCGAGCGCCTCTGTAATGAAACTCTATTTATACCCAAAAAATAGATGTAATCAAGGTTGATGGTTGTTGTTTGATGTAAGGTTCAACTTCTGGAGATTGTAACTGCTTTGATACTTGTAGCGTCTCGTCTTCAATTTCAGCCAATAAAAGCTTCTTTTTCTATTAATTGCTCACTTTCCATTCCTATTCTATTCTAGGTTGTGCCTATTATGCAGTTTTCCTGAACTCTTGATGTTTAGCATTAGAGGAGCTGTCATCCAACCTCTGTGTTAGAATCTTGTATGTATCAGTGAATGTGTTATTCAGGTTTCTTTTCACCTAATGCCAGAGAGTTGTCATCCTATTTGTGTCTTAAGGAATTAGATTTGCAGACCTCTTTACTGGTTGCAGCCGGCCATCACAAGGTCTTGTGTATCTGCTGTTGTGGTCAGTATTCTCCGTATTCACCCAATCCTTAAACTATGAGTAATTGGTGGTCTAAAGCCTTGTAGTCTGAGGGTGCTAACGCATGTCTGGAGTTAATCATAGTAGAAGTGGTTATCTGGCTTGAACAAGCATCATTCCTTCCATTCATACATTTCCAACATTAAGCTGAGTTTTTAATGTTCTCGAGCATCTCAGAGCTACAACCTAGGAGTGTTTCTTGGGGTGATAACAGTCCTTACACCATTTCCAAGGCTGTGGGAGACAATGGTTTTGAGCTTAGTATTCCCCCATTCCTTAGCCTCCACAAAATGTTCAATGTGGACCACCTTCGACCATAATTCCCACCATTGCTAGACACATCCAACATTGCATAACAACTCACACCAACAAAATTAAATGTAGACTTATGGAACATACCACAACTTATTGGATTATGGACATACATGTTAAGAACATGTTGTAGTGGATACAACCACCTTCCAAAATTTTGCCTTAGCTTCGTTTTGAAGCCTCCCTACCAATCATCCTTAGCAGCATGTCTTGCAATGTCAAGTACATAGGCTTCAGCTAAGTTTCAGTGTCTTGCTAACCTGTGCATGTATCTTGTTTGCCTCCCACCTGAAGATGAAATTACGGACTTAGGAAAATTTATGGTTGAGATGCTCCCTCTAAAAATTGCACAATTTTGGAGGGGAACCAACCTTCCCTCCATAAATTACACAATCCTTATCAGCTCCAGAATTTCACAATCTATCTAGGCAACCCTCCCTTAGGAAATTGTGCATTCGAGACTAAAACTGGGCTTCAACCCATAAATTGCGCGATTCTAGGAGGCAGTGACCTGCTAACCCCAGAAATTGCGCAATGGCTGAGGGACAGCTATCCCTTCTCAGCCCAGAAACTGTGTAAATCCTTTTCTATGCTTGGAGACTATTGCATGTGCCTTCAAGTTGACTGGCTCCCTCCGAGACTATGCAATCCTGATTTTCATACATGGGTTGCTTTTCATGAAATAGAGAAAAAGAAAAATGCAAAATGCATCCCTAGATTTTGGGGATCTATTTTTAGCAGCTAGAGGTTACATGGAAAGATCGTGTTAGAAACTTCCCTCCAAGTGTCACTTTTTCCTAAATTTGTGGCATGCATGTCATAAGCCTCATCCTTATCAAAATTACTTATTCAATGCTATAGAGATCATTGCTCACATCGATCTTGGAGCTCTGACATCCCACATCACATCTAGGAGTCATTTGTGGCTTTTCTTGTCACTTTTTGTAGTTCGCTTTGTATGAATGTTGTTTTCTTGGTGTTTTTGAACGCTTGTTTTCATTTTAATGTATGTTAGCTTATAGAAGCATTGTTTAAGTTTTTATTTTCATCTCACTGATGTCGCATGCATGACACTGATTTGCACTAATGGTTGCCCTTACGGTGACTCGCTTCACACACATTCATGCGTTACCATTTTCTGAATCTTTCATTCATAGTTTTCATGCATGATCATTCACTCTTGCTTACACTAATTGTCTCCATGCATCTAAAAATTTTCATGTTTTCAGTCGCCCCTTGACGGGTCTGGGTTGCCTTGGTCGGGACCTTGCCTTGCCTGGATAGAAATGAACATTTATGGAAGTGAAGGCTTTTCCTTCCCTCAAGAAACTACACAAACCTGGCTAGCACTAACCTCCAAGCTTGCTCTGCACAAATTCTAGGAGGCAGTGCTCTATTGACCCAGAAAATTGTGCAATGCAATCCCTGGGCTTGTATGCCCTTGCTGGCTAAAATTGCGCAGTTTAAGTCCTCAGCAGGCCAAGCTGGATTGTGAATTGCATAGTTCCAAAATTTAGTTAACCTCCTCCTAATAGCCCTGACTATGCCTTGTGCAGTTTTGGCAGTCAGTCTCCTATCCTCCTGGTGAAAATTGCGCAATCTTCACTACCAGTCACCTAGGTGTGTTGAATGTCAGTCCTAAAATTTGTTTCGGCTTTCAACTAACATATTTCTTGCCATGAATTTTGCGATGTATCCAAGTATAGAAGGTGTTCTTGTGTCTCTCAGCAGTACAAGTACATTAGCCTCCAAGAGAGTAGGGTGAAAGGGCACTGTTGGGAAGTGCAACTGAAGATGCAGTTGAACAAGTGTCTATGGGCTTGCCTAGTTATGAAGACACCAAGAAGTTCATAGACAAAGACCTAAAGATGAAATGGAAAGACATCAATGACACTTTCTTAGGCACATTGGAAGAATATCTGGAAGATCGCAGGGTCTATGTCAACATCCACAAGATTGGCTTGTACCGGATTGCATGGAGGTATCTTGTGTTTCCATGCATGGACATGATCCACTGGATTATCTTGCACATTGATCCTGAGACCATGACATTGAGTAGTGTCAGTGGGATAGATTTTTATACCTTCAGGGTGAAGTACTTTCCATAGATGTATCACTTGTCACAGCTAGTGACTACAATGGAGAAGCCCTTCAACAAACCCAACAATATCACAAACTCTAGAGATATCTTGAAGAGCTGGGTGAAAGATCCAACCAAGTTCAGGATAACACCCAGCCTAGTTTACAAGACGAAGATACTACAGAAGGCATATAAATACTTGGTCATCTTTGCATGCCACTGATACGACCAAGAGAGCACAGAGACCTTCCCACAGAGTTGGGTGATTCCATTAGACCAACTAGCCAGTGAAGGAAGGCCATGCAACTAGTTTGACATGTTGGCTCTCAGGTTGAAGGAATAGGTGACGAAAGCCCGACATCCACCTAAGGGTCAACAAGCAGAGATATACATGTTCACATATATACTAGATGCAATCTATGCTCATTAGCAGTTCCCAGGTTTGAGTTAGGCATGGACACCTTCAGAAACCTCTATACACACTTATTACAATTTTTTCTCTAAATGCAACTTCCGTGGAGTTGTCACACAATTATCAGACCACTTTGTCACCCCTTTGTACAAAATCATATTCGAGCAGGATCCACCTTGCATGTCATAGGTAACAATGGAGGCATTGATCGACATAGTAGATTGTTATGCCTCACCCCTTTGCACCTTCATACAGATAGCCTTCACATGTTTTATTGAAGTTTTCCATGGAAAAACTCGTCATGGAAGAAGTGTCATATCACATCTCGATAGGGTTGTCAGCTAGACTATAGAGGAAGAAGAAGGCACCTTGGCCCGCTCTTCATTTACGAATCGGGTTGTACGTGATACAAAATCTCAAGCATGCTGAGGCCAAAATGGAGGAGTTCAAGAGATTCACTTACGGCATCAAAAGTTTCAATCCCATATGATCCACATTTCTTGGTGAAGGAACATTGTGTGAGAGTGTGGTTTCCTTGGATCCACGGGGCGTGTCATTGGCCTAAGGAAGACCCATGGAGATATTTTCACAACTTCTCTAGGCTCAATGAACTGGTCGGCATAGTTGTGGAACTGTTAGCAAAGAAAAGCAAAGAAGCATCTCAAAGAGCACCATCATTAGCGCTAGCAGAGGGTAACGTACCTACGCATGACAAAGGAAAGAGAAATGTTGTCGACAACATAAAGGGAGAAAAAATCCACAAGTTCAAAGAAGATCCACTCATGATAAAATCAACATTGGAGATTGAGGCTAAGATGAAACAACATGACAAGATGAACACGCAAAGGCAAAGAGAGAAATGGAGGATGGATGAAATAGAAAACAAGTTGCAAGAGTTGAAGTAGCAACTCTAGGAAGAATAGGAGCTGTGCAAAAGAGAGAAGGAAGTGCAATAGGGACAGACACAACAGGAGGTGCATCATACACAGATTGATGAAATTTCACCCATACATGTTATAGACTCATCCGAGTAGATAGCATAGAGTAGACAAGGTGAACAGTCACAAAAGCATGATTTAGCTCGAGAGATTGAATAGGACATTAACCTCATGCAAAGCAAGTCCCAAGCAATCAAGGAGACACAGAGATCCTTGAAGACAATCTGGAGGCAGAGATGTACAACATATCTTTCGACGATTCACAACATAGATTTGTGTAGTCGTGCAAAGTGCCTACTCCGGATGACCACAAATATCCTACTTAGTTTCAAGAACGAGTGATCATATCCAATGTGAGCAAGCATCCAAAAACATTGGTCAATTCTACCAGATCATATGTCGAAGCCAACAAATTGAGTATTCGATTCTTTATAGTAGAGAATGAGTGAATGGCTAAGGAATTACAAGAGACCAACAATGGAGGAGAATAGATTACATCATCCGCCCAAGTAGAGTTGAGGAGAGTGATATTGGATGAAGTTTCATCTCTCGAAGTAGTCACGAGGATGTTGTATTCTAGATTTGACATCGTGCACAATTCAGTTGTTCATCTCAATAGTTGGCAGCAACATTGTGCTAGGAGAGCACGCATTTTGTCAAATTTGCACACTTTTTTTGATCGCATGCAAACATGGAAAATGAGGTACAAAGGAGCACCATTGCACTCTCAAAAGATGATGAAGCCTGAGGAAATAGAGTTGAAGGCATGCATCTAAAGTCAAATCTATAATTATGAGGAACTCCTATAACTCATCACCAGTTTGTAGGCTTCACATGCACGGGTTTTCAAAAACATGCATTTCATTGTGTGCACACACACAATCCCATCTATTGGCACACTCACCGAGGTGAAGTCAAAGAACCAATTCTGAATGAAGCTAGACATGTACTTTGATGAGCTGATGCGCATAGCCACTAGCGTAGACTTGGAGATCAACGCAGGCACTATGCATCAGTATGTTTCTGGTCCGAATGCACTCAAGAATATGATGCACATGTTAACAAATGAGTTGGATAGAGGTGCCAAATTAGTGTACCTAGATGCAACAAAGTTGAGAGTTTTCTTTCAGTAGAATGTCACCATTGAGCACGCGGACATCATCACGGACTACCAAGCTTGGCATCAGTTCTCCACCAGCAATGATCATGAGGATGTGGAAGATTTGGTCTTCCCATAGTTGTCCGAGTCTTAGTAGTGTCTTTCATGGCTTTCTCAAGCCTATTTTGTCTCACATGGGTACATGTGCATATTGTAATGTAATATCTTGTAAAAGTGAAAGACCAAGTGTCGAAAGTAGAATGTAACAATCATGTAGTAGTTGAAGAGTCATGAGCATAGGTGAAGAGTCACAAAGGGGGAATGTAACCCCTCCCTTTTCTGTTTATAGAACCTCATAACTCATTGTGCAGGCTTTTGGGAGCCAAGATTCCAATAGGTGTATATTAGAGAAATCTTGGAGTGTATTATAACGAGCCTTGGCTTCTCCACAGTGCAGAGGTAGTATATCTCTTTGGAGGAGCAGGCGGCGGTGACTGTAACATTTTGCTATCTGGACTAGTAGTTGGAAATGGTTGTATGTATGATTGGAACTTTCACTTTCTTAATATAATAGAGCCAATGTGTTTCATGCATATGTTGTTATTGTATTTCAATTGTCTTGGTTACTCTAATGATATATGTATATTTTTTCTTACTCAGGTATGTATGTACTTTTCTATATATGTATTTATGAATCTTATTGGGATGTGTTGTTGGTTTAACCATTACTTTAGATCGTTGGTTCACCAAGCTTCCATCTTGTGATGTATTTTTTCTCATTTGTTCCCTTCCAAGTTGTGTGTTTCGACTGGTTTCGAAGGGGCACACTCATTCCACTTTCCGTGTGTTAGAACCCTTCATGCACCTTCCTTGGATTACTACGCTGGTCACACCCTTGCTACCGATAAGGACATCCTACTTTCCTCTACGCGCAATTGCTTTCAAGGCAATACCATATGACCCACTGCTGAGACTCCTACACCAAACGGTCTGGGGTCTAGTTGGGACTTCTTACCGGGAAGATCCCCTGACATGTTGTTAGGTCCAACACCGTCAATGTTTCTGACGCTAGAAGGAGGTCTAGATGATAAGCTGAGTCCTCACATCCTGTTTTGAATCTTCACATATATGTCATTGAGACCATTAGGCTCATCCCTTCGTGATGTTTCTCTAATTCCAAACCTCTTGACATCAAAAGGGAATTTTTTGATCTCTTGTCGGAATTCACGTATGATGGTGAAGGCAAAGTGGCCTAGCCTGAGTACTTGCAAGACTTCTTTGCATTTCTTGATGATGCAGATGCGTTCTATGTAGAAGAGGCCAGCTTGCTACTTTCACACATACTTGGTGAATCCCCACAATGATGGTGCAACAACCTGCTGCTTCACAGCATGCACTCACTTGAGTAGTTTTGTGATCTCATTGAATCTACTTTCCATCATTTTGATCCGGAACCTTTTGAAAAAAAATTGTTAAAACAACAAAAGACTCCGCAAGAATCGCCTATGGATTTTTGGCAACGCTTTTGTGTATTAAAATTTGAAGCTCCGAAAAGCCAGATGAAGTTTCAATATATTTGGGGAAGATTCAAATACTGTCTTAACAAATCATTCAATCCCAAGATGAAGTTGAAGTTCAAACCCCACTCAACATACTTAGGTGATGGAGCTATGCAATCAAAGACAAACACAGTTATTGTCACAAGTGACTGTCCATCATCCCAACATCAAATGTATTCACCGCCACAGAGTGATGTGGGAGAACATGCACACATGTCTATTCAACTGTCATATCCTCCCAACATCACTATTCTCAACTTTCATGCAGATTTGGTTGTGAAGCCCATGGGTTGTCACATGCATTCATTACCTTAGCCTCTGTTTTCTTGTTCTCCTGATCCTCTGGATTGAATTGTCTTGTGTTCTTCCATTTCAGACTCTAAACTTGTTGTGAATGAGAATCAAGCCATTGACGGATTTTGTGTTGCGAAACCAACCTGCCCTGTCATTCATGATGAGTATGACTGGGAACCTGAACATTAACTCACGGCGAAGGATGATCTCCTTCCGTCCGTGCCTCCTCCACTTTTTCCTCACATCTTTGGTGATTCCTTGTTTAAATCCATCTACGGATGCTCCCATTGTTGATCATTCACAGAACACAGCAGATGCTAGCCCATCTTTCATCAGCAAAGAGGACGAATCATCCATTGAAAATCCACTTGATTTTTCATCTTCTTTTTCTGGAAACGCAGAGGGTGAACATTCTTGCTTCTAATCTACCCCTCTATTTGATTCATCAGATCATGAGGATGCTGATGAAATCACTTATTTTTCCAATCATAATTTTTGTGATCCATCTACTTCTATATTCGATCACGACGATAATTCTATCATTGTTGATTTTTCTAAGCCACATGTTTTTTATGACCTATCTGTCGATGAAGTCGAAACCCCACAGACTGTTGAGGCACTTCAGTCCGAGATGATGGTTATGTCAGGATCTCGTTGTCTTGAGGTTGGTTTTGCTTCTGATCAAGAGATTATTGAAACACCCAAGACTCCTCATCACTCATTTGTATGCATTGAATATCAATCCCACACACATATTTCGCTTCCTCCACCCGAATTACATGATCCCATCGCTCATGCATTGGAGGATTCCTACATAGAAAGCACATGTGGGTGATGCAGGTTGTCTTTCTTTCTCTCATCTCCTTGCATGTCACAGTCAAGAGAATGCATATGTTCAACGTCTACATGTAGTGTATCACAACACCATGGTAAGTCCACAGATTGTATGTCATGTTCTTTCACTCATTTCTTTACTATGGATGCATTTAAACTTGGAGTGTGTTTGTCTTCATTGTTATATCTTTCATGTTTGCTGGTTCGCTTGACTATGCTATTTGTGAACCATGCCTTCACCAACATGGGTTGACCAATGCGCCGATCACTGCATTGGAAATATCACATCATGTGATGATTCCCATGCAACGTTAGTTTAGGAGTACAAGTAGTGTTTGCTTCTTGTCTTGTTTTCTCACATGCATGTTTATTTCTTGCTTTGTCTATTTGTTTTCTTACTCTCTTTTATTTTGCATTTTCCTTCTACTTGTTGCTCTTTTAGTTGTTTATTTTCTTGTTTACGTTTGTAGGTTAGTTTCGCATGAAACCATGTGTGACTCTTGAAACAAGTGAGGGTAAAGTGCAAGAGGACTTGTGAAATTATCAATACTTGGTTATCTGTTGTCATGTCTCTATATGTAGGAAATGTTGTCTTCATTCCATGATACACCAATGGAAAATACATGCTTTTTGAAGTGAACCTTGATGAAAACACAACGCTTGCATGCTAACTAGTATCACCTACTCTAGTCGGTTGTTTTGGGTTAACCCTTCTCAGCTCAGTCAAGTAGAGTAAGGTGAGGGGGGAAACCTTAGCAAGCACGTCAGAGGTATATAAACAACCTTTTCTGCTCTCAATACATTGGGATCCCTCTTCTACCTCTGAAATGAATAAGTGTTATGCACAATTATAAAAAATGAAAAAAAAAATGAAAATGTGAAAATCTTGAAAAATGAAAAATGAATAAGGCGAAATAAGGGAAAGGCTTCCTGCGTAGGGAGGTGATGCAAGTAACTTCACTGGGATACTAACTAGGCTCGCTGGCAGTGGAGTGATGCTTGTGTTCTTGCGTGACTCCGTCAGCATACTATCCAGGCTTGCTGGCAGTGGAGCAACACTATAGATGAAGCTTAAACTTTGACTATCATATTGCTTATGCACCAATATACTCCTCATCCCAGTCAAAACAACTGTGTCGACTTGGCTTGGAATGTGTGCTGACCAACCAAGAGCATGGAAGATGCTACATCTTTCAATCAAGCTAGTGTGGGAGTCAAGATGATCAGAGAACTAAACAATACTTCCGGAGGTGTTAGACTTTCTTTTCACGAAATAAGGTCTATTCAGAGAGTTGGAGTTCTATGAGTGTGTCGCCAAGTGTTGTAGTGGCTAGAACCACCCAAATTTTTTTGCCTTAGCTTCATTTTGGAGCCTTCCTACCAACCATCCTTACTAGCATGTCTTGCATTTTCAGGTACATAGGCTTTGGATGAGTTTCAGTGGCTTTCCAGCCTGTGCATGTTAGCTTGTTTGACTCCCACCCATAGGCCGTCATTCTGGACTTAGGAAAATCTCTTGCTGAGATGATCCCTCCGAAAATTGTGCAATCTAGCCCGACACTAGGCTTCAGTCCAAAAATTGTCCAATTCTAGGAGGTAGTGACCTACTGACCCCATAATTATGCAATGCCTGAGGGATAGCTAGCCCTGCTCAGCCCTGAAACTGCGCAAATCCCTTTCTAGGCTTACAGACTGCTGCATGTGCCTTCAGGTTAACCGACTCACTCTTGGACTGAGAAATCCTGATTCGCATGAATGGGATGCATTTCCCGAAATAGTGAAAAATAAACATGCAAAAAGAATCCCTAGATTTTAGGGACATATTTTTACTAGCTAGAGGTTACATGCAAAGATTGTGTTAGAAACTTCCCTCCAAGTGTCTTTTTTTTTAGATTTGTGGCATGCGTGTCATAATCCTCATCCTTCTCAAACTTATTTATTCGACATTGTAGAGCTCATTCCTCACATCAATCTTGGATATTTGATATTGCACATCACATATAGGAGTCTTCGACACATTCAGCTTAGCTTTTTCCTAGTAAGTATGCTTTTCATGTCATTTGCTCCTTCTCTGTCGCTTTTTGTATTTCGCTTTGTATGAATGTTTTTTGCTTGGTTTTCTTGAGTGGTTGTTGTCGTTTTAATGTATGTTAGCTTGTAGAAGTACCATTTCAGTTTTTATGTGCATCTCACTGTTGTTGCATGCATGACATTGTTTTGCACTGATGGTCACTGTTGTGGTGACTTACTTCACACACATGTAAGTGTTCCCATTTTTTGAATCTTGCGTTCACTGTTTGCATGGATGATCATTCACTCTTGCTTACACCTAGTCTCGCCATGCATCCAAACCTTTTCATGTTTTCAATCACCCATTGGTGAGTTTGGGCTGCGTTGGCCCAGACCTTGCCTTGCCCAAACAACAATATGCATTTATGGAAGTGAAGGCTCTGCCTTCCCTCTATAAATTGTGCAAACCTAGAGAGAACTAACCTCCAGGCTTTCTCTACATGATTATGGTAGGCAGTGCCCTGCTGACCAAGAAAATTGCATAATGCAGTCCCTGAGATTGCATGCCCTTGCTAAATGAAACTATGAATTGTGAAGTTTCAGTCCTCATCAGGCCAAGCCGGATTGTCCATTGCATAGTTCCAGCAATCAGTCAACCTCCTCACATCCCAAACTATGCCTTGAATAATTTTGGTAGTCAGTCTCCGAGCCTCCCTGTGAAAAATGTGCAATCTTCAGTGCTAATCACCCAGGTGTGTTGAATGTCACTCCTCAGATTTGTTTTTGTTTTCAACTAACATATTTCTTTCCATGAGTGTTGCTATGTCTCTAAGTATAGCAGGTATTCATCTATCTCTCAACAATACAAGTACAATGGCCTCCAAGAAAGCAGGGTCAAAGGACACCATTGGAAGTGCAACTGAAGGTGCAGCTAAACAAGTGTCTATGAGCTTGCCCATTTACGAAGAAACCAACCAGTTCATAAACATATACACCAAGATGAAATGGAAAGACATCAATGCCACTTTCTTAGGCACATTTGAGGAAGATCAGGAAGACCGCAGAGTCCATGTCAACATCCACAAGTTTGCCTTGTACTACATTGCATGCAGGTATCTTGTGTTTCCATGCGCGGACATGATCCATTGCATTGTCTCGCACACTGACCTTGAGATGATGCCATTGAGTAGTGTCAGCAAGACAGAGCTTGCTACCTTTAGGGTGAAGTAATTTTAGTAGATCTATCGCTTGTCATAGTCGGTGATTACAATGGAGAAATGCTTCAACAAACCCAATAGCAGCACAACCTCTAGAGATATCTTGAAGAGCTGGGTGAAAGAGCCAGCCAAGCTCAGGACAACACCCAACCTGGTTTACAAGAAGAAGATGCTATAGAAGGCATATCAGTACTTGATCATCTTTGCATGCCACTTGTACAGCCAAGAGAGCACTGAGACCTTCCTGCAGAGTTAAGTGATTACATTGGACCAACTAGCTAGCGAAGGAAGGCCATGCCACTAGTTCAACATGTTGGCTCTCAGGTTGAAGGAATAGGTGACTAAAGCCCAGCATCTGCCCAAGGGTCAACAAGAACATATATACATGTCCGCATACATACTAGATGAAATATATGCCCGTCAGAAGTTCCAAAGTTTGATTTGGGCATGGACACCTTCAGAAACCTCTATACACACTTATTGCGGATTTTTCTCTGAATCCATCTTCTGGGGAGTTATCACACAGATATCAGACCACTTTGTCTCCCTGGTGTAAAAAATGATATTCGAGTAGGATCCACCTTACATGTCACAGGAAACAATGGAGGCATTGATTGACATAGAAGATTGGTATTCATCACCCCTTGGCACCTTCAAACAGATGTACAATGCGGAGAAGCCTTCACATGTTTTACCGAAGTTTTCCATTGACAAGATCATCATGCAAGAAGTGTCATATCACATCTCGACAGGGTTGTCATCTAGACTGCACTGGAAGAAGCAGGCACCTTGACATGTTTTTACTTTATGGATCGGGTTGTATTAGATATGTAATATCAAGCTTGCTGAGGCCGAAACAGAGGATTTCAAGAGATTCACCTTCAGCACTAGAAGTTTCAATCTATATGACCTGCATTGTTTGGTGAAGGAACATTGTCTGAGAGTGTGGTTTCCTTGGATCCATGGGGCATGTCATTGGCTTGAGGAAGACCCATGGAGATATTGTCACAACTTCTCCAGGCTCAATGAACTAATCGGCACAGTTGTGGAATGGTTAGTACAATAGAGGGAAGCAACATATCAGAGAGCACCATCCTGAGAAACAACAGAGGGTAACGCACCTGCGCATGGAAAAGGCAAGAGAAAGGTGATTGACAACATAGTGGTAGAACAAAGCCTCAAGTTCAAAGCAGATCCACTTGTGATGAAAGCAGATTTGGAGTTTGAGGCTAATAGGTGATAGCGCGAGAGGAGGAACGTGCAAAGGCAAAGAGAGAAATGGAGGATGGAGGAAACAAACAAGGAGTTGCAATAGTTGAAGCAACAACTTTGGGAATAATAGGATCTGCGTAGAAGAGAGAAGGAAGCGCGGAAGGGACAGACACAGCAGGAGGTACAACATGCACAGATTGATGAAACTATGCCCATATAGGTTATAGATTCATCTAAGCAACTGGCATAGACTAGACATGGTGAGAAGTCGCAGGAGCAGGACTTAGCTCAAGAGATTGAACAAATGCTAGAGAAAATGGATATGGATGTGGTGCAACCAAAGTCCGAACAGGATATTGACCTCATGTCTCATAATCGAGAGGTCACCCCACCACTTTGCTAGATCCGGAAGTAGAGAAGGTCCCAAGCAATCAAGGAGACATAGAGATCCTTGAAGACAATTTGGAGGCGGAGATGCACAACATATATTTCGACGAGTCGCAACATAGAGTTATGCAATTGGGCAGAGTGGCTACTCTGGATGTCCACACATCTCCTATGCAGTTTGAAGATAGAGTGATCGTATCCGATGTGCATAAGCATCCAACAACATTTACTGATGCTACTAGAGCATATGTCGAAGCCACCAACTCGAATGTTCGATTCTTGATAGTAGAGAACGAGCGAATGGCTAAGGAATTACAAGTGGCCAAGCAAGGAGGAGAAAATATTACATCATCCACTCGAGCAGAGTAGAGGAGAGCGATATTGGATGAAATATCATCTCTCAAAGCAGTCATGCAGATGTTGTATTCTAGATTCAGCACCATGCACAAGTCATTTTTCCATCTCAATGATTGGAAGCAGCATTGTGCTAGGAGAGAACACAACTTGTCAAATTTTCACACTACTGTTGATTGCATGAAAACATGGAGAATGAGGTACAAAGGAGCCCAACTGCACTTGCCAAAGATGATGAAGCCCAAGGCGATAGATTTGAAGGAACACATCCGGAGTTAGATCCAAAATTATGAGGAACTCCCACAACTCATCAACAGTTTGTAGGCTTCACATGCGTGGGTGTTCGGAAGCATGGATGTCATTGTGCATGTGCACATGATCCCATCTATTGGCACACTTAGCAAGGTGAAGTCAAAGAACCGAGTCCAAATGGAGCTAGACATGTACTTTGATGAGTTGATGCACATAGCCACTAGCGCAGACTTGGCGATCAACACAGACACTATGCATCAGTATGTTGTTGGTCTGATTGCACTCAAGACTATGATGTGCATGTTAACAAATGAGTTGGAAAGAGGTGCCAAATCAGTGTACCCGAATGCATTGGAGGTGAGAGTTCGATTTCAGCAGGATGTCACCATTGAGCACATGGACACCATCACATACTACCAAGCTTGGCATTAGTTCGCCACCATCGATCATCACGAGGATGTCGAAGAGTTGGTCTTCCCATAGTTGTTCGAGTCTTAGTAGTGCCTTTCATGGATTTCTTAAGCCTATTTTGTCTCACATGGGTACATGTGCAGATTGTAATGTAACATCTTATAAAAGTGAAAGACCAAGTATTGATAGTAGAATGTAACAGTCATGTAGCATTTGAAGGGTCATGAGGGTAGGTGAAGAGTCACAAAGGGGGAATGTCACCCCACCCTTTGCTATTTATAGAACCTCATAACTCATTGTACGGGTTTTTGGGAGCCAAGCTTCCTATAGGTGTATCTTAGAGAAATCTTGGGGTGTATTGTAATGAGCCTTGGCTTCTCCACAATGCAGAGATAGTATATCTCTTTAGAGGAGCAGGCGGCAGTGACTGTAACATTCCATTGTTGGGACTAGTAGTTGGACATGGTTGTATGTATGATTGGAACCTTCACTTTCTTAATATAACATAGCTTGCACGTTTCATGCATATGTTGTTATTGTATTTCAGCTATCTTTGTTACTCTAATGGTATATGTATATGTTTTCTTACGTGTGTACGTATGGACCTTTCAATATATGTTTGTATGAATCTTATTGAGATGTGTTGTTGGTTTAACCATCACTTTGGATCGTTGGTTCACTTGCCTTCCAGCTTGTGATGTATCTTTGCTTATGTGTTCCCTTCCAAGCCATGTGTTTCCACAGGTTTCTAAGGGGCGCACTCATTCCACTTTTTGTGTGTTAGAACCCTTCATGCACCTTCCTTGGCTTGATTTGCTGGTCAACCCTTGCTACCAACAAGGACATCTAGCTTTCCGTTGCATGCAACTGTGGTCAAGGTGATATCGTACGACCCACTGCTGGGACTCCTACAACAAATTCCCTGAGGTATAGTTGGGACTTCTTACCGGGAAGATCCCCTTACATGTTGGCAGGTCCAACACCATAAAAAGGACACTCATTAGCAAAATATCCAACTATATCGGGTTGTCAAAGCTAGTTAACATATGCACCAAGGCAAGTGGCTCACGAGGGACCAAGTTCAACAAAAGTTTCCCCATCTCATGGAGGCGCTCAACGCAGTGGGGGCCATTTCTTCCTAAAGGGGGAGGACTGATTCAGGTGGATGTTGGTGGCCACCTTCCTATTCCACTTCGACCCCCACTGTCAGCCGAATAAGTCATTCTTGCGGACAAGACCAACCTCCCTAGTTTCTAACGATATCTAGCGACAATCAAACCAAACAAATTATATATTTCTCTAAATATGCAATTTATAGTTAAATGCAAACAAGTGTTTTAGGCCTACCTTGGGTCCAGTGCAAGTTTGTGGAAGCCACGCTCTGTTGATCCAAATGAGCTCCCTTGTAAAGAATCTGCAAACACAAACAAGCACACACATTAAGTAGCACCTGAAAAGCCAATATAATAAAGCATACTTATCATGATGATCAAGGAATTCATGAAACAAATCACATAAGACAACTTGTTGAGAAAAATGAATCTGATTGTATTAACTTTAATCAAAGAAGAACTTTACAACCTTGGTGCCTTGATGTTGTACAAGCTCCTCCTAGGGTCTAGCAAGAAGTCTGCTCTACTTTGACAAATTTCACTCTCTTCCCAATGAAGCCAAAAGGTATGTAATCCCTCCTCTCAAGCTTAACTAGGAAGTCTCAATTCCAATAGCATTTACCCTAAAAAATGTTCAGCTTCTAACCTCTCTAGCAACCAGCCCAATGCCCTAATTTATAGTGCAATGGAGGGAAGTTACTAGGTCCACCTTCAAAGGGATAAAGCCCTCCTTCAAAGGGATAAGCTCCTCTCATCAAGGGATTAGCCCCTTCAGTTTTGGGATGCATGAACCACCTAGGAGCGAACGATCCATGTCAAGATTCCTTCTAGAATCATCTATAATTAACCACAAGTGAGTTTTTAAGAATAAACTTGTGCCTTTTTTACTTTCACAGGGGTTCGCACCCACTCCTTTAGAGACAGAGCGGGCAGGTCCACAAGTAACGTGAATAAATGGTGTGGGACCACAGGCAACAATGCGAGAAAGTGCGGAACCAGAGCTTTATTGATTTTAAAGGTCTTTCTCTCATATTCAAAGCTTGACATGAAGAGTTGAGGTTTGAGACATGCTAAGGAGGACAGTATGAATGACGATGGACCCATAATGACTTGTTGTGGTCACCAACAACCCCCCTCTTTGTTGATATTAGTAATAACATCAAGCAAAGGGGGACCCTTAACCAAAAATGCAAAAAATATTTTGTTTAAAAAATCTTTTGTATTAACTCCCTAAGAGCTATATCGCGTCGCAAAGGTAGAGAGAAGCGTTTTCCCAAAGCGCATAAATACACTGAAAAAGAGTGACGCGAGAACCCATCGCATCGCGTGCATTAAAAGCACTCAAAAAGGGAAAACCTAAGGAATCGCCGACGGCCGATATGCGACGTCGCACGTCGCAATGTCACATAAGCAGCACAGAGTGATAAAGCGAAAACCTTGCGATCTTGCGATCTTGCGATCTGCGATCTGCGATATTGGCAATTTGCGATAACACTTAATGACGTCGTAGTCCTCGATACTGCGATTCCAATCGCAGAAAGGACTCATCGCAAGAATTCTCCGACATAAACGGTAAACCCAAAATTGAGCGCGCACCTTAAGGGAAATTAATGATCGCATGCTTCAGTATCCAAGAATGATTGTATCGCGTTTTTCGAAGAGTCAAATCATGATGAGTGTCAGAATTACGCATTCATTAGAACTTAATGCTTTCATGTCAATCTTTTCGTCATTTCTCTTCTTCTTTGCGTAAACTGCAAGACATGTAACTGATATAAATCTATATGCAGGAAACATCTAAGGAAAAGAGGAAAGTGCCAATGGGGTAGCAGAGAGAAGATGCCTCCGCAAATGGATGCCGCATGTAGCAGGACCGCAGATTCCAGAGTATCACCCAACAGGCGCTGATGAAAATAGACTATCTAAGACTCAGGGTCAAAGGCGCACAAAAGCAGCGTGTTTGCAAAAGATCTTGAAGCTCAGATTGGGTAAACCAAAAAGAGAAATGCAAAAGAAGGAGGACACTCCAGAAAAGCCTGGAACAAAGAACGGAAGCAATTCTCGATACAGGGGATTGTCCAGACAACGCGACTCCTAACTCATTGAGTCATTCACACGACCAGAAACTGAAATAGCAACAGCAAAACCAGTTCGAAAGGAACCTGGGTTGTACTAAGTATACGCACAGCGAATACACCCAGCTAGAGAAAGGTTTTCGAAAATATCTTCTAGTCTGTCAGAAAGAGGTGCCAACTCTTGTTGTTTCCACTTTTATCACTCAAACGAAAGAAGAAGACAGCCAGCCGACTCTTCCCAGGCAAACGTTGCATTGCTTACAGCACTAAGGAGCAGATACAGAAATGGTTAGAAATTAGATTTGATTTTTAGAAATAAATTTGCTTTTAGTAAAAGGGCGGTCATTTGAAGCCATTCCCTAAATTTGTGTAATTAAGATTAATTAGTTAGTAGTATTTAACCCTTCTCATGGCATTTGGAGAAGGGTCCGGAAATCTGTCAAAAAACTTGTCCTCAGAACATGCACTTTTGCACCCTCGGAGGGGGTTTTTGATGAATGGATGGATCGAGATTTATTTATGTTTGCATTTTAATGTCTGTTACTGATGTTGCACTTCTATACTCTTAGCAGATATTAGAACAAGTAGAAATAAATCGTTATTGCTTGAAGTTTATTAGTGAAATCAGTCATAAATGGTACTTTTATCTCTTGACTAATTTCTGCTTATATTCCTAAAGTGATATGCAGCTGAGTTCTTTATATGTTAATGTATGAATGTGTGTATTACCATTTGGCACTTCTGTACGGTGGAGTCATTTATTTGTGCTTGACATATGAATAACTAATTATGCGATGTGCTGTTCACAACTGTTTTGCCTAACTTTTTATGCAGAATGGTTTATCTTAATGGATTTCTATTCTTATGATAGCTGAATGATCTTTATTACCAGCTATTGTTCGAAATCTTTCTAGATCGCATAATAGAAGAAAAATACCCCGGGTTAGCGTAGATTAGATGTATTGTTTTTCAATAGATTACAATAGCATAGAGTTAGTTTAGAAGTTAGAATTAAATTAGCTTAAAATACCCCTAGATCAATACCATCAAACTCTACACACACACACACCCCTCACATTGGGAAACTGGTCCCATTACCCCCAGTCGGACCCGCTACTCCAAACGGGCAAGGAGCCGCCAACCAGGTTTCGGACCGGGTGGGTATCCCCCTTGTTGTTGACCCGATTTTGGGGCCCTCAACATATTTGGCGCTAGAAGGAGGGCACGAACTATGAATGGCGCATAAATCAAAATCTAAATACCATTCTGAGAGCAAATCACCCTCACCAACTCCGCCGACTTCTCCGGTACGATTAAACTCGGAGCTAGAAGTCGCTCGGGCATCCACCGCTGCTACACACCCTAATATATCAGACCAACTTATCATTGATCCCCCTGAACTTCAAACTTTGATTCGTAAACTCCAGGGATTCTCTATTTTTACTTAGAGGTCTGATAAATCTAAAGGCAGTGTGACTTCGCAGTACAATCCTGCTCATCCCCTGACCAGATTGAAGAGTGAAAAGTTTGGCATCCAGCCAATTGAAATCCCTCTCCCCACTAGGAAAAGAGCAAGGAAAGCACTTCCAGAGTCTGACAGAGAGACTCTTTCATCTACCTCGTCCATTTCAACTCCCTCACCGCGAAGTCAGCCACCCGCATCTTCAACCCAGATCACTCACCCATCTCCCACAACCCTTCCTCTTCAAACATCAAAGACCTTAATATCTTCATCTTCTCAGCATCAGGGATCATCTTCTGCACTTCCATTAACTAGCAGCTCAACGATGGCCCAGTCTCCATGGAACAATCCTGGGGCGGTTTTAATGCCTCCACCCCTGAGCCCTATACCGGCCCATCCTGAGAAATGGCTGCCTAAATTCAATCCAGAAGCAGGCATGCTAGCCGAAGAACATATCAATAATTTCATGCTTTCTGTTAATCTCAACGGAGTTACTAACGAAGACGTTGTTGTCCGGCTTTTCCCTTATACAATGCAAGGAACAGTCGGGTCGTGGTACTTTTCGTTACCTTCCGGATCCATCACAAGCTGGGACATTTTTCAAAGTCAGTTCCTCACCAAGTTTGGTGATGACAGATCCATGGCGACATTGATCAATGACCTATCTAATCTTAAGGCTGAGGCTAGAGAACCCATTAAATATTTTAACTTACGGTTCAATAAGATCCTCAACAAAATCCCCGCTGCTTCACAACCCAACGAGGAAGTAAGATGTGAATGGTACATAACGGCTTTACCTCCAAACTTGGCTATCTTCGTAGATAGGGAAAACAAGACCACCTTAGTTGACAACTTGACAGAGGCGTTAGCAGTGGAAAAATGCGTGGTAGCCCTAGAAAAGAGATCTGCTATAGAAGAACACAAATCTAAGAAGATCTCTTTCAAAGAAGACACCAAGAAGAAGCAAACGAAAGATCCTTTCGATTTGGAAGGATTACAAAAAGTGTTGAAAGCCATGTCCAATGAGATGATTGATATTAAGAAACAAGTAGCAGAGACTTCTTCGAAAAAGCCCTATAGGAATTTTAAAAGAAATCCTCCCATGGAGGTAAAACCACCCAGTGCTGTCTCAAACGTTGAATCTGAAGAAGACGAAGAAGAAGAGAATACCACTGAAGGGCAGACCGACGATGAAGAAGTTGTAGAACTACAAGGAATGTGGGACTTCATCCTCCCACAAGAAGAGGATCAAGAAGCATTTCCTGTTAGCACGAGAAGCAAAAATCAACTTGATCCTACCCAAACTACCCCAAAACAAAAGGGCGCAAGCCCTGCAACAAAAGATAAGGTCGCAACAAAAAAGATAATTGCTAAAGCGACCTAGTTTAGCCCAGTCCAATCTGATCAAGCACCTCCATCAAGAACACTGATAGTGTCGGATGAAAAGGAGTATAACATCATTGATGACATGAAGAAGACTAGGGCTAACATCACTCTTTATGAATTGAGTAAATTGAAACACCAGCAGAAAATAATGATGAAAGAATTACATGCTGTGCCTACTACATCTTTACCTACAGCTGTAGCTTCCCACAATCTGGGAAGGCCTCCAACCAACGCGATCAATAAGATTGATCCAAATGACATCGCCTTGATTGGAGGAAGATCAAGATCTCATACTCCTCCTTTTCTTCTCACATATGAAATCTTCAATAAAAACGTGCACAATTGCTTGGTTGATTTTGGTGCTTCAACGAATATTTTACCCAGGTCAATATGTGCCAAATTGAATGTGCAACCTCAAAAATCCGCAGTACGTATAGTTCAACTTGATCGATCCCAAGTCGAAGTGATTGGTGAACTTAATCAGGTGACCATAAGATTGTCGTCTAACCCAAAAGTGTGTCAAGTTATCGACATTCTAGTAGATGATATCCCTGAGTTCTATGGTTTGATTCTTAGCAGGGATTGGTCGGAGAAACTCCACGGATATTTCTCAACCGACTGGTCGCACATGTGGTTACCATACAATGGTAAACCAAATCAGATAAAGGTTGAACGAGAGTTGCACCAAAAATACATAGTGACAGAACTGGAAGGAGAAAATGAAGCCATAACATACAATAGCAGCATTGTAGGCAATTACGCAGTAGATTCTTTCCTCGGCAATTTCAATGCTCATATTTCACCTTACTTAGAGAATTCAGTTTTATCCCAAGTTGAAAATTTCTCCCAAACTGATGACTCAAAATGTTTTAGTTTTTTAGATAATTCTGTAAATACATCTTTATTTTGGAAATTATATTTTGATGGGTCTAAATCCAATGAGGGAGCAGGAGCAGGATGCGTTCTGATTAGCCCGGACGGGAACAAGATTATGCTCACATGCAGAATTGAGTTCGATTGCATGAACAACACAGCGGAGTACGAAGCCTTGGTTCAGGGCCTATACAAAGCAATCAGATTGAACGTTAAGTATCTTCAAGTCTTTGGAGATTCTGAGATCGTCGTAAAACAGGTACGTAACACCATACACTGCCTGTCAAGTCATTTAAAGCACTATCAATTGTTAGTTCAAGATCTCACTGCACATTTCATAGCATTCAACATCTCGTCAATTCCAAGAATTCAAAACGCGAGCGCAGACCTGTTAGCTAACGTAGCCTCTAGACTTATTCCTTCCGAAGATTTTAGTCCTGATAGGTTTTCAATAGAATTAATCTTTAGACCATCCATCCCCGACAACATCACCAATTGGAGAGTATTCAACGACGATCCTAACATCATAAATTTCCTTACTTCTGAAGGATCCTACTCAAATCAGATAATCGACGAAGGCCATCATGATCACCAAATACAACAAAATGGCACTGACAATGCTATACCGAAATCAGTGGTCAAGTTAGAAGATTTATATGATTTGAAAAGTCGGTTTAAAAGGTCCACCAATGCTAAACTTTACAGTTCTACCCTGAACTATGAATTAGTAAACCTAGGGACCGATCAGAAGCCACAAAACGTTAACCTAGGCCACGGCCTAGTCCCTGAAGAGAAATAAGCATATATCCGTCTTCTGAGACAGTACAAAAACATTTTTGCCTGGAATTACGATGAGCTGAAGAATTACAACACTTCTATCATTCAACACACTATCCCTATGATTGACAATAAAAAACCTGTCTAGCAGAAGCTCAGAAAAATACACCCTAACTTAGAAAATCAGATAAAAACTGAGCTTAATAAATTGTTGAGAGCCAGAATAATTTTCCTCGTCAGGCATTCCAAATGGGTATCCAATATGGTACCCGTTAGAAAGAAAAACGGAGATATTAGAATCTGTATCGATTTCCGAAATCTCAGCAAAGCCTATCAGAAAGATAACTTTCCCCTCCCACCTATGGAACAAATATTACAGGCAGTAGCAGGCTCAGAATTAATGTCTTTCCTGGATGGATTTTTAGGATACAATCAAGTACTGGTGCATCCCGATGATCAGTTAAAGACTACGTTCCGAACCAAATGGGGCACTTATGCACATCAGAAGATGCCATTTGGTCTGATCAATGCCGGAGCTACCTTTTAGAGAGCCATGGACATCGTGTTTAAAGGGTTAGTCAATAAATCAGTAGTGATTTACCTGGATGATATAACAGTGTACTCCAAAAAACGAAGCAACCATCTCAAAGATTTGAAGCAAATCTTTCAAAGATGTTTGAGGTATGGGATTTCACTCAACCCAAAGAAATCTTTCTTTGCATTAAGCGAAGGGAAATTGCTCGGATTCATAGTGTCGAAATCTGGTATTCACATAGAACCCGACAGAATCAAGGAAATTTCCGAAATATCCATACCCCATAACAAGAAAGCCATGCAATCCTTCCTTGGACAGATCAATTTTGTCAAAAGATTTGTCCCGTATTTTTCACGTATTATTTCTCCCTTACAAAATATGATAAAAAAGAATTCAAATTTCAAATGGGGTCTAGATGAGCACGAAGCATTCAACTTAATCAAACAAGCTATCATCAACGCTCCATCTTTAGCAACCCCAAATTTTTCAGAACCTTTTATCTTATACACGTTTGCCTCAGAGAAATCTTATGCTGCGATTTTAACTCAAGCGAATCAAGAAAAGGCAGAAGCTCCAATCGCATTTTTTAGCTCGAACTTACAAGGTGCTGAACTCAATTATTCAGACGTGGAGAAACAGGCATATGTTGTTTTCAAAGCAATCAAATATTTCAGACCTTTCTTGCTAAAAGCCCATACCAAAGTCATAGTACCATTCCCAGCGGTAAGAAACCTCCTGATACAGAAGGACGTGGGCGAAAAGAGAGCGAATTGGATCACCACCCTACAAGAATACGATCTTGAGATCAAGCCAGCACACATCATGAGAGGTCAAGGCTTCTGCAAGATGTTAGCTGGAGCATCGCAAATTCCTGAGAACTCGTCTGAAGTGGTACACACGTATGAGGTAAGCCTAAACGACGCAGAATCATTATATGCTGACACCATCTATTTTCTTAAGAACGGATATGCTCCATTTCACCTAGATCACACCAAGAAGAGAGCCCTGAGATTGAAAGCTAAACAATACCAGCTCATAAATGATGTTCTGTTTAAAAGAAATTACGATTCTGTGCTTCTTAGATGTCTTGAGAAAAATGAAGCCGAAAAGGTTTTGCAGGAACTTCACGATGGACCAGCAGGTGGACACTATGCTGGAGAAGCCACCGCACATAAAATCTTGCGTGCAGGATATTACTGGCCCACACTGTTCAAAGACTCATACAATTACGTAAGGAAATGCCAAGTCTGCCAGACTACTGCAGGGAAACAAAAGAAGTCATCCATGCCACTGCAGTCGGTTAACATTGAGCAACCGTTCAGTCAATGGGGCCTGGACATAATAGGTGAGATCGTTCCTCACTCTTCTAAACAGCATAGGTATATCCTCACGGCAACTGACTATTTTACCAAATGGGTAGAAGCAGTTCCTCTCAAGACAGCTAATTCTGAAAACATTATTGAATTCATAGATCAGTTTATCATCACTAGGTTTGGATTGCCAACGACCTTAATGTTTGATAATGCATCATATTTTTCTGGAAATGCAATGACTGAGTTTGCGCTCAAAAGAGGGTTCAAACTGAAGTATTCTGCCAACTACTATCCGCAAGGTAACGGGTTGGCCGAATCAACAAACAAGAACCTAATCAGGATTATTAAAAAGACAGTCGACCAAAACCAAAAGAATTGGCACAAAGCGCTGGTAAATGCATTATGGGCAGATAGAATTACAAAGAAAGCTTCTATCGACACTTCTCCCTTTAATTTAGTTTATGGGAGAGAAGTGTTTCTTCCGACTCACCTAGTCATTCCCTCTTTGTCTTTAGTGCAATATATCGATGAAGTATCTACTTCCTCTTTACGATTAAGACAAATGGAAATAATCAAACTAGAAGAGCAAAGAGAACAAGCTAAGCAAACCCATGCTCACCACCAAGCGCTAATAAAATCCTCTTTTGACTCAAACATAATGACCAGAAAAATTTTTCAGATGGGTGATTTAGTTTTAAAATGGGATAAGGCTCATGAAGAGAAGGGCAAACATACCAAATTCCAGAAGCTGTGGTTTGGTCCTTTTTAGATTGTAGAGGTCATAGGCCCATCGAATTTTGTGTTGCAGGATTTAACAGGCAGGAGAGATTCTCTGCCTGTGAATGGACAAATTCTCAAAATGTATCTTCCATAGAAGATCATTCTTCTATTTTTTGTAGGATAGATTTAATTTTTAGTTTTTATTTTGTTTTTTTTTTCTCTTTTTATGAATAAAACCCGTTGTAAATGATCATTTAAAAAGGATTCATGAAAGAGCACGCCAATTCTCTATCAGATTTTGATTTTGCTTGTACAAATAGCAAAATTTTTGAAAATCTGAATTTTATTATTGACAAATAGAGTTAACTTCACCTTGATTACGATGCTAGTTTCAACCTCTAAAAACTTTGACAAAAGCAACCTTTGGTAAAGAATTGTTTTGTATCAGCACAATGAAAGGTATCATCAATAATAAAATAAGTATTCTCTGCAAAACTGTTGTTTTCAAAAACACTATTATTGTCGTCCAGAGCTTTCTTAAGGAAAAACAATGACTTCCTCCCTGCTAAAAGGAAATTGCAGTATTCAGAGAAACAATCCAAGGAAAACACTATATCTCAAAGAATAAGAGGTCTCATCACGAGCCGGCTTATCATGATCACAGATATTATAACTTGATGACTTTGCCAATACTGTCTATCAAAACAAGGCAACGACTTAAGATTGTTGCAATCAAAAGACAAGAGGTCTCATCACGAGCCGGCTTGTTCAGCAAAAGTGTAAATCAAGTGAATGACTGTGTCATAATTTGGCCACCAAACCAAGACATTGTTCTTTAGAGAATTAAAAAAGGAAAAGTGTGTCAAAAAGGATTTTTTCTCTGGAATGTTGCGAGTAACCTCAAGCAGGAAAAAGGATCATTGTTGGATAACATGGTAACCCTGTTGAGGCTATGGACGCTTGTGGGCAGCAGAGGCTCTACCTACGACAAATGAGCAATACTTTTAAGCCAGTACGTAGAGAAGACCTTATTTTATCTTTAATTAAGACCAAGTAATGTCTGGTACGAATGCAAGAAAAATCCTGAGGAAGCAAGCAATTGGGATATAAAAAAGGTTGAGACAAAGTATCATTGACAAGGTGAGGGGTAATCTACTCTATCTGTCCATAACAAAATTTAGACATATAAAATTTTTGCTGTTTCGGAAGTGAACGGTCAATAGAAAAGCAGAGATAACTGGTTATTCACAGTGAATCGCCATTGTTGTGGTCACCAACAACCCCCCTCTTTGTTTGATATTAGTAATAACATCAAGCAAAGGGGGACCCTTAACCAAAAATCCAAAAAATATTGTGTGTAAAAAATCTTTTGTATTAACTCCCTAAGAGCTATATCGCGTCGCAAAGGTAGAGAGAAGCGTTTTCCCAAAGCGCATAAATACACTGAAAAAGAGCGATGCGAGAACCCATCGCATCGCGTGCATTAAAAGCGCTCAAAAAGGGAAAACCTAAGGAATCGCCGACAGCCGATATGCGACGTCGCACGTCGCAATGTCGCATAAGCAGCACAGAGTGATAAAGCGAAAACCTTGCGATCTTGCGATCTTGCGATCTGCGATATTGGCAATTTGCGATAACACTTAATGACGTCGCAGTCCTCGATACTGCGATTCCAATCGCAGAAAGGACTCATCGCAAGAATTCTCCGACATAAACGGTAAACCCAAAATTGAGCGCGCACCTTAAGGGAAATTAATGATCGCATGCTTCAGTATCCAAGAATGATTGTATCGCGTTTTTCGAAGAGTCAAATCATGATGAGTGTCAGAATTACGCATTCATTAGAACTTAATGCTTTCATGTCAATCTTTTCGTCATTTCTCTTCTTCTTTGCGTAAACTGCAAGACATGTAACTGATATAAATCTATATGCAGGAAACATCTAAGGAAAAGAGGAAAGCGCCAATGGGGTAACAGAGAGAAGATGCCTCCGCAAATGGATGCCGCATGCAGCACGACCGCGGATTCCAGAGTATCACCCAACAGGCGCTGATGAAAATAGACTATTTAAGACTCAGGGTCAAAGGTGCACAAAAGCAGCGTGTTTGCAAAAGATCTTGAAGCTCAGACTGGGTAAAGCAAAAAGAGAAACGCAAAAGAAGGAGGATGCTCCAGAAAAGCCTAGAACAAAGAACGGAAGCAATTCTCGATACAGGGGATTGTCCAGACAACGCGACTCCTAACTCATTGAGTCATTCGCACGACCGGAAACCGAAATAGCAACAGCAAAATCAATTCGAAAGGAACCAGGGTTGTACTAAGTATACGCACAGCGAATACACCCAGCTAGAGAAAGGTTTTCGAAAATATCTTCTGGTCCGTCAGAAAGAGGTGCCAGCTCTTGTTGTTTCCACTTTTATCACTCAAATGAAAGAAGAAGACAGCCAGCCGACTCTTCCCAGGCAAACATTGCATTGCTTATAGCACTAAGGAGCAGATACAGAAACGATTAGAAATTAGATTTGATTTTTAGAAATAAATTTGCTTTTAGTAAAAGGGCGGTCATTTGAAGCCGTTCCCTAAATTTGTGTAATTAAGATTAATTAGTTAGTAGTATTTAACCCTTCTCATGGCATTTGGAGAAGGGTCCGGAAATCTGTCAAAAAACTTGTCCTCAGAACATGCACTTTTGCACCCTCGGAGGGGGTTTTTGATGAATGGATGGATCGAGATTTATTTATGTTTGCATTTTAATGTGTGTTACTCATGTTACACTTTTGTACTCTTAGCAGATATTAGAACAAGTAGAAATAAATCGTTATTGCTTGAAGTTTATTAGTGAAATCAGTCATAAATGGTACTTTTATCTCTTGACTAATTTCTGCTTATATTCCTAAAGTGATATGCAGCTGAGTTCTTTATATGTTAATATATGAATGTGTGTATTACCATTTGGCACTTATGTACGGTGGAGTCATTTATTTGTGCTTGACATATGAATAACTAATTATGCGATGTGCTGTTCACAACTGTTTTGCCTAACTTTTTATGCAGAATGGTTTATCTTAATGGATTTCTATTCTTATGATAGCTGAATGATCTTTATTACCAGCTATTGTTCGAAATCTTTCTAGATTGCATAATAGAAGAAAAATACCCCGGGTTAGCGTAGATTAGATGTATTGTTTTTCATTAGATTACAATAGCATAGAGTTAGTTTAGAAGTTAGAATTAAATTAGCTTAAAATACCCCTAGATCAATACCATCAAACTCTACACACACACACACCCCTCACATTGGGAAACTGGTCCCATTACCCCCAGTCGGACCCGCTACTCCAAACGGGCAAGGAGCCGCCAACCAGGTTCCGGACCAGGTGGGTATCCCCCTTGTTGTTGACCCGATTTCGAGGCCCTCAACATAACTGCAAATAGTCATGGTGATAATATTTTGTGTAATAGATTGCCCCCTAAAGTGCGAAGTCTGTAGTAGATGAGGATTTCATTTATCATCTAAGAAGAGTGAAGTACTCTATCATTTCGAGGATCATCTTGTGGAGAGCTCGGTTGGAACCTGTAAAAACATTCAATGCAAAATATATATATGAGATCATATCATCGCTGAGGTAGGCATTCCCATACTCAGATCAAAACTGACTAGAAAACTAACTACTGCCCTGATATAGGAATGATCTTGTAATACATCACAAGTATAGACACATGTAGACACAGTATGGACGCAGCCATCTGTTTATGAATAGTCCACTGTATAATGAATACAAAATTCCTCGCAACCTGGATGGTGGAAACTAGATCCAGGGTCTTGATTTCTACTTCCCGAAATAGTACGATTCTAACCATGTGAATGAATGTGTCAAAGTTGAACATGGTAGAAACCACTTGATTACCAGTCAATGATGTAAACTGTTAACAAGTGTGAGAGAAACCACCAGTAATGTCAATGGCTCTCAAAGTACTCAGTACAATCCATGAGATGTGAATAGATGTGTTGATGTCGAACATGTCACGAAATCCTTTTATCGAAGGTCAATGAGGTGACCTATCATCAAAGGCAAGAAACCTGCCATTGAGGCATGCAGATCCCAAGGTACTGACGATTTCTAGATCATATTTCTAGATAATGAGCTAAAGTCGATAGAAAGCGATCCGTCGTAGGCAAGCCAACAACACGAAATCATAGTTCAAGTTTGAAGAAATTTAGTTGCAAGGAATGACTCAGGGATGGTCAAGGTGGATGATAGATATTTTGCAGATGAATGGTTTATTTGCACTGACCTCTTGAACACATAACGACACAGTAGATGGTTTGATGACAATTGACCCAAAGTTAATACCTAGAAACCGGCTGAAGACTTTCAATATGGTTTGATCAACTATTAGGCAAAGGATTTCCCAACCCAAGTGAATAAAAGTGTTGTGTTCAAGAGTGGTTACAAAGTATGACAAACAGGCTCATTTTTCTCTCTTTTCCCCCACCATTTCTAGCAAGTACCTCTTTATTTTTGACAAGCTTGAGGAGGATAACATTTTCTTGATTATAAGCTCATCCTTTGGATGAGTCCAACTTAGTTTAAATTCGAACCCTAATAAGGAGTGGTCTGTTCCTGTTTGTAATTGAACAGGTCCTTTACTGTTAAATTTTAACGAGTCCAGTATAGGAGAAACTCGGTGTTTTTCAATTTTAGAGAGTCTGAAAAAACTTAAGAAAACTCCATGGTTGTCCTTTTTTGTAAATTTGTGTCTCCCAAGCCCGAAAAAGTATAAAATAATACTTGAGAGAACCGCTTGATCATTACGATCAAGGAGTACTTTTCACAATTAGTGTCTTTGATCTGAAAAAGTAAAAAAGCAATAAATGACACGTTGTTTTATAACCAATATCGAACTTGAAACGATAAAATCCCAGCAATCTTTTCACGTTTATATGATCAGAAAAGAGCTGTAAGTGGACCGTCCTTTTAGCCAGTTTAAAAGGGAAAAACTCAGCAATCTTTTCATATTTTACGAGTCAGAAAAGAGCTTAAAGAGGACTCGTCCTAGGGGAACGAGTGGTATAAAGGGTAGGAACTGGTTCTGGCAATGGAGGAACTACTCAAAACATGTAATGGTTAAGAGGTTGGCTAATAAAACCACTCATAGATGCGGTCCCTCAAGAAGGGTAAACAACCAAGTGAAAGCATATGATCAGCCAAAGAGATGGGGGTGATGGAATGAAAACAACCAAGGCTCATCTAACAGAATTTAGCAGATAAAAACGACAATCACGATATGTAAAACGGCTATGAGTTCCTTTTTACACATCTTGAACCATAAATAACTCTGCTTGGATTCGGTTTCATGTTTATACAAGCTTGAAACGAAAACCTATGCTTGTTATAAGTCTGCATGCCCCCAGCATAATGACACAAAACGAGGTACATGCCCCCCAAGCTTCGTTGCATTCAACCAGGTGGATGGAATGAAGCTTTACTTTCAAGATCTTGAAAAGACTCGACTTGAAAAGGGAGTTGTTTCATTTTTTCATGAGGTTGACACAGGAAAAGAAGTATCCTCAAAACCCTTGTTTCATTTTTTAAACAAGCTTGACACAAGATAAGGAACTATGCTCATGACTCCTTGTTTCATTTTTTAACGAGCTTGACACAAGACAAAGAACTATGCTCATAACTACTCTCTACAATCTACCTAACAAGGAACTATGCTCTAAAATCCTTGATTCATTTTTTAATGAGCTTGACACAAGACAAGGAACTATGCTCTAAAATCCTTGATTCATTTTTTAATGAGCTTGACACAAGACAAGGAACTATGCTCAAGTATACTCTCTACAATCTACCTAACAAGGAAATATTCTCTAAAATCCTTGATTCATTTTTTAACAAGCTTGACACAAGACAAGGAACTATGCTCTAAAATCCTTGATTCATTTTTTAACGAGCTTGACACAAGACAAGGAACTATGCTCAAGTCTACTCTCTACAATCTACCTACATAACCTACTGATTCATTTTTTTTAATGAGGTTGAAACAGGAAAAGAACTGTCCTCATACCTGATTCATTTTTTAACGAGGTTGACTCAATAACAGGAACTATCCTCTGAACAACTGATTCATTTTTTAATGAGGTTGACACAAGAAAAGAACTGTCCTCATACCTGATTCATTTTTTAATGAGGTTGACTCAGTAACTGGAACTATCCTCTGACCAACTGATTCATTTTTTAACGAGGTTGACACAGGAAAAGAATTGTCCTCATACTCACTGATTCATTTTTTAATGAGGTCGACACAGTAAAAGGAACTTTCCTCGAACCAATTGATTCATTTTTAACGAGGTTGACACAGGAAAAGAACTATCCTCATACTCACTGATTCATTTTTTAACGAGGTCGACACAGGAAAAGAACTGTCCTCAAACCAACTGATTCATTTTTTAACGAGGTTGACACAGGAAAAGAACTGTCCTCATACCTGATTCATTTTTTGATGAGGCTGACACAGTAAAAGGAACTTTCCTCGAGACATCCTGTTTCATTTTTTAACGAGGTTGATACAGGAAAAAACTATCCTCGCGACAACCTGTTTCATTTTTTAAAGAGGTTGATACGGGAAAAAACTATCCTCGCACTCATTGATCATGGCTTCCAACTGGAAGAAAGACATGTCAATGGACACACCTTGATCATGGCTTCCAAGAGGTCTTCATCAGAAGGAAGAATAGTTCTCTAGAAGGAACACATGTCAAGGGACTCAAAAGGGATAAGAACATCATGTTCAAGTAATCCCATAGAGTTTTCCATGTCAATTACCGGATCTAAATCAAAGGAAGATGAGGAAACAGTGAGAGGCTCATGTACATCGGTAACTGAAAACATGGGACCAATTGCCACATAATTAACCCGTGGCGGGGTAGATACCACTTTATAATGAAGAACAATTAAGGGTGTCATACTATTGGCAGTTGAAACAAGACTAGGGAATGAAAGCTGGTCTACAGTCACAGTATTTCCATTGTAAGGGAAAGACATCACGCGAAAGAGTGTCGATATGACAGCTTTCATTGCATAAACATAGTCTCGCCCAAGGAGTAAATTGAAATCCAAGGGACCTCGAACTACCATAAGATCAATACAGACAGTTTTACCTTCCAAGGTAATAGAAAACTTAGGAAGGATCCCTAAAGGTTCACTAATGGTTCTATTAAAAGCTTTTAGATTCTGCGTAATAGGCGTAAGTTGAGGGGAACCCAAATCTTTCCAAGCAGTTCAGGATAAAATACTAACAGAAGAACCTTCATCTACCTATGTGCGATGAATGTCCCTACCACCAACCTTGACAATGATTTGGAAAGGGATGGAGGAAGGAAGATGAGGTTCTATCAATCTATTCCAATCAAAGGAAAAGACCTCAGTACTTGGAGGGGGTTCTGTAGAAACAGGTGAAATGCCCCCCAGCGTAGAAGAATCTGATGTAACAAAAAGAACCTGAGCGGTATGAAGTTCACTCTCTAAAGGGAGAGTGGGATCGACCGAATGTGAAATTGAATCGACCACTTGATCAACTAATGGATCATCAACCTGAGTGATATGAGTTTCACTCTCCAATGGAAGAGTGGGATCGACTGTACTTGAAATTAGATCAATCACTCCGTCAGTTGACGGTAGGTTGGGAGAAAGTTTACGGTAACCAGTTGGAAATTATTGCTGTGGAACAGTAAGGTTTTCCAACAATTTTGAGGCTTCATCCATGTGAGGGAAAATGTGAATTTGATGACTCCCTTTGCATAACTTACAAGGAAACCGAACTTTACCCTTTTTCCCAGGAACCTGACTATCACTGGTTGATGGATCAATGCAAATTTGATGAGATTTTTCTGATCATACTTCCAAGACCTTTGGAATACCAGAACAATTAATAAGGAAGTGGTCACCCTTACAAAGCCTGCAAAGGTATTTGGGTTTACGAAGCATGTCGGAGGTTTCCTCAACACAACTAACACTTACAACCATGGTTGGTTGGTTGACTTCTTTCTTATCTTGCTTCTTCTTCTTCTTCTTCTTCTTCGCTTTCTTATTCTTCTTAGCTACCTGGTTACTAGCATCAAGGCTTTTACCAAGTGAAGAGGAAGAAATGGAGGAAGAAAAATTAGGCGAAGAAGGTAAAGGGTCAACAAAAGGTTGGTGATGTTGAGATGGTGAACTCTGTTGAGGTGAAGCATTCGGTTGAGGTGGAACAATTGGAGTATTGGGGCCAATGAAGTTGAAAATAACGATATCGGTAAACCTATTGTAAATCTAGGTAATGACAAAGTAGCCATATAAGGAGGACCAACATTTCCAAAGTAAGGAAAAGTACTAGGATTCTCGTTAAGAGGGGTTCCTTGGTTGGTAAATTCTGGAACAGTTGCCATTATATTCAACTTCAGTGAATTTTATTAACAATTTAAAACTAAAATTAGCAATTCACAATTCACACCTAACAATTAAAATTCACAATTCACACCTATGGTCTCTAAAAGTAAAAATAAACAAATTAACACGCGCTATCAAATCTAGGAGTCAAACCACACACAAACAGTAACTTTCCATACCAAAGACACTAGTTGGTGATGAAATCCAACGTCGCAGAATTCAATACAGAAAAGGCAGTTGGAATAGTTACGCCAACAACCTGCTTAATGAATAGACTGGCACAAGTTTCTCCACTAAACCGTCTCTAGTGAAGAGAACCCCCCAGAAAATCCAAGTGAGTCTAGTCGACGTATGCTCCAGGTACAGTGGGATCTTCCCTCCACCGTCACCTTAGGAAAGAATCCTATAGATTATGGTCACTATGGTTACCAACAGAAACAAATATACCTAGGGGAATAGTCTGTAATCTGATACACACGCAAGGGCAGAGTAGCAAGCTCAATCCCCTTGAAGGCTCCTTGACATAATCCAAGGTTTACCAACAAGTGACCCCAGGCTCCTCGACAATGGTTAATCTGAGGTTTACCATTTTTAATACGTGTTCCCAATGAGGAAGGATTGATTACCCCATTGGTTCAGATACGATCTCGTGCTTGACTCCTTTAAGAGGAGCTTCCCAGATCATAGATGTAACAATTGGAATTTATCTCCTACTGCAAGATACAGCTACTTGTTTGTTTTACTGTCTTGGCGAGTTAACTAAAACCTATTCCAAGACACTAGCATAAGGTAGATTGGTGGAAAGGGCCCTAAAAATGTAAAAATTACTAGATGAATTTTAATTAAGCACTGCGTTATTTAGGTTGTTATTACTCAAAAGGGTAAATGGATATGAAACCAATGGTGTTATGACCCGACCCAAAACTAAATGCAATCGAATATGATAATGTAATCTTTTCAATTCAATGAATCCTAACTAAAGTAAGGAGAGAGTTTCCATTCACTTCCAACAATGCAAAAAATTGATCACTAAGAGAAAATATAACAAAATCTCTAATGCACTAATTTCATCAAGGAAAACTAATGCAAATCAATTCCCAAACAATTTTTATTTTTATTTTTATTTTTGTATGTTAAAAACAAGCATAAAAATATGTAAATTCAAATGAAAGAAAATTGATCTAAATCTACAATCGATTTTTCAGAATGTAAACTATGCAATTGTAATCTATGCACGATTCACTTGAAAAGTATGCAAATGTAATCTATGCACATTTTTCATTCATATTCTGAAAATGACAATTCTAATTATGCAAATGTGATCTATGCGAGAGAATTCTCAAACACAAGATGATTCTAATGTAATCTAAGAACCAATCAAGTGCAAGTAGAGAAAATTGGGTGAGAGTTCCAAAGATCAAAAAATAAAAACACTCAAAGGCGATTAACACTCATACACAATTTAGCAAAAACAAAAGCAAAAAGATGCAAAATTGTGAAAAGATTGAGACAAACCTCCAAGTAATGACCTCAGGAAATCAAATTAAGAATTTCTCAAAAAGGAGACTCAGAACACCCAATTGATAAAAGCTTAAAACAAGAATTCCAATGGAACTTAACTTACAAGGAACTTTTGTGAAGACACGTGCATATCTGGGCATAAACTAACAGCTATGGACAAAAACTAAACCTAACTGGGCGGAAGGATCTTAGGTTTTCCAAACTTTTGACAGGGTCCGCAGGCTCCCAGTAGAACCAGGTGTGGTACCGCTCTGTGTTATACTGTAATAGTGCGGACAGGTCCGCACTTTACCTAACACAGAAGGTGCGGTCCTCTTCCAAAAATATGAAAAATAAAAAATCAAACCAGGATCTAATAACTACCCAATCCCACACACATCAAGCAAAAAACAGAAACCAAAACTCAAGCTCCTCAAGTCAAAAGCAAAGGCAAATTAAAAACCAAAACCATTCCCCAGCAGAGTCGCCATTTTGTCGACCGGATAAGTCGTTCTTGCTGACAAGACTGAACTCCCTAGTATCTAATGATACTAGCGACAATCAAACCAAACAAATTCTATCTTTCTCTAAATATGAAATTTATAGAGAAAGGAAAACAAGTGTTTTAGGCCTACCTTGGGTCCAGTGCAAGTTTATGGAAGCCACGCTCTGTTGATCCAAATGAGCTCCCTTGCAAATAATCTGCAAACACAAACAAGCACACACATTAAATAGCACCTAAAAATACAATATAATAAAGCATAATTATCATGATGATCAAGGAATTCATGAAACAAATCACATAAGACAATTTGTTGAGAAAAATGAATCTGATTGTATTAACTTTAATCAAAGAAGAACTTTACAACCTTGGTGCCTTGATGTTGTACAAGCTCCTCCCAGGGTCCAGCAAGAAGTCTCCTCTACTTTGACAAGTTTCACTCTCTTCCCAATGAAGCCAAAAGGTATGTAATCTCTCCTCTCAAGCTTAACTAGGAAGTCTCAATTCCAACACCATTTACCCTAAAAAATGTTCAGCTTCTAACCTCTCTAGCAACCAACCCAATGCCTTAATTTATAGTGCAATGGAGGGAAGTTACTAGGTCCACCGTCAAAGGGATAAATCCCTCCTTCAAAGGGATAAGCTCCTCTCATCAAGGGATTAGATCCTTCAATTTTGGGATGCATGAACCACCTAGGAGGGAACCATCCACGTCAAGATTCCTTCTAGAATCATCGAGTGAGTTTTTAAGAATAAACTTCTGCCTTTTTTACTTTCACAGGGGTCCACACCCACTCCTTTAGAGACAGAGCGGGTAGGTCCACAGGTAACATGAACAAAGGGTGCGGGACCGCAGGCAATAGTGAGAGAAAGTGCGGAACCAGATCTTTATTGATTTTTAAGGTCTTTCTCTCCTTTTCAAAGCTTGACATGAAGAGCTGAGGTTTGAGACTTGCTAAGGAGGACAGTATGAATGATGATAGACCCATACTGACTGCAAATAGTCATGGTGACAATATTTTGTGTAACACCTACCACTGTCTCTTTCAGTTTTTCAATTTCCTTGTTTGTAGCACAATTTACTATTTTTGGTAGTTTTTTGGCTCCTAGACTTATAGAGCCGTTTTGAGGCCCTAAACAAGGTTTTTTTGGAAAACGGGGGCCAACATGGGTACTGGATTGGCGTTGGCCACTTGAAAGTTGTATTACTCAATTAGATATTTATAATGAGGTATTTTTCATGCCAAACAGATATCATATGCCAAAGTTACGACTCTGAGAAGTTGATGTACCAATTTACCCAAATGGGGCCCATAGTTTGATGCTTCATCTCCTAAGTTTAGGTTTTTGGATGTTTATGGCTTTCAATTGTTTATCGATAATAAATAGGCCTTTGGGCCTCATTGTAATGTAGTTTAGAGGAATGTAGCTGCCACATCTCTTCTTAGAGATAAGCTACCATCACTCGAGCTAGTCTTATTTCCATTCAGTTTGTAACCATATTTCAGCATTTGATATTAATGAAATGAAGTGTTATTTCTACTGCATCTTTGTGTTTATGGTTATATTTGTATTTTGTTGCATTCATGTTTAAATCTAGATCAGTGGTATCAGAGTGGTCTTCCCTTTCTCTTTTTTTCTTTGCATGTCTCCAACAAGGTCAGGATGTAAGGAGATAGGGCTTGAACTGGTCGAACCTTTTCAAGATCAGCATCGAAAATCTTGACGGACTTCCATGGTGGATGAAAATAAATACGAGGGGGAAAGAAATCCTTTCAAAATATTTCTCAAAGAATCCCTGGAGCGACAGGGGAATTCGATGATGGACAACTTTTCCTAGATCCTTCAGCGGCTACCCAAAGTCAACGCTTATGCTTCCGACAACTACTCTGGAAGCGCCACACCCTTTATGGTACAAGATAACTTTCACATCTCCATATTTGAATGTCAAATAGATGCGGACGCTGTAGATAAATGGTTGAATCTGTTAGAAGGCTATTTTTCTATTCATGATTTTTCCATCCTGGAAAAGATTACATTATCTCTTCTCAAAGTCGCCCCCACGTCAAGGACTAGTGGGAAACCTACTGTGAGCAGAAGGATGAGAAGGAACCCTCATTATTTTCAACCATTCCGACTTGGATATCATTTCGGGACATCATTAAGGAGCAATACTACCTTGTTGGAAGCTATCAGGATAAATACATAAAGTGGACCACGCTGTGGTAGGGAAGGGACCAAGACGTGCTAGATTTTTAAAATATTTTTCATACCCTATCTCACAAAGTTGGGTATCAAGGATTCTGAAAGGAATTTGGTACTCAAATATGTTCCTTCCTACACAGGAACATTCAAGGTGAGATGGAGTTCTTAGACATATCCTCGCTCGACACGGTGTACCGATATGTTGTCAAGATGTAGAAGAAGTTTAAACAAAAGAAGCGAGACTTTGGATTTGCGAAACCAAAGCAAGGGAAATGTGCCCTGAAACTAGAGAAAAAAGGACAAAGCCAAGGCAGGGTGACCCAAGACAACCCGTTGAAGCCGCAAGAAAAGAACAACACCACAAAGTCAAAAAAGGAAACATGAAAGTGGTGCGAGTTCCATAAGAGCCCCACTCATAACATAGGTGAGTGTCGAGCCAGGCAGTCGTTGGTGGCCGAGTTGAAGGCTTCAGAATCATATGCATGTTCCAACTCTATGTTAGAACCTAACAAGAGAAGTGACAAAGGGAAGGAGATTATTGATGTGGAGCCCAACGTCACTGTTGCCACCACCAATATTCATAAGAATGAGCCCGAAGATATATAGGAAGGGGAGCATCTTTTCCACTCAAATGTGGGTGAAGGGTTCGCTACCGCAATTCATTGTCGACAGTGGGAGCCAAAAGAACCTCATTTCAGTAAATATCATGAGGCATTTTGGCCTACCGACTACACCACACCCACAGTCGTACAATATCAGGCGGCTTTACCAAGGACGAGATCTTCGAGTCAGCCAGTAGTGTCGCCTTCGCTACAACATCAAGCCCTTCACAAATGAGGTATTGTGTGGTGCTCTTCTTGAAATTTGTGATGTATTATTAGGACAACCATACTTGTGGAAGAAAAATGTTGTATATGAGTTTAGATCTACCTAGGTTATTATTTATTTGGGTAATACATTATACAGGATACCAGAGGTAGCCCCACCTATCATTGCCTCTTTGATCTTTTCTAAGCAATGTTGTAAGGTCATTTATGAGACTAGGAAATTTGTTTCTTTCTGATTCGCTCTCAAAGTAAGGAGAAGAAAATAGCCACATCCAAATCCCCCAGGAAGGGTTCTTGCACACATCAGAAGCAGGTGGATACGGTTGTGGAAGAATACTAGGACATCTTCTCCTCATCCACACGGGTACTGTTGCACTGTTAGGTCAAACATTTGTTTGATCTGACTCTCAGAGCACCTCTAACCAATAGGATGATATATCACTGCTTTATTATGGAAAATGGCAATTACAAGCAGCGACATGATCAACATCAGGTGCCACACAAGTTTCAGGTGGGCAACAAAGTTTGGTTGAATTTGCAGAAAGAACGCCTTACCGGATCCCATTAGAAGCTCATACCACTCTGATATGGTCCTTACACCATTACGAAGGATATGGGAGACAATGTTTTTGAGCTCAACATTCCCCCATTCCTTGGGCTGCACTCAGTGTTCAATGTGGATTGCCTTCGACCATACTTCCCACCATTGCTGGACACATCAAACATTGCAGAACAACTCACACCAACAGAATTACACCCAGATTGCATGGAATAGGCCAAAACTGATCAAACTATGGACACACAGGTCAAGAACACTCTCCAGCAGAAGATCCAACTATATTAGGTTGTCAAAGCCAGCGAACTCCTGCACCAAGTCAAGTGGCTCACTAGGGACCAAGTTCAGCAGAAGTTTCCCCATCTCATGGAGGTGCTCAACGCAATGGGGACCATTGATTCCTAAGGGGGGAAGACTAATCCAGGTGGATTTTCATGGCCACCTGCCTATTCCACTTAGACCCCCACCACCATCTCTTTCAATTTTTAAGTTTCTTTATTTGCAACACAATTTACTATTTTTGGTAGTTTTTCAGGTCCTGAACTTCTGGAGTCGTTTTGAGGCCCTAAACGATTTTTTTTGGGAAAATTGAGGCCAACATTGGGGATAGATTGATGATTTCCACTTAAAAGGTGTATTCCTCAAATAGATCTTTCTAACGAGGTATTGTGTGCATCAAATAGAGATCGTATGCCAAAGTTATGACCTGGGGAAGTTGATGTACTAGTTTACCCAAACGGGGTCCACAGTTTGGTGCTTCATCTCCTAGGGTTAGATTTTTGGATGTTTATGGTTTTCCATTGTTTCTCAATTATAAATAGGCCTTTGGTCCCCATTGTAACATATTTTAGAGGCATGTATCCACCACATCTCTTCTCAGAGATAAACTACCATCACTCGAGCTAGTCTTATTTCCATTCCATTTGTAAGCATATTTTTGTATTTGATATTAACGAAATGAAGTGATATTTCTGCTGCATCTTTGTATTTATGGTTATATCTATAATTTGTTGCAGTCCTATTTAAATCTAGATCATTTCTTCTTCTTCTATGCACCTTATCTCTCACATACTCCATTAACCATTCTTAGCTCCAAAGTGAAGAATATAAAACATATAGGGTGAATTTCACTTTTGGACTGGGATCAGGAGTGCACAAAGTTAATGAAATCCAGCCATTATCGCCTCTACATGTGCACTTAAGTCATTCACACCTACTGGAGGACTTTTCCAACCAATTCCAGCCTTTTTCAATTATTTTAGAACCTTATAGGAAATTCAATGTTGAAATACTCTAAATGTGCACGAGGAATGCAAAGGAAATTTCACTTTAAGCCTCAACCACACCCACAAAAATAGAAAATTTTGGTTTGAACTGCACTTAAAAGCCTACCAAATTTTGCTTGGAGCCTTCCAACCACATGCATGACCCTGCATCCCTGCGATTTGGGAAAAGTATAAGGAAAAACATAAGAAACTCAACTTTGAACCTAGGAAAAGGAGAGCGAAAGTGTAAGAGAAATTGGGAGGACAAAATTTGTTGTTTCTAGGCTCTATCTCTCTCACATGTGCAAAGAAGCTAGGGCTTTTGCAACCATAAAGAGGCTGAAGTTGCAGGTCTAAATTATTGGGGAGTGAAGTTGTTGTTGGGGATAAGAATTGCAAGAACAAGTTGTTGGATAGAGCGAATTCATTCTCTTCACCTAGTTGACCTTGGGGAGAGTTCTTTTTTTCCAGAAAGGTATCAAAAGGAAGATAGATTAGGGTTTTTACAACAAGTGTTGGGATGAAGTAACTCGGCTGAAATTGCAGATTGAGTAGTAGTATATGGCAAATCAAAGCTACAAGAAAGAAGTAGTTCGGTACAAAATCAAAGAAGGACTTGAGGAAGGGCCTACCTAGTACTAGGAGAAAGACTTGGTCTAGGTGTTGGGTATTTGCATCTCGTTTGAAGCAAATTATAAGAAGAAAAAAGTTTCTAATTTTCCCCTTGGAGGGGTTTTTCCCTGAGTGAGGGTCAATATATGTGTCCTCTTTTGTTGTTACAATTTCTTGATATTATTTTATGAACAAATGTAAATAAAGAAAATAAAGATGATAACTAAGATTCATAAGAAATTATGAAGGTTAAGAAAATAAGATACAATAAGTTGCCACTTTACATTTTCTAACACGTCACCTCTTGTACATTCCTCCAAACCTCTGTCAAGTCCTTTGCCACCTCTACAAATAGGCCAACAAACAAGAGTTAACACAATTTCTAACAAGTCCTCTACTCTCCTCAAACACCGACACAAGCTGCATCACATCTAAACACACTTTGTAGTGCCTTTACAACATCATCATCAAGACAACACACCACTCCACCAAGTCATCCTCTAGTTCCTTCACTAGGTGATGAACAAGAACATAAACACTATTAGAACATGACGAACCATCAACATGAATTAGATCTCCATTACCTATAGCAGCATCTCTAATGCCTCCAACCAATCCATAACAAGGCATCATAAAGATTACATCAATGCACTATGAAGCAAACACAAGGTTGACATCAATGCCAACACAACCATCTCAATGTCAACAAATCCATCTGCAACCATGCTACATGTAAGGCATCAATACATTAGCTAGTCTACATAGGATTGACATCAATTCCATCATAAGATAGCATCCATCATGAAACCATTGCCAACACTAGATAGTAGTGACCATGAACATCATAATGCCAAAAAATTGTACAAATTATGTTACAAAATTCGTAGAAGCTAAGCCACTTCCTTTTGCTACTGAAAAATGTTGTATTTACGTTTCTTTTTTAGGATATTTTCACTCGTTTTAGTGTTACAGGGGAAACATCAAGGAGCTCAAATCACATCCAAATTGGTGTAGAAAATTATGGAGCAATAAAAAATCAAACATCGAAATTATATTTCATATCATCCACAAGCTAATGGGAAAGTGGAATATACCAATAAGGTACTTGAAGCAATCCCGACCAAGATTTTACACTTGCATACAAGAGATTGGGAAGAAAAGCTTCAAGAGGAACTTTCGGCATACTATAACACATGGAAAAAAACTATAGGTGTTGGGGCCTTTGTTTTGAATTTTGAAAGTTTTGAAGGAATTAAGGCGGAGAAAGGTGGCGAGAGCAATGGTCGAAATGTAGAGATGACAGCGAGGGAGGGAAGCAAGAATATACAGTAGATGGGCAGTTGTGGAAAGGTGTTGAGAGTGAGCAGGAATAGCCAGGAGCACAAGGAGGAGAGCGGGAAGTAGTCGAGGGCAAAGATAATCGAACAGAACTGCTATTGGGAACAACGGAAGAGAAGATAAAAGCAGAAGACAACACAAAGAGGGGGTGAGTATCTGGGAGGATTCAAAAGCACAGAAGAATAGGGTCCTGAGGACTGGAGCAATTGCAAAGTGACCAGAGCTAGACTCGGCCTGAGGTCTAAGGAATCTTGTGGCTATGGTGTTTTATGTATTTGATTAAGGCTTTACACCTAATGTATATTGTATTGAGTCTTCCTTTGAGTTGATATGAATGAATGAACAACTAGTTTGCATGGCATTATGATCAAGTGTATTTTTCTGATTTATAGACCTACTCAAAATTTCATATGAACGACCTTTTCCTGGATGAATATGGTAGCTATAATAGTATGATGTTGTGATGAATGAATTCTTTAAGATACTTATGAGTTAATTTCCAGATCATCCTTGATATCCCTCTAACCATTCTTAGTTCTAGTCATGACACACCTCAGGTGAGACTCCTTACCCTTTGGGTAAGGTGAAAATGTCGGCGTTGTCCTAGACTACAACGGATCCTTGTTGGCCCCTTGTGCCTAAACCCAGGGTCTTTTCCCTGATGACATTTTTGTGCCAAAAAATGGTTCCATTGCTGGGACCTGAAATCACAAGGAGTGGTTTGGAATATGGTGTCAAGGATATTTAAGAAGGAGATTCAGGATTGGTGGGATAATTGAGTAGATCGATTCATGTCAGAGTAGGCTACCCGTTGAAGCCAATCTACTGCTAAGGTAAACGAAGAAATTTTGTACTCAGAGGCTGTGAGTGATCAATACGAGATCTTCTAGTGTAAATTTTTGGAAGACTTGTATAACTGGTTAAGGAGATTAAAAGTGAAGAACCAGCTAGAAGTACCTGTGCCAACACATCATGACTGGGTTCCTACAGACCTTGCAATGTTCCAACACTTGGATAGTGAGCTAAAGAGGGAGGTAGATTTATTTGTACTGACTACCATAGAGGGGTACATAGTCAAGTTCAGAGCAAAGAGCTATCAGTCTTTCTCAAAAGTGGATGCAGTGTTTAGATCGGGGTTGAGAGGGAAACTAGTGAATGAGGTACCCTTATGGATTAAGATGTTAATGGCAGAGGAAGGGTTGATACCCTTACACAAAGTAAGTATGCAGTGTAAAACCCCAGTACTAGGGGAAGGATCTAGGGGAGAATTCTACTACTTGGGGAGACTTAGATGTTTTTGAAGGAATAGATGTAGAAGGATCATGAAGAGCTAGAGATATCAGGGCACAAAGGAGAGCATTAATAGCAGAAAAGTGACAGGAAAGAGCAATACAAGCGCTGAAGGAGATACATATAGGACCCCACCAAGTAGGAGTGGTGTCATGGAGTCTGAAAGAGGGAAATAAGATGGAAAAGGACGTAGAGAAAGAGCGGGATATCGGTGGGACATATAGGAGCCAGGAGAATGGCAGGAACCCTTCCTCCCTAGTTGTGGGTAAGATATCAAAAGGAAGCAATCACAACATTTACGAGGAAGAGATGGGAGATGAGATGTGTGATGTGATGAGGAGATTGTTCACAGAGGATGATACATCAGATGAAGTTCAGTAGCAGAATCCCCAAAGTTCAGGTAGTGTTCACCCCGACCTTCCCCTAGTGCTTTACAAAAATCTTGATAAAATTGTTGCTAAGTTTCTTAAAGTGATACAAGTACATAATGTGAATGATAGATATAATAAGATATTTAATACATCTAATAGCAGTGGGCCTATTATAATTATTAACCTAAGATTTCAAGGATCTTAGCAACCCGGAAACCAAGGATTTGTGCTCCTAGCACATACTCGAAACCAACATGGCAGGATCCTTTACTAGATATCTAAAGTTTGCTGGTAGAGGGAATGAAGATGTGGAACAAGATTGGTACCTATGTGAAGCTATATGAAGATCACTCCAAACACTAGACAACGTGAAATTGATTGAGTTCCAGACTATGTTAAGGGAGAGATCTCTAAGGTTGTTTATCAAATGGGTAGTGATGAATAAAAATCCCTCTATGGATGACATCAAGAAAGACTTCATTACATAGTTGAAAGTACTGTAAATAGACCACCAAGGACTATCATAACTATGGGAGATATAGAATAAGGAAGGAGAGAATGCTTGGGAATTAATGCAAAGGTTCAAAGATTCTATCAACAAGTTAAGCTATACAATAGATCCTAATCACCAGAGGGATTGGTTCATTAAATCACTCTTACCCCTTACTAGGACACTGATGATGCAACAGAAGATACTCCCATGAGTATTGGGGAGGAATGGGATCACAAGACCCATCGATCATGGGCCGCCAAAATCAAATCGTCAGTCTAACATAGAAACCAAAAGATCTACAACTAGTTCTACCAGTGAGACCCAATGTATGGTGCATTCATTTCTTGATAGGAGGTCCTAGCGATTGAATGCCCAATACCGAGAGGCACAAATAGTTCAGTGGGAATCACAGGATCATCAGGGGCCCCACCAACATCAGGTGTTGAGGCAGTGGGATTAGAAGGAGCATTCCTAGGCCAAAATTCACAAGACTACTGCGAATTCTATAGAAACTATGGACATTTGGCACTAGTATGTTTAATATTGCAGAAATTCTCCAATGTACCCAACAAAAATTACTGTGAGTTCTGTGCATCCACAAATCACAACACTAATCACAACGCGAATCCTGTTGAGTGTTAGATGCCCTAGCAGAATGGCTAAATAGGTCAACATTCAAAATTAATCAAATTGGTCGTGGAGGACAGGGAGGAGGTATGAGAGGAGGAAGAACATGGGGTAGAGGACCCATAAGGTGCTACAATTTCAATCAAGAGGGCCATGTTGCCAGAGACTGCCCACTCCTAAGAAGGCCTTGGTGCTCACAATGTTGGGTCATTGCACATGCCATGGAAGATTGTCCCAAACTGATTGCAAAATGGGAAGAAACAACCAAACAACAGGGAACTAATTTGATCAACATGGAACCATAAACAACTGACATGCTTCCAATAACTAATATAAACATTTTTAACAAAGGGAGTAAGAATAGAGGGGATGATCGGGGTATGGTAGACCAACCTTTGATTGTTCGGGTAGCATCCACAAAGTAGTCATACAATGCCACTAATACTATAAGGAAGCAACCAAGTTGTTTGATAATTTAACAAAGACAAAAGGGGACAAGAGGCAAGACTCAACCATAACTTCAAACTATTGACCAATTGAATAATGGTTTAGACTATTCTTGCAAATTGTTGATAATGATCATATGCTAAGGGAGTTGTGCAGAAGTCTGAAAGCAGTGTTACCAAAAGAAGAAGAGAAAAGAGAAACAATATCAACAAGTCTACTTGAAAGACATTCGAGGAGGATCCGAAGGAAGAAGAAAAGAACCGGTAGGGAATTATGTATTGATGCTCAAGTTGTAGGGTTTCAAATTAAAGATACAATGTTAGCTTTGGGATCCGATGTAAATATCTTTCCCAGAAAAAGATGGGCAATGTAGGGAAAGCTGAACTAAAGTATTCACCAATTCAACTACAGATGGCAAACCATTATTGCATCATACCCATCAGATGGTTAGAAGACAGAGAAGTGGATGTGGTAGGGGTAAAAGCTCATGTTGAATTTGAAGTAATATATATAATGGGTGATAAGGACCCTTACCCAGCACTCCTTGGTATCGACTGGGAATATGAGTACTATTGCATCATTGATCTAAAGAAGGAGTTGATTATTTTTGAAGGAGAAGGGATGTAGGTGATACAAATGCTAGATCCATATCAATGACCACGGTTCACTGAACCTCTAGATGATCAAGATGATCCTAGGATGATGGATCAGTTGTACAGGCTAACTGCAGGAAAAAGAAAAGACTACATCAATCCTACAGCAGGAGATTCAGTCAATTGGAGAACCATACAAAGTTCAGAAGCTGGTTTGGAAGCCACTTCGGATGCTTGGAAAAAAGGAGGATACAAGTTTGATACCCGATGTTGTGCCAAGAAATGTAAAGTAAGCTGGATTAGGGCAGAGGTAAGTAATTACCCAACTTTTCATGGCATAGAATCAGTAGATACTTTTCTGAATAAGGTGGATAGAACTATAAGGGAAATCCACAAAGTCTCGTTATTGGATATTGTTGGCATTATGAGATAAGTGTTGTCCTGGATGGCAAACCTCACTGATGACAAATCATAGTACAGAAGGACAGCAGCAAGGAATTGATGATCAGACTATAAGAAGAAGAGAAAGCTCATACACGCAGGTTCGTTAAGCCCAAGTCGCGTGTACACGCAGGTTGGCTTCAGCAAAAGCACGTGTATGTGGAAAAGTACCTTTGGTCCATGGCGGTTAGTCCTTGGAAGTTGTGCCTATGGTTTCGGACCATTGTGTCTCGACGGGCGTGTCGATCCCTAGTTTTGAAGTTGATGGTATTGTGTTACTATGGTTTTGGCTCTTGGTATCGAACAAGGCCTAAGGCTATATAAGGAGAAGGAAATCATTACGCAAGGGTATCGGAAATGTCTTGAATATCTGATGAAGCATTAGATCCAGTATGCTGGTTATGGGTTGATGATGCATTGCTTGATCTGAGCTAAGGAGAGATCTCATCGGTTGATGGAGAGCAAGATCTAAGGAGAGATCAGGATCAAATGGTTTGAAATGAACTATCTTTATGATGCTTATTCTAGATCTACATACTGACGCATGTATTGTTCTATAAGTATTATGAGTATGATTGATGTCTGGTACAGCTGCAAGTTATGAGAAATTATTTTTAGATCTGTGCGCGGGTTGTCTTTGGCGAAAGCGCGTATACACGCGGGTTTGATTCATCGAAGTAGCGTATACATTGTAAAGCTTGATACTTGAAGTTGCAGATGGGTCTGATGGTTATTACAGAGTTCTGTGTCTGCTCTGTGTTCTGGTGATGGTGTTGTTAACAGGGTTTCAGTGATTCAGAGTTTGATGATTGTTTTGAGCTTGAATGATAGTTATGGGTCCAGTATGAAAATTGGATGAAATGTGGCCTTTCAGATTATGTGTTGTGCTTCAGTGTATCCAGTCTGAAAATTGATGAAACGTGGTACCTGGAGGTGAGAAGATTGTAGGCAAGCACCTACGTACTAGTATCTAAGCTAGTACAAAAGCTAAAGGAGATCTTTGGAGCATTGTAGCAGGTAGCAGCCTGCGTACTAGTAAATGAATCGGCTAGTACAAGAGCAAAGCGGGTTGTAGCTCCCGTACTGGTATAAGACTGCACCAGTACAAATATTGTAAAAGGATTTTCTTATTAAGAAGAAGATTGAGATGACTTGCAGCAGGTGGTTTTCACCCACATTGGGTTTCCACCTTATATCTTTGTGTTCATGTGTGTGGCTCTTGTGTGATGTTCTGTTCTGTTATTCTGCACCTGTTTACTGTTAATATGCTTAATAATGATCTGATGCATTTACTGAAGATTAAGCTAACTGAATTATAAGATCTCTGGATATACGCGAGTTTCATTAGACACAGTAGCGTGTACACGCGGGTTCACTTAATTGAAGTAGCGTATATGTTTCTGAGTATGAAATTGAAAAGTTTGATTGATCTGATAATACTGATTCACCCCCCCCTCTCAGTATTATTTCCAACAATTGGTATTAGAGCAGGTCCTTTGGTAGAAGCTTGATCGCTTGAAGGAGATCCATGGAACAATGGGAAAGAAGCTTAAGAAGAAAGCTCATATGAAGAAGAAGACATCTCAGAAGATCTATGACAGTGGGAGAGTCGATTGGGGATTAGGTATAAGAAGTTCTTCAGATTTAGAATCAGATTCAGAATTAGATTCAGAATCATTATCAGGTATGAATGTGTTATCCTCTGATGTTCCTGCTATATTTCCTTGTGAAAGTGATGGAAGTGATAGTGAAACTACTGAACATGCTTTTATGGGTGAGCAAGAAAAGTATCAAATAGAGGCAGTATTTAGAAGGCTTACAGACAAAGTTAAAGATCAACAAGATCTATTCAACAAAAGGGAATGTGCTTTCAAAGAAGAAGTTACCAAACTAAAGGCCCAACTAGAAGAAGGAAACAAGGTAAGAAAGCTACTCAAGGACAAGGAAGACCAATGTCAAAAATTGCAGCATGAAGTGACATCATTAAGAAAAGAAGTCAACGAAAGAAGCACAACCATCAAGAAACTCAAAGATAGATCCAGCTACTATGAAAATCTTGAAGCTACAATCCTCTCACTAAAGGGAGATCTTGAAGAATCAAGGAAGAAAAATGAAGATCTACATCAAGCAATTGAAAAACAAGAAAATGAAGTCATCAGCTTAAAATCTCAACTAGAATGTGCCTTCCGAGTTCGTCAAATGCAGCAGGATCTGAATGAAGAACAAGAAAAGGAGATTCTCAAACTAAGGGAACAAATGGAAGAAGGAAGGAAAGATGAAGAAGATTTGAAAAAGCAATCTCTTGAAAAGGAAGAACAGCTTCAGGTTGAGGTAAATATCTTGAAAGGTAAACTAGAAGAAAAGGATAAGCTTTTACGATTTCAAGATAGTTCTAAAGTCTTGGATGATATTCTTAGTAGTCAAAGGTCTCCTGCTATCAAGACCGGTCTTGGTTTTCATGAATCTGTTAAAGGTGAATCTAGTTCACAAGGTGAGGCAAGGAACTCTAAAGAGAAATTTAAAATGATCAACAAGGAGATGAAAGGTCAACCCCATCAACAATCAAGGAAAGAGACTCCTCAAAGAAAATCTTTTACTCCTCCTATGAATAATGTTGAATGTTATGTATGTCATAATCTTGGACATGTTGCAGCTAGATGTGGAAGAAGAAGGGTTCAAGACCATCATGTAGAAAGATCATCACATTCAAGGTACTTTAATGGATATTGTTTTGCTTGCAATATGTTTGGTCACAAAGCCGCTGATTGCTACAGGAGGAATATGAAATATGTAAGATGTTATGCATGTAACACGATTGGACATATAGCAAAGGAATGCAGGAACAAAGGATGGACATCACACCAAAAGGAGAAAACCTCATCACACTTGAAGATATGGAGGAAGAAGGAAGTACAGTCAGCACAATGTACTGAGACACAGCACAGCACAGACATATCAGACTCAGGGGGAGCTGAAAGTGTAAAACTTCAGTGTCCTGAATCTCATACGCAAGTTCCTTAAAGGGAAGTCGCGTATATACGCGAGTTAGACACTGCAAAGTCGAGTATATGTCAGTCTGAGGAAAAGCAGTGGGAACAGGATCAGAAAAAGGATCTGATATGATTCAGTCTATTATTTGCTCTATTGGTTACAGTCTGCTGAGGATGTGTGGAAATGTTTTGTTACTTGTATGATGTCTAGAAGTGTTTTGATCCTAACTTGAGGATGATGATGTTTTGATGCTTATGCATGATCAGATCTAACAGATGGCACTGGTTGAGGGGGAGCATATGCCTTTAGTAATTCATTGTTGGCATTATGGTTAATAATCCTTGGTGATGATTCTTATATGGCTAAATGATATATCTTGCTATGATGTGGTTGTGAGTTGTCTATGATAAAATCACATATGATTCTTGGGGTTACATAGTTGATGATCAGATCAGATTTATGGTTGATTCCTTGATGATGCATATATGGTGCTTACATGGTGATCTTCATAAGGACAAGGAGAAGTACAAAGCTTGAATACACATCTTCCTCACTTGATATCATATGCATAAAGATCATATAGTTATGATGCAGGCACTCATGTGGATAAAGATTGTTGCTGATGATGATATCAAGAAGCTTTGTCAAAAGAGTTTTGAGCTCAAGATACATAGTGCTGATTCATGGATGACTCCTCAAAGTCACTTTGTTGGAGACATGATGATGAGTTCGTATCTATCTGATGATAGGTTTATACTTACATATGTTAATTAATGCAGATTTTCCCAAGTAATGATACTTGGATCATGTAGAGCTTGATGAAATGGCTATGGTGGTTTCACACATGATACAATGTGAATGACTCTGAATTCTGTTCAAAGGGATGAATTGATGCAGACATACCTTGTTATAGGTTGATGACCTATTCTCTACAGGACATTTACAGGTTGCTGATATGGAAATTTGTGTACGCCTGTTGTTTAAAGGATATCCGCGTGCATACGCAGTTTTACAAGGGGATAGTCGCGTATATGGTGTACGCGTGTTGCGTAAGGGATATCTGCGTATATACGCTTGTTTATGTGTATACAGACGCGTATATGGAGATTTGAAGGAAATCAGCAGGGACAGATGTTGGTTGCAGAAAGTCTGATATAGGTCTGACAGAGATCATCTGGCACAGGTTCAGGGGGAGCAGATAATCTTCCAATGATGCATTGTTGGCATTATCTTAAAGCTTTTGGTTCTAGTTCACATTTGGTGTTGATTTCAGGAGGAACAAAGGCGAAAGGAGAACAGAAGGATATCTTGGTTGCTGATCTGAATGGTGATTATCAGATGCTGCTGGTGACTTTCATAAGTCTTGGTCTAGTTATTTCGTCTCTATGTCATATATCTCTTTTGTGGTATCTCTTTCATGGTGTCAAGGTCATGTAACGGCCTATTTTGGTTTCCCCACTATGCCTGGGATGATTGATGCAATGTGATTGGTTGTCATATGTAAAATTTTGATGTATTCCGACTTGGTTGGGTGGATGAGTCAATTTTTGTATATCCTCACTTAGTTGAGAGATGGATGTATGTATGAGTCCTAAGTGATAGGAAGGTCCTTTATGATGCATAGAGTCATGTTCTTCTTGAAGAACATCTTTTGCAGATCTTGCCTACAGTCAGGAAGAGCATGTACAACACACTTCAGCGGTACAGAGATTCAGCATGTACTCAGGGGGAGCATGAACAGATTGGTACACCTTGGCATATACAAAGGGGGAGATTATTCAGAGATTTTAGCAGGTACTCAGGGGGAGTATGGATAGTGGAATGATTCAGCAAAGGAAGAGAATATCTTGGTCCACCCTTTGCCCTTGATGTCAAAGGGGGAGAGTGATTTGGTGTTGTTGCCATCAAGTCCAAAGGGGGAGATTGTTGGCATTATGATGCATGTGTTGTACTTGATGGCAACCCTCTCATAGAAGAATATCTCTCTTATGTATAACTGGATGAATCTTCAGAAGAGATATCAGATGTGACTGATGGAGAACAACTCAAAGGAATCAGATGATGAATCTTCAGAAGAGATATCAGATGTGACTGATGGAGGACAGCTCAAAGGAATCAGATGATAGTTCTAAGTGTGACAAGTTAGCTTTGCCATCAAGTCCAAAGGGGGAGATTGTTGGCATTATGAGATAAGTGTTGTGCTTGATGGCAAACCTCACTGATGACAAATCATAGTACAGAAGGAGAGCAGCAAGGAATTGATGATCAGACTATAAGAAGAAGAGAAAGCTCATACACGCAGGTTCGTTAAGCCCAAGTCGTGTGTACACGCAGGTTGGCTTCAACAAAAGCGCGTGTATGTGGAAAAGTACCTTTGGTCCATGGCGGTTAGTCCTTGGAAGTTGTGCCTATGGTTTCGGACCATTGTGTCTCGACGGGCGTGTCGATCCCTAGTTTTGAAGTTGATGGTATTGTGTTACTATGGTTTTGGCTCTTGGTATTGAACAAGGCCTAAGGCTATATAAGGAGAAGGAAATCATTAGGCAAGGGTATCGGAAATGTCTTGAATATCTGATGAAGCATTAGATCCAGTATGCTGGTTATGGGTTGATGATGCATTGCTTGATCTGAGCTAAGGAGAGATCTCATCGGTTGATGGAGAGCAAGATCTAAGGAGAGATCGGGATCAAATGGTTTGAAATGAACTATCTTTATGATGCTTATTCTAGATCTACATACTGACGCATGTATTGTTCTATAAGTATTATGAGTATGATTGATGTCTGGTACAGCTGCAAGTTATGAGAAATTATTTTTAGATCTGTACGCGGGTTGTCTTTGGCGAAAGCGCGTATACACGCGGGTTTGATTCATCGAAGTAGCGTATACATTGTAAAGCTTGATACTTGAAGTTGCAGATGGGTCTGATGGTTATTACAGAGTTCTGTGTCTGCTCTGTGTTCTGGTGACGGTGTTGTTAACAGGGTTTCAGTGATTCAGAGTTTGATGATTGTTTTGAGCTTCAATGATAGTTATGGGTCCAGTATGAAAATTGGATGAAATGTGGCCTTTCAGATTATGTGTTGTGCTTCAGTGTATCCAGTCTGAAAATTGATGAAACGTGGTACCTGGAGGTGAGAAGATTGTAGGCAAGCACCTACGTACTAGTATCTAAGCTAGTACAAAAGCTAAAGGAGATCTTTGGAGCATTGTAGCAGGTAGCAGCCTGCGTACTAGTAAATGAATCGGCTAGTACAAGAGCAAAGGGGGTTGTAGCTCCCGTACTGGTATAAGACTGCACCAGTACAAATATTGTAAAAGGATTTTCTTATTAAGAAGAAGATTGAGATGACTTGCAGCAGGTGGTTTTCACCCACATTGGGTTTCCACCTTATATCTTTGTGTTCATGTGTGTGGCTCTTGTGTGATGTTCTGTTCTGTTATTCTGCACCTGTTTACTGTTAATATGCTTAATAATGATCTGATGCATTTACTGAAGATTAAGCTAACTGAATTATAAGATCTCTGGATATACGCGAGTTTCATTAGACACAGTAGCGTGTACACGCGGGTTCACTTAATTGAAGTAGCGTATATGTTTCTGAGTATGAAATTGAAAAGTTTGATTGATCTGATAATACTGATTCACCCCCCCCCTCTCAGTATTATTTCCAACAGATATTGCATTAAAAGCCACCCTAGCAAGGTGGTGGGGAGCGCATCGCAACTCCTTGTGTGAATGGGAGAAGATCAAGTGGGCCATGAGGGAAATATTTAAACAGGAAGGAGACCGACCAAAGGACAAGGTGAAATATAGGGGAAACTATGATCCCAGGAAACATGTATAAAACTACACAGATAGATGGAGAAAAGAGTGAGTGCCAAAGGAACTTTGGGTGCACATGTTCATACATACCTTGGGTACAATTCCCCAATCATGGTATATATAGGAGGAACTTCGAAGACAAACTAGACACTGGGATGTTATGGCTAACCAATTTAGCACCAGTTTCTCATTCAAAGATAGTGACTGGCATCTGAGTGAGACCCTATATGCCATTAAAAGAATCCAGTTTACTCAAGGATAACTATTGGAGGGGTGCATTGGTGAGATATTCCTACAATATTTCTATGAAGAAGGCTATCCAAAATTCATGTCTTGCAGAAAAGTTAACGCAGATCTAGAGGAGGATGATTTGGAAGGACTCGGACACCTGACATTTCAAGAAATTGAAGGAGAGCGAGATATCAGGAGGGCCCTTCAATGAATGCCCCCCATTTGCTCCTAGTAAAGTTGTGAAAGAAAAACATTGGCTCAAAAGAAAAACCTAATATGGCATCCATTGGGGATTATTGGGACGAGAAAACAACTAGGGAAATATTTAATTTGCTACGTGAATATGAAGACTTATTTCTAGCCTCCGTTGCTGAATTAAAAGGAATAAAAGGGGACATCGGGGAAATGAAGATTATACTGAGGCAAGATGCACGACCAGTGAAACATAGACCATACAGACCCAATCCAAGGGTAAAATATAAAGTAAAAAAAGAGATTGATAAGATGTTAGAAGCATGACTTATATTCCCAGTGATGAAGTAGAATGGATCAGCGCAGTTGTGATACAAAATAAGATGGATGCCACGTAAATCAAGGTCTGTGTAGATTACAGGATCTTAAATGATGCATGTGTACATGACCCATTTCCAACACCATTTATTGATGAGGTCTTGGATAACGTTGTGGGGAATGAAGCCTATTCTTTCACCGATGGATTCTTAAGATATCATCAATTTCACATAGCAGAAGAATATAAGAAGAAAAAAACATTCACCATAGAATGGGGGTCCTATGCCTATCATGTCATTCCATTCGGTCTGAAGAATGCACCTAATATTTTCTCTCGGATTGTCATAGCTTCCTTCAGAGATTACATCCACCGATTCTTAGAAGTATACATGGATGATTGGACAATATACAACTTGCTAAAGAAACATACTAGCCTCCTTCGAGTGATGTTTGAGTGGTGGAGATAGTTGTAAATATCATTAAATCTGAAGAAATTCATCTTTTCAGTTGCATTCGGAACATTGTTGGGCCATATTGTTTGCAAAGATGTCATTTGTGTAGATCCCTCAAAAGTTGTAGCAATTGTAAATATGGATGCACCAAATAATGTGAAGCAACTATGATCAGCATTGGGCCACACAGGATATTATCACCGATTCATCCGCAACTATGCTTCAATTAATTATCCCATGAAGAAACTGCTAAAGAAGACAGAAGCCTTCAAGTGGATAGAGGCCTGTCAAGTATTGATGAACAAGTTAGAGGAAAAATTGGTGAGTGCTCCTATCCTTGTATACTCAAACTAGAACAAACAGTTCCATGTACACATTGACACATTAGGATTTTCACTAGGATTAGTACTGGCACAACCAAAAGATAGAAAGCTATACCACCAAATTTACTTCACCACAACAGAAAGAGAAGCATTGGCCATGGTCTACTCCTTACAAAAGTTCAAGCACTATCTACTAGGAGCACCATTCAAGTTCTTCATGGACCATTCAACTTTAAAATATCTAGTAAACAAGCCAGTCTTGGAAGGAAGGATCTGTCGATGGTTGTTACTGTTCCAACAGTTCACATTTGAAGTGGTTATCAAACTAGGAAGGTTAAATGTGGGGCTAGACCACCTTTCTAGGTTGGATTTAGGAGAGAGTGAAGGACCACTAGACGGCCAACTGCCAGATGGCGACTTGTTCCGAATAGAATCAATACCAGATTATCTAAAGGAGATTTTTGTGTTGTTAGCAACAGGACACTGCCCGGAGGGATACCCAACGACGCAGAAAAGACACCTGATAGTAAGAGTGGAATATTATCAACTAATTACAATACATCTATACAAATTGGGATTTGATCAAGTTCTGTAATGTTGTCTCCTTCAACATGAGAGGTAAGACATGTTGTGGGAATGCCACATTGGGTTGTGGGGGGGCATGTTGGGGGAAATGCTATCGCAAGGAAAATATTACAAGCCAGGTTGTGGTGGCCCACCCTTCACAAGGATGATAAGGAGTATGCGAAGGGATGTGGTATTTTTCAAAAAGTTGAAAAGCCATCACATCGGGATGAATTTCCTTTACATCCGTTACACACAATACAAATTTTCGAGAAATGAGCAGTAGACTTTATTGACCCAATTATGCTGCCAATGCATCATTCCTATGTCAGATACACCATCACAACTATAAAGTACCTCAGTCGGTGGGCAGAGGCCATGCCATTCAAGGATTCTACAACCGATATAGCAACAAGATTCATCTTTGAAAGCATAATATCTAGATTTAGATGTCCAAAGAGTGTAACTAGAAATCAAGGGGCTCATTTCATTAATGAAACTATCGCTTCTCTCCTAAATAATTTTTTGATCCAACATCAAAAGAGCAGCCCTTACCATCCTCAAGCCAATGGAATAGTCAAAGCCTTCAATAAGATACTCGAGAAGGGCCTAACAAAAATTGTATCAACAAATCGAGATGATTGGGATGAGCAGGTGCCAGCAACATTGTTGTCTTATAGAACAACGGTAAAACAAAGACACAAGAAAACATTGTTCCAACTGGTATACAAGCAAGAAGTAGTAGTACTAGTGAAATTCATTATCCCAAGCATTTTCATTTCTCGGGACACTAAAGTGACAGGCGATGCATCCTTAAAAGAGAGGTTGGAAGAACTAATGGAATTGGATGAATCAAGATTTTTAGTTGAATTCCACCAATCAGTTGAACAAAGGAGATAGAAGGCTTGGCATGAAAACCACATCAACAAGAAAGATTTCATGGTAGGAGATCATGTTCTACTATATGACAACAAATTTCATAAATTCCCAAGAAAACTACAAATGCATTGGTTAGTGCCATTCATGGTTGCAGAGATCAAAGAGTCTGGTGAGGTGAAGCTAGCACAACTAGATGGGATAATGTTACTAGGATGGGTGAACGATGCATGCCTGAAGCCTTTACACAAGTCCACAGTCATGTCATCAAATTGAAAGGGTCTCGGTGATGAGCTCGCAAGTAGGTTTAAGTCAATAATAAATAGTCAGTTGCATAGTCAGTTACATCCTAATTTCTTTTGATTCTTCCCAAAAAAAAATAGCGTGTGTCAGCTGGGTGGCAGAAACAATGCCATGACACTGCAACCCACTTGTGGTCGGGGGGGATAGTCACACGTTCCATGAGTCTTATCCGTCGTACTACCGGTCTTTTCCAAAATAAGTAAGAAATAATACACTTGTCACACAAATTTCCATAAAAAAAAATTCCCATGGGGGAAGATATTAGCTAATAATTATCCAACATTATGGAAACTTTATTAACCATGCGACCCACTCTATCCTTTCTCGTGGTACATCATCCCAGTCAGATCCAGGTCAGTCGATGATGGCATAAAATGATTAAGGTTCCATAGGGAAAGTTGTCGTAGTAGTTAGTTACCAAGTCTAGTCATAAATGTCGTGTCAAATTTGATCTACTTAATCTGCATGGATTCACAAGAAGTTGCAGAGGTTCAAACGTAGGTGATAGAAGAACTTGATATTTGGTTTGAGAACCACTGGCAGAAGAGACACGGAAACTATAAACCTTTGATAACAATCTTCTATCAAAGGCGCAACAAGATGAGAAAGTCAATTATCTGAGTCCCGATGGATCAATTGGATGAATGAATTACAGTTTTAGAAACTTTGTATGGAAAGTATGACAAGGCAACAATAGTGGACAATGATCTTTCAGATTGTTTCCAATGCCCAGCATTGAAGCAAGAAGTATATACGTAGGAGGTTCCCAAGGGAGATGGCACCATGACTACAAAAGTTAAATTTTCTTTCAGAAGCCTCCAACAATCAACATTGATTAATATCATAAGTATACCAGTCTTTGGTACGCAATTGGCTACGATGAAATGTACTAAGCTCCTTGCCAGTAGGATGCATGGTGGATCACTTTTGCTGGACAAAGAATACCCAATTCATGTCGACGATATCCATCGATTGACAGGACTCTCAGCAGTAAGAAATGTAATATCTTTCGTGTTCTAGGGAGGAATAAAGCAAGAAAATAAGGAAGGAGACACAGATTACAATGAAAAATATAAGACCAACCGCGAAGGCAAAGGCACAAATATTGACCTCATCAACAAGGAAGAAATAATATTTGTCTGCTATATCATATTAGGGAAAATGATGAGAACTTTTTCCCAGAATGAATGTACTCTGGACACAATCTTAGTTGTGGAACATTGCTGCGAAAGGGAGTTGCTTAACTGGTCAGCCTTCTTGCTGAATCAAATCTTCGAACCCTGTGAAGACATATATAAGAGGAGCACCAATTTTATATTTGGATATATACTAATGACATTGGTGGTGTGGAAATGGCGATCGCCGAAAGGAAGGGATCTAGCTCAAATTAGATAAGACCAACCTGTAGCACTCAGGTACGAACCATGGAGAACCTCAGGAGACTCGAATAGTAAAGAAATCAATGAAGTGTCCTTCAACGACTGGTACGCAACGATGCTAGCTACAATTAGAGAGGTAGAGCAAATACCCATAGCACTATTGGATGAGCTTTCAAAGGATATCTGGTTCGGGGTTACCCATGGGCATACATACATAAGAACAAGATGTGGTCGTCCAGAGACATTTCAAATGAGGCCAAAAAAGTTTAGTTTAGCAGAAGCAACATTACATGTTGAAGTTGGTTCATGGCCAGAGGCTGCGTGCAAAATTTCGGAGGGTAGATACAGGTACCTATTGGCAGGGATGCAACTGCAACCGTCAATAGGTGAAACACCAGGAATCAGTAGGAAGACAATAGCAGTGGATGATCTGGATCCCATGTTTACTCAAATGGAGCAACAAATGTCTTCCCTCAAACAGATGATTGCAAGTTTCATAGAACCCTCAGTTAAGAGCACACAATCCATATCTTTTCAATGATCTACATTTTTTAATCCAATCATCACCACACCTTTATCTATAGTGATTCCTCACATTGGCCCTCATGCAGAACCTAAGCCAACAATTCCTAAGCCAAAATAGAAAAGAGGAACCAAAAATCCTGCTACTAAGAAACCCAAGACAACCCCTATAGTTCAGATTGTCGACCTCACCAGCAAGGCAAGGTAACCAGTATCTGCATCACCCATAGTCAAAGAGAATCCTCCATCCACATCCACAGTGTCACTAGGGTCATGGGATCCATCGCTGCATATAGCCTCCACCTTCGCAACCTTGTCCGAATCTATTCCCTCTGGTACACGTGTGGCAATACAAGAGATGGAAGTAGACTCCATGCAGAAGTAAAATGCATCCCTCAAAGGAAATGGCACTCACACATCCTCATTGATACCCTACTTCTAGGGTCGGGTCCACTGCTATGTGAAGAGCCGATTGCATCCACATCGCAATCTATGGGAACTGAACATTACCAGATTGCCTTCCCAATAAATTTCCCAATAATCCCAAACCCAGTTATCATTCCACCCGTTCCTTAGTTGACCGCAAATTCATAGCCAACCACCTCACCCCCATCCCACTCAGAAAAATCCATTGCTAGTGGCCTACCCATTTAGAGTAATTTCCTAGATCCGAACATAATGAAGGTAGAGACTCTGCAACATTGGTCATCATCGCAGTTGTTTGGATTTATCCAACAAGCTTCACAACAAGCAGAGAAAATACACGATGACCTCATCCGAGAGTATGAGCAGTAGAATATTTTACATCTTGCATATTGGTCAACTGTTGCGAACAAATTCAAGAAGTGTGTTCGGGCTTGATAGCCACAAACACAGGTCTAAAAAAGAAGTTGGAGGCATTCAGATCAACACTACCTAATCCGACTGAGATTTATGCCTAGTCAATTGGAGAAAATATCAGCATCGTTGCCACTACAAAACAATCCCTTATTGAAGCACTTGCAGATGGTTATGCCCTAATGGAGAAAGTGCATGACTAGTCGGGCAACCTAGCTCAAAAGAATCAACCTGTCTATGCTCTTTGCAAGCAGCTACAAAAATACATTGCAGAAAGAAAACACATGCATAGACTCAGTTCAGTTGCAGAAGATTGATGAAGAAATCGCCTCCATTGAGGCACAAGTCCAAAAAATAGAGGAAGAGTTTGCAAAGACTAAAAATAAAATCCATGACCTCAGACCACCAGTCTGCCTACATGTTCTTGCTCTGTGAGAGGTCTGCAACAACAATGAAGCACAGTGGAACATATTACAAAGTAGTAGGTTGAGTCAGCCAACCTCCAGCATGGCAGAAGCTTTCACCAAGCAGGCTAACTCAATAATGAATGCCTGGCAATCAATGCTCAACAATTACTATGAATTCAAGAAAGAAATGATGAAAATTATTCTTGAATTGGGGCCTTCATTTGGAAAAGAAGTCCAACATGTGGCAGAAGAAGCCGAGGAAGTATCCCCGCAGAAGGAAGGACTAGAGCAACAATAGGTAGAAACACCCACAGAACCAACAACATGACCCACAATGCTTGAGATACATTGACTCAGGGACAAGTCAAAGAACTGTGGCCGGGGCCTACTGGGTCCTTTGTTTTGAATTTTTAAATTTTTGAAGGGATTAAGGTAGAGAGAAGGTGGTGGGAGAAACGATCAAGTTGTGGAGATGACAACTAGGAAGGGAAGAAAGAATATACAGTAGATGGGCAATTGCAGCAAGGTGTCGAGAGTGATTAGGAACAATTGAGCGGACAAGGAGGAGAGCAGGAATAAGTCGAGGGAAAAGACAACCGAACATAACTGGTTGTGGGAACAATAGAAGAGAAGATAAAAGAAAAAGACAACACAGAGAGGGGGTGGGTATTTGGGAGGAGTCAAAAGCATAGAACAAGAAGGTCCTGAGGAGCTGAGTAGTTGCGGAGTGGCCAAAGCTAGACTTGGCCTAAGGTCTAAGGCATCCTGTGGCTATGGTATTTTATGTATTTGATTAAGGCTTTACACCTGATGTATATTGTAATGAGTCTTCCTTTGAGTTAATATGAATGAATGAATGAACCAGTTTGCATGGCATTATGATCAAGTGTATTGTTCTGATTTATAGACCTACTCAAAATTTTATATTAATGGCCTTTTCTTGGATGAATATGGTAAAAATAGCAAAATTATGTTGTGATGAATGAATTCTTTAAGATACTTATGAGTTAATGTCTGGATTGTCCTTGATATCCCTCTAACCCTTCTTAGTTTCGGTCATGACACGCCTCGGGTGAGACTCCTTACCCTTTGGGTAAGGTGAAAATGTCAGCGTTGTCCTAGACTACAATAGATCCTTGTTGGCCCCTTGTGCCTAAACCCAGGGTCTTTTCCTTGATGACATTTTTGTGCCAATAACAGGACACACTCATATGAACTTGGTTATGGGAAGCAAGTCTTGCTTCCAATTGAATTCCAATTGGAGACTTTTAAAATAAAAACAAAGTTGGGGCTAGATCTGTCTCAGGTTAAAAAATAAAGGCTGACACAACTGAATGAGCTAGATGAAATTCGACAAGATGATATCAAAAGAACCAACATAGTCCAGTAGCAAAGAACGAGATGGCATGACAAATTCATCAACTTTTAGAAATTCAAGCCAGGTGATTGGGCTCATCTTTTGTATTCTAAATTCAAGGATTTTAAAGGAAAAAATCATACTCTCTTTATTGGTCCTTTGGAGATAGAGGTTGTTTTTGATAATGGAGTAGTTAGAATAAGGACTATTGATGAGTAAAATATCACCTTCCTTGTTAATGGGCATAGATTAAAGCTATATCATAAGCCCTTGGCTAGGGAAGAATTTGTCAAATATTTGAAAAACAATTCTGTTTTAAGTTGGTTGAATAAAGATATTCTTCTCCTCATCCTCCAGCTAGATTGTAATTTTTTTCTATAAATCGAAAAAAGGAGGAAAAAAATATAAAAATTATAAGTACAGACATGGAAACCCAACATTTTTTTCGTACATATACATAAAATGTTAACTGAAAACCAAGAATTCTTGACAGTTTATATTTTCAGAATCCCTTATATTGTCCTATTTTCTTTTTTTCCCTCCTTTTTCTTCTTATAAATCTCTTCAAGTCTAATAAAGTCTTTGAGTCCTGGTTTTCTCCAACCATTCTCATAAGTCATCAAAACCAACAACAATCAGCCAAAAGAACAACAAAAAATTTCAAGCAAAATTACGAGGTTCAACAAAATAGCTACAAATTTTTCAAATTTCCATAGCTCTATTCAAATTTTGTAGCTAATCACATACCTGAAAAGAGTATTGAATTATTAGCCATCCATAAGGCATCACAAATCTGTAAAATGACAATTGGCTACAACAAGAGGTATATACATAGGATATTAAGTTAATTTTTATTTAAGGAAATATAGATTTATGGGTTTGCCTAGTAATTTTGATACACCTTCTTTTTAAAATTATGACCTTGTACTATAGTATTTTCGCACTTGTCATCCAACACTTTTTATCGTAACCCACTTCACTATGATAAAATCCTTCATCGCATTCAGATGATTTAAAAGATATCAACGGTCCTATAAAAATGAATCTAATGAATTCATGGGAAATAATTAGTAAAAGAGGAGTTCGATTTGTACTCAATCACTTGTCTATTTTATTCATGCCCTCCCTACATCATCCAACAATCCCATTATCCACCACTATGTCCATCTTCAACCATCCCTGTCAAGAAAGAGGCAATTTGAGGGTGAAACTTCTCTACCTCCATGGGTATTACTATTAGATTTGAACCACATGGAGAAATTTCCTCATTGCTTATCCACGAGTCAGAGACGAGTTGTAGCAGGCTACGTGGCTTCAATTATTTGGACAATTCAGTGGTCATGAAGTGCAGGTCACAAGAGCCTTTGCGAGAGCATTTGGTGTAGAAGCCGAAATAGGATACATAAAAATTAAATTCTTTGAATCATTCATAGCAGAGGCAACGATACTTCCACGAATTGGAGAAAGTTGGTTTAAAATTCAAAGACATAAGGATGAATATTGAAGGAACTTATGTTAGGCCCCTATACTACTAGTGTAACCCCTTATTGTTATTAGTATAACCCACTTATTATATTGATATACCCATGTAGTTCCCATATTGTTAATATTGTGCCCCATAGAAGCCCACTATTGTTATTATTGTGCCCTTACATTATTATTGTTATGTCAGCTCTGATTATGTTATAACCCCTTAGACTCCTATATATAGAAAAGAGGTCTTTTCATTTGTATCATCCAAGAATTGTTCATTTATGTAATGTAAAGGAGGTTGCCCCCTCGAAGAGGCTGAATTCCAAGGCGTTGAACTATCTTTTCTATCTTTTCTTGATCTGGTTTCATAACAAGAGCCGTCAGGGTCAACTTCCATCTCAAGTGAGCGAGGCACCAGCTGGAGAACTTGTTGTTGATGCTCGATGTGATCTTTCTCTGCTTGAACCTTTTTCTTCTTGATATGTCCTTTTATTTTTTGAGTGGTAATTTCTTCCAGTCCTTTACAAGATATGGTCGGATTCATTTCTTGATGCTCGATGTGATCTTTCACTTCTTGAACTTTTTTCTTCTTGATGTGTCCTTCTATCTTGATAGTTTGAGGAGTGGTAATTTCGTCCATTGAATTACAAGATATGGTTGGATTCATTTCTTTTTTCTCGATGTGATCTTTCACTTCTTGCACCATTTTCTTCTTGATATGTCCTTCTATCTTGAGAGTTTGAGGAGTGGTAATTCTTGCCAATGCTTTACAAGATATGGTATGATTCATTTTTTCTTTCTCTGGGGTGGTGTCCTGGCGTATATCCTCTTCTTTTGATGTTTCTTGATGCTTTTCTTCCTCCTCTTCATATTCTATGTAAAATAATTTCTTCTCAGCACACCTATGACCTTTAGTGCATTTGCTATCACAATTGTAACAAAGCCCTTTTTCTCTTTTTTCTTCCAATTGTTGTGGTGTAACCCTTGTAGGTTGTGGAAGGCTGGGAGAAACAACACTTCCATCTTTATAGTTGTGAAGGGTATGCTTCCTGGTTTCCATAATTTTTCTTTCCATTATGTCACAAAGCCCTTTTACTCTTTCCAAATGTTGTGGTGTTGCTCTAAAGAAGGTGTTGCTCTTTGTATCCTCATAATGTGCTATCCTTTCCTCCGTGAAAATTGACCACGTAACAAGTTTTTTACGAGAACAAAGCCCTTCATACCATAAAAATTGATCTGGTTCTAAATATGCAGATGCAATACATACCTTTTGTAACAGTTGTACACCATGTATATCAAAATATTGCTCCATCTAATGTATCCAATTTACCGGATCCTTGCCATCAAACTTCCTCGTCTTGCTTTTTCTTGATTTTAGGAGCTCGACCTTGAAACGACTGTAACTCTGTACTTTCAGATCTTTAAGTTCTGAAATTGTGAACTGTAGTAGCCCTCCATGTCATCTTTCCAATGCCACCAGTCTGATCCAAATTGGATTCTCTAAGAAAGAGTTATGCACATTCTCCCAAGATGACCTGATTATAGACCTTTCCAGAAGAGCGAAAATGTATGAAGTGCCACGTCTCACTGTTTCAACCTTTGGATCTGAAAAATGCATACAAGAAACTAAAATCTGTCGTCTTTCTATGCCTTCTTACGAAATTTCAATCCGATCCCCAGAGAGAAAGTTATGACGATTTTCCCCAGGTCACCTATTTTGAATGTAATTCAAGAGTCTGCAAAAAGACCAACTTCCTCAGATCATATCTCCGTAAATGTCGTGTGAAAAGCTCTAAAATTCGGACCCAAGGTTCAGCGCGATTTCTTCTAAAATGGGTTTTTTTTGCGACTTCTGAAACGTCACAGAAAAAATTTATAGTGAAAATGCCACGATGACCTGTTTGGAGCAGCGAAACCCTAGAACCCAAGAGCCTTTGCGAGAGCATTTGGTGTAGAGGCCGAAATAGGATAGATAAAAATTAAATTCTTTGAATCATTCATAGCAGAGGCAACGATACTTCCACGAATTGGAGAAAGTTGGTTTGAAATTCAGAGACATAAGGATGAATATTGAAGGAACTTATTACACAATACTTGAATGGATACTTCAATATTCAAGAAAGGAGTTACAGTCAAGACTCTCAAGACCAAATGAATGAACCCACTATTAGTACTCCAAAAGTTTCTCACTAGTGAAGGTAGGTTCGGTACTCTACTCTTTTACCATTCAAGGTTTCTTATTCATTTTTTTAGGGCAAAGAATTTAATTTTCCTTAATATTTGATGTGGGTTTTAAACAAACTTCCCTTCAAGATTCAACGAGATTCTAGGAATATCAATAGAGATTTGTATCACCATGGTTTGATAAAGATTTTGGTTGAAGCTCACTTAAATTCTACTGGTGATAATTGGAAATAATTTTTGGTTATAAATCACTTTGTAGAGATCTCAAAAGAATAATTACCAAAAGCCAAGAGGAGTCAATGAAGGAAATCTTGAAACCCTAACCCTAAAGTTGCCAGAGAAGAAGATGAGGGTTTGACTATTGGTGGAATAAAACAAATAGAAATATCACCAGGTGAAATAGAGGATAATGCTCCACTCAGTCTATTTTTGGGGAAGATTAAACAAAAAAATGATAAACAAAATCTTAGAAGGATGAAACCCAGCCAAAATATCAAACAACCTGAAGAAAAAATAGAAGTAGAGACAATAGATAAGAAGAAACAAGGCAAAAAAAGGAAGGTTATTCAAGAGATAGTGAAGATGGAGCAAACATTAAAAAGGAGCAAAGGACTTTCCAAGTATTCAAATGAGCCAACACGTCAAGACCCTCCAGAGACTATTAATCTCAAAAAGGAATATGATATTAACATAGGAACAGAGGAATAATCTTCTTTCCATCAGAGGACAATGAGAAAAAATCTTGAAATTGATCCAAACCAACAAGAAGTTTATAAATATTTGGAGACTTTGGAGCAAAGATAGGATAAGAAGGTAAGTTCTCCTGAAGAAACTCAATTCCATGATGCTCCATATGATGATTATCCTATAGTTGATTCAGAAACTCATACAACTACTTCTCAAGGGAAGCAAGAAACTGTTCACACTCCCAAGTAAGACATTTATTAGTTAAAAGTACTAAACAAGTATATCAGAGAAGAAAATGAAATGGTCAAATCACATAATGAATTTTTGAAGGCACAAAATGACACTATGTTGTTAAGAATGTGTTTCTGGTATAAGAAAAATAAAAAACTCCAAGTAAACAACAAAGTACTTAGAAATAAGGTCAAAGGGCTACAAGAAAAATTTCCCATGAGAAAACCAATATGGTCTATTAATGTAAATAAACAATGGAATGCCAAAAAGTATGGATGTGTTGATTCAAGCCTCAGAAGCAACACAACAGCAAGCGGATTTCTTTAGTTTTGAGTTTTTTGCATGAGGACCTGCAACATCCTCAACGTGGGGAAGTGTTGGATCCTCGAATTGTCCTCAATTTTGACATCATTTTTCCCTTCTTTTCACCCATCATATATATATATATATATATATAGACAAGTTATAAAGACATTTGGGTCTAGGGAAATTTTAGGGGTGAAATTTCACAAATGGGCTATTTTTTAGAAATTTTTCTGAAAAAAATATTCGCCAATTTATTTGAAAATTCACCTATTTTTTACACATATATATACTTAAATGGATGATATTCGCCAAAAAATACCAAACTTAATAGTAAATTACATGTTTTTTAATTGAATATTCGCCTACATTCTATACATATGAAATTTCAAACCAAAATAGTCAACTATAATACTATATATAGGAAAACATTTAATACTTAAAAAATACAAAATGGATCATCTTCAGGCATAAAAAAGGGTATCAAATAATTGTAGCCCATAATTTAGATTTTCTCTATGAAAATAACTGAAATATGACTTTGGCCACCAAATTGTGACATTTTCGTAGCTAACTACATTTTCCACAACTCAATCCATGGTTAGATAGGATGCAGAGACTTTCAAGGTGAACAAAAGACATGAGCAGATCACAAATGTCATCGACATGGACACCCACCTATTCTTCTTACTAAAAAATCAGGAGTGAGAATATGTTTGCTTCAAGTTCAATTCAATGATGCTTTATTTACGTGCAAAGGTTTCACGGAATCAGTTTCAACATCAAGTGAATGTGGAAAAGATGACATCAAGCGAGAAAGTATATGCATTTAAATAAGATTATGTGTAGATAAACAATATTTGCATTATTTTCTATGACAAAGCAAATCATGCAAGATCGCTTTCTTTATCAAATTCAGACATTGTATGGAAATTCTAGAACTTACCTTTTAGCATCAATTTCTTTAGTTATTGAATTAGAAATAGTATAAAAATTGCCTTTTTTTGTAATTCAAGGTAGTAGAGAATAGAAAGGTTTTGAAGCACTTTAAATTTGTAATTTCAAACTCTGTTTTTGGTGGTACAAGTACTTTGTTCTAGACTCCAATGTGATTGTGTCATTGATTGACTTGATTTGAGTTCATTCTTCTTTGTGCCAATAGGAGGGCTCCCTGGAGAGTTGTAAGATAGAGTAGTTGTTTTATTTTGATTTATTTAATTTGCATTCTTCTGCAATTAGTTTCATGCTTTATCATTAGTTATTACTATTGATTCCATTATTCACTTACTATTGATTCCATTGTCACAGGTCGAGCGCTCTATAAAATCAAAACACCAAAAACATTTCCTTTATAAGTTCTTTAGTTAAATTTCTAGCTTAGTCTCAAATTTAAACAAGTTTAATGATCAAGATTGGTTGCACACACCAATAATCTGTCAAGGCTTGTAGTTGAATTCATTCCTTTAATTTGAAGTTTTAGAATGGTTTTGAATTTGATTCAAAGTAGTTTTTAATTCAGTCCAATAGAATAAATTCAATTTCTTCTCATAGATAGTTTCAATTTTGTTAATGTATTAGTTCTGAATTAAGTTAAATATATTAAATTTTAATTTTTCCAATAGAATAGTTTTCATTGTCATGGCATATCCAACACTTGAAAGGGAGTTGATCATAATTAACTTTCTAGATATGGGTTGAATCATCCATACATAAGTTGATTGCTACTGGAAGCCCATTTTCCATATCTACTTCAACAAAAAGTCAGTTGCAAGCGAAAAAACTTTCCCAAGGTTCAGTGCAATCAATGTACTTCCCCAGAGAGTTTCCAATAAGCCTAAAAGTGGCGCCATTCCATTAGTGGAGGGACTAGCATGACAAGTTTATCCAGACAGGGACAACCATGGGGATATCAAAATCTAGGTTGAAATTAGGGTTCTAACAATCCAGGTATAATACTTTTGGCCCCATAAAATATGCCCCACTTTTGAATATGAGATCCTGATCCTCCTTAAGCTCAAAATAAAAGGTGAAACAACCTTTCCCTACAAAGTTAGACACCACTTCCCCTTACATTTTACGTTTCTAGTTGGCCTTGATCCAGGATCTAATAGATCTAGGGGAAGGCTATAGAATTGTAATCTACCCAACCAAACCCCTATCAACTAAATTAAGGGCCCTAGATTTGGCTTGGGGGGCTGAAATTACAATCTTTGGGATATCATCAAGTTTCTTAACGAATTTTGAAGATGATGACTTTTGAAATTTTGGTCCATTCAATACCAAATTTTTGAATGCTACAATCCCCTAGGTTAATTTAGAGGCCTTGGCCAGATCAATCATGATGGTTACCTTACCAACAAAAACACCAAGAGGCCAAAATAGCTTACCTTATTTTGAAGATTCTCAATCTGGAAGGATTCGAAGGGTTCGATCCGTGGCTAACTCAAAGCGGCAGAGCTTGAAGATGATTTGTTCATATTCAACATGGTGAGGGTTTCCTCGATCTTCAATCCTAGTTCAGAGAGCTTCACGCAACAAAGGGATATTGGCCTAGGCCTAGGCCCATGAGCCTAGGGTTTCCATAAACAAGCTTTAGAGATTCAAGCCAACTGTAGAGCAAAATCTTTAGTTCATGGATCTTTTAAGAAAATGAGAATCAACCATATATTGACCATAGTTAACTTTACTTAACCATAGTCAACCATATTTTGATGATAGTCAACCATGGCCATCCTTAGTTAGCAATAGTTAACCATACTACACCATATAGGACTTTTCAAACCATTTCAACTAAGGTCAAACATATTCAATCCATTTTCAATGATTGTTTGTGTGATTAACATGTTAATAGTGTTTAACCATGGGCAACATGGTTGAACATCATCAACCATAGTCAACATGGGCATCGTAGTTATCCATGATCAACCACAATCATCTATAGGTAAAAACTGACAACCTTAATCAACCATGTAGACCCTAGTCAACCACATATTGACCATAATCAACCATGTCTGTCAAAGCTCGTTGTGGTCAATCATCGTCAAACAAACTCATGCATGCCCATACATGGTCAAACATTGTCACTCATTGTCATTCATTTTCACCCATGTTCGACCATACTAAACCTTAGTTAGCCATAGCCAACCATGGTCAACCATTATCAACCATGGTTATCTTTGCTCAACCATATTTAACCTTGAAAAACCCATGCTCCTTCCACTCCTCATGGGAAACCATAGTTAACCATGGTTAGAATGGTCAACCAAGGTCTCCATGATTGAACATCATCGTCAATCCTTGTCATTAATGACCTACTATGGAAACCTATTATTAACCCTTGGTCAACCAAGGTCTCCATGATTAAACATCATTGTTAATCATTGTCACCAATGCACTACCATGGTCACATATTATTAAACCTTACTACCAATGCACTACCATGGTCACATATTATTAATCCTTACTCAACTATCGTCAATCCTTATCAACCTTGTCAACCGTGGTTAGCCACCATCAACCATTGTCAACCTTGGTTGACCCTCTTCAACCATTATTAACCATGATCAAAGATATTCAACCTTAGTAAATCATGGTTGACCATAGTGTACCTTAGTTAGCCATAGTTAACTACAGTTAACCATATGTTGACTTTAGACAACCATAGTCATCATTAGTTAACAATAGTTAACCATGGTACATGATAGACAACTTTGGCAACCATGCTAAACTAAGGCCAAACATGGTCAAACCATTTTCAATAATTATTTGCATGATCAACATGGCTAATAGTGTTCAACCATGGACAACATGGTTAAACATGGTCATCCATAGTCAACATGGGTATCATGGTCAAACATGGTCAACCAAAGTCATCTATATGTAATCACTAAAAAACTTCATCAACCATGTACATCGATAGTCAACCACATGTTGACCATAATCAACTGTGTTTGACAAAGATCAATTGTGGTCAAACAAATTCAGGCATGGTGATACATGGTCAAACATTATCAAACATTATCACTCATTATCACCCATGTTCTACCATGGCAGCCTTAGTTAGCCATAGTCAACCATGGTACCATAGTCAAACATTGCCAACCTTGGTCAACCATGGTCAACCTTGAACCACCCATGCTCTTTCCACTCATGCCCAGCCATGGACAACGGTGGTCAATCAAAGACTTCATGATTGAACATGGTAACTATGGCCATCCATTATCAACATCGGCAACAATAATCTATCATAGCAAACTATGGTCAACCATCTCCAAATTTTTCAACCCATGGTCAACATGGTCAAACCATGGTCATCATGCCCAACTAGAGTCAGCAATGGTCAAGCATCATCAACCATGATCAAACATGGATAATCATGGTCAACTATGGTCAACCATTGTTAATCATAATCTCTATTATTCAAGTATATTTTGATTTCAACAAACATGGTCATCCATAGTCAATATATGTTGAACATAATAGACTTTCATCAACCACATTGTCAACTAACACAATCACATTAGTAAATATAATTGCCACATTTATTAATATATTTACACAAATCTATATTATCATTTAATATTTTTTCTTTTTACATAATATCCATTATTATATATTATATAATTAGATTTGCAATTTTTACAATATGGTTTTCTTAACACGTTTACAATCATAAGTTTGGCATCTTACCAATTATTACAAAATTTGATTAGCAATATGTGTAATATGGTTTTTTAAATAAGTTTACTGTAGCATTTCAATGATTAATATTATTATTAGCCATCCATGCCTTAATTGCAAACTCTGGAAATCTAATAAACATGATTTAATAATCTAATAAACATATATGAAATTAATATTCATATGGATGAAAATTTCCAAATATTCTAAAATCTACACTGTAATTACACTCAAATATATTATTCACCACAAATATTTCTTCCTTCCATTCCTATTCGCTTATCACTGTTAACTTGTATCAAAAGTTTTGAGAAAATCGTGTTCATGGTCTAACAGATGGGGAGATATAAAATTGATTAAATTAAATAACGTTGGATTTGTTTAATATTGTCATGATCTTATGACCATGGCATATTTTATCTAATTGAGATGAAATTAATAGAAGTTACGTAACGTTGGATTTGTTTAACAGTGCCAATTTTATGAGAATATCTCGAACAAACACGGAAAATATTTTGCTCAATTGCATCACTGGAACATAATAATAAATATCATTTTAAACGGGAAGGAGTAGTAAAATGATTACAGTCGTTTTGCAAAGTATATAAAGAGAAACAGAGACAGAATTATACTTTCTACCATGAAGAAGCAACGTTCCTATAGCGAACTGACTCCGCTAATCTTCCTCTAGAGAACTGGTTCTGTTATTCTGCGCCATTATTCAAATTTTAGCTAAATGCGCCGCAGTAATCAAATCCTTATTAATTGACCATGCGGCAGTTCCTCCTTACTTCACCAGTTACAAAAGTTCTAGGATTCACTATGTTTCCCATCTTCACCATTGAATCCGAGAAGTGTTTGGCAAATTCCAGAGGGTTGGTGGCATAATCTTTCACAATATGAGCAGTTATGATCCCCATGCCAAATGAATACATCACTTAGTCAAAGGTGAGGAGCCCTTCTCCATTCACTAAGTTTATGTAATATGAATTATCAAACAACGTGGGGGTTTTATGATCCAAGGGCCATAGGTTGTTATTGCCACCAGATGGAGGGCAGGCTGCTCTCAATCGAGATTTGAAGTGTTCATTGCCTGCACTGTAGCCCTTATAGAGCCTTTCTCTAAAACTTGTGCATCGAGCTTGTCCAATTGTGTGTTCACCTGCGCATTGGAAAACCCTAAACACATTAATAAAAGTTGTATCTGAACACAAATCAATATAAAAAGATCAACAAAGTTTTCTTTCATTGTACAACTTTATATGGATTGGGAATTTTGGAATACTTTCAATATGTGACAAATAGAAATGAAGTCAACTAGTTTACTCTTATTTATTGGATTTCTAAAATATTATGAAATCTGCATTCCAGTGTTCCTCACTTACTAACTAGTACAAAACACAACCCTATTACTAACTAGTACAAAACACAACCCTATACACATTAATAAAAGTTGGTTTTCAAACACAAATCAATATGAGCAAAACCGAACAAAGATTGCCCATTAATAAAAAGTTGGTCCTCAAACACAAATCAATATCAAAAAAAATGTAACAAAGATTGCCCATTAATAAAAAGTTGGTCCTCAAACACAAATCAATATCAAAAAAATGTAAAAATGTTTGCTTTCACTGTACATCAATCAATACAAAAAAATGTAACAAAGTGTGCTTTCACTTTACATCATCTTTATTTAGATTGAGGGTTTTGGAATATTTATAAAAACTAACAAACAGAAATGAAAGGCAACTAGTTAATTATTGGAGTTTAGTTTCCCTATCCATCACATGAAGTTACTGGTTAAGTTCATCATAGAGATAAGAATTGAAGTTATTGGTTAGGTTCATAGAGATAAGAATGTGAATGTGAAGAAATATGATCATGTTGGGTAGTAATAAATATGGCTATTATTTTTGAGAGCATGATTAATTTTAACCAAAAAAAATTACTAAATATAAAAACTAATCTCTAACAAAACTTAAATAGCAAAAAATTAAATTCTGAAATATTCTAAAATATACAATCAAATATTCACTTACTAATTAGTACTAACTAATGCTAAACAATTAAAAAAAAAATTCCTACTAAATCAAAATAAAAATAAAAAACAATAAAATCAATTATTCTTTAAATCAACTAGTCAACTATTTCACTTCTCTCTTATCCTTCATATTTCCAAAATATTCCAAAATCTACTAAACTTCACTTACCAACCACTGCGACCATATCTGTGACTGATAAACCTTGCAATAAAAACTTCTCAGTGATAGTATGGATAGTTGCATTGGGCAAGGGAATATTCATGTTTTCTGTTGGAATATTAATTCCAACTGCGTGCAGTGTTGGCGGACGCGGACAGTTGGATAGCGACGGCAGCACAGTCAGTTGCCGAATTAGCCATCACGCAGTAGGAAAGCAGCTCAGGAAAACCACTGAACCTTATCGGACCACTTTTCACGAAAGGTGGTATTAAATCTCACCCGATGCAATCATTTTTGGACGCGTGTACTCTGTACATTTTCCAAAACAGCTCTCCATCGGGACATAAAGGTCAGTCAGAAAAGTCCGCTCGATATTGATTGCAACCATCCAATTGAAAGCAATGTTGTCCACCGTCCAATTGAACCAAGGCTGCGTACAAGTTTGCACCATGACTTGCGTGAAGTGAAATTTCCTTGTTTGACCTCCGTATCACTGTTAAAACCATATGCAAGGCTGACTAAATTAATTGAGTGCCAATCTGAGAATTTAATGGCGTTCGTAGATATAGGTGAAAAAATTAAGTTTGGTGTTTTATTTGTTTTACGCATGTGGTTTTTATTTTCACGGAACAAGTAAAAAAAAGATTTATTATTTTGATTGCATATGATATATATGCATTATTTTTTTGTTCCATTGACATGTGTGAGGAAATGGTGAAACGCACAGCTGGTGCAAATGGGATTGGTATGAGAGGATCGCACAACAGTGCGAAAACAATTTTTTTTTATGAATTATATGCATTGTAATGCAAAGCAAGGAGATCCGCACATTAGTGCGAAGGCAGAACAAAAGGCAAGGGATGAAAAGTGAAATGGTTCACAGCAGCGAATAAAAAATCCAGGGGAGACAGAGTCTATGGTTATGGGTATGCACAACAGTGCATAAGAAAAAGGCAGCAGCGTGAAGGCAAGAAGGAGAAGCACGACAGTGCGAATGTAAGCAGTGTGAAGACACAACAAACAACAAGATTTTGTTGAGATGGGAAATACGTGCAACAGCGCGTGAGATGAAACAGCATTGCAATATACAGCAGTGTGAATATAGAGGAACAGGCCAGCGTGGGAATTTTTTTTGTTGAAAGAAAACAGAGCAGCACCTGTATATATTTTTGAGAATATGAAATTGCCATATGCAGCAGCGGAGAGGTAAGTTTTGTTGTTACTCATTGAGATAAAACGAGAAGGAATTTGCAGCAGAGCATGAATGTAATATTTTGTTGAAAGAGAAATGTGTGGGATGCAGTAGCATATGTAATTTTTTTTATTGCAATGTAAATGTGAAACTCACCGCAGTGAGAATGAAGAAATGTGTTTTTACACAACAGTGAAAAGGGCAATCGTGAATGAAGCAAGAGGATTTTTTTTTTACAGCAGTAAATGTAAATGAGATTTTTACACACAGCAGTGTAAAATCTCAGGAGGAGACAGAGTAATATTTTTTGTTGTTTTGGAACTGCATCTAAAGCAGTGTTTGGTTGTAATCCCTCTGTGAGAGGAAGTGAAGCTCTTGGTGAATCCCTTTGTTAAAGAGGAAGGTGCTTTTCAGCACAGTTTTTTGGTGAATCCCTCTGTCAAGAGGAAGATGTTTTTCAGCATATACTGGTGAATCCCTCTGTCAAGAGGAAGATGCTCTTCAACATAATCTCTGGTGAATCCCTCTGTGTGAGGAAGATGTTTTTTTGTAACAGCAGTTGGAGAATCCCTCTGTGTGAGGAGGATGTTTTTGTAAAAGCAGTGCTGGTGAAATCCCTCTGTTAAGAGGAAGAACCATTTTGTAACAGCAGCTGTTTCTTTTTATGAATACAAGTTTTTTTGTGTGTGGGTAAAACTCTATGTTCTGGAAACATTTTTTTTGTTTCCCTGTGTTAAAGATCATGTGGCAGAAACAGAGCATTGTCTCTATGTTCAGTTTATTTTGTTTTTGGGATTTTACCAGAAAAATCCCCAACAGTGGTATCAGAGCTAGTCCAGGCTCTTTGAAGGCGTCAAAGAAGCTGAAGGAAGGTTTCTTTGCTGCAGCAGCTTCTCCAGCAGCGTGAAGACTTGGCAAAAGGATCCAGGTATTTCTCAAAGTTTTTTTTGTGTAGCTGTTGAAGACAGTCAGTTGTTTTAAAAACACAGTCAAATATTTGAAGCATAGTTAAGAATGGCAAGGTCAAAGAAGAAAGTCTCCAATCCTCCTAAGGATGTGTCTCCCTCTACTACTAAAATAGAAGACAATCTATTTGAAAGCATTCTATTTGAGGCTCCAAGGTTCAATGGGAACTTTGATATATGGGAAATAAAAATGAGGACTTTCTTAAAGTCTCAAGGGATTGAAACTTGGGAATCAGTGATTGATGATAACAAGATGGATAGAGAATCCAAGGAGTAAAATGCAAAAGTAGCAAAGACAATCTTGGATGGACTGCTTAATTCTGTAAAGAAGAATCTAGGAAAATATTCATCATCAAAGGATATATGGGACAAACTTCATGACCTTCACGCAAAAGGAGCACTGACCATGACCATCAGTCAAGAAGGAAATTTTGAACCCATCATAGAAGCTGAAAATGAGAAGGTTGACCTCATCAAGCTTCAAGTACAAGAAAGGGATGAAGAGCTCGCCAAGCTTAAGAAGGAACTTGATCAAAGCAAAAGGAAGCATCATGAAGAAGTCATATCCATGACAAATCAATTGAATAAAGCGAAAAAGCAGGAAGATGTCTTGTCAAGTCAACTTGAACAAAGGCACAAGAGAGTGAACAAACTTGTAGAAGAGATTGGACAGTACAAGGTAGAGGTATCCTCCCTTAAGTCTGAATTACAAGAAGGCAGGAAGCAGGCAAAAGAAGCAGAGAAGAAAATTGAGAGTAGTCAAGCAAAGAGTGAAGAAATCTTCAAAATGAAGACAGATATCATCTCCCTTAAAATAATAGCAGTTGAAGCTACTCGTAGCAAGGAAGAAACTCAGGAACAACTTGCAAAGAAGAATAATGAGTGTGAAAGATTGGAAGAAGAGATTGTCCTCCTCAGAAAAAAGGTTGAAGGGATGAACAAAATCATGAAGAGCTCTCAAGCCTTGGATGACATGCTCAGCTATCACAGATCTCCATCTGATAAATCAGGACTCGGATATGCAGGTGAACCCTCAAACAAGAATGAAAATGCTTTAAACAAAGGAGATGTGAAGAAGGCAGAAAGAAATTGTGATGCTCCTAGTTCCAGCAAAGGTAAGGAGAAATATCAAGGCTACAATAGAAGAAATCCTACTCCAAGTAGAATACCAGCGCCAAAAAGAAATGTAGATGATGTCAAAGAGGCAAGAGGCAATGGTTATCATCAAAGGATCTCAAGGCAAAAAGGCTTCAAAAGTACATCAAGGAAACCACCATCTCCCAGGTACCAAAGTTCATTTTTTGGTTATTGTTATTCTTGTTCAAACTTTGGTCATATGGCAAAAGACTGTAGAGAATTTCATAGAGATAGATGTTATGGTTTCCGACAACCTCTAAGAAACAATTTTACAGGAAGAAATCATGAAATCTTATTCATGAACAATGTAGAATGTTTCAAGTGTCATAACATTGGGCATATGGCACGTGATTGTAACTTAACATGGGCTCTTACACAAGCTAGACCCATGCAAAAGAAGAAAGTTACACAAGTATGGAGAAGGAAGGAAATACACTCTGAAAGTCCCTTGAGCTCCCCAGCCAATCTAAGTTTCTTTTGAGAAGACTTTGCCAAAAGGAGACAATGCATACAGTTAGGGGGAGCCTGTATTTCTTGATCATTATTGCTGAACTATATTTTTTGATGAAGAGCTTCTTATAGGGGAGAGATATGAAATTAAATATCCCATAAGAGCAGAGAAGAAAAGGTTGCAGGATAGCTTGGAGATGCAAAGATTGGAAATCTTGCCTAAGGCAGAGAGAAAGAGGATATTACATGATTGGAGTGCCTGAGCACAACAGTGAAAGTGATGAAAGGAAAGCTGATATGAATAGGCAGAAAAGCTTTGAATTTTTATGAAGTGTTTGGGTATCTCTGAACGCCCAACAGTTGAAATTAAAGGGGAGTGTTGGAATATTAATTCCAACTGTGTGCAGTGTTGGCGGACGCGGACAGTTGGACAGCGACGGCAACACAGTCAGTTGCCGAATCAGCCATCACGCAGCAGGAAAACAGCTCAGGAAAACCACTGAACCTTATCGGACCACTTTTCACGAAAGGTGGTATTCCGTAAATCTCACCCGATGCAATCATTTTTGGACGCGTGTACTCTGTACGTTTTCCAAAACAGCTCTCCATCGGGACGTAAAGGTCAGTCAGAAAAGTCCGCCCGATATTGATTGCAACCGTCCGATTGAAAGCAATGTTGTCCACCGTCCGATTGAACCAGGGTTGCGTACAGGTCTGCACCATGACTTGCGTGAAGTGAAAGTTCCTTGTTTGACCTCCGTATCACTGTTAAAACCGTATGCAAGGCTGACTAAATTAATTGACCGCCATGCTGAGAATTAAATGGCATTCGTAGATATAGGTGAAAAAATTAAGTTTGGTGTTTTGTTTGTTTTACGCATGTGGTTTTTATTTTCACGGAACAAGTAAAAAAAAGATTTATTATTTTGATTGCATATGATATATATGCATTATGTTTTTGTTCCGTTGATGTGCGTGAGGAAATGGTGAAACACACAGCTGGTGCAAATGGGATTCGTATGAGAGGATCGCACAACAGTGCGAAAACAATTTTTTTTTTTATGAATTATATGCATTGTAATGCAAAGCAAGGAGGTCCGCACATTAGTGCGAAGGCAGAACAAATGGCAAGGGATGAAAAGTGAAATGGTTCGCAGTAGCGAATAAAAAACCCAGGGGAGACAGATTCTATGGTTATGGGTATGCACAACAGTGCATAAGAAAAAGGCAGCAGCGTGAAGGCAAGAAGGAGAAGCACGGCAGTGAGAATGTAAGCAGTGTGAAGACACAACAGACAGTAAGATTTTGTTGAGATGGGAAATACGTGCAGCAGCGCGTGAGATGAAATAGCATTGCAATATACAACAATGTGAATATAGAGGAACAGGTCAGCGTGGGAATTTTTTTTGTTGAAATAAAACAGAGCAGCGCCTATATATATTTTTGAGAATATGAAATTGATATACGCAGCAGTGTAGAGGTAAGTTTTGTTGTTACTCGTTGAGATAAAATGAGAAGGAATTTGTGGCAGAGCATGAATGTAATATTTTGTTGAAAGAGAAATGCATGGGATGCAGTAGCATATGTAATTTTTTTTATTGCAATGTAAATGTGAAACTCACCACAGTGAGAATGAAGAAATGTGTTTTTACACAGCAGTAAAAGGGGAAATCGTGAATGAAGCAACAGGATTTGTTTTTTACAGCAGTAAATGTAAATGAGATTTTTATACACAGCAGTGTAAAATCTCAGGACGAGACAGAGTAATATTTTTTGTTGTTTTGGAACTGCATCTAAAGTTGTAATCCCTTTGTGAGAGGAAGCGAAGCTTTTGGTGAATCCCTCTGTTAAAGAGGAAGGTTCTTTTCAGCACAGTTTTTTGGTGAATCCCTCTGTCAAGAGGAAGATACTTTTCAGCATATACTGGTGAATCCTTCTGTCAGTTAGAAATAATGGAGAAATGGTTATGTGGTTGTAACACATCTTCTTAGTTTAGGAGTTGTTCCTAGAATTTAGGAGGTTGTTTACAACTACCTATTTTTCAGTGATGTATTTAATATGTAATATTCATTCATGTAATGTAGAGTGAACGTGAGCGAGAGTCTCCTCCTTGTTTGTTGAGTGCAGTCTCCAGGTGGTGTACTCACCTGTGAGCTGCAACTCCTTCTGATTAATTCAAGTTTAATTATTTTTATCTTGGTATCAGAGCTTAGGGTAAAGGTAGCCTTAAATTGTTTTTTGGGATGTATCATTAGTTACACATCTGTAGTGGTAGGAGTACATGTAGAGATAGCTGTGTGATCAGGTGGAGCTGCAGTAACACCTGAAGCGAAAAGGCATCAGATGACTGATCATCACTGAGCCGAAGGAAGGGTTGGAGCGGAAATTCGGAGCAGAATTTTTTTTTTGAAGATTGCAGCAATTAGCGCGTTTTTTGGAGGAACAGTCGCGCTATTAGCGCGGGTTTGAGGCTGAAAATCGCGCCAGAGAAAAGAACGAACAAATTAGCGCGGATCCGAGCTGGTTAATCGCGCCAATTTTCCTGCACTTTAAGAAATTTTGATTTCCGCAATTAGCGCGGATTCGGCGTTGACTAGAGCGCCAACCCTTTCTTTCTATAAATCTGCAATCTTTGTTGCAGATCGGAGTTGCCCGGTGGAGGCACGTGAAGTTTTCTGCTCTGTGGCAGCAGATTTGATTTGCCTGTTGGTGGCGAATTGAGGATTCTTGATCAGCTCGGAGGTAGCAGATCGGATCTGCCCGGTGGTGGCGAAGTGAGGTTCCGTGATCCGCTCGGTGGTAGCAGATCGGACCTGCCCGGTGGTGGCGAATCAGAGCTCTTTGATCTGTTCAGTGGTGACAGATCGGTTTTTCCCGGTGGTGGCATAGTGAAGTCCCTGATCTGTTTGGAGACAGCAGATTGGACTTGCCCGGTGGTGGCACAGAGAAGTTCCTGATCTGTTCGGTGGTAGCAGATCGAACTTGCCCGGTGGTGGCCGATTCGAGTGTTCAGTAGTGCGAAAATGAACAACAGTCTAGAATCATACCTCCATGAGTCCGGCAAGCTCGATGGAACAAATTTTTCCAACTGGAAGTTCAAAATGCAAACCTTGCTGGAGAGTGCGAACGCATGGGCGATCGTCTTGGGAAATGAACAGAGATCCGGAAATACAACCCAAGAACAGGATTGGGATAAAAGAGAAACAAAGGAAAAAGTCATACTGAAGATGTCTGTTAAAGACAACATTATCCCTCATATTCGAGATTGCAAGTCGGCCGCAGATATTTGGAGCACGATCAAGGGTCTGTATGAGACACAGAACACAAATCGTGTTCTCGCACTCAAAGGAAAATTGTATGCACTAAAGATGGACGAGAATGAATCTGTTGATGGATTCACAGCCAGAATCAAGGATCTGAAAGACAAATTGGGATCCATTGGAGAAAAGGTATCAGACTCAGATCTGGTTACCCTCACACTGAACAGGATGACCGATGAATATCAGACATTCATCTCAGGGTTGTCAGCGAGGGAGAAAACCCCCTCTTTTGATGAGCTGACAGCAATTCTGCTCCAGGAGGAGGAGCGAAGACAAAATTTGAAGACCCAGAGCAATGACCTTGCTCTGATGGCAAAGAAAAGACAACACAGAGGAAAGTAGCGCCAGCACCAACATCAGCACCAGCAACCACAACAGCAGCAGAAAGGGGCCAACTCCTTTCAAAGGAGACCATCTAGAGGTATGAATGATAACTATGCTAAGAGATGTTTTTACTGTGGAAAGCCTGGTCACCAGATCAGAGAGTGTTATAAGAGGCAAACAGATGAAAGGAGAGGTAAACAGAAGAAGCATCAGGGCTGTTTTGCTGAAGAAGAGGAAGACCACAGCTATGATCTTCAGCTATTTACAGTCGAATGTGCACTTTCAGCATCAAGAGGAGATGAGGACAATACATGGTATGTCGATTCAGGCGCATCCTCGCACATGACTGGTAAGAGAGAATATTTTGAGTTTCTTGAAGATTCTACATGTGGATCCAAAATCTATTTAGGTGATGACAGTGGGTATGAGATCAAAGGTTGTGGGGATATTCCTGTGAAGCTACCTAGTGGCGACATCAAACATCTCAAAAATGTTCTATATGTTCCAGGAATTAAAAAGAATTTGATCTCTGTCTCTATGATAATAGACTAGGACATGCAGGTACAATGCTTCAAGAATGGATGTGTCATTCAGGATAGCAAATTGGAGACAGTTGCAACAGGAGTACGCGTGGGGAACTTGTATAAACTGGATGCAAGGAGCATGCCACAACAAGCGATGGTTGCAGCAACATCAACAGCTGAGAATCTCTGGCACCAGAGATTTGGACATATCAATCTACAAGATCTCATCTTGCTTAAAAATAAAGGTATGGTCGATGGACTTCCTGCTTTACATAATATCAAACTGGAATGTGATGGATGTGCATTAGGGAAGATGCATAGAGATGAATTCCCTGTGCATGTCAACAGAAAACAAAGAGACATCCTAGAACTAGTGCATACAGATATTTGTGGACCTATGCAGACTAGGTCTTTAGGAGGTGCATACTACTTTCTACTGTTTATAGATGATTGCACTAGGTTCTCTTGGGTGTATTTTTTAAGCAAAAAGAGTTAAGCTTTCCAATATTTTAAAGAATTCAAATCTATGATAGAGAACCAAACAGGAAAGAAGATAAAGATTCTCCGCTCGGATCAAGGGGGGGAATACAGGTTAAATGAGTTCATGAACTTCTGCAAGCAGCATGGGATTATACAGCAGTTCACAGTGCCACACACTCCATAGCAAAATGGAGTAGCAGAACGCAAGAACAGGACCCTTGTGGAGTGTGCGAGAAGTATGCTTCAAGGTAAGGGCATTTCTAATGGTCTTTGGGCAGAAGCCATTAATACTGCTGTTTATTTAAAGAATAGGAGTCCCACCAAATGTCTAGGCTTCAAAACCCCCTTTGAAGCATTGTTTGGACTCAAACCAACAGTTGGTCATCTGGGAATATTTGGATCTAAAGCTTTTGCTCATGTACCGAAAGCAGATAGGAAAAAGCTAGATCCCAAAGCCTTGAAATGCATATTTGTAGGATATGGCACAGAATATAAAGCATACAAATTATATAATCCTGTGACTCATAAAGTGTTTGCAAGGAGAGATGTCATTTTTCATGAACAGATAGGAGATGGAAAGGAAGACTCTAACAACGACAGCCACATTCCATTTCTGATAGAATTGAACAGTGAAGAAGAAGAAGAAGAAGAAAAGGAGCAACAACAGAAAGAGGAAGAAGTAGCAGCAGATAGCTCAATAAGTGAGGATGCAGGCCCAAACAGTGTTGAAACAGGAAGAGTTGAGGTGAGTCCTTTACCGAGAAGATCAGGTAGAAAGACTAGACTACCTGCAAAATTCAGAGACTATGCTTTAATGTCCAAAATTTTAAATATTGTAGAACCCTCAAATTATGAAGAAGCAAGTAGATCAGATGAATGGAGGGCTGCAATGCATGAAGAAATGGAATCCATATATAGAAACCATACTTGGGACTTAGTTGAGCTGCCAGAAGGAAAAGCCCCTATAGGTTGTAAGTGGCTGTATAAACCTAAGATAAATGCAGAGGGTACTGTAGAAAAATTCAAAGCAAGACTGGTAGCAAAGGGTTATTCACAACAGGAAGGAATTGATTTTGATGACACCTTTGCCCCCGTAGCTAAACTTAATACAATTAGAATGCTAATCTGTTTAGCAACAAAACATAAATGGAAGCTACACCAGTTAGATGTTAAATCTGCATTTCTGAATGGAGAATTAAAAGAAGAAATATATTTAGTACAACCTCCTGATTTTGTGAAAAAGGGGCAGGAACATTTAGTGTGTAAACTGCATAAGGCACTTTATGGATTGAAACAAGCACCCAAGTCATGGTATGACAAAATTGATTCATTTTTTGTTCAGCATAGTTTCCATAGGAGCCTCAACGACCCAAATCTGTACACCAAGATAAATAAACAGAGGCAAATAATTTTGATTTCTTTGTATGTGGAAGACATGATAATAACAGGGAATGAAAATAGTTTAATCAAAGAAATCAAGCAGCAAATGTCACAAGAATTTGAAATGAAAGACCTTGGTGATCTTCATTATTGCCTAGGACTAGAAGTGTGGAAAGATTCTGGTCAAACTTTTCTAACTCAAGGAAAGTATGCCAGAAACCTGTTGGAACGATTCAGAATGGAACATTGTAAAACAACAGCAACACCATTGCAACAGAATCTCAAGTTAAGCAGTGACGATGGCACGAAACAGGTGGATGCCACTTTGTACAGACAGCTAGTGGGAAGTCTGATATATCTTACGACAACTAGGCCTGATTTGGCATACTCTGTTAGTGTGCTGAGCCAGTTTATGTCCAGACCACTCGACAGTCACTGGAGTGCAGCAAAATGTGTGTTGAGGTACCTTAGTGGTACTTGTAATTATGGTATTTTATACACTGACATTTCTGATGTTACTTTAGCAGGTTATTCAGATTCTGATTGGGCAGGCAACCTGGATGATCGTAGATCTATCACAGGTTATGCATTTAGCATTGGATCCGGGGTTATTTCATGGAGTAGCAAAAAGCAAAGCACTGTAGCATTATCGTCATGTGAAGCAGAGTACCAGGCATTGTGTGCAGCTACATGCGAAGCCATTTGGTTGAGGAGATTGCTTAGTGATGCAGGCGAAGGACAAAAAGCAGCAACCAGCATCAAAACTGACAATCAAAGCACAATAAAGCTTGCATACAATCCAGTTTTCCATAAGAATACTAAACACATTGATACTCAGTTTCACTTTGTCCGAGAAAAGATACAGTCAAAGGAAATTTGTGTGGATTATTGTAATACTTGTGATAATTTAGCTGACATTTTTACTAAGCCTCTAGGGCGAGTAAAGTTTGAGTTATTTAGAGGGATGTTAGGTGTGCAAAATAACCCTTTCTCCATTAAGGGGGGGAGTTAGAAATAATGGAGAAATGGTTATGTGGTTGTAAGGCATCTTCTTAGTTTAGGAGTTGTTCCTAGAATTTAGGAGGTTGTTTACAACTACCTATTTTTCAGTGATGTATTTAATATGTAATATTCATTCATGTAATGTAGAGTGAATGTGAGCGAGAGTCTCCTCCTTGTTTGTTGAGTGCAGTCTCCAGGTGGTGTACGCTGCAACTCCTTCTGATTAATTCAAGTTTAATTATTTTTATCTCTGTCAAGAGGAAGATGCTCTTCAGCATAATCTCTGGTGAATCCCTCTATGTGAGGAAGATATTTTTTTTGTAACAGCAGTTGGAGAATCCCTCTGTGTGAGGAAGATGTTTTTGTAAAAGCAGTGCTGGTGAAATCCCTCTGTTAAGAGGAAGACCCATTTTGTAACAGCAGTTGTTTCTTTTTATGAATACAAGTTTTTATGTGTGTGGGTAAAACTCTGTGTTCTGGAAACATTTTTTTTGTTTCCCTGTGTTAAAGATCCTGTGGCAGAAACAGAGCATTGTCTCTGTGTTCAGTTTATTTTGTTTTTGGGATTTTACCAGAAAAATCCCCAACATTTTCCCCCTCGAAACTAATGTTTCTCGAGTCCTTTCTCCCCAGGGAACCTCCCAGTATGGACAACCAGCCTGGGAATTAACAAATGTGGTTAAGATGAATGTATTGTTAGTATTAACAAAACTAACCTTGGATCTATGCATATTATTAACAAATTTATGGAAATCAATATGAAGATGGTATACCAATACTACTCCATCTCGAGCAGCAAGGGTAAGTATGTCAGCACAAGACACAACGTCGGGGCATACCGTTTCCAGTCTTTCTTTGATTTTATCTATAACTTCAAATCCTCTTGCCGAATTTGCATTTGCCTGTGCTGTTTTCTCGCCTTTAAACGTTGGTGTGTCATCCAGCAGCACAGATGCATTGCAGCCCTGCGTTAATTCCAGATATTATATCAATGGCTAAAACACGAAGTAATATAAAATATTTTTTGAGTTTATGCTTTTGTGAAAGTGGTTTTCTAGATTTATCACATTGTGTTTGTAGTAGACTTTTTTAGGTTAGCGTGTGATTCCTTATTAACTGGACATTGTGATGAGTCACACTTGCTGGCTCAAAAAAACATAATATAATGGATACGAGAAAAATTATATCAAAATAATATAAAATATTATAATAAAATACAAATGTAATAGATAACAGAAAACACATGAAAATAAAGACTATATAATAGTTAATATTTGCTATTTAATTTAAATGTAGCTTAATTAAATTAAAAATAATTAAAATATGATATTCCTGAATGATATTTTCAGAAATTAAAAAATATATTTAATTAATATTATATATATGTATGTTTTTTTATTTTTTATATATATATATAATTAAATTTATTAAAATATGTTTTTAACATAATATTAAAAAATTTTAAGTTATAAAAATCAAAATAATAAAAAAAATATAAAAAAATCAGAAAATTGAATAAAAATAAAATACAAAAACAAAAAACAAAAAATTAGTAATTAATAAAAATAGAAATTACTAAACAAATCATAATAAAACCTGCACCATAATAAAAAATAAGAAAATTTGATTCCTTAATATTAAATTATGTTATGTACTAACAGGAGATTTTATTTTTAGAAATATTTTAGAAATTTAAAAAACAGACAAAAATAAAATACCTGAACAAAACCGTCATGAAAATGCAGTCGAAGTATGGAGGCTGCCGTACGAGCTTCTTTCTGCGTTGCTAATAGCATCTCCTCACAATGTGGACTACAAGGGGACATGACTTCTCGTAATAATCAGTAGACAGTGGAAATTGAGTTTTTGCAGGGAACGCGGAAATGGATGGCAAACCTAAAAGCAAAATCGCTAAGAATATCTGATATTTGGCCATTCTCTTCCTTCGCAAAAACTCAATAGTTCACTGCGGGATATCATGAATATCTTTGGCCCAGCCATTTTATAGGAACGCCTTGTACCGTCAATGAATTTTCAATTTTCAACCATAACTACCTAAATCCCAGAGTTGTAGCTGCACCTGTTAATTTCTCCAGACCGATCAACAACACAAACCAAACCAAACTTGCTGCAGAAGCATTTTAACTTCCAAGTACAGACACATAATCGACTTGGCCTTCCACACTAGATAAAGTACAGCGTTAGGTAATGGTTGATTTTACTGTTTCTGTTGTATAGCTGTTGAATAAGGAAAGTTATTTAAAATTAAATTTGTTCTAACGGTGGCAATGGTTGCCAAAATGAGGTTTTAGCGTATGCTAGCCATCACTAGTTGCACAATTTTTGTTGTTTCAGGTATAATAATTGTACTACAAGATAGAGATATGACATTCAAGCACGTTGAACAGTTAGCGAGAAATTTTGTCAGAATCTTTCTAGATTTCCTATAGAAGCCATGGTTGTTTACTTCAATAATTTGACTTTATGCACACACTAAAATACCATGTCCACTGAATCTAATAAGATGTTTGGCAAATTTAATTGTGTTTGAAAATTACGAAGTATATTACATTGGTAAATCTGCTAGAAGTAGACAGGCATGGCGGATACTTCTAGATGTGAGCTTTTTCCAAAACAAAAGCAAGTTGAAATAAATTTGAGTATACTAGGGTCTGGATGGGAAATTCCTGTGCGGAAAAGTCACGAGTCCTTTCAACTCCCTTTGCAAGGATCATTTAATGTATATGTTCAGCCTTCAATATTTTAGAGTCAGGCTCACTCACCCTAGTGAAGGCAGCATTGATCATTCTATTTAACACGGAAAGTATCAATTAATAAACTTAGCCTAGAAAAACCTTCAATCATTACATAAAATGGTTTTGGCAAATCAAGGATATGGTCCCAAGTCATATATGATTATTAATTATTAATATTTACCTGCTTTGGCTTAGATCTAGTAAGGTAATAGAAGTTCGAGGTTAAGTGCTTGTCACTAGTACAAATCCTTTACTGACCTGGGCCATATTTCAATTATTCTCGCAGATTCCAATATAAATATGATATATATGTGATAAATATGATATAATCACAATGAAATTAATTACTTTAAATTAGTAGTAGGTACTAATACTAGCGCAAGTATATTTGCTAAGGTGTTTGATATATGGATGGATAGCGTTTTCATATGATGATTGGAGTACAAAAAGTGGAAAATACACTAATCAATGTATATCAATCACATTAAATATGGTTGTGTTAGTTACAATTAATGTGTATTAGATTCAATGACAAGGGTTGTTGAGGTTGATCAAGATTGAAGAGGATTGATGAAGTTAATCAAGGTTGACGAGGTTGACGATGGTCAAGCTTATATTAATGCTAATCCTAATGTTCCAAAATGTTACAAAAATGGTTACATTAATGGTTGAGATGGCTGATGGGGTTGACCATTACTGACCATTTCAACCATATTCAACCATACAGATCTTGATTGACCATTTCGGTTAACCATATTCAACCATAGAGACCTTCATTGACCACATTAGACCATTCTAAGCACAGTTGACCTTTCAAACTTGGTAAATCATTGAATGTTCTAGGTTGAATATGGTTGACCAAAGATGACTATGGTTGATCATAGTTGACCGTGGTTGACCATATTCATCCATAGAGACCATGATCATATTCAACCATGGTTGATCAAATGGTTGACAATATTCAACCATGGTTGATCATGGTTAACCATGGTTGACCATGGTTTATAATGGTTGATGTTGGCATATTCTCATTGAGAATTGTTGACAATGGTTGATGCTAGCATATTCTATTTGACAATGGTTGACCATATTCAACAATAGAGATCTTGGTTTACCATATTCGACCATTATAACCATAGAGATCTTAGTTTATCATTATGATTGACCATGGTTGATCATTGTCGATCATCGTATACCATGGTTGACAATGGTTCATCATGGTTGTTCGTGGTTGACCATGTTCAACCATATTCATCTTGATTGGCCATGGTTGATCTTAGTTGACCATGTAGTGATCTTGGTTGATCATGGTTAAATATGGTTGATCTTGGGTGACAATGGTTGATCTTGGTGGACCATATTTGATCATTATAACCATAGAAATCTTGATTGATCATTATGGTTAATCATGGTTGATCATAGTTTACCATCATGGTTGATCATGGTTGACCATAATTAACTATACTATGTTTTTAATAACATTTTCTTTTCAATATTATTAATGATATTAATATTATTATTATTAGTGTTAATAATATTAATATCAATGTTAATAATAACATAGGTATATTATATTACACATCATATTATATTTTAATAACATAACATATTAAATGTTACTAATAATGTTATTAATAACATTATTAATAATATAAAAATGAATTGTTACATAAAATATTATTATTTTATTATTAATATATTGATGTTAGAATTAATGTAATATTTTTAATGTAATAAAGTATTAATGAAACATTATTATAATTATTATTAACATTATTATTAATATTATTAATTAATATTAATCTTATTAATAATTTTTTGAGAAAATATTACTAATAATTGGTATAGTGTTATATAATTGTTATTAAGGTTATATAAATGTTATATAAATATTAATATTAATAAAATTTAATATTAAAATATTAATAATAATAATAAATAATAATGTTATTAATTAAACATTAAAATTATTATATAATTAGCTTACAATTTAAAAAAAATAAAAATGAAATATAAATTTAATATGAGATCTACTATTATGGTTAATAATAATAATATTTAATGTAAAATATTATTATGTTATTATTAATATAAATAATAATATTATGAAACATTGTTTTAATTTTATAAAATTAAAATTATTATAAAACAAATTTCCAAAACAAAAATAGGAAAATCATGGTATTATTATAAACCTAACAAAAACTAATATTATTATTATATTACTACATTAATTAAAACATAAATCTAATAATAATAAAAATTAAAATTATTAATAATAAAACCAATTATATTTTTGTTTGTAAGTTGCTTGGAGGTGCTTTTGATTAAACAAAAAAAATATTACATTGATCACTTCATTATCTACAGGTGGCCTCAACTTGCTCGATGGGAAGCTAGGTCTATTTTTCATTGAATATCTAGTCCAAAATTTAAATGTTAACAAAATTTCAAAGTCACAAAAGAAGAAACATCAACATCTGTCCAATAGTCTAGAAGCATACTACATACTACATCATCAAACATGCAAACAAAAGCTAAGAGTTAAAAGAGTTCACTCATTTCGGGTCTCTAGCACTTGAGCTAGGAGGTGCTGAAGATATTGTGCAGGGAATGTTCCTCTCTATTTTGGCAATCCAATTGTCCATTTGTTCCATGTGGAATCTCATATTTCATTTATCCATCTTTATGTCTATCAAGTTAGCAAAGATGTTGTAGTTTTCCACCTGCTTCTCCATCAGAATCATCGTTATCATAGATTTGATTTTCCAATACAAAAACAAAGTTTGAATATATTATTTAAGTCTACCTCTAGTATGTCCACAATTATATATTATTACTAAGTTCTTCCACCAGCTCAAGTCATATGAGGGGAGCCTATCTTGATTTTCCATGTCCTCAAGGTGGAGCGCCTCATTTTTAGCTTCCAATGATGTTGTTGTTTGGTATATGTCTACAACCTCTCTAGTCTGGGATTGGTCACGCCCATGGCCTTGGGTCCCATGGCTGCCACCTCCTCCATGATGACATATGATTGTGACCCTCGAATGAGGGAATGTGCATCTCTATTCTAGACATTTGATTTTCCATTTGTTCCATGTGGAATATCATATTTCACTGCTCCCTCTTTATATCTTCCAAGTTAGCAAAGATGTTGTACTAATCCTTCCACCTCTACATCATAATCGTCGCTATCAGAGATTTAATTTTCCAGTACATAAATAAAATTTGAATATATTACTTACATCTACCTTTGGTATGTCCACGGTCATATACTATTACCAAATTCTTCCCCAGCTTTGAGTTAGATGAGGGGAGCCTATCTCAGGTTGCCTTCTCCTTAAGGTGGCGCACCTCGTTCTGAGCTTCCACGGAGGTGGTTTCTTGGTATATGTATGGAACCTCTTTGGACTGGGATTTTTCATGCCCACAACCTCAAGTCCCATGACCACCATCTCCTCCATGAAAAAAATGCATACGTTGAAGTTGCATCTTCAGTTGCTTACAACCCTCCTTCTTCTTAGTATTTTCCAAACCTATACCCTCGTTAACATTGAAGGATATAAGATTATTCTTCATTGAGGTGACTAAAAAACTATTACCTTTGAGAATGTCTAGGACACCCTTCCCACTTATCACCAAGTGAAAATTATAGATAGCTCTCACATCACACGAAAAAATTCAATTGCACCTGTAGTAGAGTACTTGTACTTACATAGTCATTGGGCTAAGAAGCCCCTTCAAATGTGGTCGAATAAAAAAACACATAACATAAACTGCCAAGATAATAGACCCTGAACCAGTAAAATATGGGTAGCTCCCCCACCCAAAATTGGCATACAACAGTTGATTCTAGAGTATATGAGTGATAACAAGCTCACTAGTAACTAGACCCCCAAATTATAGACCTTCCCATAGGCTTCCGACCACCTACACTACCAAATATAAGGCCTACAATATTAGGATTTTGTCTAGTGGAGCCGAGGTTGGAGGGATCAAGGAGATTCGACCTTCCCCTACTTTGAAGAAGAATAAGTGCCCCCCCCGCCCCCCCACAACACCAAAGAATACCCTCATGCCCTGAATGCCACTTGAATTTGAGTGCTAACACAATGAGAAACAAATTCAGACCCACAGAGTCATGTCCAACATTGATCACCCATGAGACAAGTATTAGGAAACACTAAAGAGTACCCTCATACCCAGACCACCACTTAAATACAAACTCTTAACACTTTGAAGAAACATTCTAGAGCCACATAGGCATATACAACCTCGACTGCCCATAAAACAGGTCCCAAACCACACTAAACCAGACTATATGTCAATCTATAAAATTACCATCCCAAGGGCTCAAAGACTATACATAAATCGAAATCAACACCTTGAAGACACAACAAATAATCTTTTCATACAAAATTTCAGAGAGCTCTAAGGTAACATACCCAAGGTGTAGCATGCAGAAGGGCCTGGTGAGGCTTTTCAACTCCATTATGAGTGTTGTGTTGAAAATAGAAAACAAGAAATGTTAAAAATAGCATGAACAAAAATCCTAATTTAATTTGTCCTTGAATTAAATTGGGAATAAAATTATAATTCCATATCTCATGACAACTTAATAGTTAAGAAAGTTAATTTGACTTAGTTAGCTCAGTTAATTTGAGTTGATGGTATAAATAGAGTCATCTAGAGTGTCTCCTAAAATTAGGAGCACTAGTTGAGTTTACTTGAAGTTGTAATTATTTAATTCAGTCTATCTGAGTTAAAGTCAACTATACTTGTTCCAATTGATGGATGAATTAGTGGGAGGTCTAGTAGTGGAGTGGAACCTATAGTAGTGGGGTGTAGCTTGTAGTAGTGGGGTGTAACTTGCACTAGTGGGGTGTAACCTGCAGTAGTGGGGTGTAAGCTGCAGTAGTGGTGTGCAACCTGCAATAGTGGGGTGTAAATTGTAGTAGTGGGGTGTAACATGCAGTAGTGGCATGCAAACTACAGTAGTGAGGTGCTTCCTATAGTGAAAAATCAGTAAACTGAAGATTCATTTATAATTTACTCATGCATGTTAGATCAGAGAAAGAACCAATTGAGATTGGAGTTCAAGGACAATGTACTATCAGTTGTAAAATCATCTAAATTAAACAAATGGTGCATACAGTCAGAGAAAGGACTATGAGGATTGCTCAATTTATAATTGAGTAATTTATCCATTAAATAGGGGCTAATTCCTTGCAGAACAATGCAAGGAATTAGGAGCTTGGAGGCTTGGAAATTTGGCTAATTATTGGCCAAATCTAGTCAGTCGAGCATAGGATAGAAAATACTTATGCAGGTTGAGCTGAAGGTTGAGAAAAGCATATTGTATTCATCCATATTCTTTTACTAATGCAATATATAGATAGAAGGGGTTTTCAGTTGTGGCTTTCCCCATAAAATTATTGTGTTATGTGTGATTGAATTCTTTCTCTTATATGCTTCTTGATTTCATCAATTGTTTATTATTTCCGCTAATGAGTAGAGTATATTCAAGTCAATTATTTTAGTATATCACAATCTGTAGTTTGAATCTACAAGGAATTTCTATGCTATGCTCTTAACCTGCAAGACGATACTAGAATACCAAATATTTGAAGCAGTATACCCAGAACATAGAACAGTGAGAAATAACAGCAAGTATTTTATTATTCAGAAAGCAATGTTCACTTGCCTCTTCGAGGGGGAAACCTCCAATAGAGCAGAGCTCGATTACAAAATAAGACACGATGCTCCTCACGGGGAGTCTCTATCCTTTATATAGGATTCATACATGCAATACCATGGGGCAATAACATGGTTCTTATTAATACCAACTATCTAATACCATGGCCCATTTGCAACTAACTGTGGTCCCATCATTAAATGCGGGTTAACCACTTACAATTATTAATATGGGATTTATTGACTCTTTACTTAACTATAACTATGACTCGATCCTATTACATAAATAAGGGGGTTAGGGTGGGACCCTAACATGCCCTCCCCCATAAGAATAGCCTTGTCCTCAAGGCTGAAGCTGTGGAAACTGCTGAAGAATAGTGGCTGGTTCCCAGGTTGCATCTTCCAGAGAGGTGTATTTCCACTTGACGAGGACTTCCTTGATCATGCGGCCACACAGGTGCCATTCTCATGTGTCCAGGACCTGTTTAGGTTGGAGCCAGATTGACCCTTCTTCATCCAGTTCAGGTAGACTGGTTTGAATTCTGCAATTGTTCCCAATCACTTTCTTGAGGCATGAGACATGGAAAACTGGATGGATTTTTGCAATGGGTGGCAAAGCTAGCTTGTAGGCCACTTCTCCAATGGGCTGAAGTACTTGATGCGGTCCGTAAAATTTTGGAGATAGTTTCTGACAACCCTTTTCTTTGAGTGATGTTTGCTTATATGGTTGCAGCCTCAAAAATACCTGATCCCCTTCTTGAAATTGGCGTTATGAGCAATGCTTCTACCTATTGCTTCATGTGGTTTTGAGCTTGATGAAGATTCTCTCTAAGATGGGCGATCATGGTTGTGCGGTTCTGTAGAAGTTGATCCACTGCTTGTACCTTTGAGCACCCCTTGATATAAGAAGTAGGGGAAGGAGGGAGTTGACCATAAACTGCTTCATATGGAGTCATTTTGGTGGTAGCATGATAGTTGGTGTTATACCACCATTCAGCTAGAGGTAACCACTGTACCCAAATATGTTGCTTTTCTGAAGTGAAACACCTAAAGTAGGTTTCCAGACATTTGTTGACTGCTTCAGTTTGACCATCAGTTTGTGGATGATAGGAAGTATTGAGTTTTAGTTGGGTACCTTGTATCCTGAATAGTTCCTGCCAAAAATTACTGGTGAAGACCGGGTCACTATCAGACACAATGGAAGTGGGCATGCCATGCAATTTGAAGATCTGATCCATGAAAGATTGAGTGACCAAAGTCGGTGTAAAAGGGTGGGGTAGGGCACAAAAATGAGCATACTTAGAAAGTTTGTCCACAACCACCATGATCACTGACTTGTTTCCTAACATGGGAAGACCTGTAATGAAATCCATAGAAACATTCATCCATATTGATGTTAGGATGGGCAATGGTTGTAATGTGCCTAGTGCTTTGACTGTGTCTCCTTTGTGGCACTGATAGATGTTGCATTCCGCTACAAAAGTAAGAATGTCCTTGTTCATGGTTGTCCAAAAAAATTATCTTCAAGTGTGAGCATATGTCTTCTGAAAGCCTGAATGTCCTGCAATGGGGGATGAGTGCAACTCCGCCAAAATGCGGCTTTTGAGGGTGGATTTTGGTGATATTATGACTCTGTCCTTAGCGAAGAATCTCATCCTGCCACGAGTAGCCCTTGGTGGAATTTGGATCCGCCTGCGATTGAGTAATGAGTTGGGAGAGCCAGGGATGTGAAAACCATTCCCCACGAGCCTCTTCAATCCATTCTGCAATGGGAAGGGAAATTGCGAGCAGGGTACCTTCCTCCTCAAATTGGTGAGATAATGCATCTGCTACAATATTTTCGCGCCCTTTCTTGTAAATTATCTCATAATCATATCCCAGCATTTTGGCGAGCCATTTATTTTGTTGTGTTGAGGATAGGTGTTGCTCCAAAAAATATTTAAGACTTTGATGATCTGTGTTGATTTGGAAGCGTCTCCCCAATAAGTAAGGTCACCAGGTATCTACTGCATGTAATATGGCCATCATCTCCTTCTCATAGGTAGATTGTCCCAGATTATTCCCACTTATTTGTTAGCTTGTGAAGGCCAAGGGTCGACCTTCCTGCATTCAGACCGCCCCAATACCTGTACCTAAAGCATCACATTTAATGACAAAAGATTTGGTGAAGTCGAGTAGTGCTAAGACTGGAGTAGAACACATGGCATTTTTGAGAGCTGTAAAGGCCTGTTGTGCTTCATCATTCTAGAGGAACAAATTTTTCTTGAGAAGGTGAGTGAGGGGCATCACAATGCGACCAAAATTGCGGAAAAATTTGCAATAGTAGCTCGTGAGACCCAAAATCCTCTCAGGCTCTTCAAGGTCTTAGGTTGAGGCCAATCCTGCATTGCCTGGATCTTTTTGGGGTCCACCCTGACACCTTCACGCCCCATAATGTGGCCCAAATACTCAACTTCTTCCATGCCAAAAGAACACTTGGACATCTTAACAAATAATTTATTCTCGCGGAGCAGTTGTAAGAGCAGATCTACATGTTGAAGATGTGCGGCCCAAGTGCGACTGTAGATGAGGATGTCATCGAAGAAAACAAGGACAAATTTTCTGAGATATGGTTTGAGCAGGTGGTTCATAAGGCTCTAAAAAGAAGATGGGGCATTACAAAGACCGAATGGCATGACCAGGAACTCATAATGCCTTCATGAGTTCTAAAAGCAGTCTTTGGAATGTCGACTTCTTTCATGCGAATTTGGTGGTAGCTTGAGCGAAGATCAAGCTTAGTGTAGAATTGAGCCCCATGTAGTTCATCCAGCAAATCATCAACAACCGGGATGGGAAATTTATCTTTGAATGTCAACCTATTGAGGGCCCTGAAGTTTGGACACATACACCATTCCCCATCTTTCTTGAGCACCATGACCACCAGTGATGAATAAGGACTAATGCTGGGACGAATGATGCCTACTTCCAAAAGTTCCTTGATTATTTTTTCTATTTCATTCTTTTGGGAAAGCGGATATCTATATGGGCACATATTTGGTGGTTGGGCCCCTGGGACCAAAGTGATGCTATGATCATGTTCCCCTCTCGAGGGTGGAAGCTCATGAGGCTTGTCAAAGACTGGAAGATGGTTATTTAAGATCTGTTGCATCTCAAGATGAATCGGAAGAGAATTGGGTTTGAAGGCCTGAATGGCATTAAATTGAGCTATAACTCCATGATGGCCCTTTTTTAACAATTTTTCCATCTGATGTGAGCTGATGATAGAGGGAGCTCCCACCTAGAGTCCGCGGAGGGTATGTGTGTGGTTGTTCTGCTTAAAGCTCATATATAACTCCTGGAAATCCATTATGATTAGGCAAAGTGTGCGAAGCCATTCAACACCTAGGACAATGTCGCACCCTCCCATGTGTATGGAAAACATGTGGGTCTTTAACTGATAATCCCCCATTTGAAGTTTGACATTTTCATAGCGGCTTTCAAATTTCATTGTTCCCCCATTAGCAATTTGGACTTGGCAGTTAGAAACCGCTCGTACAAAATAATGCACTACTTCCATGACTTTTTGATGGATAAAATTATGTGTACTTCCACTATCAATCAAGACTACTACTGGGCGATGCTTAATAAAACCTCTGATTTTGAGAGTTTGAGGCAAAGAAATCCCTGCCAAAGCATGCAGCGAAATAACTGGTTCTTCAGGTACATTGTCCTTCTGGTTGTCCTCTTCTTCCTCCACTGGTTCCTCAAGTGGTGGGGCTTCCTCCGATGAGCTATGATCAGTAGCATCAATTTGAAAAAATTTGGGCTCCTTGCATTTATGCCCTGGGGAGTATTTTTCATCACAGTAGTAACATAAGCCCTGCTTTCTTCTTTCCACCATTTCTACAGGTGACACCTTTTGAACCTTAAGTGTTTGGGTAGTGCTATGAGCCTATGGGGGGTGACCCTTGGTGGTGAAATTTGGGCGATTGGACTGGGCCGCTAACGCATGTTCTACTTCACGAGCTATCTTGCAAGCCTCCAACCATGTTGGAGGGTGGTGCAGCCGGACGTGAGCTTGTATGGCCTCTTTAAGACCACTGATAAAACATTCCATGTAGAACTCATCTTGTAGACCTAAAGTGCATAAAGCTAAGGCTTCAAAGGTTGTAATATATTTATCCACTGTTCCAGTCTGTTGGAGCTTAGTGAGACGACCCAAAAAAGCAGAGTCATGGTCAAAGCAATCCGTAACAGCTTTTTTGAATGTGTCCCAAGTCAAGGGCCTTCCATAGAAATGTTGATGCCATTGCCACTATTGCCATCTTTCATTGTCCAAGTACATGCTCACCACACTAAGCTGAGTGGCATTATCTAGGATGTAATTCAAATTGAAATATTGCGCCATTTGTGCTATCCATGCTGCCGGGTGAGAGCCATCAAATTTATGCATGTCCAGCTTGGGTGGTCATAGACGGGATTGTTGGTGGGTGCCCCAGAGGTGAAGAGAGTGGCTAGACTCACCCTCACCGTGTTCATTGCCAATAGATGCCTCCTTGCGAGCTTCTGCCTTGCCCATAGAGAGAGTTGTAGTTATTTGCTTCAGCTGGTCTTGGATTTCTTTCAAGGACGCCTCAAGTTTGTTGATCTTCTCATTTGCCATAGCTTGAGCTCTAGTTTCTACCATGCACTGATCCGATGTACTAGAAATTTTAGGACCACCCGAATTTTTTGGCTCTAACAATTGAATGGTACCACCTTGCTCAGCTTGTCATCCTGATTCTGATGGGCTAAGTCACCAATAAGCACCCTGGGGGGTCTAAGACTCGTTTTTTTTATTTTTTTTTATTGAAAACTCCTAACGGATTTTTACTCCTTGCTTAGTAACACTGCAGTAGCTGAATCCCCAAAATGTCACTGTTGCCAAAAGTCCTACGAAAATCATGCCCAGGTATAGGAACCCACACAACTACGCAGATCTGGATGGTGGATCTGATGGATATGAGAGATCTAAATGGCTGATCGGATAAATCTGAACGGCGGAACAGATTCGTGATGCTGCTAGAAAACCCCACTTGCGAGCTCTGATCTGGCAGAGATTATGCGTGATCCAGAAATAGAGAAGGGAACTATGGTCTCGAGGAGTGTCAGGTGCTACAGATCGCAATATACATAAGGGTCTGACAGTAGTACTCAGCCCAATTTTTCAGGGCACGAACCAAGGAGGATCTACTGTACCCTTGTTCGTACAACCCGAATACCCTATCGTACGTGCAAGTAATCTCTCTGAGTGTTGTTCTCGGTGTATTGTAGCAGAAAGATGGCCGACGGTTTATCTATAGCGAGGGTTCAAGGGAGTTAAGGGGCTTCCGATATACCCAGAGGGTACTTCGAAGATAGTCCATGCGCGGTTCTGTCTAATGTGCTACTACTCGAAGGGGTACCCACAGGGGTTACAAGGGAGTCCAACAAGCATGACCACCTCTTGTATTTCCTGTGTGCATGCCTCCCTAAATCTGCAGGTTTATGCGCTCAACAATAGATCCCGTGGTTTAAAGACATCAGAACATGTCTCTAGCCAATTTTTTTTTTGCTAAAATTGGAGATCCCACCGGCCCTGGAAAGCGATCTAAAACCACTTGTTATGCTCTTAACCTACAGGACGATGCCAGAATACCAAATATGAGAAGCACTATACCCAGATAACAACAAGTATTTTATTATTCAGAAAGCAATGTTCACTTGCCTCTTTGAGGGGGAAGCCTCCAATAGAGCAGAGCTCGATTACAAAATAAGACACGATGCTCCTCGCAGGGAGTCTCTATCCTTTATATAGGATTCATACATGCAATACCATGGGGCAATACCATGGTTCTTATTAATACCAACTATCTAATACCATGGCCCATTTGTAACTAACTATGGTCCCATAATTAAATGTAGGTTAACCACTTACAATTATTAATATGAGGTTTATTGACTCTTTACTTAACTATAACTATGACTTGATCCTATTACATAAATAAGGGTGTTAGGGTGGGAACCTAACATTCTACATGGTATTAGAGCTAAATTTATAGAAATTTTTACAAGGTATCAGGGCTAGATTTGTAGAAATATCTACATGGTTTTGGAGCTGAAATCAAAATAGAAGAGAAGAATTCAAAGTTTTCCTTGTAGATTTATGGAGCTCTAGTTGAGGGCAGATCCAAAAGACACTATGTGCAAACTTCTTAATGGAGCAAGAAGGTTGCTAGTGGGAAAATCAATGAGCCAATGTTTAGTGACACAAAAAGGAGTTTTGATCATTGATATTGGCAGATTGAGGGGCATATATATTTTCATAGGGAGATCAAAACTCAGAGGGATTCTAGTTTTAGAGGGAGAAACACTATGAAAGCTAGTACTTTAGGATATGGGGAGATTAGAATCATTATTGCAATGGTTGTGGTGGCAGTGCATAAGCAACAGAAGAGTAGTAGCAATAGTAATATGAGTAGATCAGATTTAGCTCATGCATGAAAAGCCTTAAGAAGAAAGGAAAAGGTTAGAGAATTTGTGGTTGAGAGGGAGCATGAATTACCTATCAACATGCAACCTAAGAAGCAGCCTCGGCAGGTTTTGGAGCAACCACAACTGGAGAATTAGAGACGAGAGAGAGTGGAGACATCCATTTTAGCAGAGGCCTCCAGTAGGGGGAAATTTAGAGCCAAGTGGGAGAAGGGAGCACATGCAAGTATACCTATAGCTGTGAGGTGGGGTGATATGAAACCTTAGTCCAAGGGTTTCATAAATTAGGCATGATCCATTGAGGTTTTTTTTGTCTCATGGATCCTTACCTTGCTACGGGGGCCCACAATATTCAATAGCAACAGGATCAATGTCTGTCAGATACTAAGGAGTGCAGATCAATGTTGATAACAGAGAAGGAGGCTCAATAGCAGAATCAACAACAACACAGTTTTCCCAGTAAACAGTTGTAGACACAGTTGATTCTGTTTATTTTGTTTGGATGTTTTTTTGGGTTGTAGATGTTTCCATAGAAATAACAATAATGACAAGTGTTGCATGCAGAACATTCCAAAGGTACTAGATCGAGATAGAGTTGAATCCCTTTCTTGTTGAGAGGGAGGGTTGAAAATAACAACAAGAAATGTTTAAAATAACATTAAGAAAAGTCCTAATTTTATTTTTCTTTGAATTAAATTGGGAATAAAATTGTAATTCCACATCTCATCAAAACTAGTAATAGTTAACTAGGTTAATTTGACATGGTTAGCTTAGTTAATTCGAGTTGAGGGTCTAACTAGAGTCATGTACAATGTATCCTACAATTAGGAGCATTACTTGATTTTATTTTGAGTTGTAATTATTTAATTGATTCTAACTTCGTTAAAGTCAGTTAAACTAGTTCCAACTGATGGAGGAATTAGTGGGAGGTCCTGTAGTGGGGTGCAACCTGCAGTAGTGGGGTATAACCTGTAGTAGTGGGGTGTAACCTATAGTAGTGAGGTACAACCTACAATAGTGGGGTATTGCCTGTAGTAGTGGGGTGTTTCCTGTTGAACAGTGGAGTGCTTCCTACAGTGATCAATAAGTAAACTAAAGAGTCACTCATAATTAATTCATGCATGTCATATAAGAGAAAGACCCAGTTGATATTGGAGTTCATCGATAGTGTACTATCAATTGTAAAATAATATAAATTAAATAGATGGTGCATGAAGTCAGAGAAAGGCTTATGACGATTGCGTAATTCATAATTGAGGAATTTCTCAATTAAATAGGGGGCTAATTCCTTGAGGAATAACGTAAGGAATTTGGAGCTTGGAGCCTTGGAAATTTGGCTAAGTAATGGCCAAAGGCAGTCAATGAGGAAGATGATAAAAAATATTTGTGAAGGTTAAGCTCAAGGTTGAGAAAAGAATATTGTATTCATTGAGATTATTTGACTAATGAAATATACAGATAGCAGGGGTTTTTAAATGTGGCTTTCCCCAAAAAAATATTGTGTTATGTGTGATTGAATTATTTCCCTTATATGTTTCGTGATTTCATTGATCATTTATTGTTTCTGCTGATGAGTAGAGTAGATTCAAGTCAACTATTTTAACATATTACAATCTATAGCTTGAATCTACAAAGAATTTCTACAAGCTATAAATGGAAAACAAGGTTTGGAGTAGTGCTTCGACCCATAGTTACCTTCCACCCAAATGAGCCACAACATAAACACAAACTTTTTCCCTTCATTGTCAAACCAGGTGAGCTTTTATCCACAGAGGTACCTTGACACACAAGAAAATTTTCTCCTGCTTAGCTGAAGACCTTCTCCCTCCGCATCCAAATTGTAGAATGATGGTAGCTAACAAGAATAAGGCAGTAATAGCTCGCATGCATTTTCATGCACGGGGGTCGTCATGCCACCCCCATAATTTTATAATCCATAAAAAATATGCTAAGGTGATGCCAGGGATCCCATCGAGACAAATTGTTGTCTAATCACCCGCATCAAGAAAAACCTATTATATTATATTTAAACCTAAAACCTAATAACAAAACCTAAATTCATGTATACTATATTAAAACTAAGTAAAACTTAAACAAACATATATAATATTAAAACATATTATATTATATTAAAACCTAATAAAACCTAAAGGCATGTATATTGTCTTAAAACCTAATGATAATAAACCTAAACCTAAACCTACTACTATTTCACATAATTCTATGCGGAAATCACATATCCTATTATGCGACAACTGTAGAATGCTATGTGACGATCACATTTACAACTATGTGGTGATCACACCTATTGTTATGCAACGATCACTAGGTGATAGGTGTGAATGAAACTAAACACATAGAGGAATGTGAATGCAATGATTATCAATTCAAGCCATGTTTAATGCAAGTGAATCTAATTTTTATTAACCCTTATACGTGGTTAATTTCAAGTGGTAGAATAAATTTAAAATCACATTTTGTAAATTTGTAATTTAAACATGGTTTAAACACATGATTTAAATATGCAAGGAAGTTACATCCATTCCATCCATTTATGTATAGGCAGTGATGAGAATATGCCAACGTATTTCACTCTCAAATATCTAATTGGAATTTGTAATTAATAAATGGATTTGTTGGGTGAAGTATATGGTATATTAATGAATCGACATTTAATTGTCAATTTGGGGTTTGTCGACTTTGAGACACAACACTGGAAGTGTCAGAGAAAGACTTCAACAACTTGCAAAAAAAAACCCTGGTTTGTGTAGAAACTACTCACAACTTTGGATTCCTGCACTACTCAATCCATGCTCTAATCTTGCAATCAAAATCAATCTTTAGAAACGAAACCATAAACATTTATCATAGAAATCACCAAAAATTTGTAAGCAAACCTTATTTATTGTCAAATGAGAAAGTAAACCCAAACTAATAACAATAAAAGAACAAACCCTAATTATTAATCAATATAGAAAAAATGAGCATTAATTCCTTAACTCATTGAGAAAATCAAACATGAAGATTGCCTCAGTATAAAAATAAATGATAACTCAAGAAAATTATTGTACTTCTCAAGAAAAATACTCAAGCCAAAGCAATGAACAAACCCTAGCTATAAATCTTGCACTTTGGTTCTTTCTTCTAACAATCATTTGTTCAATCAAATGGATATATGACAATTGATACTAAGGTGTTACCAAACCAAAGTGCATTAATTAAAGAGACTGCATACATATTGAAATAATTCTCTATTATCTGACCTAATACAATATTTTCATGTGCTCAAGTCATATCTCAGTTCTTTAAAAAAATATTAGAAATAACGTGGCAATCAATCCAAGAAAGGCACTACTATTTAGGAATACAAACTAAAAGCCATGTAATCAAGGTACTCTCAAAATATACAACAATAAACCATAAACTCACCACTCTTCGATCAATTATTAATAAAAGTGTAAAAAAAATAATAGACATTTATCTTGAAGATCAATGCTTTATACAGGTGCACAATGATAAATATGTAAGTTGAAGTGTAAGCAACATTGCCAAAACAACTTGGAATATCTGATTGAAACAATGAGGATTCTTTCACACAACATCTCTCTTTAGTTATTGATACCCAACAGATATTTCCAATAGATCACAAACATAGACCACAACCCTTAGAATATCTAGAAGCCTCAGCTCCGTAAACCAAATATAATTGTCACAAAGAATACAGACCTCAAAAACCACAAATAAAATATATGACCTTTGTTTCTTATTAATGGAGAAGTAGATTTAATGAAAAGAGGGTCACATTAGAGTTTCAACTAGTCTTGTAAATTTATAACCTAGATCCAAAGTATTCAAGTAGATTTAAACCATCAAGCAATATCATCAAATCTCGAATGAATATTGATTTATTACCAACAAATGATCAAAATCTCGTACTAAAATTTGGATCCATGAAATATAAAGGTTCAAATATTAGAAGTCTGGCATGATTTGTCAAATGTGAGAGAGTTAATATTATACTTAGGTCTCCAACTCATGTATTAAGAATTATAGATCCAATGTATATATATATTTTCAAAAGCTCTCTTACACCAATACCTTGTTGAACTATTACAAACCACGTAGCTAAGATTTAGAACAGGGTATTAATGAAATAAGCATTTTCAAAGCACATAAAAATTTGTAATCACAAATTATGACAAAGATCACAACCAAATCACATGGATTGCAATCTATACCAAATTTCACCTCTAAAATCCACAATATTTCTAAATATCGACACAAACCAAAATATTTGCTAATAAATTAAATAAATCATGAAAGAGGTAGGCCATGTCTTGTAAACACAAATCCATAGGGTTTAAGAACAGATCCAAGCAGTCTATGCACCTCTGCAAAGAAATACATTCACACCTGAATGAATCAACAAAAAACCCACACAATAATGTACAGGAGTTACAACGAGCTGTATTGGTTGGGCCTTGACTAACCAGCTCTCACCCTCAAAGAAAACAAAATCTAAATCACAGAATGCAAATAAACATAAATACACCTGAGATTAAAGAGAAACTGGCATGAATTTATTAAAGCATTTTGTATTCCTTTTACATCATGGAAAATAAGCTCAGAATCTATTTTATTAGAGGGGGATAACCCCAAAAACTCAATTCAGCAGCATAAGAGTATGGGATGGATTGCTTGTTGTCTCCTAACATAACTCTGTTTTTTATACATTTAACAATACAAATTTGGCTTTAGATAAGCCAATCCATTAAAATAATGTGAAAAATCAAATAATAACTATTTTCATTCGATGGAAGTCAATTAAAATCAATATATAATCAAGAAGGCACAAATCTGATACGTAATTTCCATTTTTTTCAATTCTGGGCAAGATCCTAGAATTCTAGAAAAACAATGCTTTTTATAAAACTACCTCAAATAACCTCATGTATCTTCTTAACCATAGTGAATTTTTGGAAACAGTTTTGGTTTTAAATAATTTTCTATACTGAGAAAAAACCCATATTCTCATATATTTTATATTCGACTCTATATGCACACAAATCAAGGTCAAAGTTGGCAGTTTGAAAACTGTGTGAATTTTGATTAGATTTGTTGATTTTCTTCTAGAAACCCACACATGTGACCTAGGTGCATTCTAACTCCTATGGGGGTGTTCAAACATCAATTTTAACAAAAACCTTTCTCATATTTCTTTGAAAGTGCACCGAGATGTTGAATCCCCAAATTGGTTGCTCTTTAGTGTAGGAATGTTGCTCTTTTGTGCAAGAATAAGAGAACGAAAGATAAGTGCACATATAACTGTAAAAGGGTCTCCAAAATAGTTTCAAATAGATTTCACTTATCATTTTACTCTATGGAAAGATCAGATGATTGAGTGGTCCCCATATACTTCCATTCTGGAGTAGGATCTCTATGGAATGCAGGACACGCATTAACAACATTTAATGGACATCAATCCTAAGAAATGCATATAAAGAAGGTATAAAATTAAAACCAAATGTAAATATTTTCTATTGCATCAAAAGAATGTATAAGTTCAAGATAAAGGTTCATAAACTAGTAAAACAAGCGAATGAGCATTACATCATATGGGAAAAAAGATGTATTAGATACGACAATTATGGGGCTTGGAATCCCCCCATATTTATCTCCTTGCATGTCATCATGCAAAAAAATCAAGTGCCATATTGATTCGACCTTGCAAAAATCTAGAATTGAAACATAAATGTTCTTGAACTCATAATATTGTTCCTTTCTAGATTTGACTATTCTCATAGAGAAATTCCTAATAGTTCATCTTTATTCATTAATACTGATCAAAAGAAAATATAATGCCAGGGCTCCCATGGGAATGCTAACAATATTGTCACTCCAGGGATATTTTCATCATGAAATAACCAACTATAAAAATTTCCACAAAGCATTTGACGAGAAGTACATATCAATAGGTCTTCACCTCAATATCCTCATTATAAATAAAAGTGACATGATTTGAAAAGTCACGACATTAAATATGGATGGAAACAAGGAAAAGTAAATATGACAAAATGATACCATCCAAACATGACCATCTTACCATTATCCAAGCAAGTAACTAAAGATCCTCTTATTTAGACAAAGCGAATCACCTGCACAAAGGGTATTACATCCATCAAATCTAAATTATTCCAAAAGATAGAACCCCATAGCATAGTACCAAAAGTATCTTAAATCCATTGTCAGAGAGATATATAATGATTTCAGGTAAGGACAAAAATGATCAAGTAAATCATAGTGTAAAATTAAATTTAATACCACATGCATGGTTGTGCTACCAGCAAGCGTGTATAGCCTCGACATGGATGCCTTTTAACCCAATGAAATTCTTGTGTCCCATCTATTAGATATATATTTAGATTCATTTAAAATAATTTACTCCTAGAAATTAGTTGAAGGTCACAGTCCTGGCTTGGTAACCAACTAATGAAAATGTCATTCACAAGAACTAACAAGAATGAAGAGGTTGGCTCATGATGAGACCTCTTGGCTTCCATCTTTTCAACTAAAAGTCATTACCCTGACTTGGTGACCAATAATGGTAATGTCATTCTCATTAGGACTCATGATCATGGTAGGTCAGCTCATAATGAGATCTCTTATCCCTCAATTAATCAATTTATAAACTATTATTATGATTGACCTTAAATAGTTTAGTTAATAGGTTGGGAGGAAAATATTCTCCTTAAGAGCACGAGATGGCGTGAAAAGTTGTTAATTACTAATCTTTATAGGTTCATCCTTCTACCTTAAAGATTCATTTTAAAGAAGGCATCTCAGATAATGACCAAAATATTCCTCGAGTCAATCATGCTATGGTTCTCATGAGAGCTCATTAGGGTTTTATAGGAGTGGTACACCATTGGAGTCTTTTCATCAATACCTTCGAAGAGAAACTTGAAAATATTCCTTGCACAACAACTTGTTAGAATGACTGGGCCACGGTTAGGGTTTTGTCTTGTAAATGGAAAGTATTTAAGCATAACAACGACAAATCCCCTTCAGTGACTCCATGGATGACCAAAAAATATGAAGAAGAACCACCCAATCAATGATCAATGTCACTTTACAAGATATGAGGCATTAAGAGTGAATTTATTCTAACAAGACTTACCACAAGAGTGCATAATAATAGAAATTCCAATAGTTATGCCTTAAGAAATTACAGTGTTGCTGTAATAGTTTTATTTCAGATTGCATGTTTAATTATTTCTCTTATATTTCCTTACCCTAATTTAAAGAGATGAAGATCTCCTTTAAGTGTAGGAGTACTTCCAGTGTAACCATGTGCGTAAAAAAATAATGAAGATACTCACACTTAGGTTCAAATTGTAATCTTCAACACATATCAGAGTATGGGAAACCAATTTCTTTACTTGATATGGTACAAAGAGTTTCTAAATGATGAGGGAATGGGGTGTGTTGATGATTGTTTCGAACCAGGATTCAATAGGTCCACATATTCATGGTTCTCCAACTTGTACAAATCTTCCACAACTTGATGTTTGCTCTCTTTATATTGAAAAGAATGGTTAAAGGAAATTCTAGGGTTTTCTTCTTGGTGAGCTTCAACAACAGTTTTCAAACAAGTTCTTTTCTTAGATTTATCCTCTAATGGTTTATGGATTGAAGTTTCTTCCTAAGGTAAATGTTTTTTGGTAGTGGGGGAAGTTTTTGAATTAACTCCTCTCCCCTCTCTAAAAGATATGACATTACATTCAATAGGGGAGTGAGTAGGAAAAATAGGTGCTTTAAATTGATGTGTAACTTGATTGTTGGAATTAAGATTTGGTTACACAAATGGTTAGGACAATAGGGAAGGATGACATGGTGGTGTATTGGATAGGAATTGCAATTGTTGTGGCTTAGGTAATAGAGTTTGCATGGGGAATTTCTCTAGAGATGAGGGTCCAAACCATCCTTGAGGATGCAGAAATATCCAACTCGAGGGAGAAGGCCATTGTGGCCATAAGGTGGGGTATTGAATTAGAGGAGGGCTTTAAGTTTTTGATGAAACTATAGGGTTACACACCTGCTGAGGTACCTGCTACAGGCAATAAATATTAATCCAATTATTAAATGATTACGAATTTTGAGTTATACCTCATGGTCGATTTATTTCCTTACTTGATTCCTTAAATATTTGTTGAAACCCTAGTAGTTATGGGAAATAATTTATTGACTGATCCTCCTTTCAATGATTTTTTCTTCCTACAAACCATCCCATTGTAAATTTAGAGAAGCTTTTGTAACTCCTATTTTAGTGGCATATTCCAAAAATCGAGAAGAAATTTCTTGAGAATTCTTACCGATATTGGAGATTCCTCTTGAATACCTAATGCATAATTCATAAACATAATCATACAGGGAGTGAAAAACATCACCTGCTCCTATCAACTTTAAAGGTTCTAAAAATTCAACTTTGATTCCTTTGACTACGAGTGTTTTCAACGTCTCTTTAGTCAAATGTTTATGTTTTGATTTTTGAAGGTTGTATCAAAATTGCTCCACATAGTCCTCCAAAATTTCATATTCCCCTTGTATCATTCCAAAAATATCTTCACTGACATGGAAATATTCTTGATATTTCTCCAATAATACATTCTTCATGTCTTCCCATGTTTGAATGTAGTTCCCTCCAAGGCTCTTGAACCATCAAAGAGCTTCTCCTTTAAGAGTAAGAGGAAACACTTGCAACCTTTGAGAATTAGTACAATAACCATATCCTCTACAAAGTACTTCAAACTCAAATAAGAATGTATATGGGTCTTCGTTTTCCAAACCATGAAATTTTGGTAGAGAAGATGGGGGAATACTGTGCATTTGTACCACTCCTCTTGGATCTTTGATAGGGAGTTAAAAGGTAATTATTTGTGCCATTTTGTTCCAAAATAGAAGAGGTTCTCTTTGTACTACTTTGAGACTCCTTTGAATGTTCCTCTCAACCGGTTAATGAAATAGGTGCACTGGGTGATTGATATTAGCCTCAAACTCTTCATTGAAAAATGCCTCGAAATACCATTTCAAAAAGATAACTGGTTTGTTATGTCATAACATGGATAAGTATATATAGGGGGGTTCTTACAACACCCTAGAAATGAAAACAAAATATGCATGAAAGAAAAAAAACTTGCAAGAAAAACTAGGTAAAGAGAAAACCAAACTGCAGCAGGTTACCAAGGTCAATCCCCTAAGCACCTCCCCGACAATGATGCAAAAATGTTTGGTGCAGTATATGGTATATTAATGAACCAACATTTAATTTTTAATTTGGGGTCCATTGAATTTGAGATGTGACACTGGAAGTGCCAGAGAAAGACTTTAACAACCTACAAAAAAGAAGCCTAGTTTGTGTAGAAACTGTTAGCACCTAAATCTGCCCTGGGTTGAAGGAAGGAAAAATTCAGGGTAACCACAAACCACGCTCAGTCTGGTAGCTAGCCCTACCATAATAGGAGAGGGCTCTCTCCGAGTCACGCTCAGTGAATAGATAAGCAAAAAACGGTCTAAGATGACTTACAGTGAAGTATTGATCTTAGGCTAGTAAGTGAATATGGATACAAGAAACATTTTTTATGAATGACCAAGCTTCTGGGATGGTATGGGACCAACGGTCAACAAAGAATAGAGAATTTAATAAAAAGGCACAGATTACTTCGTGAGGAAAGGCAGGTGGAAAGTGTAGCAATTTAGTTTGGAATAACGCAGAATGGAGAGATTGCTGAGGAGTGTGAAAAGGGCATAGGAACATGAATCCTTTTCAACAGAAGAAGAACACTGAAAATGAAATTTTCCCACAGGTACAGCAATAAAATTGAATTCTACCTAATCTCACTCAGAAAATTTCACTGGAAATAAAAATGAATTGAATTATGAAACATAACGAAATACATATGAAAACATAAGATACACATTTGCTACACTCACAACCACAAGAATATCATGAAACAGAGCCGCTGCCTTTCATTAATTCTCTGTCAAAAATATACAGTGAAGAAACAGAGTTTCTTTCCCACAGTTTCCCAGAAGTTACAAGCCAACCGACCCTTTGCAAATAGCTTACATATAATATACAAAATGTGCCATGAAGAGATAAAATGCCCAAGGGTTGGGGAGTTACTCGAATCATTACAAAATGGAGATGAAGAACCAACCATCAGCTACAGGTGCAGCGCTACAAACATGACATTTGGCTTGGGTGACCGTTTTCCTTCCTTCGCCACTTGGATAGAAGTCCATCTGGAAAGAAAATGCTTTAAATTCCACCTTTGGTGCCAAAAAACTAAAGTGTAGATGAGCGGGCCCACTTGGAGAAGTCGCGAATTGAAATTTCGCGAAACAGAAGCAAATTTGGCAATTTTTCCTCTGTGCGCCGGTCTACTTTGGGGCCTGTTTTGGGGCACTTGCAGGTGTCCAAAATGTTCCCAAGTGGGCGTTTTCGAAAGCCTGTCCTATCTACTTTCTAACCCAACTGGAATTTATGAATTTGGTGCTCATTTGCGCCTCCAAATCTTCATTCTCCCAACACTGCTTCCTGTGTGTCAAAAAAGGGGCAGAGAGGCCATTTTTTGGGTGTTTTTGACCTCCTGGAGACTCAGATCTTGCCCAAATTTCTTGTCCAGGCACAAGTAGTTGTGATTTTCCATGCTGAATCCAAAAATGCAAACCATTCCTCATTTGGAGCTCTAGATTTTTAGCACCGCGCACAGGGAGAAAAACCCTGTGTTTTGCCCAAATATTTGTCATGTGACCAAAAATTCCCCAAATTTCTTGAAATTTGGGGTGGAGGCTCTCTATGGGGTGTTATGATGGTCCAAGGAAGCCTCAGCCAAGATTCGAAGTCGATCTTGCTCTTTTGCCTCTTTTTCCTTTCTTGTTGCTTTCCTCAATTTTGCCTTCAAGCTCCTTATCCGGGCCTTTGCACTCATACCTCACAACTGAAGTACTTCATGATAAATTTCATGAGAGGAGCATACTCATCTTTCAAATATCTGAATGGAAAGACTCTTGTGAGCTGACTCAAGAATCTGGCCTTAATGTAAGGCTCATAATGTTGCCTATCCACCTTCTTCTTCTTATGCCACTATTCTCCAACATTTGGTATGCCTGTTGCCACTGAGATAGTTTCGGGTGTCAATGTGAAGGTGACCCAGGCCAAGATAGACTGACGTCCATATAGGTGAAGCACAAAAAGACGGCCAACTCATGATGAACTCTAACATTAGCCACCCTTTGACAAAATTCAAACCATGCTAGGCGCTGGAAACATGACATGGCAAGAGGGATGTCTCCTGGGAGCCTGCTCTTCCGAGGATGAGTCACTTTATGTCTCCATCTCATACTCTGATGAATGCTGTGATGCCATGACTGCTGTGCGTACTGTACTTAGGCTGCCGTTTTGGTGATGGTGTGAAACTAGGTGTTATTGTGATATATGCCACCAAGGGGAACAATGAAAAAGGGAGTATTAGGAGGGAAGTAATGTGATGGGAATAGGGGTTATGGGGAGAAGTTTGTTTAGGGATATGTAGGGGGTTTGGGTATTTTGATAGGGTAGGGTTTGGGTTTTTTGGTAAGGTAGGGTTTTAGGGTTTGTATTGAGAAATAGGAGGAGGGGTAAGGGAATATGAGTTTGGTAGTGTTAGGGTAGTGATAGTAGGAAAAATGGCATAGGGGAATAAGGAACAAGGGTAGGGTAGGAAAAATAAGCCTTGGCAGCAATAACACTGTTACACAACCCTAGCAAGATGGTTTCTTGGTGTCTTTTTGTGGTTACTTTAAGAGTTTTGTTTCATTTCAACCATGGGCATAAAAACCACCATATCTTTATCCAATTTGATGAACAAGCCATGATTTAGACCCTACCTGGAAATTTGGAGGCAAATTTCCATGAAATTCAGGCCTTTTAGCCCTGTGCTCCGCGCCTCCCATGTGCGTCGCGCCAGTGTAAATTTACACTGGAAAATTCTCCCAGTGTGTCGCACTCTCTATATGCGCCGCGCCATTTTCCAGGTGACTTTTGGAGGCCTTCCCGGTGTCCAAATTGGGCGTAGGATAGCTCGTTGGAAAGGTCTTTGAGTATAATTTCCAACCCAACTATAATTTTTCAATTTGGAGTTCATTTGCTCTATCAAAAATCAAATCTCCCAAGACTGGTCAAAATGTGCCAAATGAGGCTGCCTAAAGGCAGAGTGCTGTTACAGTCAACTTTTGAATGCCTTTCTCAACTCCAAATTGAGCTCATGGTAGCTCATTGGAAATATCTTTGTGTCTAGTTATCATTTGACTCATCAAGCAAGTCATTTGGCCAACTGAGCTAGGAGAAAATTTGATTTTCCCAAGGTCACTTCAGAGGTGCATCAATTCTCCCGAGGCAACTATATTTTTGACATTTCTCCAAAACCATGACACCTGTGTAAAATGTGAAGGAGGTTTTTCTTCCTTGGCATGTTGTGGAAAAAAACCTCTCTCATTTTTCCCAAATTCATCTTTATTGCTCAGAAACCTCATTTGAGTGAAACCTATCCCGATGTGTGGAACAAGGGATTTGTCGAAATGAAGCGAAATGAAGGGGATAGGGAGTTTCTAAATTCTTGAGGAAATTTTGGGAAGCAGGGAGGGATGTTAGGAAGTAGGTGAAATTGTACTCTCAGAGATTGAGTGAGGGGAAGGGGTCCCAAAAGGCAAAACACAGGTCCAACCTAGAAAATTGCCAGGTTGTAGCAAGAAACTAGAGTTTGTGCGAAATGAGGAATTTGGGGGATCTCAGTGATGGGAAGTGTTTGATAAGGTACTTTAAGGATAGGGGAAGGTGTATGAACATCAGGATACAAGTTTTTCTGATGATTTGACCGTCCAAGAGAAATTGCCTTCAAAACCCTAGGAGAGGGAAATGACCTTACCTAGGCGCAATTGAAGCATGAACAAGGTGTAAAATGACCCAGTGGGACTTGACATGATAATGAAAACTCTCTGAATGATGGTACACTCAGCTGAACGGTGACATGGACCGACATTTGGACAACTTTGACAAGGGTAAAATCAAACCCTAGACCTAATGCCTAGTGACCAAATTTTGCTTGAAGACTCGCTGAAATGACAAAATTTGACCTTGACACCTTAAAATCATTTTGTAAGAGCATGTTTGATCATTGGAGGAAGGTTGCAAAGACTGACACTAACATAAACTGATCACACCTTTGGATTCCTACACTAGTCAATCCACGCTCTAATATTGCACTCAAAATCAATCTTTAGAAATGAAACCATAAATTTTTATCCCGAAAATAACCAACAATTTGTAAGCAAGCCTTACTTATTGGCAAATGAGAAAGTAAATCCAAAGTAGTAACAATAAAAGAACAAACCCTAATTATTAATCAATTTGGAAAACCTGAGCATTAATTCCTTAAGTCATTAAGAAAATCAAACATGAAGACTTCCTTAGTATAATAATAAATGAGAACTCAGGAAAATTCTTGTACTTCTCAACCAAAATACTCAAGCCAAAGAAATCAATAAACCCTAGCTAGAAATCTTGCGCTCTAGTTCTTTCTTACAACAATCTCGTGTTCAATCAAATGGATAGATGAAAATTGATCCTAAGGTGTTACTAAACCAAAGTGAATTAATTATAAGAGACTGCATACATATAAAAATAATGCTCTATTATATGACCTAACACAATATTTCCATGCTCTCAAATCATATATGAGTTCTTCAAACAAATATTAGAAATAATGTGGTAGTCAATCCAAGAAAGGAACTACTATTTAGGAATACAAACTAAAAACCTTATAATCAAGGTACTCTCAAAAGCTACAGGAATAAACCATAAACTCACCACTCTTCGATGCATTATTAATAAAAGAGTAAAAAAACAAATAGAAGTCTATCCTGGAGATGAATGCTTTGTAAAGGTACACAATGATAAAGATGTAAGTTTAATTGCAAGAAGCCTTGTCATAACAACTTGGAATATCTGATTGAAACAATGAGGATTCTTTCACACAACATCTCTCTTTAGTCATTGATACCCAACATAGATTTCAAATAGATAAAAAACGTAGACCAGAACTCTTAGAATATCTAGAATCCTTAGCTCCGTAAGCCAAATATAATGGCCACAAATAATACAAACCTCAACAACCACAAATAAAATATATGACCTCTATTTCTTATTAATGCAAAAGTAGATTTAATGACAACAAGATTGCATAAGAGTTTCAAGCAGTCTTGTAAGTTTATAACCTAGATCCATAGTCTTCAAGTATATTTAAACCACCAAGAATATATCATGAAATTTAGAATGAATATTGATTCCTTACCAACCAATGATCAAAATCTCGTACTAAAATTTGGATCCATGAAACAGAAAGGTTCAAATATTAGAAGTCTATCATGCTTTGTCAAATGTGAGAGAGTTTCAATTATAATTAGATTTCTAGATCTTGTACCAAGAGTTATAGATCCAATCTATATATATACTTTCAAAATCTCTCTTACACCACTACCCTGTTGAACTATTATAAACCACTTAGTCAAGATATTGAACAAAGTATTAATGAAATAAGCATTTTCAAAGCACATAAAAATTTGCAATCACAAATTATGATAAAGATCACAACCAAAGCATATGATTGCAACATCTACTAGTTTTCACCTCCACAATCCATAATATTTCCAAATCTTGACACAAACCAAAATCTTTGCTAACAAATTAAATAAATCATGAAAGAGGTAGAGCATGTCTTGTAAACACAAAGATATTAGGTTTAAGAACAGTTCCAAGTAGTATATGCACCTTTGCAAAAGAAATGCATTCACACTTTAATGAATCAGCTCCACACAATAATGTATAGGAGTAGGAGTGAGCTGGATTGGTTGGGCCCTGACCAACCAACTCACACCCTTAAAGAAAACAAAATCTAAATCACAAAATGAAAATAAACATAAATACACCATAAATTAAAGAGAACTTGACATGAATTTATTAAAGCATTGTGCAATACCTTTACATCATGAAAAATAAGCATAGAATCTAGTCGATTAAAGGCTGGATAACCCCCAAAAATCAATTCAACAACATAAGAGTATGGGATGGCTTGTTTATTGTCTCCTAACATAACTTTGTTTTTTATGCTTTTCACAATACAAATTTGGCTTAAGATCAATTAATCCTTTACAAAAATATGAAAAATTGAATCCTAACTATTTTCCATCAATGGGAGTCAAGTAAAACTAGTGTCTAATCAAGGAGATACAAAACTAATATGTAATTTCCATTATTTTTCAATTTTGGGCAAGATCCTAGAATTCTGGAAAAATAGTGTTTTTTATAAAACGGTCTCAAAGAACCTCGTGTATATTCTTAACCATAGTGAATTTTTTGAAACGGTTTGGGTTTTATATAATTTTCTATACGAGGAAAAACCCATATGCTCATATTTTTTTGATTCACCTCCATACGCACGTAAATCGAGGTCAAAGTTAGCAGTTTGAAAACTGTGTGAATCTTGAGCAGATTTGTTGATTTGGTTATAGAAACCGACAAGTGTGACCCGGGTGCATTCTAACTCCTATGGAAGTGGTCAAAAATCATTTTTAACAAAAAAAAAATCATGTATTCCTTTGAAAGTGAACTAAGATGTCGAATCCCCAAATTGGTTGCTCTTTAGTGCAGGAATAGGTTAATGAAAGATAAGTCCACCTTTGACTATCAAAAATGCTCCAAAATAGTTTTGAATAGATTTCATCTATCATTTTCCTCCATGGAAAGCTCAGATGCTCGAGTGGTCCCCATATACTTCCATTATGGTGCGAGATCTCTATGGAGTGCAGGACCTACATTAACAACATTTAATGAACAACAATCCTAAGAAATGCATATAACGAAGGTATAGATTGCAAACCAAATGTAAATCTTCATTATTTCATCAAAAGAATGTATAAACGCAAGATAAAAGTTCATAAATTGATAAAACAAGGTAATAAGGGAGGTATCATATGAGAAAAAAGATGCATTAGATACAACAATTTTGAAACCTGGTAGAATTAAAGTACCCACTTCCAATAAAAGATGCCTATCGACATAATCATTATTATTTTTAGTTACCATAAAAAATGATTTATATATGTTTAATATAGAGAAGAGTTTTAACATGAAAAAATCTATTGAAGATAAATTAATTTTGGATATTTGTTTTAAAGAATCAATATAATTATTGTGGGAAACAACGTTCAAAAGAAGAGCATCATACAAATATCTTTGTAATATTTTAATTTTTCAATTAAAATACACTTAAATCATGTACACGATGTAATGATATGGATAATTTGGTACGAGTTAAGCTAGGTAGGTTAAAAGGTGGCTAAATGTAAAATACATATTGTTGAACCAAAGTTAAAAATCGAACAAGTGAATGATTGTAAATTCGGTTAGGATTGTGGTGCCAATATTATTTTTCCAGGGTGGATATTAACATGGTGTGCATATTAAAGTTATGTAAAAGAAAAGGAAATATATTAATATAATATCCATTAAAATGTTGCTTAAGAATCAAGGAATCAATAATACTACCAAAGGAAAACATGAAGGGGGTATGCATGGATTTGATTTCATACTTTTCTTTTAGGGAATACTGCGCATTTTTCGCATGCATCCTTAAAATATCTAACATGAATCGTTAATTTGTGTTATTAAGTGTAAGTGATTGCATCCATAGGTAGAGGGACCTCATGGAATTACGAAAACAAATAAAAATCTCCTTTCTTTCCACTCTTAATTCTATCTAATGGTTTTCCATCATTCTTTCCACTCTTAATTTGATCTAATGGTTTTCCTTTGCTTTTCTTATCCATTAGACATTCCTCTACTTAGGTAGGGTATAAATGCCATAATCTAATGGTTTTTATGTCTACGAATTATAAGAAAAACCCAAGAATTTATGGTTATTATTAAAATCTTATAGTGAGACCGAGAATGTTTTCAATTAAAAATGAAAATTGAATTGGTTCTTAAGTGAAAACCTTGGATGAAATCTCTAAACCAAATAGAATAAATTATGAATCTACAAGTATGTTTTTGTGCACAGATTTAATCATAGTTAAACCAATAATCAACCACTTTAAGATACAAAATATAGAACATTAAGTAGACTACATTAGACTACATTAGTTTTTCCTATAAAAGAGCACTATAGAGATGGGGTTAATGTGGAACTATGTTCAAAGAACATAAATGCATACTTATAAGTGAATATTGAGTAGAGAAGGAACAAATGGATTCCTAATGGACTATTAAGCAAAGAAGGGATACACAAACTCCCGAGGCACTAAAGAAAATAAGGTATTGACATTCCCTTGTGTTGTGTATGGCTTATGAGAATCATACATAACACGTCGTTCCATTGGCCATACACCACACGTTGATCATGCATGGTTTATAATTATTTTCTATAGCTAATGATGGCTAACAATGTTGATTACAATTAACTTTTGCTAACCAAGAATATAGTTGATCTTATTAAATATGATTACCTATGGTTGACCTTGTTGATTATACATGACCACGAGTGAGTGATTATTATATGTCATGATTAGCCTTAGTTGACTACAATTGACCATGTTGACAATGGTTGACCAAATATTAATGTTGTCAATTTGTCAAATATTGTTGACCATGGTCAATACCATTAATAAAGACTATTTATAGTCAAATTAGAAGACCAAATTAGCATGGTTGAATATGTTTGACTATCATTGATAATAGTTAACCATGGGGCATAATAGTTATGTTTGACCATATTGACTTTGGTTGATGATGGTTGACCATATTGACAATATTTGATAATATATAAAGTAAATGTAATTATGGCTTACCATATTATGTGTTTGTACTAAATTTGACTATGGTTAACCATGTTAACTATGGCCCATGGGTGACCTAGGTTAACATTGGTTGATCATGGATGTAGATTATTAACCTTGTTCACATTGGTTAACTATCGTTGATCATGTGAAGTCTAATAAAGTATGTTAATCCTATTTTAAATATTTGACCCTTTTGACCATGCTTGACCATAATTGAATATGTTTGACCTTACTAACCATGATTGAATATAGTTGTCCATGTTGATTATGGTTGTATTTGACTGTAGATTATTATAGTTACCCATAATTGACCATGTTCACCATGGTTGACCATTGTGGATTATAGTTTACTATTATTGACCACACATTATGATCAATGATCACTGAAATCGATAAACTTTATCCTATTTTGGTTGACCAAAAACATTAAGTATGGTAAACCATGGTTGCCTATGGTTAGCCATGTTAATTATGGTTGATGATTGATGATGGTTGATTATGTTGACCAAGTTGACTATGATTTGTTAGGATAGTTGGGGTAAACTTCACTTGGTCATAGAGTAAATTTTATATGGTCATTAATGGGTTTACCATTGGTAGCTTATAGGCTCAATGTTTCTATAACTCATGGATTTTCCCATGATATTTTCATGTAATTTCTCCTCTTTAAGGGCTTGATGACTCCACTGTAACCTTCCTTTTGGTCAAAGAATAATATATCTTTTTTTAGGAGCTAGTTTTCCTACAACAATTTCAAGGAAAATTTATGGTGTCCATGTGTTGTTTCCTTTATGTGTCGCTACTATGTCTATTTATAACAATGGTATGAGAGTAGGTGGATATGCTATTATCAAAGACTTAGGGTTTGTGAGTAATATGATCTAGATATCCTGGCGGAGATTTATTAGCAGGTTGATTTCCCCAAGTTTTTTGTAAGCCTTTTTATTCATGCATACGTGTTGTACAACGATAGCATATGGAGTTATCCCTCTTAAGCATAGAGAGGATGTTGGAACAAGTTGTGGAATGAACCACTTAGATAGGTATGAGGGTAGTAGTTCTACTTGTATTCTAGCTTGATTAAGGAAGAATGAGCGAAGAAATTTCAAAATATGAGATGGTTGGGACCAAGCTATGATTAAGGAGGTTGTGCAATTGCATGGATCTGAGTATGTGAATGATTTAGAATGAGGTATCTAATCCTCTCAAGGATTTGTGATGTGAGATGGTTGATTAACTATGTATAAGAAAAAGTTTCCTAGAAAACTAGAAGATACAAGAGTTGATTACCCATGTATTCTAGTGGATGGTAGATTTTCTATATGGAATTTAAAAAATATATTGGGACCAAGCTAATCTCCCCATGTCAATTTTAAGGGGGAGGTTGTTAGGATAGTTAAGGTAAACTTGTCTCCGTCATAGACTAAATTCGATACAGTCATTCACCAATTTAGTATTTTTGGTTCATCGACTTGAGGTTTTTGTAACACATGGTTTTTCCCATGATATATTAATGTAGTATAGTTTAGTTAATGGCATGATGACTCCATTGTAAGATTCCTTCTAGACAAAGAATAATAGATCTATTATTAGGAACTAGTTTTCCCACAAGGGTTTCCAGGGTAATTTATGGTTTCCATATATTGTTTCCTTTATATGTTTGCTAACACAAATTTTTTATAACATGATAAACCAGATTAACTATGGTTAACTAAGTGGTTAAGAACATTGACCATACATTTGACTAAGGTAGGTTTTTGCAAACATGACTAACTTTAATTGGTTGATGCTTCCTAATGATTGAGTATAGGTGAATATAAGTGACTAAAGATGATTATGGTTATCCATTAATAACCATGGGTAAATAATATTTTACTATGGTTATGAAAATTATATTTGGTTTGGTTGATATTGCATCACTATAGTATAGATAATTTAATGTGAAATTCAAAAAAGGAAATAAATAGGATTGAATTACATTATGATGTTTAAAAAGAAATAAAATATGGTTATATCACATTGTGACATTTTGAAATTAAACATCTAACAGGTTTACATTATGTTGTTATTTGTTGATTATGATTTACTTTGGTTGAATTCAATTGTCTTTGGTTCACTTCATGTAACTTTAAATGATTATTTTTAAGTTTATTTAACTTGTATTCACTCAACTAACTTTACATGGATATAACTAAATTTGGTTAACTATACTTTATATAATTGGATTTCATTGATTTTGGAGGAATTCGATTTCTTATGATTTTATTACACTTGAATTTGGTTGACTTTAGTTTGATGAGTATAATTTATTATTATTATTTGATAGATAATTTTATTATCAATTGAGTTTAGATTGAATGGTTGGAGGGAATGATTGTGACCCTCCCCACCCAGGTTCAACTCCCAAAATTGACATGATGATCTTTGATTTAATGGTTTCAAGCCTATGATGCATTTTGTTGGAAATGTAACTAGTGTTAGTCTTCATAATGTAGTTCAAATGTACCATTGGTATTCATTTATTATATTCATCATTATTATTTTATTTCTAGTCAAATCATGTTCTACATGCTTATAGGGTCAATTGAGTCAAAAGAGAATTTATTGGAGTCAAAAGAAATGTAATTGAGTCAATTCCCATTTTGACTTCTTGTAAGAGAAAGAAAATTCATTTTTATTTTGAGTCAAAGAGTCAAAATATCATCCATAAGACCAAGTCGGCCTAAGAAGCATCTATTCGGCCCTTCTTAACATGTATATATACAATTCAACTTGACCACTTGAGGAGAAATTCATTCATTCACATCATCATCATCAATTTATGTGCCAAACAAGAAGAATAAGACATATGAAGTTAAAGGAGAGAGATGAAAGTCAAAGGAGAGAAAGAGGACAACTTTTCTACCCTAATTCTGCTCACACATATGAATTTCTTGACGTACTATAGGCCCAAAATTTCAGGGGCCTAAATTACAAGAGAAGAAAATTTCAGGATTTGACTAGATTTCAAAAGGTTGACCAACGTTGACTTTGACTAGATTAGAGGAGACTCGGAGGAGAGTTAACTTTAATATTTGTGGTGGTTTGGTCTTGGACTTGGGTCTTAGATATCTCATTTTGATCTGATTCTATAAAAGAAGGATTTTTTTTTTTAAGGTTCCCCCCTTATGGGGTTTTTCCTTGGCTTGGAGCCAAATTTCTTGTGTTCATTGTCTATTTGTGATCTTTTTATTATGAGAACAATTGATTCCCATGTAGCAGGATGAAAGATCCTTAAGGAGACATGGCATGAAGAAAGACCAAATATGGAATAATAGATGACATTCCAATGAAAGGAAGGATGACATGAGTGACAATATTCATGAATGAAAGTGATGGATGGTATGTTACCTATAAAGAAGTCCTGAAAAAATGAAGACTCCTGAATAAAGAAAATAATTTCATGACATTGTAAGGAGGAGTTCTCCAAGCAGTTGGTTGTCCCATGATCTCCACCTAAAGATCTATTGTAGGTCCCTAATTAAGAGGTAGTTTGGAAACAAGTTTCTAAATAGGTAGAAACTTGGAAGAAAATTCCTAAGCCAAGAGGGAGCTTAGGTGCATTCCTTCCATAGGAATGAGTACATTCCTTCATTGGAAAAAGTATATGCTCCCTAATTAAGAGGGAGAGATAGACACATAATTCTTGTATTCACTTGGGAAGATAGAATGGAGGATTGGGTAAGCATCTGGAATCTGATACTCTTTGAGGAAGTGTTAGGGAATCGAAGATAAGAGTAGTCATACAGGACTGATATTATTTAAGTACTAGGAATCCAAGATAAGAATAGTCCTAGGGGAATACTTTGATAGAAATCAGTTGGGGTATGTTATGAGAGAGACAATGATGAAGGTGTCTATAAATAATTGGTCTTGCTAGCGTTATTATTTGATCTTGTGGAGAGATAGAGTTGTTAGTCAAGGCCTTTCTATATGAAAATGTTGGATGATATGATGCTAAATAGATGGACTACCAATCCCACTCTTCTTATGAGAATTATTCATATTGAGAACGTCCAAGTACCTTGTATGGATTATGAATACCTCCCTAGTTAAGGGGGAGTGTTGAAATATGTAACTAGGTTCAGTCTTCATAATGACATGTGTAATTATGATTTTTTTTTTATTTAATGAAAAGAAAATAAATTTATTATTGTAAGTCTTGAGGCATGGGTTTCATGGTCAAGAGAATTTATTTTATAGGTCAAGCACCCATTAAGTGCTTCTAGGTTTGTTATAAAGTCATTGAGTCATTGTCATGTATGAATGACCCATTTGGGCATGTTACATATTGTAAAGGAAAACTTATTGAATCATAATCAATTCAAAAGACCCTCCAAGACCTTGTCATGGTACAAAGTTCAAGATGGCCTAAGGAAAATTCTAGTCGAACTAAAGGAAGAAATTAGACCCTCTGTGAAGCTTATATAAATAATACCTCGACCTCATTTTGCAAACACACTCTTACACACAAAAGTTCAATCATAGAGACAAAAATAAGTGCGAAGAAGAAGAGATCGGAGGAAGTAGGAGTCAAAGTTTTGGGTTTTGTTTTCAGCTACTTCTCTCCTCCAATGTGAAGGAATTAGGGCATATTTTGTTGCAGTGAAGCCGAGTTACAGAAGTGAAGTTAGGTCACCAAGAGAGGTTGTTTTGGAAGATGAATTCTCTAGGACACTTAATCTACTTAAGAAAAGAAGAGAAGTTTCAGTTTCTAGTTGCAGTATGTGGGCAAGTTGAAGTTGCAGTTTCTGGGCAAGTAAAAGTTTCATTTTTTGGCAAGTCAAAGTTGTAGTTTGTAGGCGAGTCAAAGGTGTAGTTGAAGTATAGGTTGAAGTTGCTGGAAAAAGGAGATACTCAGAGAAGGAGCATTGAATTGGTCTTGGAAGGGTTCTTTGTCAAGGGTCTAGGTCTTGGCATTCGTCAATTGAAGATTCTATAAGAAGAGTAATTCATTGGGTTTTCCTCTCAAGCTTGGAGAGGTTTTCACTCTAGTTGATTTCCTACATATTGTGTCCTTTGTCTCATTGTTCTTTATGGTTTTATAATTGTTTTATGAAGAAGAACACAATAATAATCAATTACAAGAAGAACCTAATTAAGAAAAGTAAAAATTCCTCACAGGAAGTTATAATTATAACAGAAATCATCTCATTCCTACTACCCTAGATTTCTCAACACCTTCACATGTTCTTTTTGGTCCTCCTTTGGTTACTGCTCTAGATGGAGATCCAAACGTGTGGCTATCTGATTTCCACTCTTGTTGAAATGGTTGTAAAATTTCTTTCTCCTCCAGACTTTACTATCCTTCCTTGAATGACTTTTTATGGTGTGTTTCTGAAACTTGCCCTAGCTCTTCCTTTGGAATCCTCACTTTCAATGGAATTTTGTGATGTTCTCACAACATCTGTTGTTTATTGGTCACTAATTGTCTTGGACCATTCTCCAACCTCTTTTCTGACATAACCAAGTCCTACATAACAAGGAAATTCCTCCACTTTGATGGGATTCACAATTCCCTAGAAATTAATGCTAAGGCCTTTTCCTTAATACCCCATTTTCTTCATCAATTTTGAACCAATTCCTGTAGTGCATTTTTCAAAGCAGTGAAATCATCATCATATATATAACATGAAACTGAAGAATTACTTTTTACCTCAGGTTCTAGTGATGATGGAATTTCACGTTGCAACTTTTCTAGGGCCTCCTTCATGGCTTGTAACTGATCTTCTAATTTTTTTTCTCCTCCTCTACTTCTTGTAAGAGTCTCCTCAGTTCAACATTATCTTCATAATTATTTGGTTGATATCCTCAATTTCCTTGAGACATGAAGTCTTTGGTTCTCTTATATTTGGCACAACATATGCTACAACATTTGTCTCATCACCTAAATCAAAACCTAAGTCAATAGGTCCATCACCTACAATCCCGATAGATGTGATATTCATCTCATCACTTGAATTAGATCCTAGATCAATTGGTCCAACACCTGCAAACCTAAAAATTGTGACCTTCTCCTCATTTTTTGAATCAAATTATTGGTATTTTTGCAAAGTGGCTAGCATCTTCTGCTTCTCTCATCTGCCATTCCTCTTTGGCTTCAATTCTGGATGTAGTTTCTAGAAAAGCTCCTCATCATGCCCTTGTTTCTCAAAATGAGTACAAGAGGTATTTGCTTCCTTTTTATTTATTTTTTTCTTCCTTCTTATATCCTGCAAACATTTTATCAACTTATTTGACCATGATTTAAAAGGTCTTGCAAAAATTTCACTCTTCCTCCAACTCAGCATCTTCATCTACATTTTCATTGTTTGTATTTCACACCCTGCTTCTAGATCAAAGGATTTAAGTTTACCTTCAACCTTTTGGAGTTGTTCCTTAGTTATCATACACTTTCAATTCACATTGATAGAAGACCCACTCTGATTCCACTTGATCCTAGAAATTTTCATGAATGCTTTCAAACAAAAATCTTGATTATATAAGACCTTTTACTAGCGCATATTTGCATGTGAAATCATGAGCAATGTGAATTATTAAAAAACTTAAACCAACCATGAACATATAATAATAAAAAAATGAGAATCAATAATCATGAAGCACACATAACAGAGTGGACTACGACTTAGGGCTCGGTGTCAAGAGTGGGGAGGTAGCTTCATTAGTTGTTGCAAGAAGATGATGAGTACATGATGAAATCTTTGTCAATACAATGATGAACCCCCTTAGCTAGAGTGGTTTGTCTCTTCCATAAGACATTATTTTATAATAACCCTCACTTAAAAAAGTTCTCCTCCAACATGTCAAAGGAACCATCTCTCACATAAGGTGGCATACAATGATTCTCTCACAAAGTGGCATACATGGATCTAAGAATCAAATCATAATCTCAACAAAATAAAATGAACACATTGAAAGTATACACTTTAAACCTCCAAGTCTATAGATGGCCTGAAAATTGGCTATATCAAATGAAGAAACTTCCTGTGCCACCATGTTCCTTGCAAAAAACCATTAAATTTGACTATAAACTCGACCCCTTTCTATCTCAGTCAAATATGTGCTCCCAAGGAATCTTTCAGACTCCTCACAAGATTCTCTTATGGACACGGGTGAAAAATATACTTCTCACATGAAGAAATGGACTGCACCATCATACTCCTAGAAAAAAGCTGGTTCATTTGAGTATAAACTTGACATAATTCTCACACTGTAAAAAATCAACTCTTAGGGAACATCCAAGATTCCTCAATGATTCTGCATATGGAATATTTTGTAAAATATTCCTAAGAATATTCTCTTGAAAAATGTTCCTAGGGCCAACCCCTCCTAGTTCCAGTACTCAGTGTTCTGCTGCTCTACTCCATTCTCCATTTGTTAACAGGTAAATTTGTTGGTTTATAAAAATTTGGGCGGATAACACAAAGTTAGTTCACTGGCCCCTTTATTTCTAGCCCATATGTTATGGGGCTTGCCTAAGATCAAATCATGTGTCTATCTATATGATACCATGGCATTTAATAAAAATGGTGGGCAATGGTTGTTTTTGGTTGACGTCTTTTATTTGACATGGGCTCGCTTGTCGGGTGGTCTAGCCTATCGGCCAGGCTGGTTCGAATCTTGTTGACCCCCCATTTCTAGTATGGTTATTAGCCATATGTTAATATCACATATATATGGTTGGGAGGGGTTTGCGGGGGTGGTGGCCCAATACGCCAATTTTTTAGGGCTTAACGGGGTTACTCTTCGGCTGTATTTTAGGGTTTATGAATAAAATTAAGTAGGAGACAATTTCTCCAGTTCCATACACCACAAAGTGCCAAATTTTCACTTAGTTAGTGGCTCCAAAAGTTATATATACCTCCATATTTAGTCAACATCCTACTAAATTTAGCCAATGGGGCCAAGTTGACTAAAACTTTGACTACAAATATCTTGAGCATAAGAAGTTGGATTTGAGTGTCATCTATGTCATTGGAATTAAGATGATGAGATCTATATTCCGACCTTGATTTCAATGAAATCAAAATATTTTATCTTTGAGCCTTTCCTAGAGCCACTTGGATTAGTTGATACCAACTACGCCATCCTCATCAAACCCTTCTCTCTAAGTTCTTTCATAGGAATATCACTAGTAATTTTTCCATGAGCAAAGTAGGGATATAATAGATAGTTTTCTATACTGATCTTGCCTTGTCATGAGTGGTATGCATTGACATGTGTATCACCTCAAGAAGGCAAGGTGATGCTCAAGGAATATGTCAAGGAGAAGGAACAAAGAAGCACTTATAGAGAATAAGGAAGAGGAAGAACCATCATGAAGACATCAAGAGATCATGAACCATGACAGGGTGATGACATCTCATGTTTCCATGGAAAATTCTAGTTCTGATCCAGAGCCTTTGAAGGGTGAAGATGAAGTCCTCATCAAATCTATCATGAAGAAGTCAAAGATAAAGTGGAAAATAAAGAATCTTTGCATTGCCACATCATCATGAAGTTCCATGTTATCAATTCCAAGTCATGGCTTGTAGAAGTGTCATCACATAGTCCTATGTCTCAATGTGTCTTGCCACATGATATGGAATGTAATTATGTATTTAGAAGAAAGTGGGAAAATGTAAATGTATGGAAATCCAAGGGTCACATGTGGACGAAAGAGCCAATAGAAGTTCAAAAGTCATTTAGGAGTCCAATAATCATGAGGGTAACTCAAGAGTCATAGGGGATATGAAAGGTCATTCCTTTAGTTATAAAAGAAACCTCATAACTCAAGCAAAGGAATTTTGGAAGCTTAGAATTTGGAGAGCTAGCCTTTGCTTCTCTAACTTGGCATATGAGAGAAGACTATTCTTTGGAGAACCAAGAAGTGACTTAATGTTCCACTACTGGAGCTAGTGGCTCATCATTTTAAATGTGTACTTGGATCTTTCACCTAATAATCAGAAGCTCATTGAGCCAACACATTTTCATGTATGTATCATGAATGTTGTAAGACTATTATTTAGATGTTTGTGGTATATGTTATGTTCATATGTACCAAAAAAATTGAACTACTTCATTGGCCTTGGTACTTATCTTGTTGAATATGTGTTCTATTTTCTTTAATGACCATTGTGTCTATGTGAACTATTTTGCTAGATAACTAAAAAATACCTTATTCTCTCATGTGACTCTCTTAGGATAGTATTATTACTTTCTTTCTAGAAACTCACTCTTGCCTCCCCTCTCCTGAAGACCTCATTTTACACATTGCAATTGGCATTTCACAATGTCAACTTATTTTCTTGTTCAAAGGTTATGTGTATAATCTCTTGCGTTATCAAATTAAACCAAGGAAAATGTAGTAGATATGACGTGAAAATATATACAAAATGAAAAATATGCCCATAAATAACACAATAGAGATGACAGAACTGAAATATTTTATTAATGGAAAAACCCTTGAGGTAGGGTAACACCATATAGTCACTCCTTAAGGAAGGAGATCACTCCATAAGCCGTATTCTTGTCAATACAAAACAATACTTGACATATCTCAATTGAGAGTCTCTAGCCTCTATATAGGCTTCATACATACAGTACCATGGGTCTATCAATATACGAACATCAATACAATGGGCCTATCACTTTATTCCCTAACTACTTGTGGTCCCTTACATAATGTGGGTTAACCACTCTATCTATTAATTATGGCTCATTTATTATTATTACATTACATTATTCCCTTGAGTACCTCCCTTTGTACCCCATATTATCCCCCCTAGGTATAATACATTCCACTCCTGTTAAACATGTTTCATCCCCAAAACATGATAAGAATACAAATAATAAGATCTACTCAAAAGAGTAGTCCACTGGTACCATGCACATGCATCTAGCCATCCCAGAGAAAGGTAAACACTCGATCTAATGGGTGCCTCTCTCCCTTGATATGGAAGCTGGTTCTAGGGGTTCCTTTGTGTTGATGTACTTTGGGTGGATCATCACACCTCTCTATGAGTCATCCAGGGGTTGTTGTCCTTATTTCTAATTCATTTCCACCTTAATGGTTATTGTCTTACTGATGTAGGTGGTGATATGTTGAAGCTTTGATTGATGGAATATCTTTCGTTAATTCCTCCACTATTGGTGCTTGATTGGTGTCTGGTTCTTTTTATGGTCCCTGATTTGATGTCTGGGTTTGGTTTTTGACTATCAAAGGCTCTTTGTCTGATGTGTCAATGCCATTAGATCTTTGTTCTTTTTCCTCCACAGTCTCTTCCTAGTTACTAATGGAAATATCTTGCAATGTAGTTTTCTTCTTTTTATACAAGAGCTTCATGAATTTATTTTGCATATTAATATTCATAGTACCCACAGAATCCATCCAAGGGTATCCCAAAATGAAATCCACATTATCCATATTTGAAGTATAAAAATCATAATGCAACACAATCTTATCCATAGAAATCTTCAAATCTTTATTAATTTGAACATCCTCATTATCGACCTGTGTTTCTGCAATATGTTTTGCTGGAAACTGTAATTTTTTTGCCACATTAACATTGATAAAATTATTCTTGCAACTAATATTGATAGACACAATGATATTATCCCTATGAATACATCCATGAACCTGTCATAAGGAGATACCAGTAGAAAATAACCCTTTATGTTTCTTATTGTTCTTCTTTCGATTATGAGACCATTTATCCAAAAAGATATTTTCAATTTCCTTAGGAGGACATATCTTCATAAAATCATTTTCAAGTGAATTCCACCATATGGTACCATCATCATGTCCTGTAAAAATCTTCTTAGTAGAATCCATGAAGTAGAATGAGGCTTTTGAAAAAAATTACCTACTTTATGCGGAAAATTTAAAATGGCCTTAGCTCGGTCAATATGGATCAAAATCCTTATGATAACATGTCTTCAGAAATGGAATGACCATTATGCATCTTCGATCGAAACTGGAATCATGAGTTGGACACTCTGTGAACTCAAATCTGTGCTACAACTTTTCAATCGTCACAAAAAATTCTAAAAATAAATAAATAAATTATTTTTAAATCAATGATATCTCCCTCATCCAGACTCTGATACGATCATTTTTTATTTTTTTTTAAATTGTGTTGTTTTTCAAGGGAGCCCAGATTTACAGTAAGTTTTCTAAAACTCTACAAAAAAAAAATGATTGGAGAGTTTTCGCCCATGAATTGTTGCCAGAAAAATTTCTGCAACACCACTGATTTTAAATCAGCGATATCTCCCTCACCCATACTTCAATTCAACCATTTTTTTTAATTTGGGTATTTTTTCACAAGGAATGCATATATACTATTTTTTTTGCAATTTTTTCACCAATAGTTTCATATCTAATATGCAAACGTGTCGCCTAAAAGACATTCTTTCAAAAAATGAAAAACAAATTTTTTTTCTGCTTTGCCCAAGAAATAGCTTTGATACCACTTGTAGTAGATATGACCTGCAAATATATGTAAAATGAAAAATATTCCCAGAAATAACATGATAGAAATGATAGAATTGAAATGTTTTATTAATGGAAAAACCTTTGAGGTAGGGTAACACCATACAATCATCGTCAAGGAAGGAGATCACTCCAAAAGCCATATAATTTTCAATGCAAAACAATACTTGACATATCTCAATTGAGATTCTCCTACCTCTATATAGGATTCATACATAGAATACCATGGGTAATTACCATGGGTCTCTCAATACCATACATCAATACAATGGGCTTATCACTTTATTCCTAAGTACTTGTGGTCCCTTACATAATGTGGGTTAACCACTTTATTTATTAATTATGGACCATTTATTATTATTAAATTACATTATTCCATTGGGTACTTCCCTCTGTACCCCATATTATCGCCCCTAGGTATACTACAGGAAACCTTAGAGTTATGGTGGTCAAGCTGATACTTCGGATGGGCTCCTATTCCGAACAATGTGAGGTATAATTGGGACTTCACATCAAGGAGACCCCCTATATGTTGTCGATATCCAACACCATCAACGTTCTATCATTAGCGAGAAGGTGAGATGAAAATCTATTCACATTGAGTCAGTTTTGAATCTCCTATCCTAAATGGCTCTTTCCCAAATCATAATCTTGGGATGCTTTCCAAGGAGCTTGATCTTACCATCCCCATGGACGTTCTTCATAACTTGTATCAAGTCAAGTTTAATGATGAGGGTGAAGTAATTGTCCTTGAACATGTGTTTCAATTTTCTTATTTTTTTCTTTGTAATGAAATACACTTTAAGGATATCATAGCCAGACTGTTCGCTCTCACATTTGAAGGTCGAGTCAAGAAATGGTTTCATACATTAAGAGTTGCTTCTATCCATTCATTTGAGCAACTTGTTAAGGAGAATTTTTAAGCCTTAGACAAGTATGATTATCAAGATATATGTGATAAAATTAATCAACTTAGAATGAGGTTAGGTGAATCTTTAAAGGATTTTCTTAGTCGGTTTCTACACCTTTGATATTAGTTTCCAGAAGAAGATTTTGACTATAATTTTATCAGTGAAAAGTTTCATATACTAATTCCTCTCTTCATAAAATATTTTGGATCTAAACCCCCAAGTTATTCCACTCTTCCAACTTATGTTGATCATGAAGCATCCCAAATCTCTGAGGAGGAACCTACTATTCCTTTTGTTTTTTGTCCTCCTCCTTTTTTAGTACCTGTTTGGGTGACCCTTTGTGATCATGATGAAGTTGGGAAATCGGTAAATCAAATCGTTGTTATGTCTTATCCACCTTTAGCTACTTTCGATGATCTAGATCCGATGGAGGAAAGCTTGGAGAGGTTCATGAAGCCTAAGGTGAAGACTAATACCTTGAATTTTCAAGATGATATTAACACTCATAAATTTAACCTTGAATATGATTTGATCAAAAGTATGATTTCCTCAAGGGATACCCTTCAACCTCTACCATTCATATTTCCTGATTCATTATTCTTTAGTCTGTGTAATCAACCTACTTCAACTCTTAATGATGTTCATCATATTGTTTTAAGCAGTAGTCAAGAACAAGGTAGTTTTATTTCACATGTAGAGGAGAAAATTGTTGAAGACATGTCCTATATTTTTTCCCTCTTTCAAGATGATAATATTGCCTTTTTGGTTGATCAACAATCTTGTAGTCATGATAACCTTCCAAATGATTATGAGCCGTGCATTAAAGTTGAGACTTTGGAAAACTATCACCTTGACACCCATTTACTACTAATACATATGGTGATGAGTGCCCAAGTAAATCAAATGATATATTTTCTTATTAAGAGGACTTATATTTTCAAGGTATCGATCCAGAATCGACTTCTCCTAGTGTATAATCTCCATTTTTGGGTTGGGATGCTCTTTCATTTCATAATGATCCTGAAATCCCTCCAGATCATATACCTTCAAATATCAAGTCTGAAGTGATAAGTTGTTATGTTTTCGAATATTTGGTATACCCTAATCAATTTGACTGTCACATTGGTATTCCTTTCTTTGACTATTATACTGATGACAATGATATTGATCCATTGTTCTTAAAAGATCAATCTGATTTAGTTACAACTGGTACGTCTCCTCCTAAGTCTTTTCATCCTTCCTTGCCTCTAACACACTATTCATTGGACCCAAATATGTTTGATAAGTTTGTTATACCATCAGTTCCTCTAAATTATTTAAATATTTATCTGATTGGTCATTGTTGCAATCAAGTACAAGATTGTGTGATTGAACAATCCGAAGATGACAAGATTGAATCCATTATTCATGATTTGTTCAACTGTAAATCTTTCATAAATCAGGAGGAAGATGTTCCAACTCTATCTGATCAAAGGATTTATCTAATTGATGCACTTAAATGCTATATCCATCAAGAGTATGATATTGTTAATTTTAAATCTGATCAAATCAAGGACACTAACGATGTTTTCATTGATAGATTTGACGATAGTGGTGCATGTCTACTTGTTGATTTTTCCAAGCAACCTAAATTTGAGGATCCACTGTCAAAAATTTTAGATATCTATCAGGAATAAGAGACAATTCAACCCTTATTGATCACTATGTCATTCAATCCTATTGAGACATCTGAACTAAGCTACATCCATATTTTTACACACATTTCTCTCTTTAACATCTATCCATTGGTTGTCAGATAATTTTTAAAGGACTTTCAATGTTTCCAGTTTAATATTCCTGGTCCTCAAGATAGAATTTCTAATAAGATAAAACAATATTTCCATTGGTTGGTCCCTTTTCATGTGAATCCCTTGTATTATACTAAGGGCTAGAGAGCACAATTTTTTAGATACTCACAACCTTAAAGCCTTGTTATATGAGAATTACGATTGTGGGTGAAAGTATCTCCCCTAGGTTTTGTGGCTAATCTAGAACAACAAAGAGACAAGGAATATAGTTATTTCCTTAAAGTAAATAAATGGTGGTATGAAGCCTACTTGGAATCCATAGTGGGATTTGTTTCTTCTTTAACTTGAATGCTCCAATTCTAGTTTCAATTGCCAAAATTAGAACCTACACAGTCAGATAACACAAGCCAAGAAACTATGAGGTTTATGCAGCATCATCTAAATACTTTATTCAATAGATCAACATGGTATTGAAATATATGAAATAATGACATCACATATAGGAAAACAGAGAATTATTTACATTAATATAAATGGTAGGAGTTTACAACCATAAATAGGTGTTCATCTTGTAGAAGAGCTCCTCCAAGGCTGACTTGTCCTTTCCTTGTCACAATGTGCACCTCCAATCACCCTAAATACATGAAATGAAACCTCCCACCACAACAACATAAGGGTAAAATCACTCTCCAAAATACAACCTATTGCATATGGAAGTTTGTAAATATATAGAGGAGTGGGGTAAGCTGGGAGTTCTTATCCAGTAACCAATCTAAATTTTTTAATCCACTTTTGATGGGAGGATGGGATTAAAGGATAAGGGTGGAAACTCCAAAGTAGGGTAGGATAGGATTGGGATGTTTTATCTGAGATAAATTGTTATAACAAATTTTGGAAGCTCCTTAAATAGGAGTCTTTCATAATTTCTCTCTTTTTCCCAAATTTATAGAACCATTGTAGGTGAAAAGGGGAGCAACCTATAGGTTATTGATGGATTCCATAGTGGGGCAACCTAGTTGTCAACATTTTCTAGTAGGAGGCCCGAAAAAGTTGGTCCTAAAACTAGCTCAGATGATGTAGTTCAATGCAGAAAATCTGGGAAATGAAAGGTTCATATTTAGGGCTTTGTACAATGATGATGACAAGGGGGAATAAGATGTTGATTGATCCAATTAGGAGTTCCATTGGTCGGAGGTGACAAAATTTCCTATAACAAAGTGCCCCCTAAATCTCAAAGTCAGAAATGGTAACTGATGAAAAAAATGATTTACCTTGGGACAAGTCAAGATCAAGAAAAATGATCGATGAGCTTCATCTGTTAAATACATTTACATCATGGCATCTTTGTTCCTACAAGAGGCATACCCATACTTAACACATAAGATAACAGAACATCTAAAATGATCAAAAGACATGTCCACGGATGATAAGTGGTGGAACCATGACTGGATGATTGCCTATATGATCATGGCCATCATAGATTGTGATCTTTGTATAATCCTGAAATCGCAACCTGGTTGGATGAAACTAGATCCAGGGTCTTTCATCTCCTTCACACGACCAACCAACGTAAGAGTCTAACCATGTGAATAAATGAGTTGAGGTCAAACATGGTAGACACCATCTGCTTACCATCTAATTATGTAAGTTGTTAATAGAAACTAGAGAAACCCCTAATGATGTTAATGGCTCTCAAGGTACTACAGTACATCTGTATCGTGTGAATAAAATATTTCATGTTGAACACCACACAGAGTCTTTTGGTCGAATGCCATTGATGTAAACCTATCGCCAAGAGCGAGGAAACTTGTCATTGATGTATGCCAACACCAAGGTATCAAGGGATGTTTTGAAGTGAACTTCCTAGATAATGTGTTGATGCTAACAGGAAGCAACCCATCACACGAGGGCCTTGATGTATCCCCCATAAACGTCATGAAACAAGTATCATGATTAAGATAAAATAATGTTGATATGGAACTAGATCATGAAATTAAAACATGGAATGAAGGCTTAAGAGTGTTTTAATGGATATCAATTGAATGAATTCTCTTGAACACATCAGAAACACTGAATGGAGTTGGTAGCATTGACCCAAAACCGAAATGGAGGCTCTAAATATGGTATGATAACCAAAAGACAAGCAAACTACCCAACCCAACAACCACGAAGATGAAGTGGAAGAGTGTTGTGTTCAAGAGCGACTCATTGCCATTAAAAAATGGAATACCCTGTTTTCCAAATTTCCCAAACCATATTGGTTAGTACCTCTTTACTTTTTAACAATATTGAGGAGGATAGCATATGCTTGATCTGTATGTTCATCCTTTGGATGCATCCTTCAGAGTATATGTAACAAATGCAAAGAAGGAGAGGCTTTTCCTTGTCATGTTCGATAAGTCCATCGTTGTTTGATGTTTGAACGAGCCCAATGAAGGTAAAAATCGATATCTTTTTCATGTTTAGAGAGTTTGAAAAAGAGGTGAAAAGAAAACTCCATATGTCCCTTTTCATAGATAGACTCTCAAGTCTAAAAATGTATAAAAATTAACTGAAGAAAACCTCTTAGCGATGTTCAACTAAGGTTTTCCTTTTTTGTAAATAGTCTATCTTAGTCTAGAAAAAGGTTAAACTTATACTTAGTAGACATCTTTTCGTTTACATTAATGAGTTCAAAAAGACAAGTGCTTGGTGATCTTTTCATATTTTGGGAATCTGAAAAGAGCTTAAAGAGGACTCCAAAGGGTTCCTTTTGAGTAGGTTTATAGAGCTTGAAAAAGAGATAAAAATATACTCTTTGGTCAAAATAACATGTTTAAAGCATGATAAACACATGTTAACATTTGTCGACCTACTCAAAACATCACAAAAATGATTAAACATACATGTTTTGTAGTAAAAGTGAAGCATATTCAAGTCAAAACATTAAATATGAATAAAATAATGTGAGAAATGACCATAAATACTCAAAATGACTATTCATTTTCACCATTTCACATTTACCTCTATTAGTGAGAGTTTTGAGCCCTTTTTACCCTCGATCTTCTGCAGTTGATTGTGGCCAATCCAGTGGACCATTCTGAGTATCGTCACTTCCAGGTAGGAGCTAAAACCCTTCTCTTTCTTTTCATGGTTCAATTTTGTGATTTCATGCAATTTTTTTGAGGTTTTGAGGGCCCTGGGTTTCAAAGAATATGCCCTGGGACCAACACACCTCCCAAGTATTGAAATTTGCGTTGTACCTAGGTAGAATAACACTACAGGGAGAGGTGCAATTCTCTATCTTTCTCTACTAGGATGTGTTGGGTGTAAAATGCCAACTTGTTTACCAATTTTCCCTCAAATTTTGTCAATTTTTTTGCATGAAAAGGAGCCTAATGAATCTATTGTTGATGTTTTATGTATTCATTAGAACAAAATGGCATTTGTTTGGAGAGATATAGCACATGAGGAATAAGATTTAAATGCAGCAAATGATCCTACTACCATCCAGGTGCTAAAAAACTCTGGATTGGTAAAATTCTTCTGGCTTTCTGGTATGAGGCAACATATGGAATTGTTGAAATACCTTGTTCATTCATGGGATGTTCAGGCACAAGAATTTAGGTTTGTGGAACATCTACTCGAGATAAAGGTAGAGGATATCTACTTTTCATCTGGTTTATGCAAATGAGGTGCTCCCATCTCTCTCATAGGCAGGAGAAGTGGTGGGGAGGCAATGAAAGATTATATCACCACCTATTGTAGACCTCAATCCCATTCAACCAAGGATGGAAATGTCAACATAAAATATGTGACCTAGTTATCTTGAGAACGATCATATTCATTATCATGAGATTGGCAAGTAGCTCAACACTACATGTGGTAAGTAAATCGTACATGCAGTATGGGTTGGAGTGTCTAGAGCCAATAGTCTTCAACTGGAACAAGGGAGTTTTGGTCAATGTGATGGAACAACTGACTAAAGCAAGAGAGGGGAAGTTAAATAACTTTAGTTATGGTTCGATCTTAGTCTCTTTTTCTCTAGAATGGGTGTCATTACTTCAGCCTCATCAGATCATACTTGAGCCTATCAATCTGAGGGTACCAAAGATGAAGAGGTGGATAGATCATATGGCTTGACATGTAGTTCCGTCACTGATCAGCTTCTCACCAGCCTTCTTTGGGTGGCTACATAGATAGTTCATGATTATCAACAACTATCCTTACACAGGGAATGATTTCTGTGATGATCCCAAGCTCATGTTGCCTGAGGGTGAGCAATAGGATGCTACAAGTAAAATTCAACCATTTTAAGTTTTTGGAAGTTTTACAACTTTTTTTTTTTTTTTATGTTTTTTGATGTTTCTAAGACTAAACTATTGGTTTTTCAAGCATATGTGGGATCAGTTCAACCAACGGGTGCTTCATATCTCCATCATACAGAGAGAGAACCACATGAGGAGGCAATGGAACACATACAAGTCGTTGTGGTAGGACAAGATGCACTACAAGATCTTGAGGTAGCTGCGATCCTATCAGGGCTGGAGTGCCACATTGAGGGGTCGACGCACGGGATTGATGGGACTGATATTGACCATATTCCTATGCAACTTTAGTGACACACTATCAGAGTGCCTAGTCGTATTGGTCAATTGCTACGCAAGATAGCTCGTGCAGTGTCATTTTATCATGAGCACCATTGATTTGTCTACTTAGATATTTGCATGTAGTTTTTAATATGGGTGATGCAACCATATGTGTCTCGAGGCACAAATTTTGTAAAACCAAACTTAATATATCTATATCTATATCTATATCTATATCTATATCTATATCTATATCTATATATATATATATATATATTCAGTGTTTCCTAGTTCCTATCGTGCTTTCAATATGATGTGATATGAATTGAAATTTTTTTACATTCGTTGCAAATTTCTATCTAAAATGTAATTAGCTAGGGCATCTGCTAATCTGTTTATATTTCTAGAAATGTGTTCATATTGTATGAAATCAAAATATCTTTCCAGAAGACATACTCTCAAAACCATGTGAAGGATGGCGGGATTTCACATCGAATAAACATTAACAAGTTGTAGTAATACAATCTGTGAGTCAAGCATGATGACTTTACAGTGGATACCATGTAAAATAGCATCAAATGGTAGCTCCACCACTGCATTATACTCAACGATGTTATTAGTAGAGAAACCAAATAAAATCCCCCGTATACTCACTAGCTTGACATTTGGAGCAAATATAGCCCATGTTTCGGAGGATAGGTTCTCAGTACTATGACTAGCGCCATTGGCATCACCAATATATGGTTCGAGATAAGTCAACATATGCAAACCAAATGTAAAAGAGATCAATAGAAACCTAAGGAAACTCTGAAATTACACACTGCAAACACACTCAACACACTTATAGACAATATGTATGCAAAGTACTATGCATGGGATTAAGAATAGTATTTTTTGAGGTACATCCTATTCTAAGGTTGCGCCAGTGGAACTCCATCAAAATCTACTAACTCATAGGCCCCTTTTGCAAGGAATCACTTGAAAATATATGGACCCAACCACATGGGTTGGAACTTCCCTGGACCTAACTTATCGACCTCTTGGTCATATAAGAGAGCTAGGTCTCCTTCCGAGAAAATAAAAGGCTTGACATTTTTATCATATTGTGCCTTGACGTGTCTTTTATGGGATTTTTTGGCTAAAGAAACAACATGCGAAGTCTCATCTAAATGAGTCAAATGGAAAAGAAAGTCCTCCTCCATGGAAGTGGTAGGGAGCAGTTCAACGACTAGTTTTAATGATGGAATTTCACATTCGATTGGGAGGATAGCTTCTAGACCATACACCAACTGAAAGGGTGTGAATCCGGTAGTAGTCCTAATTGAGGTTCAGTATGCCCACAAGAAAGTGTAAAGAATAAAGTGCCAGTCTGATTTGTGCAACCCTACCATACATTGAAGCATAGTCTTAAGAAATTTGTTAATAGCCTCAATCTGTCCATTAGCCTGAGGATAGTAGGGAGAGGAACTTTCATGTGAAAGTCCCAACTTAGCAGTTTGTTTAGTCATCATATGATTCAGGAAATATTTCCCATGGTTAGTAACTATTTCTTTTGGAACAACCGACCTAGAAATAACATGATTAAAGAAAAAATATGTAGTCATTTTTCTCATGTTGTTAAACGTAGGCATCGCCTTGACCCACTTAGTAAAGTAGTCAACAACGATAATGATATAAACATGCCCCCTCAGCCGAGTGAGGGTTACATGTCATAAAGTCGATACTCCATTTCGCAAAGGGACCATTAGCTACAACGGTATGCAAAAAAGGAGGTGGCGCATGGACCTTACGATCGTAGATATGATAGCATGACATTTATGGAGGGCAAGGATGCAGTCGCAAAAGATAGTAGGCCAAAAGTAACCAACGTGTAATATCTTGTGCATGGTAGCGTAACCCGATAAATGTCCACTAGATGCCCCCAAGTGGCATTCGTTGAGGAATTTCGTGACCTCCTCAAGCGTGAGGTACCTCTGGAAGATCGTATCAATACCACGATGATAAAGGGTTTTGCCGATAATAACATAATTTCAGGATTGATATTGAATACGTCACTGCTTGGAGTGAGAGGTATTAGGTTAAAAAGTATGGGTCTCAAGATAGATCAGAAAATATCCATACCATGGGTCATATGACGATATTAGGAACAATGACTCATCAGGGATAGAATCTTTAAATGTAAATTGAGAAGTAGGAGAAGGAAGATTGCACATTACTTGGTGAAAACTAGGGATTTTTTCAACTTGGATTTAATGAATTCCAAGTCGAACTCTTGGAGAATAAAAATCCACTTAGATTACTTTCCCTCCAATAATTGACGTGACAATATAAATTTCATAAGGTTGTAATCCGAAATGACCATACTTTTCCTAAGCAAGATGTAATGCCGAAACATTTGGACGACTTGAATAGCTACCAAAGGCAAATTTTCTTCATGAGTATATATGATTTCTATATTGTTAAGGTTCCAACTCAAATAAGAAATGGAATTTTCAGTCCCTATATCATCTTCTTGGACCAATACCATTGTTATAGTAGAAATGATAGCACTGAGATACAGGAAATGATCACGCTGATAATCGGGAGGATACATAAGAGATGCGTGAACCAATACATCTTTCAGGGCATCAAATGATTTCTGAGTAGTGTCATCCCATTGGAAAGGGAATCGCTTTGTTCAATAAGCGAGTGAATCCTTTGGTCATCTCATGATAATTAGGAACGAACTTCCGTACGAAGTTATCTTTCCCTTGGAGTCTTTTCAACTAAACAAGAGAAGAAGGTGCAGGAAAGTCAACCATTGCTTGCACTTTGAGGGGATCAATAAGAATTACTTTTTTTGATATGACAAAACCAAGGAGTCAACAAGAACTGACATAGAGCACACATTTTTGTAGGTTAAGTCAAATGTTATAATGTCTATAACTGAGGAAAATGGCCCTTAAATGCATTGAGTGATCAGGTCGATGTTTGGAATGAGTAGAGATATCATCCAAATAGGGTTGCATGATATGTTTAATATCATGGAAAGTGTAATCCATAACACATTGAAACATGGCCCCAATGTTCTTCAAGCCTAATGGGAGCTTTCGATAAGAAAAAGTACGCTAGAGAAAAATAAATGTAGTCTTAGGTTGGTTTATCAGGAGAATGTTGATTTGGTTATAGCTCGAGAATCCATCCATGAATGAATAAACCTCACAGCCAGTGCAGTCATAAAAAATCTAGTCAATAAATGGAGTTGAATAGTTTTCATTAGGACAAGCATGATTCACATCTGGTAATCGAAACCAACTCGGATCGTGCCCTATTTCTTCATGAAAAGGACAACGTTCGATATCCAATGAGTTAAAGGAATGGGGTATATGAAACCAACCCATAAAATATTTTCAAATTTGGCCTTAATCCCGATAAACTTCTTGGGATGGACCGGATTGAGGCACTGCTTGATAGGTTTGGCATAAGGATACATTTTAATCTTGTCACTACTATGTTTGGGTTGATACCTAAAATTTATTCATAAGAACAGTCAAACACATCTCGAAACTCACGGAAAAGGGCTCTATAAATCTCGATCTCAAATGAATAACAAGAAAATCCATTGTATATATTTTCAACAATTGTTGGTTTAATCAAGGTATCGAGAGATATGGTCTCTTTGATATGCGAAAGGTTCTTTTTGGAGTCAACCTCATTAATAGAGACAAAATTCATAAAATCCTCGACAAAATTAGGTAAATATACATCACTAAGATTATCCTCAATGTGATATAGTAAGGAGGAATGGTGACGATGTTTTTCCCATGGCCTGTGATCTAGCATCATGATCTCCATGATGTTGTCACCAGTAGGAAATAGTCAAGAAAGAGGATCAAAAGACGTGCCGTAATCTAGTGATCAATCTACCCAATTAATTGAAGAAAATGTATATGCCGCACAAGACGAATAGATGTCTTAATAATCTAGCTCAACGGGGCTAAGCGACATTTGGTTGTCAAAACTTTGGATGTTAGTTTCATCTGGAACAATCCAAGGATCATCTAGGATAGTAGAGGATGAGATCATGTTTACAGAAGCAACCGAAGGTGAGTTGTCAGGAAGGATAGGAGGAGGGACTAAAAATGTTCCCATAAGCGAAGTATCCTTCAACAATCCAACCTCGACATGCTGGTAGGAGTGTAGAGTTTCCCCTACAAGAGGGACACTTCTAGTAACATGAGAATCAAAGGAAAAAAGGTGAGTTGATCTATGGCTACAATCCCACCTTTATGGGAAAGGTGATCATACAAAAGTAAGTTGAAATGTCAGAATCCATGGCATAAAACCATGTACATCCTAATATAATATTATAATCGAGAGGTCCGTCAATAACTTTGACTTCTATGGAAATGATTTTTCCCCCGAGTTCTACTTGAAGGGAATTTAAAATCCCACAAGGTTTGTGCATTCTTCTTGTTGAGCCTCAAACCTGTACCTTCCTATACACCCTCTCAACCTTCTTTTTCCACTTATTTCATCCACCCAGCTGTTAAATCATTGCATTGTAGTTTAAAAAGAGCTTTTTACATGGTTTTATGACTATGCTTATGACTGTTGTTTGGTTTAGTTTTTGTTCATGCAGCTGCGGAAACTTCTCAGATTCCGCAGCCAGCACAAGTTTTCGCAGCCAGCATAGGATTCCGCAGCTATTTTGTTAAAAGCTGCGCTACAGGTGTCCTATGAAGAAACGAGCCACATGGGCAAGCTACAGGTGACAGATATATGGAACGTGTCCCTTCAAATCATCCAAATCATCCATGAAAGGTCACGGTCAATGAGGGTCAAAGGCAAAGCCAACCAAGGAGTTTAGCAGTGGCACGTCTCTATTTTGGGCATGTGAATGTTTACGTGGCACAGTCCTCAGCCCACGAAGACACCGGCACACCTGGAGATCATCCCCGTAACCTAAATCCAACAGCTACCACTTCGAAGATTTAATAGACACGATGACAGTTACGCTAGATCTCAGCTGAGGAGATCTACGTGTCTTTGGCAACACAGTTAATAGCATAGGATTCAGTTAGTTAGTTTCAACATTTTGTCATTATAAATAATGCGTTGATGAACGCTGTGAAGAAGCTTTTGGATATGTAATTTCAGAACTGTTGTTGTTATTACCCCACTGTACTTTGTTTTATCCATGTTGCTGCTTTAATACATGAGAAGACTCCTTTGCTAAAGCTCGTTCTCGTGACTGATCATTGACTGGCTGAGGTGGCAGAGGGCCCCTGCGCACTAAAGCCCTGTATAGTTGTTATTTGATTTCCTTACGTTTCTGTTTTCATAATCATTAGCCTATACATAACACACTGTTTTGATGCTCCTTAATTCACTGCTATTTATATTTTCATTTATGTTCTCTTGTAGCTGTCAGCTGATCAATGTTTTTCTGCATGTTTTCTTAGGCAGCCCGGGCAAATTTTCATCTTTTTGATAACTATTGGCATATGGGATCATCTTGTCCTTCCCGCTAACTTTCATTTTCTGAAGTTTAATTCCAGCACTGTCCTTTTTCAAGTTGTGATTTGCTTATTTATTTTTCTGTTATTTAGATATCATACTACTCATCCGTTTATGGTTTCTTTCTTTAAGTCAGGTGACTCTATTAGTAAGAAATCAAAATATTACTTATTGTAGTGTGATTTAGATATCATATTGCTTGACTTGTTCATGATTGCTTCCCACAAGGTAGATTGAGCTGAAGGATAAAGGATCAGAAGAGTTGAAGTAGTGTGACTAGTTTCTTTTATGCAATTTAATTTCTTGCCATTTAGATATCATATTGCTTGACTTGTTCATGATTGCTTCCCACAAGGTAGATTGAGCTGAAGGGTAAAGGATCAGAAGAGTTAAAGTAGTGGGAATTAGTTTCTTTGCTTTGAGTTGCTTTAAGTTCAATTTTTACTTTCTTTTCATTCAGCAGCAAGGATATTGGGCCATTGTCATTAGTTCACTGTTTTTCTTAAGAATTGATTCCATTACAGTTTTTTTAAAGCTTTCTTTTTTGAGCACTTTCTAAGTTTTGAAAAATCACTGTAGAAATCATCATCATCATCCATCCATATTCCATACTTAACTTTCATTTCCGCCATTGCACATTAGGGAAAGATAAGTCCAAAAACAAATTAAAAAACTCAAAAACGACAAAAGACTAAGGAAATGGATATCTAGTACACATAGTACACCACACTTCGTTAGTTTACGAATCCCGGATTGACATTTTAAATAGCAATTTAGAACACACTAAATTGACCAAACACTTCCATTAAAGGGTTTCAATTTGGTGGTTGATTGACTTAATTGATGTGAACCAATCACCTTCTATCAATATAGGGACATAATGCAGGCCGATTTTAACTCCTCCATGATAGAACAATGAATTTTCTTACCACAGACGATGACCTAGATTATATAATATAACTAGGCTGGAAGCCGAGGGGTATAATTTTCATGACAGAAAAACCATTAGGTTAGAATCCATGGATCCACAAATCTGATAAATGATAACAAGGCCTTCTTTTGGGTCGGGCAGTTCTGCAATACTTCAAGAGTTGACATAGTTGATGGACAATGATCCAAGCCTTCAACTATGTTATAATTTTGGAAATCTCTTTAACGAGGATTGAAATAAGACTTATGAATAACGCCCTTCAGAGGCTTGAGAGTCAATTTCCTAGGAATTAGAGGTGGATTAGGATCAGATGAAGGTGATTCTGAACCAACACGTTGAACATTAGCTTGACTATTCAATGGATTCACATTACCATAGTCCTTGTTCCAAGTGGCCACCTTAACATTGGATTTCAACTTTGAGGAGGAAAGCATGAAAACTATCTTAGAGGAAGAAGGGTCCCAAGAGAGCATATGTGGCTCTTGATTAGGAAATGTGTCGTTCAACAAAATGTGGAATATTTAAGAAACTGATTCACTTTAGTGTAGTGTGGACAATCACGTGTAAATTAATCCTCATTACAAATTAAGCATAGGTACCAAGGCTTTCATTTCTCATCAGAGGACTAATTTGTTTGTTTATCCTGTGGTGAGGGGTCTTTATTTTTCTTACCTTTTCCTTTCTTCTTTCTTCCAGGTTGTTATTGAGACTTGCCTTTATCAGATGAAACAACATTTATCTTTTAAGTAGAAGCCAGAGGAGGATGGGATTGAGGGTTTTGAAAAGGTGCAGTACGAGAAATATCAGATGGTTTACTCACTGACTGCGAACTCACAGAGCCAATCACGCCATCAACGACATGAGATTATTTACCAGGTGGAAGAGGAACATTATTCAAAGGTCTCAAAGAATTTGGTATCTTATCATAGAGTGTGCCTGATTGGGTATAAACAAGGTCCAAATATTGTTCACAAGCAATAACTTTCTCTTCAGTCACGACTCCACCTTTAGCCACATCTTTTGTTATAGGGGCTAACAAAGTTTTGACAAACCATTATGCTAACAATTGATCAGAACATAAGTCTTGACCCACCGATGGTGACGTCTCCACTCATGAATGTGGTCTAAGATGTGAGTGGAATCTGATTTTTTGATGTTGGTCAAGATTTCTGTTCCAATTTCGTATGTGATGGGAAACTGGAAATGTGTGAGGAAGGCGGTGTCAAAAGTAATAAAATCATGAAACTAAGCTCTAGGTAATTCAATATACCATTTAGCTATGGTACCTGTAAGAATTCATTGCAAAAGAGGAAGTCGAATAGAATCATAATTAAGGGAGTTCAAAGAAAACCATAGATGATAACTCATAATGTGCATCGACAAGTCTTCTCCTAGATTCTGATGTGGGAGGTTGATGAAATTTGAGGTGATAGTATATAATTAGACTAATGGTTCACTTAAAAACCAATTAGTTGTGCGTTAAACAGATTATATGCGTGTACTTTCTTCTTGAGGGTCCCGCTAAGCTGACCAATTACCGCTAGTCCCACTTTGACTTCTTACTCCTTGAGCACTTCAGTCTCCACCATTGATCTAGCTTCTTCAAATCCAACGAATATCACGTCATATCATGCGCCAACTAGCCCGGATGATCTCCACCATCGATCTATCCTGTCCAATCCAACGACTATTGCACAATCTCACGTGAATTCTTGCATGACCGATATCAGGTTGAGAACGCATGAGAAAAGTGGTTTTCCCGTGCTACGTGTCACCAGCTTAGGTTAATCGCACAAATTAGAGAAATACCATTTCCCACTTATTTTCCACGTGATATACCACTTACTTCTTTTTAATCCCGCTCACGTGCTCAATGCATAACTTTAAGAACCATGGTTTAATAAAAGGTTTAGCTTAATCTCAAAATTGAGCTTTAACGCTAATTAACAATGATTAATGATAAAACACATAAATGGAAATAATACACAATGCCACACTTAATCAATTTATTCAATAAAATATAAATTACAGAGTCATGGACCTCTCCGCTTGATTACAACAATTGGTCTGACCTCTGTTTCACTCACAAACCCTATCTCTCTCTCAACCTCTTGCTTACTCACTCTTTTATTCCATACGATCTCTCTCATTACATTCTTTTTTCTTTCTCTTATGGATCAAATCCTATCGTAACAACATTGACAACTCAATCTCTATTTTTATCAGCTCAACTATTAAATCCCTATTCTCGAGCTCTGATACACACCTATCCTAACAACTTATGTCATATTCTGAAAATAATACAATGGTTTAATTATTACAATAATTGAAATAAATATCAATTTGAGAGATCCAACCCTCTCTACTAGAAATGATTTTGACCACTCAGATCAATGAAATTCATCTCATGTTAGCCACAACATGTGAACATACAATGACATTACTAGCTAAATCCGGACGCTCCTGCATCAAACTCTCGGGGAATAAAAGAATCATCCATTAGACTTTCAGGGTTTACTTCATACTTCTGCAACTCTGTTGTTGTCAACCAACTGGCATCCTCTATTGGTTGCCCCTTCAATTTGACGAAATACTTAAAATAAACCTGTCCTCTGGTTCTTTTAGTTACTCTTTTCTCCAGAACAACTTCCACCTCTTTCTTAATTGTCTTTGGCATTTTTTCTTCCCAATGTACAGTCTATTCTTCATCTTCTGCAGTCTCCTTCTATAACTCTGCCTCTGTCTCCTTGTATGGATATAAATATGCAACATTGAAGATAGGTGATATTCCAATCCCTTCTGGCAACTCAATCTCATAAGCATTGATTGAAAACTTCCTCACAATTATGCATGGCCCTCTCTTTTTCTTCTTTAGTTTATTATAAGTCCCAATAGGAAACCTTTCTTTCCTTAAGTACACCATCACTAGATTTCCCACTTGGAATTCCTTTTCTTTCCTCCTCATATTAGCTCTCTATTTGTATTTTCCACTTCTTTTCTGCAATATGTCTTTGACATCTTCTTGTAGTCTCTACATCTGCTCTGCAAACACTTCAGCTTTTGCACTTCTTGTCTCCTATTTGCACAAATTTATGAGCTCATACACACCTCTTGGATTCATCCCAAAAACAATATGAAATGGACTTGTCCTAGTACTTTGGTTTGGAGTGTCATTATAAGCAAACTCAGCTTGAGCAAGTGCTAAATCCCACTGCTTAGGATTTTGACATACTAAACTTCTCAATATGTTTCCAAAGATTATGTTTACCACTTCGGTCTATCCATCTGTTTGAGGGTGATATGCTGAACTGAAACTAAGGTTGGTACCTAGTTTCTTCCAAATATTTCTCTAGAAATGACCAACAAACCTTGTACCCCAATCAAAAAAGAATAGATTAGCAATATGTGTTGCATCACTAATCTTTTTGCATGCAATGAAATGTGTCATTTGTTGGCATTTTGGCTCAGGTATGGCGCTATGATACAGGTGTTGTCCTTGATGGCAACTCTCTTTGATGACAGATCTCCGTTCAGTCTACAGAATGAAGAGAAATCTCATATACGCAGGTTAATTAAGTCCAAGTTGCGTATACACGCTGGTTATATTCATACTAAGTCACGTATACGCAGGAGAGCTATATAATAAGGCGCGTATACATGCAGATGCATGAACAGAAAAGTGCGTATATGTCGGGAAGTTTCCTTTTGGTCCATGGTAGTTAGTCCTCGGTACTTGTGCCCATGTCTTTGGACCAAAGTACCTCGACAGTCGTGTAGATCTCTAGTTTCGCAGTTGATGGTTTTGGATTTCTATGGTTTTGGCTCTTGGTATTGAGCAAGGCCTAAGGCTATATAAGGAGAAGAAGATCATTAGGCAAAAACATCTTTCGAAAAGGCTTGAATATCTGAAAAAGAAAGAGATCTGATATGCAGGTTCTGGGTTGCTTGATCTAAGCCAAGGAGAGATCACATCGGTTGATGGAAGACTAGATCTAAGGATAGATCGGGATCTAATGGTTTGAAATGCACTATCATGATATGGTTGATTATGCGTATTTCTAGATCTGCATATTGTCGCAATGTTATGTTCTGGGTCTAACTGATGTCTGGTACAGCTGCAAATTGAGAAAGTTTATTTTTAGATCTGTACGCAGGTTGGCTTCGGTAAAAGCGCGTGTATACGCGGGTTTTGCTCATTGAAGTAGCGTATACCTTTTGAAGCTTGATTTTGGGTTTACAGTGGGGTCTGACTGTTATTGCAGAGTTCTGTAGTCTGCTCTGTGTTCTGGTAACTGGTGATTGACAGGGTTCAGTGGTTCAGTGATTCAAAGTTTGGTTGTTTTATGCTTCAATGATCTGTTGTGAAAGGTGAATGAATTGTGGCCTTCAGATTGTAATGTTGTGCTTCAGGAATATCCAGTCTGAAAATGTATGAAAGGTGGTACCTGAAGGAAAGAAGATTGTAGGTCAGCACCTACGTACTAGTATCTTGGCTAGTACAAGAGCAAAGGGGGTTGGAGCTCCCTTCCAAGGAAGTTTGGAGAACGAGAGAAGGTTGTAGCCTTCTGCAGGTTGTAGCCTGCGTACTGGTATAAGGCTGCACCAGTACAAAAGATTGTAAACTGAAGTTTCATATTAAAGAAAGATAGAGACAACTTGTAGCAGGTGGTTTTCACCCACATTGGGTTTCCACCTTATATCTTGGTGTTCATGTGTGTGGCTTTTGATCTGTTCTGTTATACTGCACCTGTTTACTGTTAATGTGGTGAATAATGTCCTGATGAACTTAACTGAAGAATAAGCTAACTAAATTATGAGTTTTCTTCTTATACGTTGTTTTATTTAGTCACAGTAGCGTGTACACGCTGGTTCACTTAACTGAAGTAGCGTATATGTTTCTGAGCATTGAAAAAGTTTGATTGATCTGATAATACTGATTCACCCCCCCTCTCAGTATTATTTCCAACAATTGGTATCAGAGCAGGTCCTTCAGAGAAGCTTGATCGCTTGAAGGTAGATCATTCATCATGAGCAACTACAAGAAAGAAGCATCAATCAGGCCACCGATTTTTGATGGGACAAATTTCAATTATTGGAAGGTAAGAGTTACTGCATATCTTCAATCTCTTGGTACAGAAGTTTGGAACATTGTAGAAACAGGCTATGCTTTTCCCTCAGCTACTCCTACAGATCCAGCTGAGAAAAAGCAGTATGAAACAAATGCAAAAGCAGTCAGTACTCTATTAGGAAGTATATCCCAAACAGAATTCATGAAGGTCATGCACTTCAAATCAGCAAAAGAGATATGGGACAAAATGATCACTAGCTATGAAGGAGATGAACAGGTAAAGCAAGCTAAACTTCAAACTCTCAGGATTCAATATGAGACTCTCAAGATGTATAATGATGAAAGTGTGGCTAATTATTTTCTTCGGGTAGATGAGATTGTTAATTGTATGAAAAATTTGGGTGAAGAAATAAAAGAGACTATAGTAGTTCAAAAGATTCTAAGATCATTATCCCCCAAGTTTGAATCTAAAGTATCTGCAATAGAAGAAAAAGAAAATCTCCGTGTTCTCACTATGTCTTAGCTACATGGAATTCTAACTGCTTATGAAATGAGAAAGGGAGGTCCATCAGACAGAAGGGAAGCTGCTTTTAAGGCATCAGGAAAAGAAGATTACTATGAAGCAAGCCATGTTCCAGAAGAAGAGGAAGAAGAATCAAATTTTGTCAGAAATCTTCAAAGGGGTTCTCGAAGGTTCAGAGGTAAGCTACCTTTCAAATGCTTTGCTTGTGGAAGAGTAGGTCATTATGCTGCAAAATGTCCTTATAAGGATAAAGGAAAAGAACCTGCTAGATGGAACAAGAAACAAAGTGCAAATAAGAAAAGCTACTACACCCATGAAGATAGTGATGGCTTATCAAACAGTGATGAAGATGAACAAGGTAATAAATATAAGCTGTTAATGGCATTTGAAGATGATGATTATGAGGATGCTGTAGATGTGGATAATCTCTATAATGAAATTACTAGACCAAGAGATGCATAGAAGAAAAGAATGTGATCATTGATACTTTGCAATTTCAAATTGATGAAAAGGAAAAACATCTTGAAAAACTAGAAGGTGAAATTGTTGGTCTCAGAAAAGAAATTGAGAAAACAAAAGCTATTAATCTTAAGTTTGTCAAAGGATCTGAAACTTTGGATGAGATTATCAATGTGCAGCGGTCTCCTCTAAACAAGACAGGTTTGGGCTATAATGGAGAAACCTCTCAAGCATCCACCTCAAAAAGTTATCTTGATGCAGCAAGAAGAAATGAGCAGAAGAACAATGAAGATAATCAGGTAAAGCAGGGACGAATTACAAACAGAAACTATCAGGGACAATCCTTCTTAAGGGTGAACAAAAGCTACAACCAACCACAGGTAAAATCTTCTCAGTTTGGCTCAAGAATAGATGAAAATAGAAATTACAATCAGTTGGCTGGTAGATTCAATAACCGCAGAAGCTTCTTCAATGGACAATGCTTTTCTTGCCATAACTTTGGTCACAAAGCAGCTCAATGTGTTGCATATAAAACAATCATGACTAGGGAAGCTCAAAAACAAAGAAGTATGACAGGGATTACAAAAAGGACCTATAACAACTTTTCGGTTCTTGAAAATGAAGTTGAATGTTCTATTTGCAATAATTTTGGTCATAAAGACTCTGAATGCAGGAGCAGGTTTCAGGAGAAAAAGGAACAAGCCACGAGCACCAAAACATGGAGAATAAAGGAACCTCAAACAGAAAGATGTGGGATAGCATTTTATGCAGAAGGACAGGAAAATCTATGGTACATTGACAGTGGATGTTCGAAACATATGACAGGTGATAAAGAAAAACTTGAATCTTATTCTACTTTAGAAAAGGGAAAGAAAGTTTCTTTTGGAAATGATACTCCTGCAACTATAAAAGGAAAAGGTATTGCTCCTTTGAAAGAAAAGGTCAAGGCTGGAAATGTTTTGTATGTTGATGGATTGAAGCATAATCTACTAAGTGTCAGCCAGATGTGTGATCAAAAAACCGAGGTTATTTTTAGATCGAATGGATGTCTTGTTCGTGATCTTGATACAGGTAAAACAGTTCTCAAAGGCAAAAGAACTCCAAATAATCTGTACATATTTGAAGAAGGACAACAACAATGCTATCTTAGCAAGGATGAAGAGCACTGGTTATGGCATCGAAGGTTGGGACATCTAAGCTTCTCACAAATAAGGAAAGCATGCAAATATCAGGCAGTTCGCGATCTTCCAGATATCAAAATTCCAGACAACACCATATGCAAATCTTGTCAGTTTGGAAAGCAAACCAGAACTAACTTTCCAGAGAAGGAAGGATCAGCTAGCTTGCCTCTTGAGCTAGTCCATACAGATGTATGTGGTCCATTTAGGAAAAGGACACCTCGAGGAGAAGAATATCTGATATTATTCATTGATGATTTCTCAAGGTTTGTTTGGTTAGGGCTTATGAAGCACAAAGATGAAGCATTCGAAAAATTCAAATCCTTCAAAGCATTGGTTGAAAATGAATCAGGACACAAAATTAAGTGCCTCAGATCTGACAGAGGTGGGGAGTTCACCTCAAATGAATTTTTCGATTTCTGTGACGAACATGGGATAAGAAGAGAATTCTCTACAGCTAGAACTCCTCAGCAAAATGGGGTTGTGGAAAGAATGAACAGAACTATCCAACAAATGGCTCGTGCTATGCTCGATGAATCAGGTACTCCTGCAACCTTCTGGGGTGAAGCTGCACATGCTGATGTTATTATTCTTAACAAAACAAATGTCCGAGTAAACAACACTCAAACACCTCATGAGCTTTGGAGTGGTAAAACTCCTTCCGTGAAGCACTTCAAAATCTTTGGGAGCAAATGTTATATTAAGAATACTGATGAGCAACTTGGCAAACTTGAACCAAGAGCAGATGAGGGCATTCTTCTTGGTTATTCTCCACATAGCAAAGCATACAAGTGCTACAATAAAAGACTTGGCAGAATTGTTGACAGTATTGATATAGTGGTTGATGAGAAGGGATATATTCCTAGGCAAGTTCATCATGAAGACATTGAAGAAGATGAAGGTTACTCTCAAAGGCGAAATGATGAAGAAGAAGAACCTCAAGAAGAAGAAGAATCTCAAGAAGAACCAGAGGAGCAGACAAGAATAGAAGAGAAGACTCCATCCAGATATGTTCAAAAGAATCATCCAGAAACTCAGATTGTGGGGCAGAAAGAAGCAGAAGTACAAACAAGAAGGACACTTGCAGAAGCTTCAAGCTACTTGGCATTACTCTCCTCCACTGAACCACAAAATGTGAAAGAGGCATGCAAAGATGAATGTTGGGTCAAAGCAATGGATGAAGAACTTGAGCAAATCGAAAAGAACAACACTTGGGAATTAGTTCCTAGACCAAAAGATAAGAATGTAATAGGAACAAAATGGGTCTTCAAGAATAAATTAAATGAAAATGGAGAAGTAATTAGAAACAAGGCCAGACTTGTTTGTAAAGGGTATGCACAGCAAGAAGGAATAGATTTTGAAGAGACCTTTGCTCCTGTGGCAAGACTTGAGGCCATCCGAATGTTCCTTGCTCTCTCAAGCTTTCAAAACTTCAAGGTATTTCAAATGGACGTGAAATCAGCCTTCCTGAATGGAGACTTAGAAGAAGAAGTATATATTGAGCAGCCAGATGGCTTCATTCTTGGGAATGATCCAAACCTTGTATGCAGATTGAAAAAGGCACTCTATGGACTCAAACAAGCTCCAAGGGCTTGGTACTATCGGTTGGACAAATATCTTCACCAACAAGGCTTTTCAAAAGGATCAGCAGATAGCAATCTCTATATAAAAGTTGAAAATAACAAATTGCTAATTCTTGTTGTTTATGTAGATGATATTATTTTTGGCAGCAATGAAGAGACTATGAGTCAAAACTTTGCCTTGGTTATGCAGAAAGAATTCGAAATGTCACTTCTTGGAGAATTGACATATTTTCTTGGATTGCAAATCCAACAAAATGAAGGAGGTATCTTCTTGTCTCAAACCAAATACCTCAAGCAGATCTTGAAGAAGTATGGCATGGAAGAGTCAAAGCCAGTATGTACACCCATGGTTACAGGATGCAGCCTCAGTGCAAATGATGAATCAGCAGCAGTTCACCAACCCACTTATAGATCCATGATTGGGAGTTTGCTTTATTTGACAGGTACTCGACCAGATATTACACATGCAGTAGGAATGGTTGGAAGATTTCAAGCCAACCCAAAGGAAACTCATCTTCAGGCAGTCAAAAGAATCTTCAAATATCTTCAAGGGACCCAAAACTATGGCTTATGGTATCCTAGAAATACAGATCTCACTCTTCATGCTTACACAGATGCAGATTGGGCTGGAAGTGTGGATGATAGGAAAAGCACAAGTGGTGGTGCTTTCTTCATGGGTTCCAGATTAGTATCTTGGTTCAGCAAGAAACAGAGTTCGATTGCCTTATCTACAACTGAAGCAGAATATGTGGCTGCAGCATCTTGTTGCACACAACTTCTTTGGATGATGCAGACCTTGCAGGACTTTCAAATCACTTGCACTCCACCCGTCTCTATCTTATGTGATAATACAAGTGCAATCAGCATTTCAAAGAATCCAGTCATGCACTCAAAGACCAAGCACATACCAATCAAGTACCATTTTCTTTGGGAACAAGTGCTTGAGCAGAAGGTCAAGTTGGAGTATGTTCCTTCTAAGGAACAAGTTGCTGATATTCTCACAAAACCACTGCCCAGGGAAACTTTTGAATATCTCAGACAAAAGCTGGGAGTAGTTGATGCTTCATCTTGCTGTTGAAGTTTGTTTATTCTACAGAAAAGTTGGTATACGCAGGTTACGGAAGGGCTATCCGCGTATATACGCAGGTTACGGAAAAGGAAATCGCGTGTATATTGGACGCTTGTTACAGAAAGTATATCCACGTACATACGCAGCTTCATGCAGGAGAAAACGCGTATATGAAGTTCTGAACAGCAAGGGCAATCTCTGGAGTTCTGAACAGCAATGGGTATGTCAGAATTCTTCAGGCATAGTTTCAAGGGGTGTAGCAGGCACAGGTTCAGGGGGAGCAGCTTAAAAGTCTCATAAAGCATTGTTGGCTTTCAGATGTTTTGGTTGTTGGGTTCAGGAGAAGGAGCTCAGAAAGAAATCTTGGTTGCTGATCTAAAAAGATGTTTCTCAGATGCTGCTGGTGACTTTCATAAGTCTTGGTCTAGATCTGTTGTCTCTATGTCATATCTCTTTTATGATGTCAAGGTCATGTAACGGCCTATGTTGGTTTCCCCACTATGCCTGGGATGAATGATGTAATATAACTGATTGTCTCTGATGTGTCCCCTCTTGGTAGGGAGTATGGATGTATGTATTGAGTCTTTTGGTGATAGGAAGGTCCCTTATGGTGTATAAGTCTTGGTTCTTGTTGAAGAACATCTTTTGCAGACCTTGCCTACAGTCAGGGGGAGCATGTTTCAGCACAGCCAAGCAGAGGTATCAGCATGTTCTTAGGGGGAGCACAGCCCTTTGCCCTTGATGACAAAGGGGGAGAATGATTCTAAGGATCTGAAGGTTGCCATCAAGTCCAAAGGGGGAGATTGTTGGCATTTTGGCTCAGGTATGGCGCTATGATACAGGTGTTGTCCTTGATGGCAACTCTCTTTGATGACAGATCTTCGTTCAGTCTACAGAATGAAGAGAAATCTCATATACGCAGGTTAATTAAGTCCAAGTTGCGTATACACGCTGGTTATATTCATACTAAGTCGCGTATACGCAGGAGAGCTATATAATAAGGCGCGTATACACGCAGATGCATGAACAGAAAAGTGCGTATATGTCGGGAAGTTTCCTTTTGGTCCATGGTAGTTAGTCCTCGGTACTTGTGCCCATGTCTTTGGACCAAAGTACCTCGACAGTCGTGTAGATCTCTAGTTTCGCAGTTGATGGTTTTGGATTTCTATGGTTTTGGCTCTTGGTATTGAGCAAGGCCTAAGGCTATATAAGGAGAAGAAGATCATTAGGCAAAAACATCTTTCGAAAAGGCTTGAATATCTGAAAAAGAAAGAGATCTGATATGCAGGTTCTGGGTTGCTTGATCTAAGCCAAGGAGAGATCACATCGGTTGATGGAAGACTAGATCTAAGGATAGATCGGGATCTAATGGTTTGAAATGCACTATCATGATATGGTTGATTATGCGTATTTCTAGATCTACATATTGTCGCAATGTTATGTTCTGGGTCTAACTGATGTCTGGTACAGCTGCAAATTGAGAAAGTTTATTTTTAGATCTGTACGCAGGTTGGTTTCGGTAAAAGCGCGTGTATACGCGGGTTTTGCTCATTGAAGTAGCGTATACCTTTTGAAGCTTGATTTTGGGTTTACAGTGGGGTCTGACTGTTATTGCAGAGTTCTGTAGTCTGCTCTGTGTTCTGGTAACTGGTGATTGATAGGGTTCAGTGGTTCAGTGATTCAAAGTTTGGTTGTTTTATGCTTCAATGATCTGTTGTGAAAGGTGAATGAATTGTGGCCTTCAGATTGTAATGTTGTGCTTCAGGAATATCCAGTCTGAAAATGTATGAAAGGTGGTACCTGAAGGAAAGAATATTGTAGGTCAGCACCTACGTACTAGTATCTTGGCTAGTACAAGAGCAAAGGGGGTTGGAGCTCCCTTCCAAGGAAGTTTGGAGAACGAGAGAAGGTTGTAGCCTTCTGCAGGTTGTAGCCTGCGTACTGGTATAAGGCTGCACCAGTACAAAAGATTGTAAACTGAAGTTTCATATTAAAGAAAGATAGAGACAACTTGCAGCAGGTGGTTTTCACCCACATTGGGTTTCCACCTTATATCTTGGTGTTCATGTGTGTGGCTTTTGATCTGTTCTGTTATACTGCACCTGTTTACTGTTAATGTGGTGAATAATGTCCTGATGAACTTAACTGAAGAATAAGCTAACTAAATTATGAGTTTTCTTCTTATACGCTGTTTTATTTAGTCACAGTAGCGTGTACACGCTGGTTCACTTAACTGAAGTAGCGTATATGTTTCTGAGCATTGAAAAAGTTTGATTGATCTGATAATACTGATTCACCCCCCCTCTCAGTATTATTTCCAACATCATTTTAGAAAATCTATCTACCACAACATAAATGGAATCATTTCCTCTTTGAGTTATAGGTAACCCCAAAGTAAAATCCATATTAACTGCATCCCATGGTCGGTCTCGTATTGGTAATGGCTGGTACAATCCTGTATTTTGGCTTCTCCCCATAGCATGCTGACATATCCTGCATTTTTCAACAAATATCCTAACATCAATTCGCATCTTTGGCTAGTAGAAAAAATTATTTACCTAAGCAAAGGTTTTGTCTTGTCCAAAGTGCCTAGATAACCCTCCACACTGTTTCTCCTTAATTATGTTTTCCCTCATAGAACATTTGGGAATGCACAGTTTGTTACCTTTAAATAGTAAACCTCCTTGGATAAGATAATATAACCACTACCTTCTATTATGAACTGCTGGATTTTTTACAACTGCATAAATATCTTTAAATTCCACATCATCTTTACACATATCAACCATTTCTTCAAATCCTACAACATCAAATTTTAATTCTTGCACTTTACCCTGCTTAGAGCATCAACAACTTTGTTCAACTTACCACTTGTATGTTTTATCACAAAGGTGAAACTCTGTAAAAATCTACCCATTTGACATGGTTCTGGTTCAATTTTGGTTGATTGTTTATAAACTGCAATGCATGATTATTAGAATACAATACAAACTCCTTTCACAACAAATAATGTCTCCATTTTTTAAATCTTGCACAATAGCATAAAATGCTTTATCACAAGAAGAATATTTCTTCTTAGCTTCATTCAGTTTCTAACTAAAGTATGCTATTGGTCTCTATTCCTGCCTTAAAACTGCTCCAATTGCAACTCCACTAGCATCAGTTTCAACTTGAAAAACTTTTCCAAAATCAGGTAAAGATAAAACTGGTTTTTCTGTAATTTTCTTCTTCAGCAATTTAAATTTTTTGTCTGCTGCTTCTATCCACTTGAATGGATGATTAGTCTATTTGATTATTTCAATAATTGGTGCAAAAATTTGGGTAAAACTTCTGGTAAATTTTCTACAAAAACTTGCAAGACCATGAAAGCTTCTTACCTCAAATATGTTTCTTGGAATAGGCCAGTTCCAAATTGCTTGGACTTTCTCTGGATCCATTTTCAGACCTTCTATAGAAACTACAAATCCAAAATAGATTAATTCTTCTTTCATGAAACTACATTTATTTAGATTTATCAGCAAGTTCTCCTTCTGCAGAGTTCTTAGAACCAACTTAAGATGCTCCAAATGTTCTTCTTTGCTTCTAGTGAAAACTAGAATATCATAAAGATAAACAATGACAAACTTGCCTGCATATTCTTTTAAGACTTCATTCATCAACCTCATGAATGTACTGGGTGCATTAGTGAGTCCAAAAGGCATCATTAACCACTCATACAACCCACTGTTTGTTTTAAATGCAGTCTTCCATTCATCTCCTTCTCTAATACTTATTTGATGATATCCACTCTTCAGGTCTATCTTAGTAAAATACTTTGACCCACTTAAACAATCCATTAAATCATCCATGCGTGGTAAATGAAATCTATACCTGATAGTATTCTTGTTTATAGCTCTGGAATCAATACACATGCACCATTCACCACCTTTCTTTGGACTTAGTATTGTTGGTACAACAAATGGACTAAGAATCTCTCTGATTAATCCCTTATCCATCATTTCCTGCACTTGTCTCCCAACTTCTGCATTCTCTTGAGGAGTCAATCTGTAGGCTGCTTTGTTTGGAAAACTTGCTCTAGGTATCAGGTCAATGTGATGACTAATACTCCTAATTGGTAACAATGCATTTGGTAGCTCATCCACCATAATATCAACAAAATCATTCAACAGAGTTTTGATTTCTTTAGATAAATCATCTAAGTTTGTAGAAGTCAAAATTACCTTAGGTCTCCCTATGACAGCAAAATGCATTTCTTCACCTTTTCCAACTTCTTGCAATAGCTCCTTTCCACTCATCAGCATAACACTATTTCCAATTGTTCCTTTGTCTGCTTCATCCTTTAATGGCAACAATGTATGCTTCACTCCATCCTTCTCCAAGGTATAGGTGTTTCTTCTACCATCATGAATGGCTTTTCTATCAAACTGCCAAGGTCTTCCCAGCAATACATGGCATACATCCATTGGCATTACATCACATAATATCACATCCTTGTAAGTACCAATCTGGATTTCTACTTTGCATTGTTCTGTCACAATAAGCTGATGTCCTTTTTGCAACCATGATACTTTGTAAGGAGTAGGGTGTAATGTTTTCACTAATCCTAAATTTTCCACCATTTCTGTAGAAACCAGGTTATCAGTGCTTCCACTGTCAATAATCACTTTACAACGTTTTCCTTTGGATTTGCATGTAGTTCTGAATAAACTCTTTCTCTGAGTTGGTTCTCTTATCTGTTTCTATGCTTTAAGAAATACCCTTTTCAATAACAAAGATTCTCCTACTTCAGGTGATTCTTCCTTATTTGTAATTTGAGATTTTTCTTCCTTTGCCTCAGCCACATTCACCTTCTGCTGATTTGTTGCTTTATTATGAGGATAGTCCCATGATCCATGTCCCCATTATAACACTTAATTTCTCTTCCTCGGTGTCTTCCTATGGGTGCTAATCTTCCTCTACTAAAGTCTCCTCTCTGTGGTCTACTACTTCAACCTCCCACTTCACCCTGAGGGTGTTGAAATCATGATCTGGTTATTCCTCTACCTCTTGCTAAACTTTTCCCTCTGTTCCTATGATTTTGTTTTCTCAAGATCTTCTCCTCTTCTTTCAAATTTGCTTGACAAGAATCTTCAATTGTCTTCAGACTCTACAAGTTGATTTCATCTTGTATGTCATATCTCAAGCCATTGATGTATCTAGCTACCTTTTCTACGTCATCCTCTGCATGTCCTTCTCTAATGCTCAGCTTATAAAATTCTTCTGCACATTCTTTGACAGTCAGTCCTTTTTGTCTCAAATTTTGCAATTGTCATAAAAGAATTAACTAATAATCTTTTTGCATAATTTTAGCTTTCAATCTACTCACCATTTTATCCCATTGTTTGATCTTGGGCTTCCCCTTTCTTGCTCTGGATGTTTGTATTTCATCCCACCAGATAGTTGCATGAGCCTTCAATCTGGTAATCACCTTCGTTTTGTCATCAACCTCCTCATAGTTGAAATACTTGTCCAATGAACTGATTTGGTCCATCAACTCTTCTACATTGAGATTGCCGTCATACAAAGGTATTTCCACCTTTGGTCTTCCACTTGCTTTGGCCAACATTTTGAGTACTTGGTAGCTTCACTTTCATCCTCTTCTTCTTCCTCAGAAGATTCCTCTGATTAGTCTCCACCGTTGATCTGGATTCTTCAGATCAACCGAATATCACATCATATCATGTTCCTACTAGCCCAGACAATCTCCACCATCGATCTCTCCTATCCGATCCAACGACTACCGCACAATCTTGTGTGAATTCTTACACGACCGATATCAGGTTGAGAGTGCGCAAGAAAAGTGGTTTTCCTATTCTACGTGTCACCAACTTAGGTTAATCGTGCAAATTAGAGAAATACCATTTCCTACTTATTTCCCACATGATATACAACTTACTACTTTTTAATCCTGCTCACATGCTCAATGCATGACTTTAAGAACCACCGTTTAATAAAAGGTTTAGCTTAATCTCAAAATTGAGCTTTAATTCTAATTAACAATGATTAACGATAAAACACAAGTGATCTTGTTGTCCAACTCGAGGATGGTGATAAATCTGCTAGAATGGTTGGGTTTGGGTTTGTTTCCCTTGAAAATGCACTTTAGGAATACCTTAATACAGTCCATACTATTACCTGATGGGGGTTTTCATTACCCCATGGTAAGGTGTGTTTGATTGGGACTGTGCCATGCTATGAATAATATGACCTATCGGGACTTGACGAGTACCCTGTCCAAGTGGTTGAGAATGTAAGGTACCTTGTAAAGGTCGGGTAAGTGGAACCTGGGAAGTGTCAGATACCAAGGGAAAAGTTTGTGATGGAACGACAACTTGCAAATGTTGTCTCACATGTATTTGAGCTTGTTTGGGTGTTTATGGATGGATAAGAATCTGAGACGAAGATGGTGTAGGTTGAGGATTCAACAATCGGTCACAAAATGAACTAGGTTGAATGAGAAAAGTAGGTTTCCAAACACTCACATCCATTCCTGGACAAGGAGGAGTTGATTGCCAATTTCAGGTATACCAACAACAATTTCCCCCTTTCCAAAGGAGGAGGGGATGATGGAGGCAACTGCGATCCAAATGGAGGGTACCCAACATAAGAAGAGTTAGGTTGTTGAAGGTATCCTTTCCCACTGACATAAGGGCGAGCCTGATTCTTGATCATGGGTGTGGATGGAGGAAGAGGAGTAGACTATGAGGCACTCATAAGATAAGTACCATATGTTATTCCTAAATCAGATGACATGGGAGAGGTCCAAGGACTAGAAGATGCACTAGAAAAGGTACCAGATAAACACTGATAACCAGGTGGGATGGACGGGCCACCATATAGATGATTTTCTAGTGATGTAGTGAACATAGATGAGGAAGCAACATTCGATGTCTCAACCATAATGCCAGACATGAGTTGAGAGGTAGGATTAGTTCCAATTATGGTTAACAATCCCAATGAAAATTTCCACAAGAGATCCACGAGTAAGTCTGAAGAATTAGGTAAAGGAGTTTGTGTCAGAGTCTAAAGAGAAGGGAAAGGATAAAAATGATAAAAATGGATTCCTACCCAATGAGCATGAGTAGGAGGATGAGGCTCTTCCCGTGGGATCTCTTTAATACTTGCAACTCCACATGGAAGAGGTTCACCATCGGGTCCAAGATATATAGGTTTTGTTTGAGATAAACGAAGAGAGGAGGAAGGTCCTGAAGCAACTAGTGAAGATGATTGAGGCTCCTCAGGTTCAACAACCTCATGAAACAAAGTTTTTGACTCAGGAAGATCAGGTTCGTTGACCTCACGAAATGAAGTTTCGGGGACTTCTGTTTCGATCTTGTTAGTGTCAACGTCACGAGTAGATGTAATCTAGGGCTCAGAACTCATAGGGATAGATGAATCTGGTGGATCAATATCACGAGGAGGGCCAGAAATAGTTCCTGAAGTTTCTGATTTAGTATTTTGCGTGCTCTTATGCTTCTGATGAAGGCCAAGAGTAGCCTCTAGTGGAAGCGGAGGCTTATTTTTCATTCTAAGCAAACAACAGGGTGGGGGATTTTGTTCTTCCATGTTGGATAATAAATTTTATTAACACAGAAAGAAATAAATAAAAAATAGGGTAATATAGGCATAAAGGATTACCAAGAAACCGTGAACTACAATATACAGCTTAGAAATCCAAGGACTTAACGTATGACAGTCAATATCCCTGAATGTTGTGTTCAATGTATCATGGTATACAAGGCGTAGACTTAGTTACCTATGGTTGGATAGCAACCTATAGGGGACTCCCAAAATGTGCTCGATGGTACATGGGAGTGAAGTCCATAGTAGTGTTGCTTAATGCATAACCATTCAATGGGAGTGTTCCCATATAATTTACATGTGTGGAGCATCATCCAATATAGCCAAAGGTACATGGAGAACGATCATATACACTCACATATGTGGAACAAGATTTCACTCCCGAGATGCAATGCTGGAAAACAATGACAGTGCCTACATTTAATGACACTAGAACACATCTCTAGCCTAGACCTATAAATGTTTGCGTTAATGCTACCAATGCTCCTTAGATTGATTCAATAAATTTTACTTTTTATCTTTTATTAAGTTGTAGTTTTTGGCTCACCATGAATGTCACCTGGATATCCTAAAATGCGAATCTAGCATGAGAAAATGGAAACGTTTCTTTTTCAATTAAAATCTAGCTAAGGAAGAGAAGAAACAATCAGTATGCAACACATAACATGTAGCAAAAAATGCAAGATGAAAATTCCCTTTTCAATGCAATTGTTCCTATATCAATGCACATACAAAACCCTAAATGGCAATGCAATTTTTTTCTTTTCAACAAACTTAATTTTGAAATGATGAAAACTAAGATGCAAATGTTTAATCACTTCTTCAAAATGCACCTTTTAGAATGATGAATGAAACAACAATTCATCCAAGAAACCAATGACCAAATAAAATCAGTTTGCAAGTGACCAAATGATAAGAACAATGAAAAATCAAAACCAATTCTTACCAAAGGCAATCAAATACAAATGAAAAACAAATGGAGGCTTTAGGGATGTTGAAGAAAGTATAACTAGGTTCGGTATTCATAAATATGAAATGTACTTTTGATTCTTGTATTTTGTAAAATAAACAAAAATGATTATTATTATTATTGAGCTTGGGTTTCTTTCCCAAGATATTTGTTTTATAAGTCAAGCACTAATTGAAAGTTCTTCTAGTATTTTCCTAGGTCAAGAAATCAAATAGGGACATTGTCATAATATGAAGACCACATCGAGAATCTTATAAATTTTAAAAAGAATTATTTTTGTATTTTATGGAGTTGTCCAAGACCAAGTCCGCCTGCCAACCTATCAAGTCAGCCTAGAACCTGGAACTCATACCCTAGTAAGCCTATATATAATTCGACCTCATTTGGATACAATCAATCATGTCTCTCTCAATCAAAGGCAGAATCATAAAAGGATAGTGAAGAAGGTAGAAGAAGAAGAAGAAGTGTGTTGGGTATCTCTCCCTTTCTTTCTCTCCACACATGTGAAGGAAGTTGAAATTATGCAGCGTTTGGCTATGTTTTCTATAGTCAAGCTAGGGTTTCCTCGTGAGGGTTTGATCTAATGAAAAAGGGCTAAAGGAAGGGCCAACAAATTCCCCTTCTAGATCCAGAAGTCAAATTAGGTCAAGCAAGGTAGAGGGAGGCAAAGAACAAGTAGTTCTTGTCCACGCGTGTGAAGTAGAAGTAACTTCCGGGGGGCCAAAGTTGTAGATCTGCAATTAGGGCTAAAAATTTATGGTTGGAGGTTGAAGAAGTGTTTTTGGAAGAGATTTTGCTGAGAAGTTTATCTTGGTCTTGGGAAGGCTTCAATGTTGGTCAAATGTCTTGGTATTCATCAATAAATAATATATAAGAAGAGATTGAAGGGTTTTCCTCTCAAGAGAGAGGTGTTTCCATGGCTTGGAGCCTACATCTTGTGTACTTGTATCTTTTTTATCTTCGTGTTTTGGTAGTTGTTTGATGATTGAAGAACACACGATAATAATAATAAGAATAAGAATAAGAAGTTAATCGTAATACATAGAAAGACATCACAAGAAGTTATCATAGTTAGAAGAATCATTAATGTTATCTTTCCTTAGATTCTTCAATAAGAGAAACAATAAGACACTCAAGACTTAGGGAAGGTCAGTTGGAAGTAGGCTGATCAAGGAGAGATTTAGAAAGAAGGGAAAATTTTCTACAAAAATAAGGGCCAACTCTGGTGTAGAAGAGGCACCAGTGCTTTGCAATGCAGGTACAGAGTGGGCTTAGATGAGCTGGAATGCTTTGTCAGAGGGACTAGGGGTGCATTGGTCAAGGAATAGATGATTTTGACACAAAAATTATAGACTCAATGAAATGTCTTCCTAGGTCTGTTCTTGGTTGGGTAAAGAAGTAAAGGTCTATCAAGGAGGAAATCAAGCACAAAGGACAAAGGAACCACCAAGGGAATACATCGATACCTAGTGGAGCCACCAATTTGTTATACAAGATTTATGATTGCAGAAAAAAGTATCTGCCCTAAGTTTGGTGGCTAACCTAGAAGAACAGAGAGACAAGGAATAAAATTCTTTCCTTAAAGTAAATAGATGACAGTATGAATCATACATAGAATTGATAATGGGCTTTGCTTCTTCTTTACCTTTAATGCCCCAATTCCAGATATGATTGCAAAAATTAGAACCTACATAGTCAGATAACACAAAACAATAAATTATGAGATCTATGAAGTATCAACTAAATACTCTATTCAATAGATCAACATGGTATTGAAATATATGAAATAATGACATCACATATAGGAAAACAAAGAATTCTTTGCATTAATATAAATAGGTGTTGATATTTTAGAAGAGCTCCCCTAAGGCTGACTTATTATTTCCTTGTCACAATGTGCACCTCCAGTCACCCTAAATTCATGAAATCCTCATTGGATGTAGAATTAAATTTGACATCCAATGAGTACCCATTATGTATACTTTTGAGAAGATCCACATTGATAAAAATTGGAGATACATTAAAAAAGTGTGTTCAACACATTTTTTTAATGTATATCCATTTTTAATCAACGTGGGTCTTATCAAAAGTATGAATAATGGGTACTCATTGGATGTGAAATTTAATTTTTCATACAACGAGAGTATACACCTAAAATTCGAGAACCTATAAGGGGATAAGCTAAAAATACAATTTAAAAAAAGTAGGTTTTCTTGTTTTCCCTCCAAAATATTTACATGTACCTCTTTTTAAATTTAAAGTATTTTGGTTGGTTTACATATTATGACATGGAAATTACATGAAAATTTCATGGGAACTTTAAGGCTGAAATTTCCTCTAATGAAAAGTCATCTACAAAAATCACATAATACATGTTCTTTACAACTAAGACTGTAGAAAGTGGGTCACACACATTTTAGTCAACTCGCTCCAAGGTGGCTCCAACTCTGCCATCTTGGCCCTGGAAGGAGGATTTGACGTATTTTCCAAGAGTGCATCCCTTGTAAACATCATGTTGATGAAGGGTGCATTTTGGAAGTCCAATGGTGATCTGCTACATTATTTTCAAAGCTCTATGGTGTAGGTGTCCCATGTGCCTCTGTCATATCTCTCCAACATATCATCCTTGAACTTTTTCTTCTTTGCTTCTCATTGTAGAGCATGCTGCCACCTCTATCTTGTAAAAAATTTTAACTGAAAAGAAAATTTGTTTTACTTGTCCAATAACAACATGCTTCAAATAAGCTTTCCCCTTACTGAACACCACATCATATCCATAGTCTTCAAGTACAACTAAAGAAACTATATTTTTCTTTAGACCATGTACATGCATTACATTCTTTAGGTGTAGATGGGAGCTTGAATCCCTCTTAAAGTTATAGATTTCAATCCCTTTGGTACTATAACTTCCACCATCTCCAAGTTCTATGTGTAATTGTAGGTACTTGCCCTCCGAGCTGCTGAAGAACTCCTTTGTTTCTTGTCATATGAAATGAAGCACCAGAATCTAAATACCATACATTGTCTCATACAATACTTTCTTTGCATGCAATTAGGGTAAAATTAAACTCAAATTGTGATGTGAGAGCATCACCTCCTGTTGCTCTTGTAGGCTTCTTCTCAAATTTCTTGTGTGGACACTTGGTTGCATAGTGTCCATATTCATGGTAATGATAGCATTTAATTTTACTGGCATCTTTATTCTTCCCATGGTTTTGGATGGATTTTTCCTTGCCTTGGGCCTTCTTTCCCTTTGCCTTATTTTGTTTGATTACTAGAGAAAAGTTTTATTCCTCCTAGGATTTGGATGTGAGACCATCTCTAGTGCTTCTTCTAATCTCCTCCTATGCCAAATCAGATCAAAGTCTCTTCCCATCTAGTAGATTATCTCTTCCATTAACTAAATCCCAATAGCTATGTCAGTATTTCAGAAGGCCAGTGAGTGCTAAGCTCACAAGTTCATATGATTACACATTTTCTCCTACTCCTCCAAGTTCATCTCGAAATTGAGTGAATATGGATAGGTATTGAACAAAAAATTCAATTTTCAATCGAATGTTATAGAGCTTGTCTCTCAATGCCTATTTCCTAGCATCACTACTACTATAGAATAGATCTGTAAGAGTTTTCCACATTGAAAAGGCAATCTCATTTCCATGAAAATTCCAAACCACATGATCTCTAACACCATCCAGAATAATCCTCTTGGATTTTGTTGGGTCTTTCTTCCACTCAACAAGTGCTTGTGCATCAAAATACGGTGGTTTTGGAATATCAATTGCTATATATTCCCATACTCCATTTTCATTCAAGATAGCTTCCATATTGTATTTCCAATATATGAAATTTGAAGTGCCCTCTAATTCATACTCAAGCTTCAATCCATAAAAGGACATTGTTCCTGCACTGAAGAAAATTCTTGCACCACAAATCTAATATTCAAAATTTTTCTGAGAGAAGATCAGGAACCTAGTTTCTATGTAGTTTTGAACATCTTTGATACCATGTAGAAATAACTAAAAAATTTCAGTTGCTAATGAATTCATACTAAAAAAAATAGACACAAATTTCTTGTACTCAATCTATGGAAGGGAAAACATATAATAGAAACACATGCAATAACATGCAACCACTCAATCACAATGAACACAATATTTTTACTAGGGAACCAAAGTTGGAAAAATACCTCCCATGTTTTGCATTAAATTAGATGAGAATATGGATCTATTACAATGATAAATTCAATCCTTGAAGCACCACCTGCACTACAATATTGATATCTTGCTCTTTGACCTGCTCTGACCAACACTTAACCAAAATAGGCCTCAACCTTCCTCCTATTTCCTTCTACAATCCTTGAGGAAATTAGCCCCTAAAAAATAGGATAATTCCCTATTGCCTTTTGAAAATCCTAAAGAAATTGATCATCTGCTCCAATGCAAAACCTGTACACTCAACTAGTATATAATTCACAATTACAATGTGCCTTTTCCTCCACCTCAACTAGGAAATTCAAATTACATGCATGAATAGGGATATTTTTAGTAAAGTAATTAGTTAACTAAGAGATCAATGAGTTAACAAGAGTGGCTACTACTCAACTAAACTCCTACTGACTCCATTTTAGACTAGAGCTCTGAAAAGTGACTTTAACTAACAATGAATCCACTACATTGCTATATTTTAGCAATCAACTCATTCACACCTGTACTTCTAGCCTACAAACTTGAATAGACTAATTTAACTAAGTGATTCACGTTATTTCACTCTTGCTAACTACAACTCAAGTCATCTTGTTGATGTAGAAAATAGAATTTATCCATAAGGAACAAGTCAAATGAAGCCTTTTCTTGCTATAATTAAACATTTCCTAGCACAATTTCTCTCATTGAGTTATAGAAAATGCTTGAATAATTCAGTGGACCAAAATCCTCATGATGATACAAATAGGATGCTTGATTTGACACATGTTTCTAATCTTTCTTCAACTCAGTATCCTAGTTTCTTTCTTGGATTTACGATGTTAACAATTATTTTTAATGCCCTTAACTTTCATATTAATGGTTTTTCATGTAATAGGATACAAAGGGAATCAATATAGAATTGAGAACCTTATATGTTAATCCACCAATCTGATCATAATACCAGAGATTCCCTTTGTGATTCAAATATTTCTTAGGGTTTTCAAATTGGTTGTTTTGAATATCAAGATCCAACCATTGAATGGTTAGAGAAATCCAACTTGGAAAGATCCTATGCCAATAATAAGCTTCGATCTTTTATGATGTTTTCTAAGTAGGAAAACATAGATCCAGGCACCTTCACGACAATATTTCAAGGTTTGTTTGCATGTTCTAAGTGAAAAGGTAAAGTTGTGAAATGGTTAGAATTAGTTGCCATTGCACATCTTTCTAGAAATACAAAATACCGTCAATCTTTTGTGCAATCTATTCAAGTTCTTATCTTCTCTTTTGCACATTATTTTATATTGGTTTTAATTTCTTGTATCTTTTCATTTGCACCTAAAGAACTATGGTGGTTGCATTGGAAATTTCATTACACTTAGCCCTTTCCTTCTAGTTGGCTAGGTTAGGAGTAGGTCTAGTTTTATTTTAGTTCCACTTGTACATTCATACTTCATTTTCTCTCTTTAGTCTTTCCTTTGTTTTCTCACGTTTGTCTCACATGTTTCTTTCTAGCTTAGTTATCCATTTTCTTTGTCCTTTTGGTCTTGTTTCCTTGTTTTGCCTTACATTTTCTTCTATGTTTCCCTTAATAGGACCCTGTGTGAAAGATTCTCCTTTTATCTCAAAAGAAAATGCGGAAAATATTTGAAAGGAAACTGTGACAATGAAAAATGCTTGGCTAATCTATTACCTCTTCTCTATTTGGTTTACATATATTTAGAGTCAAAGATGCCTGATGATGGATCCCTGTTGGGATTTGAAACGTTGACAGAAAAATGGTTTTTACTGTGGGTTCTCCGATTTCTAAGTTACAAAATACGATTCGTTCTGAACAAAATGCCTTTAGCCAAACTACGAAGCTTTTACCTTTATTAGGATCTTCATTCCTGACTCATCCTTGTATTAAATGATGTTTTGATCTATCGACTCAATTGAGTAGAGAAGGGAAGGGAGGAAAACTTAAAACAAGCATATTAACTTTAATAATCATTCAACAAGGAACAACCTCTCTTGGAAAATAAATAAGATGAGATCCCACTTCCACCTTCAGTAATAAAAAAGCTCCTTTGCACATTATTTTAGTAACTAAATAAAGAGGCGAGGAAGAGAAATGATTCTTACACAGAGAGGTGAAGCAAGTAACTTCACCATGGTACTAAACATGCTTCCTAGTAGCAAAGCAATGGTTGTGATTCCTTGAGGTGACCCCACCATGATACTAAAAATGCTCACTAGAATTGAAGAAACACTGGGGAATGTTCTTAATTCTGATTATCAAAATCTCTCTATATTTACTATCCTTTTCTCATATCGAAAAGTTAAGGCGTGACTGCTCTTGTAAATGTGTTTGAAACTAAGAAAGGAAAAGAAGAGACTATATATTTAACTAGGATAAGTTATTAAGATGAGGAAATATATATGGAAAATCAATACTTCCTGAAAGAATGAGATCTTGCACATAAATATAACACCTAAACAAAGAAGGTGGAGTTATAACAATGTATCACCTAGTGTTGATGCTACGATCAACACCCTCCAATTTGTTTCCTACACTTGAATTTTCAAGCCTACTAAGGATCTTATGATCTATCACTCTTTGGTGACTACAAACTTCATAAGCATAGTGTACTATAAATCTTATGTTGATAGTGGGTGTGCACTCTCCATCGACAGTCTCCCTCTCACTTTGGTTGCAATTGTACTTATATTTCGATGAGTTTTTCCAATTGTCGCTTTCTCTCACTGTTTCTTTCATAAGTATCGATTTCATGTTTGCAGATATCATATTTTATTGCTTTCACTTTAATAAGTGGCTTTTCTATGTTATGTTCACTTTGGCATGTGTCGCTTTGAATTTTTTTTAGCTTTTTCGAGTGTCATTTTCACATTTTCTTACTGTTGCAAGTGGCGCTTTTAGTTGTTTTCACTCCCATACATTTCACACCTTTGCACATCACTAGAGGCATCTCTAGAACACTCTTCTACATTAGATGGTCATATATATCATAGGAATATGTGCTAGACACATTCCTACATCTTAGCACACTTTCTGGTAACAGTCAACCCTTGTGTCACAACTTATATTCTAAGTGTCACAATGTGGCATTTCAACAGTCACACTTAGAAATAAGTGTCACTTTGTTGTCGTTTCAAGGTGTGATTTTTATTCATGAGCCTTGTGCATTCCCTTGGCTTGTATTGATGGCTTCCATGCGTGTAATCTATGTTTGAGCCTCATTCAGATGATTTTCCCTCTCTTACTCTATTGATCTCATACTTAGTCATGTTAGAGCTCTTATTGGTCCTAATATCCAGTGCAAGTTATGAAATCTTAAATCCTTCACCAGGTGATGAGAACTACCTATTCAAGAGCCTTATTGATGATATATCTCCCTCCTAGACTTGTGTAGTGATTCTTTCTTAAGTTAATCTCTTATGGTTATGTTGTAGCTACTACAACACCCTCCAAAATTTTGGCTTACACTCAATTTCAGAGCCTGTCTTGGTCTTGTACATTGTTTTCGCAAACATTGGAGCTTATTTCCTGAGATTTCTTGAAGTGTTTTGTTCCATTTTACATGTTGGGTAAACTATTGTCTTTTGGCATGTTTGGTTGTCACGTAATGTGTAAAAGCCAATTCTTATGGTTTCAAGGGTCTATCTTTGTGTATATGATTTGTTCTAACTATGTAAACATTTGTCGCACTCATTCACAAGGTTCTGAGCACTGTCGCAGAAGTGTCATCATGGTAATTCCAAAGTTTATCTTAAGTGTCGCAGTTTTCGTAACATGATGTAAATTTTTCACACAAAGGGAAAAAAAATTTCATGTGTTCGGATGATCTATGTTGTCATGTTGTCAAAATATTCTAAGCACGTGATCATAGTCAAAGTTCATCACTGATCACATCGATCCCACACACAACCATTTTCGGAAAAAAATCTCGACTGAGTAGCCTAACTTCATTGGGCATCTCCTAAGATACGCACTACGTAGTCTTAGTCCTCTAGCTATGACCTTGCTACTTGGAACTGCACAATGTGTAGTTCTTGCCTCCAAGGACTACTGCACTGCGCAGTTTTTGTGCCCAAGTCTTGGCCTTAACCTCTAGAATTACGCAATGATGTCCCAAACTCGGTTTAAACTACAAAATTTTCATCCTCAATCCTCAAGTTGATCCCCTGAGCCCTTGAACTAGACAACTGCATATTAGCCCAACGTTACTTGACTCCTAGAACTACACAATTAGCTCTCCTAGTTCCCATTCCCTCTGTCTGTCCCACTAGCTTTGGAAACTACAAAGTTTTGTCCCTCAAACTTGCGAGAATTGGCATTGCATAGTATCACGACTCAAGATTTTCACCTGGATACTTGAAACACACAGTGCAAGTTTACTGAGTCCCTCTTCCCAGCCTATCACTTGTTCTGGTCTCAGTAGGTGGATTAGAATGCATCATCTTAGACTAGGGGGTTTTCGGATTGATGTCATCCCGTCATGAGTGAATTGCAGGAACATGTACCTTATCATGTCATGAAAAGATAATGGATAAGGAGAAGAATGAGGGAATCATCCTTGAAGAATATTTTGTAGTTGAACTTACATGTTGATCGATTAAGAGAAAGTGAAGGGACACTAGTTTGCAACCACTATCCAAGAATTGAGATCATTGAAGATTCCTCTTCACGAAGACATCTAACACTTAGCAGCAACAATCGCTTGACATTACCATATCATTAAGAAGTCCATATCAGTAGTGTCATGTCATGTCATGTCATGAGGGGTCATATGCCACATCACTATTATGGATCTTGTATATTGTATTCAAAATGTATTGTAAAGTGGAAGTCCAAAGGACACACATGGAATGTAAAGAGTAATCTAAGTCGAAAGGTCATTGGAATTCAAACAGACAAGAGGGTAGTCAAAGAGACACCCTTGGTTATATTCCATCCCTCATAGTATGAGCAAAGGACTTTTCACCTTGGCTCCTCTTGTAAGGCATTAGAGAGATAATCTAGTTCTTCGAGGAGTGGGGAGTTCCTCCAATTCTCCACTACTAGAGCTAGTGATGCACATTGTAAACATGTGTCTTGGAAATTTTACTTAATAAAAAAATCCTTCAAGGCCAGAACATTCTTCATGCATGGATTATGAATGTTTGTAAGACTATTTTGCAGATGTTTGTATTTCACGTTTTATTTCACTTGTGCTAAGATAGTTGAACTATTTTGATTGTTTTAGTACTTACATTATTGAGAATGTGTTTTAATGGTTGTTATTGTTGTTCCATCCTTATGGACTATTCTACAGGATATTAGACATATTTTTCTACATTTGTTGCTTCTAATGACCATCACATCATTTGTGGACTTTTCCGTTGGATGTTAGATGGATCCTTCCGGTTCATGTGTGTCTCTTCTTGGGTGGTACTACTACCTATCATTTAGAGGCTCACTTTTTTACCCTCTCCAAAGTAGAAGAACCTTGACACATTTACAACTGAACACTCACTAGGCACACCTTCTTACTTTTTGAAGACACCATTGCATTGATAGTTAGAGCCAAGGTAAATATTTAAGGATTCAACAACCTAGCCTTTGTAATAGATGGGACTTCTACACCAAACAATGTGAGGTCTAATTGGGACTTCACATTAAGGATATCCCTTGAATGTTGGTGGGTCTAGAAATGTCAACATTTCTGGTGCTAGGAGGGAAGACAAATTTTTATGGAAGATAACCCCACCAACCCCAATATTCCTTCCTCTGGTCAAGGCAATAATATTCACAACAAATCCCCTGCGCGCGTTTTTGAAGTTGGTAATTATTCTCAGATTGAGACTGCAGTGCCTTATGAATTCACATATGAACAACTATGGGCCATTCGCCCCATCACCTGAAAGTTTGCAAGAGCTATTGGACTAATACCTAGAATAAAAACTCTTCCATATCTTACAAAGAAGAAACAAACCACTATTATTGGGATAGTGTTTTCAAAAATTGAATATTTGGTTCTCGCCACCCTTGAAGAGTTAGTAGACTCTAAAGAAACACAAAAACACCAGAACAACCTCCAACCTTCAGCGATGGTGACAGTGATAATGTAGTGCTCTTAGACAATACTTTTTGTGGGTTGGGCAGAGAAGAAGAAGAAGACCAGTAAGACTTTGGAGAAGAAGGGGAAGACATTAAAGAGGACATGGTAGACCAAGATCTAGATTGTATGTCGCAGAGTCCACTTTCACTACTGGGTGTGTTACATAAGACTCAAAGAAACTGTAGAGCCTCTACTTTACACTTGATTATCCACCATTACCTACAGTTTTCCCTCATTCATCTCTCACTTTTGCCTCATTTTCCTTGCAAGCCAACCCAGATCATTACATTATATGACCTTAAGCATGATTAAGGAATTTTGCTAATGTGTGACTGTTTTGTTTAGATTTTGACATATTTACAGGCATTCCGCAGCCATCTGCTAATTCCGCAGCCATCTGATGATCCCGCAGCCTTTTTGTTAATCTCAAGGTTCCACGTGTCATTTTGCCAAATGAGCCACATGGGCACTTAGGAATCAAGGTGCTCGAGGTTCCTGTGCTATTTGTTCAGCCATCCACGTCATCTGTACCTCCGGTCAATGAGGGTCAAGTTACGGTCAACAAAGGCAGCTTAACAGTGATGTGTAAGCTGTTGGGTCACGTCAGTTCAAACGGTGACTTGTCCGTGTTACGCGGGTGTTATAGACATTTTTGTGCCTTACAACATAGAGCATGAAATGTCAATAATCTAAGGGATCCAAAGTCCCTAAACATGTTGTTCCTACCCCTAGAGGAACAAGGTCAGCAAACCACAGCACTTCAGATCAGTTCTCCACTGAAAAACACTCAAAAACAGGTCAATTTTGGATCAAAGCAGCTGCTCCACTAAGCATCTGCGCTGAATGTCAAAAGCTCTATGGTGTACCTGCGCTGCATAGCAAGTGCAGCAAAGGCTACCTGCGTTGGGCGTACTTTGACATGTGGAGGAATCTTTTCTCAATGTGCCAGTGCCCAGGAAGCTTCCAAAATGACACTTGGATCAGAAGATTCGCCTAATGATGAGTTAAGAGCTTCTAAAACTCCAAATGGAAGGTAGAAACTCCGAGTGGACTCAAGGACTGAAGAACAACTGGAGTTGAAGAGGACAACAAGTCACACATCAAGCTGACTTATCTTCACTCCAAAACTCTATATAAGGATCTCATCCCATGGGATCAGGAGGGGAATTTTGTGCAAAGAATTGCTGTTGGTTTACAGTTGAGAGTATTGGGTGATTGCTTGAGGGAGGTGAAGAGGAGATTTCTTTCCGTCGGGAAGGTGATGCTGGATTGGACCTCTCATGGTTGTATCACCGCCTGAACCTTACTTTCTTCCATTAATAAAGCATTTGAGGTTCTTCTATTCGCATGTGTTTCAATGATGTGTTGTCTTACTTGCGTATTTGATTTATGCTAATCCTTAAATCAATTATGAATGCATGCTTCTTGTAGTTTCCCTTTCTCGTCTTGTTTGCAGGATCTTGTGTAGCTGGGCCCGTGAGAAGACTTGGAGCTGGGAGCAAGCGGTAAAGAGAGAAGATTGGATCGACCATTTGCGCAAGACATCGGTAAGTGGATCTCTTCCTTTCCTCTTTTGCATGTCATAAAGAAGTAATCTTAGATAGCTTTGCTTCGGCTGTTGCTAAGGAACTATCACCCTTAGAGTGGGATAGGGTCATTCCGTGTTGGATACTTTTCCCCACAACAGACTGGTGACTCCGCTGGGGAATCGTGTCTTGTTGGTAGCTTGTGTTTCTTGCTATTCATTTCCTAAATAGAGGGAGTACCGAATCGAACTGCATTCGAATCCTGCGAATGCAAAGTAGAGGGCAGCTACTCTAGCTCAGTGCTGGGCATGTTTATGATTTGAAGAGCTGATCCACAAGGACTCTTTTTAGCTCTTTGTGATAGTGTTCATCTTCCTTAATCATCCTCTAGTGTATACTTGACTGATAGCCTCTGATTTGGCCAAAAACCATTGATTTTTGAGCAAACTTGACCCGGAATCTGAGAGAGACGAGAGTTGTCTCTTCAGTGCAGCTGCAGCAAAGGCTACCTGCGCTGCAACGCAGGTCCCGAAGGGGCTACCTGCGCTGCATGTCAGATTGACAGTGCAGCACCTACGCTGATCCAGTTTTGCCTAGTGCAACTGGGGTTCCCCACTGTCTGTTGCCCAGTTTTCAATATTGTTTTTGCAGCCTGTTTTCAACCTGTATACCCAGCTGAAACTACCTTTCTTTGCTTTCATTTCACCTCAGTTGTATGAAGAAACCATGATTGTTCTTATCGTATTTCTTGCTTTCATTCACAGTTTCCCGTAGCAAAAGTGAACTAGTCTTGCTGTGACCTCTTGGATCTAGACCTGTGATAAAGTGTCGTTGTGATTCTAAGAGCTAGTTTATTGCTGTTCATAGCTGCTTGAACATTTGTTTTCGTTATATGGTTCGAATTTCAGTATTTCTTGTGATGAAACGAGTGAATCTTAAGGTGTTCTTTTGATTATTGGACAAAAACGTGTTTGCTTTCGCTTGAAATTGAATTCGAAATTATACAACAGCTTTCTTTTTGTAATACATCAACATTAAGGAAGAAGAAAAGAAATACTTGCATTGTGCATGTGCATTTTGACAGTTTGCATGTCGATTTAGGAAAGTGCATCAGTGTGTGCTCTATGATCTGTTTGAAAAGATGATGTCTTTCTTTTCCTTCAGTAGTTAAGATTTTCATAAGTTGAAAGAATTGAAAAAGCTTGCTTATCATTCTTAGACTGCATTTAGGAGTTGTATCATACATCACGTGGTGATCCATAAAGGCAAACTACTAAGCAAGATCAACCTAAAACGAACTGAATTTACCTAACAACGCTTTGGAACATAACGAAACACAGTAGAGGTCTAGGTAGAGACGTGAACCGGCGTCGTTAAACATAGTGACTGTCGATCTCTACGAAGGTGGGTGATTCCTCCTGAGGGACGATAGCACTAATACGGACTTGTGCCCCCGCGTACCGTCGCGTATATTGGGGGACCCCTATAGGAACAAAGCCTTTATCCATAGGAAGCCATGTCGGCCGCCCTACTGATCGCGATGCAGTGAACACAGCATTCACGAAGATCGACCACTCGTACCGTAAAACGTATTCTGTGGTTTGGCGAAAGGTTTGGCACACCCTCTGCCTAGAACTCCAGAGTAGTTTCTTTTGGCCTTTTTCAAACTCTATAACTGAAAAAGTCCATCCGAGCATTTGTCACTTCGGGCTGGTTAATACATCGAAGGAGACTAGAGTCATCTTTAGCTTTTTCTCGACTCTTAAAACGTGAAAAAGCAAGTTATGTCTTAAAAAGCGTCTAAAATTAATTCAATTCGAAAACACATTTTACCCTGTGCATTGTTGGTTGATCAAGTAATCCGCAACCGTGGAAGAAAGTCAATCGATGAACTGTCGTTTGCGGAGGCGTACGAGTCAACCGTCTTTGTCTCCGGAATCGAAAACAACCCAGGCAAAGCGATCTCGTTCAACTGGTTCCAAATCTCCTGTCAAAGTTAGAACAAGTGTTCCGACGACATCTGAGGTTCCGGTTACTCCAAACATTTCTGGAAACCCCACCCCTATTGAAGAAGTTCAACAGCCCCAGAAGGACAGTAACACTGATCCTAGTCTGAGAGCGAATACTTGTGTTACTGAATCAGTTCCATCAGTGATCGGTTCAGAGAGTCTTGCTCCTCAAACAACTGTCGCTGTCAAAACAACCCCTTCTTCGGCACCAGAAATATTCTACGGACCTGACGGTCTTCCTCTTCCACCTGGTCTGATCGCAATAGAAGAAATTGTAGAAGATCCGCACGCAACTACTCCAACACATTTTGGAGCAGGGATCACTCTACTTCCTACTGCATCAGAAGCTAGCCTATCACCCAGAGAAGTTCCTGAAGAATCACTAGGCAATCTACTGGATAGACTCAAAATGTCTGAACAACTGTCAACATCTAGGACTGTGCCAAATGACACAGCGACAGCAGAACTCCCTGCAGTCATTCCGACAATGTTCGCCGGCATACCATCTGTCCCTAACTCTCAACAGCTGGGGGGGGTCCCTTCGGGGGCCATGACGACAGTATGGTCTGTTCCTGTCTGTTCTCCCGGGATAATACTCGGTAACTCCTATGTTGGAACTCAACAAATTGATCCTTTCGGAAATCAGTTTGGGCAATCCAGTCCCCGAGGTGTATTAAATCCTCTCGGTTCCGGACCACCACCGTATGGGGGGCAATATGCCTTTTCGTTACCCCCTCCGGGAGGTTACCCATACGGGAGTTCACAACCATATTCAGGTTATACTGGAATAACTACAAGTGGTTGGATACCTATGCTACCCCAGCAACCAAGAGTTGTGTATTCTATGCAACAACAAATGCCTGTGACGAACATCCCGACGACACCAGCGATTGTAACCGTGTCGCAAGTTCAAACGGTGCCTGTTGTATGTCAACCTCAGTTTCCTCAGGTTGTAATGCAACAGCCCCTTGACCCTGCGACTCAACCACAATCGCCGGCTGGCGGGGCGGCACAAGCACAAACGGGTACCATTACCCCTCATCTTGGTCCAGTGGTTAGTATAGCACAACAACCCATGGCATCACAACCATGGTTGGTGCAGTATCAACAACCGCAATTCCAGCAAGTGTACCAAGGTACCGAGCAGCAGATTTTTGCGAACAGTGGACAACCGTACATACAAAACGGTCTAAACCAGCCACTTTACAGTGGGGTAGTCCACCAACCGTATCAATCATACCAGCATCAAATACATTATGCCGGTATGCAAAGACCAACTGCTCAGGCAATCCCTTCGTATCCTGGGTACGCTTCACCTAACCTGAGTCAACAGCTGCCATTCGTAGCAACTTTGGAGTTACCCGATTTACATCGGTTGACAAACGATCCGATTGCTTATGCCCCTTGGTGGCCAGCAATTCCTCACAAACTTCCCTCGGACATTCCTAAATTCAATGGAAATCCAGGTGAAGACCCGTCGAATCACGTCATGACCTTTCATCTATGGTGTTCATCGAACACTCTGAACGATGATTCGATAAGACTTCGCCTCTTCCAGAGGACATTGACAGGTCCGGCGGCTAAATGGTATATAGAATTGCCGAGAGCCTCTTTCGACAATTTCAGCTCCTTAGCCATGACTTTCTTAACCCATTTTCAATTACCAATTAGGTATGAAACAGGAACCGAAATACTGACCAACTTCAAACAAACGACAGCTACTCACATATCTGATCATATACATGAGTGGCGTCGCCGACGTAGGATGGTGAAAACATACGTTCCTGATCAGCTATTAGCTGAATGGTTTATAAAGTCATTACTTCCGGCTATAACGGAAGATGTGGCCAAGGGGGGAGTCGTAACGGAGGAGCAAGTCATCGCTCGTGCTCAATATTTAGACTTAGTATATACTCAGTCTGGCACGCTCTACGACAAAATACCTGACGCCCCTAGACCTGAATTTTCAATTCCTCCCCCTCCTAAATCGAATATTGACCCTCATGTCGGAGATGGCGTGATTGGCACTGCAAGCACGAAGTCGAAAAAGGCTTCACCTCAGAAAGCCCGTAAGACTTCAGATCGAAATGCCCATGAAGACATTCTTGCTTCGGAAGTAAATGCCATATCAGCAGATAAAGGCAAAGAAACCAATCAACCAGGAAGCAAGAAGAAGCAAAACAAAGGGAAGAAGAAGCAACAGGATGATCCGTCACCTGAAAAAACTTCTTCGAGCTCTCCTGAGAAAGGGAAAAAGAAATGGTCCTGTATGATATGTGACGAAGATCACAAGACATTAGAGTGTCCGTACAAAGCTGAGCTCAAGAGATTCTTTAAAAGTCCAAAGAACCCAGCTGTGTTGACTGACCCATTTCCCAATCCAGGTCAAAATATGGTTGATAGTGGAAATGCTTCCCCGTCGCAAGTGCTGATGTTGTCGATCTCTAAGCAGCAAAATGATGCTTTGATTTCGACAAGGAACAAGGATTACGGGAATCCGCAACTGTCAAACGAAAAAGGTAAAGATCAACCTAGTAGTTCGACAACGACTTCGACAGAAGTTGTCCCACCCATAATGCCAGAATTAACGATAAAACCACCCAAGGGTGTAGTACACAAGTCGACGTTTAATCCTCGTGCCAGAGCGGCGCAGCATTATAACATAGTAGAAGATTTGGCTCAATCGCCATCCGCTATGTCGACTTTAGAAGTACTACAAAATTGTCCATCCCAAAGGCAGGCATTGTTATCGGCAATAGGGGGGGGTTGATCCTAAGGATTCCAATCTTGTGTCCTTTGATCACAAAGGGTATGACCCTCAGTTACCAGCTCAACTAGCTTTCCTTATTCAAGTGAAGGCCCTCAACAAAACTGTTCACAGAACAATTATTGACGAGGGGGCATCGACATGTATTATGTCGATGAGCTGCTGGAAAATGCTAGGGTCACCAACCTTGTCGAGATCTTCGACAACACTAAAAGCTTTCGACGGTAGGACATATACCCCTTACGGTATCCTAAGTAACTTGAAAGTTGAACTAGGTGGAAAAACAGTAGAGATTGATGTTGAAGTCATAGATGGAAATCTGGATTACAACATCCTACTGGGAAGACCATGGATTTATGCCATGGCAGCTGTCGTGTCGACTTATTTTAGGAAGATCGCTTTCCCGTTTGAAGGAGGGATTACGGTCGTCGACCAACAGAACTTCCTCCTTAATGGTTCACAAGTTACGGGAAGCATTCCCATGATCCATGAAAGCGATCATTCAATTCAAGATATAGGAGTAGGCCTATTGAAAGACCCCACGATGATGGGGACTTTCTCGCTACCAAATCATATGTACATAGGAAATGTACCATTGGTGGCTACCTGCAACATGATATCTTCCACGAAGGTCGCAAAAGACAAAGTCGTCATGGATCGGGCAATGGTCTTGCACCTGAGCCCAATCGAAATATTGTAGCAATCAATGTTTCAGGCATGGGACGCGAGCCCAAATCAATGCTCGTCAAGCGTTTGGGTAGACAGGTCAGGAGAATGTGGTACCCCTTTGGATCCTTGGTCACGAGTGCATGCAAGTGACGAAGGAATCCTACAGTCAATGTTGATTGAGGGCGCACCATGGGATGATAACCACCATCGTTCCCTTCCTCAGGAAGATACTCAAGGCGACCTATATCACCCTTCAGTATTTGAATTCCTAACAAATACTGTAAATACGGTGGATTCCGAGAGAAACCTATCCAATATAGAAGAGACTATAACCATAAATATCTCGACCAAAACAGACATTGTAGAGAATATTTATGTCGGCAAAGGTTGTTCCCCTTCAGAACAAGAAATATATAAAGCTCTTTTCCGCGAATTTAGAGATGTCTTTGCTTGGTCATATGATGAAATGCCAGGCATTGACTCGAGTATCGTTGAACATGAAATTAAGATGTATCCTGATGTCAAACCAGTAAGACAATGGCTTCGGCAGGTACACCCCAAGAAGGCCGCTGCCATTAAAGCAGAGGTGGAGAAGCTTCTCCATGCTGGTTTCATCTACCCGGTTCCTCTAACCGATTGGGTATCAAATATTGTCCCTGTTATGAAAAAACAAGGAACAATACGAGTGTGCGTCGATTATAGGGATGTAAATCAAGCTTGTCCAAAGGACAACTACCCTACACCCTTCATCGACCAGATAATTGATGAATGCGCCGGATGTGAAATCTTTTCGTTTATGGATGGATTTTCCAGGCATAATCAAATTAATATCCGCCCACAGGACCAGTCAAAGACTGCATTTATTTGTCCGTGGGGCACATTCGCTTATCGAAAATTACCCTTTGGTTTAAAGAACGCAGGGGCAACGTTTCAGAGAGCAATGAATTATGCTTTCCATGACATCAAGAACATCGTTCAACCTTATCTCGACGATCTTCCGGCTCATTCGCAAAAGCGGACTGATCATCCGCATCATTTAAGAGCGATATTTCTACGTTGCCGACACTACAAGATAAGACTCAATCCGCACAAATGTGTGTTTTGCGTCGGTTCTGGTCGTTTACTTGGCTTTATAGTCTCCAAGGATGGGATTCGTCTCGACCCTTGCAAGGTGCAGGCAATCATTAATTTGCCTCCACCTTCGAACTTGCTTCAGATTCAAAAACTCCAAGGGAAAGCAAACTTTCTGAGGAGGTTCATTCCGAATTATGCAGAACTTGCTAAAGGTTATACCCGTCTCTTAAAAGAGGATGTACCTTTCGTCTGGGACCAGGTTGCGCAAGCTTCCTTTGATGCTCTGAAAGAAGCGCTAGAAAAAGCATCATTAATGTACGCCCCGGACTATCAAAGAGACTTCAACCTGTATCTGGCTGCAGCAGATACGACCATTGCAATGGTGTTAGTTCAAGAAGTCGAAGGAATTGAACACCCTATATATTATTTAAGTAAAAACTTAAATGATACAGAAAGTAAATATTCTCATGTTGAAAAGCCAGCACTTACTGCTGTTCAAGCGATACAAAGATTTCGGCATTATGTCCTCTTCAGGAAGACCACCGTATTGTCAGATTGCAACCCCATGACTTATATACTGTTGCGACAGTTGCTTGGGGGCAAATATTCAAAGTGGATAGCTATCCTTCAAGAGTTTGATCTGGAATTTGTGAAATCCAAATCAAAGAAAGCTTTAGTTTTCGCAGAATTGTTATGCGATCTCCCATCATCGTCCAACGATGAAACGTCCAAAGAATCGATCGTGGACGAGAGTTTGTTTCTGATATCAGCAAGTGATGAGTGGTATGGAGATATAATAGTTTATCTCCAAACCCAAAAGTTTCGGCCAGACACCTCTCACTCAGGACAAAAACGCATTCGATACCAAGCAAAAGACTACATGATCTTCGGTGATACGCTTTACCGTCGTGGTGTCGACACGGTGCTGAGAAGGTGTCTAACCCTTGAGGAGGCCGAAAAAGCCCTGAACGAATGTCATTCAGGCACCTGTGGGGGGCATCAATCTGGATATGCTACAGCACAAAGAATCTTACGAGCAGGATACTTCTGGCCAACCATGTTCAAAGATTGCATAACCGCAGTTAGAAGTTGCCATGCATGTCAGATTTTTGATAGCAAAACCAGAAGACCCCCCACTCCTTTATAGCCAATAATAGCTGTGGGGCCTTTCGCCAAGTGGGGCATCGATTTCAAGCAATGTAACCCCACCTCGACCAGGGGGCATGGGTATATTATAGTCGCAGTTGACTATTTTACCAAATGGGCCGAGGCGATGCCTACATTGGATAACACTGGTGAAACAACAGCCCTATTCCTTTTTAATCATGTGGTCACTAGATTCGGCATACCGCAGGCCATAGTAACAGATCATGGATCGCATTTTCGCAATCACATGATGGTTGAATTAACTGCCAAACTAGGATTGTCTCACGACAGCTCTATTCCGTACTATCCGCAAGCTAACGGACAAGTTGAAGCGATCAACAAGGTCCTGAAGCGCATGCTGCAAAGGATGGTGGGAGTTCACAAAAGAAGATGGCATTTGATCCTGTACTCGGCTTTGTGGGCCTACCGAACGTCGGTAAGCAATTCCACTGGGTTCACACCGTTTCAACTGGTATATGGCCTAGAAGCAATCCTACCGATCCAGTGTGAAATTTCGTCCCTTAAACTCCCAATTGATCTCCTCCCCAGAACCTCAGAAGAAGAAGCTCGTTTCTTGGAGTTAATCCAGTTGGATGAAACCCGTCGTGATGTCGCCTTGGCCAACGAAGCCCATAAGAAACAATTCAAAGCGCAGTTCGACAAAAATGTCAAACCCCGTGTCTTTTCGGAAGGTGATTTGGTCTTGCTTTATGACCAAGAATCCGATAAATTGGGAGCTGGGAAATTCAAGTCCTTATGGATGGGCCCTTATATTGTTAAAAGTGTGTTAGCAAAAGGTGCCTACGAGTTGGTATATTATGACGGAATTCCACTGGCGCAACCCCGTAACGGGTTGTACCTTAAGCGTTACTATGCCTACTAGTTACCTGTATGCTTTTGTTACATTTTTGTTTTCGCTAAGGAGTTTGTTCCGGTTTAAGTAATCCACTTTTCAAACTTATTGCAGATGTCAAATCCATTGGAACCGTGGGTTGGATATGCTGACGGAGCGAGTCGTAGTTCGAGGAACCTATCCTCTGCAGCGTGGGCCATTTTTGACCCAAGCGGCGAGTTAGTGAGTTTTAGGGGGGTATGTATTGGTCAATCAACAAATAATATCGCTGAGCATAGCGTGTTGATAGAGCTCCTCTCTGATGCCATCACACATGGCATACGCCGGCTAGTCGTCAGGCTAGACTCACAGCTCGTGGTACTACAGCTCAATGGTACCTACTCTGTCCGAAATCCAGCTATTTATCACAAGTTCCTAAGAGTTAAAATCTTGGAAAGACAGTTTGATTTTATCCAATATCAACACATTTCCAGAAACTTAAACACATTAACCGACTCATTAGCAAACTATGTGTTAGATAGACATTTGCAAAATTGATAAAAAGAGAAGCATCATCGATGTTTCATACATGGATCACATAAAAACTGGAATAAACCCCGAAAATCAAAAATATATATAACTGTTTACGGTTTACATATAATGTTCTGTAACCAAGACAAAATCGGTCATACGACCCCAAAACTCAAAAATGGCTGGGGGGCACCCTAGCCTAGTGATGCTCATGATAACATGCCACGGCCTGTGCGATCATGCGCAGAAGACGAGGCCATCGTCTAGGAACACCGGCAGTATGTCGCTGCAATCGCAGAGGCAACTCGTCAATCCGTACATCCGGAATCCCAAGGGTAAGACCCTCGACCTGTTCCTGCACAGCTGCAAGAGTCTCGGCCAAGTCAAGGTCACGGAGAATAGCTCTCCCTGGAGCCTCCCCTGCTGGGGCAGCGGCCGGAGCTCTCGGACGAACTGTTGGACGGACGGGACCAACATCTGCATGCACACATGAGTTTGATTAGAGTCTTGATAGAGTAAAGCACAAGGACATTATAAATAAAAAACAGTAAACAGTGATAAGGTCAAAATATTTACCAAGATCACCCCACTGCTCGCCATCCGGTAGTACCAAATCTGGATCACCTCGGAAATCCATGCCAATATATGGATACTCGGAAAAAGCCATATCCTGCCGCTCGAACCACCTAAAGAAGGCATCAGTAAAAGTAATCTGAGATTGACCTGCATGTCTAGCCATGTGGTCGACCCACCTCTGCATGCGTGGCTCAGTAGGAGATGGCAAGTCGAGAACAATGTACTGAGGTTGCATCAGGGGTATCTTCTCCAAAGCGAAGGCAGTCAAAACTGAACCGAAGCCAAAATTCTTCAGTTTCCCGTCCTTTACTTTAGTCAACTGGTTTTTCATCTGAACCAGTACTGCATCACACCAGTTAAAAACTTTCGGCTGAAGACACTCCAGGGCGTGCTGCACATAAGACCTGTTGGCAACATGAGGGGATACGCTGCCGGCCATCCTACAAATCGTGTATAGAATGGACCTGAGAGACCTGTCAGTGATATAACGGATAGAAACCTTGCCATCTCTGCTCGGCTGGGATCCCTCCCTACAATACTGATGGATATAATATTTCACAGAATCGCTCCCTCGGGCCGAACCAGACAAGGAAATGGGGGCACCCCGCCTTGACAACCCAGTCAAGAAGTAAATGTCCACTATGGTCAAAGGGATGGGCTTGCCCCTAATCTGGAACACTTGGTTAACATGATCCCAAGCATCAAGCAAGTACTGCAGTAAACGTATCTGTGCCCTCATGCTAGATATACGGAAGAATTTTAGCAAGCCACAGTTCCGCAACGCGCTCACGGTAACAGGATCATGGAGGGCAATCATGTCCTCCTCTTCATGCTCTCGTTCTCACCACGTAAGAGTCATTCTGCTCCAATAAACTCTGCAAAACAAACAAGAGGAGGAGTAAGATCCCTGACTCGGTAAAGAAAATGGCAAAATTCTCATGAAAAAGTATGCAACCAAAAAGTTTTCTGCGCCCAACGCAGGTGGGGAAGGGTATCACCTGCGTCGGGAGGCAAACTGCCTTTGAAAATGAAAACCCCCAACGCAGGTTTCGATATGGGGCACCTGCGCTGATGGTAGAGCGCCCTAGAGAAACCCCAGGGGCTCATGGGGGCAGGAAAACAAGCATAAAACTGAGAAATAAGACCATGAAAAGATAGAGCTAGGGTTTAGCTCCTACCTGGTGGAAACGGCACTGAAAATCGTCCACAAAATCTCCCGAAATCAGCTGGTAAAAAATCGAGAGGAAGAGGCACCTCCAAAGCTCCAACAAACCAAATGCACATGAAATGGTAAAATGAGAGGTAAAAACATCTTTTTAATTGCTTTTTACATAGTTCAAAGTGAAATATTAGTATTTTTACTCCATGTTATCCGTTTCTAACAAGTTTGTTGCAGCAATTGATGAAACAGTACTATCTCTGGAAAAGAAAAACTAGTCATGGTAAAATATGAATTTGACCTTATCAAACGAGCAGTTTTGGCAAAGTTCATGCTCGTTAAAAAATAAACGCAAACACGAGCAGTTTTGGCATAGTTCATGCTCGTTAAAAAATAAACGCAAAACCGAGCAGTTTTAACGCGGACTTCATGCTCGTTAAAAAATAAACATAAGCATGTGAGCAAGCTTCCCCCAGAGTTCAAGCTCATCAAGAAAAAATGAACCGGTAAATAACCATTTGAGACCGTAAATTCATCAGCCATAAAAGCCTTGGTTGCGTTTGTGCACCGTCACCTCCACTTTTCATTTGGCCGATCATTCACATCCACTTGATTGTTTACCTATTTTGAGGAACAGCTGCGAAGAGTGTTTTCACTTAGCCATCCTTGTAATACTGCCATGATTGGAAAATTCCAACCTGTACCTAGAATCTGCTGCTATCCCTGTTTATCACTCGTTCCTCAAAATACGAGTCTTCTTTGAGCTCTTTTCACTGACTCGTAAAATATGAAAAGTTTGCCGAGTTTTGGCCTTCCAGCTCGTTAAAAGGACCGGAAGAGCTATCCCTCCTCTAGATTTTAATCTTTTTGGACCTGAGGGATTATTGCACAAAAATATCGAGCGCTTGTCTAGTTCGGCTCGATAAAGATATCGAACATTCATCCCTTCTGTATTGTTTTATACTTTTTCGGGCTTAAGGGATTAGATGACGAAAAAGGACCCCTGGAGTCCACTTTATGTACCCTTTTCAGACTCTCTAAAGATGAAAAGGACCGAGTTGTCTTTGTCGCTGGGCTCGTTAAAAACATTAAATAGCGACAAACTTGTCTTTAGACGAGAACGAGTTTCCCTATCGCTAGGCTCGTTAAAACATAGCGATGGGCTTGCCCGAAGGGCAGGTTATAGAACAAGCATATGTTATCCTCCTCAAGCTTGACAAAAATAAAGAGGTACTGGTCAGAGATGACTGGGGAAAAATTGGGAGAACCTCAAAGCTTAATGGTAGCAAGTCGCTCTTGAACATGACACTTTTGCCTCCGTAAATATCAGGTTGGGTTATTATCATTCACCGGTCCCTTCACCATGGTCTCGCCATACCATCCATACATGGGGTAATGCTACCAATCCATCACATCAGTGTCGTTATATGTTCAAGAGATGTCATTCAGAAAGTGTCAACCGGGTCCCATCCACTACCATACATCATCTTTCATCCTTCCATGACCGCCACCCTGAATCATATTTCACAGATCGTTTTCACCATCATCACTAGCTCCGTTCCGTGTCACTGATGTGGGATTCATTAAGGCCCTCCTTTGACGGATCACTTCTTGTCGACATCAGCTCATTATCCAAGAAGTTGATCTAGGAACACCCCCTCAGTACTTTGAAGCTTGCATGCCTCAATGGCAAGTTTCTCACTTCCGGCGATAGGTATACATTAATGACCTTCGACCGGGAGACTTTGCGTGGTGTTCGACGTCAGATCCTATATTCACGCCACGTGAATTGTGCTGCAGTACCTTGAGGGTCATCATCATTATCGGTGATTCCTCTCGCGCTTGTTAACAGTTTACATTATTGACTGGTAATCAAGCGTTGTCTTTCCATGTTCGACTTCAAGAAATTCTCACATGGATCGACTTGTACTAGAGTGAAAATCGGACAAGTTTGAAGACCCCGGATCTAGTTTCATCCATCCGGGCTGCGATATATATTTAGGAGATAAAAACATAGACATGTGCAGCAGATGATCATCCTACAAAAAGGATGATAATTAAAAGCAGAGAATTATCAGTCTATTATCAGACGATCGTCTGTTTATGTACAGCAAATGTATTTATAAAGCTGAGCATGGGAAATGCCCGCATCAGCTAGATCATGAAAAGAAAGTATGAAAAGATAATGTATTGTATTGTATTTTGTTACAGGTCACCTCTCGATGATTGAATGAACTTCGGATCCTCCTAATAAAGCATTTCACCCGATAAACGACCTCATACTTTAGGGGGCAACTGTTATAGACATTTTTGTGCCTTACAGCATAGAGCATGAAATGTCAATAATCTAAGGGATCCAAAGTCCCTAAACATGTTGTTCCTACCCCTAGAGGAACAAGGTCAGCAAACCACAGCACTTCAGATCAGTTCTCCACTGAAAAACACTCAAAAACAGGTCAATTTTGGATCAAAGCAGCTGCTCCACTAAGCATCTGCGCTGAATGTCAAAAGCTCTATGGTGTACCTGCGCTGCATAGCAAGTGCAACAAAGGCTACCTGCGCTGGGCGTACTTTGACATGTGGAGGAATCTTTTCTCAATGTGCCAGTGCCCAGGAAGCTTCCAAAATGACACTTGGATCAGAAGATTCGCCTAATGATGAGTTAAGAGCTTCTAAAACTCCAAATGGAAGGTAGAAACTCCGAGTGGACTCAAGGACTGAAGAACAACTCGAGTTGAAGAGGACAACAAGTCACACATCAAGCTGACTTATCTTCACTCCAAAACTCTATATAAGGATCTCATCCCATGGGATCAGGAGGGGAATTTTGTGCAAAGAATTGCTGTTGGTTTACAGTTGAGAGTATTGGGTGATTGCTTGAGGGAGGTGAAGAGGAGATTTCTTTCCGTCGGGAAGGTGATGCTGGATTGGACCTCTCATGGTTGTATCACCGCCTGAACCTTACTTTCTTCCATTAATAAAGCATTTGAGGTTCTTCTATTCACATGTGTTTCAATGATGTGTTGTCTTACTTGCGTATTTGATTTATGCTAATCCTTAAATCAATTATGAATGCATGCTTCTTGTAGTTTCCCTTTCTCGTCTTGTTTGCAGGATCTTATGTAGCTGGGCCCGTGAGAAGACTTGGAGCTGGGAGCAAGCGGTAAAGAGAGAAGATTGGATCGACCATTTGCGCAAGACATCGGTAAGTGGATCTCTTCCTTTCCTCTTTTGCATGTCATAAAGAAGTAATCTTAGATAGCTTTGCTTCGGCTGTTGCTAAGGAACTATCACCCTTAGAGTGGGATAGGGTCATTCCGTGTTGGATACTTTTCCCCACAACAGCGGGTTGTGGGGGACATAATCCAACTCTGGATTCAATGCCCATAACGACCAGAACCTCCAGCTCATCCACGCATGCTTATGACGTGTTATTGAACCTTAATTACGCATGACAGTTAGTTTATTTTTCAGTTTTAGCTGTACGCATTAGGCCATCTTTCATATGCCTATAAAAACTAGCGTTTTCATACGCTTATGGTTACTTTTTAGTTGTTGTGTTTTATGAACTCGTTATCATTTTAGTGCATTCCAAAACTCTGTTTTAATAGTGCTGTTCTAGCACTCTTGACTGTAATTTTCTGCACATGGAGTAATAGAAGCAGTGTTGTTCTGAAGTTTTCAATACCTTGAGTCTTCTTTGGGTTATATGAATGGAGGGCCCCTGTTCATGTTAGCCTTGTATAGTATTTTATGTTCAACATTTCCTTATTTCCATTCAGCATTTCCTTTTCTTGACACATGTACAACGTAATTTACTTTCATGTTATTTCATTTCCAGCCTTTATTTTAAGCTGATCAGCATTGTTCTTTTACAGGTTTTTAACCCGGGATTGCTTGTGTGTTTGTGTATTTGCTTTATATCTAGTGGTAGTTTCAGTTGACAGATTCAAAGTTGCTGCCTTTACTTTATTTTCATAGCTGATTTTTAGTTTTATTTCTCAAATCTGTCTGCTAACATATGAATGGTCTCTTTATTATAAATTGTCTATCTTTTAGAGATCAGAATACTAATAACTTGCAGCTGGCGTTGGGTACTTTTTAGACTAATCTTTAACTACTTTCTAATCATGCTTTACACAGTACTATGTGTTAGAGGTAGAGAGTTAGAAAGAGCAAAACATTATAACTAGTCTTTAAAGTAGATTTTTCTCATTTTTTATCATTTCTGAGACTTATCTTTAGCTACTTCCTAATCGTGTCTTACACAGTACTATGTGTTAGAGGCAGAGAGTTAGGAAGAGATAAACATTATCATTGGTCTTTTAAGTGATTTTCTTACCTTTTATTTGCAGCAGCATGAATGGTGTCTAATGCCATTAGAAAGTGGTTCTTTGCTTTCAGTTCATTTTAATTTATTTATTTCCTTCAAGCTTTTCCTTTTCAGCAAGTAGTTAGAAACCACTAATCACACACTCTCACTCATCTAGAACTCACCTTACACACACCATCACTCATCTGTTTATAAATACATCACTCCATCTTAGGAAGATAAATTAACCACAAACAACACCCAAACGAAAAAAAGCTCTAAGAGGTTGCTTAAGTACATATAGTACACCTTCACTTCATCAGCTTACGAGCCCCGGGTTGACAATTAATGACATCAATTTAGGAACACTAAATTGACTAAACAGGAACCCATAAAATATCCTAATGAAGTATGACCTTGACAGAGCAATAAAGGCAGAGGACCATCTAAAGAACTTCTACCTACATCTACAAACACTTGAGGTACGCTATGATGATGTTGTGTGTAAATTATTTCCATGTGCCTTATATGGTAGAGTAACTATGTGGTATCATAGTCTTCCTCTAAATTCCATCAAGAACTGGAGGGGGTTTAAAAAAATTTTGCTTGAGGAATTTGTTGATGATAAGACTCCTACCATGATATTGAGAGAGTTGAGCAATCTCAAGATGGAGAAAAGGGAAAATGTGAAATATTTTAATCAGAGGTTTAACCACATTATGAATATGTTCTCAAAAAACAAGAAACCTCATGACTCCATCACCATCGATTATTACACTTATGCCTTGTTGACTAGCATTGCGCAGTTTGTAAAGAGAACTGCGAAACAAACATTGGCCAAAAATAATGAAGAGGAAATCATGGTTGAAAAGAAATTTCACATGATTGGAGTCATTCAGATGATGAACCATCTAAAGACTCCAAGGACACATGTAAAAGGTCTCAAGCATCTATAAGTAAGGCCAAATAGAAAGAAATTATTGATCTTGAGAGCTTGACCCGTACTATCAAGACTTTGTCAAATGAGTTGGAAGAACTGAAGCAAAGGACAAGCAAGACCATAGTGAGAAGAAATCATCCTAAGTTCAATATGTTTAGAAGGACTACAACGTATAGAAGTAGATGCAACCACCCTGCTAATTTTGCGCAAAGATGCAATGTTGTATTGAATATTGAAAACATAGGCACATATCAACATTATTCATATCATCAAGAATATCATTCCAAGAAAACATGCCCACAGTGGGATTGAGCCATGAGAATTCTTGCTACACATCGTTTTGATGCAGTAATAGTTGAGGAGTAGACTGAAGCTATAGAAGAAAATCCATAAGATGTTGCAACCGAAGAGACTATGAATGTGGATCACGCAGTAAACATGTTCAATTGCATACTCACAGCCCAAAGAAGTACTACCGAAGAACAATATCCGAGTGATGGTCCAGCCCAGAACTAGACCAACCGGTACAATTTGAGAAGCCAAGGGCCAACTAGTACACCAGAGTCAACGAAGAAGAAAATCAAAGAAAATTTGTTAAGAAAGATCAGTCCATCCGTCAACTCAGCACAAAATAGTAAGAGCAAGTCTGGTAACCCAACTACAATGAAAAGTGCTTTCGTAAGTAGTAAGAATAAGACGAACATTCCGGAAGTCATAAACCAAGCTATGTCCCTAGACAATTCGGTAATACTTCCTGTTGTAGATGACAACATAGTTGAAGACATGAAGAAGGTTCATGCAAACATTTCAATGTTTGAACTAACAAAGATCACTAGCCAGCGGGACATCCTCTTACATGCACTTGGGTAGTCCATCACAAGTAATGATGATTCTTCTTACAAGGGATCTGGTACATCTTCTGGTTCCCTCAAATCTGTACTTAATTCTTTAACAATGGATGAAAATACACTTCACCCCACTTTTCTGTTAACTTTTGAAATCTTCAATTTCAATGTACACAATTTCTTTGTTGATTCCGATCATCGATGAACCTAATTCGATTATCTGTCGCCAAGAAAATCAACACAAAACGGGACAAAATAGATGCATAAATTATTCAGATGGAAATACCTCATGTCCATGAAATTGGTGAACTCAAAGATGTGATCATCTGTTTATCATCTAATGAGCAAGTCCACCAATGTATCAACATAGTTATTGTGGACATTTCGAAAGCATATGGAGTGTTTTTCAGCAAAGACTAGTCCAACAAGCTACAAGGGTACTTTGCTACAGACTGGTCACATTTAGGGTTTCCATAAAAGGGAAAAATAATCAATTCTGGGTAAATTCAGAGATATACATGAAACATACTATCACTCCCTTCAATGGACATACTGGATCGGTGGCTTTCGTAGAACTTATCTTCAGAAATTGCTTCCTAGAAACCCAACTGCGGTTCTATCTTGCACAACCATCCCCAGTCCAACCAAATACATAGTTGGAGCTCCTTCCTAGTCCAACTGGTGAAAATGACATTTGTACAATTAGTAATAGTAATAATAGTACTAGTATAATCCTCAGTCCTTGTACATATGATATGTGGACTTTGTACTTTGATGGTTCCCAAATGCAAGAGGGATCTAGAGCCAGTTGTGTTTTAATAGACCGACTATAGAGAAATCATTTTATCTCTAGCCGCTTGGAATTTGAGTGCACAAACAACACTGTAGAATATGAAGCACTCATCTTGGGCTTGAAATAGCCATTGAACTCAACGTTGCCATACTAAAATCAGTAGGTGACTCAAAAATTGTGGTGCAACAGGTATGCAATACCATACATTGTGTGTCACCTCATATTAGAAGTTATCAATAAGAGGTATGACATCTGATTTCACATTTCCAAGCTTTTAATATCATTTATGTTCCAAGAATGTGTAACATAGCTGCAATGCATTAGAAAATGTCGTTTTTAGGTTTTCACTGTTAAGGGCTAGTTTTTCTGTTGAAATTATTTATAATCCATCTATCCTCGATAACATCACTAATTTACGCATTTCTGATGATGACCAGCAGATATTGTGCTTCATGGCGAACACTAATGTGTTCAAAGATGTAGGGATAGATGAGGACGATGAGGAGAAGTCATTGCAGGATGCAACCAGTGCAAGTAAATGAAATATCATCCCAAAGGTTGTGGTATCGTTGGAAAAGTTGTATGACCTTCACAATGGCTTATGAGGACCTTTTAATGCTAAAACCAACAATTCCACATTGTTGCAAGAGCATATTAACTTGTGAAAAAAAAAGATCTAAAGTACATCAATATTGGTACTCACTATACACCACAACAGAGGCAAGCCTTTATCTACCTATTCAACCAGTACCACGATGTGTTCGCATGGACGTATGATGAGATTAAAACTTATGACATATGAATCATCTAGTATGTGATACCAATAAAATAAGGGGCCAAGCCATTCCAACCAAAATTGAGAAAATTACATCCAATGCTTGACCCTCTTTTTCAGAAAGAGTTAAGGAAGCTATTGGATGCTCATATCATATACAGAGTGCAACATTCAACTTGGGTGTCAAATTTGGTCCCAGTAACAAAAAAGTCTAGGGAAATCCGCTTGTGTGTCGATTTCCAAAACGTCAATCTTGCCTCAGACAAGGAAAAAACCTCGTGTTTTCCATGAAACAAATACTACAAATAGTATTGGGGTCAGAAATGTTTTTTTTTCTTTTTCTAGACGATTACTCAAGATACAACTAGGTTCTAGTTTTAGAGCTTGACAGACTTAAGACCACATTCCACACGATGTGGGTCAGATTCACATTTAGGCAAGTGTCAATTGGGTTAATCAATGCTGGTGCGCCATTTCAATGTGCTATGGACATCGCTTTCCGTAGGCTAATTGGGCAGAGCATAGTGGTTTATCTTGGCAACATAATAGTATTTTCCAAATAGAGGTCAGACCACATATGCCACTTAAAAAAAGAATTCAAGCAATGTCGCAAGTACGAGATATCTTTAAATCCAAAGAAAAGTATCTTCGTAGTGTCCAATGGTAATCTCTTGGGCCACATTATTGCCAAAAGTGGGATTAAGGTAGACCTATATAGGGTCAAAGAAATCATGCAGATTCCTTTCCCAGTGAATAATAAGGCCATGCAGTCCTTGTTGGGGAAAATCAATTTTCTCTGCATGTTCATCTCTAACTATGCTCAGATTGTTCAGATGAGACAGAAAATAGTGAAGAAAGATGCAATTTATAAATGAGATAAAAGGGAAAAGGAGGCATTTTCCCGTATTAAACAGGTTATCAAAGAAGCACCCACATTGTACAACCCATAATTCAATAAAGATTGTTTGATCTAAACCTTTGCTTCTTACACTTATCTCAATGTTATACTCACCCAAAAGGATGATCTAAACAATGAGAAACCTATTTATTTCATGAGCACGAGTCTACAAGGACCAGAACTTAACTACCACACTCTGGATAAATAAGATTATGTAGTATACAAGGTGGTAAAGCACTTTCAACCCTATCTAATGAAAAATCATTTTATTATCTTTTTTTCACACCTAATATTCATATCATTACTCATTCAACAAGAGATTGGTGAAAGGAGAGCGAACTAGATGACTGGATTGCAATAATGTGATCTAGAGATCAAGTCAGTTCACACAATCAAGGGCCATGGTCTTTGTCGACTAGAGGTTGAAGCAATGAATGCAAGAGAAAAATAAGAAGAAGATATTTCAGTATGGGAGCAAGAAATTGAGATGTACAATGTTGAGCGAGTCTGCCCCACTACTAGCACAAACTCTATGTATGCTGATGTGTGCCAATATCTTGAGCACAACACCGCACCCTCCCACTTTTTCACATGGAAGAAGAGGGCACTTAGAGTTAAATCATTATCCTAGCAGTTGGTGCATGGGGTGCTTTTTATAAAGCACCACAACAGAGTACTGCTCAGGAGTTTGGAAGCACATGATTTAGAAAAGGTGTTGCATGATCTACATGACAGACCATCTGGGGCACACTTTGTCAGCAACAAAACAACGCATAAGGTCAAGCGAGACAAATTTTATTGGCCTAACTTATTCATAGATGCTTATACTTACGCCCGCAAGTGCTTGGTATGTTAGAGGTGTGCCGCCAGAAACAAGAAGTAAACCACCCCATTGCAGCCCATTCCAGTAGAAGAACCTTTTCAACAGTTGGGCTGGGATATTATTGGAGAAATATTTCCGTATTCATCAAATAAACATTGCTATATCCTTACTGCCACAGATTACTTCACATGGTGGATAGAAGTAGTTCCACTCAAATAGGTGAATGATTAGAAAGTCATAAATTTCCTTCAGCAGAATGTCATTTCGAAGTTCAACATTCCTACTTCACTTGTTTTTTATAATGTAACACACTTCTCATTGCTAAGACTTTATGATTTTTCATTCGAAAAATGGTATTATATTAAAACATTCAGCTAATTATTATTTGTAGGGGAATGGTATTTCTAAATCCATAAATAAGAACCTAATTCACATTATCAAAAGACCATATTCTCTCAGTAGCGAAATTGGCGCTCCGCTTTGGTAAATGATTTATGGGTTGACCAAGTCATGCCGAAGCCTTCCCTGAATACCTCCACTTACTTCTTGGTATATCGAAAATAATCCATCCTCCTATCATACATCTACTTGCCTACTCTCCAACTCCCACAAGAATCCCAAGGCAGGTCATGTTAGTTAGTGTAGCATAGGATGGACATCCTTCACAAGGTATAGGAAGAAAGGTTAAAAGCGAAACAAATTTTTTCACTTCATCAAAATCGTATTAAGAGGTAGTTCGACAGGAAGTCTACATGGTAAAACATCTTTAGTGTGGGTGACTTAGTCTTGAAGTGGGATAAATCCTAGAGGAAAAAGGAAAACACACTAAGTTTCAGTCCCTATGGATTGGACCATTCACAATACATGAAAGGCTTGGCTAGCACACTTATTCTTCAATAACTTGACAGGAAGATTGACTCTCTCCCTATCAATGGCTAAGACTTAAAACATTACTTCCAATGAAAATCTAGGGTTGTGCCCTACACTGCGTAATAGTCTTTTCTTTCTTATTTTCTTGAGTTTTGTTTTGTTTTCATCATGTCAATAAGTTTTGTACATATACACGTTGTAGCTTCTTAGTATGTGTGTGGAAGAACTCTAAAGAGTCATGTGACATTTCAACCTTTGGCTAACCTTTTGCCCATCTTCCTTGTGTTGTTATATCTCTTGGCCGATGAAGTTCCGATGGAAAATATGATCAATTCGTAAGGATAGTTTTGGTCCAACCATGAACCCATGTCTATTCTAGAAACCTCATGCCTACACTCGGTCTTTATGTTTCAGTGTTTTCATGATTATCCAATCATTAGAAGCGAAGAAGGGGAAAAATATAAATGAGAAAACCTAAATCATAGGTCTTTATATGCTTCTATGAAGGAACAACCTCTTATGCTCTCAATAAGTCAGGATCCCTCTTCCACCCCAAAATAAATAAGGTTCGATGCACAGTTCTCTATAGAATAAATAAATAAATGCAGAAGAAGAGAAAGGATTCCTACGTAGAGAGGTGAAGCAAGAAACTCTGCTAGGGTACTTTCCAAGCTCACTGATAGAGGATAAATGTTTTTTTTATCTTGCATGACTCTGTCAGGGTATTGTCTAGGCCTGCTGGTAGTGGAGCAACAAGAGAGATGAAAAATTGTACTTTGAAAATATTAAGCTCACGAACTACACTACCCTTCCTGACTCGAAACATTGTGATATTTCTAAATCTTATGTAGTTTTCAACCGAGAAGGCATAAAGGGGACCATGTCTATTGATGGGGTAAGTAGGAAGACCAAAGTAATCTACACGATGAATAAATACTCCCTGAATAACCAAGGCCTTGCACATAGATAGAGAAGCCGGAATTCAACCAGTGTGACCCAAAGTGTTGTAGCTACTACAACACCCTCAAAAATTTTGGCTTACACTCAATTTCAGAGCCTCCCTTGGTCTTGTACATTGTTTTCGTAAACACCGAACCTTATTTCATAAGATTTCTTGATGTTTTTTCTTCCCCTTTGCATGTTGGGTAAACTGTTGTCTTTTGGCATGTTTGGCTATCACGCCATGTGTACAAGCCTATTATGATGGTTTCAAGGGTCTATATTTATGTATATGAGTTGTTCTAACTATGCAAACATTTGTCGCACTCATTCACAAGGTTTTGAACTTTGTTGCACAAGTGTCATCACGGTTGTCCCAAAGTCTATCTTAAGTCTTTCACTTGTCGTAACTTGCCATAAATATGTCACATAGAGGGAAATTCTTTGTTCATGTGTTCGAATGATCTACATTTTCATTTCTTCAAAGTATTCTAAGTGTGTGATCACTGTCAAAGTTCATCACCGATCACACCAATCCAACACTTAGCCATTTTTTAAAAAACTTCTCGATCAAGCAATATAGCTTCATTGGCCCTCTCCTGAGCTATGCAATATGCAGTATCAGTCCTATATATGTGACCTTGCTACTTGGCACTACATAATGTGTAGTTAATGCCTCCCATGACTACTTCACTGTGAATTTTCTATACCCAAGCCCCAACCTTGACCTTTATAATTGCGCAATCATGTCCCCTAGCCAGCTTAAACTGCATACATCACATCTTCAAGCCTCAAGCTAATCCATTGATCCCTTGAACTGTGTAGCTGTGTAGTAGTCCAACTTATTTGACTCCCAGAACTACACAGTTAGCTCTCCTAGTGCTCATTCCCTTGGTTTGTGCCATTGGCTCTATAAATTACGTAATCTTGTCCCTTAGACCTACCTGAACTACGTACTACATAGTCTGAAGGCTCAATATTTTCCCATGGATGTTAGAACTACACACTGTGCAGTCACTGAGTTGCTCTTCCCATCCTATCACTTTTTTCTGGGCTCATTTAGTTGATTAGAATGCATCGTCTTAGACTCGAGGTTTTTCAGATTAATGTCCTCTCATCATGAGTGAATTGTAGGAACAGGTACCTTATCATGTCATGAGAAGAAAATGGATAAGGAGGAGAAGGAGGGAAGCATGCTTAAGGAATATCTTGTAGCTGATCGATCAAGAGAAAGCAAAGGGACACTAGTTTGTGACGACTATCCAAGACTTGAGGTCATTGAAGATTCCTTATCACCAAGCCATGTGAAGGTGAAAAGAAACATCTTCAAGAAGACATCCAACACTAAGTAGCAACAGTGGCTTGACATTGCCACATCATCAAGTAGTCAATATCAATAGTGACATGTCATGAGTGGTCATATGCCACATCACTATTGTGGATCATGTATATTGTATTTAAAATATATTGTAAAGTGGAAGTCCAAAGGACACACATGGAATGTAAAGTGTCATGTAAGTTGAAAATTCATAGGAAGTAAAATAATCATGATGGAACTCAAAGAGTCAACCATGGTTATATGTACTCCCTCATTGTATGAGCAAGGGACTTTTCACCTTGGCTCCTCTCGCAAGGCATTAGAGAGATAAGCTATTTCCTTGAGGAGAAAGGAGTGGCTCCAATGCTCCACTACTCGAGCTAGTGATGTACATTATAAACATGTTTCTTGGAACTTTTACTTAATAACAAAATCCTTCAGGCCAACACATTCTTCATGCATGGATTATGAATGTTTGTAGGACTATTCTCTGGAGGTTTTTATTTCATGTTTTCCTTCACATGTGCTAAGATAGTTGAACTATTTTGGTTGTTTTAGTAATTATCTTATTGAGAATGTGTTGTAATGGTTGTTATTTTTGTCCCATGCTTGCGGTCTATTCTGCAGGATATTAGATAGATCTTTCTACATTGTTGGTTGTAACAACTATCACATCCTCTTTGGACTATTTCACTGGATGTTGGATGAATCCTTCTGGCTCATGTGTGTCTCTTCTTGGGTGGTATTACTACCTCTCACTTAGAAGCTCACTTTTATCCCTCTCTCCATAGTAGAAGAACCTTCACAAATTTACAACTAAACACTCACCAGGCACACCTTCTTGTTTTTCGAAGACAACATTGCATCCCTTTCTCTTTCTGACAATTAGAGCCAAGGAAAATCTTTAAGGATTCAAAAACTAGGCCTTTATACTAGATGGGACTCCTCTACCAAATGACGTGAGATCTAATTGGGACTTCGCATTGGGGAGATCCCATGAATATTGGTGGGTACAACACCATCTACATGCATTCAGAACCTTCAAAGCATAGTCACCTAACCCTTGTTTCTTATGCTGATGCACTACATTGGGATTTTAGCAATTCTTCCTTGTATAGCACATGGAGCATTTATTATGACTCTCTGCAAGAAAAAAACTATGCAATACATGGTATCTTCCCTCTCATTGTGAATTAAGCATCTCCTTGAGAAAAGTGGCCTAGCCTTCTCTTGTTTTCCATAGTCAAATGTGCAATCTCCTTTTCTACTGATCCTTCTTGAGCACAAAGTGCATTTCTAATGGAAAATCAGCCACTGCATAAGAAAATTGCATTAGCATAGGATGCAGGGCATATTTGCAGTGGAAAATAAACCACTACATAAGAACATTATGCTAGCATAGAGAATAAGGCACATTTCTAGTGGATAGTCAGCCACTCCTAGATCATTGCTGAAGGAAACTATGCTCTCCCTTAAGCCTGTCTCTCAGCTATAACACATATCACAGTTTTAGTCAGAAAGCCATCAACCCTTGTCCACTAGAATCCATCACTATACAGTCACTGAGTACTACCCACCTCCTTTGTTCATGTCACAGTTCTAGTCCACAATCAAGTCCTCCCTTAGTCACTATGAAGCTCAATTGTGATATCATTATCTCCTACTCTCTTGAGCCTAGTGCATTACATAGTTTTAATCAACAAGCTCATCACATTATCTCTTACACTTTCCCACTATGTTGGACCTTGAATAGCCCCTTCTCATAGCGCATGAAATAGTTACAGTGAGTAGTCGTGCCTTCCTCAGCCACTGTTGAGCCCAAAGTAGGGATAAAATAGATATTTTTTCATATTAATATTTCCTTGCCATGAGTGATCTTCATTGGTAGGTGTACCATATCAACAATGAAATGTGATGCTCAAGGAAGATGTCAAGGAGAAAGAACAAATAAGTACTTGCAGAGAAGAATCACAAGGAAGAACCATCATGAAGACATGAAGAAACTTGAACCATGATAGGGTGATGACATCTCATGTTTCCTTGGAAATTTCCAGCTCTAATCTAGATCCTTTGGAGGGTGATGATGAAGTACTGATCATATCTATCATGAATAAGCCAAAGACAAAGTAGCAAAGAAATCATCCTGGCATCAACATTTCATCATGAAGTTCCATGTCATCAATGCCAAGCCATGGCTTGTACAAGTTTCATTACATAGACCTATGTGTCAATGTGTCTTGCAACATGATGTGGAATGTAATTATGTATTTTCAAGAAAGTGACAAAATGTAAATGTGTGGAATTCCAAGAGTCACATGCGGAATATGAAAAGTCACATGTGCACCAAAGAGTCAATAGAAGTTAAAAGGTCATTTAGGAGTCCAAGAGTCATGCGGATAACTCAAGAGTCATAGGGGATATGAAAGGTCATTCTTATTGTTATAAAAGAAACCTCATAACTCAAGAAAAGACCTTTAGGAGGCTTAGGAATTAGAGAGCTAGCCTTAGCTTCTCTAAATTGGCATAGGAGAGAAGGCTATTCTTTGGAGAAACAAGAAGTGACTTAATGTTCCACTATTGGAGCTAGTGGCTCACCATTGTAACTTTGTACTTGGATATTTCACCTAATAATCAAAACCTAATTGAGCCAACACATTTTCATGCATGTATCATGAATGTTGTAAGACTATTCTCTAGATGTTTACGGTATATGTTATGTTCATATTTACCAAATAAGTTAAACTACTTCATTTAACTTGGTACTTATCTTGTTGAATATGCATTGTATTTTCTTTAATGATCATTGTGTCTATGTGAAGTATTTCACTAGATAACTAATGAATTTTTTCTTGCTCTCATCTACCTCCTATAGGATAGTACTATTACTTTCCTTCTAGAGACTCACTCTTGTCTCTTGTCTCATGAAGGTCTCCTTTTACACATTATAATTGGTGTTTCATAATGTCAACTTACTTGCTTGTTCAAAGTTTATGTGTATAATCTCTTGTGTTAGCCATTAAAACGAAGGAAAAATTTAGAGTTATTGTGTTCAGGTCGATACTATGGATGGGGATCCTACTCAAAATGGTGTGAGGTCTAATTGGGAATTCACATCGGGGAGACCCCCTATATGTTGGTGGTATCCAACACCATTACTAGGACCCCAATATCTACTTGGGGGATGCAAAATTACTAGCATTAGCATCTTGGTTAAGACATCAGGATATTAGAATAGAAGAATTAAAAATAAAATTGGAAGGGAAGTTGAAGGAACCATTGTGGATTATACCAAAAAACGCCTCTCCTTAAATGCTTACATCATACGATGCCATTCTTACACGGGACCTTGAGTTAGAAGCAATTTGGGAAAAAATATGAGTAGAAGTTGTCCTTCATTTTGAGGACACCTTTAAACTGCTAGGAGAAGAAGGTTCACAAGCCTTCCGAAGAAGAGATCAATGATTGTCTCATGGCACGAAAATATGGGAGTATCACTCTCTTAAGAGACTAGAAATAGATCTAGCAATAACTCCACTATATAAGAGGATCATCCAGATGCCTAGGGTTCAGTGGATAAGGCTCAAGTTTAATCCACCTCTACTACTAGGGATAGAAGAGAACCAAATCCTAGAGGAAGAACCCCGAGTGTGAAGGAAATAACAGAAAATGCAATATTATATCCAATAGAGGTAGCCACAACCAACTTAGCCTAGTACATGAAGAAAAAAATTAGAGATTTGAATGAATAGGAGAAAATAAGAGAAATAGATTGAGTTGCTCATGGATGAACATCGATTCTAGTAGGGGTATTAAGGGCATACAAAATAGGTAAATTATAAGGCCCTTCAGTCCACTCCTAGGCACATAGAATGATGTTGGACCCCACATTTTGCAATTAATTGTCTATTTTCCTATATTAATGTGTTCCTAAAGGGTTCAATGTAGTTTTCATGCTTTATGTGCCTTAATATGTTTATTGTGCAGGATTTACAAATATTTTGAGAAATTTTATTAGGAATCAACATTGGAGATATTTTAGGTACTTTATTCTTGCAACAGAAAGACTTAAACTTAACTAGAGCAGGGCATTTAATGCCTCGTCATGTTGTTGCAAGTTATGTCTAGGAAAATTTCCCAGTTTTTAGTATTTTTGGAGGGAAATGTAGCCCTCCTCTTGAGGTTGTTGCCCCACTTGATGTTTAAATAAGAGACTCAAATTATCATTATGGGAAACAATATAATAAGAATAAAGAAGAAAGATTAGCTTTTTAGTTATTCCCAAGCATGTTTTGTAACATTTTAATTTAAGAATAGATTTTTAGTTAATTGAAGCAATGCCTTATTTTAGCTCTTAGCTTGGTTTTCCTTCAAGGAATTTTAACATCCTTGGGGTGGGATCACCATAAGAGCTTCAGATTCCTCTTGTACTTATGTTAATATTATTGTTTGCATTTGTCTTGTTTAGATTTTATCATTATCAGCTTTGGAAATTATAGTTTTATGGTTTTGTTCATGATTAAGTAGATAGTAAATCTTGTTTGCGGGTCATTTATACAAGATACCAACCTTTGTGATCATTCATATCACTTACTAATACATTTTTAAGTATTTTTCCATTCCATTCCCTTTGTTGTTATAAATGACGTAATTTGTTGTTTTATTGCGCAACTGATATTATGGCTACATGAGATAAACAGAACTTGATTTCAACTTGATTTTGTGACGATAAAGATTTGATTAAGTTGTTCCATGAATTTACTAGTTGAATAACATCATTATCAATCATTAATACCTCCCATCTTCACCTTGGTTTTGCATTCTAATTATTTTAATGGCTTTCTAGATTCCTCTTGTAGCTAAACATGGAATCCTATAGAAGTCTACAATTGGTCCATTTCTATCATCCAGTTCAATAATAAACATTTGCTTTAGTATTCTTGGTGTATTAAAACACATATGGGATGTTGATGGTGGAATTTAGAAGCAAAGAGAGCTCAAAAAGTTTCTTGTAGATGCTTTTACAAAAATATTTCTAAGTGTTGTTTTCTACAAATTAGGTTTCAAGTTTTCAAATCCCTTATTTCATTTTTGCAAAATTACTTTCCTATGGCATAGTGAGTCTAACAACTTAACGTGGTTTGTGTTCATCTAGCCTTTAGTCCAACACCTCTCACCTGTATAAGAATTAAAAGAGGAAGAAGATAGTTCTTATTGAACATATAGTGTCAACCCCTCCTAAGTTTGTATGAACCCATATTTATAGCTAAAGCTAAGACCCTTGTAGTTACAACATTGTTGCTACAATACTGAGGGTTGTCAATGACCATTTCTAAGATCTATGCCAAAAACATTCTTGATGTTAATCAAATAATAAATAAGAATACCCTTATTATTTAGACAAATTAAAATTAATTAAGCATAAAGTTGAGCGATAAATTTGGAAACTATGTCCCCCTTAGCTTTACTAGCATAACTTACATGCCATGAACTAATATTTTTATCCAATATTAATCCACACAACATTTGAGAGAAGTGCTTATCATAAAAATATCTCAAATTGAAGGAATTTTTTGGGTCACTACTTTCAAAATTTGGAATAACAAGGATTTTAATCTAACACCTAGGAAATTTTTCCTTTTTCTGGGAAAAAAAGCATTGTGAATGTGAGGAATGAGAATAAAGAATCTGAATTTTTAATCATTAGCTTTGTATCATTCAATATATTTATTTTTCCTTTTTCAAAGGTTCTTAACTATAATTATTATATATATTTTATATAATAAGAAGGGTTTGATTGACAAATAGATAAGTAAGGGACTTATACATCTCTTTTAAAGTATAAGTTTCATTCTCTCATAGGAATATTACAATTCTTTTTAGATTTTGAGCTAATGTATTTCTCTAAATCTTTTGTGGTTTAAATTTCGAAAAAAAATTCTTGTTTTTGTTTATGTCTTATTAGTTCTTCCAATTTCTTAAAAAACAATCACAATTTGTATCTAGTATACAATCAAGACCAATTATTTATCAACTCAAATCATAATACATAACACATATGCATAATAGACTTAAAAAGGTATAAGTGTAGCTTGCACTTACTAAAGCAAAGTTACAATAATAGTGCACATTTAATTTTTTCCCAGAGAAATAATCATCCATCTTTCCCCTTTTCCCCTTCTTCTTTTGAACTTCATGCAACCCTAAATATTGAGACACTTAAGCTAATTATGAATCAAAAGTTGGGAGAATAAAATGCTTTGAAGGAATGGAGGTATTGTTTTCATGATTTCTTTTCATGCCACCTACAGGGGCTTCGTCTACTATAACCTCTTGTAAATAGGAAAGCCCTATATTCATTTCTTCTACTCATCCCTAAAAAATGGAGTGGATTCATATTGGAACATTAGCTCTTTTTTATCTTCATCTTTCCTATTGTCAATGGCCACTTGGTCATTCACTTCATTTAGGTAAAGTTTAGTATCTAAATTTGATTTCTCTAAAGAAATTCCTCTATTCTTCTTTTGCCCATTTTTCTTAGGAGGATGAACTCACGAATGGGAACATTTGTTTTATAAATGACCTAGAACATGACATTAATCCAAACTTAAATAGGAATGCAACAACTTACAAATATAATCATAAACATAGAGATATAGCAGAAAAACACTTCATTTCATTAATAGAAAAAATACTGAACTATGCTTACAAACAGAATGGAAATAAGATAGCTCAGGCGATGGTAGCTTATCTATAAGAAGAGATGTGGCGGCTACATGCCTCTGAACTGTGTTACAATGAGGCTCAAGGGCTTATTATTGGAAAACATGAGAAAACCCTAAACGACCAAAACCCTAACCCCAGGAGATGTAACACCAAGAGTTTGTGGGCCCAATTGGGGTTCGTTAGGCAACCAACTTCTCGGGGTCATAACTTGGTCATATTATCTCTGCTTGGTGGGTATGATACCTTGTTGGAAAGGTCTCGCTGAGTACTACAAGTTTCACTGTATTCCCCTACCTACAACAATGAGCCTACCATAGATACCAAAAAATGTCATTTAGGGGGTCAAAACTTCTCTAGAAGTTCATGACCCAAAAAAACTGCTAAAAATAGTAAATGCTAAAATGAACAAGGAAATAGATGAAATTGGCTAGGGGGTCTAGGTGGAATAGGTGGGTGGTGACCAATGTCCACCTGGATAATTCCTTCCTGCTTAGGAAGCAATGGTCCCCATTTTGTGTAGAGCCTCCATGAGGTGAGTAAATTTCTGTTGAACCTGGTCACTGGTGAACCACTTGCCCTGGTTAAGGAGTTGGCCTTCTTTGACAACTCGATATAACTGTATCCTTTGTTAGAGAGTGTTCTTGATTTGTGTGTCCATGATATGATCAGTTGTGGCCTGTAACATGCAGCCTGAGTAGAGCTCTGTTGGTGTGAGATGTTCTGCAATGTCAGATGTGTCCAACAATGGTGGAAAGTATGGCCGAAGGCGATCTACAACTAATACTGGGTGCAGACCAAGGAATGATGGGATCATGAGCTCAAAGGCATTGTCACCAACGGCCTCGGTGATGGTGTATGTCCCATATTGGAGTGGGTGAAGCTTGCAGTGGGGTCCAACAAGGCGCCCCTTCTGCAAATGTAGCCAAGAAATTTCACCCACCTGGAACTTGTGCGACACTCGATGTTGATAATGGCACTGCTTGTACTTAGCATTGGCTCTATCCAATTTATCATGGACCTATTAGTAGATGTGTTGAATGTGCTCAATGAAGTTGTTATCCCTTTCAGCTTCGGACTGAACGTGAGCTGAATCTACTTGAGTGGTTGCAAATTGTATGGCCACATCAATGGGGCATAATGGCTGAAATTCCAATCCTACCTGAAAGGGGCTGTGGCATGTTGAGTTGTGGAGAGCTCTATTGTAACTGTGTTGGACATAGGCAAAACTTTCATCCCATGTGCATTGATGCTTTGAGTTGTACATGCGCAAAATCTATACGATCATCCTTTTGACAACCTTTATTTGGCCATCAATTTGGGGATGGAAAGTCATGGACTTAGTAAGTTTTGATCTAGCATCGACAAGAGACTTGACCCAAATGCACTCAAGAATATGTTGTCTCGATCTAAAACAATGGACTGTGGGATCCCAAAGTGTACCTACAATCACTCAAAGAAGAGATTAGTAGTGGCCTCTGCTATGATACTCTTCTTGAAAACTACCATGATGGCCATCTTAGAGAATCTGTCAATGACCACGAAAATGCAATTGTTGTTCTGCTTAGTAGAAGGAAGGCCCGATATGTAATCGATAGATACAGATTCCCAAGGCAGGATAGGAGTAGGTAGAGGAGTATAACAACCTTGCTTCTTGATGGTGGGCTTGGAAATGGCACATGTGGTCCAAGATCTAATGTACATCCCAACATCTTGACGAAGTTTCGACCAATAAAAATACTTATGCAATACCTCCACTATTTTATCTACTCCGAAATGTCCAACAACCCAACTATAGTGTGCCTACCAAATCAACTTGGCACGCTCACTTGAAGGAACATAAATGTGTCCCAGGTGGCATAACAGTGCATCCTGAAGGTGAAAATTTGGAACTTGCTTCCCTTCTAGGAGTGTCTAGTATATCCTGCTAAATCGTGGATCGCTCTTGTAAAGATGCAGCCACCCCGATGTCTCGTTCCCATAGGAGTAGAGCACAATCATCAGTGCCATAACTGGAGGTCGGATGAGGTAATCAATGACATTATTGGTGCTTCCCTTCTTATACTTAATGTTAAAATGGAACTATTGCAGATAGGTGGACCATTTCTGATGGCGATCATTCTGCAACTTCCCTTGTGTCTATATGAACTATAAAGGTCGGTGGTCTATATGGATGGCTATTTCCTTCCCCATAATGTAATTCTTTCATTGATAGTAGGCTTTCACAATGGAATACATTTATTTTTTGTAAGTGGGGTACTTTCAGACTATCTGAAATTTTCTCACTATGATAAGACATTGGATTCCCATGCTGAGTAAGAACTAGACCAATAGCATAGTCAGAGGCATCTATCTCAATCTTAAATGGTTGTTGCAGGTCTGGTAATGCGAGTAATGGTGAAAAATAGAGGTGATTCTTCAACTCAGAGAACACTTTTTGTTGGGTTTCCGACAAAAAAAAATTGCTTTCACTCTACCCTTCGTGACATGACTTAAAGGCCAAGTGATATGAGAGAACCCCAACATGAACCTACGGTACAAATTGGCAAGACCCAAAAAGTTGTGGAGCTCTGTTAGAGTGGTTGGGGTTAGACAATCACGAATGACTTGTATCTTGGATGGGTCCACATGTACACCCTGCTCATCAATGATGTATCCCAGATATTGAACTTGGGTCAGGCCAAAGGTGCACTTCTCCAATTTAGCACACAACTTGTGTTGTTGCAGGGTTTGAAGGACATGTTGAATATAGTGGAGGTGATCTTCCCAACTCTGGCTGAAGCTCAAGATTTGATCTAAACACACCACCAAAAATGCATTGGTGAAGGGTCACAAGATGTCATCCACCAATCTCATGAAGGTTGCAGGGGCTTCGTAAATCAGAACAACATGACCAACCATTCAAAAATGCCCTCCTTGGATTTGAAGGAAGTCTTCCATAGATCGGAGGGTTTGATATGCACCTGGTGATAACTTGACTTCAAGTCAATCTTAATGAAATATTTATCCCCTTTGAGCTGGTCCAGAAGATCATCAATCCGTAGGATTGGGTACCTATTCCGAAAAGTGATCTTGTTCAGTGCCCAATAGTCAATACAGAGCCTCCATGTCCCATCCTTCTTTTGTACCAATACAATCAGGCTACCATAAGGTGATGATCTTGGCCTAATGCTCCATTTCTACAATAGTTCCTGAATCTGCCTCTTGATCTCATCGTTCTCCATAACAAAGCATCGATATATCAGTCCATTGGGTAGCGGCGCGCCCGGGGTCAGATCGATGGAGTGTTTGACATGACAGTGTAGAGGTACCCTAGTGGATGAGGCAAAAATAACCTTGTACTCCTCCACGACCTTTTCCATCTATTGTTGCTGTGCAGAGGATCCTTGTTTGATCCAGGTGGCTCTAGGGACACACATTGGACAAAGAGGGCTTATGGAAGCTCAAAAATCAAAGTGATCAGAATTCTTTCAAACTAGGACCAAAACGTAGATCTCTTCATCCTGATCGCAATGGTGTGGACATTTCATCAAACCGAGCTCATATGCGAAACTTAGAGGCAGTCAAAATTCATGGTTGACTAGGTGACTTGGCAAGCTTAAGGAAGGCACAATTTCTCAGAAATCCAAATACCAGATTATGGCCAACTTTTGGGAAAAATTGTGGCCTCGTTAAATTGTCTCCTATGGTCAAATTTGAGAGATTTAAAAAATGACATTTTGTTATATTATTTTAAAAAATAACAAAAAAATAAATAAATATATTTTATGGGGTGGCGGGCCACCAACCCCACCACCCCCAATGACCATATGTTATTAATTAAAAGAATTAATGAGGGGCCAACAAGAGTTGAACCCGCCCAGCCCATGTGGGTCAGCCCCCAACGGGCAACCCTGTAATACGTGCCAGACCCCAAACTTAAAACAAATGAACCGTATGTCAAAAAAATAAAATAATAACCACGTGGCTATTTTGAGAGGGGCGGGATTTGATCCCCCAACCTCTCTCCAAACATTTGTTATATTTTCCACTGCACCAAACTATTCCATATTGATATCTCCACCCAAAAACATTTAAGAACCTTTCCTCATTTCATTTTCACATGGAGAACGAAACGAAGAATGGAATGGAGAGCAGAACGGAGGCCGAAAATGGGGTTTTGTACGGTGGAAGCGTGAACCAGAACAGAGATGGAACCATGATGCAATTATATGAGGAAAAATGATGGCACATTTTTCGAGACAAAATTTTGTAGAGAATCTTAAGATGCCAAAAAGATTCCCTACGAGGTAAAAATTCATTTTATTAGAATGTAACCAAGTTTATAGTCAATTTCCTTAGATTTTCGTAGGGAATGCAATGGAAAGGTTGGATTCACCCTTTGAGCAGCATATTTGTAGATTCCCAATTGAGGATAATCTTTGAGAATCTTGAGGGAATCTTCTAGATTCCCTAAAGGCTGAAAATTCACCAGAGTCAGAATGTAGCCAACTTCATACTCATTTTTCTTAGAATTTCGCACAGAACCTGATGGCGCAATCAGAATTTTGATCTAAGCAGCAGATCTTTAGATGACCCGGAGGAGGGAATCTTTGAGGAATCTAAGGGGAATCTAAAAGATTCCTTAAGCCCCAGATTTTCATTTTCTCATAATTCAGAAATTTGATAGTCGATTTTACACTATTCGATGCCACGAATCTGATGGTGCAATTAGATTTTCCATTTGATCATTTCATTTTTCAGCCACTTTTCAAAGTGGAGTGCAAGTGTCAGCATTCATGTGTGAGAAACCATTTCCATGAGATTCGACACCACGAGATTGATGGTACGGAAAGCTTCAATAGCTTGACATCCTTTTCTTCAGATGGCCCCAAGATGTGAGGTATATGCAGTGTGTTCATGTACTTCTTTTGCTATGAGATGCATTATGTTGCATAGATCCCTATTTGATGTGCGATGTGGGATCTTGTTTTCTTACTTGCCTCATGATTCCTGCTTGATGTGATGCGGAATCATTTGTCGGATGTACTTGTTTTCATGATTTGTCATGTTTTTTTTAAGATCCCTTTGTTGTTATGTTGATGGGATACTCATGTGTCGCCATGTATGTTTGCATTGAGATCCCTTTTATGCCATGTTAGCAGGATGCTCATTATCATCATGCATGAGTTTAGATCATACTGATAGGATTCCTTTTTGAATGAGATTTCCTGCAGCGAAACACCTCTTGGAGCCACTCTTGCATGAGGGCATTTTCGTTGTATGGTAGTGACATCACCACCTATGTACATCATCACTATTGACAACACTTAATATAGTGGCCTACACCATCTTGACACTGGGGCCCAAAGACGTAGTCCCTCCTAGAAAAACTCCGTTATCAATGTCTTATGTTTTATTTTGCTGACTCTTGTCATGTTCCTTATTCTTTACAACATGCATTTATGTTCCTTTATGCCATTTTAAATTCAAATTCTAATCACATCACGAAAGTAAAAGATCTTAGTTAAATCAGGGAGTTGAGTCAACTCAGATCATTGTTTAGAAGCCGCGGACGCGACCTTCTTCTTTCCCTTAGAGAAAATCATAAGGAGAACAAATTTCCTTGTCTGGAAAATGATCTTATTGCAATGCTTTGGACTAATCAAAGATATGGCGGTAGGCAGTGCTACCTCTGATATCCTATACAACATATTAGCCAAAGTAATAATCATAGAGTGAGGTCTAGACTCACATACAACATGTCATTTCCACAAGTATCATTTTCCTAACAGTACATCACAAACTTCAAGAGGAGAAACGTCACACTGTACCTCATCTGTGAAGGGATTGATGTTGTAGGGAAGGCGACACTACTGGCTGACATGAAGATCTCGTCCTTGGTGAAGCCACTCTATGGTGTATGGTTGTGGATGTGTTGTAGACTTTAGGCCCAACCGCTTCACAACCTCTGCTGAAATGAGGTTCTTTTGGCTCGCTCTTTCAACAATGAATTGCAGCGGAGAACCCTTCACCCACATCTATGAGTGGAAGAGGTGTTCCCCCTCCTCTGGATCTTTAGGCTCAATCTTATGGATCTTGGTGGTGGCCACAGTGGCACTGGGCTCTGCTTCAATGATATTCTTCCCTTTGTCAGCTCCCTTATCAGGTTCTGATTCAGAGCCGAACCTACGTCTGATTCAGAACCCTTCAGCTCGACCACCAGTGACTGCTTGGCCTAACACCCACTTGTATTGTGAGTGGAGCTCTTATGGAACTCACACCATTTTCCTGTGTCCTTCTTCGTCTTCGTGGTGTTGTTCTTTGCTTGCGGCTTCGGCGGGCTGTCCTGGGTAGCCCCACCTTCGCTTGGTCCTTTGTTATGTGGTTTGGGGGTACCTTTTCCTTGCTTTGGATTTACACGTCCAAAGTCTCGCTTCTTGTGTTTAAACTTCTGCTCAATCTTGACAGCATACTGATATGTCATGTCGAGCAAGGAAATGTCAAGGAACTCCATCTTGCCCTGGAGTACCTGTGTAGATAGCTGCATACATGAGCACCAAATGCCGCTCAGTATCCTTGATACCCAGCTTGGTGCGAAGGGTATGGAAAATATTTGTGAACTTTGACACATCTTGGTCCCTTCCCTATCGTAGCATGGTCCACTTTATGTATTTGTCTTCATAGCTCCGGATAGGGTAATATTGTTCCTTGATGGACTTTCAAAAAAAATTCCATGTGGGTGCGGCTGAAAATGACGAGGTTTCACTCTCGTCCTTTTGTCCACAGTAGGTTTCCCACCAGTCCTTGACATGTGGGGCAACTTTGAGAAGTGCAAAAGTGATCTTTTCCTGATTGGAAAATTCATGAACTGAAAAATATCCTTCCAATAGATTTAACTATTTATCAACAACGTATACATCTATCAGGCCTTCAAATATGGGAATATCATAGAAAATTTTAGGGGCGAATGTTCGCCCTTTGGCGAAATTAAGGGGTTTTAAATTTTTAGTGGGCCAATATTTTGTATCATAGTACATTTTTACAAATCACCTCAAATAGCCCACCTTATTTTAAGGGAGAGGGTAAAAAATGTAAATTTAGCCCTTGAAATTAGGAGTTACAAACTTCCATTCACCCATTTTCAAGAATAGGTTTTATTTAAGTGAATCCATTCGCCCATTTTCAAGAATAGGTTTTATTTAAGTGAATCCTATGGGCCAAAGGCCCAAATAGCATATTTATAAAAGAGGTATGGTAAATTAATAAAAATATAAATAAATGAGAGGTATGGTAAATAAATAAAACATTTTTTATATTTACTCTATAAGTCACCTTATATACATGCAAGGGTGTAAACAAATAAAAATTTAAGTAAAGTGGAGGTATGGTAAATAAATAAAACGTCTTTTTATACTTACTCAAAAGTTATGGTAAATAAATAAAAATATAAATAAACTAGATGCATGGTAAATAAATAAAACCTCTTTTTATATTTAGTCCAGAACCCTCGTTCTATTTATGAAGGCTCAAGAAAGAGGTTTTATTTAAATGAATCCTATGGGCCAAATACCATATTTGTAAAAGAGGTATGGTAAATTAATAAAGATATAAATAAATGAGAGGTATGGTAAACAAATAAAACATTTTTCTATATTTACTCCATAAGTCACCTTATATCTACTAACACTCAAAAAATGCGTTATATTTAGGTGAAACCTATGGGCGTTATATTTAGGTGAAACGTATGGGAAAAATACTATGGGACAAATACCATGGACTAGATTGTTATTAATACCATGCAAAAAAACATTATTAACCCTAATATTAGTATTAATAAAAATAAAAATGGCACATGGTATTGACCCATGGTATTCACCTGGAATGTAGCCTATTTAAATGGGGGAATTAAAACAGCATAGATCCATCTTTACTCTGGATCTACTAGCTCCCGAGAGGAATCAAATATCGTGATATGCAAACTAGAATAGAGTGAAAAAATATTTGATCCGATCAAGAGTAAAAATGGATGTTGTAATTTAATGTATGTTAAACATTTTAGCTTGGTTAAAATAAAAAATAAAATAAAAATCAATTATTAATTTTATTAATTTTTATAAATTACTAATAGCAATTTTTAAGCTCCACGTTTATGATAACCCATGGTATTGACCCATGGTAATACCATGGTATTCATGTGATCATAGACTATTTAAAGGGGAAATTCTATCATCTTAGATCCATCTTAATTCTGGGTCTACCAAGTGCTTGGAGGGATAAATAGATTTCATCCCCCTAAGAGTGGTAGATGTGGAGTTAAGATGGATATAGGTTGGTTTTTATGATAATGAAGATATTAAATAGACTTAGGAAATTATATTGTAAAAACATCTTAAGGTGAATGGTTAAAGCATAGACATTGGACAAGTATATTTGTATACTTCTGTTTTAAACTAAAACAAATCCAGGGCTAAAAGGAAGGGATTGATTGCACTAGTCATCCTTCTCTAACTTTCCAACATATGCTGGAGTAAATAGATTGTAATTTGGGTAATTTTTCTAATTGCAAACAGGAACATACTTGTGTATTGGTAGGGTGGTTACGAGGTCCCTAGAAGTGATGAATTTGAACTTTTCTTGGTTTTATATATAGTATTAGGTTTTCTTCTCATACTTTCTGTGAATGGCATGGGTGAATTTTATCCTACACCCACTAGGTTATCGATATGTAATTTCAGTAATTTTGATTTCAAAAGATATTTTAAAGAAATGTAATGATTTCATTTGTGTATTCAATAAACACAAGATTTTATAATTGAGTAAAATATTCGCCATGCCTGGTGAGAGATTCGCCAAAAAATTATATATACATATCATATTATTGATAAAATCGCCTTCCATTTTTCCTATATACCATGGAGATTCGCCCATTTATTATACATGTAAATTTAGGGGGGGTTCTTAAAATTTTCCCTGAGGAATATTGAAGTGAACTTTTACCTTAAAAGGAGTGGTGCCTCCAGAGTGGCTGCTAGATGAAGATACATCACATGTGGGTAGCTGTCGAAGGATCTGGGTAAAGTTATACATCATCGCGTCCCTCTGTCACTCAAGGGCTTTCTCGAACAACATTTTGAAAGGATCTCCTACCGCCTCATATTTATATTCTTCCACCATGGGAGATCGGTGGGTTTTGCGAGGCTTATCTTGCAATGGTTCAACTAGATCAAGCCCTAAATCCTTATACCCTGATTTTGTTGGGGACATGCAAAGAAAAACAGAGAAAGAGGAGGCCACTCTGATACCACTGATCTGAACTTAAACAGGAATGCAACAACTTACACATATAATCATAAACATAGAGATACAACAGAAAAACACTTCATTCTATTAATAGAAAAATACGGAACTATGCTTACAAACATAATGGAAATAAGATAGCTTGGGTGATGGTAGCTTATCTCTGAGAAGAGATGTGGCAGTTACATGACTTTGAACTATGTTAAAATGAGGCTTAATGACCTATTTATTATCAGAAAGCATGAAAAAACCCTAAACAACCAAAACCCTAATCCTAGGAGATGTAACACGAAGAGTTTGTGGGCCCCATTGGGGTTAGTTGCATAGCCAACTTCTCGGGGCCGTAACTTGGTCATATTATCTCCATTTGGCATGTACAATACCTTGTTGGAAAGGTCTCACCAAGTACTACAGGTTTTGCCATAGACCCTTGCCTCTAGCTATGGACTTGTCATGGACCCAAAAAATACGTCGTTTAGGGGATCAAAACTGCTCTAGAAGTTCAGGACCCAAAAATTTGCAAAAAATAGTAAATGATGAAATGAACAATGAAACCAATAAAACTGACTTGGGAGTCTAGATGGAATCGGTGGGTTGCCACCAATATCCACTAGGATGAAACATATCCTATACCTAAATTTCATGTCCTTATAATCCAAAAACCTACGTGTTCTTGAAAATTTTCCATTTAAAAATCATTTTATCTAAGATAAATTTACTAAGATAAATCTCAACACATATACATAAATAAATACATAAACTTGTTAAAGCTTCCAAATTATTCTCAATATCCTCAAAACTTAATAAATACAAAATATGTAATGGAAAATAAAAAAGATAAAGCATAGCATTAAAATTAGAATCAAAATCCAAAATGTTATAAATTGCTTAAACGAGAGACCCTCCTCAAAACACTTAACATAATGATAGAGTAAACAATTAAAAAGTATTTGAACACAAAACACCCTCGCATTTCTTTCTCAAACAAATGTGAACCTAATTTAACCAAGCTAACATTATTAATATAATAAACAAATAACCATTTAATCTATAAATAACTCATCATTTTCATATAATGAATATCAATTTGCAACCTTTGGTACTTTTATTTCTAGTAATAGAACCTCCTCACCAACTTCCACTATATACGCACTCTTTAAGGTTTAAAAAAGGATGTTTAATCATATTAATTTGAATGATATAAATATTAATAGGCTTTAAAGTTTTTATTGAATATAATATTGATAATTTTTTTGGAAATCATTTTTTTAAAGGTTAATTTTGATATTTAATTTTTTATTATTATATTTCTATGTTGTTAATATAATTTTCTAATAAATAATAATAATAATTAATGAGTCTAAAAAAATAACAGTGTTATTAAAAGAATGATATAATTAAAATTTGATATAATTAGAGTGCTTCCCGTACAACCACATTAGATCTTAGTTTCAAAATCTTTGTTGCAATACTGATCTTCCTAGCCTTTTACATTGTCAAAATTAGAGTGAGTTTGGGAGGCTTCTCTCCAAGCTTTTTGAGCATAGGAATAAAATCTTAAATCAAACTAAATAATTCATTTCTTTAGGTACGATAGACCAAAGTTTGGTCTTAGTGGACGTTAACCATCATCATCATCATCATAAATTGTGCAATTATATAAATTAAATTGTTGGTAAATACATCAATTTATAATAAACATCAAAATATTTATTACATAATATATCTCATGTTGTTAAAATTGGGCAAAAAAAAATCATAAAAACTAATTAAATTAAAAAATATATATTTTAAATTGATACAATTACTGTTAATTATAAAAATAATTAATATATAAGAAATATTTATATATTTAAACCATGACATTTGTCTTCCCTTTTTTATGGAGATTCTTAATCCGTAAATAGGTTATGTTACAATATCATGGGCTAATAACTAGTTTATTAATACCACATTTCCAAAAAAACTATAACTCACCGCATATGACGCTAGCTCAAGTTACATCTTTCTAAATTAATCAATTTAATACAAAGAAGAAAAAAGATATAAATACTTTAAAGATAAATATCAACATTTAATTTATATATGCTATCATAAATATTCTAAAATATTCCAATACTATCCACCTAATTATTAATAATTAAATCAAAATTATAAAAAAAATTATTCTAAACTAAACCTATCTATTTACTTAATTATAAAATTATTGCAATTACATAATTTTTAAATTTCTTTACTAAAATAAATAATAAATTTGATATAAAAAAATATTATTTTACATTAAACTAGCTTGATTTACCCATTTTTAATGATATTCATTTACCAAAAACATTACATTCACTAATTAAATAAAATATGGATCTAATCATGGAAAAATATATTTTTATTCAATGAAACTATTATCTCAAGGGGGTTAAATATTATATAAATATTTGACAGGGTTGAAAAGATTTATCAACCATCGTATATTTTCGTATACCTTCTGCAATACATTTTTAATACAGACTTTGCTGATTTACTTATTTTTAATGATATTCATTTATCAAAAACATTACATTCACTAATTAAATAGAATATCATTATCTAATAATTGAAAATATGTATTTTTATTTAATGAAACTATTAACTCAGGGATGTTAAATATTATATAAATATTTGATAGGGTTGAAAAGATTTATCAACCATAATCTATTTTCGTATACTTTCTGCCATACATTTTTAATACAGACTGTTCCTTTTATATATATATATTTTAATTATTACTTACTTTCTTTTTGCTTATTTTTATCATTTTCAAATTTATTAGTAATTGGTTTCTTTTTCCTAAGATTTATAATTTCTATTTCATGCCTTCTCTTTCTTTTTCTTTTATATTTTATATATTTTTCATTTGTACTTTTTTTTTTTAATATTGTTTAACATTTATCTGTTTTTTTTAATTAAATTAAAACGCATTGTCAAATTTCAAGTCAAACGCCCCTTTGACTGAAAACCCAAAGTATACTCAAGTTGCTGTGGGATGGTGTCGGGACTAACGAGGCGTAATGGAAAGAGCGCGATTAGAATATATAACGTTGGATTAGTTTAACATTGGCGTGAATGTATTTGATTGAGGTGCAATCTCAATTAAACTATAGGACGTTAGATTTGTTTAATATTGGCGTGATTGCATGAGCATGATATTTTTTATTCTTTCCGTTGAGATCTACTTTCAATTCCTTCCGTTGAGCTTTAATATCAATTAAATTATGTAACGTTGGATCTGTTTGAAATTTCGCACGATTTTATGAGAATGACATATATAATTCTTTATCTTATTTTATTTCTTTCTTCAAGAGAATTGTGTTGAATTTTCATGACATGGTTCGATTTTCTAAACATGCTTTTTTCACATCCACAAGTAAATTTGAATCACAAATCTCCTCATATATAATATAAATTATATGACTATTTGAAGATTCTGGGGACGATTGGACCAATGGGACTACTTCCGATAGTGAGAGCCCGTGATGTTTATCATGTTTCATTGCTTAAAACATATGCAAATGATGTTAATATTGCTATTGATTGGTTTGTTTTGCAGGTGAAGCCAGAAAGAGAATTCCAACCAAAATTTCAGTGTATGTTGCAGAGAAATATGTTCATGCTCATGAATTGAGCAATTGAGTAGGTTAAAGTGTAGTTGAAGCACTTTGGGCCCAATGAAGCTACATGGGATATGGCTTATCAGATACGAGCTATGTATCCTTCCTTGTTTGTCGATTGAGGAAAATAAGTTTTGGTATATGTATATATGTATATGGATGTAAATACCTCCATGAGCTATGTTAAAAAACTCCAATAAGCAGTATGGGTGTGATGTTGTTATGTTTGTCATGTTAGTTTTCTTTTCAACGGGTTGTTCATTATAAATACTACATAGAGATAATTTATAAAGCTTCATGAGTAGTATGTTTTGCTTTTTAGTGGTCTTGTTGGTTGTAGGTGTCATTGAACATCGAAGATGGTGTTCCCCTAAGGGGGCAGGTTTGTAACAACCCTGGGTTAAAAATCTATGTTATAAAGTTAATAAAGGAAAAAATAATAACCAAGGTCACGGGACACTTATTCCAACTTGTTGAATGTTGGGAAAAACATCCTAGTGGGTGTTCATTTGGTTTAATATGGCTAAGAAGAAATTGACAAAGGAAATGACAAAGACATTGAAAAGGAAAAGAGGCATTCATTGGCAATTTATTTATTAAAATAAAGGTAATTAGGAGAAAATGAAGGTGAAAGGTCATATGTTGCATGTGAGAAGGAAAATGAAGGGAAAAAAATGAAAATTGAAGAAAATAGGGGCCACATTAATAAAAGGCTTTTGAGGATCAGTTCACAACCTTTTGTCAGTTCAGTTTTAGAGCTCTCTCTCCATTCTCTCTACTCTCTCATACTCTTGCACACTTAGAGCATTCTTGGAGCACTCTAGCATTGTTGGAAGGAAGGAAAAGGAAGGACAAGAAACCAAAGGGAAGCAAGGATCAAACAAAGAAGAGAGAGATCAAGCGGCTTCTGCGAGATTAGTTATAGATATCAAGTTGCATATATGATTTCCTTGCTAGTTTTGGTATGCATGGTACATGCATGTTTTTTTTTGTTCTTTTGTTTTCATTGGCATGGATTTTTCCAGGTGTGATAGTGGTTTTCAGCCTTGCCTTTCCATTTCCGGATAACCATGGTGTGATGGGGTTTCTCTTACTTAGTTGAGATGGATTGCTGGATGGTTTCGAAACTAAGTGGGGTGGTCTCAGGATGAAACACAAGGCCTAACATTCCTTGAACCGATGAAGGTGGGATTGTGGTAAAGCCTGGTTGTGTATAGCCTCGTTGAGTCTAGGAATCCTCAACGAGTGAATAGTAGGATATACGATAAAGCCTAGAGGGTGGAGATGGACAAATTCCTCATGATCTAGGTGGAGATATCCGAAGGTATCCATGCCTATATATGCCTAGTGATCCCTAGACTGGTATGTGGTGGGATTGTGGTAAAACCTAGTAGTGTATATTTCTTGTTTGGGCTTAGGAATCCCTTGGCAGGATTGTGGTAAAGCCTAGTTGTATAGATGAGGGCTTGGGCCTACTAATCCCTTGGAGGGTTGTGGTAAAGCCTAAGAAAACCTTGTTTTTTTGTTGTAAGTCTGACATTCATGCTTGGAATATGGCATGCGGATGATTGGCTAAAAAACGATCTAGTTCATCCCAATCTATGGTTTGGCGGAACTTGGAAGTCACTAGCCTGGTTGCATTTTGCATATGTTAATAAGAGCTCGTTTCCTCTCATAGTTTATGTGTAAATGTGTTTGTTATTATATGGTTATAATGGTTGTTCTGTCATTGTTGATATGTTGGTTATATGCTGGTTATATGCATGGTTTATGATAGACTTGATTTATGGCTCTCATCTTGTTTTGTTTCATAAATGAAATTTTAATGAATGCATAACCTAATAGATGATACTACAAATATTATGAGAGGGAACCATGCCTTCTTGACAATTCTCATATAATTATGAAGTCCCTACGCTCAGATGTGTTTATATGGCCTTTACATTACATGTTCATGATGTGTTTGATAGAATGTCTATCATGGCTAGGTTTTGTCAAGTAAGGTCCTTGTTCAATTTTTTCATTAGATGCCTTGTCATCTTGTTATTTATCATTTTTGAGAATTTCATCAAGTTTTGGGCATAGGCCTGAATCCTAGCCCTAAAAAGTGGCTCAGAATCTAGGGTCGTTGGCACAAAATTGTGTGAAAAAGGATGCAATCGCATGGATGCCTTGTTGTGGGAGTAACTGGAGAGTCTCAGTCACATAGGAGACTTTTCATGGGTGTGATTGGGGGTCTAGTTCAGTCAGAAAGAAGGTTAACTCAGGGGTTTGACACCTGGAGTGGTTGGTTATCTCTTGGGGGTTCTGTAGCTTCAGAGGAAAGTCAGTTTGGTTTTGGTTTTTTGATTCTACTTCCTTAACTATACTTGGGGAATTGAATAATATCATAATAACTCTTCGTCACATGTTTACCATAATGGACTGATTATCTTGGGTAAATACGGGAGGAAGGTGTTATATATTACCTCCATTCTTCACCCTAGTTTTTCATTCTAATTGTTTTACTGACTTCTTGGACTGTTTTTGTAGTTAAACAAGGAATCATGTGGTAGTATGCAACAAGTCTGTTTCTCTCACCCAATTCAACAATAAAATTTTCTTTAGTCTCCTTTATGTATTAAAACACATATGGGATGTTGATGGTGGAATTTAGAAGCATAGAGACCTCGCAAAGTTTCCTATAGTTGCTTTTACCAAACCCTTTTTTTGTGGTGTTTTATGTAACCTTTTTTTTTTAACTATAATGGTTATATTAATTATTTAAAATTGGTTGGCCCGAAACCAAAACAACCATCATTACAATATTCAAAATTCCTTTTAGTTGCAGCTCTCCTTTTCCTTACATAGGTGTAGATTTACTCTAGATTACAAGATCAGGTTTCATGTAGGTTCTTCATCATTCTTGCTTAAGGCTCCTTGTGGCAGGAGGCATGCCAGGTTTGCTTTTGCGTCTTCTTCCTTATTTGAGCCACGTTGAATATGGAAAAGGAGATAGGAAGAGAAGTCTTGGAGCATATATCTTAGCCTTTGAAGTGTCTTGTTGAGCGCGAGATTGCTGAAGTGGTCCTCCAAATTTAACATCTTTATCAAAATTTCTGAGTCCTCGAAGACTTGTATTTCCTTAATGTATTTTTCACGTGCTATCTGATAGGATTTTAGCAACCCAAGAATTTCTGCTTGGTTGTTGGTTCTCTATCCAAGTCCCCAGCTAAAGCTATCTTCACAAATACCCTCCGGGGAGTAGATCACTCTGCCTGCTTCTGCTGTCCTTGGATTTCCTTTGGAAGAACCATAAAAAAAGTTTGTTGTTTTACCCTGTTTCCTCCACCAAGCTTGAAAATCTACGTCTTCTTCTCGTAATCTCCATACAAGAGATTTACTGGGGAAAGTGGTGTTGTTTATCCTATCTCAAAATATGTAAGTTCCCATCCATTTTTTTTCTTCTGGGAGAAGCATGTTATCATTTTTAAGGAGATGATTGGCCACAGTCTCAAGGAGTAATGCTTTTGCTTTTTCTGCAACCTTCAAAGGGGAGTTCAAAATGTTGTTGAAGATCTGGTCATTTCTGGCGAGCCATATTTTCTAGCAAACATATTTAGGTACTTCTTTTTGGATTTTATTCCACGCTGTCTCTCATTGGGTCCTGTGGGGATAACGCATTCTCTAGGTGCTAAAAAGGTTAGATACTTTGACTTGCGATGGCGTAGAGACATTGAGGCCTTGAAGGATGCAGTCCCAGACTTCTTGAGCAAAAGAGAAATCCACAAGCACATGCTCCATGGTTTCGTGGGCTTTGAAGCAGAGAGAACACCAATGTGGCCTGTGAATACCTCTTTTAGTCAGATTGTCATCAATGAGCACTTTCCCATGCATTAATACCCAGGTGAAGAAATTTATTCTGGGGAGACCGAGAGGGTTCTAGACTTGTTTGAACACAGATGCAGTATGGCTCGAAGCTTTTTGTGGTTGAAGAGAGGCAAATCCATGCCTTGTGTTGTAGATTCCAATCTTTCCCCATCCCCATTTGTTCATCAAATGCACGTGAACCGATGCCAGTCCCGTTAACGCTTCTTCCAGGAGGGTCTTTTGACTGCACATTTGATATGGAACTCGAGGGATTTCCTTATTGAATAAGTGAGTTTCTGATTTCTTTGATTGCTTCATTTTTGCTCAAAGGCGATTGTCCCATTATGTTGTCTTGCGAGAGCATCATGTCTTTTCCATTGCCAGGAATGAAATACAAGTGCTTTTGGAGGAATTCTATCCCACGGCGGCAGAGATGCCATATCAACATCCCTTTGATGGCATTATCTACCTATATGTTCCTTAGCGATGAGCCTTTTAGATATTTTTTCTTTATGACCTAACTGACAGAGTGTTTGTTGTTTGAGAAGAGGGTCCAAAGTATTTTATCTCCAAGAGCCAGATTGGCAAGGCCTGGGTCTCTTATTTGCAGGCCTCCTTTAGAGATGGGGTGTTTAACTATATCCTAATTCACTAGATGGAATTTTCTTTGGTTTCCTCTTCCTCCTCTCCATAGAAAATCCTTGATAAGTTTAGAGATTTGTTCTATGATCTTCTTTGGAGCTAGAAGAAAGGAAGCCTGATAAATAGGTAGGGAGGACAATACAGATTTTATAAGAATCAGTTTTTCTGCATTGGTGAGCCATTGACCTCCCCAAGCTGTAATCTTGGACTTAGTTTTTCTTATTACCTCTTTCCATAGTGATAATTTGTTATGGCCCAGGGTTATTGGTAACTCGAGATATTTGATTTTATCCCAAGAAGTGAATCCAAAAAAGCTAAAGAGAGGGCTATTATCTGAATTTCTTGTTGATCAAAATTCCACTCATATATTTCACTTTTCCTTTTATTTATAAGAGCTCCTGATATGCTGCAGAATTTTTGAAGAATTCCACTGTAAACTTTGGCTATCATGATGGAGGCCTCGCCCAAAAGAAGAGTATCATCTGAAAATAGTACATGATTGAGAGGCTCTAGCCCTTTCGTCAACCTGACTCCTGGAGCTATCCCTGCATTCTTTTTAGCTATCAGTGTTCTACTTAGCGAGTCTGCCATCAGAATGAACAAAAAAGGGGAGAGGGTCATCCTCGCCTTATTCCCATCGAGGCTTGGAAATAGTTTGTTGGCCTGCCATTAACTAAAGGAGCTATCCATGGCTTTTTAGTACAATCTTTAATCGAATTGAAAAAGTTAGAGCTAAAACCAAAGGAAAGGAGGACTTTGTACAAGAAAGAAAGATTTACCCAGTCAAATGTGTTTGCCATGTCTAACTTTATGAGCATACCTTGCTCTGGCCGAAGATAACTGGAATGTATGACCTCTTGCACTTGTATTACATTGTCCAATATATGTCTCCCTTTGACAATGCCACCTTGGGTGGGAGAAATGAGTTTCCCAAGCAGTGGCTTGATTCTGTTTGCCAGCAGTTTTGTCAGGATTTTGTATGATGCATTACAAAGCGAGATTGGCCTAAACCTGTCAAAAGTGCCCAGATTCACTTCTTTTGGAATTAATTAAAGGAAGGTAGAGTTAGTACATCCTCCCACTTTGGCTTTTTGATGAAAATCTTTAATCATCCTCAAAAGATCAGTTTTTATTATTTCCAAGTAGATTCTATAAAAATGAATTGAGAAGCCGTCAGGTCCTGGTGCCTTGTTTGGTTCCATGGACCATATTACTTTACAGATTTCTTCCTCGGAGAAATGTTTCATAAGACTAGTGTTGTACTCCTTTCTTACCAAATATGGAATGTGAGAGAGAAATTCAGAGCTGACTTCTTCACTCCCATTCCCTTCCTCTTTATACAGATTCTAAAAATTATCTCCTGTTGCCTTTTTTAGCTGTTCTTGACCTTTGAGCACAGTCCCATCTAAGCAAGTGATTTTAGAGATATGATTTCGAGATAGTCGGGCTCTATATTGCCTATGGAAGAAAGAGGTATTTCGATCTCCAGCTTTAAGCCACAGGCTACGAGACTTAAGCCTCCAAGTCTATTCTTCATGGAGGAAAGCGCGAAATGATTTGATTTGGGTAGGTTGTTCTCTTTCTAAATCTGAGGCAAAGATCTCCTTACTTTCCAAATCCATTTGCAGATCTGATAGAAACTGAACTATCTCCTTTTTGTTGCTGGTAGGAGAATTTGAGGGTTCTTTAATCCATATTTCATAGCTATCTTGGTTATTTTTAGTTTCTGATCCCACACGAAGCTGGGAAATCCTGTCACAGGTATGGACCATGCCTTCAGAATAGTTTCCATGAAACCTTCTTTCCCTGACCAAAGCGGGTTGAATATAAAAGGGATAGGGCCCAAATTTTCTTCCTCTTCTAGCTGTAGAGAATAGGTTTGTGATCTGAGGCCGGTTTTGGGAGAATTTTCAAGGAGATCAGTCTTTTTCCTAGCAACAGAGAGCTCTGCGCTAGGAAGTGATCTAGGCGAGCAGAGATATGTTCTGCCCCAACTCTATTGTTAGTCCAGGTGTAAAGACATTTCTTCGGTTTGAAGTCAAGAATATCACAACGAAGTATTAGCTCCTCTACTAATGGAAGCATTTGGTCCCTGCCATTATTGCCACATCTCTTTTATTTTGGATCAATGACAAGGTTGAGATCTCCAACCACTATTATATTCTGAGGGGAGTAAATGTCTAAGAAATCAGACAAGGTTTGCCAACATTCTTTCTTCTCTGTGAGGTGGACTGGAACATAAAGGTTGAAGAGAGAGATGGAGAGCTTACTAGAGAGGTGCCAAAGTTTGGTGAATATCCAATGTTGGGTCTCAAAGGAGCTTTCTAGTTGATACTTGTCCTTCGACCACAATGTTGTTAGGACACCAGAGGTACCTCTTGCACTAATGGCCTTTCCTGCATTTTTTCCCCATTTTAATTTGCTGATCTCAAGAAGGTTTCCCCTTCAATCTTAGTCTCTTGGAGCATGAGGATCTTGGGAGTTTCTATTTTCAAAAGATCCTTGACTGCTTCAGCTTTCGAAGCATTCGCCAAGCCTTTGCAATTCCAAGAGACTAGTTTCATTCTTCAATGAAATTGGAGTGAGTTGATCCCCCATTAGAGGGCCTTGTTCTTGTGTTTCTCCCGATAGACATTTCAATGTTGGATTGGTTGCCTTGCATTTTTTGCCTCTCCGCCTCTTCTTCCCTAGCTTTCTTATGAGATTTCCTTCCAACTCTTTTAGAGGGTCTCTCAAATGTCTCGTATTCCGATGACCCAGAAGTTTCCGGGGGTTTTTCCTTGTCATTTCTGCATATGTGGGTGAGGATAAGGTTCCTGCTGGGAAGTCAAGTTGGGTTACTTCTATGTTCTTTTTTGCTTCAAGTGAGGGAACTTGTCGTTCAATCTCCTCTATCTCTATTCCTCGAATTTCGATTGAAGTACTGAGGGTTTCAAATGGGTTTATTGAGGCCGTTGTCTTTGGTTGTTCTCCTCTTCCTTCTGTTTGAACCATTCTTGTTAAGGGAGTTCCAAACTCCATCGGTACCTCTTTCCTTTTATTCCTGATACTCACCTTGGCCTAGACTGCTTTACGCACCTGGATCCATTTTTATCCTTTCAACTTCTCTAGATATTCCTCCTTTTTTTTGCAGTATCTTGTGAAATGCCCATATTCATGGCAATTTCTGCATTTGAATGGTAGTTGCCCATAGTCTAACTCTTAGATATAAGACCAATCTGCTATTGTTAACTTTATGGCTTCAAGTAACCCTATTTCCAAGTCAACTTCGATGTATATTCTTGCACATGAATACTAATCCCTTCTCTCTACTCTGTCTATGTATTTTCCCAGGGTGTTATCAATCATTTCTAGTGACTTCGGGTTCCAGTAGTGCAGTGGAAGATGAGGGAGGCGCACCCATACTAGAACTGCTGACGGCACATCTTGAGTTGGATCAAAATCTGGTGACCATGATTTTAGATACAGACCCTGAGGTCCCATGAAATATGGTCCATTCCTAAAGATGAGATTTTTGACTTCTACTGAATAAAAAACAAAGACCAAAAAGCCCTTACCAACCAGGAAGATTCCAATTCCTTCCTGTACTAGTGGTCGCGAGTTCCTCTATACCCATGCCTCAACAGCCTTGGGCGAAGGCCATAGCCCTGTAAATTGAACGATGATCCCTCTTTCAACTAAGTTCAAAGAATATCTGCAAGAATCTTCAACGGGCAGGGCGACTGTGGGGATGTTGTTAAGTTTCTTTACATACTTGCACTGAGTTTCCCTTGCTGGGCATTTACTACTGTTGCCGATCAGCCTCCTGAACGCAAGGATCTCTGGTGGAGGAGGCAAAGGAGGACGGGCCTCAGGCCCCCCTCCTGGGGCCATGGTGATGGAGGGAGTATTGTACCAGGGGATGCTGTTATGCGCGCAAATCGTCTTGACTTAGAGAGGGCACGAGGACATGACTCCACCTTTTCTGTAACTTATTCAAACCCTTTATTTCCAAGCAAGTGCGTTTCCCATTTTTTCTAAGTAACATAGGTGTGCCCCATTTCATTCCTCTAAATTTACTCTGAGACCCTTGGAGTTACAACATTATTGTTCTAATATTAAGGGCCATTAATGATCATTTCTAGGATTTGTGTCACGTTCCTAATGTTAATAAAAGAATAAAAAATACTACCATTATTATTTAGACAAATTAAAAGTAAGTAAAAAGTGTAACTTGAATACTTACATGCCATGAACTAATTTTTTTCTCCAATATTAATCCACACAACATTTGAGAAGAGTGCTTAACATAAATGGTTCTATAATTTGAAGGAATTTTTTGGGTCACTACTTTTCAAATTTGGAACAATAAGGATTTTAGTCTAACACCTAGGAAATATTTCCTTTCTCTTTGTTAAAAATATTATGAATGTGAAGAATGAGAATAGAGAAGCCAAATTTCCAATCTTTAGCTTTGTATCATTCAATTTATATGAAATATTCTCTAAGTATTTATTTTTGTTTTTTCCATTTTTTCTAGGAGGATGAGCTCACAAATGAGGACATTTGGTTTATAAATGACCTAGAAGATGGCATATCCAACCTTTAAATTTCATGTTCTTATAGTAAAAATACCTATGTGTTCTTAAAACTTTTCCATTTGAGAATAATTTTCTCTAGAATACCTTTGCTAAGGTTTATATCCACACATATGCGGATATGTACAAGAAACTGTTAAAGCCCTCTTACTTTGCCCATTGCAGAGCCTGAATGGACTAGCCATGCCAACCATTTTCAGGGCCTTCACAATGTATCGACACTTTCCACAGATTTTTAACTTCACCGACCAAACATGATAATAGGAATTGAAAGGGAGATCGAGCCAATGACTACACTGAGCCCGCAACCCACCAAACCCTTATAGACACAACTCCATACAGAATGCCTGGGCTATAGAAATGAAACCACCATACAAAGAGAATGGATTAAAGTGAACGTTGTTAAGCCATACCCAACTCTAAAACAAGAATTAGCCTCTATCTAAACAGAAATTCCAAACTCGAGTGATTCTGTTCCATAAGACCGGACTGACCTAAAAATTGGCCATTAGGGTTCTTCCTCCTCCACCCCTCTACAACCAGAGGGTGTAGCCGGACTTACCTGAACCCCTAGCTCGACTACAAGCTGTAACTAAGCTGAAATACTTTGGAACCAAACCCAATTCTTCATAAACCCAACCCCCTTTGTGTTCTTTCATGCTCGCATGTGGGGGACTTCCACATCCAAAACCCTTTACCACCTAGGCCATGCATGCACCCATGCGATACAATCATATGCCATACTCTATAGACACTAATACGAGTAGGACAATGGACTCAGACCCAACCAGGAACCCAACGAGGCCATGCGTCTGGCACTTCTAGTGCACATCAGCACATAGCCCAGACATATACATATCACCAATCAAGGGTCAAATAGACTACTCCATACTAACAAAATTTTCTAAGTTAAGACCAAAAACATACCAGTGAACGCTGGGAGAACCTGAAGACGATGACAACCGCCTGCTCCCTAGAATTCCCCTCTCACACCAGATCCTTAGGAGCATGAGTTCACAGACTACCTTACTCAATGACCCGAATAGAATTATTACCACACTAAGTGTCCTTAAACCTCTGTCGCCTTCGAGTTGGGGAATTAAACATTGCATGCGTACCACCACCACTCCAAGTGTTGCATGCATGTAAAGGGTGGTCAAAACGATCTTTAGGATTCACATTAATCGTTGGGCCAGGACAAGCCCACTGGGGCCAACTCGCACCCTGATTGGGGAAAAAAATTAAAAAATATTTGAACACAAAATGACCTCACATTTCTTTTTCAAACTCATGTACACTTACTTTAACAAAGTGAACAATAATAATATAACAAATACCTATTAATATAAAAATAAATGAATCATATTCCTATAATGAATATGTGTAACCTTTGACACTTTTATTTCTACCAATAGAACCTCTTTAGAGAAAAAGATTTTTATTTAATACAACATTGGTAATTTTGGCCGAAATAATTTTTAAAGTTATTAAAATTTCTTATTATTATTAGGTTTTGCCTTTCACTAGGTATTAGTTTGTCTTTGACCAAAAATTTATGATGATTATGCATAGTTTAACATTAGGAATTCAATTTTTTTTTCTTTTTTATTATTATTTAAATTTATTTATTTGTAAGGTGATTGGTTGAGGTTTTATTATGGGTTGCTTAGTAATTTCTATTTCTATTGGTTACTAATTTTTTGTTTTTAGTTTTATTTCATTTTTATTTAACTTTTTTTATTTTTTATTTGTAAGGTGATTGGTTGAGGTTTTATTATGGGTTGCTTAGTAATTTCTATTTCTATTGGTTACTAATTTTTTGTTTTTAGTTTTATTTCATTTTTATTTAACTTTTTTTATTTTTTATTTTTCTTTAATTATAATTTTTCACAATCAATTTAAAATGACTCATTCTTATATTAAAAACATATTTTAATAGATTTAATTAATAAAAATTATATATATATATATATATATATATATATATATATATATATATATATATATATATATATATATATATCTATATCTATATCTATATATCTATATATATATATATATATATATATATATATGTTAATATAAACAATATTAGTTAATCATATTTCTTAATTTTTGGTGATGTCATTCAACAATACAATATTTTATTATATTTTTTTATAAAACAATTAATAAAAATTAATGATAATTAATGAGTGGAAAAGAATAATAATGTTACAAAAAATATATATAATTATTATTTGACAATTTATACGATTATAAAATAGTACAATTATATAAATTAAAATGTTGGTAAACACAGATAGGTATCAATTCATAATATGCATCAAAACACTTACTACATATCTGGTGTTACTAAGATTAGAAAAAAAATCATAAAGCTAATTAAATTATATCTTTATTTTAAATTATTATCATTATTATTAATTATAAAAAAAATTAATATATAAGTCAAATATTTATATATTTAAAAAAACATAAAACAAGATCATGAATATATTTTTTTCATGGAAATTTTTAATTTGTAAATAGACTTTGTTATAATACGTGTTTTATCAATACCACATGCTCAAAAAACTATAACTCACTTCATATGAAACTTGTTAAATTAACATTTTTTTTAATTAATCAATTTAATATAAAAGGAAAAGTAAAATATAACTATTTTCGAGATAAATATCAAACTTTAATTTGTGTACACTGTTATGAATATCCTAAAAGATTTAGTGAAAATTAAATTTCTACTATCCACCTAATAATTTTTATATTTAAATTAAAATTCTAAAAACTTTACTCCAAAATAAATACATATATCTGTAAATCTAATTATAAAATCATTACCACATAATTTTTAAATTTCTATAAAATATAAATTTAGTATAAAAAAATATTTTTTGAGATTACAATCTAATGATATTCATTTATCAAAAATATTACATTTACTAATTAAATATAACATCAGTATCTAATCATTGAAAATATATATTTTTATTTAATAAAACTATAAAGTCAAGGATTTTAAATATAAATATTTGATATGGTTGAAAAGATTTTTTCAACCATAATGTATTTTCGTATGCCTTCTCCAACATATTTTTAATACAAACTGATCCCCACATATATATGCACACACTTTCTGGCTGGGTTATTTTTATAATTTTCAATTTTTTTAGTAATTGGTTTTTCCTTTTAACTTTTTATATTTTCATTTTTTTTTTTATATTTTATATATTTTTCATTTAAAATTTGTTTAAATATCATTTAATTTTTAGATATTTATTTTTATCTACATAAACTGAAAGACATTGTCAAATTTCAAGTCAAACGCCCTTTTGACTGAAAACCCAAAGTATACTCAAGCTGCTGTGGAATGGTGTCGGGACTAACGAGGCGTAATGCAAAGGATGCAATTAGATTATATAACGTTGGATTAGATTAATATTGGCGCGAATGTATGCGAGTCTGGCATTTTTTAATTTGATTGACTTGCAATCTCAATTAAATTATACGACGTTACATTTGTTTAATATTGGCGTGATGGTACGAGCATGACATTTTTTATTCATTCCGTTGACATCTACTTTCAATTCATTCCATTGAGATTTAATATCAATTAAATTATGTAACGTTGGATCTGTTTGAAATTTCGCATGATTTTATGAGAATGATAAATTCACAGAGGAATTTTGTTGAATTCTCATGCCATGGGTGGATTCTCTAAACGTACTTTTTTCACATTCATAAATAAATTTGAATAACAAATCTCTTAAAAAAACCTTGCAATTCTGAACAATTACATCTATGTAACTTAGCAATAAATATAATTTCCATGGAAGAACTTGACCTAAAATCACTACAATGTTTTTTAATAGAATTTGAGAAAACAGAGGTAAAATCATACTTTCTACTATGAAGAAGCGATATTTCTCTCAAAAATCGGCACTGTTATTCCTCCCATTATTCAAATTTTATGTAAACGCGGATAAAGTTCCTATTCATTGATTACGCGGCAGTTCTTCCTCACTTCACCAGTCAGAAAAGTTTCAGGCTTCACTATATTTCCCATCTTCACCATTGAGTCCGCGAACTGCTTGGCAAACTCCATAGCGTCAGTAGCATAATCTTTGACAATATGCGCCGTTAGTACGCTCCCCAGGCCACCTGAATACATAACCTGGTCAGAGTTGAGGAGCCCTTCCCCATTCACTAAGTTGACGTAATATGAATTGTCGAACAACGTTGGAGTTGCATGATCCAAGGGCGATATGTTGTCATCGCCACCAGATGGAGGGCAAATTGCTCTCAGTCCAGATGCATAAAGTTCATTGCCTTCACTCCCGCCATTATAAATCCTTTGCCTAAAATTTGTGCATCGAGCTTGTCCAATTGTGTGCCCACCTGCGCAAGGGGAAACTCTAAAAGTTTTTAACAAAAGTTTATCTTCACAAAAATCTGTTAAATATATGTAGATTGCAGATTCCGAAAATATCTCGGAGATTATGACCATCGATAAAGAAGGCAAACAATTAAACCCTGTTTTAACTGTAAGAAATATTCTGAGAATCTAAAATAGACATAAAAATAAATGCCCACAAAAATCAATATCCAAAATGCTCCAGAGTTGGTATTCACTGACCAGCAAGTGCCACCATATCTGTGGCTGTGAGGCCTTGTAATAAAAACTTTTCAATGAGAGTCTGGATGTTTGAATTGGGCGTGGGAATGTTGTTGTTTGCCTCGCTGAAACTATCGCTTCTTGAGTCCTTTCTTCCCAATGGGACGCCCCAGTCTGGGCCTCCGGCCTGGCAAGTAACAAAGATGAGACTTAAAAGAGGGATTTAGGAATTTTATATGAATAAAATTTGATTAAGATCCTTTTAGCATTTTGTAGAGGATTTTTTTGGATTAATTTTATATGAATAGAATTTGATTAAGATTCTTTCTTACATTTTGTAAAGGAATTGTAGATGAAATTTTGTATGGAATTTTTAAGTTTGTTTTTTTTTTTTTTTTGTTTTTTTGTTGGATATTCTACTTATTCTCCTTACTCTTTTTAGTTTTGGTTTTTGATGATAAGTGAAATGTTAAAAAAAAAAAAAAACAAAAAATGGCAAACAATATTAAAATTTTTATAATTTTTTTCCATATAAATAATCTTTACTCTTTAATTTCATACCTATTAAAAATCACGTCAAATAATTAATTTAAATACATTAAATTAGAAATTAATAAAAAATTGATTAAGATAATATTAATCACAGTATTTTCAAAATATATAATTAAATCTTAGAGAAAAATTAAATAATTGATTTAACTAATATTGTTCCCCTTTCAAAATATTCTCAAAATATACAATTCGGTTAAATCAACTATGAAACAAATGTATAACATACCAGCACAACTGCATCTCTAGCAGCCAGGGTAAGTATATCAGCGCAAGACACAATACCGGGGCACACAGCCTCTAGCCTTTCCTTGATGGCATCTATAACTTCATATCCTCTCAGCGAATTTACATTTGGGCTCGCTGTTTTCTCCCCTATAAAGGTGGGCGTGTCATCCAGCAGCACAGACGCATCGCATCCCTGCAATAATTCCTTTCCAAATATTATAGCAATGACTAAAAATATTAAACATGGTTTAAATTTTAGAGAAGTAAGCCAGTAAAAACTCTGTAATCAATTTTTTTTTTTTTTTTTTTTTTGGGGACAAAATCGGATTTTGAATTTATATTGATAGCAGATTTTAAGAATATTTCAGAATTTAATTGATACTAAACTGACTCATCACATTTTCCCATCAGATAAATAAAATGTATAATGGTCTTATAATAAAATGTATAATGGTCTTATAATAAATAGATAAGTGGAATAATAATAAATAGATAAGAAGAGTGAACCATTTTATGTTGATTGCAGATTTCCAAATTATCTTAAAATCTGACATTCAAGAAAAAAAAGTTAATTATTTAATTTCTTTAAGAACAATCACATTTTAAGATATTCCTAAAATCCACCCCCATATTAAAAAAAATAGAATATACATCCTAATATTATAACAATGGGATGCAAAACTTTGGTGACACAATTTTAATCGAAAAGCAATAAAAACGTATGATTTTGAATTGTGAAAATTAAAATAAAGTACCTGCACAAAGCAATCGTGAAAATGGAGGCGAAGTATGTAGGCTGCGACACGAGCTTCTTTCGCCGTCGCTAAATGCATTTCTGAACTTACAATGGGAACTGCAAAGGGGCATGACTTCTCGTAATAATCTTCAGACAACAACGCAGCTGCAAGGTCTGCATGAAGTGCCGGAATCGATGACAAGGCCACAAGCAAAATAGTTAAGAATATCTGATATTTGTCCATTTCCCACTGTCGATTATATTCCTATTAGCAAATATTGGAAGACGACCGCTCTGCTACTTGTTTTACGCTGAAGTTGACTGCTGGGTTTCTACGATCCGGTCATTTAATAGGGACGCATAATATCTTGCAGGGTCGATAAGTCTTGAACAATAATTACCTAAATTACAGATTGCACTCTGAATTTCTTCAAACTGATCACCAACACAACCAAATTCACAGAATCAATAGGAACTTCTCCGCGTGAGGATATATACTCTAGTAGCTGTGATCACCAACACAACCAAATTCATAGAATCAATAGGAACTTCTCCGCGTGAGGATATATACTCTGCTAGCTGTCATGGTGTATAATAATGTTGTCGTGTATAGCATTTTTTTGGAAAAAATAGTTTCCCGAGGTTGATATGGAAGGTTAATTGGCTAATATATGGAAGGCTAATTGGCTTAGACACTATAAGAAGATTAGAACGAAATGGTTAGCACGGAAATATTTGCAACAGCCTTATCATTAACCAATACACCAATGTGTACATTTATCAAATCATGGAAATGTAACTTTCTCTCTAATGCCATGGAAATTTCTAAGACATGGAAATGTAACTTCTCTCTAATGCCATAAGTTCACGGGAGAGATTTCCAGGAAATGTAACTTTCTCTCTGGTGCCATATGTTTCAGATTGAAAGGCATACGTAATTTTATATGTAAAAATCATAATCAAATTATTAAAATATTATTCTATAGGTATTCAAAATTATGAATTTTTTTATTTACAAAAAAAACTCCATATGTGAAGCAAAACTTGTCTCTTTAAGTCCTCGGTTTATAGCTTTAATTAACAAGAATACCAAAGATTCATAACCAAATCAGTTTACTCACGAATTTATTTCAAAGTATCTCAATTCCTTTACGTTGCACAAACAAAACTCACGTTTCAACTCTTTACCTTTGGAAAAGAAGAAAGGAAATCACACTTTGAAAAATACAAATCAAATATTTCATTGCAGGGTCTTTTCACTTTTATTAAGTTTTCAAGTCTAAGAATTCTCAATAAATTACAGACTTTAATACAATGGATCGCTATTTTCACTCAACAGATACGTTTAATCTTTTGAAATTTACCTTCATGTCATTATCAAATCAATTGAGTCAAAAAAATTAATATATACATGGTATGAAAATGCTTTATGGTTTTAAAATTTTTAAATTAATAGATTTATGCCTGTCAATTTGAATCTCTTTTCCTCTTCTTTCCTTTTAATAACTGATTCTCATAGATCTGTACAGTAATATTAGAAGCAAATTGCACTCATAAATGTGAATCTCCTTCCGGTGCTTTTTGGCAACACCATTTTCATATTGAGAGTAAATTTGCATTTGTAAATTTGGATCTCTTTCTTTTTCTTTTTGGAAAATTATTTTCATATATCTTTAAACTAATATTAACATTAATTTTTGTGTCTCTAGTGACAAGTACTATGTTTATTCTATTATTTCCACAAATGATAGGCTCTTATTATTTCCACAAATAAACAAGTTTTAAGAAATGGATATGAAGATAGTGACTCAGGTAGTGAGTCAACCAGTAGCATTCCATTTGATTTTGTCTTCCACATGAAAACCATTTTTTATATATCTTCATGGTGACATATGTCTTTTATTTCTTTCCCTTACATCAATATATGCTAATTTTTTTTTTTTCCTTCTTTTGTATGTTTTCATCGTGACATATGAATGTTGATGACTTAATGAAAAACTTTGAAATTTTACCACATATCTCCTCTATCTTGTTCAATTTGGCTAGAATTCATTTGGTTCTCCTTATAATCTGTCTTATCATACATTTCTATATTTAAAAGATTCATTGCTTATGTATCATGAAGGAAACAACATCATACCCTCCATTGTCACTTGCAGTGATAAACAACCTTAGTGATAGGAAAAATCTATTCATGCAAAACTCTCCGCAAACATTGTCATTGTGAATTTAAATAGGACAAGAAGACATAGACACAAGAAAAAACTTTTCAAGTGGATGCCTTTGTAAAACATCATTTAAATAAATTTATCAGCATAGAGCCTGCTACACATAGGTACTGCATGGATACTTACAGCCTAGGGTGGAAGCTAGGCTTTACGAATATGAGAAAAAAATTACCTTGAATCTTGTGTTTTTTTAAGTCCTCAAAGGCTAAGGTTGATACCAATTTTTAATATTCATTAAACTTGGCTAGAAGACATATTTGTCTCTCCATGTAACACTAATCAAATGTAATGGAAAGAAATAATGAAAAATAAATTACTCTTTTGCTCCATCGAAAAGAATTTGGAGAAAGAAAAGAAACATACCATAGAGCAAACCTAGCTTGTATGAATAGGGTTTAGAGAGGTCTTTGGTCGTTTACTTACAGGATTGGAATGCTTGTCAAATCTACTTAAGATGAACTCAGAATTTTCATTTGAAAATCTAATCAGATGTAAGAAATCAGGCGTGTTTTCAATAGACCGTGAAAAATATAAGACATGTAAGAGAGTTGTGTCCTTACAAATTATTGGGAAGCATCCATTTACAATATAAAGAGATTGAGGAATTCAAATGTTAAAGAAAAATGTATTCTAGTTGAGCTGCAGGGATTTAGGATTTCATGTTTTGAAGAATCCCATCCCCAAATGGATTCCTCTATATGTAAAATTTATTGGGTTACATTGTGATTCTATGAAATTGTTGCAGACGTCCAAAGCAATGTCTGCCCCCAATGAGCATAAAGTTATCTTTTAGACCAGTGGTAGCGTGGGTAGGTGGTGTCACCTCCTCCTCCTCCTCCCCCCCCCCCTCTACACCTTCCACTACCTCTTACTCTATCCAATCATTGACAAGTTCCATGAGAGGCCTCTCTACCTCAACGCTCCATGCAACAGTGGTGTCAATCCCATCCAATGATATGGCATCCATATCAGGTATCCTCTCAAGTTGTCTCACCCACAATCGAAGATTGTAGTAGACATAGACCATCTCAGTAAGTCGTTGAGACTCCAACCTGTACAAAGATCATAAAATAATATTTTTTAAATAATATTATTTAATGAATTCAAAATTTTAATTGGAAATTTGGAATATTTTAAGTTTTAATTTTAACCTGTTGCGCTTTTTGTTGTGTATTTTTTCAAATACAGTCTAGTTGCACTCGCATCCTAAGGAGCTACATGTTTGGCTGAGGATTTGAATGGCAATCTTTCGTAGATGGGGTACTCTGGCACCATAGAGAGTCCATCATGGATCTACAACAAAATTACAAATAAGATAAACATAAGAAAAAAATGAAATTTGAACGTTGAAAAAAAGTATGAAGTTATGAACTTGAAGAGACAATGAATGAAATAAACTAAAAAATGCCTTGCATTTTAGTCTTCCACAACCATTTCTTTGGAGATTTTTCCATGTTCTACTAGAGATCGCACCATCCTTTGAACACAAGTTAAGAATCCATCCACGATCTCAACATAAAATAAGAACGCACATGGGTAAGAAAATGTGGTGTTCAGGTAAATCCCTGCAGCATGAATGGGACGATGGAGTGTGTTGTTCCATCGTTCATCAATAACTTCCCATAGGAGGAGTTGTTTCTGAAACCCCTCATCTCCCTTATCATCAGAGTAGGCCTGAATGGATTCTTTGGCCCTATCCATGGCCTCATACAAATAGCCCATTGCGGGCTTCTCACCATCAACTGATCGAAGAACCTTTACCAGAGGTTCAATAACGCTACACACCTCCTGCACTCCCACTGAGAAGTTTTCTTGGTATGAAACTAATCTGCATGTGCCCTCTCCCTCTGGTTTGCAGCTAAATGTCAAAGCACACCACTCATATGAAAGAAATATTCTCTTCACATCCCCCATAGAATTCAAGAGGGATTGATGAGATATGAAACTGGTGGCAAATAGTGTAATGGCAGGGCACACAAACTACTTGTTGGTGAATTTTCTCGTCAAACTAAGCACAAATGCATGATTATATATAAATTTTGTAATGTTTTTTTATGAGTCAACAATATCTTTGACAAAGGAAATTTTTCTTGTGTCCTCCAACATCAAATCAATACAATGTGTAACACAAGGTGTCCAAAATAAAGTAGGATGCATCTCCATAAGCATCTTGCTAGCAACAACATAATTTGCAGCATTGTCCATTATGACTTGGACAACATGTTCTGAACCCACCTCCAAAATAAACACATCCAGCAAATCACATAATAATTTTTCATTTTTGATATGTGATGATGCATCAAAATATTTCATAAACATTTTCCCCTCAAGACAATCAACCAAGAAGTTTATAAGGGTTCTCCCCTTTTGGTCAGTCCAACCATTTGATATCACAATGCATCCTGTTTATGTCTATGATTCCCTAAACTCCTCCAATATTTTGGTGCAGTCAACCTTTTCATCTTGAAGAATGTAGCCTCTAAAGTCATCATAAGAAGGGATTTTGTGCTTTGGGCCAACAATTGCAATAGCATTAACAACAGGTTGGAAAAATCGATTATTCCTTGCAACGCTGAAAGGAATATCACTCCAAAGGAGAAATTTGTCCAACAACTTGTCAACTTGTTCTTTCTCACTTTTTTGAAGCATTGAAGTGATAGATGGTTGTGAACCAGCCATTGTTCTAGGAACAAAAAATGATGAGGTAGCTACAGGGTTGGTTGTAGACATTGATGCTGAAGTAGAACCAATGTCACTTAAATATTCACATCCTAACACACTCCTTGCTAGTTGCTTCTTTAAATATGCTTTGGTCGCTTTGTCTTGCTTTAATTTTTCCAATGATCTCATGGGTCTTCGGACGATTTCCAAATTTGTATTGGTGCAAGGCCCTACATCACGTCAAGGGATTTGTGCAAGGTGATACTTCAATCTATAAACCCCCCCTGACATATGTTGCCCACACAACTTACAAGACAAGTTTATTCTATCAAACTCTCCATCAAGTTCACCAAATTCCCACAGAGGGTCTTTCCTTGGCATGTTTGTAACTTGGTTGAACTCTTGAGTTTTAATGTAAAATGAAGTTTGAAGTTGAACCTATTGCACAATAAGAATTGCAAGTTAAAATAAAAAATAGAAAATTACATACATGACATAACACATTGAATTTTTTACAAACAAAAAAAAAACTCAACTCAATCCAACAATAATAGAAAAAATGCACATTCAAACCCAATAAAAAATGATGCAAAAAAATAGAGCACAAGAAAAAATTTAAACTAATAAATCTAACAATCAAGTTTTTGCATTTTTTTACCAAAATGAACCCTCTCCACTCTATGGAACAAAAATAAAAATAAAAACACAATCAAATCCACTAAAAAATCATTGATAATCAATGGGTTATAGAAACCCAAGAAAAAACAAGAAAAAACCAAAATAAAATTGTCAAATTTGGTGCTCATACATGGAAACCATAGTTTGCTGAAGAAATTTGGTCCAAACACGAAGTTCTTTTGCTTGGGATGGTAAACTCTCTCGTTTTTCTCCTCCTTTGCCCTAGCAGACACCTTCCTCTCATCCTCAGCTCTCAAACAAGTTTGTTGTTTGCTAAAAATAAGAAATAAAACTCATCAATTTTCTTATAAAACGCGTTGTCCTGGAGGGTCATGATTTTTTCCGTTCGAATCACGATTTTTTTGGAGAAAATTGCAATTTTTTAAAAAAATTGTGATTTTCGCAACACTACCTAGAACATCATCAAGATTTTCACAACACTCCCTGGAACATCATCAATGGTGTGCATCACGCTGGTATATTACTTGAAGAATTGTTTGGATTTTATTGGTGGAATAGACGTCTTCCAATCCTATTTCTCACCATAGTACTTATTTTGGCTTCGTTGGTGTCTTTCAAGAGAGTGGGTAAGTCTTCTTTGATAATTCTAATAAGCATGTTTTGGCACTGGGATTTTCAGAAAAGTCATATTTCAATTGTTCCATTTCACAGCTACCAATGATTTAAATGTCTAATAACTAATGTAATTATATGAAAATAATTCAACATATCTTAGGAATGTCACATGTTGATCACATTTGCGTAGACCATTTGTCGAACTTTTCATGTTACCTTTGTTGAAAATGCAAAAAGAAAATCATAATTTGTCTTTGTCCTTGAATTAAATTAGGAATAAAATTGTAATTCCACATTTCATGATAACTTGTACTAGTTAATTAAGTTAATCTGACTTAGTTGGCTCAAGTAATTCGGGTTGAGGATCTAACTTGATTCATGTACAATGTCTCCTACATTATAGGAGCCTCGATTGAGTTTATTTTGATTTGTAATTAATTAATCCAGTTTAACTGAGTTAACGTTAGTTAAACTAGTTCCAACTGTCAGAGGAACTAGTGGGAGGTCTAGTAGTGTGGTGCTGCCTATAGTGATCAATGAGCTAACTTATGATTTACTTATAAATAGCTCATGAATGTCAGATATGAGAGTTACCCAGTTCAGATTGGAGTCCAAGGACAGTGTACTATGAGTTGTTTAATCATCTAAATTATACAGGTGGTGCATCCAGTCAGAGGAAGGCCTATGATGGATTGCACAATTCCTTTGAGAAATTTTCTTAATAAATAGGAGGCTAATTCCCTAGGAAACAACTCAAGAAAATAAGGACTTGGGCAAATGAGAAATTGGTTAAGTATTGGGCTAGGCTTGTCTAGGAAGTTGTGAGATAGATAGAGATACTGCGGAGGTTGTCTGGGTTTGAGAAAAGCATTTTAATCTTTTCATATTGAATGGCTAATGCAATATAAAAACAATGTAAACTTTGAAATGGGAATTGATATGATTGCCCGTTTCGTAGAGGTAGCAAAAAAGTGACCTGATTTTGAAAAGTAGCAATGTAGAATACACTTTCCTTTCTCGGAGCATATTTTTGACACTTTAAATTGTTTTATGTATCAAATATAAATATTTTTTTTAAATGTTAGTGACTTTCATGGTAATTTTGAAAAGTGTTGATGTTGCATCAACGTTTTTTTAGAGGACTTATTTTTGACACTTTAAATTTTTTAATATATTAAGTGTGGATATTTTTTTAAATGTTAGTGATTTTCATGTTGATTTTGAAACGTGTTGATGCAACATCAATCTTTTTTTTAGAGGGCTTATTTTTGACACTTTAAAATTTTTTACGTCAATTTTTTTTGAAATCGTGATTACTTAACAAATTTTCTAGTTGTCTTATTTTTCGTTTTTTAAATATTGTTTACTTAAAAAAAATAAATAAAAATATACATAAAAAGACGAAAAAACACAAAAATGTAATATATATATATATATATATCTCGTAAACCATTAAAAAATTTGAAAAAAATAAAATTTAAAACAAACTAGATTAAAAAAATAAAAACTAAAACTATTAAAATTAAGATTAAAAACATAAAAAACCTAAAAAAAAGCCAAAAAATAATTAAAATTTAAAAATATATATGTAATTAAAAAAAACAAACATACAATTACGATTTTAAGAAAAAAATAAATATATATATATATATATATAATTTTTAAATGTTTTTTTTTAAATTATTAATATATATAATCAATTAAAAAAAAACATTTAAAAATTTAAAACCTACATTTTTAATAAATAAAAAACATTTAAAATATTTTTATAATATATATATATATATATATATTTTAAGTAAATTCTTGTTTTTTTAAGGTTTTTTTAAATGTTTTTAATCTTAATTTTAGTAGTTTTTTTTGTTAATATTTATTTATTTATTTTAATCTAGTTTGCTTTTAATTTTTTTGTTTTAGTTTTAGTTAATGCTTTTTTATTTTTTATTTTTTTCACTTACTTAATTTTATAGTTCTTTAAAATTCATTTTTTTTTCGAAATTCTTTTTATGGTTTTTACGATATATATATATATATATATATATATATATATATATATATATATATATATATATATATATATATGGGGTTTATTTCTTTATATTTTTTTAATTCTTATGTTTTATAGGTTAATTTTGTTTTTTTTTAACATTTTTACGATTGATTTTTGTTTTGTATATTTGATTTTTTTTTTAATATATATTTGTATTGACATTCTACTATTTTTACTTATTTATTTATTTTTTCATTTTTTTAATTATTGTTTTTATTTTTAATTTTATGTTTTTATTATTATTTTGAAATTTTAATGTTTTTCGGAGTCATGGTAACATATTTTACACCATTATTTGAAAATGTTGAAATTTACCCTAGAAAAAAAAAGTGTTATTCCAGCATCAACACTTTACATTTTGACGGTGTTTTTTGCACAATTTTTGCACAAAAAAATGGTTTTCATTGCCATTTTTAAAACATGTTGAACATTTACCCTAGAAAAAAAAAGTGTTATTCCAGCATCAACACTTTTCCTTTTGGCACTTTTTTTCATGTTTTTTTGGGTTTTTTTTGGCCAGAGTTCCCGTTTTGAGTTTATAGTTCATGTTTTAAAGTTTACATTGTTTAAAGATAGTAAGGGCTTTTAGTTGTGGTTTTTCATAGGAAATCATTTTGTAATGTGTTGATTGAATTCTTTTTCTTTTATGCTTCATGATTTCACGATAATTAAATTGTTTCCACTGATGAGTAGAGTAGATTCAAGTCTATTATTTTAGTAAATTACAATTAGTAGTTTCAATCTACAAGTAATTTCTACAACCCTATTGGAAACAACATATGTATTTAAGGATGTGGATCTTGTTTCATTCCTTAACGAGTTAAGATGTTGAAATCTTGATGATTATATTGATGGATTCATTTCCTTGAATTTGCATATTCTTTGAAATCCACTTCTGCATTATCAGCTGCACTCGTTGTTGTATTTGTTGTGATCACAACTGGTATTACAATCATAAAGTTGTTCAATGGCAATATCCAAGTGCTAAGATGGCTACCAGATATTGTTGATCATACTTCATTCTTGAAGCTTTTTATTGTGGTATGTCATTGTTCCTGCTTACATATGTCATTTCAATGGTATCGATTATTGCCTTTCATCTCTACTCCTACACCTGAATATAGTATCTTAGAGTTCATTAGCTGAATTGGCATTTTAAAAGTTTATGAGACATTGGCATTGTGCGTGATTTTATGCATAAACAAAAGCGTTTTTGGTGTTCTTCTATTTGGATACCAAATTATGGATGATGTCCTAGGCAATTTTTACACCAACTTGGGAGTTCTTTACAATGTTATGTTGAATGACATGGATCACATGGCCTACGTTGTACATTTCATGCTAGTCTTTCCTCACATATTTTTTTTCCTGCACCTTATTATTCATGGGCTTATATTTGTAGCCAAAAATCCCATTATTTCGAATAATAAGAGGTTCATCTTGATCACTACCATATTAATTGGAACCATTTTCTTTGAGGCATCATTCATACCTAGTGTTTGGGATGTATTTTAGCTCACAGGGGCTACTACAGCAGTTTGTATTAACATGTTTATGCTTGTCAATTTGAATCTCATTTCCTTTCCTTTCCATTTAATAACCTATTTTCATAGATCTTTATAGTAATATTAGCAGGAAAATTAACTTGCACTCATAAATTTGAATCTCCTTCCAACTCCTTTTGGCAACCCATTTTCATGTTGACAGTAAATTTGCACTTGTAAATTTGGATCTCTTTCCCTCTCCTTCTGGGAAATTATTTCCATATGCTTTTGAAGTAATATTAACATTAAAATTTGTGTCTTTAGTGACAAGTACTATGTTTATTATATCATTTCCACAAATGAACAAGTTTTAAGAAATGTATATGAAGATAGTCAGCCAAGTAGTAACATTCCATTTGTTTTTGTCTTCCATCAATATATGATGACAATTTTTGTATGTCTTCATGGAGACATGTCTTCCATTTTTTTTCCTTGTATCAATATGCTAACCTTTTTTCTGTATGACTTCATAGCGACATATGAATGTTGATGACTTAATGAAAAACTTTGGAATTCCACCATATATCTCCTCTATCTTGTTCAATTTGGCTAAAATTCATTTGCTTATCCTTTTCATCTATCTTATCATAAATTTAATTATTTAAAAGATTCATTTCTTCTATATCATGAAGGAAACAACATCACACCCACCATTGTCACTTGCAATGGTAAGCAACCTTAGTGATAGGCAAAAGATATTAATGTAGAGCTTTACACAGAACATTGTCAATGTCAATTTAAAATGGACAAGAAGGCACAGACATAAGAAAATTTTTTTCAAGTGGATGTCTTTGCCAAACATCATGTACATAAACTTACCAGCATAGAGCCTCGTACACATAGGTACTGCATGGATACTTATAGCTTGACGTGGAAGCTAGATTTTACGAATCTGAGAAAAAAATTACCTTGAATTTGGTGTTTCTTTTAATCCCTGATAGATCAAAGGCTAAGGTAGATAGAAATTTTTAATATTAATGAAACCTAGGTGGATGACATATTTGTCTCTTCACATAACACTAATCAAATGTAATGGAAAACAATAATAAAAAATAAATAGTTAATTTTCCCCATTGAAAACAATATGGAGAAAGAAAACAAACATACCATAGAGAAAACCTAGCTTGTATGAATAGAGTTTAGAGAAGTCTTTGGTCATGAAATTGATAAGAATGGATTTTTTATCATATTTGATTCAAATGAACTCAGAATTTGTATTTGAAAATATAATCAGATGTAAGAAATCAAGTGTGTTTCCAAGTAGACCGTGAAAAATGTAAGACATGCAAGAGAATTGTGTCCTTACAAAGTGTTGAGAAACATCCATTTACAATATAAAGAGATTGAGGGCTTCAAATTCTAAGAAAAAATCTATTCTAGCTGAGTTACAGGGATATAGGATTTCATTTTTTGAAGAATCCCATCCTGAGATGGCTTCCTCTCTACGTAAAATTGATTGGGTTACATTTTGATTCTATGTAATTATTCCAAACCTCCAAAACAATGCTCGTCCCCAATGAGAATGGAGGGTTTTTATAGGCCTGCTATTCACCATCACAAAATAGTATAGTATTGTCGGCAGCTAGGTCATAGGTAAAGTCTAATGCTCTGAAATTTCAACCTAATTATTGTATTTTGAACAATATAGAAAGTTGAAATAGTAACAATGTTTTCCTGTTTCACAAAGTTGAAGTGTGTTATGAGGCATGCATGACTTAACATGCCTCAGGAGTGCCCCTTTTCTCACAGATTCCTTTCATATTTATTTGAATAAACAATTATCTGGAGAAGTGCCACATTTATATTACTTAAGGCATGATTCATATCATATATGGCTTAGAATTATAAATATTTTTCTGGTAGAGATGATTTTTTATTTGGGCAGGTTATCTAGACCATCATCAATGGTGTGCATCATGCTCGTATACTTGAAGAATTTCTTAGATTTCATTGGTGGAATGAACGTCTTCCGATCCTAGTTCTCACCATAGTCCTTATTTTGGCTTCATTGGTGTCTTTCAAGAGAGTGGGTCAGTCTTCTTTGATCATTCTCGTAAGCATGTTTTAGCACTGCGATTTTAAGAAAAGCCATATTTTGTTTGTGCCATTTCACAGCTATCGGAGATTTAAATGTTTAATAACTAATGTAATTATATGAAAAGAATTCAACATGTCTTAAGAATGTCACATACTGATCACATATGTGTAGACCATTTGTCTAAATTTTCATGTTACCCTGTTGGAAACAACATATGCATTTAGGGATGTGGATCTTGGGTCATTCCTTAACAGGTTAACATGTTGAAATATTTATGATTATATTGATGGGTTCACTTTTTTGAATTTGAATATTCTTTGAAATTCACTCCTGCATTATCAGTTGCACTCGATGTTGTATTTGTTGTGTTCACTGTTGGTATTACAATCATAAAGATGTTTAGTGACACCATCCAAGTGCTAAGATGGCTATAATATATTATTGATCATACTTTGTTCTTAGGTTTTTCAATGTGGTACGCCATTGTGACTACTTACATATGTCATTTCAATGGTATGGATTATTGCCTTTCATCTCTAGTCCTACACCTTAACGTAGTGTCTTAGATTTCACTAGCTAAATTAGCATTTTAAAAGTTTATGAGTCATTATCATTTTTCTCGATTGTATGCATAGCTACAAGTGTTTTTGGTGTTCTTCTATTTGGAGACCAAGTTATGGATCATGTCCTAGCCAATTCTGACACCAAATTGGGAGTTCTTTACAGTGCTATGATGAATGACATTGATTGCATGTCCTACGTTGTACATCTGAAGCAAGTCTTTCATCTTGTATTTTTTTCCCTACGCCTTAATATTGATAGGCTTACATTTGCAACCAAAAATCCGCTTATTTCAGATAATAAGATGTTCATCTGAATCACTACCATATCAATTGGAACCATTTTCCTCCATGCATCATTCATACCCAGTATTTGGGATGTATTTCAGCTCACAGGGGTTACTGTACCAGTTTGTATTGGGTTCATCTTCCCAACTTCCATTTCTCTCAGGCAAAGAAAGGTTTCTTTTCATTTCTAGTTGTCTTTTATCTAGATTATATGTAACTTCTAATCTCAATTGATTTTAATTGCATAGACACTCATGGAATATTAAAAAAAAGGACACATGTCTCTCATTGCTTATGATTTTTCTTACACTAGTTTCAAGTTCAATCGCTATATTGAGTGACTATTTTGCCTACAAATATTACAATTGATACACCTTTTCCAGTCAATATCCATAAAAGTTACATGGTTAGATATTGTATAGGGTACAAAAGCAGGCAACACATGGCATTCTATCCTTTAGAGATCTATTCTATGAGTATTCACAAAATTTAATCCACATGAATGTAATGTTCCTTTTGATGTCACATGTCCCATATTGAAAGGCATACACAACTTTAAATGTGAAAATCATAATCAAATTATTAAAACTAATAAAAAAATTCTTTAGAGTATTGAGTTCTACCTCAATTAGTCTGTTGGTCAGCATTATTATGATTCACAAGCCCAAACTAAGATGGGGGAACCCAATGAGGTAGGCCCTCCATAATCTTAGGGATTATTTTTTTATCAAAAACAACATCGCATGCATATAAAAATATCCCATTAGACCAATACATACATTTATCAAATTGCCCAACTCTTCAGACAACTTTTTAACTCTAGAAAGTATCACCCTCGATTCTCGCAAATAAGCAAATTGTGGAGCAGGAGAAGGTCACTAGGAGAGATTTCTAGGACATGGAAATGTAACTTTCCCTCTAATTCCATATGTTCCAGATTTAAAGACACAACCTTACATGTGAAAATAATAATCAAATTATTAAAACTAATAAAACATTTCCCTAGACTACTGAGTTGCACCTCACTCTGTAAACTTGTCAGTGTTATTAGGATTCACAAGCCCAAACTAAGAAAGGGGAGCCCATTGAGGAACTTTCACTGACCTTTTGTGTATATGAACCTCGTTTGTTAACGAATAGAACTTATTTATATGGTTTGATACATGAATAATGGAATAAGAACAATGAAGGTAGTGAGCATATCTTAATAAGTCCCCTGGGCACCTCCATGCTTGATCACAAAGTTTCGCTCATCCCAAACCAAGAGTCACTCCATGGTACCTTCATATGCCTTGGAGTACCATTGAAACAATGTGTTTATAGCTATAAGTCTCAACAACTAGAGGTACACATAGCCAAACCAAACAGTCGGAACAATAAACGACATATGTGCATAGATATAGGTATAATCTAAACAAAAAAACCAGGCAATAGTCGATAGCCCAGAGCTTAATCCCATAGGCATGAAACTGAAACCCAAGTTAGGATTTGCTTCCCATTCAGAGTCCTTTAAATCTACAGTTAAAGTGCGCCAACCTGGAAGAAAATAATGCAACTCTAAGAAAGAAACCCAAATATGGGACTAAGGTTGGGTGCAAGCCTAAATATCCAACTTATGAGCGGGTTGGGGTACCTACAGGCTACGACCAAAATGAGAACACAATAGAAATAATATTAGTGAAGAGTCTCTATGTGACTGAAAATAAGTTAAAAAAGGACATACATTTAAGTAAACCCTGTTGGAGGAAGAAATTTATCTCCCCTGAGCAAAGCTTGACCATGATGGCTCTTCACAACAGACCCCTATAGAAAATTATAAAGGAGAAAACTTAGGCAATGCAAAATTAAAGGAAAATAGGAGGATATGGAAAGCAAACTTGATAAGAAGATCTTGTAGATTACCTGAAAACTGTTGAAGCAGGGTTAACCCCAGAAGGAAACCCTGCATCATAAAACTAAAGTTGAAACCATGAAGAGAGGGCAGAAAAAGAAAAGGAGAACACAAAAAGGAATATTTACCTGTATAGTGCAAGGTGTGCTGGACAAAGGTGGAAACCACAGTTGTATAAAAAATTTACCCCTTTTTTTTCTATAGTAACTATTAGGGTTTTTTTGTCTTAACTATTAATCCAGTTGCCTAAAAATATTCAATATTCAATCGTCTAACATGAATGGTGTAATTAGTATTTGACAATTTATACCATTACAAACTTTATATAAATTAAATTGTTGGCAAGCAAATATAGGCATCAATTCATAATATGCATCAAAATAACTACAACATAATATTTCTAGTGTTACTAAAATTGAATTTTTTTTATAAAACTAATTAAATTATATCTTTATTTTAAATTACTACAATTGTTATTAATTATTAAAATAATTAATATATAAGATAAATTGTGTATATTTAAAAAGAACATAAAACAAGATTCTTAACCATGACTATTTACCCCGACCTTTTTCAAGGAAATTTTTAATTTGTAAATAGGTTTTGTTATAATATCATGAGTCAATATCATGGTTTATCAATACCACATGGCCATAGAACTTTAACTCACTTCATATGATAGTTGTTAGCATTTTTTTTAATTAATCAATTTAATACAAAAAAGAGAATGAGGTATGACTATTTTGGAGATAAATCTCAACCTTTGATTTTTATATACTACTATAAATATTTTAGAATATTTAGTAAAAAATAGATTTTTATCATCCAGTGAATCATTTTTATAATTAAATTAAAATTAAAAAAAAAATACTCCAAAATAAATACGTTTACCAGAAAAATTATAAAATCATTGCAATTACATAATTTTAAATTTGTTTAAATTATAAATAATAAATTTAGTACTATTTGAGACTACATTTTGTTCATTTACCTATGATTAATGATATTCATTTATCAAAAATATTAAATTCACTAATTAAATATAATATCATATCTAATCACTGGAAAATATATTTTTATTTAATAAAACTATCAACTCAAGGATGTTAAATATTATATTTTAAATATAGATATATGATATGTTTGAAAAGATTTGTTAACATACTCTATTTTCGTATACCTTCTACAACAATTTCTTAATATGCACTGATCCGTATGAATATATATATATATATATATATATATATATATATTACTACTTATTTTTATTGTTTTTAATTTTATTAGTAATGGGTTTTTTTCTAATTTTTTATATTTTTTATTTCTTTTAAAAATATTGTTTAAATAGTTTAAATAGATATCATTTTTTGTTTAATTCAGAAATTTTTTACATTATGAATAATTGTAAAATCCTCACTCTCTCAAAAAGATTTTTAAAATATGCAATTGATTCTTAAGAATCAGATAAAAAATGACTTAAATAATGTTAACCACAATATTTCTTCAAACTGATCACCAACACAACCAAATTGGTAGAATCTCCGCGTGAGGATATATACTCTGCTAGCTGTCATGCTGTATGTCAATGTTGTCGTGCATAGCATTTTTTGGGAAAAAAATATTTTCCTCGAGGTTGATAGGGAAGGCTACTTATTTTCCCCGAGGTTGATATGGAAGGCTACTTGGCTGAGACACTATAGGAATTGATTGGAACGAAATGGTTATCACGGAAATACTCGCAACAGCCTTATCATTAACCAATACACCAATGTGTACATTTATCGAATCACCCAACTCTTCAGAGACTGTTTTTACTGCAAAAAGTATCATTTTCACTGGTCACAAATAAGCAAATTGTGGAGCAGAAGAAGCTTACTAGGATGAATTTCCAGGAAATGGAAATGTAACATTCTCTGTAATGCTATATGTTTCAGATTGAAAGACATACTCAACTTTACATGTCAAAATCATAATCAAATTATTAAAACTAATAAAACATTGGCTATATCTATTCAAAATTATAAAAATGAAATAGAAAAAAAAACTAAATATGGGAAGGAAACTTGTTTCTTTAAGTCCTAAGCTTGTAATCTAAGTTTATAATCTAAATTAACAAGAGTACCAAAGCTTCATAATCAAATTCATTAACTCATGAATTTATCTCAAGTATGTCAATTCCTGTCTCTTTAAGTCCTAAGCTTGTAATCTAAGTTCATAATCTAAATTAACAAGAGTACCAAAGCTTCATAATCAAATTCATTAACTCATGAATTTATCTCAAGTATGTCAATTCCTTTATGTTGGACAAATAAAAATGTCTTTAACTCTTTAGCTTTGGAAAAGAAGAAAGGAAATCACACTTCGAAAAATACAACTCAAATATTTCATTGTATGTTCCTTTCACTTTTATTAAGATTTCAAGTCTAATAATTCTGAATGAGTTACAAACTCTAATACAATGGATGGCCATTTTCACTCAACAAATAAGTTTGATCTTTTGAATTTTAACTTCATGTCATTATCAAATTAATTGAGTCAAAAATTGAGATATACATGGTATGAAACAGATTTATGCTTTCAAAATTTTCAAATTAACAAATTTATGTGTGTTAATTTGAATCTCCTTTCCTTTACTTTCTTTTTAATACCCTAATTTTACAAATCTTCACAGTAATATTAGCAATAAACTTGAATTGCACTCACCTTTTGGCAACCCATTTTCATGTTGACAGTAAATTTGCACTTGTAAATTTGGAGCTTTTGAATCTCCTTCCACCACCTTTTTGCAACCCATTTTCATGTTGAGAGTAAATTTGCACTGTAAATTTGGAGTTTTTCCCTTTCTTGGCAAATTATTTCGATATACCTTTGAAGTAATATTAACATTAATATTTGTGTCTTCAGTGACAAGTACTATGTTGATTCTATCATTTCCACAAACGATAGGCTCTTATTATTTCCACAAATGGACAAGTTTTAAGAAATGGATATGAAGATAGTGAGTCAAGTAGTAGCATTCCATTTGTTTTTGTCTTCCATCAATATATCATAACCATTTTTTGTATGTCTTCCAATTTTTTTGCCTTGCATCAATATATGCTAACCTTTTTTTTTTCTGTATGTCTTCATAGTGACATATGAATGTTGATCACTTAATTAAAAACTTTGGAATTCCACCACATATCTTCTCTATCTTGTTCAATTTGGCTAAAATCCATTTGGTTCTCCTTGTAATTTGTCTTATCTTACATTTCATATTTAAAATATTCATTGCTTATGTATCATGAAGGCAACAACATCACACCCACCATTGTCAGTTACAGTGATAAGCAACCTTAGTGATAGGCAAAATCTATTCATGCAAAACTATGCACAAAACATACATCATTTACATAAATTTACTACCATAGAGCACTACTACATGTAGGGGGGTTTTAAGACAATATTTGAGTCAATTGTCTTAACTTAAGACAAAAAGAAACTTGTGTATTGTCTTAAATATTGTCTTTAAGTGGGTGTCTCAAAATTTAATGTCTCAAAATTATTGTCTTAAAAAATTGTCTCTATAAAGACAATATAGAACACATATTATTATTGTCTCTATAAAGACAAGAATTATTGTCTATTAAGAGACAAATTCATTTCTCTCTTTACAAAAAATTTCATTTGTCTTTGTAGAGACACTTTCATTTTTGTCTCTTACCTGAGAAGTAGTCCTTTACTCAACTAAAAAGAAAAAATGGTCAAATTCTTCAATGCAATCCTTCACTACTATACCTAATACAGGAACATGCTTTTGGTTTTTTAATATGCCCCTCTGTGCAAACCTCTAAATAAGCTAAATAATTTCATGAATGGTCAGAGAACTGGAATAAAAAGGAAAGACATATATGATAAGCAAGATAGACTTACAATATCTTCAATATAACATAAGTCCATGCCTATTTGAATTGCAATGAATGTAACAATTTATTCCTACAACAAAATCACTATGGTATAGAGTATATTCGCTACTCTTACCTGAGAAAATTACCCTTTCCATGTCAGACTTGTACATGTCCAGAATGACATCTCCATGTAAAAATCAGAAACCTCTTAATACACTAAAAATGAATTCATGAATGGTCAGAGAACTGGTATAAAGAAGGAAAAGTAGTTATGTTAAACAAGATAGGCTTATAATATCTTCTTTATTTATAATATTTTGAATGCAAGAAATTATTATTATCCCACAGATAATACCCATGTGCTCATTCCTAAAGCAGAAAATCTGCTTAACGAATCTGCCTTAAATACTTGTTTAAATCACCAGCTGCATCTTTGCTCTCGGTCCTATTTAAGGTATCAAGAGCTCCAAATACTTACCAAATACAAAGGAAAGATTGTCATTGTGTCAACACAAAAACAAAGGAAAGATTGCCAACAAAAAAACAAAGACTTTCAACACAAAATCCATTTAGCAATAGATCAATAGAATGAATACCTTTGCCAGATGTAGCACTCTAGACGTGTGACCTGTAAAGCTCTCTTATCTTAACCATATATGGATATTTCCATAAGGTCAGCTGGTTCTGGCTAAATCCATGTGAGTAGATAATACCCCTGTGCCCATTCCTGAAGGAGGAAAATCTGCTTAACGGATATGCGTGAGATACATGTTAAAAGCACCAGCCACATCTTTACTCTTGGTCCTCTTTAAGGTATCAGGAGCTCCAAAGACTTGCCAAAACCTAAGAGTCTCATCTCTTGTAGTCGATGCAATAGGGTACCCATTTGGACTTTGAAAATACAAAACAAAGGAAAGGTTGTCAGCAAAAAGGCTAAGACTGTCAACACAAACCCATTTAGCGATAGATCAATAGAATGAATACCTCTGCCAGATGCAGTACTCTAGACGTGTGACTAGTAAGCTCTGCTATCTTAACCATAGATGGATATTTCCATAAGGTCAGCTGGTTCTGGCTAAATCCATGTGAACTCAATAGCTCACGCTCATGCTTATTCCATAATAATGAGAAAACTTGAGAGTGAGTGTCAATGGTATTTAGGCAAGCTCCTGTATGAATATTCCAAAACTTAATGTAGTAGTCAACACTACCTCCACCAAATGCCAAAAGATCCTCTACATCTTGAACACATGTTACTCTTCGTCCTCTTGGATCATAATCAATCACAAATGACCAACTAGGTTGTTCTAAATTTGGAATGAGAAAATTTTGGTCACATTGACTTGGAAACACATAAGGTTCAAAAGTGGCTTCAAACCTAGATGTATTCATCATATGGAATCCATTATTATGGAGCAAGATAGTTTTTTCTTCTCCCACTTCGATAATCTTGTACCATTCAACATGAAAAATAAATTTCTTGAAAGACATAAAATCAAGCTCTATAATGTCCTCCAACACTCCATAGTAGTTAAGTGTTCTTGTGATTGGTTGTCTATCATTTGCATGTGAACGACATTCCACCTCAAATTATGGTGAAACTCCACAGTCATAAGTTTTTCTCTTTTCATCAACTTTTTTGATGCGAAAATGATGACCATAATTCCACATTCCTTTGTAATATCTTACCTAAATTCATATAAATGTCAACTAATTAGATTCAAGGATATGAAATCTAACAAAAACTTTATTAAATATATGCAATATATTAATATATCACACCTCCCCATTTATAGATCCTTTAATGAAATTCAATTGTTGTTGTGTTACTCTATCATTCCCTTTTGTTGCCTCCTGTTCAGTATTGGTCTTTAACCAATTCCACGGGAATCTCTCTGACCACTTTATTTTATGTCTTGCAGGCAATCCTCGAGTAGTGTTTTCACCATGTCTATTTTATATATCAGCCCATGCATTTTCATCTTCTAATTTCTTTTTTTTTTAGTGTACTTCTCCATCCATTCCAGCATAAAGTCAAAATTGTATGCAACATACAAATGTAATGCCTCCCACTCCTTAGCATCTACAATGAAAAATGTATTTGTTTAATGAATTAATAATTATTTAAAGCCATGTAATATAAAACTTAAGATAAAAATAACTCCTAACATTTTTTTATACCTTTTATCCTATTTGAAGTCCCTTCACCCTCTATTTTTTCTCCTTCAAATGATTGAGATTGGTTATAATTCCATAATCGCGGAGCTTCAAGATGAAATTGAGGTAAGTATTCACTCAAATGAACCATTTCCTAGAAATCCATGTACCCCTCAACTATGGACCCTTTTAGTCGAGCCTTCTGCCTCAAATTTTTTTTTAAGACATTCATATATCTCTCCATGAGCCACATTGTTCAAATATGAATAGGACCACACTGTTCAATCTCTTATACTAGGTGTACAAGGTAGTGCTCTTGAGAATTAAATAAGCTTGGAGGGAAGCATATTTGAATATCATACATCAAAACTGAAACATTCCTCTTCCAATACTTCAAGTCATCCTGATGTATCTCTTTCGATGAGACCCACCTATAAGTATTAAAATAAAGACTTGTTATTTCTTGTAAAATAAAAGTAGAAACTCATATAAAGGCATAACCAATGATGCACTTCAAATGATAATAGTAATGGAAGAGTATGCATGATGGTTTGAAAAATACCTTAGATATTTACATAATTTGTAAATAGTCAAAGTGACATTGTGGTCAAAAGTACTCGGTATTGCTGCAAGAAACACATACTGCATGACCATTAAAAAATAACCATGTTCAAATATGCATGAACTGATTTTATCACTATACTAGCACGACTATTAACAAATAACCATGTTCAAATATGCATGAACTGATATTATCACTAGGATATACAATTTTCTAATTAAGTTTCCAACAAATATAACATGTGACAACGTTACCTTTATCCAATTATGTCAATTATGTGGTTTTAGGCCTAAGAACTCCGATCCATCTCTTGTGAATAAGTTTTTTAATGGCTCACCAAAGATAGAAGGAAATCTTATGATTTTCATAGTATAAATGATGTTTTCTTTCTCATTTGATGTAAATGTCTATGGAGCATGAACATATGAGTTGTCTTCATGCAACCACATGTTCGGCATGATATTTGCAACTCGAAGGTCCTTTCTTAAATTTATTTGTGCTTCAATTTTATTTCCATTTAGATGTTTCCACAAGGACTCTGCAACATTTTTCCCGATGTGCATAGTATCAAATAGGTGGGCTATTGGCAAGCTCTCATAATACTCTAATTTGTAGAAAATAGAGAGTCTTTTCATTCCTAGGGGAAAACATGTCCCTACTTTTTTGTCATACATCGCTTTCCACCTAGCAGGGTTCATCTTTATTGGCTTCCTCATTTCCACTTCCTTTCCATTGAAATTATGTTTATTATGCACTCGATGGTAATGATTTTGTGGTAATAATTGTCAATACTCATCATAGACAATTTTATTGAGATCCCTTGACTATCTGCGCAACAATTTTGGCCCACATGATGGATAAGCATGTTTCCCCTTTGTTTGTAGTACTAAAATAAGATTGGAAACCATATTTAGTAAATGCTAAAATGAACACAATAATTATAAATGTAATTTATATTATATTACCACAACAAATAGAGAGCCCCGTGGGATCATGAATTGTTCAGATAAGAATCACATGAAATAGGAAGTTTATATCATTGATAGGTCTTGATACATCAAACATATTTACACCATCCCATAATTCACGAAGCTCATCAATGATGGGCTCCATGTATACATCCATATCCTTTACCTAATATTTCCATAAGTGAACAAAGAGTTCTTTATTAGGATTAACTGAATTGAAATATTTTTTTATAATCTTCAAGAAAGCATTGAATTCATATGTTCTAGTACCTAGTATAATAAGAGTTAACATTGCATGTACCTTTTTCAATGCCATCTAAGGGGGAAGATTGTTGTTTATAATTGACACTAGCCAAACAGAATATGTTGTTCTAAGATCTCCAAAATGATTGGCGCCATCCATTTCTAGAGAAATTCTTGCATTCCTTGGCTCATTTCTTAAATGTTTCCATTTTACCTCAGTCTCTTTCCAATATTTACTATCCACAACCATACGCATGACACCATCTTGGCTCCCCCCTTCTGCATGATGATCCATATATTTTGCCAACTCCTTGCATTTGAACATTCTCTCAAACCTTGGCTTTAGTGGAATGTGTCGTAATACTTTATAAGGAACCTTCTTGGATACTTGATCTTGACGATACCTATTTGTGTGACACATTGGGCATTGTTGTGAATTTTCATTATTTCCATAGTACAACATATGGTCATTTGGACATGCATCATATGGCTTGTACTCCATTCCGATGCCTTTCATTACTGAAGATACTTCTCTATGAGAATGAGGTAAATTATTGTCCTTTGGAAGTATTTTGTTTGCAAAAAGTCTACATAGTGCAACAAATGATTTTTATAAGTATACATAGTATTCAAAACTTTTAAGACATCTAGAGAATAAATTTATAGAAATATCAATCTGAACTTAATATATTAGTAAAGCATGTGTTTGTCAATCCATGTGTAACCTTCAAGTTCAACAACAACATAAGTGTCGTCAATATAGAAGATTCAACATTTGCATAAAGAGGTGTCCTAGCCAAATGAGCTAGGGGTGAATCAACAACTTCTTCAAAAGATGTGCAGAAGTCTTGGATAAATTCATTGACACTAGCCTCATTTATCTACAAAGTGGTTTCATCCATAAATGTGTTTTGTCCTTCATCTTGAGAGTCACTATTATCAATATCATCCATTGGTTCTTTAGGAATATTGGGAACTGGATGCAGCTTTTAATAAACAAAAAAATCAAATGAAATGATAAATAATAATGTATTAAATAATGTGCATATTTATTTATTATAAGAATAACAATTTGTTAATTATAATGTACCTCTTCTATATAAACTCCATGGTCCAATCTATGGATACCAACAAGCCTTCGCTTCTTTAGTTTCCCATTTTGGAACATTTTGCAATTGCAATATATCATTTCACTGAAGTATTCATTTGCACCTGGAGTAGGTCTTGTTTCCCATTCATCTGAATATTCATATGAAGATATGCTATTTCCTTGAATACACCATGTTTTTTAAAGAATAAGGCTGCAATTATTAACTTGAGTATTACTTCTTTTTCAAGAGAACATGACCGATGAATAAACCTAGGGAGTGAATTTATTAATATGTAGTTTTCCAGTGTATTTTTTGGCTCTTTGATCACTTGATTTTTTGTACTTTTGTTTTTTTGTTGTTTCAAGGTAGTGTTTAGTGCTTGTGTAGGAATTATATATGAAAAAAATTGAGATCTAGGTTCAAAACCCTGAAAAAAAACTCTACCAATGTGTTGAGTGAGCATTGAAGATCTGTCCAACACTTTGAGGCAAGCTTATCAGAGTGTTCCAACAAGCATCTAACTGGTCACAAACAAACTTTTGAAATATCGTTTTAGAGTTATTTCTAAAAATAAATCCAACCTCTAACTAAATCAACAACATAAATACTACAAATACCAAGAGCAACATAAATACCTAGTCTGCCATTTTGTATATAATAACATAATAGAAATCTGAGATAAAAAAAGTTTGTGGATGCTAGTTAGGATCATTACATAAATAAATTTTGAAATATATGACAACATGTAAAATCATAAAATTATTCTAAAATATTTTGGTTTAAAATTTTATGCATGTAATGCTAATTTTACTGAGGCAGTTCTGTGATTAAAATGCATGTAGTGAATGTAGACCAATTCAAACTTTACAAGCTACTAAATTCACATGATGTTATCTCTCATTCTTCAAATACCATCTTAGATTTTTTACTACCTTTGAATTAATATAGTCTTCTTAATGTTTACACTAATTTTTTGAAACAAATGTGCTATCAATTATTGAGTTGGTAGTAAGGCCTTATTTCCAACTCAAGCTAAATGGATATACCAATTAGCCTTTGAGCAACACTTATCACATCATCTAATAAAATTAAGGAATTTTTTCTTAAAACATAAAAGAGATGCCCACACATAATTCCATAAACTATTATATATTTTACATATCTCGATAATATTTCTCAAAAACTTATATATATATAAATACATTCTTCATTTTATTTTAATGTACAATTTTCTTTATCATATTTCCATACTATATAGAACGATATCTATAATAATACAAACTAATATATGACTAATACTAGACTTTAGTCTTTTCCTTTAATTAAATTTAAATATATTTAATGACCACACACTTATATCTTAATATTCATATATTTTAGTGAAGAAGTACCTAGAGGCTACTTACTATTACTAACAACTAATCTTTAAAAAATCTGATTGTGAAAAATCAAATTCTGAAACATCCCATATTTTTTATTTTTATAGACAATTGATATTTGATAATACAATCTCGATGAGTTCATTGTATTCAACTTAAATAAAGTACCCTATGTGTTTTCTAATGAGCACTGTTTTATGATGTAAGCAGAGAACAAGAACATGTTGCAGATTTGGAAAGGGGCTTCAAAATTGAAAAAAATAATGAAGACTATTGAGGATGAAGTTTAATCACATCCCTAATTAAAGTTGTGATAGGTCTGAAGGATACTTGTGCTATCATGAGAGAGATGCAAACTGAGACATTTTCTCCTTTGAATGGAAACGATGATCCTAATATTACCCAAACAATTGTCTAAAATTGAAGGAATTTGTTGTGATCAAGATTCCTGATACGTGTTGCAGTTCATATGTCACAATTCGACCTCTACCAATTTATGTCATGAATTTGATGAGCAAGACAACCTAAAAAATCTAGCAAGTGTTAGCAGAGGTACACTACACCCCTTTGATGCAGAAGAAGTTCAATTATTAAATGATCAATGAAGGTGGTGTTAAAGCCACTACCCAGTTCTATATTCTAGCGTCCTCCTAAAAAATGAATGGGAATATTCCTTTGATGGAAACGGCTATATGCTCCTTAGATTTACAAAATAAGAGGGCATAATAAAGGCCCTGAAGACAGAGTAACACCTATCCCTTAGCATTTATGATATATCACGAGTACCACTATGTGTAGAATTAAAGGAATTTATTACGCCAGATATTGAGGAGGATAATATGTGTAGATAATACTATCTTAATGAGTAGCATTCAGGTGTTTATAACACTATTCTACATAAGATACAAATATCAAAATCAGAGTCCCCTGTAGATACTTCTTCAAGGCACCTCTGATTTCATGCAGAATTAATAGGCTAGGATGAGAATATATGAAAAATGCATAATTACATATTAGAGTACATTATGGGTGTTGCTAAATGTTGTTAGTAACTTAAATTTAGATTAATATAGCATAGTTGGAAGCATCAAAACTTTATTGGGATCACAATATTAAAACAAGTCAAACGCCCTTTCTATAAAGTTGGTGCATTTATTTTTTAAATAATCATATTGAAAGGCCAATGTTGTTGAATATAATAACAATCTTGAGGAGTAAGAAGGAGGTCTGGTATTGCATGGTACATGATGTAGACCAAGGCATTTTTATAAATATAAAAGATGAGATCTAGGACTTTAATGTTGTGAATATCTAGAGAAATCACAGATAGATTCTGCATGATAAATAACTTTACAGATATCATGCCACTCCACCTTCTCTTTGTATAATAATAATATACATTTTTGTCAATTCATGATTTTATTTTTTCAATTCTTCTGTTCATCCTCCATGAACACCATGAAAAACAATGGGAGAGCATTAATAAGTTGGTGATGGGAAAGGCACATTTGGGTTTTAAATTGTAAAATGTAAACCTTGAGTCCATGCCAGTAGTAGTCAGATCTACCAGGCTGATAATAATAACACCGAGAGAATTGATTTGTCTGTATTCAGGGTAGTGGAGAAAGTGGATACACACATTAGACTAAATGTTGCCTCCACTTTTGGAGTCCATAGCCATGATTAGCACTGTTGCCAATTGAGGGTTGAGACGTGGTGTGACAGTGATTGACACCATTCTCTTCCTAGTACTCTAAATCATAAGATGGAGAATTATGCATGAGAAACAATATCAGGGCAAACGTTTCCTGTGCTTTTGTTTATGATTTATATAACAACATTCAGAAGTTGGATTAAAGTGAGAGATTGTAGAAAATTAAATGAAAGTCTGGTTGGTTGACTCTCTGCAACTATGGATTAAAAATATTACACAACTGAGATCCATATTTAAAAGAGAATTAATCATACCCAGCTCACTAAGGGAAATGAAGAATGGAGGACTAGAGTTGCTTTAGCTAGAGTCATCCTTGTAGGCTTTTTTCTGGTGCTAGCTATCTTCTTGAGTAGCCCACGTACATGATTGGCTCTGCCTTTTAATCATGCTCTTGAAAAGTAAATAAGAACGTTCCTTTTTGGGCCATGAGCTTTCACGCTTTCACTTCTTGAAGGTACAACATGACAAAGGAAAACACAATGTCCGTCATGGCTCCTTTGCTTTTCTTGATGGTGAGGAAGGAATAGGATTGATGAGAAATGAACGTGATCAAACAAAAACCTTGGTACAATAAGCCTATGCCACTGTGAAATTATTGCTCTGGTAGATATTTATGCCCAGAGATCCAATAATTATGACAATATATATTACCTATGTTGCTTTTCTTTTGTCATGGTCAAACAATTCCATAAGATGAAATATATATAATATCTTCAGAATCTAGGTGACAAAAGCACAGATGTCATACCTTCACTAAAATCACACAAGTTTCTATGCAAACAACTACTATTGTAGGAGAGGATTCCCTTCTCTGATTTGGTTATGGATGTAGAGGGTTTCACAACTGTGCCAAGGTTGAATTTTGAGCATCATCATAGAATTTCCTACTCTTCTCCTTTACTTAGTTACATCATTCAATACTCAATACTGCTATATTTCTTTATGATATTTCTAATGGTAGTTGAGCTGGAGATGTAGCTACCTTGTTCCATGAGACATGTTTCAACGAAGAAGAGATCTATGATGAGCCAACGGAAGAAGACAAAGAGCAGTAGAGTGCAAGACAGTAGTTGTTCAAGGTGTAGAGAAAAGGTAAAAAGCAAAAGGAGCACAAGTTGCCATTGTTTACATGCTAGGATCACATGAACATAGAGGGAGAAATAATGAGGTTTGGTGATGGCATGCAGTTTTGGCACAAGGTCATGCTTTTAAAATTTAACTAGGTAATATGATACAGGATCATCTCCTGAAAAGGAATAGCTATATGTGAATCATGAAAAGGAAAAGCTTAAAAAGAATCCTTAAAAGGAAAATATCTATGCAAAATTACTAAGGGATAAGTGTGCGAATGGATCACAACCACAACCTATATAATAGTGAAAAGAAAACCTAAATCCTCTACCAATGAAATCTTAAAAGGTGTATTAAATATAACATAAAATATATAAAACTAGTGTATAAATTGATTATTGTTTTTTAATTATTTAATGGGTATAAAACTAGTGTATAAATCCCCTAACTATATGGATGTTACTCATATTTTCACTAGCTACTTTAGCTAGAAACCAATTTAAGTGGAGTCCTTTATGCTCTCGGAGTTTGCATATAATATCTTAATATTTCTTGATCGTGCAGGTGGAGGAGAAAGGAAATTTATCTACTAATGAGTTTCAATGCCATTAAATTGATAAGAACGTATGCATTACATGCCATTAAGGAATCTAACATTGATTCGCACACAATGGAAACGCTGATCCTGATATTACCCAATCAATTGTCTAAAATTTAAGGAGTTTGTTGCGATCAAGATTCCTAATAGGCATTGCAACTCATATTTCTCAATTCGGCCTCTATCAATTTATTTCATGAATTTGATGAGAAAGACAACCTGAAAAATCTAGCAAGTGTTAGCAGAGGTACACTATACCCCTTTGATGCACAAGAATTTTAGCTATCAAATGATCAATGAAGGTGGTGTTAAAGCCGCTTCCCAGTTCTATATTCTAGCATCCACCTAAACAATGAATGGGAATATGCCTTTGATGGCAAAGGCTAAATGATCCCTAGATTTACAAAAGAAGAGGGCATACTAAAGGCCCTAAGGACAGAATAACACCTATCCCTCAGCATTTATGATATATCACGAGTACCATTATGTGTAGAATTAAAGGAATTTATTATGCTAGATATTGAGGAGGATATTTTGTGTAGATAATACTATCTCAATGAGTAGCTACCCATAAATTTTCTTCGAATCAAGGAATATGATTGGTGAAGGAGAGGATCATAATCTTGTTGGATAATCTCGTACATAGTACTTTATTTATAATAACTGATTCTCATAGATATTTGTAGTAATATTAGAAGCAAATTGCACTCATAAATGTGAATCTCCTTCCCGTGCTTTTTGGCAACACCATTTTCATGTTGAGAGTAAATTTGCAGTTGTAAATTTGGATCTCTTTCTTTTTCTTTCTGGAAAATCATTTCCATATACCTTTGAACTAATATTAACATTAATTTTTGTGTCTCTAGTGACAAGTACTATGTTTATTCTATCATTTCCACAAATGATAGGCTCTTATTATTTCCACAAATGAAAAAGTTTTAAGAAATGGATATGAAGATAGTGACTCAAGTAGTGAGTCAACTAGTAGCAATTCATTTGTTTTTGTCTTCCATATGAAAACCATTTTTTATATATCTTCATGGTGACATATGTCTTCTATTTTTTTTCCCTTACATCAATATATGGTAACTTTTTCTTTTTTTTTTTCTTCTTCTGTATGTCTTCATAGTGACATATGAATGTTGATGAATTAATGAAAAACTTTGCAATTTTACCACATATTTCCTCTATCTTGTTCAATTTGGCTAGAATTCATTTGGTTCTCCATATAATCTGTCTTATCATACATTTCTATATTTAAAAGATTCATTTCTTATGTATCATGAAGGAAACAACATCACACCTCCATTGTCACTTGCAGTGATAAACAACCTTAGTGATAGGAAAATGTTCCGGTAGGATGGGCTGGAAGATGGGAAGATGGGAAGATGGGCTCATGGGATGGGATGATAGGTCTGATGGGTATGTTGGGCTGGATGCTAGTATGCTGGGCTGATAGTGATTATGGTATGGATGGTAGTGATGATGGTATGGATGGTAGTGATGTGATTAGCTGGTCTCTATGTTGAGAGGGCCTCTATATAGCTGTATAGAGAGCCCCAGGGGTGAAGTGGGATAGATATACTAGATGGAGATAGAGTTCGTCTTAGCGGTCTGATTATGATGGCTGGTATATTATACATTTCTATATTTAAAAGATTCATTGCTTATGTATCATGAAGGAAACAACTTCATACCCTCCATTATCACTTGCAGTGATAAACAATCTTAGTGATAGGAAAAATCTATTCATGCAAAACTCTCCGCAAAAAATTGTCAGTGTGAATTTATATAGGACAAGAAGACATAGACATAAGAAAAAACTTTTCCAGTGGATGCCTTTGTAGAACATCATTTAAATAAATTTATCGGCATAGAGCCTGCTACACATAGGTATTGCATGGATACTTATAGCCTGGGGTGGAAGCTAAGCTTTACGAATATGAGAAAAATTACCTTGAATATTTTGTTTCTTTTAGTCCTCAACGGCTAAGGTAGATACAAATTTTTAATATTCGTTAAACTTGGCTGGAAGAAATATCTATCTCTCCATGTAACACTAATCAAATGTAATGGGAAGAAATAATGAAAAATAAATTTTTTTTTTGCTCCATCGAAAATAATTTGGAGAAAGAAAAGAAACATACCATAGAGCAAACCTAGCTTGTATGAATAGGGTTTATAGAGGTCTTTGGTCGTGTGCTTGACAGGAATGGAATGCTTGTAGATCTACTTAAGATGAACTCAGAATTTTCATTTGAAAATATAATCAAATGTAAGAAAGCAAGTGCATTTTCAAGTAGACCGTGAAAAATGTAAGACATGTAAGAGAGTTGTGTCCTTACAAATTATTGGAAAGCATCCATTTACAATATAAAGAGATTGAGGGCTTCAAATTTTAAGGAAAAATGTATTCTAGTTGAGCTACGGGGATTTAGGATTTCATGTTTTGAAGAATCCCATCCCCAAATGGATTCCTCTATATGTAAAATTTATTGGGCTACATTGTGATTCTATGAAATTGTTGCAGATGCCCAAAGCAATGCCTGACCTCGATGAGCATAGAGTTATTTTTCAGGCTTGCTATTTGCCATCACAAAATAAAACAGTACTCCTGTGTGGTCTAAAATGCGGATGCAAATTAGAGTTTAATTTAATGTCAACCCGGGAAGGTAAACTTAGAAGTGCTTATCTAAAATATATAGATCTAGAAAGATTCCTAATTTGTCCAAGATCTTAAAGTTCCCTTACAGGAACACATTCATTAAGATCTCTTTCAATAACTAATCAAACTTAGATCTAACAATTGTTTGAGATCTATGATTCTCTTACAAGAACATATTCTACAAGATCTCTTACAACATTAGACATCTAATAAGAAATTAAAAGCTGAGATAAAATAAACCTAGATCTAATAATTGTTTGAAATCTTACAGTCCTCTTACAAGAACACCTTCAAATAAGATTCTTCCAATATTAGAACATTTAACAAAACTTGAAAGCTGAAATCAAACAAAAACATAAAATAAATTATAAACAAATAAGCATGCAAGTGAGGCCATGGGGGCCCTCCACAACTCTACAAGCATACCACTTCAATGGAGACTCAGATGTAGAAGCAAAATTGAAGTATGATCCTTTATTTCAAAATTCTAAGATTACAAAAACTTCCAGATTACAAATGGAGGAGATTGTACTCCTATTTATACAATGGGATGTGTAACAACTCATAATGATCATCCACTAATCTACTTTCCCATTATTACAAAATATGATCCCACAAATCTCTCAAGCATTTTTAACTACTTTCCCATTATTACAAAATATGATCCCTTCGAATCCTCCATAAATCTCTCACATATCTTGGATAAGATATGCCAACCAAATCCTCCATGATCTTCTCCTTAGGAATTGGATAAGATATGCCAACCAAATCCTCCATGATTTTCTCCTTAGGAATAGGATAAGATATGCCAACCAAATCCTCCATGATTTTCTCCTTAGGAATAGGCTTACATAATTATCTCCTTAATATGGTGGAGGAGATATTAATTCTTCACATATTTCCTACACATCACAAAACTCACATATTCTTGAGATATATATAAAAATATGTATATTTTCTAATATTTAATCATAAATTCACTTGTAATACAAAAATGAATAAAATGGAAAATAAGAAGGTGAAACCCAAATGTATTTATGAAAATGATATGATAAAAGGTTAATGGGATGATGAAATGTAAGGAATAGTGAAGAAAAAGGTGGATGAAAACATGAAATTTCTGAGTCCCAACATCCTCCCCAACTGAACTTGTTGCATGTCCTCATGCAACCATGCATGGGTCTCTTTAAGAACAGGTGGCATCTTGAACAACTTTGGCTTTACATGATGATGTCTTTAATAATGAATGTTTCCACGATATGTGAAAGACATGAGTAACAACCTACATTTTCTTATGGTTGGTTCTTGTGTGACAACCATGAATACAAAGAATGTTGGTTCTTGTGTTAACAACATTCATTTCGTTCTCTGTTCTCTTTTCTTCAATAATAATGTAAACACTCACTGGAAATCATAAGCTATCAATGTGCATAAGAAAGCCATTTTGTAATATTAATGAAGCATGCCAATATTACGTATGAAGCAAAGTGCAACAAAGTATCATTGGAAAATAAATGTTTGTGAATGGTAAATGAGAAAAAATGGAGTGATAGTGGTGAAGGAATGGAATCATGGAAGTGAATATGTAGTGTGGTGAAGAAATGAGATCATGGAAGTGAATATAGTTCTCCCCCCCTCAACTGAATTGGTTGCATGTCCTCATGCAACTTGACATGGCTCATGAAAGGAAATGTAGCATGGTGAGGGAATTTTCCAAAATATTCAAGTTAGCATATAAGGAATTGCATGATTAAAGATTAGAAAACAACATCTCTACTTACCCAAGAATGATGAACTATGCAATAGGAATGTAGTTGCTGCTGCTACTGGATCAGGAAAATGTGACTGATGTTGTTGTAACTGGATTTTGGGAGATGAAGGAATCTGAAATGCTGATGCTGAATCATGGAAAAGAGAAACGCTGAAAGTGGAATTGTGGTACTCTCATAGATCAGAATGAATGCTGCTATAACTGTTGAGGGAGTTGTGAAAAAGTGTATAGTCTTCACCTGCTACAAATTCGATGGTACAATTCTAAACATGTGAATGAATGTGTCGATGTCGAGCATGAATAGAAATCATTGGATTACCGGCCATTGATGTATGCCATTAACCAATGCGAGGCAACTCACCATTGATTTCAATGAGTGCCAAGGTACCTGAGTACATCTTGTGAAGTGCGAATGGATGTGTCGAGGTCGAGCCACTTGCAAGATCTGAAGATCAAGGGACATTGATGCATTCCCATGATCACCAGTGAGAGAACTTGCCATTAAGGCATGCAAGCCTCTAGGTACTCAAAAGGAACTCTAGTCTATTTCCCAGATAAGGTGCTGATGTTGATGGGGCAAGACTTGTTGAAAGGTGGGCCTTAAGGAATCCCACATCAGTCAACGCGAGTTTGTACAAAAAGATTTGGTAGGACTATAATGGAAAGAACTCACGGACAAGCAGTGTGGATCAACATGGTGAGGAAAACAAGGCAATGTAATCATGGAAAGGGAATGAGTTTTATTCAAAAGGAAAACTAGAAGGAAAATATGTATGAAGTCGTGAAAAATGCATGGTGTATGAATATGAACTCTTGCTGTGAAAAATGGATATGGAAATGTCATGCTTTATGGATTTACAATTGGTGGAATTCAAAATCTTCTTTAAAAAGGGAGGTGCAAGGTAGTGGTTGTCGTCACAATGTAATCTCCTTATGATCACTTGATTATCCTGTAACCTATAAAAAAAACTTGGCAGAAAAAAAAAATAAGTGTGTTCAAGAAGAAATGGCCATTTCCTTCATGATTCTTACGCAAAAATTTCATATCAAATAAAACATATTAAGGACAATCAAAGTGTTGAAATTGACTTAATCATGATATTAAAATCAATCCATTCTTAAAATAACCATGAAAAGTAATACTCCCTGTTTGGGTCAGATGAAATATGCTCAACAAAAAGATTGGCATTAGAAAGATCTATTGTGGTCTGCATATTAGTATGTGATATAAAAGCATTCAAGAGAAATATGTTATGCCAACTTGAAGCTATTGAAACAAGATAATCATCATTTATAGAATCCTCCAAATGTTTGATAAATCGATCCTCAAAATTTGTTTCCAAGTGTTCCAGTTTTTTATTTTCAAACCTGCATGAATTTTGTGAAATTTTATTTATTATTATTATTTTATTTATTTTTTATTATTTTTTTTTAATTTTTTTTTATAAAAAAAAAACAAAAGAATGAAAGTCAATTTTTTTTTTTTAATAACAAAATAAAAAAATCATTTTTTTTTAATAAAGAAATCAACAAGAAAATTTCTAAAAATAAACTAACACTAAAATGGATTTTTTTTCAATATCCTAAAAAAAACACACAAAATCCTCTAGAATCAATGAAAAATCTGGCTTTTTGTCTAGAAAAATTAGGAGAAGATAATGAAAATGCCAAATATATATATATATATCTATATATATATATATATATATATATATATATATATATATATATATATATATATATATATATTATTATGGCGGAATTTTTTTATTTTTTTATTATTTTTAAAAAACTAGAATTTAAAAAGACCAAGTTTTATCTAAAAAAAAATTTTAAGATGATTTTTCACTCACTCACAAAATTCTTTATTGTCGCATTGCATATTAGTTCTCCAGCAAGAGTATTTTTATTTGAAATAAATCAATAGATTTCCTGATCTTCCAGATCTTACGAAGCGCAGGAAGAGAGCATACTAATCTCTTGATTTTTTTTATTTATGCAGGTTAGCGTGGATGGATAAAACACTATTAAAATCTGCGAAAAAAAACACAATTAAGATCTGCGACAAAACCTTGCATTATCTACACTCTTTCTGCAATGTCGCGGGGGCATTTAGGCGCTCGGAAGAAAAATATTTCCGATAATAAAGCTCCGGGCTCACCCGTGATACAGAAACAAGACATAGAAATGCAAAGATGAAGCAGTTCTTTTTATTCATGATGATTTATTTTTGGAAAACAAAACTAAAAACTTCTAATGATAACGACTTCTAATGACTTCTAATGAGATCTCATTTTTATTTTTCTAATCTATTATATATTAACTTAAAAGATGTTTTATTTTCTAAGTAAAAGCATGCTTCCAGTGAAGCCATCTACAGACTAAAAATTCGAACATGCTCACATCAAGATTTAAAAATTTTACATTATGTTTTGCAAGTATGTGAGAATCCTGTCTTAGAGTTGGCTCAAGGTTATTGTCCTTGCTTTACATGAAGTACCTGTTCAACATTGTCAAATTCATCATCCGTAGATGGATTAGTGAGAAATGGGGGGTTTAAAATAAAAATTAAATTTAAAATAACTATGTACGAAAATAAAAATGCTCCAAACTTTGAACTCCTTTACGAACCTGCTGTCACCAAGTTCCACAAATTAGTCCATAAAAACAAATGCATAAAAACAATTATTAAATCCTTCTAGTTGCACTTCCTCGGCAACGGCGCCAAAATGTGTGGTCTAAAATGCGGATGCAAATTAGAGTTTAATTTAATGTCAACCCGGGAAGGTAAACTTAGAAGTGCTTATCTAAAATATATAGATCTAAAAAGATTCCTAATTTGTCCAAGATTTTAAAGTCCCCTTACAGGAACACATTCATTAAGATCTCTTTCAATAACTAATCAAAATTAGATCTAACAATTGTTTGAGATCTATGATTCTCTTACAAGAACACATTCTACAAGATCTCTTCCAACATTAGAACATCTAATAAGAAATTAAAAGCTGAAATAAAATAAACCTAGATCTAATAATTGTTTGAAATCTTACAGTCCTCTGACAAGAACACCTTCAAATAAGACTCTTCCAATATTAGAACATTTAACAAAACTTGAAAGCTAAAATCAAACAAAAACATGAAATAAATTATAAACAAATAAGCATGCAAGTGAGGCCATGGGGGTCCTCCACAACTCCACAAGCATACCACTTCAATGGAGACTCAGATGTAGAAGCAAAATTGAAGTATGATCCTTTATTTCAAAATTCTAAGATTACAAAAACTTCCAGATTACAAATGGAGGGGATTGTACCCCTATTTATACAATGGGATGTGTAACAACTCATAATGATCATCCACTAATATACTTTCCCATTATTACAAAATATGATCCCACAAATCTCTCAAGCATTTTTAACTACTTTCCCATTATTACAAAATATGATCCCTTTGAATCCTCCATAAATCTCTCACATATCTTGGATAAGATATGCCAACCAAATCCTCCATGATCTTCTCCTTAGGAATTGGATAAGATATGCCAACCAAATCCTCCATGATTTTCTCCTTAGGAATAGGATAAGATATGCCAACCAAATCCTCCATGATTTTCTCCTTAGGAATAGGCTTGCATAATTATCTCCTTAATATGGTGGAGGAGATATTAATTCTTCACATATTTCCTACATATCACAAAACTCACATATTCTTGAGATATATATAAAAATATGTATATTTTCTAATATTTAATCATAAATTCACTTGTAATACAAAAATGAATAAAATGGAAAATAAGAAGGTGAAACCCAAATGTATTTATGAAAATGATATGATAAAAATTTAATGGGATGATGAAATGTAAGGAATAGTGAAGAAAAAGGTGGATGAAAATATGACATTTCTGAGTCCCAACAACTCCCGACAAGTAGATCATAGGTAAAGTCCAATCCTCTAAAATTTCAACCCAATTATTGTATTGTGGTCAGTATAGAAATTGGAAACAATAAGAACTTTTTCCTGTTTCACAAAGTTGAACTGTGTTATAAGGCATGCATGAATTAACATGCCTTAGGAGTGTCCCTTTTTTCTCAGATTCCTTTCATATTTATTGGAATGGCCAATTTCCTAGAGCAATGCCACATTTATATTACTTAAGGCATGTTTCATATTGTATATGGCTTGGAATTATAAATCTTTGTCTGATAGAGATGATTTTTTATTTGGGCAGGTGATGTGCTACCTAGAACCAATGTTGTGAAAATTGTGGTTGGGATTAAGTCAGCAAGGGGAAAAAATTAGAAAAAATCGTAAAAATCGAGAAGAAATCATAAAATACAAAAATATTAATTTTTTTTTTCAATTTTTTTAATATCTAAGCCATCTACAACATAAAATAAATACACTGACATGTAAATATGATATAAGAACTAATATATAAGATGTGTAATATCATTTCTAGTGCTACATCACACATAATAGTGAATCATGTCCTAAGTAGTAAGTCCTGACTCCTGAGTCCCAACTCTACCTCAAAATATCAACAAAAAATATAATAATGTATCTCATATCATGAGTCATAATGTCATATACAATGAAATGAACCAAATAACCAATACTACTAATTTCCTCTGCCCCTCTTGCGAGAAAATGCAATAGCTTTCCCTTTCTCTCTAGATGTAGATGCCGATGGAGTTGGCTGTGGACTCTGCTATGCACTAGAAGGTAAAGAACTAGGAGCTACAGGAGGTATACCATGTCCTCTACTGGTGGCAGGGGTAGCGTGGGTAGATGGTGTCACCTCCTCCTGCTCCTCCTCCCCCTCTATGCCTTCCACTACCTCTTGCTCTAACCAATCATCGACATGCTTCATGAGAGGCCTCTCGGCCTCAACCCTCCATGCAGCAGTGGTGTCAATCCCATCCAATGAGATGGCATCCATATCAGGTATCCTCTCAAGTTGTCTCACCCACAATCGAAGATTGTAGTAGACATAGACCATGTTAATAAGTCATTGAGACTCCAACCTGTACAAAGATCATAAAATAAGATTTTTTAAATAATATTATTTAATGAATTTAAAAAAATATTTGGAAATTTGGAATATTTTATGTTTTAAGTTTAACCTGTTGCGCTTCTTGTTGTGTATTTTTTCAAATACACTCTAGTTGCACTCGCATCCTGAGGAGCTACATGTTTGGCTAAGGATTTGAATGGCAAGCTTTCACAGATGGGGTACTCTGGCACCATAGCGAGTCCACCATGCATCTACAACAAAATTACAAATAAGATAAACATAAGAAAAAAATGAAATTTGAACGTTGAAGAAAGTATGAAGTTATGAACTTGAAGAGACAATGAATGAAATAAACTAAAAAATGCCTCACATTTTAGTCTTCCTATCAACCACAACCATCTCAAAGCTAAATGTTCCACCTACGATCCTGTATATCTCCATTTCTTTGGAGATTTTTCCACATTCTACTAGAGATCACACCATCCTCTGAACATAGGTTAAGAATCCATCCATGATCTAAACATCAAATCAGAACCCACATGGGTAACAAAATGTGGCGTTTAAGTAAATCTATGCAACATGAATGGGACAATAGAGTGTGTTGTTCCATTGTTCATCAATAACATCCCATAGGGGGAGTTGTTTCTAAAACCCCTCATCTCCCTTATCATCATAGTAGGCCAGAATGGATTCTTTGATCCTGTCCATGGCCTCATACAAATAGCCCATTGTGGGCTTATCACCATCAACTAATCGAAGGACCTTTACCAAAGGTTCAGTAACACTGCACACCTCCTGCACTCCCACCGAGAAATTTTCCTGGTATCAAACTAATCTACATATGGCCTCTCCCTTTGGTTTGTGGTTAAATGTCAAAGCATGCCACTCATTTAAAAGAAACATTCTGTTCACATCCCACATAGAATTTAAGAGGGATTGAAGAGATATGAAACTGGTGGCAAACTGTGTAATGGCGGGGTGGACCAACTCCTTGTTGTTGGTGAATTTTCTCATCAAGCTAAGCATAGATGCATGATTATATATAAATTTTGTAATTTTTTTTATGAGTCAACAATATCTTTGATAAATGAATTTTCTCCTATGTCCTCCAACATTAAATCAATACAATGTGCAACAAAAGGTGTTCAAAATAAAGTAGGATGCCTCTCCATAAGCATCTTTCTAGCAGCAACATAATTTGCAGCATTGTCCATTATGACTTGGACAACATGTTCTGAACCCACCTCCAAAATAAACACATCCAGCAAATCACATAATAATTTTTCAACTTTAATATGTGATGATGTATCAAAAGATTTCATAAACATTTTCCCCTCGGAACAATCAACCAAGAAGTTTATAAGGTTTCTCCCTTTTGGTCAGTCCAACCATCTGACATCACAGTGCATCCTGTTTGTGCCCATGATGCACTAAACTCTTGCATTCTTTTGGTGTAGTCAACCTTTTCATCTTGAAGAGTGCGGCCTCTAAAGTCATCAAAAGAATGGATTTTTTGCCTTGGGCCAACAATTGCAATAGTATTAACAACAGGTTTGAAAAACGGATTATTCCTTGCAACGCTGAAAGGAATATCATTCCAAAGGAGAAACTTGCCCAACAACTTGTCAATTTGTTCTTTCTCTTCTTTTTAAGCATTGAAGTGATAAATGGTTGTGAACAAGCCATGGTTCTAGGAACGAAAAATGATGAGGTAGCTACAGGTTTGGTTGTAGACATTGATGCTGAAGTAGAGCCAGTGCCACTTCCATATTCACATCCTAACACGCTCCTTGTTAGTTGCTTTTTCAGATCTGCTTTGGTTGCTTTAGCTTGCTCTAATTTTTCCAATGATCTCATGGCTCTTCGGATGATTTCCGAATTTGTATTATTGCAAGGCCCTACATCACGTCCAGAGATTTGTGTAATGTGATACTTCAATCTATAAACCCCCCTGACATATGTTTCTCACACAACTTACAAGACAAGTTTATTCTATCAAACCCTCCATCAGGTTCACCAAATTCCCACAGAGGGTCCAATTTCCTTGGCATGTTTGTAACTTAATTGAACTCTTGAGTTTTAATGTAAAATGAAGTTTGAAGTTGAACCTATTGCATAATAAGAATTGCAAGTTAAAAAAAAAAAAAAATTATATACATGACACAACACATTGAATTTTTGCAAACAAACAAAAAAAAACTCAACTCAATCCAATAATAATAGAAAAAATGCACATTCAAACCCAATAAAAAATGATGAAAAAATAGAGCACAAGAAAAAATTAAACTAATAAATCTAATAATCAAATTTTTGCATTTTTTACCAAAATGAACCCTCTCCACTCTATGCAACAAAAATAAAAATAAAAACACTATCAAATCCACTCAAAAATCATTGATAATTAATGGGTTATAGAAAGCCAAGCAAAAACAAGAAAAAACCAAAATAAAATGGCCAAATTTGGTGCCCATACATGGAAATCATGGTTCGCCAAACAAATTTGGTCCAAACACGAAGTTCTCTTGCTTGAGATGGCAAAGTCTCATTTTTCTCGTCCTCTGCCCTAGTAGACACTTTCCTCTCATCCTTAGATCTCAAACAAGTCCGTTGTCTACTAAAAATAAGAAATAAAACTCATCAATTTGCTTATAAAACGCGTTGTCCCGGAGGGTCGTGATTTTTTCCGTTCGAATCACAATTTTTTGGAAAAAATTGCAATTTTTTTAAAAAATCGTGATTTTCGCAACATTTCCTAGAACAACATCAAGATTTTTGCAACATTGCCTGGAACATCATCAATGGTGTGCATCACGCTGGTATATTACTTGAAGAATTGTTTGGATTTTATTGGTGGAATAGACGTCTTCCAATCCTATTTCTCACCATAGTACTTATTTTGGTTTCGTTGGTGTCTTTCAAGAGAGTGGGTAAGCCTTCTTTGATAATTCTAATAAGCATGTTTTAGCATTGGGATTTTTAGAAAAGTCATACTTCATTTGTTCCATTTCACAACTATCAATGATTTAAATGTCTAATAACTAATGTAATTATATGAAAAGAATTCAACATATCTTAGGAATGTCACATATTGATCACATCTGCGTAGACCATTTGTCTAGCTTTTCATGTTACCCTCGTTGAAAATGCAAAAAGAAAATCCTATGTTCTCTTTGTCCTTGAATTAAATTAGGAATAAAATTGTAATTCCACATCTCATGATAACTTGTATTAGTTAATTAATTTAATTTGACTTAGTTGGCTAAGGTAATTCGAGTTGAGGATTTAACTTAATTCATGTACAATGTCTCCTACATTATAGGAGCCTCGGTTGAGTTTATTTTGAGTTGTAATTAATTAATCCAGTTTAACTGAGTTAAAGTTAGTCAAACTAGTTCCAACTATCGGAGGAACTAGTGGGAGGTCTAGTAGTGTGGTGTTGCCTACAGTGATCAATGACTTAACTGCCGATTTAATTATAAATAGCTCATGAGTGTCAGATCTAAGAGTTACCTAGTTGAGATTGGAGTCCAAGGACAGTGTACTATGAGTTGTTTAATCATCTGAATTATACAGGTAGTACATGCAGTTAGAGGAAGGCCTATGATGGATTGCACAATTCCTTTGAGAAATTTTCCTAATTAATAGGAGGCTAATTCCCAAGGAAACAACTCAAGAAAATAAGGACTTGGGCAAGTGAGAAATTGGTTAAGTATCGGGCTACGCTTGTCTAGGAAGTTGTGAGACAGATAGAGATAGTGAGTAGGTTGTCTGGGTTTGAGAAAAGCATTGTAATCTTCTCATATTTAATGGCTAATGCAATATAAAAACAATGTAAACTTTGAAATGGGTGCTAATACGATTGCCCGTTTCTTAGAGGTAGCAAAAAAGTGACCTGATTTTGAAAAGTAGCGATGCAGAATACACTTTCTTTTTTCGGAGCATATTTTTGACACTTTAAATTTATTATGTATCAAATATAAATATCTTTTTTAAATGTTAGTGACTTTCACACTAATTTTGAAAAGTGTTGATGTTGCATCAACATTTTTTTTAGAGGACTTATTTTTGACACTTTAAATTTTTTAATATATTGAGTGTGGATTTTTTTTTTTAAATGTTAGTGATTTTCATACTGATTTTGAAAGGTGTTGATGCAGCATCAACCTTTTTTTTGGAAAGCTTATTTTTGACACATTAAAATTTTTTATGTCAATTTTCTTTTGAAATCGTGATTACTTAACAAATTCTTTAGTTGTCTTATTTTTCGCTTTTTAAATGTTGATTACTTAAAAAAACAAATATAAAAATATACATACAAAAGACAAAAAAAAAAAAAAAAAAAAAAAAAAAAATTATAAAATAAAAAAAAAAAAAAAAAAAAAAAAAGCTAGATTAAAAAAAAAAAACAAAACAAAAATTAAAAACTATTAAAATTAAGATTAGAAACATAAGAAAAAAAAAAAAAAAAAAACATACTTAAAAAAACAAAAAAATAATTAAAATAGATAGATATATATATATATATATAATTTTTAAATGTAAAAAAAAAAAAAAAAAAAAAAAAAAAAAAAAAACATTTAAAAATTTAAAAGGTAGAATTTTAATAAATAAAAAACATTTAAAAAAAGACATATTTTTTTTAAATATAAATATATATATATGATTTAAAAAAACATTTAAATATATATATATATATACACACACACAAAGAAAATTATTTTAAAAATCCACATATTTTTAAAAAACATTTAAAATTTAATTTTTTATTTTTGAAAAAATACATTTAAAATATTGAAAAAATATTTTTTTATTTTATTTTAAATGTTTTTTTTTCAAATAAAAAATATATAATATTTTACTATTATTATTATTATTTTTTAAATTTGAAAATAGGTATATATTTCTAAATTTTAATTGTTTTTTGGATTTTTTTTTTTTAATTTCAGTGTATTTTTGTCTTTTTTAGGTTTTTTAAATGTTTTTAATCTTAATTTTAGTAGTTTTTTAAACTTTATTATTTATTTATTTGTTTGTTTTTTCGAAATTCTGTTATGGTTTATGATATATATATATATATATGGGATTTATTTCTTTATATATTTTTAATTCTTATCTTTTATAGGTTAATTTTGTTTTTTTGGTTTTACATTTTTATGATTGCTTTTTTTTTGTTTTTTTTTTTTATATTTGAATTTTTTGTTTTTATTTTTAATTTTTTGTTTTGTTTTTAATATATATTTTTATTTACATTTTGCTATTTTTACTTATTTATTTATTTTTTCATTGTTTTAATTTTTAATTTTATGTTCTCATTGTACTTTTGAAATTTTAATGTTTTTCGGAGTCATGATAACATCTTTTACATCATTATTTCAAAATGTTGAAAATTTACACTAGAAAAAAAAAGTGTTATTCCAGCATCACACTTTTCGTTTTGACGTTTTTTTTGCACAATTTTTGCACAAAATATTGGTTTTCACTACCATTTTTAAAACATGTTGAAAATTTACCTTAGGAAAAAAAAGCGTTATTCTAACATCAACAATTTTCTTTTTTAGCACTGTTTTTCATGTTTTTTTGGCTAGAGTTCCTGCTTTGAATTTATAGTTTTTGTTTCAAAGTCTACATTGTTTAAAGATAGTAGGGGCTTGTAGTTGTGGTTTTCCATAGGAAATCATTGTATTCTATTTCTTGTATGCTTCGTGATTTCACGATAATTAAATTGTTTCCACTGATGAGTAGAGTAGATTCAAGTTTATTATTTTAGTAAATTACAATTAATAGTTTGAATCTACAAGTAATTTCTACAACCTTGTTGGAAACAACATATGTATTTAAGGATGTGGATCTTGTTTCATTCCATAACGAGTTAAGATGTTGAAATCTTGATGATTATATTTATGGATTCATTTCCCTGAATTTTCATATTCTTTGAAATTTACTTCTGCATTATCAGTTGCACTCATTGTTGTATTTGTTGTGATCACAACTGGTATTACAATCATAAAGTTGTTCAATGGCACCATCAAGTGCTAAGATGGCTACCAGATATTGTTGATCATACTTCATTCTTGAAGCTTTTTATTGTGGTGCGTCGTTGTGCCTGCTCACATATGTCATTTCAGTGGTATTGATTATTGCCTTTCATCTCCAGTCCTGCACCTAAATATAGTATCTTAGAGTTCATTAGCTGAATTGGCATTTTAAAAGTTTACGAGACATTGGCATTGTGCGTCATTTTATGCATAAACAAAATATTTTTTGGTGTTCTTCAAACCAACTTGGGAGTTCTTTACAATGTTATGTTGAATGACGTGGATCGCATGGCCTACGTTGTACATTTCATGCTAGTCTTTTTTCACGTATTTTTTTTTCCTGCGCCTTAATATTCATGGGCTTATATTTTTAGCGGAAAATCCCCTTATTTTGAATAATGAGAGGTTCATATTGATCACTACCATATTAATGGGAACCATTTTCCTCTAGGCATCATTCATACCCAGTATTTGGGATGCATATTAGCTCACAGGGGCTACTACAGCAATTTGTATTAACAGATTTATGCTTGTCAATTTGAATCTCATTTCCTTTCCTTTCCATTTAATAACCTATTTTCATATATCTTTATAGTAATATTAGCAGTAAAATTAACTTGCACTCATAAATTTGAATATCCTTCCAACTCCTTTTAGCAACCCATTTTCATGTTGATAGTAAATTTGCACTTGTAAATTTGGATCTCTTTCCCTCTCCTTCTGGAAAATTATTTCCATATGCTTTTGAAGTAATATTAACATTAATGTTTGTGTCTTTATTTACAGGTACTATGTTTATTATATCATTTCCACAAATTATAGGCTCTTATTATTTCCACAAATGAACAAGTTTTAAGAAATGTATATGAAGATAGTCAGCCAAGTAGTAGTAGTAGCATTCCATTTGTTTTTGTCTTCCATCAATATATGATAACCATTTTTTGTAGGTCTTCATGGAGACATATTGCTTCCATTTTTTTTTTGCCTTACATCAATATGCTAACCTTTTTTCTGTATGACTTCATAGTGACATATGAATGTTGAAGACTTCATGAAAAAATTTGGAATTCCGCCACATATCTCCTCTATCTTGTTCAATTTGGCTAAAATTCATTTGCTTCTCCTTGTCATCTATCTTATCGTAATTTTGATTATTTAAAAGATTCTTTTCTTTTGTATCATGAAGGGAAAAACATCACACCCACCATTGTCACTTGCAATGGTAAGCAACCCTAGTGATAGGAAAAAGATATTAATGTAGAGCTTTGCACAAAACATTGTCAATGTGGATTTAAAATGGGCAAGAAGGCATACACATAAGAAAAAAAAATTCAAGTGGATGTCTTTGTAAAACATCATGTACATAAACTTACCAGTATAGAGCCTCGTACACATAGGTACTACATGGATACTTATAGCTTGGCGTGGAAGCTAGGTTTTATGAATATGAGAAAAAAATTACCTTGAATTTGGTGTTTTTTTTAATCCCTGACAGATCAAAAGCTAAGGTAAATAGAAATTTTTAATATTCATGAAACCTAGGTGGAAGACATATTTGTCTCTTCATATAACACTAATCAAATGTAATGGAAAACAATAATAAAAAAATAAATAGTTATTTTTCCCCATCGAAAACAATATGGAGAAAGAAAACAAACATACCATAGAGAAAACCTAGCTTGTATGAATAGAGTTTAGAGAGGTCTTTGGTCATAAAATTGATAATAATGGAATGTTTTTCATATTTTCTTCAAATGAACTCAGAGTTTGTAGTTGAAAATCTAATCAAATGTAAGAAATCAGGTGTGTTTTCAAGTAGATCGTGAAAAATGTAAGACATACAAGAGAATTGTGTCCTTACAAAGTGTTGAGAAACATCCATTTACAATATAAAGAGATTTAGGGCTTCAAATTCTAAGAAAAAATGTAGTCTAGTTGAGTTGTAGGGATTTAGGATTTCATTTTTTGAAGAATCCCATCCCGAGATGGCTTCCTCTCTATGTGAAATTGATTGGGTTACATTTTGATTCTGTGAAATTATTGCAAACCTCCAAAAGAATGCCCGTCCCCAATGAGAATGGAGGGTTTTTCTAGGCCTGCTATTCACCATCACAAAATAGAACAGTACTGTCGGTAGCTAGGTCATAGGTAAAGTCAAATCCTCTGAAATTTCAACTTAATTATTTTATTGTGAACAATATAGAAAGTTGAAATAGTAACAATGTTTTCCTGTTTTACAAAGTTGAAGTGTGTTATGAGGCATGCATGACTTAACATGCCTCAGGAGTGCCCCTTTTCTCACAGATTCCTTTCATATTTATTTGAATAACCAATTATCTGGAGAAGTGCCACATTTATATTACTTAAGGCATGATTCATATCATATATGGCTTAGAATTATAAATCTTTTTCTAGTAGAGATGATTTTTTATTTGGGCAAGCTATCTAGACCATCATCAATGGTGTGCATCATGCTGGCATACTTGAAGAATTTCTTGGATTTCATTGGTGGAATGGACGTCTTCCGATCCTAGTTCTCACCGTAGTCCTTATTTTTGCCTCGTTGGTGTCTTTTAAGAGAGTGGGTAAGTCTTCTTTGATCATTCTCGTAAGCATGTTTTAGCATTGTGATTTTAAGAAAATCCATATTTCATTTGTACCATTTCACAGCTATAAGGGATTTAGATGTTTAATAACTAATGTAATTATATGAAAAGAATTCAACATGTCTTAGGAATGTCACATATTGATCACATATGTGTAGACCATTTGTCTAAATTTTCACGTTACCTTGTTGGAAACGACATATGCATTTAGGGATGTGGATCTTGGGTCATTCCTTAACGAGTTAACATGTTGAAATATTGGTGATTATATTGATGGGTTCACTTTCATGAATTTTCATATTCTTTGAAATTCACTTCTGCATTATCAGTTGCACCTGATGTTGTATTTGTTGTGTTCACAGTTGGCATTACAATCGTAAAGATGTTTAGTGACACCATCCAAGTGCTAAGATGGCTATCATATATTATTGATCATACTTCATTCTTGAAGTTTTTCAATGTGGTACGTCATTGTGATTGCTTACATATGTCATTTCAATGGTATGGATTATTGCCTTTCATCTCTAGTCCTACACCTTAATGTAGTGTCTTAGATTTCATTAGCTGAATTACCATTTTAAAATTTTATGATTCATTATCATTTTATCGATTGTATGCATAGCTACAAGCATTTTTGGTGTTCTTCTATTTGGAGACCAAGTTATGGATGATGTCCTAGCCAATTTTGACACCAAATTGGGAGTTCTTTACAATGCTATGATGAATGACATTGATCTCATGACCTACATTGTACATCTGATGCAAGTCTTTCATCTTGTATTTTTTGCCCTCCGCCTTAATATTGATAGGCTTATATTTGCAACCAAAAATCCACTCATTTCATATAATAAGATGTTCATCTGGATCACTACCATATTAATTGGAACCATTTTCCTCCAAGCATCATTCATACCAGTATTTGGGATGTATTTCAGCTCACAGGGGCTACTGCACCAGTTTGTATTGGGTTCATCTTCCCAGCTTCCATTTCTCTCAGGCAAAGAAAGGTTTCTTTTTGTTTTTGGATTTTATCTAGATTATATGTAAAATCTAATCTCAATTGATTTTAATTGCATAGACACTCATGGAATATAAAAAAAAGGACATATGTCTCTTATTGCTTATGATTTTTCTTACACTAGTTTCAAGTTCAATTGCTATATTGAGTGACTATTTTGCCTGCAAATATTACAATTGATACACCTTTTCCAGTCAATATCCATAAAGGTTACATGGTTAGATATTGTATAGGGTACAAAAGCAGGAAACACAGGGCATTGTATCCTTTAGAGATCTATTCTATGAGTATTCACAAAATTTAATCCATGTGAATGTAACGTTCCTTTTGATGCCACATGTCCCATATTGAAAGGCATACACAACTTTAAATGTGAAAATCATAATCAAATTATTAAAACTAATAAAAAATTTCCTTAAAGTATTGAGTTCCACCTCAATAAGTCTGTTGGTCAGCATTATCACAATTCACAAGCCCAAACTAAGACGGGGGAACCCAATGAGGTATGTGCTCCATAATCTTAGGGATTATTTTTTTATTAAAAACAACATCACATGCATATAAAAATATCCCATTACACCAATACATACATTTATCAAATCGCCCAACTCTTCAGACAACTTTTAAACTCTAGAAATTATCACCCTCAGTTCTCGCAAATAAGCAAATTGTGGAGTAGGAGAAGGTCACTGGGAAAGATTTCCAGGACATGAAAATGTAAATTTCCCTCTAATTCCATATGTTCGAGATTTAAAGACACAACCTTACATGTGAAAATAATAATCAAATTATTAAAACTAATAAAACATTTCCCTAGACTACTGAGTTGCACCTCACTCTGTAAGCTTGTCAGCGTTATTAGGATTCACAAGCCCAAACTAAGAGAGGGGAGCCCATTGAGGCACTTTTCGTTACCTTTTGTGTATATGAACCTTGTTTGTTAATGAATAGAACTTATTTCTATGGTTTGATACATGAATAATGGCATAAGAACAATGAAGGTAGTGAGGAGATCTCAGTAAGTCACTTGGGCACCTCCATGCTTGATCACAAAGTTTCGCTCATCGAAAACCAAGAGTCACTCCATGGTACCTTCATGTGCCTAGAGTACCATTAAAACAATGTGGTTATAGCTATAAGTCTCAATGACTAGAGGTACACATAGCCAAACCAAACAGTCGAAACAATAAATGACATATGTGCATAGATATAGGTATAATTTAAACAAAAAAAGCTAGGCAATAGTCAATAGCCCAGAGCTTAATCCCAAAGGCGTGAAACCAAAACCCACGTTAGGATTTGCTTCCCATTCAGAGTCCTTTAAATCTACAGTTAAAGTGCGCCAACCTAGAAGAAAATAATGCAAATCTAAGGAAGAAACCCAAATATGGGTCTAAGGTTGGGTGCAAGTCCAAATATCCAACTTAAGTGCAGGTTGGGGTACCTATAGGCTGCGACCAGAATGAGAACACAAGAGAAATAATTTTAGTGAAGAGTCTCTATGTGACTGAAAATAAGTTGAAAAAAAGACATACATTTAAGTAAACCTTGTTGGAGGAAGAAATTTCTCCCCTGAGCAAAGCTTGACCATGGTGACTCTTCACAACAGACCCCTATAGAAAATTATAAAGGAGCAAACTTAGGTAATGAAAAATTAAAAGAAAATAGGAGGATATGGAAAGCAAACTTGATAAGAAGATTTTGTAGATTACCTGAAAACTATTGAAGCAGGGTTAACCTCAGAAGGAAACCCTGCATCATAAAACTAAAGTTGAAACCATGAAGAGAAGGTGGTAAAAATGCTATAGAAAAAGAAAAGGAGAACACAAAAAGGAATATTTACCTGTATAGTGCAAGGTGTGTTGGACAAAGGTCGAAACCCTGCATCATAAAACTAAAGTTGAAACCATGAAGAGAAGGTGGTAAAAATGCTATAGAAAAAGAAAAGGAGAACACAAAAAGGAATATTTACCTGTATAGTGCAAGGTGTGCTGGACAAAGGTCGAAACCGCAGTTGTATAAAAAATTTACCCCTTTTTGCCTGTGCTAACTATTAGGTTTTTTTTTTTTGTCTTAACTATTAATCCAGCTGCCTAAAAATCTTCAATCTTCAATCGTCTAACATGAATGGTGTAATTAGTATTTGACAACTTATACCATTACAAACTTTATATAAATTAAATTGTTGGCAAGCAAATATAGGCATCAATTCATAATATGCATCAAAATAATTACAACATAATATTTCTAGTGTTACTAAAATTGATTTTTTTTTATAAAACTAATTAAATTATATCTTTATTTTAAATTACTACAATTATTATTAATGATTAAAATAATTAATATATAAGATAAATATGTGTATATTTAAAAAGAACATAAAACAAGACTCTTAACCATGACTATTTACCCCACTTTTTTCATGGAAATTTTTAATTTGTAAATAGGTTTTGTTATAATATCATGAGTCAATATCATGGTTTATCAATACCACATGCCCATAAAACTATAATTCACTTCATATGATGGTTGTTAAACTGGCATTTTTTTTAATTAATCAATTAAATACAAAAAAGAAAATGAAGTATAACTATTTTGGAGATAAATCTCAACCTTTGATTTTTATACACTACTATAAATATTCTAGAATATTTAGTAAAAAATAGATTTTTATCATCCCCTATCATTTTTTTTTTTTTCCAAGGAAAAAAACGGTAACCTTTTATTAAAGAATTAATGAAAAGTTACACTAGTAGATGCAATTAAGCATTCCGTAAACAGCCACAAGGGCACGAGTGCTGCCGCACCCCACGTAACGTTAGAAGACTAACATGCATTAAGAAATAAGAAAAGAGAAAGAGAGAAGTGAGAGACAGAGAAAAAACTGGTTTCCGGTAGTGAGTAACACTCACGCATCAAGTTTTCCTCCCCTTTTTCTTTTCGACCTTGCGCCACTCTCCTTGAGTGGGCTCGATCGAAGCAATGACTAACTGTGTTTCTGCATTCTGTGGGCCTGGATCTTTGTCTGAGTCTGAAGTATCAGATTGGTGATGCCGTTTAATGCCTCCCATGCTGTGGTCCGCACTTGTCATCTCTGCCTGATTCTTCTCTGCCTGATTTGAATTGAACTGTGAGTCCTTTGTGACTGTTGTGGTACCCTTCTGAGACTCTGTTTCTTGAGTGACCTCGGCATTCACTGCAGTGGGCTCTTCCTCCTCTGCTTCTGATTCTTCGTCCTCTGAGTCAGGGGGGCAGAATTGCCATCCTTTCCTCTGCTTCCCTTTCTGCTTCTTTTTGCTGTTTACTTTCTTGGCTTCTGGACACGAGCTTTGCAGGTGTCCTGTCTGCCTACAGAGCCTACATCTGAAAGCTGTGTTTTCATAGTCCAGTGCCTGTAACCAATCTTGTTGTTTGTAGATCAGCCTTATGTTGTCCGGCAGCCCTTTGCTTAGATCTACTTCCACACAAATGCGTGCGAAGGTGTAGATCCTTTCATCAATCCTTTCCAGATCTGTTTTGATATACTTCCCTATGCTGTTCCCAATACCTTCCAGGGCTTGTTCACTCCAGAAATGAAGGGGGAGGTTGTATAGGCGCACCCAAACCGGTACTCTGGATACCGTCATTTTGTTTGGGTCGAAATCTGGAAACCATGGGGTCATGAACAACCCTGCTGTTCCCCAAAACCACGGCCCAACGCTGATGACTGTATCTCTGACTTCCTTGGAAGTGAATCGTACTATAAAAAACCCCTTGGAGCATAGATGTATATCACATTCCTTGGTCCAATTGGTGAAGATCCAGTGGAATAGATCCATTGGTTTAGGCCAAAAACTGTTAAAACGGCATATTAGGGCCTGCGTTTCATAGGACTTAACGAAACCATCAAGCCGTGCAGAGTCAAAGTTCAGAGCTGGGGTTTGCCCCAATTGTTCTACAATGTATGGCTTGGGCTTATTTCCGCCGAGGTCTGGCAAGGGCCCAGAGTCTTTGTTGCCTTGTAAAATGATTTTGTATGATAAGCCTCCCTTGTGTTGGTTCTGGGGTGCTGATTTCCCCTTGACTCCCCCTGAAGAGCTTGGTTGTCCCTGAGGCGGAGCCCCTCCTCTCAGCCTTAGGTTTAAAATAACGATTGTTCCTGGGCTGATCTCATAGCTTTTCATGGTTCTACAGTCCTGGAGGGACCACCTACCACTGACCAGATGTTGGATCTGGACTGGATATCCCATCTCTGCCCATATCTGCTGTTTTAACTGCAAGATGGTGCCTCCTGCATGAACCCACACTAATCGGGTTTTCCCCTCAGGGGTTTTAATAAATATCTGAAAAAGGGTTGATCTTACCTGCTCTGGCTTTAAACAGTCTTCCAGATCTGGCATCGTATTGGATTGCATGCCTCGTTCTACAACCCCTCTGTTCGATCTGTGCTTGCTGCCATCGATCTGCTGCCTGGGATCTCGAATGTTGACACGATCAGGTAGATCTGGGCCGGATCTGCAAAGTTTTGACCACTGCATTGAAAGAGGGAGCAGATCTGCAGCATGCAGACCCCCCTGCCATTACTCTGTTCGATCTGGGAAAAGCGCGTTCTTTTCTCTAAGTGCAATACAGCATGGTGTCGGCTTTGTTCCAAATCGTAGATGATCACCACGAAAACCTCCTCATTTGACCATGCACGGAGGTGGTCTGCCATTGTGGGCTTCTCTGCTTGATCCCGTTGTAGCCCTTGCCGTAAGGAGCATTCACGCATATCAATACCCTCGGCATCTTCAGCTACCAATTGGTTCGGAAAAGAACCCAAATCATGGATCTGGCCGGATTTTTTGAGCAGATCTCTGTTTTCGTAGGTCCTGGGGATTTCCTGTCGTTTCCAGTTCAAAGAAACGTATATCCTTGAGGCAGAAAACCCCACAGATATGATGCCGTAGTTTTCTGGAAGGGTTTGGGGTCCTTGTCTGCGCCATTCCACGGAGAGGACCCTTTCAGCACCGTAAAGAAGTACGCCCACCGTATCTCCAAACCCTGGAACGCCTTCAGCCTTTGCAACAATCTTTGGACCGGCCGCGGCCACCATCAAATCTCTGCAATCGCAAACCCTAGCACTCGCCATTCTCAACTCCGATGCTTTCATTAGAGAAACGTCAACCCCCTATCATTTTTATAATTAAATTAAAATTCTAAAAAATTACTCCAAAATAAACACATTTATAATTCTAATTATAAAATCATTGCAATTACATAATTTTAAATTTCTTTAAAATATAAATAATAAATTTAGTAAAAAAATAGTTTTATTTGAGAGTACATTTTGTTGATTTACCTATGTTAATGATATTCATTTATCAAAATTATTAAATTCACTAATTAAATATAATAGCATATCTAATCACTGAAAAATATATTTTTATTTAATAAAACTATTAACTCGAGGATATGTTAAATATAAATATATGATATGTTTGAAAAGATTTGTTAACATAATCAGATTATTTTCGTATACCTTCAACAACCAGTTTTTAATACGAACTGATCCGTATGAAAATATATATATATTTTTATTGTATTACTATTTATTTTTATTATTTTTAATTTTATTGGTAATTGGTTTTTTTCTCAAATTTTTATATTTTTTATTTCTTTTAAAAATATTGTTTAAATAGATATCATTTTAGGTTTAATTCAGAATTTTTTTACATTATGAATAATTGTAAAATCCTCACTCTCTAATTTCTTGTTAAGAGCCATTTCAAATATAATTGATTTGAATGATAATAATTATATGTCAAAAATATTTTTAAAATATGCAATTGAATTAAGAATCAGGTTAAAAAATGACTTAAATAATGTTAACCACAATATTTCTTCAAACTGATCACCAACACAACCAAATTGGTAGAATCAATGGCAACTTCTCCGCGTGAGGATATATACTCTGGTAGCTGTCATGCTGTATGTTAATGTTGTCGTGCATAGCATTTTTTGGGAAAAAAATATTTTCCCCGAGGTTGATAGGGAAGGCTACTTATTTTCCCCGAGGTTGACATGGAAGGCTACTTGGCTGAGACACTATAGGAATTGATTGGAACGAAATGGTTATCACGGAAATACTCGCAACGGCCTTATCATTAACCAATACACCAATGTGTACATTTATCGAATCACCCAACTCTTCAGAGAGTTTTTTTACTGCAAAAAGTATCATTTTCACTGGTCACAAATAAGTAAATTGTGGAGCAGAAGAAGGTTACCATGATGAATTTCCAGGAAATGGAAATGTGACTTTCTCTGTAATGCTATATGTTTCAGATAGAAAGACATACTCAACTTTACATGTGAAAATCATAATCAAATTATTAAAACTAATACAACATTGGCCATATCTATTCAAAATTATAAAAATTAAAATTAAAAAAAAAAACTACATATGTGAAGGAAACTTGTCTCTTTGAGTTCTAGGTTTGTAATCTAAATGAACAAGAGTACCAAAGGTTCATAATCAAATTCATTAACTCAGGAATTTATCTCAAGTATGTCACTTCCTCTATGATGTCAATTCCTTTATGTTGGACAAATAAAACTCATGTCTTAACTCTTTAGCTTTGGAAAAGAAGATAGGAAATCACACTTCAAAAAATACAATTCAAATATTTCATTGCATATTCCATCCACTTTTATTAAGTTTTTAAGTCTAAGAATTCTCAATGAGTTACAAACTCTAATACAATGGATGGCCATTTTCACTCAACAAATACGTTTGATCTTTTGAATTTTAACTGCATGTCATTATCAAATTAATTGAGTCAAAAATTAAGATATACATGGTATGAAACGGATTTATGCTTTCAAATTAACAAATTTATGCTTGTTAATTTGAATCTCCTTTCCTTTACTTTCTTTTTAATAACCTATTTTCACAAATCTTTACAGTAATATTAGCAATAAACTTGAATTGCACTCACCTTTTGGCAACCCATTTTCATGTTGAGAGTAAATTTGCACTGTAAATTTGGAGTTTTTCACTCTGTTGGCAAATTATTTCGATATACCTTTGGAGTAATATTAACATTAATATTTGTGTCTTTAGTGACAAGTACTATGTTTATTCTATCATTTCCACAAACGATAGGCTCTTATTATTTCCACAAATGGACAAGTTTTAAGAAATGGATATGAAGATAGTGAGTCAAGTAGTAGCACTCCATTTGTTTTTGTCTTCCATCAATATATGATAACCATTTTTTGTATGTCTTCATGGTGACATATGTTTTCCATTTTTTTGCCTTGCATCAATATATGCTAACCTTTTTTTTTTTTTCTATATGTCTTCATAGTGACATATGATGTTGATGATTTAATTAAAAACTTTGGAATTCCACCACATATCTTCTCTAGCTTGTTCAATTTGGCTGAAATTCATTTGGTTCTCCTTGTAATTTCTCTTATCATACATTTCATTGTTTAAAAGATTCATTGCTTATGTATCATGAAGGCAACAACATCACACCTGCCATTGTCATTTGCAGTGATAAGAAACCTTAGTGATAGGCGAAATCTATTCATGCAAAACTCTGCACAAAACATCCATCATTTACATAAATTTACTACCATAGAGCCTCCCACAAATAGGTACTCCATGGATACTTACAGCTTGGGGTGGAAGCTAGGTTTTACGAATATAAGAAAAAAATTACCTTGAATATGGTGTTTTTCCTAGTCCCCAATAGATCAAAGGCTAAGGTAGATAACAATTTTTAATATTCATCAAACCTAGGTGGAAGACATATTTGTCTCTTCATGTAACACTAATAAAATGTAATGGAAAAAAATAATGAAAAATAAAATGTTGTTTTGCCCCATCATAAACAAAATGGAGAAAGAAAAGAAACATACCGTAGAGAAAACCTAGCTTGTATGAATAGAGTTTAGAGAGTTATTTGGTCATCAACTTGACAAGAATGGAATGCTTGTCACATCTACTTTATATGAACTCATAATTTGCATTTGAAAAGTGAATGAGATGTAAGAAATCAGGCGTGCTTTCAAGTAGACTGTGAAAATGTAAGACATGTAAGAGAGTTATGTCCTTACAATTGTTGGGAAACATCCATTTACAGTATAAAGAGATTGAGAGCTTCAAATGCTAAGGAAAATGTATTCTAGTTGAGCTGCACAGGCTCAGGATTTCATGTTTTGAAGAATCCCATCCCCAAATGGCTTCCTCTCTATGTAAAAACCATTCGGTTAAATTTTGATTCTATGAAATTTTTGTAGACCTCCAAAGCAATGTCCATCCCCAATGAGCATGGAGATATTTTTTAGGCTTATTATTCGCCATCACAAAATAAAAAACTACCATTGATAGGTAGGTCATAGGACAAGTCCAATCCTCTAAAATTTTAACCCAATTATTGTATTGTGAGTAGTATAGAAATTGGGAACAGTAAGAAAATTTTCTTGTTTCACAAAGTTGAAGTGTGTTATGAGGCCTGCATGACTTAACATGCCTTAGGAGTGTCCCTTTTTTCTCAGATTCCTTTCATATTTATTTCAATGGCCAATTACCTGGAGCAGTGCCATGTTTATATTACTTAAGGCATGATTCATATTGTATATGGCTTGGAATTATAAATCTTTGTCTCATAAAGATGATTTTTTGTTTGGGCAGGTGAAGTGCTATCTTGAACATCATCAATGGTGTGCATCATGCGGGCATATTACTTGAAGAATTGTTTGTTGGATTTCATTGGTGGAATTGACATCTTTCGATCCTATTTCTCACCATAGACATTATTTTGGCTCCATCGGTGTCTTTGAATAGAGTGGATAAGTCTTCTTTGATAATTCTAGTAAGTATGTTTTAGCACTGTGATTTTTAGAAAAGTCATATTTCATTTGTTCCATTTTACAACTATCAACGATTTAAATGTCTAGTAACTAATGTAATTATATGAAAAGAATTCAACATATCTTAGGAATGTCACATACTGATCACATCTGCGTAGACCATTTGTCTAACTTTTCATGTTACCCTTGTTGAAAATGCAACAAGAAAATCATAATTTATTTTTGTCCTTGAATTAAATTAGGAATAAAATTGTAATTCCACATCTCATGATAACTTGTACTAGTTAACTAAGATAATTTGACGTAGTTGGCTCAGGTAATTCGAGTTGAGGGTCTAACTTGATTCATGTAGAGTGTCTCCTACATTATAGGAGCCCTGGTTGAGTTTATGTTGAGTTGTAATTAATTAATTCAGTTTAACTGAGTTAAAATGAGTTAAACTAGTTCCAACTATTGGAGGAACTAGTGGGAGCTCTAATAGTGTGGTGTTGCCTACAGTGATAAATGAGTTAACTGAGTATTCACTTATAAATAACTCATGCATGTCATATGTGAGAATTGCCCAGTTGAGATTGAAGTTCAGGGGCATTGTACTATCAATTGTTTAATCATCTCAATTGTATAGGTGGTGCATGCAATCATATGAAGGCCAATGATGGATTGCACAATTCCTTTGATAAATTTCTCTAATTAATAGGGGGATAATTCCCATGGAAAAAACACAAGGAAATAGGGACTTGGGAAAGCGATAAATTGGTGAAGCATTTTCCTAGGCTTGTCTAAGAAGCTGTGAGACAAATAGAGATAGTGCAGAGGTTTCCCGAGCTTGAGCAAAGCATTCTAATCTTCTCATATTTAATGACTAATGCAATATATAGAGAGAAGGGGTTTTTATATGTGGATTTCCACTGGATAGCAATGTGTACTGTGTTGATTGAATTCTTTCTCTTGTATGCTTTGTGATTTCATGATCGTTTTATTGTTTTCGTTGATGAGTAGAGTAGATTCCAGTCTATTGTTTTAGTAAATTGGAATTAGCACTTTCAATCTACAAGGAATTTATACAACCCTATTGGAAATGACATATGCATCCAAGGATGTGGATCTTGGTTCATTTCTTAATGAGTTAAGATGTTGAAATCTTGATGATTATATTGATGGGTTCATTTCCTTGAATTTGCAGATTCTTTGAAATTCACTTCTGCATTATCAATTACACTCGTTGTTGTATTTGTTATGGTCACAACTGGTATTACAATCATAAATTTGTTTAGTGGCACCATCCAAGTGCCAAGATGGCTACCAGATATTGTTGACCATACTTCATTCTTGAAGCTTTTTGTTGTGGTATGTCATTGTGACTACATACATATGTCATTTCAATGGTATGGATTATTGCCTTTCATCTCTAGTCCTACACCTAAATATAGTATCTTAGAGTTCATTAGTTGAATTAGCATTTTAAAATTTTATGAGTCATTGGCATTGTGCTTGATTGTATGTATAACTACAAGATTTTCTAGTGTTCTTCTATTTGGAGACCAAATTATGGATGATGTCTTGGCCAATTTTCATACCAACTTGGGAGTTATTTACAGTGTTGTGTTGAATGAAATTGATCTCATGACCTATGTTGTGCATTTGATGGTAGTCTTTCCTCTCATATTTTTTTCCTTGTGCCTTAATAGTCACAGGCTTATATTTGTAGCCAAAAAGCCCCTTCTTTCAGATAATAAGAGGTTCATCTTGATCACTACCGTATTAATAGGAACCATTTTCCTCGAGGCATCATTCATCCCCAGTATTTGGGATACATTTAAGCTCACAGGAGCTACTACAACAATTTGTATTAACAGATTTATGCTTGTCAATTTGAATCTCATTCCCATTCCTTTCATTTTAATAACTGATTTTCATAGATCTTTACAGTAATATCAGCAGCAAAATTGACTTGCACTCATAAATTTGAACCTCCTTCCATCTCCTTTTGGCAACCCATTTTCATGTTGACAATAAATTTGCACTTGTAAATTTGGATCTCTTTCCCTCTCCTTCTGGAAAATCATTTCCATATATCTTGGAAGTAATATTAACATTAATGTTTGTGTCTTTAGTGTCAATTACTATGTTTAGTATATCATTTCCATAAACGATAGGATCTTATTATTTCCACCAATGAACAAGTTTTAAGAAATCAATATGAAGATGGTCAACAAAGTAGTAGCATTTCATTTGCTTTTGTTTTCCACCAATATATGATAACCATTTTTTGTATGTCTTCATGGCGACATATTGCTTCCATTTTTTTGCCTTGCATTAATATATGCTAATTTTTTTTTCTTTTTCATAGTGACATATGAATGTTGATGACATAATTAAAAACTTTGGAATTCCACAACATTTCTCCTCTATATTGTTCAATTTGGCTAAAATTCATTTTGTTCTCCTTGTAATCTGTCTTATCAGACATTTCATTATTTAAAAGATTCATTGCTTATGTATCATGAAGGAAAAAACATCAAACCTGCCCTTGTCACTTGTAGCGATAAGAAACCTTAGTGATAGGAAAAATCTATTCATGCAAAAAACTACACAAAACATTGTCAATATGAGATTAAATAGGACAATAAGACATAGACATAAGAATTTTCTTTTCAAGTGGATGCCTTTGTAAAGCATCATTTACCTAAATTTACCAGCATAGAACCTCCTACAAATAGGTATTGCTTGGATACTTGTAGCCTGGGGTGGCAGCTAGGGTTTTACGGATATGAGAAAAACATTACCTTCAATTTGGTGTTTTTTCTAGTCCCTAATAGATCAAAGGCTGAGGTAGACAAAATTTTTCAATATTCATCAAACATGTGTGGAAGACATATTTGTCTCTTCATGTAACACTAATCAAAGGTAATGGAAAACAATAATGAAAAATAAATTGTTGTTTTCCCCCATCAAAAGCAATATTAAGAAAAAAATGAAACATGCCATAGAGAAAACCTAGCTTGTATGAATAGAGTTTAGAGAGGTTTTGTCATGAACTGAACAAGAATGGAATGCTTGTCATATCTACTTCAGATGAACTCAGAATTTGCATTTGAAAATCTAATCAGATGTAAGAAATTAGGCGTGTTTTCAAGTAGACTGTGAAAAATGTAAGACATGTACGAGAGTTTTGTCCTTACAAATTGTTTGGAAACATCCATTTACAATATAAAGAGATTGAGGGCTTCAAATGCTAAGGAAAAATGTATTCTAATTGAGTTGTAGGGGTTTAGGATTTCATGTTCTGAAGAATCCCATCCCCGGATGGCTTCCTCACTATGTAAAATTGGTTGGGTTACATTCTGATTCTATGAAATTTTTGTAGACCTCCAAAGAAATGCTCGTCCCCAATGAGCATGGAGTTATTTTTTAGGTTTGTTATTCACCATCAAAAAATAAAACAGTATTGCTGACACTTAGGTCATGGGGAAAGTCAAATCGTCTAAAATGTTCACCCAATTATTGTATTATGAGTAGCATAGAAATTGGAAATAGTAAGAACCTTTTCCTGTTTCACAAAGTTGAAGTGTGTTATGAGGCATGCATGACTTAACATGCCTTAGGAGTGTCCCTTTTCTCTCAAATTCCTTTCAAATTTATTGGAATGGCCATTTACCTAGAACAGTGAAATGTTTATATTACTTAAGGCATGATTCATAATGTATATGGCTTGGAATTATAAATATTTGTCTAATAAATATATTTTCTGATTTGGGCAGGTGATGTGCTATCTGGAAGATCATCAATGGTGTGCATCATGTAGGTATATTACTTGAAGAATTATTTGTTGGATTTCATTGGTGGAATGGATGTCTTCTGATCCTATTTCTCACCATAGTCCTTATTTTAGCTCCATTGGTGTCTTTCAAGAGAGTGGATAAGCGTGCTTTCGTAATTCTAGTAAGCATGTTTTAGCACTACGATTTTCAGAAAAGTCATATTTCATTTATTCCATTTCATAGCTATCAATGATTTAAATGTATAATAACTAATGTAATTATATGAAAAGAATTCAACATATATTAGGAATGTCACATACTGATCACATATATGTACACCATTTGTCTAACTTTTCATGTTACCCTTGTTGAAAATGTAACAAGAAAATCCTAATTTATTTTTGTCCTTGAATTAAATCAGGAATAAAATTGTAATTCCACATCTCATTTTAACTTGTGTTAGTTAACTGAGTTAATTGGCTCAGGTAATTCAATTTGAGGGTCTAACTTGATTCATGTAGACTGTCTCCTATGTTATAGGAGCCCTGGTTGAGTTTATTTTGAGTTGTAATTAATTAATTCAATTTAACTGAGTTAAAGTCAGTTAAACTAGTTCCAGCGATTTGAGGAATTAGTGGGAAGTCTAGTAGTGTGGTGCTGCCTGCAGTGATCAATGAGTTAACTAATGATTCACTTATAAATAACTCATGCATGTCAGGTATGAGAATTTCCGAGTTGAGATTGGAGTTCAGGGGCATTGTACTATCAATTTTTTAATCATCTCAGATGTATAGGTGGTGCATGCAGTCAGAGGAAGGCCTATGATGGATTGCGCAATTCCTTTGAGAAATTTCTCTAATTAATATCGGGCTAATTACCAAGGAAACAACACAAGGAAATAGGGACTTGGGCAAGCGAGAAATTGGTTAGTATTGTCCTTGCTTGTCTAGGAAGGAGTGAGACAGATAGAGATAGTGCACAGGTTGCCCAAGCTTGAGCAAAGCATTCTAATCTTCTCATATTTAGCTGTGGATTTCCCTAGAAAATCATTGTGTAATGTGTTGAACGAATTCTTTCTCTTGTTTGCTTCGTGATTTCATTCTCATTTAATTGTTTTCGCTAATGAGTAGAGTAGATTCCACTCTATTGTTTTAGTAAATTACACTTAGTAGTGTTAATCTACAAGGAATTTCTACAACCCTATTGGAAATGACATATGCATTCAAGGATGTGGATCTTGGTTTATTCCTTATCACGTTAAGATGTTGAAATCTTGATGATTATATTGATGGGTTCATTTCCCTGAATTTGCAAATTCTTTGAAATTCACTTTTGCATTATCAATTGCACTCATTGTTGTACTTATTGTGATCACAACTGGTATTACAATCATAAAGTTGTTCAGTGGCACCATCCAAGTGCCAAGATGGCTACCAGATATTGTTGATCATACTTCATTCTTGAAACTTTTTACTGTGGTATGTCATTATGACTGTGAAGTTACATATGTCATTTCAATGGTATGGATTATTGCCTTCCATCTCTAGTCCTGCACCTGAATATAGTATCTTAGAGTTCATTAGCTAAATTGGGATTTTAAAAGTTTATGAGCCATTGGCATTCTGCTCAATTGTATGCATAACTACAAGATTTTTTGGTGTTCTTCTATTTGGAGACCAAATTATGAAGGATGTCCTGGCCAATTTTGACACCAACTTGGGAGTTCTTTACAGTGTTGTGTTGAATGGCATTGATCGCATGACCTACATTGCACATTTGATGCTAGTCTTTCCTCTCGTATTTCTTTCCTTGTCCCTTAATATTCATGGGCTTATATTTTCAGCCAAAAATCCCCCTCTTTCGGATAATAAGAGGTTCATCTTGATCACTACCATATTAATAAGAACCATTTTCCTCGAGGCATCATTCATAGCCAGTGTTTGGGATGCATTTCAGCTCATAGGGGCTACTACAACAATTTGTATTAACATATTTATGCTTGTCAATTCAAATCTCATTTCCTTTCCTTTCCTTTTAGTAACCGATTTTCAAAGATATTTACAGTAATATTAACAACAAAATTGACTTTCACTAATAAATTTGAATCTCCTTCCAGCTCTTTTTGGAAACCCATTCTTATGTTGACAATAAATTTGCAATTGTAAATTTGGATCTCTTTCCCTCTCCTTCTAGAAAATTATTTCCATATACCTTTGAATTAATATTAACATTAATGTTTATGTCTTTAGTGACAAGTACTCTGTTTATTATATCATTTCCACAAACGATAAGTTCTTATTATTTCCACAAATGAACAAGTTTTGAGAAATGCATATGAACATATTCAGCCAAGTAGTAGCATTCCATTTGTTTTTGTCTTCCATCAATATATGATAACCATTTTTTGTATGTCTTCATGGCGACATATATCTTCCATTTTTTTCCTTGCATCAATAAATGCTAACCTTTTTTTCTGTATGTCTTCATAGTGACATATGAATGTTGATGACTAAATGAAAAAATTTGGAATTCCACCACATGTCTCCTCTATCTTATTCAATTTGGCTAAAATTCATTTTCTTCTCCTTGTCATTTTCCTTATCATACATTTAATTATTTAAAAGATTCATTGCTTATGTATCATGAAGGAAACAACATCACACCTACCATTGTCACTTGCAGTGATAAGCAAATTTAGTGATAGGCAAAAATTATTAATGCAGAGCTCTGTACAAAACATTGTCAATGTGAATTTAAATAGGACAAGAAGGTATAGACATAAGAAAAAACTTTTCAAGTGTATGTCTTTGTAAAACATCATTTAGATAAATTTATGAGCATAGAGCCTCCTACACATATGTACTCCATGGATACTTACAGCCTAGGGTGGAAGCTAGGTTTTACGAATATGAGAAAAAAAGTATCTTGCATCTAGTGTTTTTTTTTAATTTTGATAGATCGAAGGCTAAAGTATATAGAAATTTTTAATATTCATGAAGCCTAGGTGGAAGACGTATTTGTCTCTTCATGTAACACTAATCAAATGTAATGGAAAACAATAATAAAAAATAAATAGTTGTTTTTCCCCATCGAAAACAATACGGATAAAGAAAAGAAACATACCATAGAGAAAACCTAGATTATATGAATAGAGTTTAGAGAGGTCTTTGGTCATGAAATTGACAGGAATGGAATGCTTGTCAGATCTGCTTCAAATGAACTCGGAATTTGCCTTTCAAAATCTAATCAGATGTAAGGAATCAAGTGTGTTTTCAAGTACACTACAAAAAATGTAAGACATGTAAGAGAATTGTGTCCTTAAAATGTGTTGAGAAACATCCATTTACAATATAAAGAGATTGATGGCTTCATATTCTAAGGAAAAATGTATTCTAGTTGAGCTGCAAGGATTTAGGATTTCATGTTTTGAAGCATCATATCCCCAAATGGCTTCCTCTCTGTGTAAAATTGATTGGGTTACATTTCTCTTCTATGAAATTGTTGCAGACCTCCAAAACAATGGTCGTCCCCAATGAGCATGGAGGTTTTTTTGAGGCCTGCTATTCTCCATCAAAAAATAGAACAATAATTTTGACAGGTAGGTCATAGGTAAAGTCCAATACTCTGAAATTTTAACCTAATTATTATATTGTGAGCAGTATAAAAAATTGAAACAATATCGACTTTTTCCTGTTTCACAAAGCTGAAGTGTGTTATGAGGCATGCATGACTTAACATGCCTCAAGAATGTCACTTTTTTTGCAGATTCCTTTCATATTTATTTGAATGGCCAATTACCTAGAGAAGTGCCATGTTTATATTACTTAAGGCATGATTCATATCATATATGGCTTCGAATTATAAATCTTTGTTTGATAGAGATGATTTTTTATTTGGGCAAGTGATGTGCTATCTAGAACATCATCAATGGTGTGCATCATGCTGGTATACTTGAAGAATTGTTTGGATTTCATTGATGGAATGGACATCTTCCTATCCTAGCTCTCACCATAGTCCGTATTTTGGCTTCATTGGTGTCTTTCAAGAGAGTGGGTAAGTCCGCTTTGATCATTCTGGTAAGCATGTTTTAGCACTGCGATTTTTAGAAAAGTCATATTTCATTTGTGCCATTTTACAGATATCATGGATTTAAATGTCTAATAACTAATGTAATTATATGAAAATTATTCAACATATCTTAGGAATGTCACATACTGATCACATCTGCGTAGACATTTGCCTAAATTTTCATGTTACCCTGTTGGAAATAGCATATGCATTCAAGGATGTGGATCTTGGTTCCTTAACGAGTTAAGATGTTGAAATATTGATGATTATATTGATGGGTTCATTTCGCTGAATTTGCAGATTCTTTGAAATTCACTTCCGCATTATCAGTTGCACTTGATGTTGTATTTGTTGTGATCACGTTTGGTATTACAATTATAAATATGTTCAGTGGCACCATCCAAGAGCTAAGATTGTAATGTTCCAAACTTGTATAAATATTGATATATAAAGAAAAATCGATTTACAACACATAAAATTTAAACATTCAACAAATACTCATAAACACTCCAGAAGTAAGAACCAACTGAGCCATTTTATTAATCCAATGGAGCAACTACAATATTATGGAGAAATGCACATGGGCTTGCCTCAATGGCAAGCGTGACAAAACCAAAGTGATAAGACAATGGTCTCAAATGCTCGTAATGACAACTCCTTTAATGCTTTGCGCTGCCCAGAAAACTACATTTTTGGCTAGAAATGAATTGCTAGAAACCCCACCTCCGGTGCTTAGAAAATGCTGCAAAAATAACTACGAGCTCCTTGACCAAAACCCACAAAAACCCAGAAAGTGTTTGGTCTGATTCCAAGCCAATGTTGAATCCACAAAATGGTGCAAATTCCCCAGCTAACTTGCAATTCACCCTGTTATGAGAATTATATCTTCAAGCCCAAATATCATCTGGAAAATTCTAAGATTTTAACCACGAACACCTCTTAGAAAACCCAGAAAAACCCAGAAATGGTTTGGTCATATTTTAACCTCCCAAAATTGACCCCCAAGAGGCCCTATGCCCTCAAAATTGGTGAAGCACACAACCTGCAAAGATGCCAACAAAATCCTCCTCCAAGGCTCTGGAAAAGTAGCAATTTCCTACACATATGTTTCCCTTGTCTCTCTTGACAAGGATCAACAACAAAAGCTAAGTCTCCACCTCCCACATGTGCACAATGTTCTCCCTCTGCGCTGGCCCAGGAAGTGCGAAAGTCACACTAAATAGAAACTATCTCCCCCAACTCCTTGCCCAATGGAATTCAAACACCCAAGATTCATTTTTGGAATTTCTCCCAGCGAAAACACCTCTAAAATATGTCATAATCACAACTTGAACTCTCCTCACTGCGTCCTACAGAAATACACACCACCTGAAGATGATGGATGCAACTACTAGAAATTACAATGAAAACCTCCACCAAAAGAATGTAGATGAACCTCTTTAGGGTGGCACTCGAAATACCCTAAAGAAAGGGTGAGCTCTCTGCTTGAAGAACTCTTGCAAAACAACAAGTGACTCGGCTATGTAGCTCAAGAAACCAAAGAGAAATTCAATATGCCAAAAGATGGTGAAATGAGGAGAGTTGTCTTCCTTATATAGATTTCATAGAGCACTTTTCCCTGCAATTTTTCCCTCCATCGTGGGCCCTCACTTAACCATCGAATTTTCCCCTCAAAGCAATTTGAACTAGGGAGTGTGTATTCCCTAGTGTGGGTGGCCCCCACATAGAACTTAACCACAAAAAAATAACTTTTGCTAAGTCTAATCTCCTAATAAAATCGAATGGGCCCCACTATCTCCAAAATTGGCCCCAAAATGAAATAATTAGTCTTGTTCCAAATTAATTTAGGAAGGGACATGACAAATATGGCTACCATATATTGTTGATCATACTTCGTTCTTGAAGTTTTTCACTATGGTATGTCATTGTGTGCGACTACTTACATATGTCATTTCGATGGTATGGATTATTTCCTTTCATCTCTCGTCCTACACCTGAATGTAGTATCTTAGATTTCATTAGCTGAATTGGCATTTTAAAAGTTTATGAGTCATTGTCATTATGCTCGATTGTCTGCATAGCTACAAACTTTTTTGGCGTTATTCTATTTGGAGACCAAATTATGGATGATGTCCAAGGTCATTTTGATACCAACTTGGGAGCTATTTACAGTGCTGTGATGAATGACATCGATCGGATAACCTACGTTGTACATATGATGCTAGTCTTTCCTCTGTTATTTTTTGTCCTGCGCCTTAACATTGATAGGCTTATATTTGTAGCCAAAAAGTCCCTTATTTCGGATAATAAGAGGTTCATCTCAATCACTACCATATTAATTGGAACCATTTTCCTTGAGGCATCATCCATACCCAATATTTGGGATGCATTTCAACTCACAGTGGTTATTGCAATTGTTTGTATTGGGTTCATCTTCCTAGCTTCCATTTCTCTCACATAAAGAAAGGTTGTTTTTCATTTTTGGTTGTCTTTTATTTGGCTTGTATGTAACTTCTAATCTCAATTGATTTTAATTGCACAGATATTCATTGAATATCAACAAAAAGGGACATATATCTTTCATTGTTTATGATTTTTCTTGCACTAATTTCAAGTTCAATTGCTATATTGAGTGGCACTAGTTTCAAGTTCAGTCAGAAAGAAGGTTAACTCAGGGGTTTGGTACGTGGAGTGGTTGGTTAGCTCTTGGGGGTTCTGTAGCTTCAGAGGAAAGTCAGTTTGGTTTTGGTTTGTCGATTCTACTTCCTTAACTATACTTGGGGAATTGAATAATATCATAATAACTCTTCGTCACATGTTTACCACAATGGACTGATTATCTTGGGAAAATATGGGATGAAGGTGTTATATATTACCTCCCTTCTTCACCCTAGTTTTGCATTCTAATTGTTTTACTGACTTCTTGGATTCCTTTTGTAGTTCAATAAGGAATCACGTGGTAGTATGCAACAAGTGTGTTTCTCTCACCCAATTCAACAATAAAATTTTCTTTAGTCTCCTTTATGTATTAAAACACATATGGGATGTTGATGGTGGAATTTAGAAGCATAGAGGCCTCACAAAGTTTCCTATAGTTGCTTTTACCAAACCCTTTTTTTGTGGTGTTTTCTGTAACTTTTTTTTTTAACTATAATGGTTATATTAATTATTTAAAATTGGTTGGGCCGAAACCAAAACAACCATCATTACAATATTCAAAATTCCTTTTAGTTGCAGCTCTCCTTTTCCTTACATAGGTGTAGATTTACTCTAGATTATGAGATTAGGTTCCATGTAGGTTCTTCATCATTCTTGCTTAAGCTCCTTGTGGTAGGAGGCATGCCAGGTTTGCTTTTGCGTCTGCTTCCTTATTTGAGCCACGTAGAATATGGAAAAGGAGATAGGAAGAGAAGTCTTGGAGCACGTATCTTAGCCTTTGAAGTGTCTTGTTGAGCACCAGATTGCTGAAGTGGTCCTCCAAATTGAACATCTTTATCAAAATTTCTAAGTCCTGGAAGACTTGTATTTCCTTAATGTCTTTTTCACGTGCTATTTGACAGGATTTTAGCAACTCAAGGATTTCTGCCTAGTTGTTGGTTCTCTATCCAAGTCCCCAGCTAAAGTTATCTTCACAAATACCCTCCGGGGAGTAGATCACTCTGCCTGCTCCTACTGTCCTTGGATTTCCTTTGGAGGAACCATAAAAAAAGTTTGTTGTTTTACCCTGTTTCCTCCACCAAGATTGAAAATCTACGTCTGCTTCTCGTAATCTCCATACAAGAGATTTACTGGGCCAAGTGGTGTTGTTTATCCTGTCTCGAAATATATAAGTTCCCATCCATTTTTTTTCTTCTGGGAGAAGCATGTTATCATTTTTAAGGAGATGATTGGCCACAGTCTCGAGGAGTAATGCTTTTGCTTTTTTTGCCACCTTCAAAGGGGAGTTCGAAATGCTATTGAGGATCTGGTCATTTCTGGTGAGCCATATTTTCTAGCAGACATATTTAGGTACTTCTTTCTAGATTCTATTCCATGCTGTCTCTCTTTGGGTCCTGTGGGGATAACGCATTCTCCAGGTGCTAAAAAGGTTAGATACTTTGACTTGCGATGGCGTAGAGACATTGAGGCCTTGAAGGATGCAATCCCAGACTTCTTGAGCAAAAGAGAAATCCACAAACACATGCTCCATGGTTTCGTGGGCTTTGAAGCAGAGAGAACACCAATGTGGCCTGTGAATATTTTAGTCAGATTGTCATCAATGAGCACTTTCCCATGCATTAATACCCAGGTGAAGAAATTTATTTTGGGGAGACCGAGAGGGTTCCAGACTTGTTTGAACATAGATGCAGTATGGCATGAAGCTTTTTGTGGTTGAAGAGAGGAAAATCCATGCCTTGCGTTGTAGATTCCAATCTTTCCCCATCCCCATTTGTTCATCAAATGCATGTGAACCGATGCTAGTCCCGTTAATGCTTCTTCCAGGAGGGTCTTTTGACTGCACATTTGATATGGAACTCGAGGGATTTCCCAAGTTCACCATTTTCCGGAGTCATCCCATGTCAAGATATATGCGAGGGTGAGGACACCTTATTGAATAAGTGAGTTCCTTATTTCTTTGATTGCTTCATTTTTGCTCAAAGGCGATTGTCCCATTATGTTGTCTTGCCAGAGCATCATGTTTTTTCCATTGCCAGGAATGCAATACAAGTGCTTTTGGAAGAACTCTATCCCACGGTGGCAGATATGCCATATCAACATGCCTTTGATGGTGTTATCTACCTATATGTTCCTTAGCGATGAGCCTTTTAGATATTTTTTCTTTATGACCTAACTGACAGGGTGTTCGTTGTTTGAGAAGAGGGTCCAAAGTATTTTATCTCCAAGATCCAGATTGGGAAGGCCTGGGTCTCTTATTTGCAGGCCTCGTTTAGAGATGGGGTGTTTAACTGTATCCTAATTCACTATATGGAATTTTCTTTGCATTCCTCTTCCTCCTCTCCACAGAAAATCCTTGATAAGTCTGGAGATTTGTTCTGTGATCTTCTTTGGAGCTAGAAGAAAGGAAGCCTGATAAATAGGTAGGGAGGACAATACAGATTTTATAAGGACGAGTTTTTCAGCATTGGTGAGCCATTGACCTCCCCAAGCTATAATCTTGGACTTAATTTTTCTTATTACCTCTTTCCATAGAGATAATTTGTTATGGCCCAGGGTTATTGGTAACTCGAGATATTTGATTTTATCCCAAGAAGTGAATCCAAGAAAGCCTAAATAGAGGGCTATTCTCTAAATTTCTTGTTGATCAAAATTCCACTTGTATATTGCACTTTTCCTTTTATTTATAAGAGCTCCTGATATGTTGCAGAATTTTTGAAGAATTCCACTATAAACTTTGGCTATCTTGGTGGAGGCCTTGCCCAAAAGAAGAGTATCATCTGAAAATAGTGCATGATTGAGAGGCTCTAGCCCTTTCGTCATCCTGACTCTTAGAGCTATCCCTGCATTCTTTTCAGCGGTCAGTGTTCTACTTAGTGAGTCTGCCATCAGAATGGACAAAAAAGGGGAGAGGGTCATCCTTGCCTTATTCCCATCGAGGCTTGGAAATAGTTTGTTGGCCTGCCATTAACTAAAGGAGCTATCCATGGCTTTTTAGTACAAGCTTTAATCAAAGTGACAAAGTTAGAGCTGAAACCAAAGGAAAGGATGACTTTGTACAAGAAAGAAAGATTTACCCAGTCGAATGTGTTTACCATGTCTAACTTTATGAGCATACCTTGCTCCTACCGAAGATAACTAGAATGTATGACTTCTTGCAACTGTATTACATTGTCCAATATATGTCTCCCTTTGACAATGCCACCTTGGGTGGGAGAAATGAGTTTCCCAAGCAGTGGCTTGATTCTATTTGCGAGCAGTTTTGTCAGGATTTTGTATTATGCATTACAAAGCGAGATCGGCCTAAACCTGTCAAAAGTGCCCAGATTCACTTCTTTTGGTATTAATGAAAGGAAGGTAGAGTTAGTACTGCCTCCCACTTTGGATTTGTGATGAAAGGCTTTAATCATCCTCAGAAGATCAGTTTTTATTATTTCCAAGCGGATTCTATAAAAATGAATTGAGAAGCCGTCAGGTCCTGGTGCCTTGTTTGGTTCCATGGACCATATTACTTTACAGATATCTTCCTCAGAGAAATGTTTCATAAGACTAGTGTTGTCCTCCTTGCTTACCAAAGATGGAATGTGAGAGAGAAATTCATAGGTGACCTCTTCACTCCCATTCCCTTCCTCTTTATACGGATTCTGGGAATGATCTCCTGCTGCCATTTTTAGCTGTTCTTGACCTTTGAGCACAGTCCCATCTAAGAAAGTGATTTTAGAGATATGATTTTGAGATAGTCGGGCTCTATATTGCCTATGGAAGAAAGAGGTATTTCGATCTCTAGCTTTAAGCCACAAGCTATGAGACTTAAGCCTCCAAGTCTATTCTTCATGGGGGAAAGTGTGAAATGATTTGATTTTGGTAGCTTGTTCTCTTTCTAAATCTGAGGCAGAGATCTCCTTACTTTCCAAATCCATTTGCAGATCTGATAGAAACTAAACTACCTCCTTTTTGTTGCTGGTAGGAGAATTTGAGGGTTCTTTAATCCATTTTTCAGAGCTATCTTGGCTATTTTTAGTTGCTGATCCCACACGAAGCTGGGAAATCCTGTCAGAGGTATGGACCATGCCTCCAAAATAGTTTCCATGAACCATTCTTTCCCTGACCAAAGCGGGTTGAATCTAAAAGGGATAGGGCCCAAATTTTCTTCCTCTTCTAGCTGTAAGAGAATAGGTTTGTGATCTGAGGCCGGTTTTGGGAGAATTTTCAAGGAGATCAGTCTTTTTCCTAGCAACAGAGAGCTCTGTGCTAGGAAGTGATCTAGGCGAGCAGAGATATGTTTTACCCCAGCTCTATTGTTAGTCCAAGTGTAAAGACCTTTCTTCGGTTTGAAGTCAAGAATATCACAACGAAGTATTAGCTCCTCTACTAATGGAAGCATTTGGCCCCTGCCATTATTGCCATATCTCTTTTATTTTGGATCAATGACAAGGTTGAGATCTCCAACCACTATTATATTCTGAGGGGAGTAAATGTCTAAGAAATTAGACAAGGTCTGCCAACATTCTTTCTTCTCTGTAAGGTGGACTGGAACATAAAGGTTGAAGAGAGAGATGGAGAGCTTACTAGAGAGGTGCCGAAGTTTGGTGAATATCCAATGTTGGGTCTCAAAGGAGCTTTCTAGTTGATACTTGTCCTTCGACCACAATGTTGTTAGGACACCAGTGGTACCTCTTGCACTAATGGCCTTTCCTACATTTTTTCCCCATTTTAATTTGCTGATCTCAAGAAGGGTTTCCCCTTCAATCTTAGTCTCTTGGAGCATGAGGATCTCGGGAGTTTCTATTTTCAGAAGATCTTTGACTGCTTCAGCTTTCGAAGCATTCCCCAAGCCTTTGCAATTCCAAGAGACTAGTTTCATTCTTTAATGAAATTTGAGTGAGTTGATCCCCCCTTAGAGGGCCTTCTTCTTGTGTTTCTCCCGATAGACATTTCAATGTTGGATTGGATGCCTTGCATTTTTTGCCTCTCCGCCTCTTCTTCCCTAGCTTCCTTATGAGATTTCCTTCCAACTCTTTTAGAGGGTCTCTCAAATGTCTCGTATTCAGATGACCCAGAGGTTTCCGGGGGTTTTTCCTTGTCATTTCTGCATATGTGGGTGAGGAGAAGGTTCCTGCTGGGAAGTCAAGTTGGGTTACTTCTATGTTCTTCTTTTCTGTTCCAAGTGAGGGAACTTGTCGTTCAATCTCCTCTATCTCCATTTTTGGAATTTTGATTGAAGTGTTGAGGGTTTCAAATGGGTTTATTGAGGCCGTTGTCTTTGGATGTTCTCCTCTTCCTTCCATTTGAACCATTCATGTTAAGGGAGTTCCAGACTCCATCGGTACCTCTTTCCCTTTATTCCTGATACTCACCTTGGCCTGGACTGCTTTCTGCACCTGGATCCATTTTTCTCCTTTTGACTTCTCTAGATCTTCCTTGTCCTTTTTTTTTGCAGTATCTTGTGAAATGCCCATATTCATGGCAATTTCTGCATTTGAATGGTAACTGCTCATATTCTAACTCTTGGATATAAGACCAGTCTGCTATTGTTAACTTTATGGCTTCAGGTAACCCTATTTCCAAGTCGACTTCGACACATATTCTTGCACATGAATACTGATCCCTTCTCTCTGTTCTATCTATGTATTTTCTTAGGGTGTTACCCATCGTTTCTAGTGACTTTGGGTTCCAGCAGTGTAGTGGAAGATGAGGGAGGCACACTCATGCTAGAACTGCTAACGGCACACCTTGTGTCGGATTGAAATCTAGTGACCATGAGTTTAGATACATACCCTGAGGTAAAGATGATATCTTTGTCTTCTACTGAATCAAAAACAAAGACAAAAAAGCCCTTACCAACCAGGAAGCTTCTGATGCCTTCCTTTACTAGTGGTCGCCAGTTCCTCTGTACCCATGCCTCGACAGCCATGGGGGAAGGCCATAGCCCTATAAATTGACCGATGAGCCCTCTTTCAGCTAAGCTCAAATAAGATCTCCAAGAATCTTCAACGGGAAGGGCGACTGTGGGGATGCTGTCAAGTTTCTTTACAAACTTGCATCGGGTTTCCTTTGCTGGCGTTTACTATTGTCGCCAACCAACTTCCTGAATGCAAGGATCTATGGTGGAGGAGGCAAAGGAGGAGGGGCCTCAGGGCCCCCTCCCGGGGCCATGGCGATGGAGGGAGTACTGCACCAGGGGCTGCTGCTGTGCGTGCGAACCATCTCGACTCAGAGAGACCACGGGGACATGACTCCACCTTTTCTGTAACTTAGGTTTTAGGTTTTCAAACCGTTTATTTCCAAGCTAATGTGTTTTCCATTTTTTCTAAGTAGCATAGGTGTGTCCCATTTCATTTCTCTAAATTTACTATGAGACCCTTGGAGTTACAACATTATTTGTTAGGTCCCTATACTACTAGTGTAACCCCTTATTGTTATTAGTACAACCCCCTTATTATATTGTTGTTCCCATGTAGTCCCCATATTGTTATTATTGTGCCCCATAGAAGCCCACTATTGTTATTATTGGGCCCTTACATTATTATTGTTATGTCAGCTCTGATTATATTATGACCCCTTATACTCCTATGTATAGAAAGGAAGTCTTTTCATTTGTATCATCTAAGAGTTCTTCATTTGTGTAATGTAAAGGAGGTTGCCCCCTCGAAGAGGCTTATTTCTAAGGTGTTCATCTATCTTTTCTATCTTTTTTTGAACTGGTTTCATAACATTTGGTTCAGAGCTTTGGATTCTAGGGTTTCGCTGCTCCAAACAGGTCATCATGGAATTTTCGCTATAGCTTTTTTCTGTGATGTTTCAGAAGCGAAAAAAAACCCCATTTGAGAAGCAATCTCGCTGAACCTTGGGTCCAAATTTCATATCTTGTCTTGCTATATTTTCGGAGATATGATCTAAGGAAGTCAGGGCTTTTGCAAGCTCCAGAATTTCATCTAAAACAGGCCATTGTAGAATGTGCACTATAACTATTTCGCTACAAAGTTTCAGAAGCTAAAAAAAAAACCATTTGAGAAGACATCGGTCTGAACTGTAGCTCAGAATTTCAGATCTTGTCTCGCTATGTTTTCGAAGATATAATTTGAGGAATTTAGGGTTTTTGGAGACCCCCAAATTACATTCCAAACAGGTCACCTTGGGAGAATCGTCATAACTTTCTCTTTGAGCATCGTATTGAAATTGCGTAAGACGTTTTAGAAAGAGGGCTTCCTCTAGTTTTCTGTATATCAGTTTTAGGTACCAAGGTTGAAATAGTGAGATGTGGCACGTCGTACAAGTCCACTCTACTGAACTAGTCTATAATCAGGCCACTGTGGGAGATTTGGTGTAACTCTTTATTGGATAATCAAATTCTGATCAGACTTGCAGGCTTAGAAAGAGAAATCAGAGAGCTACCATAGGAATAAATTTTAGAACTTAGAGATCTGAAATTACAGAGTTATAGTTGTTTCAAGATCAAGCTCCTAAAATCAAGAAAAATTGAGACAAGGAAGTTTGATGGCAAGGATCCGGTAAATTGGATACTATAGATGGAGAAATATTTTGATCTACATGGTGTATCACTGTTACCAAAGGTATGTGTTGCATCTTCATATTTAGAACCGGACCAATTTTTATGGTATAAAGGGCTTTGTTCTCGTAAACAACTTGTTACGTGGTCAATTTTCATCGAGGAAATGATAGCACATTATGAGGATACAAAGATCAACACCTTCTTTAGACCAACACCACAACAATTGGAAGAAAAAAGAGAGAAAGGGTTTTGTTACAAAGTGGAAAGAAAAATTATGGCAACAAGGAAGTCTACCCCTCAGAACTATAAAGATGGAAGTGTTGTTTCTTCTAGCCTTCCACAACCTACAAGGGTTACACCACAACAATTGGAAGAAAAAAGAGAAAAATGGCTTTATTACAATTGTGATAACAAATACATTAAAGGTCATAAGTGTACTGAGAAGAAATTATTTTACATTGATTGTGGAGAGGAGGAAGAAAAGGACCAAGAAACATCAAAAGAAAAGTATATACACCAGAAACCAACCCCAGACAAAGAAGAAATGAATCTGAACATATCTTGTAAAGCATTGGAAAGAATTACCACTCCTAAAAATCTCAAGATAGAAGGACATATCAAGAAGAAAAAGGTTCAAGAAGTGAAATATCACATCGAAAAAGAAGAAATGAATCCGACCATATCTTGTAATGCATTGGATGGAATTACCACTCCTCAAACTATCAATATAGAAGGACATATCAAGAAGAAAAATGTTCAAGAATTGAAAGATCACATCGAGTCTCAAGAAATCAATCTCGACAATATCTTGTAATGCATTGGAAGAAATTACCACTCCTCAAACTATCAAGATAGAAGTACCAAGAAGAAAAAGGTAAGAGTGTTGATTGATTCAGGCAGTACGCATAATATTATTCATTGCAAGATAGCCAAGGAATTTAATTGCTTCCTATATCCGGCACCAGAGTGTCAAGTGACGGTTGCAAGTGGAGGAACCATAAATTGCTATGGAAAGTGCCATAATATCAAGCTATCCATGGGATAATATGTATTGAATAGCCCAATTCTTTCCATTCCAATGGGTGGTGCTCATGTTTTACTAGGAGTATAATGGCTACAATCTTTGGGTATGATAGCTTTTAATTTCAATAACTTTTCTTGAATTATTTTTGGGAAGGAAAGGAAGTTGAATTAAGGGGTATCGAAGGGAAAAATGGAAAGATAATCAACTCTAATAGCATGACAAAGCTTCTAAATAAATAAAAACAGGGCGTAATCTCACAATTATGTTCACGAGAAGATCCCACATCAAAATCATGTATTTCTCCAGATCTCGAAAATGTTTTGGACAATCATTCCAAGGTATTTGAGGCTCCCAAAGGCCTCCCACCTATTCGTGATCATGATCATGCTATTCATTTGATTCCAAGAAGTGTTCCTCCAAACATCAGGCCTTACAGATATCCATATGCCCAAAGGAGTGGGAACTCATTCAAAAGTTGCAGAAGATCCAAATTCAAACAGTATTGAGAGAACTTGACAAGGAAGGAAAAATCATATTGGAACCTGAAGTAGTCATAGAAACAAGAACTTGACAGCCATGAAATCGATCAATTTTAGAGTATCTCATCAAGTGGAAGAACTTACCCGCTGAAGATTCCACATGGGAGGACAAGAATTTTATACAAGAGCATCAAGAACTACTCAAGCGTTAAGGACAACACTTTTTGAAAGAGAGGGGCATGTTAGGTACCGATACTACTAGTGTAACCCCATATTGTTATTAGTACAACCCCCTTATTATGTTGTTGTGCCCATGTAGTCCCCATATTGTTATTATTGCGCCCCATAGAAGCCCACTATTGTTATTATTGTTCCCTTACATTATTATTGTTATGTCGGCTTTGATTATATTATGACCCCTTAGACTCCTATATATAGAAAGGAAGTCTTTTCATTTGTATCATCCAAGAATTGTTCATTTGTGTAATGTAAAGGAGGTTTCCCCCTTGAAGAGGCTTATTTCTAAGGCATTCATCTATATTTTCTATCTTTTTGTGAGCTGGTTTCATAAAATTATTGTTCTAATATTGAGGGCCATTAATGATCATTTATAGGATTTGTGTCAAAAGCATTCCTAATGTTAATAAAAGAATAAAGAAGACTACCATTATTATTTAGACAAATTAAAAGTAATTAAAAAGTGTAACTTGAATACTTACATGCCATGAACTAATTATCTTTATTATCATAACTTACATGCCATGAACTAATGTTGTTCTTCAATATTAATCCACACAACATTTGAGAAGAGTGCTTAACATAAATGGTTCTATAATTTGAAGGAATTTTTTGGGTCACTACTTTTAAAATTTGGAACAATAAGGATTTTAGTCTAACACCTAGGAAATATTTCCTTTGTCTTTATTAAAAATATTATGAGTATGAGGAATGAGAATAGAGAATCCAAATTTCCAATCTTTAGCTTTGTATCATTCAATTTTTATGAAAAAATCTCTAATTATTCATTTTTGTTTTGTCCACTTTTCCTAGGAGGATGAGCTCACGAATGAGGACATTTGGTTTACAAATGACCTAGAAGATGGCATATCCAACCTATAAATTTCATGTTCTTATAATAAAAAAACCTATGTGTTCTTAAAACTTTTCCATTTGAGAATAATTTTCTCTAGAATACCTTTGCTAAGGTCTATATCAACACATATACATGGATATGTACAAGAAACTATTAAAGCCCTCTAAAGATCCAATTTTATATAAATGTCCAAATTATTCCTAATATCCTCAAAAATCGATAAATATAAAATATGTAATAGAAATTTGAGAAAATAAAACCAATAAGATTTTAAAAATCGACATAATCAAAATCCAAAATCCAAAAGCTTATCAAAAAATTGGTTTCCTCTAAATTAGAGACTCTCAAATGCTTCACATGATGATAGAATAAAACATTTTTTTTTTTTTTTTTTGTAAGATTGGTGGTAACTTTTCATTATTTTTCAAATATAAAGTAGGTTACATCCATACATCTGAGAGTTAGGTGGTCTCAACCTGCCCAGAGGGAAATGAGATCTGTTGACAACCTAATTGCAAAATATTTTATCCATAAGCAAAAAATGATAAGTCTAACCAGAGATGCTATGTAAACCTGAGAGTATTTTTACTTTCTATTTTCTAGATAACTATAAACATAACTGTTAATAAGCCTAAAACTTTTGGCCTAGAACATTGAAAATGCAAAAAAAGGATTCATTGCCACTACTCATCATCAGTTGAATCCACCAGAATAGGCTCCTTCACAGTGGAACCTGATAGCTCTGTGTGGGGTATTAAAGTGATATGCTGCTCAATTCGGCTCAGCCGACCACTCTACTTCTATAATTGAAATTTAATTTTTTGAAATTATTTGATATAATTCAACTGACCCTCGGGGGCTACATGCATGTCAAGAGGAAACTGTTATAGAGCTTTCACCAGAGTGCTCTTTATCATCCAAAATACACAGATTATCTGGTAGTATTGGGTTACTCTTCCACGAGTGTGTCATAGATCGAGGATCACTGCTTGCCACTCATCCATATCTAATTTAAAGTCCTCCGCAGTCTGTCAAATCTTAGCCTCCCACTCCGTAATCAATTCCTTTACCAGGTTGGAGCTACTGGCATGGTAAGCTTGAGTCGCTTCCTAAATTATGCGAGAGGTCGACTTGCGCCCACGACCTACCCTAGCCGCCCCTTTGGAAGAGCTAGGTTTCCTTTTAGGCAACGAAGTGACCTTCCTCTGTTTTCCCCATCCTCGGCCTTTGTTGTCATTTTTCCTTGTACTAGTTACATGGGCCATGTTGTTGATGTTGCCTAACAAAGACTCTTATTTTCCCAATTTTGGGTACCAACCAAAACAGTGTTGCAGTTTGGGTGCTCGATGCTACCAAAGGTCGCGCCCACACTACAGACCTGCTAAATCAAATTCAAACAAAACCAGCCAAGTAAGGAACCAACACCACATTTTCCTACTAACTGGTTGCTAACATAGGATAAGGGTTCCACTGTTTTCATTCATCTTCCTCTGCCCATTACAGAGCCTGAATGGACTGGCCATGCTAACCATTTTTAGGGCCTTCGCAATGTATCGACACATTCCACAGATCTTTAACTTCACCGACCAAACATTATAACAGGAATTGAAAGGGAGATCGAGCCAACGACTACACGAAACCCGCAACCCACCAAACCCCTACTGACACAACTCCATATAGAATGCCCGAGCTATAGAAATGAAACACCCATACACAGAGAACAGATTAAAGTGAACGTTGTTAAGCCATACCCAACTCTAAAACCAGAATTAACCTCTATCTAAACAGAAGTTCCAAACCCAAGTGATTCTATTCCATAAGACGAGACTGACCTAGAAACTGGCCATCAGGGTTCTTCCTCCTTCACCCCTCTACCACCAGAGGGTGTAGCCGGACTTACTTGAACCCCTGGCTCGACTGCAAGCTGTACCTAAGCCGAAATACTCTGGAACCAAACCCAATTCTTCATAGACCCAACCCACTTTGTGTTCTTTCATGCTTGTGTGTGGGGGACTTCCACATCCATCACCCTTTACCACCGAGGCCATGCATGCACCCATGCGAGACAATCATATGCCATACTCTATAGATACCGATACGAGTAGGACAATGGACTGAGACCCAACTAGGAACCCAGCGAGGCCATGCCTCTAGCACTTCTAGTGCCCATCACCCCATAGCCCATACATATACTTTTCACTAATCAAGGGTCAAATAGATTGCTCGATACTAAAAAAATTTGCTAAGTTAAGACCAAAAACATATCAGTGAACGCTATGAGAACCTGAAGACGACGATGACTGCATGCTCCCTAAAATTCCCCTCACACCAGATCCTCAGGAGCGTGAGTTCACAGACTACCTTACTCAACGACCCAAATAGAATTCTTAGCACACCAAGTGTCCTTAAACCTCTGTCACCTTTGAGTTGGGGAATTTAATGTTGCATGCATACCACCACCACTCTAAGTGTTGCATGCATGCAAAGAGTGGCTAGAACGATCTTTAGGATTCACATTAATCGTTGGGCCAAGACAAGCCTATTGGAGCCAACTCACACCTTGATCGGGAAAAAGTAATTAAAAAATATTTGAACAAAAAATGACCTCACATTTCTTTTTCAAACTCATGTAAACTTACTTTAACAAAGCAAACAATAATAATATAACAAATACCTATTAATATAAAAATAACTCAATCATATTCCTATAATGAATATGTGTAACCTTTGGCACTTTTATTTCTACCAATAGAACCTCTTTCGAAAAAAAAGATTTTTATTTAATATAACATTGGTAATTTTGGCGGAAATAATTTTTAAAGTTATTAAAATTTCTTATTATTATTGGCCTTTGCCTTTTTCTAGGTATTAGTTTGTCTTTGACCAAACATTTATGATGCTTATACATAGTTTAACATTAGGAATTCAATTTTTGTTCTTTTTTATTATTATTTAAATTTATTTATTTGTAAGGTGATTGGTTGAGGTTTTATTATGGGTTGTTTAGTAATTTCTATTTCTATTGGTTACTAATTTTTTGTTTTTAGTTTTATTTCATTTTTATTTAACTTTTTTTATTTTTATTTTTCTTTAGTTATAATTTTTTCACAATCAATTTAAAATGACTCATTATTATATTAAAAACATATTTTAATAGATTTAATTAATAAAAATTATATATATTAATAAAAATAAAACATATAGACATAAATATATGTATGTTAATATAAACAATATTAGTGAATCATATTTCTTAATTTTTGGTGATGCCATTCAACAATACAATATTTTATTATATTTTTTATAAAAAAATTAATAAAAATTATTGATAATTAATGAGTGGAAAAAAATAATAATGTGACCAAAAAATTATATAATTATTATTTGAAAATTTATACCATTATAAAATAGTGCAATTATATAAATTAAAATGTTGGTAAATATAGATAGGCATCAATTCATAATATGCATCAAAACACTTACTACATAATATTTTTGGTGTTGCTAAAATTGGAAAAAAAAATCATAAAGCTAATTAAATTATAACTTTATTTTAAATTATTATCATTATTATTAATTATAAAAAAAAATAATATATAAGTCAAATATTTATATATTTAAAAAAACATAAAACAAGATTCTTACTCATGACTATATTTTTTTCATGGAAATTTTTAATTTGTAAATAGACTTTGTTATAATACCATGTGTCAATACCATGGTTTATCAATACCACATGCTCAAAAAACTATAACTCACTTCATATGAAACTTGTTAAATTAACATTTTTTTAATTAATCAATTTCATATAAAGGGAAAAGTAAAGTATAACTATTTTAGAGATAAATATCAAACTTTGATTTGTGTACACTGTTATGAATATTCTAAAATATTTAGTGAAGATTAGATTTCTACTATCCACTTAATAATTTTTTATAATTAAATAAAAATTCTAAAAAATTTACTCCAAAATAAATACATATATCTGTAAATCTAATTATAAAATCATTACAACATAATTTTTAAATTTCTATAAAATATAAATTTAGTATAAAAAAATATTATTTGAGATTACAATCTAATGATATTCATTTATCAAAAATATTACATTTACTAATTAAATATAACATCAGTATCTAATCATTGAAAATATATATTTTTATTTAATAAAACTATAAAGTCAAGGATTTTAAATATAAATATTTGATATGGTTGAAAAGATTTTTTCAACCATAATGTATTTTCGTATGCCTTCTCCAACATATTTTTAATACAAACTGATCCCCACATATATATACACACACTTTCTGGCTGGGTCATTTTTATAATTTTCAATTTTTTTAGTAATTGATTTTTCTTTTCTTAATTTTTTATATTTTCATTTTTTTATATATTTTATATGTTTTTCATTTAAATTTTGTTTAAATATCATTTAATTTTTAGATATTTATTTTTATTTTTATAAACTGAAAGACATTGTCAAATTTCAAGTCAAACGCCCTTTTGACTGAAAACCCAAAGTATACTCAAGCTGCTGTGGAATGGTGTCGGGACTAACGAGGCGTGATTCAAAGGATGCAATTAGATTATATAACGTTGGATTAGATTAATATTGGCGCGAATGTATGCGAGTCTGGCATTTTCTAATTTGATTGACGTGCAATCTCAATTAAATTATACGACGTTACATTTGTTTAATATTGGCGTGATTGTATGAGCATGAAATTTTTTATTCATTCCGTTGAGATCTACTTTCAATTCATTCCATTGAGATTTAATATCAATTAAATTATGTAACGTTGGATCTGTTTGAAATTTCGCATGATTTTATGAGAATGACATATATAATTCTTTATCTTTTTTCCAGAGGAATTTGTTGAATTCTCATGACATGGGTGGATTCTCTAAAACATGCTTTTTTTCACATTCATAAATAAATTTGAATAACAAATCTCCTAACCCATAATACTTTACTTATATGACTTTGAATAACAGATCTCCTAAAGAAAAAACCTTACAATTCTGAACAATTACATCTATGTAACTTAGCAATAAATATAATTTCCATGGAAGAACTTGACCTAAAATCACTACAATGTTTTTTAATAAAATTTGAGAAAACAGAGGTAAAATCATACTTTCTACTATGAAGGAGCGATATTTCTCTCAAAAACCGGCTCTGTTATTCCTCCCCATTATTTTAATTTTATGTAAACGCGATGAAGTCAAGTTCTTATTCATTGATTACGCGGCAGTTCTTCCTCACTTCACCAGTCAGAAAAGTTTCAGGCGTCACTATATTTCCCATCTTCACCATTGAGTCCGAGAACTGCTTGGCAAACTCCAGAGCGTCAGTAGCATAATCTTTGACAATATGCGCCGTTAGTACGCTCCCCAGTCCACCTGAATACATGACTTGGTCAGAGTTGAGGAGCCCTTCCCCATTCACTAAGTTGACGTAATATGAATTGTCGAACAACGTTGGAGTTGCATGATCCAAGGGCGATATGTTGTCATCGCCACCAGATGGAGGGCAAACTGCTCTCAGTCCAGATGCATAAAGTTCATTGCCTTCACTCCCGCCATTATAAATCCTTTGCCTAAAATTTGTGCATCGAGCTTGTCCAATTGTGTGCCCACCTGCGCAAGGAGAAACTCTAAAAGATTTTAACAAAAGTTTATCTTCACAAAAATCTGTTAAATATATGTAGATTGCAGATTCCGCAAATATCTCGGAGATTATGACCATCGATAAAGAAGGGAAACAATTAAACCCTCTTTTAACTGTAAGAAATATTCTGAGAATCTAAAATAGACATAAAAATAAATGCCCACAAAAATCAATATCCAAAAATGCTCCAGAGTTGGTATTCACTGACCAGCAAGTGCCACCATATCTGTGGCTGTGAAACCTTGTAATAAAAACTTTTCAATGAGAGTCTGGATGTTTGAATTGGGTGTGGGAATGTTGTTGTTTGCCTCGCTGAAACTAGCGCTTCTTGAGTCCTTTCTTCCCAATGGGACGCCCCAGTCTGGGCCTCCGGCCTGGCAAGTAACAAAGAAGAGACTTAAAAGAGGGATTTAGGAATTTTATATCAATAAAATTTGATTAAGATCCTTTTAACATTTTGTAGAGGATTTTTTTGGATGAATTTTATATGAATAGAATTTGATTAAGATTCTTTCTTACATTTTGTATGTTGGAATTTAATTCCAACTGCAACAATGAACAGCTGCACAGGAATCTGATTTGCAGTAAATGTTAAAGGTGTTCGGTGCAGCCAAGTCGCCTTTGATATTTTTGCACATAAATATGCATTAAAGTTTCAGCTGATTTCCCCTGCAGACAGCCGACTTGATTTTGATAAAGGCATCACCGCCTTGCTGCAATAAATTCTGAGATAAACATTAGAAGATATTTTGTAATAGTTTATTGTTTTAATCAGATATTTTTCAGCATATAAATACCGCACAACAGTTCTGTTTTTAAGGTTAGAGAGAAAGATAGAGAGCAGAGGAGAGCACGCAGCAGCGTGAGTATAGTTTTCTGTTAGTGAATATGGAAACGCAGCACACAGCAGTGTTAAGAGTTTAGCAATATAGCGCAGCAGCGCTGGAATGTGATTTTTGTGTTTTGAAGAAAGAATGTGCAGCAGCATGAGCTCACATGAAAGAAGCCCTTTTGCACAGCAGTGCAGGGACTGAAAAGTAAGAGAGAGCAGCAGCGTTAGAAGAAGCAGCAGCAGCAGCTGAAGAATCACACAGAGCAGAGGAAAGCATGCAGCAGCGTGAAGAAGAGGAAGAAGAATAATTTCAGAAGAGTGAAATGCACAGCAGTGCAGAAATTTGAATGTAATATTTTTTTATGTTCATCTGTGTGGAACAGAATCGTTCCTTAGTGAATTTCTGAAGTAGATGTTCAGCAATAGAAGTTTTTGAAATTCCCTCTGTATGAGGAAGACAAATCTGTAACAGTTAGTTTATTTTGATAAATACAAGTTAAATTTTTCCTGTTGCTGTTATACTGTCATCGTTGCTGAAACACGACGATCAGCGTTGCTGAAACAGCTCGTAACTCAAAAAATTACCTGACGTCAAAATTACGTTGCTGAAACACCGTTGCTGAAACACCTGTTTCAGCAACTGACAAAATTTCCTGTTGCTGAAACACCGTTGCTGAAACACCTGTTTCAGCAACTGAAAAAAAAACTGTGTTGCTGAAACACAGTTTCCAGCAAGCGAATTTTTCTGTTTTTCTGTGTAAAAACAGAGTGCGATTTTTTGTCTGTTTGTTATGGGATTTATCAGAAAATTCCATCATGGTATCAGAGCTAGTCCAGGCTCTTTGAAATGTTAAAGAAGCTGAAGGAAGATTTCTTGCAGCAGCAACTTCTCCAGCAGTGTGAAGACTCAGCCAAGAAAGAATCTAAGGTATTTTTCAAGAATATTTTCTGTGTTGTTATTGAAGAAACAGTCAGTGATTTTAAAAACACAGTCAGAGATTTTAAAGCCTAGAATAAGAATGGCAAGGTCAAAGAAGAAAGCCTCCAGACCTGTTAAAAATGTGTCCCCCCTTTCTACTAAACTAGAAGGCAATCCATTAGACTACAGTCTATTTGAAGTTCCAAAGTTTGATGGAAACTTTGATGTATGGGAAGTAAAGATGAGGGCTTTCCTAATGTTTGAAGGGATTGAAGTCTGGGAGTCAGTGATTGATGACAGCAATATGGATAAAGAATCCATGGAGTATGATGCACAAGCAGCAAAGACTATCTTGGATGGTCTCCCCGATTCAGTGAAGAAGAATCTTGGAAAATATACATCAGCAAAGGATATATGGGAGAGACTGCATGACCTTCATGCAAAGGGAGCACTGACCATGACAATGAGTCAAGAAGAACCCATCATAGGAGCTGAAAATGAAAAGTTTGACCTCATCAAGCTTCAAGTAAAAGAAAGGGATGAAGAGCTTGCCAAGATTAAGAAGGAACTTGATGAAAGCAAGAGGAAGCATCATGAAGAAGTCATGTCTATGACAAATCAGTTGAACAGAGCAAAAAAGCAGGAAGATGCCTTGTCAAGTCAACTTGAACAAAGGCACATAAGAGTGAACAAACTTGTAGAAGAGATTGGACAGTACAAGGCAGAGGTCTCCTCCCTTAAGTCCGAACTACAAGAAGCCAAGAAGCAGGCAAAAGGAGCTGAAAAGAAAATGGAGAGCAGTCAAGCAGAAATCTCCAAAATGAAGTCTGATATTATCTCCCTTAAAATAGTAGCAGCTGAAGCTACTCGTAGCAAGGAAGAAACTGAGGGACAACTAGCAAAGAAAAATAATGAATGTGAAAAGTTAGAAGAAGAGATTGTCCTCCTCAGGAAGAAGGTTGAAGGGATGAACAAGATCATGAAGAGCTCTCAAGCCTTGGATGATATGCTCAGCTATCACAGATCTCCATATGATAAATCAGGACTTGGGTATGTAGGTGAACCCTCAAAGAAGGATGAGGATGCTTTAAGCAAAGGAGATGTGAAGAAGTCAGAAAGAAGGTATGATGCTCCTAGTTCCAGCAAAGGCAAGGAGAAAAATGAAGGCTGCAATAGAAGAAATCCTGCTCCAAGCATAAAACCAGCTACAAGAAGAAATGTAGCTGATGTCAAAGAGGCAAGATGCAATGGTCATCAACAAAGGATCTCAAGGCAGCAAGGCTTCAGAAGTATATCAACGAAACCTCCATCTCCCAGGTACCAAAGTTCATTTCTTGGTTATTGTTATGCTTGTTCAAACTTTGGTCATATGGCAAAAGACTGTAGAGCATTTTATGGAGATAGATGTTGTGGTCCTCGACAATCTCCAAGAAATAATTTTGCAAGAAGAAATCATGAATTTTTATTCATGAACAATGTTGAATGTTTCAAGTGTCATAACATTGGGCATATGGCACGTGACTGTAACTTGACATGGGCCTTTACACAAGCTAAACCCATGCAAAAGAAGAAAGTTACACAAGTATGGAGGAGGAAGAAAACACAGTCCGAAAGTCCCTTGAGCTCTCTAGCTGATCTAAGTTTCTTTTGAGAAGATTCTGCTGAAAGAAGATAAAGCATACACTAAAGGGGAGCTTGTAAATTTTTGTTTGCTGAACTGTATTAACAGTCATTTGTTGATGGAGGATGTATTGCAGCGCAGCAGTTGCAAATGAAACTTTTGTTAATCCCTCTAAAAGGTAATATGCAGCCGTGATGAAATCAGCAATGTTTTTGCTTTGTGTTTATGCAATATGCACAGAAATGCATAAAGAAGAAAAGATGGCAGCGTTGAAATGTAAAGAGAAGCAGCGCAAGAAGAAAAGTATTCAAAGCAAGAAGATCCTCACAGCAGTGGGAAGACAGAACATAAAACAGCAGATTTTTAATGCACACTGAATGAATGAGAATGTGTGTGGCAGCAGAAAGCCAAAGGAATTGCACAGTAGTGCATTGTGTAAAAAAAAAATGAAGCTGAAGATTGTGTGAAGCAAGGGTGTAAAAAGAAAAGGCAGCACCCCATGTTAATTTTTTTTTTGTTGTGTGGAGAATGCAGCGCAAAACAGCGTGATGGCAAGAAGGAGAAGCACAGTAGTGCGAAGAAAATGAAACCAGAACTAAGAGAGAATGAAGAAATGTGTTTTTACACAGCAATGCAAATAAGAAAATGCAGCAGCATGAAAATTTTTGTTGAAGAAATGAAAGGTAGTGGCACAGCAGCAGTGCGAGTGTAATCAATGAAGGGGAGCACACAGTGCGTATTTTTGTTGTTAAATGTGAAAGGAATGCGCAGCAGCGCAAGAGCAATTTGAGAAGTTATTTTATGCACAACAGTGCAGTGATAGAGAGAGTGCTGAAACAGCAGTGCTGAAACAGCAGTTGCTGAGACAGCAGTGCTGAAACAGCAGTGCTGAAACAGCAGTTGCTGAGACAGCATAATGAGACAGTGTTGCTGAGACAGCAATGCTGAGACAAAGTTGCTGAAACAGAGTGCTGATAGAGAGTTGCTGAGATAGCAGTGCTAAGATAGCTGTATATGCAGCAGCATAAATGTATTGAAATTTTTACACACAGCAGTGTAATGTTTTTCAGGAGAAGACAGAGTCTGTAATGAATAGCAGTATAGAGCATATTGCAACCTGAGTGCCATTGTGAAGAACAATGCGAATGAAGATATTTTCACACACAACAGTGTAAAATATCAGGCAGACACAGTAGTGTCAATTTGGACAGATTGAAGTGCCTCTGAAGTAGGCATGTTGAAATCCCTCTGTTAAGAGGAAGATTCTCTCGCTGTGTTTTGGAGCAACAATGCATTCTACAGGCGTGTTTCAGCAACTGTCTGCCAGATGCTGAAACACGTGTTTTAGCAACAGCCTGTGTGGCTGAAACTGTAATTTTCTGAGATAACAGAAATTGGTTGTGGAACTGAAGCGTTCCTTGGTGAATCCCTCTGTTGAGAGGAAGATGCTTTTCAGCATAGTCTCAGGTAAACCCCTCTATTAAGAGGAAGACAATTTTAATTGGTTGTGGAACTGCATCAGAAGCAGTTGGTGAATTCCTCTATGAGAGGAAGTGTTTGGGTACAATTGAATGCCCAGCAGTTGAAATTAAGGGGGAGTGTTGGAATTTAATTCCAACTGCAACAATGAACAGCTGCACAGGAATCTGATTTGCAGTAAATGTTAAAGGTGTTCGGTGCAGCCAAGTCGCCTTTGATATTTTTGCACATAAATATGCATTAAAGTTTCAGCTGATTTCCCCTGCAGACAGCCGACTTGATTTTGATAAAGGCATCACCGCCTTGCTGCAATAAATTCTGAGATAAACATTAGAAGATATTTTGTAATAGTTTATTGTTTTAATCAGATATTTTTCAGCATATAAATACCGCACAGCAGTTCTGTTTTTAAGGTTAGAGAGAAAGATAGAGAGCAGAGGAGAGCACGCAGCAGCGTGAGTATAGTTTTCTGTTAGTGAATATGGAAACGCAGCACACAGCAGTGTTAAGAGTTTAGCAATATAGCGCAGCAGCGCTGGAATGTGATTTTTGTGTTTTGAAGAAAGAATGTGCAGCAGCATGAGCTCACATGAAAGAAGCCCTTTTGCACAGCAGTGCAGGGACTGAAAAGTAAGAGAGAGCAGTAGCGTTAGAAGAAGCAGCAGCAGCAGCTGAAGAATCACACAGAGCAGAGGAAAGCATGCAGCAGCGTGAAGAAGAGGAAGAAGAATAATTTCAGAAGAGTGAAATGCACAGCAGTGCAGAAATTTGAATGTAATTCTTTTTTTATGTTCATCTGTGTGGAACAGAATCGTTCCTTAGTGAATTTCTGAAGTAGATGTTCAGCAATAGAAGTTTTTGAAATTCCCTCTGTATGAGGAAGACAAATCTGTAACAGTTAGTTTATTTTGATAAATACAAGTTAAATTTTTCCTGTTGCTGTTATACTGTCATCGTTGCTGAAACACGACGATCAGCGTTGCTGAAACAGCTCGTAACTCAAAAAATTACCTGACGTCAAAATTACGTTGCTGAAACACCGTTGCTGAAACACCTGTTTCAGCAACTGACAAAATTTCCTGTTGCTGAAACACCGTTGCTGAAACACCTGTTTCAGCAACTGAAAAAAAAACTGTGTTGCTGATAAATCCCATAATTGTAAACTAATTTTAGATCAAATTTTGTATAGAATTTTTAATTTTGTTTTTTTTTGATATTCCACTTATTCCTGTTATTATTTTCAGTTTTGGTCTTTGATGATAAGCCAAATGTCTTAAAAAAAAAAAAAAACAATATTAAAATTTTTATAATTTTTCCAATACAAATAATTATAAAAATCTTTACTCGTTAATTTCTTACCTATTAAAAATCACGTCCAATAATTAATTTAAATACAATAAGTTAGAAACTAATAAAAAATTGATTAAAATAATATTAATCACAATATTTTCTAAATATATAATTAAATCTTAGAAAAAAATTAAATAATTGATTTAACTAATATTGTTCCCCTTTCAAAATATTCTCAAAATATACAATTCGATTAAATCAACTATGAAACAAATATATATTTTTTTGGACATTCCACTCATCCTTGCTTTTATTTTTAGTTTTAGTCTTTGATGTTTGATGACGGGTAAAATGTCTATTAAAAATATTAAACCATATTAAAAAAATTATAATTCTCTATATAACAACCATGAAAATCTTCACTATTTGATTTTTTGTATATTAAAAGTCACGTCAAATAATTGATTTAAATTATAATAATCACATTTCATAAATATTTTCAGAATATACCATTAAATTAGAAACCAGATAAATAATATTAATCACAAAATTTTCGAAAATATATAATTCAATCTTAGAGAGTGAAATTAAATAATTGAGTTAACTAATATTGTTACCCTTTCAAAATGTCCTCAAAATATACAATCCAATTAAATCAACTAAGAAACAAATGTATGACGTACCAGCACAACTGCATCTCTAGCAGCCAGGGTAAGTATATCAGCGCAAGACACAATACCGGGGCACACAGCCTCTAGCCTTTCCTTGATGGCATCTATAACTTCATATCCTCTCAGCGAATTTACATTTGGGCTCGCTGTTTTCTCCCCTATAAAGGTGGGCGTGTCATCCAGCAGCACAGACGCATCGCATCCCTGCATTAATTCCAAATATTATAGCAATGACTAAAAATATTAAATTTTAGAGCAGAAATAAGCCAGTAAAAAATGTGTAATCAAAATTTTGTTTATGTTACAAGGTTTTCTTGGGACAAAATCGGATTTTGAATTTATACTGATTGCAGATTTTAAAAATATTTCAGAATTTAATTGGCTTATCACGTTTTCCCATCAGATAAACAGAATGTATAATAGTCTTATAATAAATAGATAAGTGGAATAATAAATAGATAAGAAGAGTGAAGCATTTTTATGTTGATTGCAAATTTCCAAAATATCTTAAACATTCAAGAAAAAAATTAATTATTTAATCAATTTAGGAACAATCACATTCTAAGATATTCCTAAAATCTACACCCCATATAAAAAAAATAGAATATACATCCTAAATATTATAACAATGGGATGCAAAACTTTGGTGACACAATTTTAATCCAAAAGCAATAAAAACATATGATTTTGAATTGTGAAAATTAAAATACAGTACCTGCACAAAGCAATCGTGAAAATGGAGGCGAAGTATGTAGGCTGCCACACGAGCTTCTTTCGACGTCGCTAAATGCATTTCTGAACTTACAATGGGAACTACAAAGGGGCATGACTTCTCGTAATAATCTTCAGACAACAACGCAGCTGCAAGCTCTGAATGAAGTGCCGGAATGGATGACAAAGCCACAAGCTCTGATGTTTGTCCATTTCTCACTGTCGAATGTACGCCCTATGAGAAAATATTGGAAATCGACCGCTCTGCTACTTGTTTTACGCTCAAGTTGACTGCTGGGTATCTACGATCCGGTCATTTAATAGGGACGCATAATATCTTTCAGGGTCGATAAGTCTTCAATTACCTAAATTACAGATTGCATCTGTGAATTTCTTCAAACTGATCACCAACACAACCAAATTCATAGAATCAATAGTAACTTCTCCGCGTGAGGATATATACTCTGCTAGCTGTCATGGTGTATAATAATGTTGTCGTGTATAGCATTCTTTTGGAAAAGATATTTTCCGGAGGTTGATATGGAAGGTTAATTGGCTAAGATATGGAAGGCTAATTGGCTAAGACACTAAGAATTGATTAGAACGAAATGGTTAGCACGGAAATATTTGCAACAGCCTTTATCATTAACCAATACACCAATGTGTATATTTATCAAATCACCCAACTCTTCAGAGACATTTTTAACTCCAGAAAGTATCATTCTCAGTCGTCACAAATAGGCAAATTGTAACTTTCTCTCTGATGCCATATGATGCCATATGTTTCAGATTGAAAGGCATACGTAATTTTATATGTAAAAATCATAATTAAATTATTAAAATATTATTCTATGTATTTAAAATTATAAATATTTTTATAAATAAAATAGAAAAAAAAGACTACATATGTGGAGAAAACTTGTCTTTTAAGTCCTGGGGTTATAGCTTAAATTAACAAGAATACCAAAGATTCATAACCAAATCCGTTAACTCACGAATTTATGTCAAGTATCTCAATTCCTTTACGTTGTACAAATAAAACTCATGTTTAAGCTCTTTAGCTTTGGAAAAGAAGAAAGGAAATCACACTTTGAAAAATACAAATCAAATATTTCATTGCAGGGTCTTTTCACTTTTATTAAGTTTTCGAGTCTAAGAATTCTCAATGAATTACATACTTTAATAGAATGGATCGCTATTTTCACTCAACAAATACGTTTAATCTTTTGAAATTTACCTTCCTGTCATTGTCAAATCAATTGAGTCAAAAAAATTAATATATACATTGTATGAAAATGATTTATGCTTTTAAAATTTTCAAATTAATAGATTTATGCCTGTAAATTTAAATCTCTTTTCCTCTTCTTTCCTTTTAACAACTGATTTACATAGATCTTTATAGTAATATTAGAAGCAAATTGCACTCATAAATGTAATCTCCTTTCGGTGCTTTTTGGCAACACCATTTTCATATTGAGAGTAAATTTGCATTTGTAAATTTGGATCTCTTTCTTTTTCTTTTTGGAAAATTATTTCCATATACCTTTAAACTAATATTAACGTTAATTTTTGTGTCTCTAGTGATAAGTACTATGTTTATTTTATCATTTCCACAAATGATAGGCTCTTATTATTTCCACAAATGAACAAGTTTTAAGAAATAGATATTAAGATAGTGACTCAAGTAGTGAGTCAACTAGTAGCATTCCATTTGATTTTGTCTTCCATATGAAAACCATTTTTTATATATCTTCATGGTGACATAGGTCTTTTATTTTTTTCCCTTATGTCAATATATGCTAACTTTTTCTTCTTCTTTTTTTCTTCTTCTGTATGTCTTCATAGTGACATATGAATGTTGATGACTTAATGAAAACCTTTGTAATTTTACCACATATGTCCTCTATCTTGTTCAATTTGGCTAGAATTCATTTGGTTCTCCTTATAGTCTGTCTTATCATACATTTCTATATTTAAAAGATTCATTGCTTATGTATCATGAAGGAAACAACATCACACCCTCCATTGTCACTTGCAGTGATAAACAACCTTAGTGATAGAAAAAATCTATTCATGCAAAACTCTCCGCAAAACATTGTCAATGTGAATTTAAATAGGACAAGAAGACATAGACATAAGAAAAAACTTTTCAAGTGGATGCCTTTGTAAAACATCATTTAAATAAATTTATCAGCATAGAGCTTGCTACACATAGCTACTGCATGGATACTTACAGCCTAGGGTGGAAGCTAGGCTTTGCGAATATGTGAAAAAAATTACCTTGAATCTTGTGTTTTTTAGAGTCCTCAAAGGCTAAGGTTGATACCAATTTTTAATATTCATTAAAATTGGCTGGAAGACATATTTGTCTCTCCATGTAACACTAATCAAATGTAATGGAAAGAAATAATGAAAAATAAATTGTTATTTTGCTCCATCGAAAACAATTTGGAGAAAGAAAAGAAACATACCATAGAGCAAACCTAGCATGTATGAATAGGGTTTAGAGAGGTCCTTGGTCATGTACTTGACAGGATTGGAATGCTTATCAAATCTACTTAAGATGAACTCAGAATTTTCATTTGAAAATCTAATCTGATGTAAGAAATTAGGTGTGTTTTCATTACATCGTGAAAAATATAAGACATGTAAGAGAGTTGTGTCCTTACAAATTATTAGGAAGCATCCATTTACAATATAAAGAGATTGGGGAATTCAAATGTTAAGGAAAAATGTATTCTAGTTGAGCTGCGAGGATTTAGGATTTCATGTTTTGAAGAATCCCATCCCCAAATGGATTCCTCTATATGTAAAATTTATTGGGTTACATTGTGATTCTATGAAATTGTTGCAGACGTCGAAAGCAATGCCTGCCCCCAATGAGAATAGAGTTATTTTTCAAGCTTGTTATTCACCATCACAAAATAAAACAATACTCCCGACAGGTAGATCATAGGTAAAGTCCAATCCTCTGAAATTTCAACCCAATTATTATATTGTGATTAGTATAGAAATTGGAAACAATAAGAACTTTTTCCTGTTTCACAAAGTTGAAGTGTGTTATAAGGCATGCATGAATTAACATGCCTTAGGAGTGTCCCTTTTTCCTCAGATTCCTTTCATATTTATTGGAATGGCCAATTCCCTGGAGCAATGCCACATTTATATTACTTAAGGCATATTTCATATTGAATATGGCTTGGAATTATAAATCTTTGTCCGATAGAGATGATTTTTTATTTGGGCAGGTGATGTGCTACCTAGAATCAATGTTGTGAAAATCATGATCGGGATTAAATCAACAAGGGGAAAAAATTATAAAAAATCGTAAAAATCGGGAAAAAATCATAAAGTACAAAAATATTCTTTTTTTTTTCAATTATTTTAATATCTAATTCAACTACAACATAAAATAAATAAATTGACACATAAATATGATAAAATAACTAATATATAAGATGTGTAATATCATTTCTAGTGCTACATCACACATAACAGTGAATCATGTCCTGAACAGTAAGTCTTGACTCCTGAGCCCAAACTCAACCTCAAAATATCAACAAAAGATATAATAATGTATCTCATATCATGAGTCATAATGTCATATACAATAAAATGAACCAAATAACCAATACTACTGATTTCCTCTGCCCCTTTTGCGAGAAAATGCAGTAGCTTTCCCTTTCCCTCTAGATGTAGGTGCCGAAGGAATTGACAGTGGACTCTGCTATGCTCTAGAAGCTAAAGAACTAGGAGCTATAGGAGGTAGACCACGTCCTTTACTGGTGGCAAGGGTAGCGTGGGTAGGTGGTGTCACCTCCTCCTCCTCCTCCTCCCCCTCTATGCCTTCCACTACCTCCTACTCTATCCAATCATTGACACGCTGCATGAGAGGCCTCTCTACCTCAACGCTCCCAATGAGATGGCATCCATATCAGGTATCTTCTCAAGTTGTCTCACCCACAATCGAAGATTGTCGTAGACATATACCATCTCAGTAAGTTGTTGAGACTCCAACCTATACAAAGATCATAAAATAATATTTTTTAAATAATATTATTTAATGAATTTAAAATTTTAATTAGAAATTTGGAATATTTTAAGTTTTAATTTTAACCTGTTGTGCTTCTTGTTGTGTATTTTTTCAAATAAATTCTAGTTGCACTCGCATCCTGAGGAGTTACATGTTTGACTGAGGATTTGAATGGAAATATTTCATAGATGGGGTACTTTGGCACCATAGAGAGTCCACGATGCATCTACAACAAAATTACAAATAAGATAAGCATAAGAAAAGAAGCCATGCATGCATGCATGCGAGACAATCATATGCCTTACTCTATAGACACCAAGACGAGTAGGACAATGGACTCAGACCCAACCACGAACCCAACGAAGCCATGCGTCTGGCACTTCTAGTGCCCATCACCCCATAGCCCATACATATACATATCACCAATTAAGGGTCAAATAGACTGCTCAATACTAACAAAATTTGCTAAGTTAAGACCAAAAACATACAAGTGAACGCTGCGAGAACCTGAAGACGACCATAACCGCCTGCTCCCTAGAATTCCCCTCTCACACCAGATCCTTAGGAGCATGAGTTCACAAACTACCTTACTCAACGACCCGAATAGAATTATTACCACACCAAGTGTCCTTAAACCTCTGTCGCCTTCGAGCTAGGGAATTAAACATTGCATGCGTACCACCACCACTCCAAGTGTTGCATGCATGCAAAGGGTAGTCAGAACAACCATTAGGATTCATATTAATCGTTGGGCTAGGACAAGCCCACTAGGTCCAACTTGCACCTTGATCGAGGAAAAACAATTAAAAAATATTTGAACACAAAACGACCTCACATTTCTTTTTCAAACTCATGTAAACTTACTTTAACAAAGCGAACAATAATAATATAAGAAATACCTATTAATATAAAAATAACTCAATCACATTCCTATAATGAATATGTGTAACCTTTGGCACTTTTATTTCTACCAATAGAACCTCTTTCGAATTTTTTTTATTTTATTTAATATAACATTGGTAATTTTGGCCGAAATAATTCTTAAAGTTATTAAAATTTCTTATTATTATTCGGTTTTGCCTTTCACTAGGTATTAGTTTGTCTTTGACCAAAAATTTATGATGTTTATGCATAGTTTAACATTAGGAATTCAATTTTTCTTCTTTTTTATTATTATTTAAATTAATTTATTTGTAAGGTGATTGGTTGAGGTTTTATTATGGGTTGTTTAGTAATTTCTATTTCTATTGGTTACTAATTTTTTGTTTTTAGTTTTATTTCATTTTTATTTAACTTTTTTTTTTTTTTTTTTTCTTTAATTATAATTTTTCACAATCAATTTAAAATGACTCATTATTATATTAAAACATATTTTAATAGATTTAATTAATAAAAATTATATATATTAATAAAAATACAGACATAAATATATGTATGTTAATATAAACAATATTAGTTAATCATATTTCTTATTTTTTGGTGATACCATTCAACAATACAATATTTTATTATATTTTTTATAAAAAAATTAATAAAAATTAATGATAATTAATGAGTGGAAAAAATAATAATGTTACCAAAAAATTATATAATTATTATTTGACAATTTATACCATTAAAAAATAGTGCAATTATATAAATTAAAATGTTGGTAAATACAGATAGGCATCAATTCATAATATGCATCAAAACACTAACTACATGATATTTCTAGTGTTACTAAAATTAGAAAAAAAAATCATAAAGCTAATTAAATTATAACTTTATTTTAAATTATTATCATTATTATTAATTATAAAAAAAATTAAGATATAACTCAAATATTTATATATTTAAAAAAACATAAAACAAGATTCTTAATCATGACTATATTTTTTTCATGGAGATTTTTAATTTGTAAATAGACTTTGTTATAATACTATGTGTCAATACCATGATTTATCAATACCACATGCTCAAAAAACTATAACTCACTTCGTATGAAACTTGTTAAAGTAACATTTTTTTTAATTAATCAATTTAATATAAAGAGAAAAGTAAAGTATAACTATTTTGGAGATAAATATCAAGCTTTGATTTGTGTACACTGTTATGAATATTCTAAAATATTTAGTGAAAATTAGGTTTCTATTATCCACCTAATAATTTTTATAATTAAATTAAAATTCTAAAAAATTTACTCCAAAATAAACACATATATCTGTAAATCTAATTATAAAATCATTACCACATAATTTTTAAATTTCTATAAAGTATAAATAATAAATTTAGTATAAAAAAATATTATTTGAGATTACAATCTAATGATATTCATTTATCAAAAATATTACATTTACTACTTAAATATAACATCAGTTTCTAATCATTGAAAAATATATTTTTATTTAATAAAACTATTAAGTCAAGATGTTAAATATTATATTTTAAATATAAATATTTGATATGGTTGAAAAGATTTTTCAACCATAATGTATTTTCGTATGCCTTCTCCAACATTTTAAATACAAACTGATCCATATGAATATACATATATATATATATATACTTACTTTCTGGTTGGGTTATTTTTATAATTTTCATTTTTTAGTAATTGGTGTTTTTTTTTTATATTTTTTATATTTTTTATTTAAATTTTATTTAAATATCTTATATTTTTCATTTGTTATTTTTTTATATTTTTCATTTAAATTTTGTTTAAATATCATTTAATATTTTATATATTTTTCATTTAAATTTTGTTTAAATATCATTTAATTTCTAGATATTTATTTTTATTTTTATAAACTGAAAGACATTGTCAAATTTCAAGTCAAACGCCCTTTTGATTGACAACCCAAAGTATACACAAGCTGGTGTGGAATGGTGTCGGGACTAACGTTGGATTAGATTAATATCGGGTGAATGTATGCGAGTCTGGCATTTTTTAATTTGATTGAGGTGCAATCTCAATTAAATTATACGACGTTACATTTGTTTAATATTGGCGTGATTGTATGAGCATGACATTTTTTATTCATTCCGTTGAGATCTACTTTCAATTCATTCCATTGAGATTTAATATCAATTAAATTATGTAACGTTGGATCTCTTTGAAATTTCGCATGATTTTATGAGAATGACATATATAATTCTTTATTTTTTTCCAGAGGAATTTTGTTGAATTCTCATGACATGGGTGGATTCTCTAAACATAATTTTTTCACATTCACAAATAACTTTGAATAACAAATCTCGTAACCCATTAAACTTTACTTATATGACTTTGAATAACAAATCTCCTAAAAAAATCCTTACAATTCTGAACAATTACATCTATGTAACTTAGCAATAAATATAATTTCCATGGAAGAACTTGACCTAAAATCACTACAATGGTTTTTAATGGAATTTGAGAAAACAGAGGTAAAATCATACATTCTACTATGAAGAAGCGATATTTCTCTCAAAAATCGGCTCTGTTATTCTTCCCCATTATTCAAATCTTATGAAAATGCGCAGAAGTAAAGTTCTTATTCATTGATTACGCGGCAGTTCTTCCTTACTTCACCAGTCAGAAAAGTTTCAGGCTTCACTATATTTCCCATCTTCACCATTGAGTCCGCGAACTGCTTGGCAAACTCCAGAGCGTCAGTAGCATAATCTTTGACAATATGCGCCGTTAGTACGCTCCCCAAGCCACCTGAAAACATAACCTGGTCAGAGTTGAGGAGCCCTTCCCCATTAACTAAGTTGACGTAATATGAATTGTCGAACAACGTTGGAGTTGCATGATCCAAGGGCGATATGTTGTCATCGCCACCAGATGGAGGGCAAACTGCTCTCAGTCCAGATGCATAAAGTTCATTGCCTTCACTCCCGCCATTATAAATCCTTTGCCTAAAATTTGTGCATCGAGCTTGTCCAATTGTGTGCCCACCTGCGCAAGGAGAAACTCTAAAAGATTTTAACAAAAGTTTATCTTCACAAAAATCTGTTAAAATTTTGTAGATCGCAGATTCCGAAAATATCTCGGAGATTATGACCATCGATAAAGAAGGCAAACAATTAAACCCTGTTTTAACTGTAAGAAATATTCTGAGAATCTAAAATAGACATAAAAATAAATGCCCACAAAAATCAATATCAAAAAATGCTCCAGAGTTGCTATTCACTGACCAGCAAGTGCCACCATATCTGTGGCTGTGAGGCCTTGTAATAAAAACTTTTCAATGAGAGTCTGGATGTTTGAATTGGGCGTGGGAATGTTGTTGTTTGCCTCGCTCAAACTAGCGCTTCTTGAGTCCTTTCTTCCCAATGGGACGCCCCAGTCTGGGCCTCCGGCCTGGCAAGTAACAAAGAAGAGACTTAAAAGAGGGATTTAGGAATTTTATATCAATAAAATTTGATTAAGATATTTTTAACCTTTTGTAGAGGATGTTTTTAGATGAATTTTATATGAATAGAATTTGATTAAGATTCTTTCCTACATTTTGTAAACGAATTTTAGATCAAATTTTGTATAGAATTTTTAATTTTGTTTGTTGTTTTTTTGGATATTCCACTTATTCTTGTTATTATTTTTAGTTTTGGTCTTTGATGATAAGTGAAATGTCCACAAAAAAAAGCAAACAATATTAAAATTTTTATAATTTTTCCAATATAAATAATTATAAAAATCTTTACTCGTTAATTTCTTACCTATTAAAAATCACGTCAAATAATTAATTTAAATACATTATATTAGAAACTAATAAAAAAAATTGATTCAAATAATATTAATCACAATATTTTCAAAATATATAATTAAATCTCAGAGAAAAATTAAATAATTGATTTAACTAATATTGTTCCCCTTTCAAAATATTCTCAAAATATACAATTCCATTAAGTAACCTATGAAACAAATGTATGACATACCAGCACAACTGCATCTCTAGCAGCCAGGGTAAGTATATCAGCGCAAGACACGATACCGGGGCACACAGCCTCTAGCCTAGCCTTAATGGCATCTATAACTTCATATCCTTTCAGCGAATTTACATTTGGGCTCGCTGTTTTCTCCCCTATAAAGGTGGGCGTGTCATCCAGCAGCACAGACGCATCGCATCCCTACATTAATTCCAAATATTATAGGAATGACTAAAAATATTAAATTTTAGAGCAGAAGTAAGCCAGTAAAAACTGTGTAATCAAAATTTTGTTTATGTTACAAGGTTTTCTTGGGACAAAATCGGATTTTGAATTTATACTGATTGCAGATTTTAAAAATATTTCAGAATTTAATTGATACTAAAAATGTCAAAAAATTGGCTCATCACGTTTTCCCATCAGGTAAACAGAATGTATAATAGTCTTATAATAAATAGATAAGTGGAATAATAAATAGATAAGAAGAGTGAAGCATTTTTATGTTGATTGCAAATTCGGAAATATCTTAAAATCTGACATTCAAGAAAAAAGTTAATTATTTAATCAATTTAGGAACAATCACATTCTAAGATATTCCTAAAATCTACACACTATATAAAAAATAGAATATACATCCTAAATATTATAACAATGGGATGCAAAACTTTGGTGACACAATTTTAATCCAAAAGCAATAAAAACATATGATTTTGAATTGTGAAAATTAAAATAAAGTACCTGCACAAAGCAATCGTGAAAATGGAGACGAATTATGTAGGCTGCCACACGAGCTTCTTTCGCCGTCGCTAAATGCATTTCTGAACTTACAATGGGAACTACAAAGGGGCATGACTTCTCGTAATAATCTTCAGACAACAACGCAGCTGCAAGCTCTGCATGAAGTGCCGGAATGGATGAGAAAGCCACAAGCAAAATAGTTAAGAATATCTGATGTTTGTCCATTTCTCACTATCGAATGTACGCCCTATGAGAAAATATTGGAAATCGACCGCTCTGCTACTTGTTTTACGCTGAAGTTGACTGCTGGGTTTCTACGATCCGGTCATTTAATAGGGACGCATAATATCTTGCAGGGTCGATAAGTCTTCAATTACCTAAATTAGAGATTGCATCTGTGAATTTCTTTAAACTGATCACCAACACAACCAAATTCATAGAATCAATAGTAACTTCTCCGCGTATAATAATGTTGTCGTGTATAGCATTCTTTTGGAAAAGATATTTTCCCGAGGTTGATATGGAAGGTTAATTGGCTAAGATATGGAAGGCTAATTGGCAAGACACTAAGAATTGATTAGAACGAAATGGTTAGCACGGAAATATTTGCAACAGCGTTATCATTAACCTAACCAATACACCAATGTGTATATTTATCAAATCACCCAACTCTTCAGAGACATTTTTAACTCCAGAAAGTATCATTCTCAGTCGTGACAAATAGGCAAATTGTAACTTTCTCTCTGATGCCATATGTTTCAGATTGAAAGGTATACGTAATTTTATATGTAAAAATCATAATTAAATTATTAAAATATTATTCTATGTATTTAAAATTATAAAATTTTTTATAAATAAAATAGGAAAAAAAGACTACATATGTGGAGCAAACTTGTCTTTTAAGTCCTGGGGTTATAGCTTAAATTAACAAGAATACCAAAGATTCATAACCAAATCCGTTAACTCACGAATTTATGTCAAGTATCTCAATTCCTTTACGTTGTACAAATAAAACTCATGTTTCAGCGCTTTAGCTTTGGAAAAGAAGAAAGGAAATCACACTTTGAAAAATACAAATCAAATATTTCATTGCAGGGTCTTTTCACTTTTATTAAGTTTTCAAGTCTAAGAATTCTCAATGAATTACAAACTTTAATACAATGGATCGCTATTTTCTCTCAACAAATATGTTTAATCTTTTGAATTTTACCTTCATGTCATTATCAAATCAAATGAATCAAAAAATTAATATATACATGGTATGAAAATGATTTATGCTTTTAAAATTTTCAAATTAATAGATTTTTCAAATTAATAAATTTATGCCTGTCAATTTGAATCTCTTTTCCTCTTCTTTCCTTTTAATAACTGATTCTCATAGATCTTTATCCTCTTCTTTTCTTTTAATAACTGATTCTCATAGATCTTTATAGTAATATTAGAAGCAAATTGCACTAATAAATGTGAATCTCCTTTTGGTGCTTTTTGGCAACACCATTTTCAGGTTGAGAGTAAATTTGCATTTGTAAATTTGGATCTTTTTCTTTTTCTTTCTGGAAAATTATTTTCATATATCTTTGAACTAATATTAACATTAATTTTTGTGTCTCTAGTGACAAGTACTATGTTTATTCTATCTTTTCCACAAATGATAGGTTCTTATTATTTCCACAAATGAACAAGTTTTAAGAAATGGATATGGAGATAGTGACTCAAGTAGTGAGTCAACTAGTAGCATTTCATTTGGTTTTGTCTTTCATATGAAAACCATTTTTTATATATTTTCATGGCGACATATGTCTTTTATTTTTTTCCCTTACATCAATATATGCTAACTTTTTCTTTTCTTTTTTTTTCTTCTCCCGTATATCTTCATAGTGACATATGAATGTTGATGACTTAATGAAAAACTTTGTAATTTTACCACATATCTCCTCTATCTTGTTCAATTTGGCTAGAATTCATTTGGTTCTCCTTATAATATGTTTTATCATACATTTCTATATTTAAAAGATTCATTGCTTATGTATCATGAAGGAAACAACATCACACCCTCCATTGTCACTTGCACTGATAAACAACCTTAGCGATAGGAAAAATTTATTCATGCAAAACTCTCCGCAAAACATTGTCAGTGTGAATTTAAATAGGACACGAAGACATAGACATAAGAAAAAACTTTTCAAGTGGATGCCTTTGTAAAACATCATTTAAATAAATTTACTACCATAGAGCCTGCTACACATAGGTACTGCATGGATACTTACAGCCTGGAGTGGAAGCAAGGCTTTACGAATATGAGAAAAAAAATTACCTTGAATCTTGTGTTTCTTAAAGTCCTCAAAGGCTAAGGTTGATACCAATTTTTAATATTCATTAAACTTGGCTAGAAGACATATTTGTCTCTCCATGTAACACTAATCAAATGTAATGGAAAGAAATAATGAAAAATAAATTGTTGTTTTGCTCCATCGAAAACAATTTGGAGAAAGAAAAGAAACATACCATAGAGCAAACCTAGCTTGTATGAATAGGGTTTAGAGAGGTCTTTGGTCGTGTACTTGACAGGATTGGAATGCTTGTCAGATCTACTTAAGATGAACTCAGAATTTTCATTTGAAAATCTAATCAGATGTAAGAAATCAGGTGTGTTTTCATTAGACCGTGAAAAATATAAGACATGTAAGAGAGTTGTGTCCTTACAAATTATTGGGAAGCATCCATTTACAATATAAAGAGATTGAGGAATTCAAATGTTAAGGAAAAATGTATTCTAGTTCAGCTGCGGGGAATTAGGATTTCATGTTTTGAATAATCCCATCCCCAAATGGATTCCTCTATATGTAAAATTTTTTGGGTTACATTGTGATTCTATGAAATTGTTGCAGACATCCAAAGCAATTCCTGCCCCCAATGAGCATAGAGTTATTTTTCAGGCTTGCTATTCGCCATCACAAAATCAAACAATACTCCCGACAGGTAGATCATAGGTAAAGTCCAATCCTCTAAAATTTCAACCCAATTATTGTATTGTGATCAATATAGAAATTGGAAACAATAAGAACTTTTTCTTGTTTCACAAAGTTGAAGTGTGTTAGAATGCATGCATGAATTAACATGCCTTAGGAGTGTCCCTTTTTTCTCAGATTCCTTTCATATTTATTGGAATGGCCAATTGCCTGGAGCATTGCCACATTTATATTACTTAAGGCATATTTCATATTGTATATGGCTTGGAATTATAAATCTTTGTCTGATAGAGATGATTTTTTATTTGGTCGGGTGATGTTCTACCTAGAACCAATGTTGTGAAAATCATGATCGGGATTAAATTAGAAAGGGGAAAAAATTAGAAAAAATTGTAAAAATCGGGAAAAAATCGTAAAATACAAAAATATTCTTCTTCTTTTTTCAATTTTTTTAATATCTAATTCAACTACAACATAAAATAAATAAATTGACACATAAATATGATACAATAACTAATATATAAAATGTGTAATATCATTTCTAGTGCTACATCACACATAACCGTGAATCATGTCATGAATAGTAAGTCCTGACTTCTGAACCCCAACTCAGCCTCAAGATATCAACAAAAGATATAATAATGTATCTCATATCATGAGTCATAATGTCATATAGAATAAAATGAACCAAATAACCAATACTATTGATTTCCTCTGCCCATCTTGCGAGAAAATGCAATAGCTTTTCCTTTCCCTCTAGATGTAGATGCCGATGGAGTTGGCAGTGGACTCTACTATGCTTTAGAAGCTAAAGAACTAGGAGCTACAGGAGGTAGACCACGTCCTCTATTGGTGGCAGGGGTAGCATGGGTAGGTGGTGTCACCTCCTTCTCCTCCTCCTCCCCCTCTATGCCTTCCACTACCTCCTACTCTATCCAATCATTGGTAGGCTCCATGAGAGGCCTCTCGACCTCAACGCTCCATGCAGCAATGGTGTCAATCCCATCCAATGATATGGCATCCATATCAGGTATCCTCTCAAGTTGTCTCACCCACAATCGAAGATTGTAGTAGACATAAACCATCTCAATAAGTCGTTGAGACTCCAACCTGTACAAAGATCATAAAATAATTTTTTTTAAATAATATTATTTAATGAATTTAAAATTTTAATTGGAAATTTGGAATATTTTAAGCTTTAAGTTTAATCTGTTGCACTTCTTGTTGTGTATTTTTTCAAATACACTCTAGTTGCACTCACATCCTAAGGAGCTATATGTTTAGCTAAGGATTTGAATGGCAAGCTTTCACAGATGGGGTACTCTGGCACCATAGAGAGTCCACCATGCATCTACAACAAAATTACAAATAAGATAAACATAAGAAAAAAATGAAATTTGAACATTGAAAAAGAGTATGAAGTTATGAACTTGAAGAGACAATGAATGAAATAAACTAAAAAATGCCTTGCATTTTAGTCTTCCAAAACCATTTTTTTGGAGATTTTTCCATGTTCTACAGGAGATCGCACCATCCTCTGAACGCAAGTTAAGAATCCATCCACAATCTCAACATAAAATAAGAACCCACATGGGTAAGAAAATGTGGTGTTCAGGTAAATCCCCGCATCATGAATGGGATGATGGAGTGTGTTGTTCCATCGTTCATCAATAGCTTCCCATAGGAGGAGTTGTTTCTGAGACTCCTCATCTCCCTTATCATCATAGTAGGCTTGAATGGATTCTTTGGCCTTGTCCATGGCCTCATACAAACAGCCCATTGCGGGCTTCTCACCGTCAACTACTCGAAGAACCTTTAACAAAGGTTCAGTAATGTTGCACACCTCTTACACTCCCACCGAGAAGTTTTTCTGGTATGAAACTAATCTGCATATGGCCTCTTCCTCTGGTTTGCGGCTAAATGTCAAAGAACGCCACTCATCTTAAAGAAACATTCTCTTCACATCCCACATAGAATTCAAGAGGGATTGAAGAGATATGAAACTCGTGGCAAACCGTGTAATGGTGGGGCACACCAACTCCTTGTTGTTGGTGAATTTTCTCATCAAGCTAAACACGTATGTATGATTATATATAGATTTTGTAATATTTTTTGATGAGTCAACAATATCTTTGACAAAGGAAATTTTTCCTATGTCCTCCAACATCAAATCAATGCAATGTGTAACACAAGGTGTCCAAAATAAAGTAGGATGCCTCTCCATAAGCATCTTGCCAGCAACAACATAATTTGCAGTATTATCCATTATGACTTGGACAACATGTTCTGAACCCACCTTCAAAATAAACACATCCAGCAAATCACATAATAATTTTTCATCTTTGATATGTGATGATGCATCAAAAGATTTCACAAACATTTTCCCCTCGGGACAATCAACCAAGAATTTTATAACAGTTCTCCCCTTTTGGTTAGTCCAACCATCTAACATCATGCCCATGATGCCCATGATGCCCTAAACTCCTCCAATCTTTTGGTGCAGTCAACCTTTTTATCTTAAAGAATGTAGCCTCTAAAGTCATCATAAGAAGGGATTTTGTGCATTGGGCCAACAATTGCAATAGCATTAACAATAGGTTGGAAAAATGGATTATTCCTTGCAATGATGAAAGGAATATCACTCCAAAGGAGAAACTTGCTCAACAACTTGTCAACTTGTTCTTTCTCATTTTTTTTAAGCATTGAAGTAATATATGGTTGTGAACCAACCATGGTTCTAGGAACAAAAAATGATGAGGTAGCTACAGGGTTGGTTGTAGACATTGATGTTGAAGTAGAACCAGTGCCACTTCCATATTCAGATCCTCACACACTCCTTGCTGGTTGCTTCTTCAGATCTGCTTTGGTTGCTTTGTCTTGCTCTAATTTTTCCAATGATCTCATGGCTCTTCGGATGATTTCCGAATCTGTATTGCTGCAAGGCCCTATATCATGTCCAGGGATTTGTGCAAGGTGATACTTCAATCTATAAACCTCCCCCAACATATGTTGCCCACACAACTTACAAGACAAGTTTATTCTATCAAACCCTCCATCAGGTTCACCAAATTCCCACAGAGGGTCCAATTTCCTTGGCATGTTTGTAACTTGGTTGAACTCTTGAGTTTTAATGTAAAATGAGGTTTGAAGTTGAACCTATTGCACAATAAGAATTGCAAGTTAAAAAAAAAAAATTACATACATGACACAACACATTGAATTTTTGACAAATGAAAAAAAAACTCAACTTAGTCCAACAATAATAGAAAAATGCACATTCAAACCTAATAAAAAATGATGCAAAAAAAAATAGAGCACAAGAAAAAATTAAACTAATAAATCTAACAATCAAGTTTTTGCATTTTTTTACCAAAATGAACCCTCTCCACTCTATGCAACAAAAATAAAAATAAAAACACAATCAAATCCACTCAAAAGTCATTGTTAATCAAGGGGTTATAGAAACCCGAGAAAAAACAAGAAAAAACCAAAATAAAATGGTGAAATTTGGTGCCCATACCTGGAAACTATGGTTTGCCGAAGAAATTTGGTCCAAATACGAAGTTCTCTTGCTTGGGATGGTAAACTCTCCCGTTTTTCTCCTCCTTTGCCCTAGTAGACACTTTCCTCTCATCCTCAGCTCCCAAACAAGTCCGTTGTCTGCTAAAAATAAGAAATAAAACTCATAAATTTGCTTATAAAATGCGTTGTCCTGGAGGGTCACGATTTTTTCCGTTTGAATCAAGATTTTTTGGAGAAAATAGCAATTTTTTTAAAAAAATCGCGATTTTTGCAACACTTCTAGGAACATCATCAAGATTTTCGCAACACTCTCTAGAAGATCATCAATAGTGTGCATCACACTGGTATATTACTTGAAGAATTGTTTGGATTTTATTGGTGGAATAAACATCTTCCAATCCTATTTCTCACCATAGTACTTATCTTGGCTTCGTTGGTTTCTTTGAAGAGAGTGGGTAAGTCTTCTTTGATAATTCTAATAAGCATGTTTTAGCACTGGGATTTTCAGAAAAGTCATATTTCATTTGTTCCATTTCACAGCTATCAATGATTTAAATGTCTAATAACTAATGTAATTATATGAAAAGAATTCAACATATCTTAGGAATGTCACATATTGATCACATCTGCGTAGACCATTTATCTAACTTTTCATGTTACCCTCGTTGAAAATGCAAAAAGAAAATCCTAATAATTTGTCTCTTTCCTTGAATTAAATTAGGAATAAAATTGTAATTGCACATCTCATGATAACTTGTATTAATTAATTAAGTTAATTTGACTTAGTTGTCTCAGGTAATTCGAGTTGAGAATCTAACTTGATTCATGTACAGTGTCTCCTACATTATAGGAGCTTCAGTTGAGTTTATTTTGAGTTGTAATTAATTAATCCAGTTTAACTGAGTTAAAGTTAGTTAAACTAGTTCCAACTGTCGGAGGAACTAGTGGGAGGTCTAGTAGTGTGGTGTTTCTTACAATGATCAATGAGTTAACTGATGATTTACTTATGAATAGCTCATGAATGTCAGATCTGAGAGTTACCCAATTGAGATTGGAGTTCATGGACAGTGTACTATGAGTTGTTTAATCATCTGAATTATACAGGTGGTGCATGCAGTCAAAGGAAGGCCTATGATGGATTTCACAATTCCTTTGAGAAATTTTCCTAATTAATAGGAGGTTAATTCCCTAGGAAACAACTCAAGAAAATAAGGACTTGGGCAAGTGAGAAATTGGTTCAGTATTGGGCTAGGCTTGTCTAGGAAGTTGTGAGATAGATAGAGATAGTGCGGAGGTTGTCTGGGTTTGAGAAAAGCATTGTAATATTCTCATATTTAATGGCTAATGCAATAAAAAATAATGTAAACTTTGAAATGGGAACTGATACGATTGCCTGTTTCGTAGAGGTAGCAAAAAAGTGCCCTGATTTTGAAAGTAGCAATGTAGAATACACTTTCCTTTTTCGGAGCATATTTTTGACACTTTAGATTTTCTTATGTATCAAATATAAATATTTTTTTTAAATGTTAGTGACTTTCATGCTAATTTTGAAAAGTGTTGATATTGCATCAACGTTTTTTTTAGAGGACTTATTTTTGACACTTTAAATTTTTTAATATATTATGTGTAAAGATTTTTTTTCAAATATTAGTGATTTTCATGCTAATTTTGAAATGTGTTGATGCAGCATCAACTTTTTTTTAGAGGGCTTAATTTTACACTTTAAAATTTTTTATGTCAATTTTTTTTTCAAATCATGATTACTTAACAAATTTTCTATTTGTCTTATTTTTCGTTTTTTAAATATTGATTACTTAAAAAACCAAATATAAAAATATACATAAAAAGACAAAAAAAACATAAAAATGTAAAAAAAAGATTATCTCGTAAACCATTAAAATTAAAAAAAAAAAAAAACTAAATTAAAAAAAAAATTAAAAAATTAAAATTAAAAACTATTAAAATTAAGATTAAAAACATTAAAAAAACTTAAAAAAACAAAATATACTTAAAAAAACAAAAAATAATTAATATATATATATATATATATATATATATATATATATATAATATTTTAAATATTATATATATATATATATATATATATATATATATATATATATATATATATATTTAATATATATATATATATATATATAATCAATTAAAAAAAAACAATTAAGATATTTTAAAAATATATATATTTTTAAAAACATTTAAAATTTAATATATATATATATATATATATATATATATATATATATACACACACACACATTACTTTAAAAATCTATATAATTTTAAAAAACATTTAAATTTTTTACATTTAAAATATTAAAAAAATATTTTTTATTTTATTTTAAATGTTTTTTTCAAATAAAAAATATGTAAATTTTTTTTCCTTAATTTGAATTAATTTTTATTATTATTATTATTTTTTTTTTTTTTTACGTCCACGTAGACAGGCACGGCCATCAGGCCTAAGGGCGTCGAGGAGATTTGACCCCGTGACCTCTCAACCGGGAGAGTACTATCAACGGGAACTCGACCATTTGAGCTATCCCTTTTATTATTATTATTATTATTATTATTTTTAATTTCAATATATTTTTGTATTTTTTAGGTTTTCTAAATGTTTTTAATCTTAATTTTAATAGTTTTTTAAATTTTTTTTTTTTTTTCGAAATTCTTTTATGGTTTAATATATATATATATATATTTTAATTCTTATCTTTTATAGGTTAATTTTGTTTTTTTTTATAACATTTATGATTGATTTTTTTGTTAATTTTTTTTTTTTCGTATATTTGATTTTTTATTTTTTTTATTTTTGTTTTGTTTTTAATATATATTTTTATTTACATTTTGCTATTTTTACTTATTTATTTATATTTTTCATTGTTTTAATTTTTGTTTTTATTTTTAATTTTATGTTTTCATTATTCTTTTGAAATTTTAATATTTTTAGGAGTCATAATAACATCTCTTACATCATTATTTCAAAATGTTGAAAATTTACCCTAGAAAAAAGAAGTGTTATTCTAGCGTCAACACTTTTCGTTTTAACAGTGTTTTTTGCACAATTTTTGCACAAAAAATTGGTTTTCATAGCCATTTTTAAAACATGTTGAAAATTTACCCTAGAGAAAAAAAGTCTTATTCCATCATCAACACTTTTCATTTTCAGCACTGTTTTTCATGTTTTTTTGGGGTTTTTTGGCTAGAGTTCCCGTTTTGAGTTTATAGTTCCCGTTTCATAGTTTACATTGTTTAAAGATAGTAGGGGCTTGTAGTTGTGGTTTTCCGTAGGAAATCATTGTGTAATGTGTTGATTGAATTCTTTTTCTTATATGCTTTGTGATTTCACAATAATTAAATTGTTTCCACCGATGAGTAGAGTAGACTCAAGTCTATTATTTTAGTAAATTACAAATAGTAGTTTGAATCTACAAGTAATTTCTACAACCCTGTTGGAGACAACATATGTATTTAAGGATGTGGATCTTGTTTCATTCCTTAACAAGTTAAGATGTTGAAATCTTGATGATTATATTGATGGATTAATTTCCCTGAATTTGCATATTCTTTGAAATCCACTTCTACATTATTAGTTGCACTCGTTGTTGTATTTGTTGTGATCACAACTAGTATTACAATCATAAAGTTGTTCAATGGCACTATCCAAGTGCTAAGATGGCTACCAGATATTGTTGATCATACTTCGTTCTTGAAGCTTTTTATTGTGGTACATCATTGTGCCTGCTTACATATGTCATTTCAATGGTATTGATTATTGCCTTTCATCTCTAGTCCTGCACCTGAAAAAGGTATCTTAGAGTTCATTAACTGAATTGGCATTTTAAAATTTTATGAGACATTGGCATTGTGCGCGATTTTATGCATAACAAAAGCTTTTTTGGTGTTCTTCTATTTGGATACCAAATTATGGATGATGTCCTAGGCATTTTTTACACCAACTTGGGAGTTCTTTACAATGTTATGTTGAATGACATGGATCACCTGGCCTACGTTGTACATTTCATGCTAGTCTTTCCTCACGTTTTTTTTTTCGTGCGCCTTAATATTCATGGGCTTATATTTGCAACCAGAAATCCCCTTATTTCGAATAATAAGAGGTTCATCTTGATCACTACAATATTAATTGGAACCATTTTCCTCGAGGCATCATTCATACCCAGTATTAGGGATGCATTTCAACTCATAGGGGCTACTACAACAGTTTGTATTAACAGATTTATGCTTGTCAATTTGAATCTCATTTCCTTTCCTTTCCATTTAATAACCTATTTTCATAGATATTTATAGTAATATTAGCAATAAAATTAACTTGCACTCATAAATCTGAATATCCTTCAAACTCCTTTTGGCAAACCATTTTCATGTTGACAGTAAATTTGCACTTGCAAATTTGGATCTCTTTCCCTCTCCTTCTAGAAAATTATTTCCATATGCTTTTGAAGTAATATTAACATTAATGTTTGTGTCTTTAGTGACAAGTACTATGTTTATTATATCATTTCCACAAACGATAGGCTCTTATTATTTCCAAAAATGAACAAGTTTTAAGAAATCAATATGAAGATAGTCAGTGAAGTAGTAGCATTCCATTTGTTTTTGTCTTCCATCAATATATGATAACCACTTTTTGTATGTCTTCATGGAGACATATGTCTTCCATTTTTTTTTTTCCTTCCATCAATATGCTAACCTTTTTTCTGTATGACTTCATAGTGACATATGAATGTTGACGACTTAATAAAAAACTTTGGAATTCCGCCACATATCTCCTCTATCTTGTTCAATTTGGTTAATATTCATTTGCTTCTCCTTGCCATCTATCTTATCATAAATTTAATTATTTAAAAGATTCATTTCTTCTGTATCATGAAGGAAACAACATCACACCCACCATTGTCACTTGCAATGGTAAGCAAACTTAGTGATAGGCAAAAGATATTAATGTAGAGCTTTGCACAAAACATTCTCAATGTGAATTTAAAATGAACAAGAAGGCATAGACATAAGAAAAAGCTTTTCAAGTGGATGTCTTTGTAAAACATCATGTACATAACCTTACCAACATAGAGCCTCATACACATAGGCACTGCATGGATACTTATAGCTTGGCGTAGAAGTTAGGTTTTATGAATACGAGAAAAAAATTACCTTGAATTTGGTGTTTCTTTTAATCCCTAATATATTAAAGGCTAAGGTAGATAAATTTTTTTAATATTCATGAAAGCTAGGTGGAAGAAATATTTGTCTCTTCATATAACACTAATCAAATGTAATGGAAAACAATAATAAAAAATAAATAGTTATTTTTCCCCATCGAAAACAATATGGAGAAAGAAAATAAACATACCATAGAGAAAACCTAGCTTTTATGAATAGAGTTTAGAGAGGTCTTTGGTCATGAAATTGATAAGAATGGATTGTTTATCATATTTGCTTCAAATGAACTCAGAATTTGTATTTGAAAATCTAATCAGATGTAAGAAATCAGGTGTGTTTTCAAGTAGACCGTGAAAAATGTAAGACATGCAAGAGAATTGTGTCCTTACAAAGTGTTGAGAAACATCCATTTACAATATAAAGAGATTGAGGGCTTCAAATTTTAAGAAAAAATCTATTGTAGTTGAGTTGCAAGGATTTAGGATTTCATGTTTTGAAGAATCCCATCCCGAGATGGCTTCCTCTCTATGTAAAATTGATTGGGTTACATTTTGATTCTATGAAATTATTGTAAACCTCCAAAACAGTGCTCGTCCCCAATGAGAATGGAGGGTTTTTCTAGGCCTGCCATTCACCATCACAAAATAGAATAGTATTGTCAGCAGCTAGGTCATAGGTAAAGTCTAATCCTCTGAAATTTCAACCTAATTATTGTATTATGAACAATATAGAAAGTTGAATAGTAAAAATGTTTTCCTGTTTCATAAAGTTGAAGTGTGTTATGAGGCATGCATGACTTAACATGCCTCAGGAGTTCCCCTTTTCTCACAGATTCCTTTCATATTTATTTGAATAACCAATTATCTGTAGAAGTGCCACATTTATATTACTTAAGGCATGATTCATATCATATATGGATTAGAATTATAAATCTTTTTCTAGTGGAGATGATTTTTTATTTGGGCAAGCTATCTAGACCATCATCAATGGTGTGCATCATGCTGGTATACTTGAATAATTTCTTGGATTTCATTGGTGGAATGGACGTCTTCCAATCCTAGTTCTCACCATAGTCCTTATTTTGGCTTCGTTGGTGTCTTTCAAGAGAGTGGGTAAGTCTTCTTTGATCATTCTCGTAAGCATGTTTTAGCACTGTGATTTTAAGAAAAGCCCTATTTCCTTTGTTCCATTTCACAACTATCAGGGATTTAAATGTTTAATAACTAATGTAATTATATGAAAGGAATTCAACATGTCTTAGGAATGTCACATACTGATCACATATGTGTAGACCATTTGTCTAAATTTTCATGTTACCCTGTTGGAAACGACATATGCATTCAGGGATGTGGATCTTGGGTCATTCCTTAACGAGTTAAGATGTTGAAATATTGATGATTATATTGATGGGTTCACTTTCGTGAATTTTCATATTCTTTGAAATTCACTTCTGCATTATCAGTTGCACTCGATGTTGTATTTGTTGTGTTTACTGTTGGTATTACAATGCTAAAGATGTTTAGTGACACCATCCAAGTGCTAAGATGGCTATCATATATTATTGATCATACTTAATTCTTGAAGTTTTTCAATGTGGTACGTCATTGTGACTGCTTACATATGTCATTTCAATGGTATGGATTATTGCCTTTCATCTCTAGTCCTACACCTTAATGTAGTGTCTTAGATTTCATTAGCTGAATTAACATTTTAAAAGTTTATTAGTCATTATCATTTTGGTCAATTGTATGCATAGCTACAAGCATTTTTGGCGTTCTTCTATTTGGAGACCAAGTTATGGATGATGTCCTATCCAATTCTGATACCAAATTGGGAGTTCTTTACAGTGCCATGATGAATGACATTGATTGCATGACCTATGTTGTACATCTGATGCAAGTCTTTCATCTTGTATTTTTTGCCCTACACCTTAGTATTGATAGCCTTATATTTGCAACCAAAAAGCCACTCATTTCAAATAATAAGATGTTCATCTGGATCACTACCATATTAATTGGGACCATTTTCCTCCATGCATCATTCATACCCAGTATTTGGGATGTATTTCAGCTCACAAGGGCTACTGCACTAGTTTTTATTAGGTTCATCTTCCTAGCTTCCATTTCTCTCAGGCAAAGAAAGGTTTCATTTCTAGTTGTCTTTTATCTGGATTATATGTAACTTCTAATCTCAATTTCTTTTAATTTCATATACACTCTTGGAATATAAAAAAAGGACATATGTCTCTCATTACTTATGATTTTTCTTACACCAATTTCAAGTTCAATGTTATATTGAGTGACTATTTTGCCTGCAAATATTACAATTGATACACCTTTTCCAGTCAATATCCATAAAAATTACATGGTTGGATATTGTATAGGGTACAAAAGCAGGCAACACATTTCATTCTATCCTTTAGAGATCTATTCTATGATTATTCAGAAAATTTAATCCACATGAATGTAACGTTCCTTTTGATGCCACATGTTCCATATTGAAAGGCATACAAAACTTTAAATGTGAAAATCATAATCAAATTATTAAAACTAATAAAACTTTTCCTTAGAGTATTGAGTTCCACCTCAATCATTCTGTTGGTCAGCATTATCATGATTCTCAAGCCCAAACTTAAACGGGGGAACCCAATGAGGTAGGCCCTCCATAATCTTAGGGATTATTTTTTTATCAAAAAATACATCGCATGCATATAAAAATATCCCATTACACCAATACATACATTTATCAAATCACCCAACTCTTCAAACAACTTTTTAACTCTAGAAAGTATCACCCTTGGTTCTCGTAAATAAGCAAACTGTGGAGCAGGAGAAGGTCACTGGAAGAGATTTCCAGGACATGGAAATGTAACTTTCCCTCTAATTCGATATGTTCCACATTTAAAGACACAACCTTACATGTGAAAATAATAATCAAATTATTAAAACTAATAAAACATTTCCCTAGACTACTGAGTTGCACCTAACTTTGTAGCTTGTCGGCGTTATTAGGATTCACAAACCCAAACTAAGAGAGGGGAGCCCATTGAGGCACTTTTCCTGACCTTTTGTGTATATGAACCTAGTTTGTTAATGAATAGAACTTATTTATATGGTTTTATGCATGAATAATGGCATAAGAACAATGAAGGTAGTGAGCAGATCTCAGTAAGTCACCTGGGCACCTCCATGCTTGATCACAAAGTTTCGCTCATCGCAAACCAAGAGTCACTCCATGGCACCTTCATATGCCTAGAGTACCATTGAAACAATGGTGTTATAGCTATAAGTCTCAATGACTAGAGGTACACATAGCCAAACCAAACAGTCGGAACTATAAACAACATATGTGCATAGATATAGGTATAATCTAAACAAAAAAACCAGGCAATAGCCGATAGCCCAGAGCTTAATCCCAAAGGCGTGAAACCGAAACCCAGGTTAGGATTTGCTTCCCATTCAGAGTCCTTTAAATCTACAGTTAAAGTGCACCAAAATAGAAGAAAATAATGCAACTCTAAGGAAGAAACCCAAATATGGGTCTAAGGTTGGGTGCAAGTCCAAATATCAAACTTAGGTGAAGGTTGGGGTACCTACAGGCTGCGACCAGAATGAGAACACAAGAGAAATAATATTAGTGAAGAGTCTCTATGTGACCGAAAATAAGTTAAAAAAAGAAAAGCATTTAAGTAAACCCTGTTGGAGGAAGAAATTTCTCCCCTTAGCAAAGCTTGACCATGATGGCTCTTCACAACAGACCCCTATAGAAAATTATAAAGGAGCGAACTTAGGTAGTGAAAAATTAAAGGAAAATAGGAGGATATGGAAAGCAAACTTGATAAGAAGATTTTGTAGATTACCTTAAAACTGTTGAAGCAGGGTTAACCCTAGAAGGAAACCCTACATCATAAAATTAAAGTTGAAACCATGAAGAGAAGGCGGTAAAAATGCTAGAGAAAAAGGAAAGGAGAACACAAAAAGGAATATTTACCTGTACAGTGCAAGGTGTGTTGGAAAAAGTTCGAAACCGTGGTTGTATAAAAAATTTACCCCTTTCTGCCTGTAATAACTATTAGGGTTGTTGTTTTGTCTTAACTATTAATCGAGCTGCCTAAAAATCTTCAATCGTCTAACATGAATGGTGTAATTAGTATTTGACAATTTATACCATTACAAACTTTATATAAATTAAATTGTTGGCAAACAAAGATAGGCATCAATTCATAATATGCATCAAAATAATTACAACATAATATTTCTCGTGTTACTAAAATTGCAATTTTTTTATAAAACTAATTAAATTATATCTTTATTTTAAATTACTACAATTATTATTAATTATTAAATTAATTAATATATAAGTTAAATATGTGTATATTTAAAAAGAACATGAAACAAGATTCTTAACCATGACTATTTACCCCACTTTTTTCATGGAAATTTTTAATTTGTAAATAGGTTCTGTTATAATATCATGAGTCAATATCATGGTTTATCAATACCACATGCCCATAAAACTATAACTCACTTCATATGATAGTTGTTAAACTGGCATTTTTTTAATTAATCAATTTAATACAAAAAAGAAAATGAGGTATAACTATTTTGGAGATAAATCTCAACCTTTAATTTTTATACACTGCTATAAATATTCTAAAATATTTAGTAAAAATTAGATTTTTATCATCCCCTATCATTTTTATAATTAAATTAAAATTCTAAAAAAATTACTCCAAAATAAACACATTTATAAGCCTAATTATAAAATCATTGCAATTACATAATTTTTAAATTTCTTTAAAATATAAATAATAAATTTAGTAAAAAAATAGTTTTATTTGAGACTACATTTTGTTGATTTACCTATGTTTAATGATATTCATTTATAAAAAATATTAAATTCACTAATTAAATTGACTGAAAAATATATTTTTATTTAATAAAACTATTAACTGAAGGATGTTAAATATTATATTTTAAATATAAATATATGATATGTTTGAAAAGATTGGTTAACATAATCTATTTTCGTATACCTTCTACAACAATTTTTAATACAAACTGATCCGTATGAAAATATATATATTTTTTTATTGTCTTACTACTTATTTTTATTATTTTTAATTTTATTAGTAATTGGTTTTTTTCTTTTTTTTTATATTTTTTATTTCTTTTAAAAATTTTGTTTAAATAGATAACATTTTTTTGTTTAATTCAGGAATTTTTTACATTATGAATAATTGTAAAATCCTCACTCTCTAATTTCTTGTTAAAAGCCATTTCAAATATAATTGAGTTAAATGATAATAATTATATTTCAAAAACATTTTTAAAATATGCAATTGAATTAAGAATCAGATAAAAAAATGACTTAAATAATGTTAACCACAATATTTCTTCAAACTGATCACCAACACAACCAAATTCATAGAATCAATGGCAACTTCTCCGCGTGAGGATATATACTCTGCTACTTATTTTCCCCGAGGTTGATATGGAAGGCTACTTGGCTGAGACACTATAGGAATTGATTGGAACGAAATGGTTATCACGGAAATATTCGCAACAGCCTTATCATTAAGCAATACACCAATGTGTACGTTTATCGAATCACAAACCTCTTAATACACTAAAAATGAATTCATGAATGGGCAGAGAACTGGTATAAAGAAGGAAAAGTAGTTAGGTTAAACAAGATAGGCTTATAATATCTTCTTTATTTATAATATTTTGAATGCAAGAAATTATTATTATACCACAGATAATACCCATGTGCTCATTCCTGAAGCAGAAAATCTTCTTAACAAATCTACTTGCAATACATGTTTAAATCACTAGCCGCATCTTTGCTCTCGGTCCTATTTAAGGTATCAAGAGCTCCAAATACTTACCAAATACAAAGGAAATATTGTCATTGTGTCAACGCAAAAACAAAGGAAAGATTGCCAACACAAAAACAAAGACTTTCAACACAAAATCCATCTAGCAATAGATCAATAGAATGAATACCTCTGCCAAATGCAGCACTCTAGACGTGTGACCTGTAAAGCTCTCGTATCGTAACCATATATGATATTTCCATAAGGTCAGATGGTTTTGGCTAAATCTATGTGAGCAGATAATACCCCTGTGCTCATTCCTGAAGGAGGAAAATCTGCTTAACAGATATGCGTGAGATACATGTTAAAATCACCAGCCACATATTTACTCTTGGTCCACTTTAAGGTATCAGGAGCTCCAAAGACTTTCCAAAACCTAAGAGTCTCATCTCTTGTATTCGATGCAATAGGGTACCCATCTGGACTCTGAAAATACAAAACAAAGGAAAGGTTGTCAGCGAAAAGGCTAAGAATGTCAGCACAAACCCATTTAGCGCTAGATTAATAGAATCAATACCTCTGCCAGATGCAGTACTCTAGACGTGTGACTAGTAAGCTCTAATATCTTAACCATAGATGGATATTTCCATAAGATCAGCTAGTTCTGGCTAGATCCATGTGAACTCAATAGCTCACACTCATGCTTATTCCATAATAATGAGAAAACTTGAGAGTGAGTGTCAATGGTATTTAGGCAAGCTCTTGTATGAATATTCCAAAACTTAATGCAGTAGTCATCACTACCTCCACCAAGTGCCAGAAGATCCTCTACATCTTGAACGCATGTTACTCTTCGTCCTCTTCGATCATAATCAATCACAAATGACCAACTAGGTTGTTCTAAATTTGGAATGAGAAAATTTTGGTCACATTGACTTGGAAACACATAAGGTTCAGAAGTGGCTTCAAACCTAGATGTATTGATCATATGGAATCCATTATTATGGAGCAAGATAGTTTTTTCTTCTCCCACTTTGATAATCTTGTACCATTCAACATGAAAAATAACTTTCTTGAAAGACATAAAATCAAGCTCTATAATGTACTCCAACACTCCATAGTAGCGAAGTGTTCTTGTGATTGGTTGTCTATCATTTGCATGTGAATGGCATTCCACCTCAAATTATGGTGAAACTCCACAGCCATAAGTTTTTCTCTTTTCATCAACTTTTTTGATGCGAAAATGATGACCATAATTCCACATTCCTTTGTAATATCTTACCAAAATTCATATAAATATCAACTAATTAGATTCAAGGATATGAAATCTAACAAAAACTTTATTAAATATATGCAATATATTAATATATCACACCTCCCCATTTATAGATCCTTTAATGAAATTCAATTGTTGTTGTGTTACTCTATCATTCCCTTTTGTTGTCTCCTGTTTAGTATTGGTCTTTAACCAATTCCACGGGAATCTCTCTGACCACTTTATTTTATGGCTTGCAGGAAATCCTTGAATAGTGTTTTCACCATGTCTATTTTATATATTAGCCCATGCATTTTCATCTTCTAATTTATTTATTTTTTCGGTGTACTTCTCCATCCATTCCAACATAAAGTCAAAATTGTATGCAACATACAAATGTAATTCCTCCCACTCCTTAGCATCTACAATGAAAAATGTATTTGTTTAATGAATTAATAATTATTTAAATCCATGTAATATAAAACCTAAGATAAAAATAACTCCTAACATTTTTTTATACCTTTTATCCTATTTGAAGTCCCTTCACCCTGTATTTTTTCTCCTTCAAATGATTGAGATTGGTTATAATTCCATAATCGCGGAGCTTCAAGATGAAATTGAATTCACTCAAATGAGCCATTTCCTAGAAATCCATGTACCCCTCAACTATGGACCCTTCTGGTCGAGCCTTTTGCCTCACAAATTTTTTTAAGACGTTCATATATCTCTCCACAACCACATTGTTCGAATATGAATAGAACCACACTGTTCAATCTCTTATACTAGGTGTACAAGGTAGTGCTCTTGAGAATTAAAGAAGCTTGGAGGAAGCATATTCGAATATCACACATCAAAAGTGAAACATTCCTATTCCAATACTTCAAGTCATCCTGATGTATCTCTTTCGATGAGACCCACCTATAAGTATTAAAATAAAGACTTGTTATTTCTTGTAAACTAAAAGTAGAAACTCATATAAAGGCATAACCAATGATGCACTTCAAATGATAATAGTAATGGAAGAGTATGCATGATGGAATGGAAAATACCTTAGATATTTACATCATTTATAAATAGTCAAAGTGACATTGTGGTCAAGAGTACTTGGTATTGCTGCAAGCAACACATACTTCATGACCATTAACAAATAACCATGTTCAAATATGCATGAACTGATTTTATCACTATACTAGCATGACTATTAACAAATAACCATGTTCAAATATGCATGAACTAATATTATCACTAGGATATACAATTTTCTAATTAAGTTTCCAACAAATATAACATGTGACAACGTTACCTTTATCCAATTATGTCAATTATGTGGTTTTAGGCCTAAGAACTCCAATCCATCTCTTGTGAATAAGTTTTTTAATGGCGCACCAAAGATAGAAGGAAATCTTATGATTTTCATAGTATAAATGATGTTTTCTTTCTCATTTGATGTAAATGTGCATGGAGCATGAACATATGAGTTGTCTTCATGCAACCACCTCTTCGGCATGATATTTTCAACTCGAAGGTCCTTTCTTAACTTTATTTGTGCTTCAATGTTATTTCCATTTAGATGTTTCCACAAGGACTCTGCAACATTTTTCCCGATGTGCATAGTATCAAATAGGTGGGCTATTGGCAAGCTCTCATAATATTCTAATTTGTAGAAAATAGAGAGTCTTTTCATTCCTAGGGGAAAACATGTCCCTTCTTTTTTGTCATACATCGCTTTCCACCTAGCAGGGTTCATCTTTATTGGCTTCCTCATTTCCACTTCCTTTCCATTGAAATTATGTTTATTATGCACTCGATAGCAATGATTTTGTGGTAATAATTGTTGATACTCATCATAGACAATTTTATTGAGATCCCTTGACTGTCTGTGCAACAATTTTGGCCCACATGATGGATAACCATGTTTCCTCTTTGTTTGTAGTACTAAAATAAGATTGGAAACCATATTTAGTAAATGCTAAAATGAACACAATAATTATAAATGTAATTTATATTATATTACCACAACAAATAGAGAGCCCCGTGGGATCATGAATTGTTCAGATAAGAATCACATGAAATAGGAAGTTTATATCATTGATAGGTCTTGATACATCAAACATATTTACACCATCCCATAATTCACGAAGCTCATCAATGACGAGCTCCATGTATACATCCATATCCTTTACCTAATATTTCCATAAGTGAACAAAGAGTTCTTTATTAGGATTAACTGAATTGAAATATTTTTTTATAATCTTCAAGAAAGCATTGCATTCATATGTTCTAGTACTTGGTATAATAAGAGTTAACATTGCATGTACCTTTTTCATTGCCATCCAAGGGGGAAGATTGTTGTTTATAATTAACACTAGCGAAACAGAATATGTTGTTCTAAGATCTCCAAAAGGATTGGCGCCATCCATTTCTAGAGAAATTCTTGCATTCCTTGGCTCATTTCTTAAATCTGGCCATTTTACCTCAGTCTCTTTCCAATATTTACTATCCACAACCATACGCATGACACCATCTTGGCTTCCCCCTTCTGCATGATGATTGATATATTTTGCCAACTCCTTGCATTTGAACATTCTCTCAAACCTTGGCTTTAGTGCAATGTGTCATAATACTTTATAAGGAACCTTCTTGGATACTTGATCTTGACGATACCTATTTGTGTGACACATTGGGCATTGTTGTAAATTTCATTATTTCCATAGTACAACATATGGTCATTTGGACATCCATCATATGGCTTGTACTCCATTCCAATGTCTTTCATTACTGAAGATACTTCTCTATGAGAATGAGGTAAATTATTGTCCTTTGGAAGTATTTTGTTTGCAAAAAGTCTACATAGTGCAACAAATGATTTTTACAAGTATACATAGTATTCAAAACTTTTAAGACATCTAGAGAATAAATTTATAGAAATATCAATCCGAACTTGATATATTAGTAAAGCATGTGTTTTTCAATCCATGTGTAACCTTCAAGTTCAACAACAACATAAGTGTCGTCAATATAGAGATTCAACATTTGCATAAAGAGGTGTCCTAGCCAAATGAGCTAGGGGTGAATCAACAACTTCTTCAAAAGATGTGCAGAAGTCTTGGATAAATTCATTGACACCAGCCTCATTTATCTACAAAGTGGTTTCATCCATAAATGTGTCTTGTCCTTCATCTTGAGAGCCACTATTATCAATATCATCCATTGGTTCTTTAGGAATATTGGGAACTGGATGCAGCTTTTAATAAACAAAAAAATCAAATGAAATGATAAATAATAATGTACTAAATAATGTGCATATTTATTTATTATAAGAATAACAATTTGTTAATTATAATGTACCTCTTCTATATAAACTCCATGGTCCAGCCTATGGATACCAACAAGCCTTCGCTTCTTTAGTTTCCTATTTTGGAACATTTTGCAATTGCAATATATCATTTCATTGAAGTATTCATTTGTACCTAGAGTAGGTCTTGTTTCCCATTCATCTGAATATTCATGTGAAGATATGCTATTTCCCTGAATACACCATGTTTTTTAAGCAATAAGGCTGCAATTATTAACTTGAGTATTACTTCTTTTTCGAGAGAACATGACCGATGAATAAACCTAGGGAGTGAATCTATGAATATGTAGTTTTCCAGTGTATTTTTTGGCTCTTTGATCACTTAATTGTTTGTACTTTTGTTTTTTTGTTGTTTCAAGGTAGTGTTTAGTGCTTATGTAGGAATTAGATATGAAAAAAATTGAGATCTAGGTTCAAAACCCTGAAAAAAACTCTACCAATGTGTTGAGTGAGCATTGAAGATCTGTCCAACACTTTGAGGCAAGCTTATCAGAGTGTTCCAACAAGCATCTAACTGGTCACAAAAAAACTTTTGAAGTATCGTTTTAGAGTTATTTCTAAAAATAAATCCAACCTCTAACTAAATCAACAACATAAATACTACAAATACCAAAAGCAACATAAATACCTAGTCTGCCATTTTGTATAGAATAACGTAATAGAAATTTGTGAAGAAAAGTTTGTGGATGCTAGTTAGGATCATTACATAAATAAATGTTGAAATATATGACAACATGTAAAATCATAAAATTATTCTAAAATATTTTGGCTTAAAATTTTATGCATGTAATACTAATTTTATTGAGGCAGTGCTGTGATTAAAATGCATGTAGTGAATGTAGACCAATTCAAACTTTACAAGCTACTAAATTCACATGATGTAGTGAATGTAGACCAATTCAAACTTTACAAGCTACTAAATTCAGATGATGTTATCTCTCATTCTTCAAATACCATCTTAGATTTTTTACTACCTTTGAATTAATATAGTCTTCTTAATGTTTACACTAATTTTCTGAAATAAATGTGCTATCAATTATTGAGTTGGTAGTAAGGCCTTATTTCCAACTCAAGCTAAATGGATATATCAATTAGCCTTTGAGCAACAATTATCACATCATATAATAAAATTAAGGAATTTTCTCTTAAAACATAAAAGAGATGACCACACATAATTCCATAAACTATTATATATTATTATATATTTTACATATCTCTATAATATTTCTCAAAAACTTATATATATAAATACATTCTTCATTTTATTTTAATGTACAATTTTCTTTATCATATTTCCATACTATATAGACCGATATCTATAATAATACAAATTAATATATAACTAATACTAGACCTTAGTCAATTCCTTTAATTAAATTTAAATATATGTAATGACCACACACTTATATCTTAATATTCATATATTTTAGTGAAGAAGTACCTACAAAATACTTACTTTTACTAACAACTAATCTTTAAAAAATCTGATTGTGAAAAATCAAATTCTGAAACAGCTCATATTTTTTATTTTTACAGACAATTGATATTTGATAATACAATCTCAATGAGTTCATTGTATTCTACTTAAAGAAAGTACCCTATGTGTTTTCTGATGAGCACTGTTTTATGATGTAGGCAGAGAACAAGAACATGTTGCAGATTTGGAAAGGGGCTTAAAAATTGAAAAAAATAATGAAGACTATTGAGGATGAAGTTTAATCACATCCCTAATTAAAGTTGTGATAGGTCTGAAGGATACTTGTGCTATCATGAGAGAGATGCAAACTGAGACATTTTCTCCTTTGAATGGAAACGATGATCCTAATATTACCCAAACAATTGTCTAAAATTGAAGGAATTTGTTGTGATCAAGATTCCTGATACGTGTTGCAGTTCATATGTCACAATTCGACCTCTGCCAATTTATGTCATGAATTTGATGAGAAAGACAACCTAAAAAATCTAGCAAGTGTTAGCAGAAGTACACTACACCCCTTTGATGCAGAAGAAGTTCAATTATTAAATGATCAATGAAGTTGGTGTTAAAGCCACTGCCCAGTACTATATTCTAGCGTCCTACTAAACAATGAATGGGAATATTCCTTTGATGGAAAGGGCTATATGCTCCCTAGATTTACAAAATAAGAGGGCATACTAAAGGCCCTGAAGACAGAGTAACACCTATCCCTCAGGATTTATGATATATCACGAGTACCACTGTGTGTAGAATTAAAGGAATTTATTACGCCAGATATTGAGGAGGATAATCTGTGTAGATAATACTATCTTAATGAGTAGCATTCAGGTGTTTATAACACTATTATACATAAGATACAAATATCAAAATCAGAGTCCCCTACAGATACTTCTTCAAGGCACCTCTAATTTCATGCAGAATTAATAGGCTAGGATGAAAATATATGAAAAATGCATAATTACATATTAGAGTACATTATGGGTGTTGCTAAATGTTGTTCGTAACTTAAATTTAGATTAATATAGCATAGTTGGAAGCATCAAAACTTTATTGGGATCACAATATTAAAACAAGTCAAACGCCCTTTCTATAAAGTTGGTGCATTTATTTTTTAAATAATCATATTGAAAGGCCAATGTTGTTGAATATAATGACAATCTTGAGGAGTAAGAAGGAGATCTGGTATTGCATGGTACATGATGTAGACCAAGGTATTTTTATAAATATAAAAGATGAGATCTAGGACTTTAATGTTGTGAATATCTACAAAAATCACAGATAGATTCTGCATGATAAATAACTTTACAGATATCATGCCACTCCACCTTCTCTTTGTATAATAATAATATACATTTTTGTCAATTCATGATTTTATTTTTTCAATTCTTCTTTTCGTCCTCCATGAAAACCATGAAAAACAATGGGAGAGCATTAATAAGTTGGTGATGGGAAAGGCACATTTGGGTTTTAAATTGTAAAATGTAAACCTTGAGTCCATGCCAGTAGTAGTCAGATCTACAAGGCTGATAATAATAACACCGAGAGAATTGATTTGTTTGTATTCAGGGTAGTGGAGAAAGTGGATACACACAGTAGACTAAATGTTGCCTCCACTTTTGGAGTCCACAGCCATGATTAGCACTGTTGCCAATTGAGGGTTGAGACGTGGTGTGACAGTGATTGACACCATTCTCTTCCCAGGACTCTAAATCATATGATGGAGAATTATGCATGTGAAACAATATCAGGGAAAACGTTCCCTGTGCTTTTGTTTATGATTTATATAACAACATTCAGAAGTTGGATTAAGGTGAGAGGTTTTAGAAAATTAAATGAAAGCCTGGTTGGTTGACTCTCTGCAACTATGGATTAAAAATATTACACAACTGAGATCCATATTTAAAAGAGAATTAATCATACCCAGCTCACTAAGAGAAATGAAGATTGGGAGGACTAGAGTTGATTTAGCTAGAGTCATCCTTGTAGGCTTTTTTCTGGTGGTAGCTATCTTCTTGAGTAGCCCAGGTACATGATTGGCTCTGCCTTTTAATCATGTCTTGAAAAGTAAAGAATAACGTTCCTTTTTGGGCCATGAGCTTTCATGCTTTCACTTCATGAAGGTACAACATGACAAAGGAAAACACAATGTCCATCATGGTTCCTTTGCTTTTCTTGATGGGGAGGAAGGAATAGGATTGATGAGAAATGAACGTGATCAAACAAAAACCTTGGTACAATGAGCCTATGCCACTGCGAAATTATTGCTCTGGTAGATATTTATGCCCAGAGATCCAATAATTATGAGAATATATATTACCTATGTTGCTTTTCTTTTGTCATGGTTAAACGATTCCATAAGATGAAATATATATAATATCTTCAGAATCCAGGTGACAAAAGCATATATGTCATAACTTCACTAAAATCACACAAGTTTCTATGCAAACAACTACTGTTGTAGGAGAGGATTCCCTTCTCTGATTTGGTTACGGATGTAGAGGGTTTCACAACTGTGCCAAGGTTGAATTTTGAGCATCATCATAGAATTTCCTACTCCTCTCCTTTACTTAGTTACATCATTCAATACTCAATACTGCTATGTTTCTTTATGATATTTCTAATGGTAGTTGAGTTGGAGATGTAGCTACCTTGTTCCATGAGACATGTTTCAACGAAGAAGAGATCTATGATGAGCCAAAAGAAGAAGACAAAGAGTAGTAGAGTGCAAGAGAGTGAGTTGTTCAAGTTGTAGAGAAAAGGTAAAAAGAAAAAGGAGCACAAGTTATTGTTGTTTACATGCTAGGATGGCATGAACATAGAGGGAGAAACAATGAGGTTTGGTGATGGCATGCATTTTTGGCACAAGGTCATGCTTTTAAAATTTAACTAGGTAATATTTGAATACAGGATCATCTCCTGAAAAGGAATAGCTATATGCGAATCATGAAAAGGAAAAGCTTAAAAAGAATCCTTAAAAGGAAAATATCTATGCAAAATTACTGAGGGATAAGTGTGCGAATGGATCAAAAACACAACCTATATAATAGTGAAAAGAAAACTTGACTCTACCAATAAAATCTTACAAGGTGTATTAAATATAACATAAAATATATAAAACATGTGTATAAATCGATTATTGTTTTTTTAATTATAAAAATAGTGTATAAATCCCCTAACTATATGGATGTTACTCATATTTTCACTAGCTACTTTAGCTAGAAACCAATTTAAGTGGAGTCCTTTATGCTCTCAGAGTTTGCATATAATTTCTTAATATTTCTTGATCTTGCAGGTGGAGGAGAAAGGAAATTTATCTACTAATGAGTTTCAATGCCATTAAATTGATAAGAACCTATGCATTACATGCCATTAAGGAATCTAACATCTATTCACACACAATGGAAATGCTGATCCTGATATTACCCAAACAATTGTCTAAAATTTAAGGAGTTTGTTGCGATCAAGATTACTAATAGGCATTGCAGCTCGTATGTGTCAATTCGACCTCTATCAATTTATTTCATGAATTTGATGAGAAAGACAACCTGAAAAATCTAGCAAGCGTTAGCAAAGGTACACTACACCCCTTTGATGCACAAGAATGTTAGTTATCAAATGATCAATGAAGGTGGTGTTAAAGCCGCTTCCCAGTTCTATATTCTAGCATCCACCTAAACAATGAATGGGAATATGCCTTTGATGGCAAAGGCTAAATGATCCCTAGATTTACAAAGGAAGAGGGCATACTAAAGGCCCTAAGGACAGAATAACACCTATCCCTCAGCATTTATGATATATCACGAGTAACATTATGTGTAGAATTAAATGAATTTATTATGCTAGATATTGAGGAGGATAATCTGTGTAGATAATACTATCTCAATGAGTAGCTACGCATAAATTTTCTTCGAATCAAGGAATATGATTGGTGAAGGAGAGGATCATAATCTTATTGGATAATATCGTACATAATACTTTATTTATAATAACTGATTCTCATAGATATTTACAATAATATTAGAAGAAAATTGCACTCGTAAATGTGAATCTCCTTCCCGTGCTTTTTGGCAACACCATTTTCATGTTGAGAGTAAATTTGCAGTTGTAAATTTGGATCTCTTTCTTTTTCTTTCTGGAAAATTATTTCCATATACCTTTGAACTAATATTCACATTAATTTTTGTGTCTCTAGTGACAAGTACTATGTTTATTCTATCATTTCCACAAATGATAGGCTCTTATTATTTCCACAAATGAAAAAGTTTTAAGAAATGGATATGAAGATAGTGACTCAAGTAGTGAGTCAACTAGTAGCAATTCATTTGTTTTTGTCTTCCATATGAAAACCATTTTTTATATATCTTCATGGTGACATATGTCTTCTATTTTTTTTCCCTTACATCAATATATGGTAACTTTTTCTTCTTTTTTTTCTTCTTCTGTATGTCTTCATAGTGACATATGAATGTTGATGAATTAATGAAAAACTTTGCAATTTTACCACATATTTCCTCTATCTTGTTCAATTTGGCTCGAATTCATTTGGTTCTCCATATAATCTGTCTTATCATACATTGCTATATTTAAAAGATTCATTGCTTATGTATCATGAAGGAAACAACATCACACCCTCCATTGTCACTTGCAGTGATAAACAACCTTAGTGATAGGAAAAAGTTCCGGTAGGATGGGCTGGAAGATGGGAAGATGGGAAGATGGGCTCATGGCATGGGATGATAGGTCTGATGGGTATGTTGGGCTAGATGCTGGTATGCTGGGCTGATAGTGATTATGGTATGGATGGTAGTGACGATGGTATGGATGGTAGTGATGTGCTTAGCTGGTCTCTATGTTGAGAGGGCCTCTATATAGCTGTATAGAGAGCCCCAGGGGTGAAGTGGGATATATATACTAGATGGAGATAGAGTTTGTCTTAGCGGTATGATTCTGATGGCTGGTATATTATAGATTTCTATATTTAAAAGATTCATTGCTTATGTATCATGAAGGAAACAACATCATACCCTCCATCATCACTTGCAGTGATAAACAATCTTAGTGATAGGAAAAATCTATTCATGCAAAACTCTCCGCAAAAAATTGTCAATGTGAATTTAAATAGGACAAGAAGACATAGACATAAGAATTTTTTTTTCCAGTGGATGCCTTTGTAAAACATCATTTAAATAAATTTACCAGCATAGAGCTTGCTACACATAGGTACTGCATGGATACTTACAGCCTGGAGTGGAAGCTAAGCTTTACGAATATGAGAAAAAATTACCTTGAATCTTTTGTTTTTTTTAGTCCTCAACGGCTAAGGTAGATACCAATTTTTAATATTCGTTAAACTTGGCTGGAAGACATATCTGTCTCTCCATGTAACACTAATCAAATGTAATGGAAAGAAATAATGAAAAATAAATTGTTGCTTTGCTCCATCGAAAATAATTTGGAGAAAGAAAAGAAACGTACCATAGAGCAAACCTAGCTTCTATGAATAGGGTTTATAGAGGTCTTTGGCCGTGTGCTTGACAGGAATGGAATGCTTGTCAGATCTACTTAACATGAACTCAGAATTTTCATTTGAAAATATAATCAAATGTAAGAAATCAGGTACGTTCTCAAGTAGACTCTGAAAAATGTAAGACATGTAAAAGAGTTGTGTCCTTACAAATTATTGGGAAGCATCTATTTACAATATAAAGAGATTGAGGACTTCAAATGTTAAGGAAAAATGTATTCTAGTTGAGCTGCGGGGATTTAGGATTTCATGTTTTGAAGAATCCCATCCCCAAATGGATTCCTCTATATCTAAAATTTATTGGGCTACATTGTGATTCTATGAAATTGTTGCAGATGTCCAAAGCATTGCCTGCCCTCGATGAGCATAGAGTTATTTTTCAGGCTTTCTATTCGCCATCACAAAATAAAATAGTACTCCCGACGAGTAGATCATAGGTAAAGTCCAATCCTCTAAAATTTCAACCCAATTATTGTATTGTGATCAGTATAGAAATTGGAAACAATAAGAACTTTTCCTGTTTCACAAAGTTGAAGTGTGTTATAAGGCATGCATGAATTAACATGCCTTAGGAGTGTCCCCTTTTTCTCAGATTCCTTTCATATTTATTGGAATGGCCAATTTCCCGGAGCAATGCCACATTTATATTACTTAAGGCATGTTTCATATTGTATATGGCTTGGAATTATAAATCTTTGTCTGATAGAGATGATTTTTTATTTGGGCAGGTGATGTGCTACCTAGAACCAATGTTGTGAAAATTTTGGTCGGGATTAAATCAACAAGGGGAAAAAATTAGAAAAAATCGTAAAAATCGAGAAAAAATCATAAAATACAATTTTTTTTTTTTTCAATTTTCTTAATATCTAAGTCATCTACAACATAAAATAAATACATTGACATGTAAATATGATATAAGAACTAATATATAAGATGTGTAATATCATTTCTAGTGCTACATCACACATAACAGTGAATCATGTCCTAAGTAGTAAGTCCTGACTCCTGAGTCCCAACTCAGCCTCAAAATATCAACAAAAAAATATAATAATGTATCTCATATCATGAATCATAATGTCATATACAATGAAATGAACCAAATAACCAATACTACTAATTTCCTCTACCCCTCTTGCGAGAAAATGCAATAGCTTTCCCTTTCTCTGTAGATGTAGATGCCAATGGAGTTGGCTGTGGACTATGCTATGCTCTAGAAGGTAAAGAACTAGGAGCTACAGGAGGTATACCACGTCCTCTATTGGTGGTAGGGGTAGCGTGGGTAGGTGGTGTCACCTCCTCCTCCTCCTCCTCCCCCTCTACGCCTTCCACTACCTCCTGCTCTAACTAATCATCGACAGGCTCCATGAGAGGCCTCTCAGCCTCAACCCTCCATGCAGCAGTGGTGTCAATCCCATCCAATGAGATGGCATCCATATCAGGTATCCTCTCAAGTTGTCTCACCCACAATCGAAGATTGTAGTAGACATAGACCATGTTAATAAGTTGTTGAGACTCCAACCTGTACAAAGATCATAAAATAATATTTTTTAAATAATATTATTTAATGGATTTAAAAAAATATTTGGAAATTTGGAATATTTTAAGTTTTAAGTTTAACCTGTTGCGCTTCTTGTTGTGTATTTTTTCAAATACACTCTAGTTGCACTCGCATACTGAGGAGCTACATGTTTGGCTAAGGATTTGAATGGCAAGCTTTCATAGATGGGGCACTCTGGCACCATAGCAAGTCCACCATGCATCTACAACAAAATTACAAATAAGATAAACATAAGAAAAAAATGAAATTTGAATGTTGAAGAAAGTATGAAGTTATGAAATTGAAGAGACAATGAATGAAATAAACTAAAAAATGCCTCACATTTTAGTCTTCCTATCAACCACAACCATCTCAAAGCTAAATGTGCCACCTGCCATCCTGTATATCTCCATTTATTTGGAGATTTTTCCACATTCTACTGGAGATCACACCATCCTATGAACATAGGTTAAGAATCCATCCATGATCTAAACATCAAATAAGAACCCACATGGGTAACAAAATGTGGTGTTTAGGTAAATCCCTGCATCATGAATAGGACGATAGAGTGTCTTGTTCCATTGTTCATCAATAACTTCCCATAGGAGGAGTTATTTCTGAAACCCCTCATCTCCCTTATCATCATAGGAGGCCAGAATGGATTCTGTGATCCTGTCCATGGCCTCATACAAATAGCCCATTGCGGGCTTATCACCATCAACTATTCGAAGGAACTTTACCAAAGGTTTAGTAACGCTACACACCTCCTGCACTCCCACCGAGAAATTTTTCTGGTATGAAACTAATCTACATATGGCCTCTCCCTTTGGTTTGTGGTTAAATGTCAAAGCATGCCACTCATTTAAAAGAAACATTCTGTTCACATCCCACATAGAATTCAAGAGGGATTGAAGAGATATGAAACTGGTGGAAAACTGTGTAATGGCGGGGTGGACCAACTCCTTATTGTTGGTGAATTTTCTCATCAAGCTAAGCACAGATGCATGATTATATATAAATTTTGTAATGTTTTTTTATGAGTCAACAATATCTTTGATAAAGGAAAATTTTCCTACGTCCTCCAACATTAAATCAATAAAATGTGCAACAAAAGGTGTTCAAAATAAAGTAGGATGCCTCTCCATAAGCATCTTGCTGGCAGCAACATAATTTGCAGCATTGTCCATTATGACTTGGACAACATGTTCTGAACCCACCACCAAAATAAACACATCCAGCAAATCACATAATAATTTTTCATCCTTAATATGTGATGATGCTCAAAAGATTTCATAAACATTTTCCCCTCGGAAAAATCAACCAAGAAGTTTATAAGGTTTCTCCCCTTTTGGTCAGTCCAACCATCTGACATCACAGTGCATCCTGTTTGTGCCCTTGATGCACTAAACTCTTGCAATCTTTTGGTGTAGTCAACCTTTTCATCTTGAAGAGTGCGGCCTCTAAAGTCATCAAAAGAAGGGATTTTGTGCCTTGGGCCAACAATTGCAATAGTATTAACAACAGGTTGGAAAAACGGATTATTCCTTGCAACGCTGAAAGAAATATCATTCCAAAGGAGAAACTTGCCCAAAAACTTGTAAATTTGTTCTTTCTCATTTTTTTTAAGCATTGAAGTGATAAATAGTTGTGAACAAGTCGTGGTTCTAGGAACAAAAAATGACGAGGTAGCTACAGGGTTGGTTGTAGACATTGATGCTGAAGTAGAACCAGTGCCACTTTCATATTCACATCCTAACACACTCCCTGTTAGTTTCTTTTTCAGATCTGCTTTGGTCGCTTTGTCTTGCTCTAAGTTTTCCAATGATCTCATGGCTCTTCGGATGATTTCCAAATTTGTATTATTGCAAGGCCCTACATCACGTCCAGATATTTGTGCAATGTGATACTTCAATCTATAAACCCGCCTGACATATGTTTCTCACACAACTTACAAGACAAGTTTATTCTATCAAACCCTCCATCAGTTTCACCAAATTCCCACAGAGGGTCCAATTTCCTTGGCATGTTTGTAACTTAATTGAACTCTTGAGTTTTAATGTAAAATGAATTTTGAAGTTGAACCTATTGCACAATAAGAATTGCAAGTTAAAAAAAAAATTTACATACACGACACAACGCATTGAATTTTTTACAAAAAAAAAAAAACTCAACTCTATCCAATAATAATAGAAAAAATGTACATTCAAACCCAAAAAAATGATGAAAAAAATAGGGCACAAGAAAAAATTAAACTAATAAATCTAATAATCAAATTTTTGCATTTTTTACCAAAATGAACCCTCTCCACTCTATGCAACAAAAATAAAAATAAAAACACTATCAAATCCACTCAAAAATCATTGATAATTAATGGGTTATAGAAACCCAAGCAAAACCAAGAAAAAACCAAAATAAAATGGCCAAATTTGGTACCCATACCTGGAAACCACGGTTTGCCGAACAAATTTGGCCCAAACATGAAGTTCTCTTGCTTGAGATGGCAAACTCTCTCATTTTTCTCGTCCTCTGCCCTAGTAGACACTTTCCTCTCATCCTCATCTCTCAAAAAAGTCCATTTTCTACTAAAAATAAGAAATAAAACTCATCAATTTACTTATAAAATGCTTTGTCCCGGAGGGTCGTGATTTTTTCCGTTCAAATCACAATTTTTAGACAAAATTGCAATTTTTTAAAAAAATCGCGATTTTCGCAACACTGCCTGGAACATCATCAAGATTTTTGCAACATTGTCTGGAACATCATCAATGGTGTGCATCACGCTGGTATATTACTTGAAGAATTGTTTGGATTTTATTGGTGGAATAGACGCCTTCCAATCATGTTTCTCACCATAGTACTTATTTTGGTTTCGTTGGTGTCTTTCAAGAGAGTGGGTAAGTCTTCTTTGATAATTCTAATAAGCATGTTTTAGCATGGGATTTTTAGAAAAGTCATATTTCATTTGTTCCATTTCACAACTATCAATGATTTAAATGTCTAATAACTAATGTAATTATATGAAAATAATTCAACATATCTTAGGAATGTCACATATTGATCACATCTGCGTAGACCATTTGTCTAACTTTTCATGTTACCCTCGTTGAAAATGCAAAAAGAAAATCCTAAGTTGTTTTTGTTCCATATCTCATGATAACTTGTATTAGTTAATTAATTTAATTTGACTTAGTTGGCTAAGGTAATTCGATTTGAGGATTTAACTTGATTCATGTACAGTGTCTCCTACATTATAGGAGCCACGATTGAGTTTATTTTGAGTTGTAATTAATTAATCCAGTTTAATTGAGTTAAAGTTAGTTAAACTAGTTCCAACTGTCGGAGGAACTAGTGGGAGGTCTAGTAGTGTGGTGTTGCCTACAGTGATCAATGAGTTAACTACCGATTTACTTATAAATAGCTCATGAATGTCAGATCTGAGAGTTACCCAGTTGAGATTGGAGTCCAAGGACAGTGTACTATGAGTTGTTTAATCATCTGAATTATACAGGTAGTACATGCAGTTAGAGGAAGACCTATGATGGATTGCACAATTCCTTTGAGAAATTTTTCTAATTAATAGGAGGCTAATTCCCAAGGAAACAACTCAAGAAAATAAGGACTTGGGCAAGTGAGAAATTGGTTAAGTATTGGGCTACGCTTGTCTAGGAAGTTGTGAGACAGATAGAGATAGTGAGTAGGTTGTCTGGGTTTGAGAAAAGCATTGTAATATTCTCATATTTAATGGCTAATGCAATATAAAAACAATGTAAACTTTGAAATGGGTGTTGATATGATTGCCCGTTTCTTAGAGGTAGCAAAAAAGTGACCTGATTTTGAAAAGTAGTGATGCAAAATACACTTTCTTTTTTTGGAGCATATTTTTGACACTTTAAATTTCTTATGTATCAAATATAAATATCTTTTTTAAATGTTAGTGACTTTCACGCTAATTTTGAAAAGTGTTGATGTTGCATCAACATTATTTTTAGAGGACTTATTTTTGACACTTTAAATTTTTTAATATATTGAGTGTGGATATTTTTTTTAAATGTTAGTGATTTTCATGCTGATTTTGAAACATGTCGATGCAGCATCAACCTTTTTTTAGAAAGCTTATTTTTGACACATTAAAATTTTTTATGTCAATTTTTTTTTGAAATCGTGATTACTTAACAAATTTTTTAGTTGTCTTATTTTTCGCTTTTTAAATGTTGATTACTTAAAAAAACAAATATAAAGATATGCATAGAAAAGTGAAAAAAAACATAAAAATTAAAAAAAAAAATTATCTCGTAAACCATAAAAAAATTGGAAAAAAATAAAATAAAAAACCAACTAAATTAAAAAAAAAGCAAAACAAAATTTAAAAACTATTAAAATTAAGATTAAAAACATAAGAAAAAGAAAACCCTAAAAAACAAAATATACTTAAAAAACAAAAAAATAATTAAAATTTCTATATATATATAATAAATGTTTCTTTTTTAAATTGATTATATATATATATATATATATATATATATATATATATATATATATAATATATATATATATATATATATAATCAATTAAAAAAAACATTTAAAAATTTAAAACGTAGAATTTTAAAAATAAAAAACATTTAAAAAAAAAGACATATATTTTTTTAATATATATATGATTTAAAAAAACATTTAAAATTATATATATATATTAAAAAAAAATTATTTTAAAAATACACATATTTTTAAAAAACATTTAAAATTATTTTTTTTTGAAAAAATACATTTAAAATATTGAAAAAATATTTTTTTATTTATTTTAAATGTTTTTTTCAAATAAAAAATATATAATTTATTATTATTATTATTATTATTATTTAAATTTGAAAATAAGTATATATTTCTAGATTTTAATTGTTTTTTGGATTTTTTTTTTTTAATTTCAGCATATTTTTGTCTTTTTAAGGTTTTTTTAAATGTTTTTAATCTTAATTTTAGTAGTTTTTTAAACTTTATTTATTTTTTTTTTCGAAATTCTGTTATGGTTTACGATATATATATATATATATATATATATATATATATATATATATATATATATATATATATATGAGATTTATTTCTTTATATTTTTTTAATTCTTATCTTTTATAGGTTAATTTTGTTTTTTTGTTTTTACATTTTTATGATTGCTTTGTTTTTTGTTAATGTTTTTTTGTATATTTGATTTTTTTGTTTTTATTTTTAATTTTTTGTTTTGTTTTTAATATATATTTTTATTTACATTTTGCTATTTTAACTTATTTATTTAGTTTTTTCATTGTTTTAATTTTTAATTTTATGTTCTCGTTATGCTTTTGAAATTTTAATGTTTTTCGGAGTCATGATAACATCTTTTACATCATTATTTCAAAATGTTGAAAATTTACCCTAGAAAAAAAAAAGTGTTATTATAGCATCACACTTTTCGTTTTGACGTTGTTTTTTGCACAAAATATTGGTTTTCACTACCATTTTTAAAACATGTTGAAAATCTACCTTAGAAAAAAAAAGCGATCAACAATTTTCATTTTTAGCACTGTTTTTCATGTTTTTTTGGGGTTTTTTTGGCTAGAGTTCCTGCTTTGAATTTATAGTTCTTGTTTCAAAGTCTACATTGTTTAAAGATAGTAGGGGCTTTTAGTTGTGATTTTCCGTAGGAAATCATTGTATTCTATTTCTTGTATGCTTCGTGATTTCATGATAATTAAATTGTTTCCACTGATGAGTAGAGTAGATTCAAGTTTATTATTTTACTAAATTACAATTAGTAGTTTGAATCTACAAGTAATTTCTACAACCCTGTTGAAAACAACATATGTATTTAAGGATGTGGATCTTGTTTCATTCCATAACGAGTTAGGATGTTGAAATCTTGATGATTATATTGATGAATTCATTTCCCTGAATTTGCATATTCTTTGAAATTTACTTCTGCATTATCAGTTGCACTCGTTGTTGTATTACAATCATAAAGTTGTTCAATGGCACCATCAAGTGCTAAGATGGCTACCAGATATTGTTGATCATACTCCGTTCTTGAAGCTTTTTATTGTGGTGCGTCGTTGTGCCTGCTCACATATGTCATTTCAATGGTATTGATTATTGCTTTTCATCTCCAGTCCTGCACCTGAATATAGTATCTTAGAGTTCATTAGTTGAATTGGCATTTTAAAAGTTTACGAGACATTGGCATTGTGCATCATTTTATGCATAAACAAAATATTTTTTGGTGTTCTTCACACCAACTTGGGAGTTCTTTACAATGTTATGTTGAATGACGTGGATCACATGGCCTACGTTGTACATTTCATGCTAGTCTTTTTTCATGTATTTTTTTTCCTGCGCCTTAATATTCATGGGCTTATATTTGTAGCGAAAAATCCACTTATTTTGAATAATAAGAGTTTCATATTGATCACTACCATATTAATTGGAACCATTTTCCTTAAGGCATCATTCATACCTAGTATTTGGGATGCATTTCAGCTCACAGGGGTTACTACAGCAATTTATATTAACAGATTTATGCTTGTCAATTTGAATCTCATTTCCTTTCCTTTCCATTTAATAACCTATTTTCATAGATCTTTATAGTAATATTAGCAGTAAAATTAACTTGCACTCATAAATTTCAATATCCTTCCAACTCCTTTTATCAACCCATTTTCATGTTGACAGTAAATTTGCACTTGTAAATTTGGATCTCTTTCCCTCTCCTTCTGGAAAATTATTTCGATATGCTTTTGAAGTAATATTAACATTAATGTTTGTGTCTTTATTGACAAGTACTATGTTTATTATATCATTTCCACAAATGATAGGCTCTTATTATTTCCACAAATGAACAAGTTTTAAGAAATGTATACGAAGATAGTCAGTCAAGTAATAGCATTCCATTTGTTTTTGTCTTCCATCAATATATGATAACCATTTTTTGTAGGTCTTCATGGAGACATATTGCTTCCATTTTTTTTTGCCTTACATCAATATGCTAACCTTTTTTCTGTATGACTTCATAGTGACATATGAATGTTGACGACTTCATGAAAAAATTTGGAATTCCACCACATATCTCCTCTATCTTGTTCAAGTTGCCTAAAATTCATTTGCTTCTCCTTGTCATCTATCTTATCATAATTTTGATTATTTAAAAGATTCTTTTCTTTCGTATCATGAAGGAAACAACATCACACCCACCATTGTCACTTGCAATGGTAAGCAACCTTAGTGATAGGAAAAAGATATTAATGTAGAGCTTTGCACAAAACATTGGCAATGTGGATTTAAAATGGACAAGAAGGCATACACATAAGAAAAAACTTTTCAAGTGGATGTCTTTGTAAAACATTATGTACATAAACTTACCAGTATAGAGCCTCATACACATAGGTACTACATGGATACTTATAGCTTGGCGTGGAAGCTAGGTTTTATGAATATGAGAAAAAAGTTACCTTGAATTTGGTGTTTTTTTAATCCCTGGTAGATCAAAGGCTAAGGTAAATAGAAATTTTTAATATTCATGAAACCTAGGTGGAAGACATATTTGTCTCTTCATATAACACTAATCAAATGTAATGGAAAACAATAATAAAAAAATAAATAGTTAATTTTCCCCATTGAAAACAATATGGAGAAAGAAAACAAACATACCATAGAGAAAACCTAGCTTGTATGAATAGAGTTTAGAGAGGTCTTTGGTCATAAAATTGATAAGAATGGAATGTTTTTCATATTTGCTTCAAATGAACTCAGAGTTTGTATTTGAAAATCTAATCAGATGTAAGAAATCAGGTGTGTTTTCAAGTAGACCGTGAAAAATGTAAGACATGCAAGAGAATTGTGTCCTTACAAAGTGTTGAGAAACATCCATTTACAATATAAAGAGATTTAGGGCTTCAAATTCTAAAAAAAAATGTATTCTATTTGAGTTGCAGGGATTTAGGATTTCATTTTTTGAAGAATCCCATCCCGAGATGGCTTCCACTCTATGTGAAATTGATTGGGTTACATTTTGATTCTGTGAAATTATTGCAAACCTCCAAAACAATGCCCGTCCCCAATGAGAATGGAGGGTTTTTCTAGGCCTGCTATTCACCATCACAAAATAGAACAGTACTGTCGGTAGCTAGGGCATAGGTAAAGTCTAATCCTTTGAAATTTCAACCTAATTATTGTATTGTGAACAATATAGAAAGTTGAAATAGTAACAATGTTTTCCTATTTCACAAAGTTGACGTGTGTTATGAGGCATGCATGACTTAACATGCCTCAAGAGTGCCCCTTTTCTCACAGATTTCTTTCATATTTATTTGAATAACCAATTATCTGGAGAAGTGCCACATTTATATTACTTAAGGCATGATTCATATCATATATGGCTTAGAATTATAAATCTTTTTCTCGTAGAGATGATTTTTTATTTGGGCAAGCTATTTAGACCATCACCAATGGTGTGCATCATGCTCGTATACTTGAAGAATTTCTTGGATTTCATTGGTGGAATGGACGTCTTCCAATCCTAGTTCTCACCATAGTCCTCATTTTGGCTTCATTGGTGTCTTTTAAGAGAGTGGGTAAGTCTTCTTTGATCATTCTCGTAAGCATGTTTTAGCATTGTGATTTTAAGAAAATCCATATTTCGTTTGTGCCATTTCACAACTAGAAGGGATTTAGATGTTTATAACTAATGTAATTATATGAAAAGAATTCAACATGTCTTAGGAATGTCACATATTGATCAATTATGTGTAGACCATTTGTCTAAATTTTTATGTTACCTTGTTGGAAATGACATATGCATTTAGGGATGTGGATCTTGGGTCATTCCTTAACGAGTTAACATGTTGAAATATTGATGATTATATTGATGGGTTCACTTTCATGAATTTTCATATTCTTTGAAATTCACTTCTGCATTATCAGTTGCACCTGATGTTGTATTTGTTGTGTTCACAGTGGGGATTACAATCGTAAAGATGTTTAGTGACACCATCCAAGCGTTAAGATGGATATCATATATTATTTATCATACTTCATTCTTCAAGTTTTTCGATGTGGTACATCATTGTGACTGCTTACAAATGTCATTTCAATGGTATGGACTATTGCCTTTCATCTCTAGTCCTACACCTTAATGTAGTGTCTTAGATTTCATTAGCTGAACTAGAATCTTAAAATTTTATGAGTCATTATCATTTTTCTCGATTGTATGCATAGCTACAAGAATTTTTGGTGTTCTTATATTTGGAGACCAAGTTATGGATGATGTCCTAGGCAATTTTGACACCAAATTGGGAGTTCTTTACAGTGCTATGATGAATGACATTGATCGCATGACCTACATTATACATCTGATGCAAGTATTTCATCTTGTATTTTTCATCCCGCACCTTAATATTGATAGGCTTATATTTGCAACCAGAAAGCCACTCATTTCATATAATAAGATGTTCATCTGGATCACTACCATATTAATTGGAACCATTTTCCTCCACGCATCATTCATACCGAGTATTTGGGATGTATTTCAGCTCACAGGGGCTACTGCACCAGCTTGTATTGGGTTCATCTTCCCCGCTTCCATTTCTCTCAGGATAAGAAAGGTTTCTTTTTGTTTCTGGATATTATCTAGATTATATGTAACATCTAATCTCAATTTATTTTAATTGCATAGACACTCATGAAATATAAAAAAAGGACATATGTCTCTCATTGCTTATGATTTTTCTTACACTAGTTTCAAGTTCAATTGCTATATTGAGTGACTATTTTGCCTGCAAATATTACAATTGATACACCCTTTCCAGTCAATATCCATAAAGGTTACATGGTTAGATATTGTATAGGGTACAAAAGCAGGAAACACAGGGCATTGTATCCTTTAGAGATCTATTCTATGAGTATTCACAAAATTTAATCCACATGAATGTAACGTTCCTTTTGATGCCACATGTCCCATATTGAAAGGCATACACAACTTTAAATGTGAAAATCATAATCAAATTATTAAAACTAATAAAAAATTTGCTTGGAGTATTGAGTTCCACCTCAATCAGTCTGCTGGTCAGCATTATCACAATTCACAAGCCCAAACTAAGACGGGAGAACCCAATGAGGTATGCGCTCCATAATCTTAGGGATTATTTTTTTATTAAAAACAACATCACATGCAAATAAAAATATCCCATTACACCAATACATACATTTATCAAATCGCCCAACTCTTCAGACAACTTTTTAACTCTAGAAATTATCACCCTCAGTTCTTGCAAATAAGCAAATTGTGGAGTAGGAGAAGGTCACTGGGAAAGATTTCCAGGACATGAAAATGTAAATTTCCCTCTAATTCCATATGTTCCAGATTTAAAGACACAACCTTACATGTGAAAATAATAATCAAATTATTAAAACTAATAAAACATTTCCCTAGACTACTGAGTTGCACCTCACTCTGTAAGCTTGTCAGTGTTATTAGGATTCACAAGCCCAAACTAAGAGAGGGGAGCCCATTGAGGCACTTTTCCTGACATTTTGTGTATATGAACCTCGTTTGTTAATGAATAGAACTTATTTATATGGTTTGATACATGAATAATGGCGTAAGAACAATGAAGGTAGTGAGCAGATCTCGGTAAGTCACCTGGGCACCTCCACACTTGATCACAAAGTTTCGCTCATCGAAAACCAAGAGTCACTCCATGGTACCTTCATGTGCCTAGAGTACCATTAAAACAATGTGGTTATAGCTATAAGTCTCGATGACTAGAGGTACACATAGCCAAACCAAACAGTCAAAACAATAAATGACATATATGCATAGATATAGGTATAATTTAAACAAAAAAACTAGGCAATAGTCGATAGCCCAGAGCTTAATCCCAAAGGTGTGAAACCAAAACCCACATTAGGATTTGCTTCCCATTCAGAGACATTTAAATCTACAGTTAAAGTGTGCCAACCAAGAAGAAAATAATGCAACTCTAAGGAAGAAACCCAAATATGGGTCTAAGGTTGGGTGCAAGTCCAAATATCAAACTTAGGTGAAGGTTGGGGTACCTACAGGCTGTGACTAGAATGAGAACACAAGAGAAATAATATTAGTGAAGAGTCTCTATGTGACCGAAAATAAGTTAAAAAAAGAAAAGCATTTAAGTAAACCCTGTTGGAGGAAGAAATTTCTCCCCTTAGCAAAGCTTGACCATGATGGCTCTTCACAACAGACCCCTATAGAAAATTATAAAGGAGCGAACTTAGGTAGTGAAAAATTAAAGGAAAATAGGAGGATATGGAAAGCAAACTTGATAAGAAGATTTTGTAGATTACCTTAAAACTGTTGAAGCAGGGTTAACCCTAGAAGGAAACCCTACATCATAAAATTAAAGTTGAAACCATGAAGAGAAGGCGGTAAAAACGCTAAAGCTAGAGAAAAAGAGAAGGAATATTTACCTGTACAGTGCAAGGTGCGTTGGACAAAGGTCGAAACCGTGGTTGTATAAAAAATTTAACCCTTTTTGCCTGTAATAACTATTAGGGTTGTTTTTTGTCTTAACTATTAATCCAGCTACCTAAAAATCTTCAATCTTCAATCGTGTAACATGAATGGTGTAATTAGTATTTGACAATTTATACCATTACAAACTTTATATAAATTAAATTGTTGGCAAACAAAGATGGGCATTAATTCATAATATGCATCAAAATAATTACAACATAATATTTCTCGTGTTACTAAAATTGGAATTTTTTTATAAAACTAATTAAATTATATGTTTATTTTAAATTACTACAATTATTATTAATTATTAAAATAATTAATATATAAGTTAAATATGTGTATATTTAAAAAGAACATAAAACAAGATTCTTAACCATGAATATTTACTCCACTTTTTTCATGGAAATTTTTAATTTGTAAATAGGTTTGTTATAATATCATGAGTCAATATCATGGTTTATCAATATCACATGCCCATAAAACTATAACTCACTTCATATGATAATTGTTAAACTGGCATTTTTTTAATTAATCAATTTAATGCAAAAAAGAAAATGAGGTATAACTATTTTGGAGATAAATCTCAACCTTTGATTTTTCTACATTGCTATAAATATTCTAGAATATTCAGTGAAAATTATATTTTTATCATCCCCTATTATTTTTATAATTAAATTAAAACTCTAAAAAAATTACTTCAAAATAAACACATTTATAAGTCTAATTATAAAATCATTGCAATTACATAATTTTTAAATTTCATTAAAATATAAATAATAAATTTAGTATAAAAAATAGTTTTATTTGAGACTTACATTTTGTTGATTTACCTATAATTAATGATATTCATTTATCAAAAATATTAAATTCACTAATTAAATATAATATCATATCTAATGACTGAAAAATTTATTTTTATTTAATAAAACTATTAACTCAAGGATGTTAAATATTATATTTTAAATATAAATATATGATAGGTTTGAAAAGATTTGTTAACATAATCTATTTTCGTATACCTTCTACAACAATTTTTTAATACAAACTGATCCGTATATATATATATATATATATATATATATTTATTTATTTTATTGTATTACTGCTTATTTTTATTATTTTTAATTTTATTAGTAAGTGGTTTTTTCTCATTTTTATATTTTTTACTTATTTTGAGAATATTGTTTAAATAGATATCATTTTTTGTTTAATTCAGAAATTTTTTACTTTATGAATTATTGTAAAATCCTCACTCTCTAATTTCTTGTTAAGAGCCATTTCAAGTATAATTGATTTAAATGATAATAATTATATTTCAAAAATATTTTTAAAATATGCAATTGAATTAAGAATCAGATAAAAAAATGACTTAAAATATTTCTTCAAACTGATCACCAACACAACCAAATTCATAGAATCAATAGCAATTTCTCCGCCTGAGGATATATACTCTGCTAGGTGTCACGCTGTATATTAATGTTGTCGTGCATAGCATTTTTTGGAAAAAAATATTTTCCCCGACACAACCAAATTCCTAGAATCAATGGCAATTTCTCCGCGTGAGGATATATACTCTGCTAGCTGTCACGCTGTATATTAATGTTGTCGTGCGTAGGATTTTTTGGAAAAAAATATTTTCCCCGAGGTCGATATGGAAGGCTACTTGGCTGAGACACTATAGGAATTGATTAGAACGAAATGGTTATCACGGAAATATTTGCAACAGCCTTATCATTAACCAATACACCAATGTGTACGTTTATCAAATCACCCAACTCTTCAGAGAGTTTTTTTACTCCAAAAAGTATCATTTTCACTGGTCACAAATAAGGAAATTGTGGAGCAGAAGAAGCTTACTAGGATGAATTTCCATGAAATGGAAATGTGACTTTCTCTGTAATGCTATATGTTTCAGATTGAAGGACATACTCAACTTTACATGTGAAAATCATAATCAAATTATTAAAACTAATAAAACATTGGTCATATCTATTCAAAATTATAAAAATGAAATGAAAAAAAAAAACTTATGTGAAGAAACTTGTCTCTTTTAAGTCCTAGGTTTGTAACCTAAATTAACAAGAGTACCAAAGGGTCATAATCAAATTCATTAACTCATGAATTTATCTCAAGTATGTCAATTCCTTTATCTTGGACAAATAAAACTCATGTCTTAACGCTTTAGCTTTGGAAAAGAAAATAGGATATCACACTTTGAAAAATACAACTCAAATATTTCATTGCATGTTCCTTCCACTTTTATTAAGTTTTTAAGTTTAAGAATTCTCAATGAGTTACAAACTCTGATACAAAGGATGGCCATTTTCGCTCAACAAATAAGTTTGATCTTTTGAATTTTAACTTCATGTCATTATCAAATTAATTGAGTAAAAAATTAAGATATACATGGTATGAAACGGATTTATGCTTTCAAATTTTTCAAATTAACAAATTTATGCTTATTAATTTGAATCTCCTTTCCTCTACTTTCTAATTTAATAACCTATTTTCACAAAATCTTTACAGTAATATTAGCAATAAACTTGAATTGCACTCACCTTTTGGCAACCATTTTCACGTTGAGAGTAAATTTGCACTTGTAAATTTGGAGCTTTTGAATCTCCTTCCAGCACCCTTTTGCAACCCATTTTCATGTTGAGAGTAAATTTGCACTGTAAATTTGGAGTTTTTCCCTTTCTTGGCAAATTGTTTCGATATACCTTTGAAGTAATATTAACATTAATATTTGTGACTTTAGTGACAAGTACTATGTTTATTCTATCATTTCCACAAACGATAGGCTCTTATTATTTCCACAAATGGACAAGTTTTAAGAAATGGATATGAATATAGTGAGTCAAGTAGTAGCATTCCATTTGTTCTTGTCTTCCATCAATATATCACAACCATTTTTTGTATGTCTTCATGGTGACATATGTCTTCCATTTTTTTTGCCTTGCATCAGTATATGCTAACTTTTTTTTTTTTGTATGTCTTCATAGTGACATATGAATGTTGATCACTTAATTAAAAACTTTGGAATTCCACCACATATCTTCTCTACCTTGTTTAATTTGGCTAAAACTCATTTGGTTCTCCTTGTAATTTGTCTTATCATACATTTCATTCTTTAAAGGATTCATTGCTTATGTATCATGAAGGCAACAACATCACACCGGCCATTGTCACTTACAGTGATAAGAAACCTTAGTGATAGGCAAAATCTATTCATGCAAAACTCTGCAAAAAACATACATCATTTACATAAATTTACTACCATAGAGCACTACTACATGTAGGGGGGTTTTAAGACAATATTTGAGTCAATTGTCTTAACTTAAGATGAAAAGAACCTTTTGTATTGTCTTAAATATTGTCTTTAAGTGGGTGTCTCAAAATTTAATGTCTCAAAATTATTGTCTTAAAAAATTGTCTCTATAAAGACAATATGGAACACATATTATTATTGTCTCTATAAAGACAAGAATTATTGTCTATTAAGAGACAATTTCTTTTTTTGCTAAAGAAAGAGACTTTCCTTCTATTTCAATAACCCAAAAGTATAGTTACAATAAGTACAAAAGGCCTGAAAAACTTAAGGCCTACGAAACCAACGAGATTGAAGTAACAAGGATGAGACCCACCAAACCAACTAAAGGACAAGCTAATGATCAAATCATCCCCCCAAAAACAAGAAGACCCAAGGTCAAAATCTGCAATACATCCCATGATTAACTTGAAAAGAGTGAACCGACACGCGACCCCACAAAGAAGACCTAAGGTCAAAGTTCGCGGTACCTCCCATGATTAACTTGCAAAGAGTGAACAGACGCGCGATTCCACAAACAAACCCGACGAGATTTGACCATCGAATGCCCCCACAGAAAAGGAAGATGCTGAGAGATATCGGAGAGCCAAGATGCAAGGACTTTAAAGTGCGATCAAAGGCGATATGAAGAGCATGACCCCTGCCACGTGATGAGAGTTGAGTGGAATCGCTCTCAACGGGCCAAAACCACTTACCATTATTGAGCCTTGCGATTAAAAGAAAACCACTTCTTGCCTAGTTTTTCGAATCAGAAGAAAAGAAGCGGGGAAAAATCACCGTGGGAGTAGACCAACCTTTCATCCTGCTAAAACTGGCAATATAGTTCACCACCGAACCATTCTGTAACTGCAAATGAAACCCTGTGTCACCATTCAACTACAACTAAAACTCTGTGTCACCATTCCAGGAATGAAGGGGATAAGTTTCCATACGTCTTAGTAAGATATCACAATCGAAAATTTCTTTGTCTTCTGCGGCTTGAGCATCGTAGAGGGCTTTTAGCCTGCTAGGAGGCACCTCCTGCCATTTCATTTCGATTTTGCATTCAGGATTTATCACACCTTGGTTGGCCAGTAGATCTGCAAGTTTGTTGGCCTTCCTCCAAACATGATTGAAGCTAACCGTTCTTAGACTCTGGAGATGTTTTTGGATTCTTTGGTACACTTGTATAAGTCTCCATTGTTTTGAGACTGTTTCATGCGCTGTTCCATAGCTAATTTTCTTGACTGCATTTATAGAAATCTTAGAGTATGCTTCGATGAGAACATTGGATATGTGATTGCGTTTAAGAAGCTCTAGACATTGTTCCAAAGCCATTAATTCAGCCATGTTGTTGGTGGCTTGGCCTAAATGACAGTGGAAAGTAAAAATTATTTTTCCGTCTTCATCTCTTAACACACCTCCATAACCTGCTATCCCCGGGTTGCTTTTTGAAGCCCCATCAATGTTGCATTTCAGATAACCTTTTGGTGGAGGATGCCAGAACTCCTTTTCCTTTTCCAACATTTTTTCCTTTTTGTCTCAGACCATTGAGGATGATCTCATTCATTCCCAGCTACTTGAGAGTTTTCAATTCAGGTGCCATGGGAGGATTTGAGGCATATCTGTGCACTGTGGTGGAAACGGTCTCTTTTATCTACTTTAAGATCAATTCCATAAGGCAAAGAGGAGTAGTTTTTTCATCCTTGAAAATTCTTTTATTCCTTTCTTTCCAAGCATTCCAGATAATGAAGGTTGGTGTAAAGGTCCAGGCTAAATTAAGGATCTCATACTTTGAAAACTTTTTTCTCCACTTGTCCAGGGTGTTGATAATGCTACCTTTGTCTCTGTCTGTCTGTTGAAAAATGCTATTGAACGAGTCCCACAACCAGGAGGTATAGGTGCAGTTATTGAGAATATGCTGCATAATCTCCTCTTGAGCCTCACATAATTGGAATCTAGAAGGCCCCATCACCGCCCTCTTCTGAATGTTTTCCCAAGGTAATGTTTTCTTGTGATGAACTAACCACATAAACAGTTTGATCTTCATCCATCCCTGGTGACTCCAAAGTTTTTGCCAGGACTTAGCCAAAACGCAGGGATCTAGGTTAAGAGAAATTCTTTTAGCTTCCTTAATGTTGAATATTCCTTCTTTATTTTGGCCCCATCTTAACTGATCATGCCCATCTGTAACCAAGATCTTCCTCTATTTTAAAATGTTCATGAGTTCTTCTGATTTTGCTTTTAAGGGGCCATCCGCTCTGCATTCTATAGTCCTCCAACTTCTCCATTTCTCAGTGTCCTGAGGAAGATTCCAGAAGTCCCTAACTTTAATTAGTCCCTGGAAATCAGTTTCTTGCTTGATGCCCATAAAGTCCTCCCTTATCAACATAGGTTCTTGTTGCCATTTATCTTCCCATAAGAGAGCCTGATCTCCTGCTCTGATTTCCCAGAAGCTGTTTTTTTGTACTAGGGTTTTGTTTTCCGAGGCTTTATTCCAGATGTGAGAGCCTTTTATGTTCCCTGACATTCTGATGAGATCACTCGTTTGCCAGGAGTTAGCATATTTCTCTTTCCAGGTTTTAGCCCATTGCACCCCTAGTTCCTTAACCCATCTCCACCAGAGTTTGGCTCCTAAAACACTACTTAGAATCCCCTGATCGTCTAGGCCTAGGCCTCCATGACTTTTGGGTTTGCAGATTTTATCCCAAGAAACAAGGGCCCATTTCTTTCTGGTTTCCGCCTTGCCCAAGAGAAAGTCTCTTTGAAGGTTCCTGAATTATTGGAAGACTCCTTTGGGAGCTGGTAGGGCTGATAAAAAGAAAACAGGGATAGATTGAAGAACTACCTTTGTTAAAATCAATCTGCCCGCAAGGTTCAACGCTCTGTAAGTCCATCTTTTGATCTTGTCTTGCATCTTGTTGAGCACCGGTTCCCAGATACTTTTGTGCATTGGTTTATCCGTTAGGGGGATTCCCAAATATTTAGAGGGGAGGACCTCCCTTTGGAAGCCCAAAATTATGGAGATGTTCCTTTGAATAGCAATGTTAGTGTTGAAGAAAAAAAATTTGATTTGGAGAGATTGACTTCCATACCTGAAGCCGAGGCAAAGTCATTTAAGATTTTTTTATACGCTGTAGCTTCTGTGACTGTGGGGATACCCTGCAGCATGGTGTCATCCACAAATTGCTGATGATTCAAGGCTTGGCTGTTCTCTGTTAAATGCAGGTCCTTGATCTTTCCCAAGACTTTAACCTTTTTAATGGTTCGGCCTAATCCTTCCATCATGAGGATAAAAAGAAAGGGAGAGAGAGGGTCTCCCTGCCTGAGGCCTCTAGAGGGCGTGAAGATCTTTGATGGCGAGCCATTCACTAGAATTGAAAAGCTGGGTGAAGTAACCAAAGCCATAACCCATTTGATCCAGTCATTACCAAACCCAAAAGCAGAAAGGACCTTTTTGATGTAAGTCCAGTTCACCTTATCATACGTTTTTGCAATGTCTAATTGCATGATCATACCAGCCTGCCTTTTACTAGTGAGAGAATGAAAACCTCATGGGTCTGAATAATATTATCTAGGATTTTCCTTCCTTCAACATAACCAGACTGTTCCCCAGATATCAAAGAAGGAAGAAGAGGTTTGAGTCTGTTGGCCAAGATCTTGGAAATAATTTTGTAAACAACATTGCATAAAGCAATAGGCCTGAACTTGTCAAGAGTCAAGGTTGAGTCTTGTTTGGGGATTAGGGAGATGAAGGAGTTATTGAGGGCTTTCAGAACGGATTTACTTCTTCTGGGGTCCTCAACCACCTCCAAAATGTCCTGTTTGACAACATTCCAACATGCTTTGAAAAAGTCAACATTGAAACCATCTAGACCTGGAGCTTTGCCATTCTGCATATCTTTAATAACCATAATGACCTCTACTTCGGTTACTGGTTTGTTCAGATTAAAGTTATCTTCTCTAGACACCATCCTGGGAATATTCTTTGTAATTTCCTTGATGTATTGGTCTCTGTCTGGATTATTTTCATTTGTGATGCCTCTAAAATATTGAACCATCACCCCTTCAATATTATTGTGAGAGGTATGAAGCTCCCCATCTTCATTCAAAATTGAGGAGATTCTATTGTGCGTTCTATTGGCTATGGTGGAACAGTGGAAAAAACTGGTGTTTTGTTCACCTTCTCTGAACCATTGGACTCATGAATTTTGTCTCCAAAAGATTTCCTCCTGTTTACATAAATTCTCCCAATCAAGGTTGGGTTTTTCAGCTTAATCACTTTTGTTTTTATCAAAACCATCTGTGATCATTGCTTGGTTTAGTTCCTATAGTTTGCTCTCTACTGATTTTTTGTTTACAAAAATGTTGCCAAAATCCTTCTTGTTCCATTCTTTGAGTTTGATTTTTATGTGCTTTAGTCTTTTATGGAGGAGGAACATTTTGGAGCCCTGAACCTGAAGATCTTCGGACCACCATTTTTCAATGTTGCTGATGAAATCTGGATGGGAGAGCCAGATATTCTCAAATCTGAAGGGTCTGTTTCTGGGAGCATCAATTCCCTTGATTTCTAATTGAATCAGCTAGTGATCAGAGCCTCCAAATGGAAGAACACTTGAAGATATTTCTGTATTTGTGAGCATCAGCTTCTCGGAGATCAAAAATCTGTCTAACTTGGAGGCAACCTGAGCATTGCCGCCTCTTTTGTTGTTCCAAGTAAAAAGACCATTATGCATTTCAGAGTCAACCATTTTCATGTCTTCTGTGAAAGAATGGAATCCTACTGAATCTCTACTGAGGATTCTGGTGCCTCCTTTTTTTCCGAAAGTGATTTAATCATGTTAAAGTCTCCACCAATGACCCAGGGGATTTATTCATGTCTACTTCTGAGATCTGCCAGGGAGTTCAGAAATCTAAGATTCTCATCAATTCTTTGAGGACCATAGACATCCGTAACCAGGAAGGTCTCAGAAATCCCCTTTGGTTGAATGATAACTCACAAGTAATTTCTCATCACCTCCGCATCTACAATATTGAATTTTTAGGGGTTCCAAAAGTGAGAATGCCTCCCGCTGTGTTCTCTGCTTTGACTTCTAGAATCTCAAATTTTCTGAGCCATTTGTTATGGATTTGTTTTATTTTCTGAATGGATCATTTTGTTTCTTGAATGAATATTATGTCCGGCATTTCTAGTTTCATTCTATTACTTAGAATTCTCTATTTTCTTTTACTACCTAGACCTATGATATTCCATGAATTGAACTTCATAATTAAAGATTTGTAAAGGAGTAACTGGTTATATCTTTCATCTTACCCGAATCTATCATTAGCTTTCCACACTCCATCAGGAGTTCATTTTGTTTTTTTCTGCCTCTCTTCTTACCTGGATTTTTTGGTGGCTATTCCTCGATTTACTTTCATTATTTTCACTATTCTGTGCTCCTGTTTGTGGATGTTTGTACCTTTCTCCTGTCCTCGTTCCTGAGTCTTCCATAAGAGCAGCTGATTTATTCTGTTGCATTCTTCTTAAGGTAGAGAATCTATTCCTTCTTTGGTTCCTTGCATCAAGAATCCTTCCAGATCCAAGTTTTCCTTGTCAAGGATATCTTGTAGTTCGTTTTCTTCCAGATCTGTTTCACTTTGGGTCATTTCCTGGTCCATTTCCATTTCTGTTTCACTTCTCATGGCTTCTTTTTGAGAGTCAATGTCTGAAGAATGATTTGTGTCCTATTTTTTTCCCTTTTCTTTAGCATTTTCCTCCTGATATTGAATCTCTCTTGTGATTTCTTCAGGCTCTTCTAACACTTGAAACTTATTCTGACTACCCTTTTTCCCCTTAGCATGGTGTTTCTTTGGTCCCTTCCCCCCCCCCTTCCTCTGCTAGCCACTTTCTAGAAGCTTTCAGTGTCCTTCATTGCATTCAGTTTATCTTTGTTATCTTCTTTGTTTAGAGGGCAGTCTCTTAATAAATGCCCATGTTCATGACATCTTTGGCATCTGAAGGGGATATGTTCGTAGTCTACCGTCTGCACCCACTCCTCATCAAAAACTTCCAAGATGACTTTATTCGGAAGTGCTCCTGATAGATCCATTTCCACACATATCCTAGCAAAGGAGGTATATTTTCCTCTTCTTGTGGCTTAAGAAGCTTTAACATAGCGTCCTAGCTTATTACCAATGGAAGCCAACAATTCAGTTTGCCAATAGTCAAGAGGTAGAGAGTAGAGGCTTACCCACATAGGAACTGAAGAGAAATTCTCCCTCTCTGGGACAAAGTTCATTCTCCAAGGTCTCACGTAGAGACCTGCTGCAGCAAAAAAATAAGGTCCTCCCTAGAATATTTTGTCTTTATCTTCGATATGGAGAACATTATTGTGAAGAATCCTTTTGACACTAGATGTAGGTCAATGCTTCCTTTGGGCTTCCAATTATACTTGATCCACGTCTGTAAAGCCTTTTTAGTGGGCCATAGTCCCATGAATTTACATATAATGGCGTAGGTTCCCATATGTTCCTTGTGCTCCTGCAGAGTAGGATCATTTAATATTACTCGTGGAGTTATTTATGCTTTTGGTTTGCAGGGTCCTTTCTGTTTTCTATCTCTTGAACCCAGACTTTTGTCTTCCTCCTCTTTGTCCTTTGTGCTACTGTCTTCTTTTGTTCTGGTCCCATCTGTTTCCTTTTCATTGACCATGTTTCTGAAGTTCATGTCGTCTTTACTAGTTCCAGCAAGTGATTTACTTCTGCTGGCCACTGCTTCTTTGTAGGAGGGAGCCGGGCTCCCCCCCTACCATTCTCCATTCGAATCTAACTCTGCTCACACTGGTTACTCTGGCCGCTGCATGTCTCCTGCGCTCCACCGCCCTTCCTCCTTAGGTTTCCCGATGGTTCATCTATTAAGAGACAATTCCATTTCTCTCTTTAGAGACAATTTCATTTGTCTTTGTAGAGACACTTTCATTTTTGTCTCTTACCCGAGAAGTAGTCCTTTACTCAACTAAAAAGAAAAAATGGTCAAATTCTTCAATGTAATCCTTCACTACTATACCTAATACATGAACGTGCTTTTGGTTGTTTAATATGCCCCTCCGTACAAACCTCTAAATAAACTAAATGAATTCATGAATGGTCAGAGAACTGGAATAAAAAGGAAAAACATATATGATAAGCAAGATAGACTTACAATATCTTCAATATAACATAAGTCCATGCCTATTTGAATTGAAATGAATGTAACAATTTATTCCTACAACAAAATCACTATGGTATAGAGTACATTCACTGCTCTTACCTGAGAAAATTACCCTTTCCATGTCAGACTTGTACATGTCCAGAATGGCATCTCCATGTACAAATCACAAACCTCTGAATACACTAAAAATGAATTCATGAATGGTTAGAGCACTGATATAAAGAAGGAAAAACAGTTATGTTAAACAAGATAGGCTTATAATAACTTCTTTATTTATAATATTTTGAATGCAAGAAATTATTATTATATTACAGATAATACCCATGTGCTCATTCCTGAAGCGGAAAATATGCTTAACGAATCTGCTTGAAATACATGTTTAAAGCACCAGCTGCATCTTTGCTCTCGGTCCTATTTAAGGTATCAAGAGCTCCAAAGACTTACCAAATACAAAGGAAATATTGTCATTGTGTCAACACAAAAACAAAGGAAGTATTGTCAGAACAAAAACAAAGGCTTTCAACACAAAATCCATCTAGCAATAGATCAATAGAATGAATTCCTCTGCCAGATGCAGCACTCTAGATGTGTGACCTGTAAAGCTATCGTATCTTAACCATATATGGATATTTCCATAAGGTCAGATGGTTCTCGCTAAATCTCTGTGAGTAGATAATACCCCTGTGCTCATCATGAAGGAGGAAAATTTGCTTAACAAATATGCATGAGATACATGTTAAAAGCACCAGCCACATATTTACTCATGGTCCTCTTTAAGGTATGAGGAGCTCCAAAGACTTGCCAAAACCTAAGAGTCTCATCTCTTGCAGTCGATGCAATAGGGTACCCATCTAGACTCTGAAAATACAAAACAAAGGAAAGGTTGTCAGCAAAAAGGCTAAGACTGTCAGCACAAACCCGTTTAGCGATAGATCAATAGAATCAATACCTCTGCCAAATGCAATACTCTAGACGTGTGACCAGTAAGCTCTAATATCTTAACCATAGATGGATATTTCCATAAGGTCAGCTAGTTCTAGCTAGATCCATGTGAACTCAATAGCTCACGCTCATGCTTATTCCATAATAATGAGAAAACTTGAGAGTGAGTGTCAACGGTATTTAGGCAAGCTCATATATGAGTATCCCAAAACTTAATGCAACAATCAACACTACCTCCACCAAATTCCAAAAGATCCTCTTCATCTTGAACACATGTTACTCTTCGTCCTCTTGGATCATAATCAATCACAAACGACCAACCAGGTTGTTCTAAATTTGGAATGAGAAAATTTTGGTCACATTGACTTGGAAACACATAAGGTTCAGAAGTGGCTTCAAACCTAGATGTATTGATCATATGGAATCCATTATTATGGAGCAAGATAGCTTTTTCTTCTCCCACTTCGATAATCTTGTACCATTCAACTTGAAAAATAACTTTCTTGAAAGACATAAAATCAAGCTCTATAATGTCCTCCAACACTCCATAGTAGTGAAGTGTTCTTGTGATTGGTTGTCTATCATTTGCATGTGAATGACGTTCCACCTCAAATTATGGTGAAACACCACAATCATAAGTTTTTCTCTATTCATCAACTTTTCTGATGCAAAAATGATGATCATAATTCCACATTCCTTTGTAATATCTTACCTAAATTCATATAAATATCAACTAATTAGATTCAAGGATATGAAATCTAACAAAAACTTTATTAAATATATGCAATATATTAATATATCACACCTCCCCATTTATAGATCCTTTAATGAAATTGAATTGTTGTTGTGTTACTCTATCATTCCCTTTCATTGCCTCCTATTCAATATTGGTCTTTAACCAATTCCATGGGCATCTCTCTTGCCACTTTATTTTATGGCTTGCAGGCAATCCTCGAATAGCGTTTTCACCATGTCTATTATATATATCAGCCCATGCATTTTCATCTTCTGATTTCTTTATTTTTTTTCAGCGTACTTCTCCATCCATTCTAAAATAAAGTCAAAATTGTATGTAACATACAAATTTAATGCCTCCCACTCCTTAGCATCTACAATGAAAAATGTCTTTGTTCAATGAATTCATAATTATTTAAAGCCATGTAATATAAAACTTAAGATAAAAATAACTCCTAACATTTTTTTATACCTTTTATCCTATTTGAAGTCCCTTCACTCTATATTTTTTCTCCTTCAAATGATTGAGATTGGTTATAATTCCATAATCATGGAGCTTCAAGATGAAATTGAGGTAAGTACTCACTCAAATGAACCATTTCCTAGAAAACCATGTACCCCTCAACTATGGACCCTTCTGGTCGAGCCTTCTGCCTCACAATTTTTTTAAGACGTTCATATATCTCTCCATGAGCCACATTGTTCGAATATGAATATGACCACACTATTCAATCTCTTATACTAGGTGCACAAGGTAGTGCTCTTGAGAATTAAAGAAGCTTGGAGGGAAGCATATTTGAATATCACACATCAAAATTGAAACATTCCTCTTCCAATAGTTCAAGTCATCTTGATGTATCTCTTTAGATGAGACCCACCTATAAGTATTAAAATAAAAACTTGTTATTTCTTGTAAACTAAAAGTAGAAACTCATATAAAGGCATAACCAATGATGCACTTCAAATGATAATACTAATGGAAGAGTATCCATGATGGATTGAAAAATACCTTAGATATTTACGTAATTTGTAAATATTCAAAGTGACATTGTGTTCAAAAGTACTTGTTATTGTTGCAAGCAACACATACTGCATGACCATTAACAAATAACCATGTTCAAATATGCATGAACTGATTTTATCACTATACTAGCATGACTATTAACAAGTAACCATGTTCCAATATGCATGAACTGATATTATCACTAGGATATACAATTTTCTAATTAAGTTTCCAACAAATATAACATGTGACAACGTTACCGTTATCCAATTATGTCAATTATGTGGTTTTAGGCCTAAGAACTCTGATCCATCTCTTGTGAATAAGCTTTTTAATGGCGCACCAAAGATAGAAGGAAATTTTATGCTTTTCATAGTATAGATGATGTTTTCTTTCTCATTTGATGTAAATGTCCATGGAGCATGAACATATGAGTTGTCTTCATGCAACCACATGTTCGGCATGATATTTGCAACTCGAAGGTCCTTTCTTAACTTTATTTGTGCTTCAATGTTATTTCCATTTAGATGTTTCCACAAGGACTCTGCCACATTTTTCTCGATGTGCATAGTATAAAATAGGTGGGCTGTTGGCAAGCTCTCATAATATTCTAATTTCTAGAAAAGAGAGTCTTTTCATTCCTAGGGGAAAACATGTCCCTTTTTTTTTTGTCATACATCAATTTCCACCTAGCAGGGTTCATCTTTATTGGCTTCCTCATTTCCACTTCCTTTCCATTGAAATTATGTTTATTATGCACTCGATAGCGATGATTTTGTGGTAATAATTGTCGATACTCATCATAGACAATTTTATTGAGATCCCTTAACTGCCTGTGCAACAATTTTGGCCCACATGATGGATAACCATGTTTCCCATTTGTTTGTAGTCCTAAAATAAGATTGGAAACCATATTTAGTAAATGCTAAAATGAACACAATAATTATAAATGTAATTTATATTATATTACCACAACAAATAGAGAGCCCCATGGGATCATGAATTGTTCAGATAAGAATCACATGAAATAGGAATTTTATATCATTGTTAGGTCTTGATACATCAAACATATTTACACCATCCCATAATTCACGAAGCTCATCAATGAGGGGCTCCATGTATACATCCATATCCTTTACCTAATATTTCCATAAGTGAACAAAGAGTTCTTTATTAGGATTAACTGAATTGAACTATTTTTATATAATCTTCAAGAAAGCATTGCATTCATATGTTCTAGTACCTGGTATAATAGGAGTTAACATTGCATGTTCCTTTTTCATTGCCATCCAAGGGGGAAGATTGTTGTTTATAATTAACGCTAGCCAGACAGAATATGTTGTTCTAAGATCTCCAAAAGGATTGGTGCCATCCATTTCTAGAGAAATTCTTGCATTCCTTCGCTCATTTCTTAAATGTGGCCATTTTACCTCAATCTCTTTCCAATATTTACTATCCACGACCATACGCATGACACCATCTTGGTTCCCCCCTTCTGCATGATGATCCATATATTTTGCCAACTCCTTGCTTTTGATTATTCTGTCAAACCTTGGCTTTAGTGGAATGTGTCGTAATACTTTATAAGGAACCTTCTTGGATACTTGATCTTGATGATACCTATTTGTGTGACACATTGGGCATTGTTGTAAATTTTCATTATTTCCATAGTACAACATATGGTCATTTGGACATGCATCATATGGCTTGTACTCCATTCCAATGTCTTTCATTATTGAAGATACTTCTCTATGAGAATAAGGCAACCTATTGTCCTTTGGAAGTATTTTGTTTGCAAAAAGTCTACATAGTGCAACAAATGATTTTTATAAGTATACAAAGTATTCAAAACTTTTAAGACATCTAGAGAATAAATTTATAGGAATATCATTCCGTACTTAATATATTAGTAAAGCATGTGTTTGTCAATCCATGTGTAACCTTCAAGTTCAACAACAACATAAGTGTCGTCAATATAGAAGATTCAACAATTGCATAAAGAGTTGTCCTAGACAAATGAGCTAAGGGTGAATCAACAACTTCTTCAAAAGATGTGCAGAAGTCTTGGATAAATTCATTGACACTAGCCTCATTTATCTACGAAGTGGTTTCATCCATAAATGTGTCTTGTCCTTCATCTTGAGAGTCGCTATTATCAATATCATCCATTGGTTCTTTAGGAATATTGGGAACTGGATGTAGCTTTTCATAAACAAAAAAATCAAATGAAATGATAAATAATAATGTATTAAATAATGTGCATATTTATTTATTATAAGAATAATTTTTTTTTAATTATAATGTACCTGTTCTATATAAACTCCATGGTCCAATCTATGGATACCAACAAGCCTTCGCTTCTTTAGTTTCCTATTTTGGAACATTTTGCAATTGCAATATATCATTTCATTGTAGTATTCATTTGTATCTGGAGTAGGTCTTGTTTCCCATTCATTTGAATATTCATATGAAGATATGATATTTACCTGAATACACGATGTTTTTTAAACAATAAGGCTGCAATTTTTAACTTGAGTATTACTTCTTTTTCAAGAGAACATGACCGATGAATAAACCTAGGGAGTGAATCTATGAATATGTAGTTTTCCAGTGTATTTTTTGGCTCTTTGATCACTTGATTGTTTGTACTTTTGTTTTTTTGTTGTTTCAAGGTAGTGTTTAGTGCTTATGTAGGAATTAGATATGAAAAAAAGTTGAGATCTAGGTTCAAAACCCTAAAAAAAAACTCTACCAATGTGTTGAGTGAGCATTGAAGATTTGTCCAACACTTTGAGGCAAGCTTATCAAAGTGTTCCAACAGGCATCTAACTGGTCAAAAACAAACTTTTGAAGTATCGTTTTAGAGTTATTTCTAAAAATAAATCCAACCTCTAACCGAATCAACAACATAAATACTACAAATACCAAGAGCAACATAAATACCTGGTCTGCCATTTTGTATGGAATAACGTAATAGAAATATGCGAAGAAAATTTTGTGGACGCTAGTTAGGATCATTACATAATAAATGTTGAAATATATGACAACATGTAAAATCATAAAATTATTCTAAATATTTTGGTTTAAAATTTTATGCATGTAATACTAATTTCATTGAGGCAGTTCTGTGATTAAAATGCGTGTAGTGAATGTAGACCAATTCAAACTTTACAAGCTACTAAATTCAGATGATGTTATCTCTCATTCTTCAAATACCATCTTAGATTTTTTTACTACCTTTGAATTAATATAGTCTTCTTAATGTTTACACTAATTTTCTGAAATAAATGTGCTATCAATTATTGAGTTGGTAGTAAGGCCTTACTTCCAACTCAAGCTAAATGGATATACCAATTAGCCTTTGAGCAACACTTATCACATCATCTAATAAAATTAAGGAATTTTTTCTTAAAACATAAAAGAGATGACCACACATAATTCCATAAACTATTATATATTATTATATATTTTACATATCTCTATAATATTTCTCAAAAACTTATATATATAAATACATTCTTTATTTTATTTTAATGTACAATTTTCTTTATCATATTTCCATACTATATAGACTGATATCTATAATAATACAAACTAATATATGACTAATACTAGACTTTAGTCTATTCCTTTAATTAAATTTAAATATATTTAATGACCACACACTTATATCTTAATATTCATATATTTTAGTGAAAAAGTACCTACAGGTTACTTACTGTTACTAACAACTGATCTTTAAAAAATATGATTGTGAAAAATCAAATTCTGAAACATCTCATATTTTTTATTTTTACGGACAACTCATATTTGATAATACAATCTCGATGAGTTCATTGTATTTAACATAAAGAAAGTACCCTATGTTTTTTCTGATGAACACTGTTTTATGATGTAGGCAAAGAACAAGAACATGTTGCAGATTTGGAAAGGGGCTTCAAAATTGAAAAAAATCATGAAGACTATTGAGGATGAAGTTTAATCACATCCCCAATTAAAGTTGTGATAGGTCTGAAGGATACTTGTGCTATTATGAGAGAGATGCAAACCAAGACATTTTCTCCTTTGAATGGCAACGATGATCCTAATATTACCCAAACAATTGTCTAAAATTGAAGGAATTTGTTGTGATCAAGATTCCTGATATGCGTTGCAGTTCATATGTCACAACTCGACCTATGCCAATTTAATTCATGAATTTGATGAGCAATACAACCTAAAAAATCTAGCAAGTGTTAGAAGTGTTGGCATTATGATGCATGTGTTGTACTTGATGGCAACCTCCCTCATAGAAGACCATCTCACTTATATATATTCAGAAGAGATATCAGATGTAACATAATACATAGATGCAGGACAACTCAAAGGAATCAAATGGCAAGTTCTTAGTAAGCTTTGCCATCAAGTCCAAAGGGGGAGATTGTTGGCATTATGGCTAAAGTGTTGTCCTTGATGGCAACCCATTCAGGTGATAGATCACTGTACTTCAAGTCAGCAGCAAAGATTGATGATCAGCTATCATTTTATTGAAAAATTATGAAGGACGCAGTTACACCTTACAGAAAGTGCGTCCCCGCAGGTAAACCATGCAGAACCCGCGTCCAGGGACGCAGGCCAGCCATCCAGGGGGTGCGTCCACCCAGTGCACACATTTCAAGGCAGAGAAAAGCACGTGGGGGTTTCTTGTGTGGTATGTAGCCGACGGTTTTGTGTTTCTATGGTGTCGGCTCGTGGTATTGTTCCTTGATTTGAGGAGGTGATTGCCTATATAAAGCAAAGGAGATCATTTGGTTTGAGTATGTCTTTTGTTGAATATCTTATGAGGTGAGATCTGGTCTAGATCTAATGAAGGCGAATCTATTAATGGACCGAGATCTCTTGGCGCATGTTCAGATCTGTGGATCTGATTGTCTGGGTTACTTCTAAAGTCTTGAAATCATCTATGCCCGGAGGGACGCAGGTGCAGTAAGGGTTCAGGTGCGTCCGGGACGCAGGAGCGAAGAGTTTCAGGTGCGCCGGATGCAGGCAGTTCAGTAGACTCAGTGCGAGGGACGCAGGCTAGCAGTTTAGCAGGGTGCGTCCAGGGACTCAGGCCAGCAGTTGAGCAGGGTGAGTCCGGGACTCAGGCTAGCAGTTGAGCAGGGTGAGTCCGGACTCAGGCTAGCAGTTGAGCAGGGTGCTTCCTTCTCTTAAAATCTTTGTTTATCATTGTTGTATTCTGGGTTTGGTCCTATTATTGTTGATCTAGTTATTTCAGTTGATTGGGTTATTCAGAAGGTTGTTTGAGCTTCAATGTTGTTGTTGGGTCCAGTATGAAAATTCGATGAAATGTGGCCTTTCAGTTTATGGGTTGTGCTTCAGTGTATCCAGTATGAAAATTGATGAAACGTGGTACTTGAAGGAGAGAAGATTGTAGGCCGGCGCCTACGTACTAGTATCTAAGCTAGTACAAGAGCTAAAGGAAATCTTTGGAGCATTGTAGCAGGTAGTAGCCTGCGTACTAGTAAATGGATCGGCTAGTGCAAGAGCAAAGGGGGTTGTAGCTCCCGTACTGGTATAAGGCTACACCAGTACAAATATTGTAAAAGAATTTTTCTTATTAAGAAGAAGATTGAGATGACTTGCAGCAGGTGGTTTTCTCCCACATTGGGTTTCCACCTTATATCATGGTGTTCATGTGTGTGCCTTATGTGTGATGATCTATTCTCTATTACTGCATCTGTTATCTGATAATATGGTTGATAATGTTCTAATGCCCTCATTGAAGATCAATTAACTTAATCATAAGAAGTTGTGGAAGTAGCATATATGAATATGATTATGGAAATGAAAAAGTTTTATTAATGTGATAATACTGATTCACCCCCCCCCCCCTCTCAGTATTATTTCCAACAATTGGTATCAGAGCAGGTCCTTTGATAGAAGCTTGATCGCTTGAAGGAGATCCGTGGAACAATGGGAAAGAAGCTTAAGAAGAAAGCTCATAAGAAAAAGAAGTCATCTCAGAAGAACTATGATAGTGGAAGAATCGATTGGGGATTAGGCATAAGAAGCTCTTCAGATTCAGAATCAGATTCAGAGTCATTATCAGGTATGAATGTGTTATCCTCTGATGTTCCAGCTATATTTCCTTGTGAAAGAGATGAAAGTGATAGCGAAACTACTGAATTTTCTCTTATGGGTGAACAAGAGAGATATCAAATAGAGGCAGATTTTAAAAGGCTGACAGACAAAATTAGAGATCAACAAGATCTATTGAACAAAAAGGAATGTGATTTCAAAGAAGAAGCTACCAAACTAAGGGCCCAACTAGAAGAAGGAAACAAGGTAAGAAAGCTACTCAAGGACAAGGAAGACCAATGTCAAAAATTGCAGCATGAAGTGACATCATTAAGAAAAGAAGTCAACGAAAGAAGCACAACCATCAAGAAACTCAAAGATAGATCCAGCTACTATGAAAATCTTGAAGCTACAATCCTCTCACTAAAAGGAGATCTTGAAGAATCAAAGAAGCAGAATACAGACCTACTCCAAGCTATTGCAAAATAAGAAAACGAAGTCACCAGCTTAAAATCTCAACTAGAATGTGCCTTCCGAGTTCGTCAAATGCAGCAGGATCTGTATGAAGAACAAGAAAAAGAAATTCTCAAACTAAGGGAACAAATGGAAGAAGGAAGGAACGATGAAGAAGTTTTGAAAAAGAAATCTCTTGAAAAGGAAGAACAGCTTCAGGTTGAGGTAAATATCTTGAAAAGTAAACTAGAAGAAAAGGATAAGCTTTTACGATTTCAAGATAGCTCTAAAGTATTGGATGATATTCTTAGTAGTCAAAGGTCCCCTGCTATAAAGACTGGTCTTGGTTTCCATGAAGGTGAATCTAGTTCACAAGGTGAGGCAAGAAATTCTAAAGAGAAATCTAAAGTGATCAATGAAGAAATAAAAGATCAATCTCATCATCAACCAAGGAAAGAGATTCCTCAAAGAAAATCCTTTACTCCTCCTATGAATAATGTTGAATGTTATGTATGTCATAATCTTGGACATGTTGCAGCGAGATGTAGAAGAAGAAGAGTTCAAGACCATTATGCAGAAAGGTCATCTCAATCAAGGTACTTTTATGGATATTGCTTTGCTTGCAATATGTTTGGTCACAAAGCTACTGATTGTTACAGGAGGAATATGAAACATGTAATATGTTATGCATGTAACAAGCTTGGACATATAGCCAAGGAATGCAGGAACAAAGTTTGGGCACCATATCAAAAGGAGAAAATGTCATCATCACGCTTGAAGATATGGAGGGAAAAGGAAGTACAGTCAGAAAAGGATGGCACAGTACAATGTACAGACATACCAGAATCAGAGGAAGCTGAAAGTACAGGACGCAGTGCAGTAACAGGAGACTTGCGTGCGGACGCAGGCCAGACCAAGTCCAGGTGCGTCCAGGACGCAGTTCAGTAACTGAAAATCTGCGTGGGGACGCAGAGCGACTGAGGATCAGGTGCGTCCCTGAAGCAAAAGGACGCGGCGCAATAGTAATTTTGGGTGCGTCCCTGAGTAAAAGTACGCGACGCGATAGTGTTTTTGGGTGCGTCCCTGCAGCAACAGGACGCAGCGCAGCAGAAGATAAAGTGCGTACCTGTCTCAAAGCATTTATTGGCTGATTCTTCTTGATATGCATGATCAGATTTAACAGATGGCACTGGTTCAGGGGGAGCATATGTCCTAAATTCATTGTTGGCATTATGGTCCTTGGTGACAATGCTTATGATTCATCTTGCTATTATGAGTTGGTCACATGATCAGATGTATGGTTGATTCTCTAATGATGCTTGCATGAAGTCTTTTTTATCCTTGGCACATATATGGATGAGGTTGGCTGATTTCGTGGATGATTATTCAAAGTCGCATTGTTGGAGACATGATGATGATGAGTTACTCATATGCATTTCATGATGATGTTGACATGAGCAAGATGCATGATTTCTTTCTTGGCACAAATGGATGAGGATTGTTGGCTGGATACAGGGATGATTATTCATACATATGTTGATTGATGCTGATGCTTTCATTTGATGGCTCTTGATTCATGTAGATCTGGATGGTTATGAGTTGATGTTGACAGATACTATGGAGCAGATTATACAGTGCTGTTGTTTGTCATGATCTTTAGATGTTTGGAAGGTCGTAGCAAGACTCATGTTGTAATAGTCTATCTATTATCGTCATCTCTTCAGGTCATGTAACGGCCTATGTCCCCCCACTATGCATAGGATGAAGATGTAATTGGTTTTCATATTTCTGATGTATTCCCACTTGGTTGGATGGATGATCCTTATTGTGATGGGTGATGGATGTATGTATTTTATAGAGTCATGTTCTTCTTGTAGAACATCTTTTTGCAGACCTTGCTTACAGTCAGGGGGAGCTTGAGCATGAACAACACTATATAGCAGAGCAGACATCTCAGCTTGTTCTCAGAAAGACCATTATCAGATTGGAGCACCATGTCATATTCAAAGGGGGAGCTCATTCAGAGACTTCAACAGATCTGGTTTATAGTCAAAGGAAGCATGTTCTTAGGGGGAGCATACCCCTTTGCCCTTGATGTCAAAGGGGGAGAGTGATCTGGTGTTGTTGCCATCAAGTCCAAAGGGGGAGATTGTTGGCATTATGATGCATGTGTTGTACTTGATGGAAACCTCCCTCATAGAAGACCATCTCACTTATATACATTCAGAAGAGATATCAGATGTAACATAATACATAGATGCAGGACAGCTCAAAGGAATCAAATGGCAAGTTCTTAGTAAGCTTTGCCATCAAGTCCAAAGGGGGAGATTGTTGGCATTATGGCTAAAGTGTTGTCCTTGATGGCAACCCATTCAGGTGATAGATCACTGTACTTCAAGTCAGCAGCAAAGATTGATGATCAGCTATCATTTTATTGAAAAATTATGAAGGACGCAGTTACACCTTACAGAAAGTGCGTCCCCGCAGGTAAACCATGCAGAACCCGCGTCCAGGGACGCAGGCCAGCCGTCCAGGGGGTGCGTCCACCCAGTGCACACATTTCAAGGCAGAGAAAAGCACGTGGGGGTTTCTTGTGTGGTATGTAGCCGACGGTTTTGTGTTTCTATGGTGTCGGCTCATGGTATTGTTCCTTGATTTGAGGAGGAGATTGCCTATATAAAGCAAAGGAGATCATTTGGTTTGAGTATGTCTTTTGTTGAATATCTTATGAGGTGAGATCTGGTCTAGATCTAATGAAGGCGAATCTATTAATGGACCGAGATCTCTTGGCGCATGTTCAGATTTGTGGATCTGATTGTCTGGGTTACTTCTAAAGTCTTGAAATCATCTATGCCCGGAGGGACGCAGGTGCAGTAAGGGTTCAGGTGCGTCCGGGACGCAGGAGCGAAGAGTTTCAGGTGCGCCGGACGCAGGCAGTTCAGTAGACTCAGTGCGAGGGACGCAGGCTAGCAGTTTAGCAGGGTGCGTCCAGGGACTCAGGCCAGCAGTTGAGCAGGGTGAGTCCGGGACTCAGGCTAGCAGTTGAGCAGGGTGAGTCCGGACTCAGGCTAGCAATTGAGCAGGGTGATTCCTTCTCTTAAAATCTTTGTTTATCATTGTTGTATTCTGGGTTTGGTCCTATTATTGTTGATCTAGTTATTTCAGTTGATTGGGTGTTTTAGAAGGTTGTTTGAGCTTCAATGTTGTTGTTGGGTCCAGTATGAAAATTGGATGAAATGTGGCCTTTCAGTTTATGGGTTGTGCTTCAGTGTATCCAGTATGAAAATTGATGAAACGTGGTACTTGAAGGAGAGAAGATTGTAGGCCGGCGCCTACGTACTAGTATCTAAGCTAGTACAAGAGCTAAAGGAAATCTTTGGAGCATTGTAGCAAGTAGTAGCCTGCGTACTAGTAAATGGATTGGCTAGTGCAAGAGAAAAGGGGGTTGTAGCTCCCATACTGGTATAAGGCTGCACCAGTACAAATATTGTAAAAGAATTTTTCTTATTAAGAAGAAGATTGAGACGACTTGCAGCAGGTGGTTTTCTCCCGCATTGGGTTTCCACCTTATATCATGGTGTTCATGTGTGTGCCTTATGTGTGATGATCTATTCTCTATTACTGCATCTGTTATCTGATAATATGGTTGATAATGTTCTAATGCCCTCATTGAAGATCAATTAACTTAATCATAAGAAGTTGTGGAAGTAGCATATATGAATCTGATTATGGAAATGAAAAAGTTTTATTAATGTGATAATACTGATTCACCCCCCCCCCCTCTCAGTATTATTTCCAACAAGAAGAGGTACACTACACCCCTTTAATGCACAAGAAGTTCAATTATCAAATGATCAATGAAGGTGGTGTTAAAGCCACTGCCCAGTTCTATATTCTAGCGTCCACCTAAACAATGAATGGGAATATTCCTTTGATGGAAAGGGCTATATGCTCCCTAGCTTTACAAAATAAGATGGTATACAAAAGGCCCTGAAGACAAAGTAACACCTATCCCTCAACATTTATGATATATCACGAGTACCATTGTGTGTAGAATTAAAGGAATTTATTACGCCATATATTGAGGAGGATAATCTGTGTAGATAATACTATCTTAATGACTAGCATTCAGGTGTTTATAACACTAATCTACATAAGATACAAATATCAAAATGAGAGTCCCCTGCAGATACTTCTTCAAGGCACCTCTGATTTCATGCAGAATTAATAGGCTAGGATGAAAATATATGAAAAATGCATAATTACCTATTAGAGTACATTATGGGTGTTGCTAAATGTTGTTAGTAACTTAAATTCAAATTCATATAGCATAGTTGGAAGCATCAAAATTTTATTGGGATCACAATATTAAAACAAGTCAAATGCCCTTTCTATAAAGTCGGTGCATTTATTTTTAAAATAATGATATTGAAAGGCCAATGTTGTTGACTATAATCTTGAGGAGTAAGAAGGAGATCTGGTATTTCGTGGTACATGATGTAGCCCAAGGCATTTTTAGAAATATAAAAGATGAGATCTAGGACTTTAATGTTGCGAATATCTACAGAAATCACAGATAGAGTCTGCATGATAAATAACTTTAAAGATATCATGCCACTCCACCTTCTCTTTGTATAATAATAATATACATTTTTGTCAATTCATGATTTTATTTTTTCAATTCTTCTGTTCATCCTCCATGAACACCATGAAAAAAAATGGGAGATCATTAATAAGTTGTTGATGGGAAAGGCACATTTGGGTTTTAAATTGTAAAATGTAAACCTTGAGTCCATGCCAGTAGCAATCAGATCAACAAGGCTAATAATAATAACATTGAGAGAATTGATTTGTCTGTATTCAGGGTAGTGGAGAAAGTGGATACACATAGTAGACTGAATGTTGCCTGCACTTTTGGAGTCCATAGCCATGATTAGCACTGTTTCCAATTGAGGGTTGAGACGTGGTGTGACAGTGATTGACACCATTCTCTTCCCAGGACCCTAAATCATGTGATGGAGAATTATGCATGAGAAACAATATCAGGGCAAACTTTCCATGTGATTTTGTTTATGATTTATATAACAACATTCAGAAGTTGGATTAAAGTGAGAGATTGTAGAAAATTAAATGAAAGTCTAGTTGGTTGACTCTCTACAACTATGGATTGAAAATATTACACAACTGAGATCCATATTTAAAAGAGAATTAATCATGGCCAGCTCATTGAGAGAAATGAAGATTGGGAGGACTAGAGTTGATTTAGCTGGAGTCATCCTTGTAGGATTTTTTCTGGTGCTAGCTATCTTCTTGAGTAGTCCAGGTACATGATTGACTCTGCCTTTTAATCATGCTCTTGAAAAGTAAAGAAGAATGTTCCTTTTTGGGCCATGAGCTTTCACGCTTTCACTTCTTGAAGGTACAACATGAAAAAGGAAAACACAATGTCCATCATGGCTCCTTTGATTTTATTGATGGGGAGGAAGGAATAGGATTGATGAGAAATGAACGTGCTCAAACAAAAACCTTGGTACAATGAGCCTATGCCACTGTGAAATTATTTCTCTTGTAGATATTTATGCCCAAAGATCCAATGATTATGAAAATATATATTACCTATGTCACTTTTCTTTTGTCATGGTCAAACGATTCCATAAGATGAAATATATCTAATATCTTCAGAATCCAGGTGACAAAAGCACAGATGTCATAACTTCACTAAAATCACACAAGTTTCTATGCAAACAACTACTACTGTAGGAGAGGATTCCCTTCTTCGATTTGGTTAAGGATGCAGAGGATTTCATAGCTGTGCCAAGGTTGAATTTTGAGCATCATCAGAGAATGTCCTACTCCTCTCCTTTACTTAGTTACATCATTTAATACTCAATACTACTATGTTGCTCTATGATATTGCTAATGGTAGTTGAGTTGGAGATGTAGCTACCTTGTTCCATGAGACATGTTTCAACAAAGAAGAGATCTATGATGAGCCAACAGAAGAAGACAAAGAGAGTAGAGTGCAAGACAGAGAGTTGTTCAACATGTAGAGAAATAGTAAAAAGCAAAAGGAGCACAAGTTACTGTTGTTTACATGCTAGGATGACATGAGCATAGAGGGAGCAACAATGAGGTTTGGTGATGGCATGCAGTTTTGGCACAAGGTCATGCTTTTAAAATTTAACTAGGTAATATGATACAGGATCATCTCCTGAAAAGGAATAGCTATATGCGAATCATGAAAAGGAAAATCTTAAAAAGAATCCTTAAAAGGAAAATATCTAGGCAAAATTACTGAGGGATAAGTGTGCAAAGGGATCACAACCACAACCTATATAATAGTGAAAAGAGAACCTGACTCCTCTACCAATAAAATCTTAAAAGGTGTATTAAATATAACATAAAATATATAGAACTAGTGTATAAGTCAGTTATTTTTTTTTTAATTATTTAATGGGTGTAAAACTAGTGTATAAATCCCCTAACTATATGGATGTTATTCATATTTTGAGTAGCTACTTTAGCTAGAAACCAATTTAAGTGGAGTCCTCTATGCTCTTGGAGTTTGCATCTAATTTCTTAATATTTCTTGATCTTGCAGGTGGAGGAGAAAGGAAATTTATCTACTAATGAGTTTCAATTCCATTAAATTGACAAGAACCTATGCATTACATGCCATTAAGGAATCTAACATTGATTCGCACAAAATGGAAACGCTGATCCTAATATTACCCAAACAATTGTCTAAAATTTAAGCAGTTTGTTGCGATCAAGATTCCTGATAGGCGTTGCAGTTCGTATGTCTCAATTCGACCTCTGTCAATTTATTTCATGAATTTGATGAGAAAGACAACCTGAAAAATCTAGCAAGTGTTAGTAGAGGTACACTACACCCCTTTGATGCCCAAGAAGTTTAGTTATCAAATGATCAATGAAGGTGGTGTTAAAGCCGCTTCCCAGTTCTATATTCTAGCGTCCACCTAAATAATGAATGGGAATATGCCTTTGATGGGAAAGGCTAAATGATCCCTAGATTTACAAAATAAGAGGGCATACTAAAGGCCCTAAGGATAGAATAACACCTATCCCTCAGCATTTATGATATATCTTTTATTTTTTCGCTAAGGCAAGTATGGATCCTTCTATTTCAAAAAACCAAAAAAACTAGTGTACGAAATTACAAGAAAGGAGGACAAGACCCCAAGGTTAGAACCAAAAAGTCTTACAAAGAAATCTGAACCCACGGAAAATAAACAAAAATGCCACCTGGCTTCGGAAGAGCCCGTGAACAAACCGACACCCTCGCTTTAGGAAAAGCTCTGTTCATCTGAGCCGTCCAAAAAAACATTAAGATCGACGGTCGAGGGGGATATCGCTCCATCAAAAAAGACCGAAGTATAACCCAAGAGGCTTGAACCGATGGAACCGAAGATCACCGTTGACTAAATCCAATAGATGATGTTGATATCGCGCGGGATAAGAAGGGTCGACGTTAGTGAGCAGGGAAGAGCGGTTTTTGGACCCCTCTCTCTACCACGTGTCGGAGGGTGAGTGTTATGAAACCAACTCAAGAAAAGATAGAAAAGATAGATCAACGCCTTAGAATTTAGCCTCTTCAAGGGGGAAACCTCCTTTACATTACATAAATGAACAATTCTTGGATGATTCAAATGACAAAACCTCCTTTCTATATATAGGAGTCTATGGAGTCACAATATAACCCAGTCGACCTAACAATAATAATATAAATCCACAAAAATAATAATAGAGGGATTCTATGGGGCACAATAATCACAATATGGTGATAATAGGGGCACTACAATATTAATAAGGGATGCAACTACAATATTAATGGGGTAATCACTAGTATTATAGGGACCCAACATGCCCCTATCCTTCAAAAAAGTGTTTTCCTCAACGCTTGAGTAGTTCTGGATGCTTTTGTATAAAATTCTCATCCTCCCATGTGGAATCTTCAACAGATAAGTTCTTCCACTTGATAAAATACTCCAAAATTGATCGATTTCATAGCTGTCGAGTTCCTTTTTATGTGAATGCTTTCGGTTCCAATATAATTTTTCCTTCCTCGTCAAGTTCTAGCAATATTGTTTGAACTGGGAGCTTGTCGCCTATAACCTTCTTTAAACATAAAACATGGAAAACTGGGTGCAATCGAGAAGCTGTAGGAAGCTCCAATTTGTATGCCATAGTACCAATCTTTTGCAACACCTTTTCCGGACCATAATACTTTGGTGATAATTTATTATCCTTCTTAGCTTGCTTGAGGGACATTTGCTTATATGGTTGTAGCCGTAGGAATACCCAATCACCTACATCAAAACTTCTTTCACCGCGATGTTGATCTGCCAGTTGTTTCATTCTATTCTGTGTCATCACGAGGTTATCCTTTAAGACTTGGAGGACTTGTTGTTGATGTTCGATGTGATGTTCCACCGCTTGAACCTTAGAATTTTCTCTTAAATATGATGTGATGGGTGGTGGCTAATATCCATAAAGTGCCATAAATGGGGTCATTTTTGTTGCTGTGTGGAAGGAAGTGTTATACCACCATTCAGCCAGAGGCAACCATTTGACCCATTGTGTCTATTTATCAGATACAAAACAACGAAGATATCCTTCCAAACATTTTTTTACTATCTCAGTTTTCCCATCAAATTGAGGATGATAAGATGAGCTATGAGCTAACTGAGTACCATGACAAGAAAATAATTCTATCCAAAAATTTTCAGTGAAAATGGGATCTCTGTCACTTACAATAACCTTTGGGTTTCCATGTAGCTTTTGAATTGTTTCCATAAATGCAGTAGATACTGTACTGGCTTTAAATGGATGTGATAATGCACAAAAGTGTGCATACTTGGTAAGTCTGTCAACTACCACCATGATGACACTCTTTCCCTCCGATTTGGGTAAACCTGTGATAAAATCCATTGAAACCTCCTCCCAACGTTAGCTTGGAATGGATAAAGGTTGTAATAGACCCGTGGTCTTAATTGTTTCAATTTTATTTTGTTGGCAAACCAAACATTCTGCCACAAACTTTTGAATATCCAATTTAAGGCCATCCCAAAAAAATTCCTTCTTAACCCTGTGGTAAGTTTTTAAAAATCCTGAGTGCCCTCCTAAGGGAGAAGTGTGCAATTCCATAAGAATCTTTAGTTTTATTTGGGAATTCTTACAGAGGTATAAGCAATCTTTGTACCATAAAGAATCATTTTGCCAGCTAAATGTATCAGACGTACTGGAATCTTGTTGTAACTTTCGAATAAGTGCCCACACTTCTTCATCATTCTTCCATTCCTCCTTTGCTTCGTTTATCCAATCTGGTTGGATAATAGAAATGGCACACAACAATGCTTCCACGTCCTCATCCTTTCTAGAGAGTGCATCTACCACCACGTTTTGCTTCCCTTTTTTGTAGATGATTTCAAAGTCATAACCCAACATCTTTGTGACCCACTTTTGTTGCTCTTCAGAAGATAATCTTTGTTCTAAAAAGTATTTAAGGCTCTCATGATATGTTTTTACCTTGAAGTGTCTTCCCATTAGGTAGGGTCGCCATTTCTTAAGTGAATGTTGTATTGCCAACATTTCCTTCTCATAAATAGCTTTATGTAAAAACTTTCCCTTGATTGGATGACTTTCAAAAGAAATGGGTCTTTCATCTTGCATTAAAACAACACCAATTCCATTTCCTGAAGCATCACATTCCACAATAAAGGTTTTTGTGAAGTCTTGTGTAGCTAAGACCAGTGCTTGGCACATTGCCTCTTTAAGATGTTCGAAGGCCTTTGTTGCTTTTGGAGTCCATGAAAATGCATCTTTCTTTAATAATGTTGTTAGAGGCGCTGCTATTCTCCCATAATTCTTAACAAACTTGCGATAATACCTTGTCAACCCAAGAAATCCTCGTAGATGCTTTATGGATGTGGGGATTTTCCATTCCTTAATGGCTTTAATTTTGCTAGTGTCTACCTTAACTCCTTCATGAGATACAATATGACCCAGATATTCCACCTCTTGTACTCCAAAGAAACAGTTGGATCTTTTTGCATATAATTGTTTCTCCTCCAATAGTTGTAGCACCTTGTCAACATGTTCAACATGATCCTTCCAAGACTTGCTGTAGATTAGTATATCATCAAAAAATACTAACACAAATTTTCTAAGGAATGGTTTGAAAATGGAATTCAGCAAACCTTTAAATGTTGAAGGTAGATTGGTAAGGCCAAAAGGCATGACCAAAAATTCATAATGACCCTCATGAGTTCTAAATGTTGTTTTCGGAATGTCTTCAGTCTTCATTCTGATTTGATGATATCCTGAACGAAGATCCAACTTGGTGAAGTAAATTGATCCATGAAATTCATCCAGTAATTCATCATTGACAGGAATCAGAAACTTACCTTTAATAGTGAGCTTTTTGAGCTCCCTATAATCCGGACACATACGCCATGATCCATCATTCTTGTGCACTAATACTACTGGAGTAAAGAAGGAACTTTGACTCGGTTGAATTATACCAGCCTCTAGCATTTCTGCAACCATACGTTCAATTTCACTCTTTTGGGCATAGGGATATCTGTACGGCCCGATGTTTGGAGGAACACTTCCTGGAATCAGATGAATAACATGATCATGATCACAAATAGGTGGGAGACATTTGGGAGTCTCAAATACCTTGGAATGATTGTTCAAGACTTTTTGGAGATATGGAGAAATAGATGATTCCAATGTGGAAACATCTAGCGAACATAATTGTGCAATTACACCCCTTTGTTCCTTTCTTAGAAGCTTTGTCATACCATTAGAGCTGATTATCTTTCTTGGTTTCCCTGCAATACCCCTTAATTCAACTTCTTTTCCTGCCACAGAAAATTTCATGAAAAGTTCTTGGAAACTAAAAGCTATTGTACCCAAGGATTGTAGCCATTGGACTCCTAGTACAACATCAACACCTCCCATTGGAATGGAAAGCATTGGGCTAGTCAATACATATTCTCCCATCGATAGCTTGATATTATCACACTTTCTAGAGAAATTGATTGTTCCTCCATTTGCAACCATCACTTGACACTCTGGTGCTGGATATAAGAAGAAAATCAATTCTTTTGCTACCTTACAATCAATAAAATTGTGGGTACTCCTGAATCAATCAACACTATTACCTTTTTCTTCTTGATTTGTCCTTCTATCTTGATGGTTTGAGGAGTGGTAATTCCAGCCAATGCATTACAAGATATGGTCGGATTCATTTCTTCTTTATCTAGGCTTTGTTCATGGAGTATATCCTCTTCTTTTGACCTTTCTTGCTCCTTTTCTTCTTCCTCTTCGCAATCTATGTAGAATAATTTCTTCTCAGCACACTTATGACCTTTAGTGTATTTGCTATCACAACTATAACAAAGCCCTTTTGCTCATTTTTCTTCCAATTTTTGTGGTGTCAACCTTATATGTTGTGGAAGACTAGGGGCAACAACACTTCCATCTTTATAGTTGTGAGTGGTATGCTTCCTGGTTGCCATAATTTTGCTTTCTATTTTTCTTGCTAACCTGAATGCCTTCTCTAATGAATCAGGTTCCCAAAGGCGAACATCATGTTGGATATTATCCTTTAAACACCTCATGAACACATCAATCCTATGCTCCTCTGGAATATCTTTTACCCTTATGTTCAATTATTGGAACTCCTCAATGTGCTCCATTATTGAACCCTTTTGTTTGAGACTTATCAATTAGCTAAAAAAAGTGTTACTTTCTGTATCCTCATAATGTGCCATCAATTCTTCCGTAAAAATTTCCCAAGTGATAATTTGTTTACGAGAGCAAAGCCATTGATACCATACAAACTGATTTGGTTCCAAATATAAAGTTGCAATACGTACCTTTTGTGTGTTTTGCACATTATTGAGATCGAAAAATTGCTCCATCTGTAATATCCATGTTGCGGGATCCTTGCCATCAAACTTCCTCATATCGATTTTTGGAATAAGGTGGGTCTTTGATCCCACATTGGAGTCTATGAAATCATGATTAACATTTCTTTTGTTCACATCATGAGTTTCCTTTACAACCTTTTCACCATTCGTAAGTATTTCTTGTAGAAAATTTGCCATGTCTGTCTTCAAATCTATCTTCAAATCTACCATGTCTCTCTTAAAATCTATCTTAAAATTTATATTCAAATCATCCATCTTAGCCTCCATGTCCTTTATCTTAGATTCCACACCATTTATCTTAGCTTCTGTTAGCTTTTGTGAGTGTGACATTTGTTGCACTTGTTCTTGTAATTTTGTTATATCATGTAGCATTTCTGCCTCTTCTTCATGAGTCATGCTAGGGCTTTCAGGTTGCTTACTAGTTGTTTTCATTTTCTTTTCTTGGGGCGTCCGTTACCGATAATAATGCTCTACTATGCTCTTTGAATTCCTTCAAAATAAATTTTCAAACCAATCTTAAGCAAAAATTTAAAAGAATCTACACACCTTTTTCACTTTGTAGGAGCTCGATATTGCCTTTGATGTATCTCTATACTTTCAGGTCATCTAGTTCTGAAATTGCGACCTGTAGTAGCCCTCTGTGTCCTCTTTGCAATGCCACCAATCTAATCCAAATTGGATTCTCCAAGGAAGAGTTATGAAAAATCTCCCACAATGACCTGATTATAGACTAGTTTAGTAGAGCGAACTTGTACGACGTGCCTCGAGTCACTGTTTTGACCTGTGGCTCTTAAAACTATATACAAGAAACTAAAGTCTGTTCTCTTTCTGTACCTTCTTACAAAATTTCAATCCGATGCTCAGAGAGAAAGTTATGATGATTTTCCCCAGGTCACCTGTTTGGAATGAAATTCAGGAGTCTACAAGAAGACCAACTTCCTCAGATCATATATCTGCAAATATAGCACGAATAGCTCTGAAATTTGGACCCAAGATTCAGCGTGATTTCTTCTCAAATGGGTTTTTTTTTTGGCTTATGAAACGTTGCAGAAAAAACGTTATAGCGAAAATTCCACGATGACTTGTTTTGGATCAGCGAAACCCTAGAATCCAAAGCTCTGATACCAAATGTTATGAAACTAGCTCAAGAAAAGATAGAAAAGATAGATCAACGCCTTAGAATTCAGCCTCTTCGAGGGGGCAACCTCCTTTACATTACATAAATGAACAATTCTTGGATGATTCAAATGACGAAACCTCCTTTCTATATATAGGAGTCTAAGAGTCACAATATAACCCATCCGACCTAACAATAATAATATAAAGCCACAAAAATAATAATAGAGGGATCCTATGGGGCACAATAATAACAATATGGTGATAATAGGGGCACTACAATATTAATAAGGGATGCAACTACAATATTAATGGGGTAATCATTAGTATTATAGGGACCCAACAGTGAGTGGCATCGCTACCAAATTAACAAAACCGCTTCCCGATGGAAAGCAGTGCAATCAGTCGTAAAACCGCCTGGGGGCTGTAAACCATGTCAAGACTCCAAAATTTTAAAGGACCGGTCACCGGAAGAAGTAGGTCTCTGTCTGCGCTTGAGGATCTCCCTTACCTGATTTTGGAACGCTAAATAGATGAGGGACGCTAATCTTTCTCCAATATAAACAAAGATCTTCCTCTCGATTACCCTGGGAATGTGAGCGACTAGATTAGGTATCCGCCATGCCACAAAACCGCCTATACGAAACTAATGACACAAGCCGATGTTGAAAGCAAAGGTTGAGTCAATTTGATCCCTAGTTCCAGGCTCTGTCTTTATACTCCAACTTATCATTTTCTGCCTGTTCCTGTACAACCGTCTTTAACCTGCTCTGCGGCAGCTCATGCCAATTTGATGCCATTCTAATCTTTGTGCTAATAACACCCTGGTTAGCAAGCAAATCAGCCAATTTGTTCGCCGACCTGTGGACATGCTTAAAGCCAACAGTACGGAGGCTTTGAAGGTGGTGTTGAATCCATTGGAATCCCTGAATAAGTCTCCAATTTTTTGAGACTTTTTCTGGCTTAGAACCTCCGCTGATTTTCTTGACTGAATTGATAATAAGTTCAGAATCAGCTTCCACTATCACATTTTGCCTGTTTTCCTGACTCAGGAACTCTAAACATTGCTCCATAGCCATCAATTCCACCAAGTTATTAGTAGCCTATCCCAGATGACAGTGGAATATGAAGAGGACAATACCATTCTCATCGCGAAGAACCCCTCCATAACCAGCTGTACCCGGGTTGCCTTTTGAAGCTCCATCTATGTTGTATTTCAGATAACCCTTTGGAGGAGGATGCCAGAAATCCTGTGCGTCCCTCAGGGAGGTTATATTTCTATCCAGACCCTAAGGAGAGATGCCTTGTAGGCCCAGATCACAGAGAATTCTCAGGTCAGTAGCCGAAGGCTGGTTCTTGGGGAGGTTTCGCATAATGGTGCTAATCGTTTCCTTGAGCTGTTTTAAGATCAGCTCCAAAATGCTTTGGAAAGTTCTCTTAACCTCTTTAAAGATTCGGTTGTTCCGCTCTTTCCAAACATTCCAAATAATGAAGCTTGGAAAGAGGGCCCAAGTTGTGGCTAGAACTTCATTGTCTGAAAAATATTTTCTCCAGTTGGTTAGGGTGTTGCAAATGCTATGATTGTCCCTATCCGTCTGATGGAAAAAATAGGCAAAAGAGTCCCACAGACTAGAGGAGAACATACAACTGTTGAGAAGGTGCTCCATGGTTTCCTCATGCCTCTCACAAAGCTGGCATTTGGAAGGTCCCAGAATGCCCCTCTTCCTAATATTGTCCCAGGTTAGAATTTTCCTATGCTGAACGAGCCACATGAAAAGTTTAATCTTCATCCAGCCCTGGTGTCTCGAAAGGTTAAGCCAGGTTTTGTCTGGAGGTTGAGAATTAAGGTCAAGGAGAATGATCTTCGCTTCCTTGAGGTTAAAAACCCCCTCATTATTGTTACCCCATCTCAGTTGATCGTGGCCTTCAACTTTTAGAATCTTCCTCTGATCTAACTCTTCCTTAAGAGTTTCTGCTTTAGCCTTCAGGGTACTGTTGTCCCTAAAATCAAAATTCCTCTAGATTCTCCATTTATCATTGTTATTGGTTTCTTCCCAAAAGTCTTTCACCTTAGAAAGTCTCTTGCTATCCATGATTTCCTTGAGATCCCTTAGGTCTTAATTTAATAGTATAGGTTCTTGTTTCCATCTGTCCTCCCAGAACAGGCTGAGATTTCCTTCTCTGATTTCCCAGAAGCTGTTTCCTTGGACCAAACCCCGGTTATCCCAAGCTTTGTTCCAAATGTGCGAGCCCTTTCTGTGACCTGACATTCTTATTAGATCATGGATATGCCAGGTGCTAGCATATTTTTCTCTCCAAATGGTTTCCCACTGAGTCTCTGGCTCTTTAACCCAACGCCACCATAATTTGGCACCTAGAACCTTGCTGAGTAAGTCAGGGTCATCCAAGCCTAGCCCCCCAAATCTCTTAGGTTTGGATATCTTATCCCAAGCTACCAGGGCCCACTTCTTACGCTCCTCCCCCTTGCCCCAGAGGAAGTCTCTTTGGATGGATTTGAGCTGATGTAGTACACTTTGAGGAGCTGGTAGAACAGATAACATGAAGGCAGGGATGGATTGCAGGATAGCTTTGGTTAGCACTAACCTGCCAACCAAATTTAGGGATCTGTAGGTCCATTTCTTGACCTTGTCTTGCAATTTGTTAATGACTGGTTCCCATATGCTCTTGTGTAAAGGTTTGGCAGTGAGAGGAACTCCTAAATACTTTAAGGGGAGGATCTCCCTTTGGAATCCCATAATTTTGGCAATGTTTCTTTGAATAGAAATGTGAGTATTAAAGATGAAAATTTTAGATTTAGAGAGATTTACCTCCAAACCTGAAGCCATGGCAAAGTCTTTCAAGATTTGCTTGTATGCAAGAGCTTCCTTGACCGTGGGGATCCCTTGAAGCATAGTATCATCCAAAAATTGTTGATGTGTTAGAGCATGCCCCTCTTCAAATAGTTGGAGACCTTTGATTGAAACCACTACCTTGGCCTATCTGATCATCCTTCCCAGCCCTTCAATCATGATTATGAAAAGAAAAGGAGAGAGTGGATCTCCCTGCCTTAAGCCTCTTGAAGGAGTGAAAGTCTCCGAGGGTGAACCATTAACCAGAATTGAAAAACTGGGTGAAGTGACTAGGGCCATTACCCATCTGATCCAGTTATGATCAAACCCAAAAGAAACAAGAACTTTTATGATATATGTCCAGTTTAGCTTGTCATAGGCTTTGGCTATGTCCAGTTGCATGATCATACCAGCTCTCTTATTGTTAGTCAAAGAGTGAGCCACCTCATGAGCTTGAATGATGTCGTCGAGGATTTGTCTGCCTTCCATGTATCCTGACTATTCCACTGCCAACAGGGTAGGAAGAAGGGGTTTGAGTCTATTGGCCACCACTTTGGAGATAATTTTGTTGACAAAATTGCACAAGGCAATGGGTTTGAACCTGTCAGGAGTTAGGGCTACATCCTGCTTAGGGATCAGGGCGATAAAGGTGGTGTTAAGCACCTTTAGGATAGTTTTATCCCTCCTTGAGTCCTCCACCATGCTCAGAATGTCCTGTTTAACTAAATTCCAGCAGGATTTGAAGAAGTCAACATTAAACCCATCCACACCTGGTGCCTTGCCATTTTGCATCTCTTTAAGGACCTCCTTGACCTCCTCTTCTGACACTGGTCTGTTGAGGTTGAAATTGTCTTCTTTGGAGACTAGCTTAGGTATATGCTTAGTGATCTCCCCGATATATTGATCTCTGTTAGTGTAGGTTTCCTGAGCAATGCCCCAAAAGTGTTGAACAAGTTCTTCTTCTATTTCTTCATGCGTGCTGAGCATGTTACCTTTCTTGTCCTTAATAGTAGAAATCCTGTTGTGAGCTCTGTTCACCATAGTGGCTTTGTGGAAGAATCTGGTGTTGCGATCTCCTTCTTTTAGCCATTGCACTCTAGATTTCTTCCTCCAAAAAATTTCCTCTTGCTTACATAAGTTGTCCCAATCTTGATGATATTTAGTTGCCAGTTCATTCTGTTCCTTATCAAAACCCTCAGTAATCAGGGTTTGGTTGAGTCTCTGCAATTTTCCTTCCACAATTTCTTTCTCTTCAAAAATGTTGCCATATTCCTTCTTGTTCCACTCCTTGAGTCGGAGTTTAATGTGTTTGAGCCTTTTTTGAAGAAGGAACATTCTTGTGCCTTGAATCTCCAAATCCTCTACCCACCAGATAGAAATGTTGTTATAGAAGTCTGGGTGGGAGAGCCAGATATTTTCAAATCTGAAAGGTCTGTTGTTGTGTTTTCCAATACCCTGAATGTCCAGTTGTACTGGCCATTGATCCGAGCCTCCAAAGGGAAGAACACTTGCAACTATGTCCTTGTCCTTGATCATAAGATCTTCTGAGATTATAAATCTGTCCAGTTTGGATGCCACTTGAGACTCTCCTCCTCTTTTATTATTCCAAGTAAAGGTCCCATTATTCATGGCAATATCCACGAGCTTCATACTGTCTATGAAGGTCTAAAATGCACAAGAATCTTTGGATAGAATTCTGGTTCCTCCTTTTTTCCGACAACATTTTTATTAGATTGAAATCCCCCCCAGGATCCAAGGGATTCTTGCATGACGTTCTCTGAGCTTCTTTAGTGAATCAAGAAACAAGAGTTTATCCACCAACCTTTGGGGGCCATACACGTTCGTAACCAAGTACCTTTCCTTATCTCCCACTGGTCGAATGATCACTAAAAGATAATTTCTGGATGCTTCGGCATCTATCATGTCAATATTTTGGGGGTTCCAAAACATGAGAATACCTCTAGCTATATTCTCTGCTTTGACCTCCAAAAACTCAAATCTATTGAGCCATTTGCCATGTATCTCTCTTATCTTTTGAATGGAACATTTAGTTTCCTGAATGAAGATCACATCCGGTGCTACTTGTTTCATTTTGTTAGTTAATAATCTTTCTTTTCTTTTACTGGCTAGACCTCTTATATTCCAAGACGTAAACTTCATTATCAAAGATTATTAAAGGAGTAGCTAGATAGGTGTTTCATCTTACCTAAATCTATCATTAACTTCCCACATTCCATCAACAGCTCGTTCTGTCTTTTTCGGCCTCTTTTCTTTCCTAGGATTCTTGGTGCTAATCCTGGTGTGGCTTTCAAATCTTTCACTCCTGCATTGCCTTGTTTTTCATTCTTCCTTAGCTTTTTGGATCCTTTGTTTTGAGATTTCCAGATGAATAGCTGTTGTACTCTGTGGAACTCCTCTTGAGGTAATGAATCCACTCCCTCTTTGGTTCCTTGTTCCAAGAAGCCCTCTAGATCTAGATGCTCTTCCTCCAAAATTTCTTGTAGTTCATGATCTGCCATCTTCATGTCACTCTGGGTTATTTCCTGATCCATTTCTTGTTCAACATCACTCATGGTGGTCTCTTTCTGGTACTCCTCATTTCGTGTTTGTACTTGGTTGTTCCCCTCCTCCTTTTCTGCAGAACTTCCTTCCATTGTTTGTTCTACTTTAGTATTCTCTTCCTCTTCCTGAAGCCCTTGGAAACTGTTTTGCCTGAACTTTTGCTTTCCTTGCTGCTGATTTCTCAGACCTCTCTTACTTCCTTTGCTTCGGTTAACTACTTTCTGAAAGTTGTCTGCATATTTCACTGCAGTGCTTCTGCTTTTTTTTTTTTCCTTGTTGAGCGGACAGTCCCAAAAATATGTCCATGTTCATGGCATTTACGACATCTGAATGGAATGTGCTCATAATCTACTGTTTTTTCCCATTCTTCATCAAAAACTTCCAAGATTATCTCCTCCGGTAGAGCTCCTGATAGGTCCATTTCCACACAAATTCTAGCAAAGGAAGTGTATTTTCTCCTTCTAGTAGCTTTAGAGGCTTTAACAAAGCGTCCTAATTTATTGCCTATGGCCTGTAACGATTCATTTTGCCAGTAGTCAAGAGGTAGAGAGTAGAGTCTTACCCAAACCGAGACTGAAGTAAAAGTCTCCTTTTTTGGCACAAAGTTCATAATCCAAGGTCTCATGTGGAGTCCTACAGTAGCATAGAAGTAGGGTCCTCCAAATATTCTGTCCTTATCTTCAATGTTTTTGAAGACCATCGTAAAGAAACCCTTAGACCCAAGGTGAAGATCTATGCTTCCTTTAGGTTTCCAGTGGTGTCTGATCCATGATTGCAGAGATTTTTCAGTGGACCATAGTCCCATGAACTTGCAGATGATGGCATTTGTCCCCATATGTTCCCTGTACGCCTGCAACTCTAGATTATTTAATATCACCCTGGGAGTTATGTCTGCTTTGGGCTTGCAGGGTCCCCTGTGTTTCTTGTCTTTAGTTGCCTGTTGTTTTTCCTCTACCTCCTTGTATTTTGTGCTATATTGAACCTTTTATGTGGCTCCTCTATTCTCGCTACCGTGCTTTTCTCTCCTTCCACCCCTGATTCCCTAACATCTTCTAGAGGCTTTTTCCCCCTACTGGCCAGGGCCTCCTTTTAGGAGGTAGTGGATCCCCCTCCTTGTCCGCCCTTCATAGGCATTCAGAAAACCTCTGCGCGCGCTGTTCTAAGATCGTTCTTCCCTACTCCTTGCTCCCGCCTCCAGCCACCCCTAGGAAAATTATATTCAGCATTTATCATATATCACGAGTACCATTATGTGTAGAAATAAAGGAATTTATTATGCCAGATATTGAGGAGGATAATATGTGTAGATAATACTATCTTAATGAGTAGCTACCCATAAATTTTCTTTGAATCAAGGAATATGATTGGTGAAGGAGAGGATCATAATCTTGTTGGATAATCTCGTATATAATATTTTATTTATAATAACTAATTCTCATAGATCTTTACAGTAATATTAGAAGCAAATTGCACTCGTAAATGTGAATCTCCTTCCCGTGCTTTTTGGCAACACCATTTTCATGTTGAGAGTAAACTTGCATTTGTAAATTTGGATCTCTTTCTTTCTCTTTCTGGAAAATTATTTCCATATACCTTTGAACTAATATTAACATTAATTTTTGTGTCTCTAGTGACAAGTACTATGTTTATTCTATCATTTCCACAAATGATAGGCTCTTATTATTTCCACAAATGAACAAGTTCTAAGAAATGGATACAAAGATAGTGACTCAAGTAGTGAGTCAACTAGTAGAATTCCATTTGTTTTTGTCTTCCATATGAAAACCATTTTTTATATATCTTCATGGCGACATATGTCTTCTATTTTTTTCCCTTACATCAATATATCGTAACTTTTTCTTTTTTTTTTCTTCTTCTATATGTCCTCATAGTGACATATGAATGTTGATGACTTAATGAAAAACTTTGTAATTTTACCACATATCTCCTCTATCTTGTTGAATTTGGCTAGAATTCTTTTGGTTCTCCATATAATCTGTCTTATCATACATTTCTATATTTAAAAGATTCATTGCTTATGTATCATGAAGGAAACAACATCACACCCTCCATTGTCACTTGCAGTGATAAACAACCTTAGTGATAGGAAAAAGTTCTGATAGGATGGGCTGGAAGATGGGAAGATGGGAAGATGAGCTCATGGGATGGGATGATAGGTCTGATGGGTATGTTGGGCTGGATGCTGGTATGCTGGGCTGATAGTGATTATGGTATGGATGGTAGTGATGTGATTACCTGGTCTCTAGGTTGAGAGGGACTCTATATAGCTGTATAGAGAGCCCCAGGGGTGAAGTGGGATAGATCTACTAGATGGAGATAGAGTTCGCCTTAACGGTCTAATTCTGATGGCTGGTATATTATACATTTCTATATTTAAAAGATTCATTGCTTATGTATCATGAAGGAAACAACATCATACCCTCCATTGTCACTTGTAGTGATAAACAACCTTAGTGATAGGAAAAATCTATTCATGCAAAACTCTCCGCAAAAAATTGTCAATGTGAATTTAAATAGGACAAGAAGACATAGACATAAGGAAAATTTTTTCCAGTGGATGCCTTTGTAAAACATCATTTAAATAAATTTACCAACATAGAGCCTGCTACACATAGGTACTGCATGGATACTTACAGCCTGGGGTGGAAGCTAAGCTTTACGAATATGAGAAAAAATTACCCTGAATCTTGTGTTTTTTTTAGTCCTCAACGGCTAAGTTAGATACCAATTTTTAATATTCATTAAACTTGGCTGGAAGACATATTAGTCTCTCCATGTAACACTAATCAAATGTAATGGAAAGAAATAATGAAAAATAAATTGTTGTTTTGCTCCATCGAAAATAATTTGGAGAAAGAAAAGAAACATACCACAGAGAAAACCGAGCTTGTATGAATAGGGTTTATAGAGGTCTTTGGTCGTGTACTTGACAGGAATGGAATTCTTGTCAAATCTACTTAAGACGAACTCAGAATTTTCACTTGAAAATCTAATCAAATGTAAGAAATCAGGTGCATTTTCAAGTACACCGTGAAAAATGTAAGACATGTAAGAGAGTTGTGTCCTTACAAATTATTGGAAAGCATCCATTTACAATATAAAGAGATTGAGGGCTTCAAATGTTAAGGAAAAATGTATTCTAGTTGAGTTTTGGGGATTAGGATTTCATGTTTTGAAGAATCCCATTCCCAAATGGATTCCTATATATGTAAAACTTATTAGGCTACATTGTGATTCTATGAAATTGTTGCAGACATCCAAAGAAATGCCTGCCCTCGATGAGCATAGAGTTATTTTTTAGGCTTGCTATTCGCCATCACAAATAAAACAATACTCCCGACAAGTAGATCATATGTAAAGTCCAATCCTCTAAAATTTTAACCCAATTATTGTGTTGTCATCAGTATAGAAATTGGAAACAACAAGAACTTTTTACTATGTCACAAAGTTGAAGTGTGTTATAAGGCATGCACGAATTAACATGCCTTAGGAGTGTCCCTTTTTTCTCAAATTCCTTTCATATGTATTAGAATGGCCAATTACCTGGAGCAATGCCACATTTATATTACTTAAGGCATGTTTCATATTGTATATGGCTTGGAATTATAAATCTTTGTCCAATAGAGATGATTTTTTATTTGGGCAGGTGATGTTCTACCTAGAACCAATGTTGTGAAAATTGTGGCCGGGATTAAATCAACAAGGGGAAAAATTATAAAAAATTGTAAAAATCGAGAAAAAATCATAAAGTACAAAAATATCATTTTTTTTTCAATTTTTTTGATATCTAAGTCATCTACAAGATAAAATAAATACACTGACATGTAAATATGATATAAGAACTAATATATAAGATGTGTAATATCATTTCTAGTGCTACATCACACATAACAGTGAATCATGTCCTAAATAGTAAGTCCTGACTCCTGAGTCCCAACTCAACTTCAAAATATCAACAAAAAATATAATAATGTATCTCATATCATGAGTCGTAATGTCATATACAGCGGAATGAAGCAAATAACCAATACTACTAATTTCCTCTGCCCCTCTTGTGAGAAAATGCAATAGCTTTCCCTCTCTCTCTAGATGTAGATGCCGATGGAGTTGGCAGGGGACTCTGCTATGCTCTAGAAGGTAAAGAACTAGGAGCTATAGGAGGTATACCACGTCCTCTACTGGTGGCAAGGGTAGCATGGGTAGGTGGTGTCACCTCCTCCTCCTCCTCCTCCCCCTCTACTCCTTCCACTACCTCCTGCTCTAAGCAATCATCAACAGGCTCCATGAGAGGCCTCTCAGCCTCAACCCTCCATGCAACAGTGGTGTCAATCCCATCCAATGAGATGGCATCCATATTAGCTATCCTCTGAAGTTGTCTCACCCACAATTGAAGATTGTAGTAGACATAGACCATGTCAATAAGTCGTTGAGACTCCAACCTGTACAAAGATCATAAAATAAGATTTTTTAAATAATATTATTTAATGAATTGAAAAAATTAATTGGAAATTTGGAATATTTTAAGTTTTAAGTTTAACCCGTTGCGCTTCTTGTTGTGTATTTTTTCAAATAAACTCTAGTTTCACTCACATCGTGAGGAGCTACATGTTTGGCTAAGGATTTGAATGGAAAGCTTTCACAGATGGGGTACTTTGGCACCATAGCAAGTCCACCATTCATCTACAACAAAATTACAAATAAGATAAACATAAGAAAAAATGAAATTTGAACGTTGAATAAAGTATGAAGTTATGAACTTGAAAAGACAATGAATGAAATAAACTAAAAAATGCCTCACATTTTAGTCTTCCTATCAACCAAAACCATGTCAAAGCTAAATGTGCCACCTACCATCCTATATATCTCCATTTCTTTGGAGATTTTTCCACGTTCTACTGGAGATCACACCATCCTCTGAACACAGGTTAAGAATCCATCCATGATCTAAACATCAAATAAGAACCCACATGGGTAAGAAAATGTGGTGTTCAGGTAAATCCTTGTAGCATGAATGGGACGATGGAGTGTGTTGTTCCATCATTCATTAATAACTTCCCATAGGAGGAGTTGTTTCTGAAACCCCTCATCTCCCTTATCATCATAGTAGGCCTGAATGGATTCTTTGACCCTATCCATGGCCTCATACAAGTAGCCCATTGCGAGCTTATCACCATCAACTAATCAAAGAACCTTTACCAAAGGTTCAGTAACGTTGCACACCTCCTGCACTCCCACAGAGAAGTTTTCCTGGTATGAAACTAATCTGCATATGGCCTCTCCCTCTGGTTTGCGATTAAATGTCAAAGCATGCCACTCATCTAAAAGAAACATTCTATTCACATCCCACATAGAATTCAAGAGGGATTGAAGAGATATGAAATTGGTAGCAAACCGTGTAATGGCGGGGTGTACCAACTCCTTGTTGCTGGTGAATTTTCTCATCAAGCTAAGCACAGATGCATGATTATATATAAATTTTGTAATGTTTTTTGATGAGTCAACAATATCTTTGATAAAAGAAATTTTTCCTATGTCCTCTAACATTAAGTCAATACAATGTGCAACACAAGGTGTTCAAAATAAAGTAGGATGCCTCTCCATAAGCATCTTGCTAGCAGCAACATAATTTGCATCATTGTCCATTATGACTTGGACAACATGTTATGAACCCACCTCCAAAATAAACACATCCAGCAAATCACATAATAATTTTCATCTTTGATATGTGATGATGCATCAAAAGATTTCATAAACATTTTCCCCTCGGAACAATCAACAAAGAAGTTTATAAGGTTTCTCCCCCTTTGGTTAGTCCAACCATCTGACATCACAATGCATCATGTTTGTGCCCATGATACACTAAACTCTTGCAATCTTTTGGTGCAGTCAACCTTTTCATCTTGAAGAATGCGACTTCTAAAGTCATCATAAGAAGGGATTTTGTGCCTTGGACCAACAATTGCAAAAGTATTAACAACAAGTTTGAAAAACGGATTATTCCTTGCAACGCTAAAAGGAATATCATTCCAAAGGAGAAAATTGCACAACAACTTGTCAATTTGTTCTTTCTCATTTTTTTAAGCATTGAAGTGATAGATGGTTGTGAACAAGCCATGTTTCTATGAACAAAAAATGATGAGGTAGCTACAGGTTTGGTTGTAGACATTGATGCTAAAGTAGAACCGTGCCACTTCCATATTCACATCCTAACACACTCCATGTTAGTTGCTTCTTCAGATCTGCTTTGGTCGCTTTGTCTTGCTCTAATTTACCAATGATCTCATGGCTCTTTGGATGATTTCCAAATTTGTATTAGTGCAAGGCCCTACATCACATCCTGGGATTTGTGCAAGGTGATACTTCAATCTATAAACCCCCTTGACATATGTTGCCCACACAACTTACAAGACAAGTTTATTATATCAAACACTCCATCAGGTTCACCAAATTCCCACAGAGGGTCCAATTTCCTTGGCATGTTTGTAACTTAGTTGAACTCTTGAGTTTTAATGTAAAATGAAGTTTGAAGTTGAACCTATTGCACAATAAGAATTGCAAGTTTAAAAAAAAATGAAAATAAAAATAAAAATAAATAAATAAAAATAAATAAATTTACATACATGACACAACACATTGAATTTTTGACAAACAAAAAAAAACCTCAACTCAATCCAACAATAATAGAAAAAATACACATTCAAATCCAATAAAAAATGATGCAAAAAAATAGAGCACAAGAAAAAATTAAACTAATAAATCTAACAATCAAGTTTTTGCATTTTTTACCAAAATGAACCCTCTCCACTCTATGCAACAAAAATAAAAATAAAAACACTATAAAATCCACTCAAAAATCATTGATAATCAATGGGCTATAGAAACCCAAGAAAAAACAAGAAAAAACCAAAATAAAATAGCCAAATTTGGTCCCCATACCTGGAAACCACAGTTTGCTGAACAAATTTGGTCCAAACACGAAGTTCTCTTGCTTGGGATGGTAAACTCTCCCAGTTTTCTCCTCCTCTACCCTAGTAGACACTTTTCTCTCATCCTCAGCTCTCAAATAAGTCCGTTGTCTACTAAAATCTAGCATTTGCACCACATGTTGCAAAAGAAACGCAGTAAGGCATAAATGTAAATGGTAATTGAAAATAAGAATCAATAAATAAAATTGCATGGTCATTGAAAATAAGAATCAATAAAGAAAATTGCATGCAAAAGTGGACGATAAAGCATAGATTGGACACTTGCATCTATATTCCATAAGTTAAATGTGATATTCATTTGCAATTATGCTTTCTATACATGGCTGCAACATTCGCAGAAGACCAAATTATTCATGGCAACCATGCGATTCCATTGTGGGTGGGAGAAGGGCTGCTGGCACGAAAAGATCGCCATTAACTTAGCTACAACCCATTCACAGTGGGAGGGGTTTATCTCAACCTTTTGGCAGATCATTGTTTGATTGAACCCGTTGTGAGAAGCATTAACGGGTGCAGTCTTCTTCAAGATACACAACTTCCTGCACGATTTGGGAATCCGTGTTGCCGAGGCCAAATAAACTTTCTTTTTCCATGTGGGTCAGGATTTGAGCACGTTGAATGAAAATGAATGTTCCGGATGCATTCAGATTTTGTTCAGTAATAACAAACTGTGTTCAGTCCTTGAGTCAACGAAAGTTCCGACACTATGTTCATTGTTAATAGATGGTAACAAATGTTTAACAAAAAATACAAAAAGAGTTATTGGGAGAATGGTCTCTCTTAAGGTTCTGGATTTGAGTGCGACGTTAGTGCAGTCATTACCGGAGAGTGTGGGGTGTTTGAAATAGCTAAGATGCCTCTTTTTATCAAGTATGCCCATCAACTTTCTACCTGCATCTCTTACAAATCTTGGAAACCTGGAGATCCTTGATCTAAGCTGCTTTAGAATCACGGAATTACCGTCTGGCCTTCATAATTTGAAATATTTAAGGCATCTAGCCATGGATAAATGTGGTCATTTGCAGTATCTACCTTGCAGCATCTCAAGGCTCACCTCTTTACAGGGTTTGACAATATATGGATGCACCAATATATGGGAAAAAGGTGAACCCAAGAAATGGAAAAAAGTGTTGACAATATATGGATGCACCAATCTATGGGAAAAAGGTGAGCCCAAGAAATGGAAAAAAGTGGCCAGCATTAGCGTGTCTGGCCAACTTAAAGCAACTCACCAAGCTCCATTTAACAAACAATGGGGGCGTTATTAGGGAAGGCACATTAGGGAATATGATTGAAATGAACACCCTCGTGTTAGAGCTCACAAAGGTGAGATCTTTGTCGAGTGACATGAATAATATGTCAAAGCTAAGAAAACTGTATATGAGAAAACTGTACATGGAGTGCCCTGACTTGTTAGAATGGAAAATAGTTTTTGTGCTTTTAAGACTATGACTAGTCTTATATTATACAAGTGTAATATGTTGGAAGAACTTTCACATCTGCATAAGCTCAACAATCTACGACGATTGGAAATAATTGAATGCTCTAGATTAAAGAGGTTTCCTCAGGAATTCGGTGACAAGAAGGCATTTTCTTTATTGAAGATATTTTCAATTGTTGGGTTACATGAATTAGAAGAGTTGCCAATCGTAAAGGAAGGAGCAATGCCAGTACTTGAAACGTTTATCATAGTAGAATGCTCATCATTGAAGGTATTTCCAAAGAGTTATTTCAATTTGGAAACACTTCAAATAATAAAAATCTATGGTTGCAGTTCCCTGATAATGGAAGATTTAAGAGAACTTAGGGAATCCAATAAAATGATAGAGGTGGAGACTATGTCTATAGAAGACACCAGAGACTCAAGAAATAGGTACTCTCAAATGATGACAGAAATGAAAAGTTGGTTCTAAGGAGAAATTTGGAGCAATAATGATATGTTCCTTTTCTTAAGAAGTCTTTATACACTTCTGTATATGGTGACTTCTAGGAAGGGTAGTCCATTAAAGTTGACTAATATAGACCAATCAATACTCAAAATACATAATAGTCATAAGAAAAACATATATTCCTCTATTATGTATATTTATTTACTATGTGGTTTTGAGTGTCGTTGTTGGAAAATATAATCATTAAATTAAAAGATATATTCATCTATTATGTATATTTATTTACTATGCGGTTTTTTGAAAGACTCTCATTTCATTTTGTTACAATTGCGCTGTACACTTTAAAATCAACCTATCAATCCAGTACATAGTTGGTGTATATATTATTTGTTAGTATGTGAAAGATATATATGTCTTAGCATTACAATCCAATTTGTACTAGTTTACTTTTAAGATGTAAGTTGTGATGGCTAAAAATGTTTAAGCTGATATGTAGCGAATAGTAGTTTGAGAACTTTGAATCCAACAAAATTCGCTGCATTCAACAAAATTTACAAGCAGAATTTCATGTCATTTTGTTACAATTGCCCTGTACACTTTAGAATCAACTCCTCTGCTAGGAGCAATGGAAAATACAACACGTAAATAGTGCCATGTGAATCCTAATCTTGGGATTGCCAGGTCTAGAAGCAAAATTCTGCTCTATGAGCAGAAGAGGAGTGCTTCCAAATTGGATGTCTAGTCACTCAATTTCAAAAACCTTTTTTGGGGCAAGTGGCATAGAGATAATCCTTCAGGGAAACGTTTTTTTTAGGTATACATCCAAGATTTTATTTGGATAACTTTTCATTGCAGGGTTGATGCATCTTCATTTGATGATGGGGATGGATTGACAACAATGTGCTTTTCAGGATGTGAAAGGTCTGTACGACCTGAATGCTGCACAAAATTTGCAGGTGACAAGAATGTGCCATGACACACACAAACTCTACTAACCTCATCTCTGCTAAAATTGTACAAGAATCCACTGATTGTTTTCCCATTTGGGCCTAGTCTAGTAGTTGAAAGACACAGCATTTTGGGCAATGAGGATTGAGTTGGAGGCCTTTTATCTTCAGAAATATTTGGATTACCTGTTTTTTGTGTTGTAGCATTTGAAGTACATACTTGTTGGGAGGACTTGGTGAAAGACGAGGATTCTGTGAGTTGTCTTTCATGTGTGGTTATTGTCATTGAAGTTGGCAGTGCAGATTCACCTGTAACAGAAGGTGCCTTTTCAAGAGCAACATCAGTGGATTTAGGAGGCTCTAGTTGACTAGAAGCACTCAATTCTAACGAAGCCATAGTTTGTTCCTGGCCATAGATAATCTCATACCTGGATAAAATTCACATTGCAATAGAGGTTTGTATTGCCATAGAGACTTAGAAAGAAATCGAATTAAACCTTTCAAAGGAGCTTAGTCAAGTCACAAAAGGAGAACAGAGGGCTTCCTTCTTCAATTTCGATCACGGATATTTCCATAGAGATGCACATTTCATGACAGCTTCAGCTTTCATATAGAGTTATTACTCCTTAGAATGTTCGAGTGAGTATTAAAGAGATATAATGCATGAATCGCTATCGAACTCGACTTAAGATAAAAAGATATAATGCCACATGGAGCTAGGACCTTACCACAGAGAAATTCAGATCATAGAACTAGGATCATGGTCCTTCTTTCACAACTTCTTTATTCACATAGATCCTCATCTTCGCATCATTCCTTATAGATTATGGCCTTAACCTTCATGTTATTCCACAGCGCACACATAGAATTTTGATACCTTGCAACTCAAGAATATGATCCTTAGAATTTTGCACCAATCTACAGGAGTTGTGTGCCTCAGGAATCCCATAAATTAGATGTTATAGAAGGCTTGCAGTAAAGGAGACACTGATTTCGCACAGATCTTATATAAAAGAGCCACAGAACTTGCTCGCGCACTTTGTCAAGATGGATCACAGAGTCTGGATCCATATTGGATCATCGATACAGGGTATTAACATTTGTAATATAGCCTTGGATTCAATGCAGACTATAGAGAGAGCTATATAGAGACAACAATTCTCAGAACGTCGCATATCTTAGAGCTAGATAGGCCACCGAATAGGTCATGGATTCAAGTGCCTTTAGGGAATCAGAGACAATTCACTTAAATCCTAGACCACCCTTATCTTTCGTTAACTTCAAATTGTTCTTAGATCTTCAACCCTGCTCTAAACCATGTTCACTGTTTTTAGATCTTCAACTCTTCTCTGAAACCATGTTGATTCTCCAGGGTACATTAATTTTTTCTACTTCTAATAATCAGTTAGCATTGCTTCCAACGATCATTAGCACTAATTCCATATTAGTTCCATATAGAATTCAGTTAACATTAGTTCCATATAGCATTCTGAAATAAATCTTTATTTCTACATTGTGTATGTTAGTGGATTTCTTGCATTGAGTTTTATGTTTTGAATAAGCAATTACAAGTAGTTGCACGATTAAAATTAAGATCTATGTGGGTGAGTCCAATAAGCCATAAACTAATGAATTACACATCTCGCAATTTAAGATACATGTTAGATGTTTCCATTGTTTCTATCGAAAAATCCCTGTGTGAAAACTTAGAAAGACAACAATATTCTCAGCCACTTAGTTCAAGTGGCAAACATGGCAAAGGTCAACAAGTTTTGTGTATTTTTATTACTCGATCAAATCAAGCCCAACGAGACAAGGGAGGAAGTTCCAACACAGGTCTTAATATTTCAAAGATATGATAATAATAAAGGTATTATCATGATAATTGGTGATGGAGTTAATGTAAGTTTTGAGAAAACAGAGAAATCCAAATCCTTCTTGTTGTAACTGGGTAAACTCAGAAGTTCACTAATAGCTACCTGTGAGGTGAACTATCAGATTCCTCTGGCATACAACATATATATATATATATATATATATATATATATATATATATATATATATATATATATATATATATATATATATATATATATATAGTGGAGGAATATCAATAATTTGGGCTTTTTCTACCAAGTAAAAAATGTTATGGATTTGTTTATTGGTTCGTCGGGGCTAATGGTTTTAGAGTGCGTCATGCATGCAGTTTGCATCACAATGTGTGGCATAAGGACTTCCATTGGGGTAACCTCAGTTTCATTTCAAGGTTGTGCATGTAACATATTTCTTTGGCATATTGTAAGAGATAATCAAATTTTCACCAAAGTTGTGGGAAATGATATGGATGGTTTTTTTGCAATATGCGCAATTATTATTTTTTAATCTTGCCTTGTGTGTGCAATAGAACGCCTGGTTATAAGTGGAGGACAAGTTCTTTGATCTTTAACCATAGAACGGAAGGAAGGAAAAATATTGCATACAAGGTAATGATGCTTATGAAATCTTTTTGGAACCTCCACAATGAAGTTCCAGATGGTTTTTCTTTCCATCACTGACAGATTATTATTGGTGGCAGGCAGAAGGAATAGGGGAATAACTACTCTATTATGATTATCTTGTTTTATGTAAAAAGTAGTACTTTTACAGAGTATGTTACATGACTGGACGATTAAACAATTTAATGATATCAAGAAGTTAAGGCATGGAAGTTTGGAGGGTTTTCTTCGAATCATTGTGTTAGTAATCTTTGGGATTATAGCTACACAAAAATGCCTTGGTTTATCATGTTGTTATTCCATGAAGTGTTCATCCATTTATTTTACTTGGATATTCAGAGTGAATCCTTGTCAATAACACGCTTTTAGAGGATTTCAGACTACTTTACTGTTAGTTTCAGTGACTACATTGTAATGAATTCAACAATTTAAAAGCAATTAGCAACATGCTCTTCAGCCAAGATAGTTATTCTCTCGTGATACTTTCTCTTACCCTTGAGTCCATCAGCCTTTCACTCGGTGGCACTGTAAACAAGTTTTGGTAACTTTTTCCTCAGATATTTTGGAATGCAGTGTGATGGGTTAAAGAATATGGAGAAGTTGAGAGTCTGAATTAACCATATATTACATCTCTTACTAGTCCATGCATAAGAAGATCAATTTATGTTTCCCGTGATTTTTAAGAGCATTATCTTCTTTAAGAAGTATAAAATAAACAGTAAGCAGGATTTGCAATAAGTCCAGGAGACAACCACAAACACATGAAATATTCAACAAGATTTCCTTCCATAAAATTATAAGCAAGGATCATCTAACAATTGTTAATCGTCAAATTTCTGTGTTAGTGACTCTGGTATCAGAGATTCAGACTAGATGTAATTAGCCATCAATGTAGTATGGATTTATGAAACGCAACTCGGGTAGTTTGATCCATGTTCGTTACCATTCTTTTTCAACAATTCCTCATGAGTACCACTTTCAACTATCTGACCGCCTGACACAACTGCCACGGTAGTTGCACTTTAGACTGCTGAAAGTCTATGTGCTATAACTAAAACCGTCTGTCCTTTTATCAATTGGTCCATGGCATCCTGATTAAATACAAGCAAGGGCATTGTTAAGGAAGAAAATAAGATCAGACGAAAAATCAAGAGTAATAGAAGAAGAAAGAGGCTATCATCTCTGCTATAATTGTACAAGAATCCACTGATTGTTTTCCCATTTGGGCCTGGTCCGGTAGTTGAAACACACGGCATTTTGGGCAATGAGGATTGAGTTGGAGGCCTTTTATCTTCAGAAATATTTGGATTACCTGTTTTTTGTGTTGTAGCATTTGAAGTAGATACTTGTTGGGAGGACTTGGTGAAAGACGAGGATTCTGTGAGTTGTCTTTCATGTGTGGTTGTTGTCATTGAAGTTGGCAGTGCAGATTGAGCTGTAACAGAAGGTGCCTTTTCAAGAGCAGCATCAGTGGATTTAGGAGGCTCTAGTTGACTAGAAGCACTCAATTCTAACGAAGCCACAGTTTGTTCCTGGCCATAGATAATCCCATACCTGGATATAATTCACATTGCAATAGAGGCTTGTATTTCCGTAGAGACCTAGAAAGAAATCGAATTAAACCTTTCAAAGGAGTTTAGTCAAGTCACAAAAGGAGAACAGAGGCCTTCCTTCTTCAATTTCGATCATGGATATTTCCATAGAGATGCACATTTCATGACAGCTTTGGCTTTCATCTAGAGTTATTACTCCTTAGAATGTTCGAGTGAGTATTAAAGAGATATAATGCATGAATCGCTATCGGACTCGACTTAAGATAAAAAGATATAATGCCACATGGAGCTAGGACCTTACAACAGAGAAATTTAGATCATAGAACTAGAATCATGGTCCTTCTTTCATAGATTCTTATTCACATAGATCCTCATCTTCGCATCATTCCTTATAGATTATGGCCTTAACCTTCGTGTTATTCCACAACACACACATAGAATTTTGATACCTTGCAACTCAGGAATATGATCCTTAGAATTTTGCACCAATCTACAGGAGTTGTGTGCCTCAGGAATCCCATAAATTAGATGCTATAGAAGGCTTGCAGTAAAGGAGACACTGAGTTTGCACAGATCTTATATAAAAGAGTCACAGAACTTGCTTGCACACTTTGTCAAGATGGATCACAGAGTCTGGATCCATATTGGATCATCGATACAGTGTATTAACATTTGTAATATAGCCTTGGATTCAATGCAGGCTATAGAGAGAGCTACGTAGAGACAACAATTCTCAGAACGTCTCATATCTTAGAGCTAGATAGGCCACCGAATAGGTCACGGATTCAAGTGCCTTTAGTGAATCGGAGACAATTCACTTAAATCCCAGACCACCCTTATCTTTCGTTAACTTCAAATTGTTCTTAGATCTTCAACCCTACTCTAAACCATGTTCACTGTTTTTAGATCTTCAACTCTGCTCTGAAACCATGCTGATTCTCCACGGTACATTAATTTTTTCTACTTCCAATGATCAGTTAGCATTGCTTCCAACGATCATTAGCACTAATTCCATATTAGTTCCATATAGAATTCAGTTAACATTAGTTCCATATAGCATTCTGAAATAAATCTTTATTTCTACATTGTGTATGTTAGTGGATTTCTTGCATTGAGTTTTATGTTTTGAATAAGCAATTACAAGTAGTTGCACGATTACAATTAAGATCTATGTGGGTGAGTCCAATAAGCCATAAACTAATGAATTACACATCTCACAATTTAAGATACATGTTAGATGTTTCCATTGTTTCTATCGAAAAATCCCTATGTGAAAACTTTGAAAGACAACAATATTCTCAGCCACTTAGTTCAAGTGGCCAACATGGCAAAGGTCAACAAGTTTTGTGTATTTTTATTACTCGATCAAATCAAGCCCAACGAGCCAAGGGAGGAAGTTCCAACACAGGTCTTAATATTTCAAAGATATGATAATAATAAAGGTATTATCATGATAATTGGTGATGGAGTTAATGTGAGTTTTGAGAAAACAGAGAAATCCAAATCCTTCTTGTTGTAACTGGGTAAACTCAGAAGTTCACTAATAGCTACCTGTGAGGTGAACTATCAGATTCCTCTGGCATACAACATATATATATATATATATATATATATATATATATATATATATATATATATATAATCATTATAATTTGGGAATGGGAAATAATTCAAGTTCCCAAAAGAATTATGCCTTAGTCTTAACCACTTCCAAGATTCTATCATGGCTTCCCCTTAACCATTTTCAAGATTCTATCAACACCATATCACTGGATTACTAAGAATGGTCAAATGTTAAATTCATTTCTTAAACATTTAAATCTTTCATAAAATCCATACCCATAGGTTACAAGATCTGTTACCACATCTATTCAACGATGTACAAGAGCAATCTCACAAATAACCACAAACAAAGAAAAATACCTGTTGTTGCATCTATTCAACCGTGTATAAGAGCAATCTTACAGATAGATATTCAACCCTACTCTGAACCATGTTCACTGTTCTTAGATCTTCAACTCTGCTCTGAAAGCATGTTGATTTTCTAGGGTACAGTAAATTTTTCTACTTCCAATGATCAGTTAGCATTGCTTCCAACGATCATTAGCACTAGTTCCATATAGAATTCAGTTAACATTAGTTCCATATAGCATTCTAAAATAAATCTTTATTTCTACATTGTGTATGTTAGTGGATTTCTTGCATTGAATTTTATGTTTTGAATAAGCAATTACAAGTAGTTGCACGACTAAAATTAAGATCTATGTGGGTGAGTCCAATAAGCCATAAACTAATGAATTACACATTTCGCAATTTAAGATACATGTTAGATGTTTCCATTGTTTCTATCAAAAAAATCCCTGTGTGAAAACTTAGAAAGACAAAAATATTCTCAGCCACTTAGTTCAAGTGGCCAAAATGGCAAATGCCAACCAGTTTTGTGTATTTTTATTACTCGATCAAATCAAGCCCAACGAGCCAAGGGAGGAAGTTCCAACACAGGTCTTAATATTTCAAAGATATGATAATAATAAAAATATTATCATGATAATTGGTGATGGAGTTAATGTGAGTTTTGAGAAAACAGAGAAATCCAAATCCTTCTTGACTGGGTAAACCTAGAAGTTCACTAATAGCTACCTGTAAGGTGAACTATCAGATTCCTCTGGCATACAACAAAATATATATATATATATATATATATATATATATATATATATATATATATATATATATATATATATATATATATATATATATATATATATATATATATATATATATATATATATATATATATATATAATCATTATAATTTGGGAATGGGAAATAATTTAAGTTCTCGAAAGAATTATGCCTTAGTCTTAACCACTTTCAAGATTCTATCATGGCTTCCACTTAACCATTTTCCAGATTCTATCAACACCGTATCACTGGATTACTAAGAATGGTCAAACGTTAAGTTAATTTCTTAAACCTTTAAATATTTCTGAAAATCCATACCCACAGGTTACAAGATCTGTTGCTGCATCTATTCAACGATGTAAAAGAGCAATTTCACAAATAACCAAAAACAAAGAAAAATACCTGTTGCGGCATCTATTTAACCTTGTACAGGAGCAATCTTACAGATAACCAGAAACAAAGAAAAAGAGAGCACAGAGATAAACAGATTTGGTTGACGAAAGGAGAGCATTCCACTCCTTGCATACACTGCAAATTCTACAAACACATTCCACTGGAAGCCACACCAGTATTTTGTAGTTTAAACCGTCAGGCAACTTGGTCAATTCAGGGACCTCCGTAGAAAAGCAAACAATTAGGCATTTTGGATTGGGAATTTTGCAGAACTAGCCATGGCATACTGTTGGGGGCCGCTTCTCCCCATTTACTTATGAATTTGGTTGACGAAAGGAGAGCATTCCACTCCTTGCATACGCTGCGAAATCTACAAATATATTCCACTGGAAGCCACACCAGTATTTTGTAGTTTAAATCGTCAGGCAACTCGGTCAATTCAGGGACCTCCTCGTGCTCGCTCATTATAATTATAATTAACACTGAGAGAAAAGAATAAGATGAAGCTCAATGGATTGTAAAAGAATTTCATGTCATTTTGTTACAATTGCCCTGTACACTTTAGAATCAACTCCTTTGCCAGGAGCAATGGAAAATCCAACACGTAAATATCGCCATGTGAATCCTAATCTTGGGATTGCCAGGTCTAGAAGCAAAATTCTGCTCTGTGAGCAGAAGAGGAGTGCTTCCAAATTGGATGTCTAGTCACTCAATTTCAAAAACCTTTTCTGGGGCAAGTGACATAGAGATAATCCTTCAGGGAAACGTTTTTTTTAGGTATACATCCAAGATTTTATTTGGATAACTTTTCATTGCAGGGTTGATGCATCTTCATTTGAAGATGGGGATAGATTGACAACAATGTGCCTTTCAGGATGTGAAAGGTCTGTACGACTTGAATGCTGCACAAACTTTGCAGGTGACAAGAATGTGCCATGGCACACACAAACTATACTAACCTCATCTCTGCTATAATTGTACAAGAGTCCACTGATTGTTTTCCCATTTGGGCCTAGTCCAGTAGTTGAAACACAGGGCATTTTGGGCAATGAAGATTGAGTTGGAGGCCTTTTATCTTCAGAAATATTTGGATTACCTATTTTTTCTGTTGTAGCATTTGAAGCACATACTTGTTGGGAGGACTTGGTGAAAGACGAGGATTCTATGAGTTGTCTTTCATGTGTGGTTGTTGTCATTGAAGTTGGCAGTGCAGATTGAGCTGAAACAGAAGGTGCCTTTTCAAGAGCAACATCAGTGGATTTAGGAGGCTCTAGTTGACTAGAAGCACTCAATTCTGACGAAGCCACAGTTTGTTCCTGGCCATAGATAATCTCATACCTGGATATAATTCGCATTGCAATAGAGGCTTGTATTGCCATAGAGACTTGGAAAGAAATCGAATTAAACCTTTCAAAGGAGTTTAGTCAAGTCATAAAAGGAGAACAGAGGCCTTCCTTCTTCAATTTGGATCACAGATAGTTCCATAGAGATTCACATTTCATGACAGCTTCGGCTTTCATCTAGAGTTATTACTCCTCAGAATGTTCGAGTGAGTATTAAAGAGATATAATGCATGAATCGCTATCGGACTCGACTTAAGATAAAAAGATATAATGCCACATGGAGCTAGGACCTTACCACAAAGAAATTCAGATCACAGAACTAAGATCATGGTCCTTCTTTCACAGCTTCTTTATTCACATAGATCCTCAGCTTTGCATCATTCCTTATAGATTATGGCCTTAGCCTTCGTGTTATTCCATAGCGCACACATAGAATTTTGATACCTTGCAACTCAGGAATATGATCCTTAGAATTTTGCACCAATCTACAAGAGTTGTGTGCCTCAGGAATCGCATAAATTAGATGCTATAGAAGGCTTGCAGTAAAGGAGACACTGAGTTCGCACAGATCTTATATAAAAGAGTCACAGAACTTGCTCGCACACTTTGTCAAGATGGATCACAGGTTCTGGATCCATATTGGATCATCGATACAGGGTATTAACATTTGTAAAAATATTGATATAACAGCACAAGGCTACACATGCAGGGAAGAAAGACATGAAGAGTCTCTGCGAAGAGTCTCATTGCCAGCAGGCAATCTCTGCAAAGAGTCTCATCGCCAGCAGAAGAGTCTCATTGCCAGAAGGCCAGGCCTGGCCTTTCATGGCCCATTACCATGGAAAAAAACCATTTTTCTATGAAAAACAGATTAAACAAACGACAGAAAACACTCCAATCATCTAACACAGATAATCAATGGCTCAGAATCGCACACGTCACATTTTGGGGATGTCTTTCTCAGAGGGAATGCCTTACGGCGTAATAAGAAATAAAACTCATCAATTTTCTTATAAAATGCGTTGTCCTGGAGGGTCGCAATTTTTTCCGTTCGAATCAATTTTTTTTGGAGAAAATCGCAATTTTTTAAAAAATCGCGATTTTCACAACACTGCCTGGAACATCATCAAGATTTTTGCAACACTCCCTGGAACATCATCAATGGTGTGCATCATGCTGGTATATTACTTGAAGAATTGTTTGGATTTTATTGGTGGAATAGACGTCTTCCAATCCTATTTCTCATAATAGTACTTATTTTGATTTCGTTGGTGTCTTTCAAGAGAGTGGGTAAGTCTTCTTTGATAATTCTAATCAACATGTTTTAGCACTGAGATTTTTAGAAAAATCATAGTTCATTTGTTCCATTTCACAACTATCAATGATTTAAATGTCTAATAACTAATGTAATTATATGAAAATAATTCAACATATCTTAGGAATGTCACATATTGATTACATCTACATAGACCACTTGTCTAACTTTTCATGTTACCCTTGTTGAAAATGCAAAAAAATAATCCTAAGTTGTCTTTGTCCATTAATTAAATTAGGAATAAAATTGTAATTCCACTGTTGGCATTATGGCTAAAGTGTTGTCCTTGATGGCAACCCATTCAGGTGATAGATCATAGTACTTCAAGTCAGCAACAGAGATTGATGATCAGCTATCAAATATTAAAGAAAATAAGGGGTACGCAGGTACACCTTGCATAAGGTGCGTACACGCAGGTCAGTGTTACATAAAGTGCGTACATACCCGCAGTTATCCCATTCAGGAGGTGCGTACCCCCAGTGCACACATTTCAAGGCAAAGAAATTCACATGTGGGGTTTTCTTATGTTTTACTCTTGGTATTTAGCTGACGGTATTGTGTTATTATGGTGTCAGCTCGTGGTATTGATCCATGATTTAAGGAAGAGCTTTCCTATATAAAGCAAAGGAGATCATTTGGCTTGAGCATGTTTTTGGTTGAATATCTTATGAGGGCTAGATCTGGTCTAGATCTAAATAAGGCGAATCTACTGATGGACCGAGATCTCTTCGGCGCATGTTCAGATCTGTAGATCTGACTGTCTGGGTTATTTCTGAAGTCTTGAAATCATCTATGCCCAAATGTACGCATGTACAGTGAGAGAAAAGTGCATACATACGCAGGAATGAAGCGTTTCAGGTGCGCCGGTATGCAGGCACAGAAGGGTTTCAGGTGCGCCGGTACGCAGGCACAGAAGGGTTTCAGGTGCGTCGGTACGCAGGCACAGAATGGTTTCAGGTGCGCCGGTACGCAGGCACAGAAGGGTTGCAGGTGCGCCGGTACGCAGGCACAGAAGGGTTGCAGGTGCGGAGGTTCGCAGGCAGTAAAATGGACTCAGAGCGAGGTACGCAGGCTAGCAGTTGAGCAGGGTGCGTACGTAAGCAGGCGAGCAGTTGAGCAGGGTGCGTACTGTAAGCAGGCAAGCAGTTGAGCAGGGTGAGTACTGTAAGCAGGCAAGCAGTTGAGCAGGGTGCTTACGTAAGCAGGCGAGCAGTTGACCAGGGTGCTTACTTCTCTTAAAATCTTTGTTTATCATTGTTGTGTTCTGGGTTTGGTCCTATTATTGTTGATCTGGTTACTACAGTTGACTGGGTGATTCTCTTATACTTGATGATCATTTGATGCTTATGGATCCAGTTTGAAAATTTATGAAAAGTGGTCCTTGTAAGAAAAGAAGTAGGGGGTTGTAGCTCCCTTCCAGGAGAGACTGGAAAATGAGAGAGAGAGTTGTAGCTCTCTGTAGGTTGCAGCCTGCGTACTGGTAAAGGATTACACCAGTAAAAAACCATTGTAAAAGGAGTTTCTAATTTGAAAGAAGATAGAGACATATTGCAGCAGGTGGTTTTCACCCACATTGGGTTTCCACCTTACATCTTGTGTTCTTTGGTGTGACTATCTGTTTTTCTTTTTTTCATGCTCATTATTTTATGGTACTGACATGTAAAAATAATTCAAGGAACAAATAAAGATAATTTATTAAAAGAATTAGATAATATTGATTCACCCCCCCTCTCAGTATTATTTCCAACAATTGGTATCAGAGAAGGTCCTTCAGAGAAGCTGGATCGCTTGAAGGTAGATCGTTCATCATAAGCAACTACAAGAGAGAAGCATCAATCAGGCCACCGGTTTTTGATGGGACAAACTTCAATTATTGGAAGGTAAGAGTTACTGCCTATCTTCAATCTCTTGGTACAGAAGTTTGGGACATCGTAGAGACAGGCTACGCTTTTCCTTCAGCTACTCCTACAGATGCAGCCGAGAAAAAGAAGTATGAAACAAATGCAAAAGCAGTCAGTACTCTATTAGGATGTATATCTCAATCAGAATTCATGAAGGTAATGCACTATAAATCCGCAAAAGAGATATGGGACAAAATTGTTACGAGCTATGAAGGAGATGAACAGGTAAAGCGTGCTAAACTTCAAACTCTCAGAATTCAGTATGAGACTCTCAAAATGTATAATGATGAAAGTGTGGCTAACTATTTTCTTCAGGTAGATGAGGTTGTTAACTGTATGAAAAGTTTGGGTGAAGAAATAAAAGAGGCTATTGTGGTTGAAAAGATTCTAAGATCATTTTCCCCCAAGTTTGAATCTAAAGTTTCTGCAATAGAAGAAAAGGAAAATCTACGAATTCTTACTATGTCTCAGCTACATGGAATTCTAACTGCTTATGAAATGAGAAAGGGAGGTCCATCAGACAGAAGAGAAGCTTCTTTCAAGGCATCAGGCAAAGGAGATTATTATGAAGCGAGCCACGTCCCAGAAGAAGAGGAAGAAGAATCAAATTTTGTCAGAAATCTTCAAAGGGGTTCTGGAAGGTTCAGAGGTAAGTTACCTTTTAAATGCTTTGCTTGTGGAAGAGTAGGTCATTATGCTGCAAAATGTCCTTATAAGGATAAAGGAAAGGAACCTGCTAGATGGAACAAGAAGCAGAATGCAAATAAGAAAAGCTACTACACTCATGAAGATAGTGATGGTCTATCAAACAGTGATGAAGATGAACAAGGTAATGAATATAAGTTGTTAATGGCATTTGAAGATGATGATTATATGGATGCTATAGATGTGGATAACCTTTATGATGAAATTACTAGACTCAAGAGATGTATAGAAGAAAAGAACATGATCATTGATACTCTACAATTTCAAATTGATGAAAAGGAAAAACATCTTGAAAAATTAGAAGGTGAAATTGTTGGTCTTAGAAAAGAGATTGAGAAAACAAAAGCTATCAATCTCAAGTTTGTCAAAGGATCTGAAACTTTGGATGAGATTATTAATGTGCAGCGGTCTCCACTAAACAAGACAGGTCTGGGCTATAATGGAGAAACTTCTCAAGCATCCACCTCAAAAAGTTATCTTGATGCAGCAAGAAGAAATGAGCAAAAGCACAATGAAGATCATCAGGTAAAGTAGGGACGAATTACAAACAGAAACTATCAGGGGCAATCCATCTTAAGGGTGAACAAAAGCTACAACCAGCCACAGGTAAAATCTTCTCAATTTGGTTCAAGAATAGATGACAATAGAAATTACAATCAATTGGCTGGTAGATTCGATAACCGCAGAAGTTTCTTCAATGGACAATGCTTTTCTTGCCATAAATTTGGTCACAAAGCAGCTCAATGTGTTGCATATAAAACGATCATGACTAGGTAAGCTCAAAAACAAAGAAGTATGACGGGGATTACAAAAGGACCTATAACAACTTTTCGGTTCTTGAAAATGAAGTTGAATGTTCTATTTGCAATAACTTTGGTCATGAAGACTCTGAATGCAGGAGCAGGTTTCAGCAGAAAAAGGAACAAGCCTCAAGCACCAAAACATGGAGAATAAAGGAACCTCAAACAGAAAGATGTGGGATAGCATTTTATGCAGAGGGACAGGAAAATCTATGGTACATTGACAGTGGATGTTCGAAGCATATGACAGGTGATAAAGAAAAACTTGAGTCTTATTCTACTCTAGAAAAGGGAAAGAAAGTCTCTTTTGGAAATGATACTCCTGCAACTATAAAAGGAAAAGGCATTGCTCAGTTAAAAGAAAAGGTCAAGGCTGGAAATGTTTTGTATGTTGATGGATTGAAGCATAATATTCTAAGTGTCAGCCAGATGTGTGATCAAAGAACTGAGGTTATATTCAGATCAAATGGATGTCTTGTTCGTGATCTTGATACAGGTAAAACAGTGATCAAAGGCAAAAGAACTCCAAATAATCTGTACATATTTGAAGAAGGACAACAACAATGCTATCTGAGCAAGGATGATGAGCACTGGTTATGGCATCGGAGGTTGGGACATCTAAGCTTTTCACAAATAAGAAAAGCATGCAAATATCAGGCAGTTCGCGATCTTCCAGATATCAAAATTCCTGACAACACCATATGCAAATCATGTCAGTTTGGAAAACAAACCAGAACTAACTTTCCAGAGAAAGAAGGATCAGCTAGCATGCCTCTTGAGCTAGTACATACAGATACATGCGGTCCTTTCAGGAAAAGAACACCTCGAGGAGAAGAATACTTGATATTATTCATTGACGATTTCTCCAGGTTCGTCTGGTTAGGACTTATGAAGCACAAATATGAAGCATTCGAAAAATTCAAATCCTTCAAAGCCTTGGTTGAAAATGAATCAGGTCACAAAATTAAGTGCCTCAGATCCGATAGAGGTGGGGAATTTACTTCAAATGAATTTTTTGATTTCTGTGAAGAACATGGGATAAGAAGAGAATTCTCTACAGCAAGAACTCCTCAGCAAAATGGAGTTGTGGAAAGAATGAACAGAACAGTCCAACAAATGGCTCGTGCTATGCTTGATGAGTCAGGAACTCCCGCAACTTTCTGGGGTGAAGCTGCACATGCTGCAGTTGTTATTCTCAACAAAACAAATGTCCGGGTGAACAGCACTCAAACTCCTCATGAGCTCTGGAGTGGTAGGACTCCTTCAGTAAAGCACTTCAAAATCTTTGGGAGCAAATGCTATATCAAGAATACTGATGAGAAGCTTGGCAAACTTGAACCTAGAGCAGATGAAGGCATTCTTCTTGGTTACTCTCCACATAGCAAAGCGTACAAATGCTACAATAAAAGACTTGGCAGAATTTTTGACAGCATTGATGTAGTGGTTGATGAGAAGGGATACATTCCTAGGCAAGTACATCATGAAGACATCGAAGAAGATGAAGGCTACCCCCAACGACAGAATGATGAAGAAGAAGAACCTCAAGAAGAACCCCAAGAAGAACCAGAGGAGCAAACAAGAATAGAAGAAAAGACTCCATCCAGATATGTTCAGAAGAACCATCCAGAATCTCAAATTATGGGGCAGAAAGAAGCAGGTGTACAAACAAGAAGAACAGTTGCAGAAGCTTCAAGCTATTTGGCATTACTCTCCTCTACTGAACCACAAAATGTGAAAGACGCATGCAAAGATGAATGTTGGGTGAAAGCAATGGATGAAGAACTTGAGCAGATCGAAAAGAACAACACTTGGGAGCTGGTTCCTAGACCAAAAGATAAGAATGTTATCGGGACAAAATGGGTCTTCAAAAACAAATTGAATGAAAATGGAGAAGTAATTAGAAACAAAGCCAGACTTGTTTGTAAAGGGTATGCGCAGAAAGAAGGAATAGACTTTGAAGAAACCTTTGCTCCTGTTGCAAGACTTGAGGCCATCCGAATGTTCCTTGCTCTCTCAAGTTTTCAAAACTTCAAAGTATTTCAAATGGACGTGAAATCAGCCTTTCTGAATGGAGACTTGGAGGAAGAAGTGTACATTGAACAGCCAGATGGGTTCATTCTTGGAAATGATCCAAATCTTGTATGCAGATTGAAAAAGGCTCTCTATGGTCTCAAACAAGCTCCAAGGGCTTGGTACTACCGTTTGGACAAATATCTTCATCAACAAGGCTTTTCAAAAGGATCGGCAGATAGCAATCTTTATATAAAAATTGAAAATGACAAATTGCTAATACTTGTTGTGTATGTAGATGACATTATTTTTGGGAGCAATGAAGAAGCTATGAGTCAAAACTTTGCCATGGTCATGCAGAAAGAATTTGAAATGTCCTTGCTAGGAGAACTGACATATTTCCTTGGTTTGCAAATCCAACAAAAAGAAGGAGGAATCTTTTTATCTCAAACCAAGTATCTCAAACAGATTTTGAAGAAATATGGTATGGAAGATGCAAAACCAGTATGTACACCCATGGTCACAGGATGTAGCCTCAGTGCAAATGATGAATCTGCAGCAGTACATCAACCAACCTACAGATCTATGATTGGAAGTTTACTTTATTTGACAGGTACCCGACCAGACATCATGCATGCAGTTGGAATAGTTGGAAGATTTCTGGCAAATCCGAAGGAGACTCATCTTCAGGCAGTGAAGAGAATTTTCAAATATCTTCAAGGGACTCAAAATTATGGCTTATGGTATCCTAGAGATACAGATCTTACACTTCATGCTTATACAGATGCAGATTGGGCCGGAAGTGTGGATGACAGGAAAAGCACAAGTGGTGGTGCGTTCTTTATGGGTTCCAGACTGGTATCTTGGTTCAGCAAGAAACAGAGTTCGATTGCCTTGTCTACAGCTGAAGCGGAATATGTTGTTGCTGCATCTTGTTGCACCCAACTCCTTTGGATGATGCAAACTTTGCAGGATTTTCAAATCACTTGTACACCACCAATCCCCATCTTATGTGATAACACAAGTGCAATCAGCATCTCAAAGAATCCTGTTATGCATTCAAAAACCAAGCACATACCAATCAAGTATCATTTTCTCCGGGAACAAGTGCTTGAATAGAAGGTCAAGTTGGAGTATGTTCCTTATAAGGAACAAGTTGCTGATATTCTCACCAAACCATTGCCCAGGGACACTTTTGAATACCTCAGGCAAAAGCTGGGAGTTGTTGATGCATCATCTTATTGCTGAACCTCTTCTGATTGATGGTACAGGTTCAGGGGGAGCATATAATGCATTGTTGGCATTCTGGAGGATGTGCAGAAGGAGATCTTGGAAGTAGCTGCAATATGTCTCTATCTCTTTCATGGTGGATTATGGTTCTTCGTTGAAAATCTGGTTCATATTCAGGGGGAGCATGTTCTTAGGGGGAGCATAACCCTTTGCCCTTGATGTCAAAGGGGGAGAATGAAGCTGAAGCTTTGAGGTTGCCATCAAGTCCAAAGGGGGAGATTGTTGGCATTATGGCTAAAGTGTTGTCATTGATGGCAACCCATTCAGGTGATAGATCACAGTACTTCAAGTCAGCAGCAGAGATTGATGATCAGCTATCAAATATTAAAGAAAATAAGGGGTATGCAGGTACACCTTGCATAAGGTGCGTACACGCAGGTCAGTGTTACATAAAGTGCGTACATACCCGCAGTTATCCCGTTTAGGAGGTGCGTACCCCCAGTGCACACATTTCAAGGCAAAGAAATTCACATGTGGGGTTTTCTTATGTTTTACTCTTGGCATTTAGCCGACGGTATTGTGTTATTATGGTGTCGGCTCGTGGTATTGATCCATGATTTAAGGAAGAGCTTTCCTATATAAAGCAAAGGAGATCATTTGGCTTGAGCATGTTTTTGGTTGAATATCTTATGAGGGCTAGATCTGGTCTAGATCTAAATAAGGCGAATCTACTGATGGACCGAGATCTCTTCGGCACATGTTCAGATCTGTAGATCTGACTGTCTGGGTTATTTTTGAAGTCTTGAAATCATCTATGCCCGAAGGTACGCAGGTACAGTGAGAGAAAAGTGCGTACATACGCAGGAACGAAGCGTTTCAGGTGTGCCGGTATGCAGGCACAGAAGGGTTTCAGGTGCGCCGGTACGCAGGCACAGAAGGGCTTCAGGTGCGTCGGTACGCAGGCACAGAAGGGTTTCAGGTGCGCCGGTACGCAGGCACAGAAGGGTTGCAGGTGTGCCGGTACGCAGGCACAGAAGGGTTGCAGGTGCGGAGGTTCGCAGGCAGTTCAATGGACTCAGAGCGAGGTACGCAGGCTAGCAGTTGAGCAGGGTGCGTACATAAGCAGGCGAGCAGTTGAGCAGGGTGCGTACTGTAAGCAGGCAAGCAGTTGAGCAGGGTGAGTACTGTAAGCAGACAAGCAGTTGAGTAGGGTGCTTACGTAAGCAGGCGAGCAGTTGAGCAGGGTGCTTACTTCTCTTAAAATCTTTGTTTATCATTGTTGTGTTCTGGGTTTGGTCCTATTATTGTTGATCTCGTTACCACAGTTGACTGGGTGATTCTATTATACTTGATGATCATTTGATGCTTATGGATCCAGTTTGAAAATTTATGAAAAGTGGTCCTTGTAAGAAAAGAAGTAGGGGGTTGTAGCTCCCTTCCAGGAGAGACTGGAAAACGAGAGAGAGAGTTGTAGCTCTCTGCAGGTTGCAGCCTGCGTACTGGTAAAGGACTGCACTAGTACAAAACCATTGTAAAAAGAGTTTCTAATTTGAAAGAAGATAGAGACATATTGCAGCAGGTGGTTTTCACCTACATTGGGTTTCCACCTTACATCTTGTGTTCTTTGGTGTGACTATCTGTTTTTCTTTTGTTCATGCTCATTATTTTATGGTACTGACATGCAAAAATAATTCAAGGAACAAATAAAGAAGATTTATTAAAAGAATTAGATAATACTGATTCACCCCCCCTCTCAGTATTATTTCCAACATCCACATCTCATGATAACTTGTATTAGTTAATTAAGTTAACTTGACTTAGTTGGCTCAGGGAATTTGAGTTGAGGATCTAACTCGATTCATGTACAGTGTCTCCTACATTATAGGAGCCTTGGTTGAGTTTATTTTGAGTTGTAATTAATTAATCCAGTTTAACTGAGTTAAAGTTAGTTAAACTAGTTCCAAATGTCGGAGGAACTAGTGGTAGGTCTAGTAGTGTGGTGTTTCCTACAGTGATCAATGAGTTAACTGACGATTTACTTATAAATAGCCCATGAATGTCAGATCTGAGAGTTATCCAGCTGAGAGTGGAGTCTAGGGACAATGTACTATGAGTTGTTTAATCGTCTGAATTATACAAGTAGTGCATGCAGTTAGGGGAAGGCCTATGATGGATTGCACAATTCCTTTGAGAAATTTTCCTAATTAATAGAAGTCTAATTCCCAAGGAAACAACTCAAGAAAATAAGGACTCGGGCAAGTGAGAAATTGGTTAAGTATTGGGCTACGCTTGTCTAGGAAGTTGTGAGAGAGATAGAGATAGTGCAGAGGTTGTCTGGGTTTGAGAAAAGCATTGTAATCTTCTCATATTTAATGGCTAATGCAATACAAAAACAATGTAAACTTTGAAATGGGAGCTGATACGATTAACCGTTTCGTAGAAGTAGCAAAAAAGTGACCTGATTTTGAAAAGTAGTGATGCAGAATACAGTTTCTTTTTTCGGAGCATATTTTTGACACTTTAAATTTCTTATGTATCAAATATAAATATTTTTTTTAAATGTTAGTGACTTTCATGCTAATTTTGAAAAGTGTTGATGTTGCATCAACATTTTTTTTAGAGGACTTATTTTTGACACTTTAAATTTTTTAATATATTGAGTGTGGATATTTTTTTTAAATGTTAGTGATTTTCATGTTGATTTTAAAACGTGTTGATGCAGCATCAACCTTTTTTTTAGAAGGCTTTTTTTTTGAAATCGTGATTACTTAACAAATTTTCTAGTTGTCTTATTGTTCGTTTTTTAAATGTTGATTACTTAAAAAAACAAATATAAAAATATACATAGAAAATTCAAAAAAAAAAAAAACATAAAAATGTAAAAAAATAAATTATCTCGTAAACCATAAAAAAAAATTGGAAAAAAACAAAATTTAAAACAAACTAGGTTAAAAAAAAAAACAAAAAAACAAAAACAATACTATTAAAATTAAGATTAAAAACATTAGAAAAAAACCCTAAAAAACAAAAAAAATAACTATAATATATATATATATATATATATAATTAAAAAAAATTACATTTACAATTTAAATATATATATATATATATAGATATATATATAATTTTTAAATGTTTTTTTAAATATATATATATATATATATATATATATATATATAAATATATATATATAAATATATATATATATTTATATATATAATCAATTTAAAAAAAACACACACATTTAAAAATTTAAAACGTACAATTTTAATAAATAAAAAACATTTAAAAAAACATATATATATATATATATATATTAAATATATATTAAATATATATATGATTCAAAAACACATTTAAAATTTAATATATATATATATATATATATATATATATATTCAAAATAATTATTTTAAAAACCTACATATTTTTAAAAAACATTTAAAATATAATTTTTTTAAGAAAAAATACATTTAAAATATTAAAAAAATATTTTTTATTTTATTTTATATGTTTTTCTTCAAGTCAAAGATATATAATTTATTACTATTATTATTATTATTTAATTATTTAATTTGAAAATAGGTATATATTTCTAAATTTTAATTGTTTTTTGGATTTTTTAATTTTTTTTTAATTTCAGTATATTTTTGTCTTTTTTAGGTTTTTTTAAATGTTTTTAATCTTAATTTTAGTATTTTTTTTTTTAATTTATTTTTTATTTGTTTTTCTTATTTTTTTTCGAAATTCTGTTATGGTTTACGATCGATATATATACATGTGGGGTTAATTTTGTTTTTACATTTTTTTATTACTTTTTTTTGTTAATTTTTTTTGTATATTTGATTTTTTTATTTTTTATTTTTAATTTTTTGTTTTGTTTTTAATATATATTTTTATTTACATTTTGTTATTTTTACTTATTTATTTACCTTTTTCATTGTTTTAATTTTTAATTTTATGTTTTCATTATTATTTTGAAATTTTAATGTTTTTCGGAGTGATGATAAAATCTTTTACACCATTATTTCAAAATGTTGAAAATTTACCCTAGAAAAAAAAGTGTTATTCCAGCATCAACACTTTTCGTTTTGACGTTGTGTTTTGCATAATTTTTGCACAAAATATTGGTTTTCACTGCCATTTTTAAAACATGTTCAAAATTTACCCTAGAAAAAGAAAGTGTTACTCCAGCATCAACAATTTTTGTTTTTAGCACTGTTTTTCATGTTTTTTCAGGGTTTTTTTGGCTAGAGTTCTTGCTTTGAGTTTATAGTTCCTGTCATTGTTTAAAAATATTAGGGGCTTTTAGTTGTGGTTTTCCGTAGGAAATCATTGTATTCTATTTCTTGTATGCTTCGTGATTTCACGATAATTAAATTGTTTCCACTGATGAGTAGAGTAGATTCAAGTTTATTATTTTAGTAAATTACAATTAGTAGTTTGAATCTACAAGTAATTTCTACAACCCCGTTGGAAACAACATATGTATTTAAGGATGTGGATCTTGTTTCATTCCTTAACAAGTTAAGATGTTGAAATCTTGATGATTAATTATATTGATGGATTCATTTCCCTGAATTTGCATATTCTTTGAAATTTACTTCTGCATTATCAGTGGCACTCGTTGTTGTATTTGTTGTGATCACAACTGGTATTACAATCATAAAGTTATTCAATGGCACCATCAAGTGCTAAGATGGCTACCAAATATTGTTGATCATACTTTGTTCTTGAATGTTTTTATTGTGGTGCGTCCTTGTGCCTGCTTACATATGTCATTTCAATGGTATTGATTATTGCCTTTCATCTCTAGTGTTGCACTTGAATATAGTATCTTAGAGTTCATTAGCTAAATTGCCATTTTAAAAGTTTATGAGACATTGGCATTGTGCGTGATTTTATGCATAAACATAATCTTTTTTGGTGTTCTTCACACCAACTTGGGAGTTCTTTACAATGTTATGTTGAATGACGTGGATCGCATGGCCTACGTTGTACATTTCATGCTAGTCTTTCCTCACGTATTTTTTTTCCTGCGCCTTAATATTCATGGGCTTATATTTGTAGCCAAAAATCCCCTTATTTTGAATAATAAGAGGTTCATATTGATCACTACTATATTAATTGTAACCATTTTCCTTGAGGCATCATTCATACCTAGTATTTGGGATGCATTTCAGCTCACAGGGGCTACTACAGCAGTTTCTATTAACAGATTTATGCTTGTCAATTTGAATCTCATTTCCTTTCTTTTCGATTTAATAACCTATTTTCATAGATCTTTATAGTAATATTAGCAGTAAAATTAACTTTCACTCATAAATTTGAATATCCTTCCAACTCCTTTTGGTAACCCATTTTCATGTTGAAAGTAAATTTGCACTCGTAAATTTGGATCTCTTTCCCTCTCCTTCTGGAAAATTATTTCCATATGCTTTTGAAGTAATATTAACATTAATTTTTGTGTCCTTAGTGACCAGTACTATGTTTATTATATCATTTCCACAAATGATAGGCTCTTATTATTTCCACAAATGAACAAGTTTTAAGAAATGTATATCAAGATAGTCAGCCAAGTAGTAGCATTCCATTTGTTTTTGTCCTCCATCAACATATGATAACCATTTTTTGTCGGTCTTCATGGAGACATAGGTCTTCCATTTTTTTTTTGCCTTACATCAATATGCTAACTTTTTTTCTGTATGACTTCATAGTGACATATGAATGTTGACGACTTCATGAAAAACTTTGGAATTCTGCCACATATCTCCTCTATCCTGTTCAATTTGGCTAAAATTCATTTGCTTCTCCTTGTCATCTATCTTATCATAAATTTAATTATTTAGAAGATTCTTTTCTTTTGTATCATGAAGAAAACGACATCACACCCACCATTGTCACTTGCAATGGTAAGCAACCTTAGTGATAGGAAAATGATATTAATGTAGAGCTTTGCACAAAACATTGTCAATGTGAATTTAAAATGGATAAGAAGGAATAGACATAAGAAAAAACTTTTCAAGTGGATGTCTTTGTAAAACATCAGGTACATAAACTTACCAGTATAGAGCCTCGTACACATACGTACTACATGGATACCTATAGCTTGGCATGGAAGCTAGGTTTTATGAATATGAGAAAAGAAATACCTTCAATTTGGTGTTTTTTTAATCCCTGATAGATCAAAGGCTAAGGTAGATAGAAATTTTTAATATTTGGGAAACCTAGGTGGAAGACATATTTGTCTCTTCATATAACACTAATCAAATGTAATGGAAAACAATAATAAAAAAATAAATAGTTATTTTTCCCCATCGAAAACAATATGGAGAAAGAAAACAAACATACCATAGAGAAAACCTAGCTTGTATGAATAGAGTTTAAAGAGGTCTTTGGTCATGAAATTGATAAGAATGGAATGTTTTTAATATTTGCTTCAAATGAGCTCAGAATTTGTATTTGAAAATCTAATCAGATGTAAGAAATCAAGTGTGTTTTCAAGTAGACCGTGAAAAATGTAAGACATGCAAGAGAATTGTGTCCTTACAAAGTGTTGAGAAACATCCATTTACAATATAAAGAGATTGACGGCTTCAAATTCTAAGAAAAAATGTATTATAGTTGAGTTGTAGGGATTTAGGATTTCATTTTTTGAAGAATCCCATCCCGATATGGCTTCCTCTCTATGTAAAATTGATTGGGTTATATTTTGATTCTATGAAATTATTGCAAACCTCCAAAACAATGCTTCTCCCAAATGAGAATGGAGGGTTTTCCTAGGCCTACTATTCACCATCACAAAATAGAATGGTACTGTCGGTAGCTAGGTCATAGGTAAATTCTAATCCTCTGAAATTTCAACCTAATTATTGTATTGTGAACAATATAGAAAGTTGAAATAGTAACAATGTTTTCCTGTTTCACAAAGTTGAAGTGTGTTATGAGGCATGCATGACTTAACATGCCTCAGGAGTGCCCCTTTTCTCACAGATTCCTTTCATATTTATTTGAATAACCAATTATCTGGAGAAGTGCCACATTTATATTACTTAAGGCATGATTCATATCATATATGGCTTACAATTATAAATATTTTTCGGGTAGATATGATTTTTTATTTGGGCAGGCTATCTAGACCATCATCAATGGTGTGCATCATGCTGGTATACTTGAAGAATTTCTTGGATTTCATTGGTGGAATGGATGTCTTCCGATCCTAGTTCTCATGATAGTTTTTATTTTGGCTTCGTTGGTGTCTTTTAAGAGAGTGGGTAAGTCTTCTTTGATCATTCTTGTAAGCATGTATTAGCATTGTGATTTTAAGAAAAGCCATATTTCGTTTGTGCCATTTCACAACTATCATGGATTTAGATGTTTAATAACTAATGTTATTATATGAAAAGAATACAACATGTCTTAGGAATGTCACATATTGATCACATATGTGTAGACCATTTGTCTAAATTTTCGCGTTACCTTGTTGGAAACGACATATGCATTTAGGGATGTGGATCTTGGGTCATTCCTTAATGAGTTAACATGTTGAAATATTGATGATTATATTGATGGGTTCACTTTTGTGAATTTTCATATTATTTGAAATTCACTTCTGCATTATCAGTTGCACCCGATGTTGTATTTGTTGCGTTCACAGTTGGTATTACAATCGTAAAGATGTTTAGTGACACCATCCAAGCGCTAAGATGGCTATCATATATTATTAATCATACTTCATTCTTGAAGTTTTTCAATGTGGCACGTCATTGTGACTGATTACATATGTCATTTCAATGGTATGGATTATTGCCTTCATCTCTAGTCCTACACCTTAATGTAGTGTCTTAGATTTCATTAGCTGAATTAGCATTTTAAAATTTTATGAGTCATTATCATTTTTCTCGATTGTATGCATAGCTACAAGAATTTTTGGTGTTCTTCTATTTGGATACCAAGTTATGGATGATGTCCTAGCCAATTTTGACACCAAATTGGGAGTTCTTTACAGTGCTATGATGAATGACATTGATCGCATGACCTACGTTGTACATCTAATGCAAGTCTTTCATCTTGTATTTTTTGCCCTGCGCCTTAATATTGATAGGATTATATTTGCAACCAAAAAGCCACTCATTTCATATAATAAGATGTTCATCTGGATCACTACCATATTAATTGGAACCATTTTCCTCCACGCATCATTCATACCCAGTATTTGGGATGTATTTCAGCTCACAGGGGTTCATCTTCCCAGCTTCCATTTCTCTCAAGCAAAGAAAGGTTTGTTTTCGTTTTTTATTGTATTTTATCTATGTTATATGTAGCTTTTAATCTCAATTGATTTTAATTGCATAGACACTCATGGAATATAAAAAAAAGGACATATGTCTCTCATTGCTTATGATTTTTCTTACACTAGTTTCAAGTTCAATTGCTATATTGAGTGACTATTTTTCTTGCAAATATTACAATTGATACACCTTTTCCAATCAATATCCATAAAGGTTACATGGTTAGATATTGTACAGGGTACAAAAGCAAGAAATACGGGGCATTATATCCTTTAGAGATCTATTCCAAGAGTATTTACAAAATTTAATCCACATGAATGTAATGTTCCTTTTGATGCCAGATGTCCCATATTGAAAGGCATACACAACTTTAAATGTGAAACTCATAATCAAATTATTAAAACTAATAAAAAATTTCCTTAGAGTATTGAGTTCCACCTCAATCAGTCTGTTGGTCAACATTATCACAATTCACAAACCCAAACTAAGATGGGGGAACCCAATGTGGTATGCGCTCCATAATCTTAGGGATTATTTTTTAATTCAAAATAACATCACATGCATATAAAAATATCCCATTACACCAATACATACATTTATCAAATCGCTCAACTCTTCAGAGAACTTTTTAACTCTAGAAATTATCACCCTCAGTTCTCGCAAATAAGCAAATTGTGGAGCAAGAGAAGGTCACTGGGAGAGATTTCCAGGACATGGAAATGTAAATTTCCCTCTAATACCATATCTTCCAGATTTAAGACACAACCTTACATGTGAAAATAATAATCAAATTATTAAAACTAATAAAACATTTCCCTAGCCTACTGAGTTGCACTTCACTCTGTAAGCTTGTCAGCGTTATTAGGATTCATAAGCCCAAACTAACAGAGGGGAGCCCATTGAGGCACTTTTCTTGACCTTTTGTTTATATGAACCTCGTTTGTTAACGAATAGAACTTATTTATATGGTTTGATACATGAATAATGGCATAAGAACAATGAAGGTAGTGAGAAGATCTCAGTAAGTCACCTGGGAACCTCCATGCTTGATCACAAAGTTTCGGTCATCCAAAACCAAGAGTCACTCCATGGTACCTTCATGTGCCTAGAGTACCATTAAAACAATGTGGTTATAGCTATAAGTCTCGATGACTAGAGGTACACATAGCCAAACCAAATAGTCGAAACAATAAATGACATATGCAAGGAAAATTTTAAGAACCCCCTCTAAATTCACATGTATAATAAATGGGTGAATCTCCATGGTATATAGGAAAAATGGAAGGCGATTTTATCAATAATATGATATGTATATATAATTTTTGGTGAATCTCTCACCAGGCATGGCGAATATTTTACTCAATTATAAAATCTTGTGTTTATTGAATACACAAATGAAATCATTGCATTTCTTTAAAATATCTTTTGAAATCAAAATTACCGAAATTACATATCGATAACCTAATGGGTGTAGGATAAAATTCACCTGTGCCATTCATGGAAAGCATGAGAAAAAACTTAATACTATATATAAAGCAAGAAAAATTCAAATTCGTCACTTCTAGGGACCTTGTAACCACCCTGCCAATTCACAAGTCCTGTTTGCAATTAGAAAAATTACCCAAATTACAATCTATTTACTCCAGCATATGTTGGAAAGTTATAAAAGGATGACTAGTGCAATCAATCCATTCCTTTTAGCCCTGGATTTGTTTCAATTTAAAACAGAAGTATACAAATATACTTGTCCAATGTCTATGCTTTAACCATTCACCTTAAGATGTTTTTACAATATAATTTCGTAAGTCTATTTAATATCTTCATTATCATAAAAACCAACCTATATCCATCTTAACTCCACATCTACCACTCTTAGGGGGATGAAATCTATTTATCCCTCTGAGCACTTGGTAGACCCAGAATTAAGATGGATCTAAGATGATAGAATTTCCCCTTTAAATAGTCTAGTCTATGCTCACATGAATACCATGGTATTACCATGGGTCAATATCATGGGTTATCATAAACCTGGAGCTTAAAAATTACTATTAGTCATTTATAAAAATTAATAAAATTAATAGTTGATTTTTATTTTATTTTTTATTTTAACCAAGCTAAAATGTTTAACATATATTAAATTACAACATCCATTTTTACTCTTGATCGGATCAAATATTTTTTCACTCTATGCTAGTTTGCATATCACAATATTTGATACATCTCTGGGGTTAGTAGATCCAGAGTAAAGATGGATCTATGCTGGTTTAATTCCCCCATTTAAATAGGCTACATTCCAGGTGAATACCATGGGTCATTTTTATTGTTATTAATACTAATATTAGGTTAGTAATGTTTTTTTCATGGTATTAATAACAATCTAGTCCATGGTATTTGTCCCATAGTATTTCTCCCATAGGTTTCACCTAAATATAACGCATTTTTTTAGTGTTTGTAAATATAAGGTGACTTATGGAGTAAATATATAAAAATAAAAATAAAAACTATTTGTTTACCATACCTCTCTATTTATATTTTTATTAATTTATCATACCTCTTTTACAAATATGGTATTTGGCCCGTAAGATTCACTTAAATAAAACCTCTTTCTTGAGCCTTCATAAATAGAACGAGGGTTATGGACTAAATGTAAAAAGAGGTTTTATTTATTTACCATGCATCTAGTTTATTTATATTTTTATTTATTTACCATAAAAAGACGTTTTATTTATTTACCATACCTCCACTTTACTTATATTTTTATTTGTTTACACCCTTGCATGTATATAAGGTGACTTATGGAGTAAATATAAAAAATGTTTTATTTATTTACCATACCTCTCATTTATTTGTGTTTTTATTAATTTACCATACCTCTTTTATAAATATGGTATTTGGGCCTTTGGCCCATAGGATTCACTTAAATAAAACCTATTCTTGAAAATAGGCTAATGGATTCACTTAAAAAAACCTATTCTTGAAAATGGGCGAATGGAAGGTTGTAACTCCTAATTTCAATGGCTAAATTTACCTTTTTTACCCTCTCCCTTAAAATAAGGTGGGCTATTTGAGGTGATTTGTAAAAATGTACTCTGATACAAAATATTCGCCTACTAAAAATTTAAAACCCCTTAATTTCGCCAAAGGGCGAACATTCGCCCCTAAAATTTTCTATGGACATATGTGCATAGATATAGATATAATCTAAACAAAAAAAACTAGTGAATAGTCGATAACCCAGAGCTTAATCCCAAAGGTGTGAAATCGAAACCCAGGTTAGGATTTGCTTACCATTCAGAGTCCTTTAAATCTACAGTTAAAGTGTGCCAACCTAGAAGAAAATAATGCAACTCTAATGAGAAACCCAAATATGGGACTAAGGTTGGGTGCAAGTCCAACTATCCAACTTAGGTGAGGGTTGGGCGGGTTGGGGTACCTACAGGCTGCGACCAGAATGAGAGCACAAGAGAAATAATATTAGTGAAGAGTCTCTATGTGACCGAAAATAAGTTTAAAAAAAGATATACATTTAAGTAAACCTTGTTGGAGGAAGAAATTTCTCCCCTGAGCAAAGCTTGACCATGGTGGCTCTTCACAACAGACCCTATAGCAAATTATAAAGGAGTGAACTTAGGTAATGAAAACTTAAAGGAAAATCGGAGGATATGGAAAGCAAACTTGATAAGAAGATTTTGTAGATTACCTGAAAACTGTTGAAACCCTGCATCATAAAACTAAAGTTGAAACCATGATGAGAACACAATAAAAACGCTAGAGAAAAAGAAAAGGAGAACACAAAAAGGAATATTTACCTTTACAGTGCAAGGTGTGCTGGACAAAGGTCGAAACCACAGTTGTATAAAAAATTTACCCGTTTTTCCCTGTAGTAACTATTAGGGTTGCCACAGTTGTATAAAAAATTTACCCCTTTTTCCCTGTAGTAACCATTAGGGTTGTTTTTTTGTCTTAACTATTAATTCAGTTGCCTAAAAGTCTTCAATCTTTAATCATCTAACATGAATGGTGTAATTATTATTTCACAATTTATACCATTACAAACTTTATATAAATTAAATTGTTGGCAAATAAAGATAGGCATCAATTCATAATATGCATCAAAATAATTACAACATAATATTTCTCATGCTACTAAAATTAGAATTTTTTTATAAAACTAATTAAATTATATCTTTATTTTAAATTACTACAATTATTATTAATGATTAAAATAATTAATATATAAAATAAATATGTGTATACTTAAAAAGAACATAAAACAAGATTCTTAACCATGACTATTTACTCCATTTTTTTCATGGAAATTTTTAATTTGTAAATAGGTTTTGTTATAATATCATGAGTCAATATCATGGTTTATCAATACCACATGCCCATAAAACTATAACTCACTTCATATGATAGTTGTTAAACTGGCCTTTTTTTTTTCAATTAATCGATTAAATACAAAAAAGAAAATGAGGTATAACTATTTTGGAGATAAATCTCAACCTTTGATTTTTATACACTACTATAAATATTGTAGAATATTTAGTAAAAAATAGATCTTTATCATCCCTTATCATTTTTATAATTAAATTAAAATCCTAAAAAAATTACTCCAAAATAAACACATTTATAAGTCTAATTATAAAAACATAGCAATTACATAATTTTAAATTTCTTTAAAATATAAATAATAAATTTAGTAAAAAAATAGTTTTATTTGAGACCACATTTTGTTGACTTACCTATGTTTAATGATATTCATTTATCAAAAATATTCAATTCACTAATTAAATATAATATCATATCTAATCACTGAAAAATATATTTTTATTTAATAAAACTATTAACTCAAGGATGTTAAATATTATATTTTAAATATAAATATATGATATGTTTGAAAAGATTTGTTAACATAATCAGATTATTTTCGTATACCTTTTTTAATACAAACTGATCCCTATATATATAGATATATATTTTATTGTATTACTACTTATTTTTATTATTTTTTTATTTTATTAGTAATTGGCTTTTTCTCAATTTTTTATATTTTTTATTTCTTTTAAAAATATTGTTTAAAAGATATCATTTTTTGTTTAATTCAGAAATTTTTTACATTATGAATAATTGTAAAATCCTCACTCTCTAATTTCTTGTTAAGAGCCGTTTCAAATATAATTGATTGATTTTTAAAATATGCAATTGATTAAGAATCAGATTTAAAATGACTTAAATAAGGTTAACCACAATATTTCTTCAAACCGATCACCAACACAACCAAATTCATAGAATCAATGGCAACTTCTCCGCGTGAGGATACATATTCTGCTAGCTGTCATGCTGTATATTAATGTTGTCGTGCATAGCATTTTTGGGAAAAAATATTTTCCCCGAGGTTGATATGGAAGGCTACTTGGCTGAGACACTATAGGAATTGATTAGAACGAAACGGTTATCACGGAATATTTATCAAATCACCAATACACCAATGTGTACGTCTATCAAATCACCCAACTGTCCCGAGAGTTTTTTTACTCCAAAAAGTATCATTTTCACTGGTCACAAATAAGCAAATTGTGGAGCAGAAGAAGCTTACTAGGATGAATTTCCAGGAAATGGAAATGTGACTTTCTCTGTAATGAGATTGAAAACTCAACTTTACATGTCAAAATCATAATCAAATTATTAAAACTAATAAAACATTGGTCATATCTATTCAAAATTATAAAAATGAAATAGAAAAAAAACACTACATATGTGAAAGAAACTTACACGTGAAAATCATAATCAAATTATTAAAACTAATAAAACATTGGTCATATCTATTCAAAATTATAAAAATGAAATAGAAAAAAAAACTACATATGTGAAAGAAACTTGTCTCTTTGAGTCTTAGGTTTGTAATCTAAATTAACAAGAGTACCCAAGGTTCATAATCAAATTCATTAACTCATGAATTTATCTCAAGTATGTCAATTCCTTTATGTTGGACAAATAAAACTCATGTCTTAACTCTTTAACTTTGGAAAAGAAGATAGGAAATCACACTTCGAAAAATACAACTCAAATATTTCATTGCATATTCCATCCACTTTTATTAAGTTTTTAAGTTTAACAATTGTCAATGAGTTACAAACTCTAATACAATGGATGGCCATTTTCACTCAACAAATAAGTTTGATCTTTTGAATTTTAACTTCATGTCATTATCGAATTAATTGAGTCAAAAATTAAGATATACATGGTATGAAATGGATTTATGCTTTCAAATTAACAAATTTATGCTTGTTAATTTAAATCTCCTTTCCTTTACTTTCTTTTTAATAACCTATTTTCACAAATCTTTACAATAATATTAGCAATAAACTTGAATTGCACTCACCTTTTGGCAACCCATTTTCATGTTGAGAGTAAATTTGCACTGTAAATTTGGAGTTCTTCACTCTCTTGGAAAATTATTTCGATATACCTTTGAAGTAATATTAACATTAATATTTGTGTCTTTAGTGACAAGTACTATGGTTATTCTATCATTTCCACAAACTATCCTCTTATTATTTCCACAAATGGACAAGTTTTAAGAAATGGATATGAAGATAGTGAGTCAAGTAGTAGCATTCCATTTGTTTTTGTCTTCCATGAATATATGATAACCATTTTTTGTATGTCTTCATGGTGACATATGTTCTCCATTTTTTTTTCCTTGCATCAATATATGCTAACTTTTTTTTCTGTATGTCTTCATAGTGACATATGAATGTTGATGACTTAATTAAAAACTTTGGAACTCCACCACATATCTTCTCTATCTTGTTCAATTTGGCTGAAATTCATTTGGTTCTCCTTGTAATTTCTCTTATCATGCATTTCATTGTTTAAAAGACTCATTGCTTAGGTATCATGAAGGCAACAACATCACACCCGCCATTGTCACTTGCAGTGATAAGCAACCTTAGTGATAGGCAAAATCTATTCATGCAAAACTCTACACAAAACATCCATCATTTACATAAATTTACTACCATAGAGCCTCCCACAAATAGGTACTCCATCGATACTTACACCCTAGGGTGGAAGCTAGGTTTTAGGAATATGAGAAAAAAATTACCTTGAATATGGTGTTTTTTCCAGTCCCTGATAGATCAAAGGCTAAGGTAGATAACAATTTTTAATATTCATCAAACCTAGGTGGAAGACATATTTGTCTCTTCATGTAACACTAATCAAATGTAACGGAAAAAAATAATGAAAAATAAAATGTTGTTTTGCCCCATCATAAACAATATGGGGAAAGAAAAGAAACATGCCGTAGAGAAAACCTAGCTTTTATGAATAGAGTTTAGAGAGTTATTTGGTCATCAACTTGACAAGAATGGAATTCTTGTCACATCTACTTCAGATGAACTCAGAATTTGCATTTGAAAAGCGAATGAGATGTAAGAAATCAAGCGCGCTTTCAAGTAGACTTTGAAAAATGTAAGACATGCAAGAGAGTTATGTCCTTACAATTGTTGGGAAACATCCATTTACAATATAAAGAGATTGAGAGCTTCAAATGCTAAGGAAAATGTATTCTAGTTGAGCTGCACGAGCTCAGGATTTCATGTTTTGAAGAATCTCATCCCCAAATGGCTTCCTCTCTATGTAAGAACCATTCGGTTAAATTGTGATTCTATGAAATTTTTGCAGACCTCCAAAGAAATGTCCATCCCTAATGAGCATGGAGAGGCTTGTTATTCGCCATCACAAAATAAAATAGTACCGTTGATAGATAGGTCATAGGACAAGTCCAATCCTCTAAAATTTTAACCCAATTATTGTATTGTGAGTAGTATAGAAATTGGAAATAGTAAGAAAATTTTCCTGTTTCACAAAATTGAAGTGTGTTATGAGGCATGCATGACTTAACATGCCTTAGGAGTGTCCCTTTTTTCTTAGATTCCTTTCATATTTATTTCAATGCCCAATTACCTGGAGCAGTTCCATGTTTATATTACTTAAGGCATGATTCATATTGTATATGGCTTGGAATTATAAATCTTTGTCTCATAAAGATGATTTTTTGTTTGGGCAGGTGATGTGCTATCTCGAACATCATCAAGGGTGTGCATCATGCGGGCATATTACTTGAAGAATTGTTTGTTGGATTTCATTGGTGGAATTGACATCTTTTGATCCTATTTCTCACCACGGACCTTATTTTGGCTCCATTGGCGTCTTTGAATAGAGTGGATAAGTCTTCTTTGATAATTCTGGTAAGCATGTTTTAGCACTGCGATTTTTAGAAAAGTGATATTTCATTTGTTCCATTTACAACTATCAATGATTTAAATGTCTAGTAACTAATGTAATTATATGAAAAGAATTCAACATATCTTAGGAATGTCAGATAATGATCACATCTGCATAGACCATTTGTCTAACTTTTCATGTTACCCTTGTTGAAAATGCAACAAGAAAATCATAATTTATTTTCATCCTTGAATTAAATTAGGAATAAAATTGTAATTCCACATCTCATGATAACTTGTACTAGTTAACTAAGATAATTTGACTTAGTTGGCTCAGGTAATTCGAGTTGAGGGTTTAACTTGATTCATGTAGAGTGTCTCCTACATTATAGGAGCCCTGGTTGAGTTTATGTTGAGTTGTAATTAATTAATTCAGCTTAACTAAGTTAAAATGAGTTAAACTAATTCCAACTATTGGAAGAACTAGTGGGAGCTCTAATAGTGTGGTGTTGCCTGCAGTGATCAATGAGTTAACTGAGAATTCACTTATAAATAACTCATGCATGTCATATGTGAGAATTACCCAGTTGAGATTGGAGTTCAGGGGCATTGTACTATCAATTGTTTAATCATCTCAATTGTATAGGTGGTGCATGCAATCATAGGAAGGCCTATGTTGGATTGCACAATTCCTTTGATAAATTTATCTAATTAATAGGGGGCTAATTCCCATGGAAAAAACACAAGGAAATAGGGACTTGGCAAAGCGAGAAATTGGTGAAGTATTTTCCTAGGCTTGTCTAAGAAGCTGTGAGACAAATAGAGATAGAGCAGAGGTTGCCTGGGCTTGGGCAAAGCATTCTAATCTTTACATATTTAATGACTAATGCAATATACAGATAGAAGGGGTTTTTATATGTGGATTTCCATTGGATAGCAATGTGTACTACGTTGATTGAATTCTTTCTCTTGTATGCTTTGTGATTTCATGATCGTTTTATTGTTTTCGTTGATGAGTAGAGTAGATTCCAGTCTATTGTTTTAGTAAATTGGAATTAGCAGTTTTAATCTACAAGGAATTTCTACAACCCTATTGGAAATGACATATGCATCCAAGGATGTGGATCTTGGTTCATTCCTTAATGAGTTAAGATGTTGAAATCTTGATGATTATATTGATGGGTTCGTTTCCTTGAATTTGAAAATTCTTTGAAATTCACTTCTGCATTATCAATTACACTCGTTGTTGTATTTTTTATGGTCACAACTGGTATTAAAATCATAAATTTGTTTAGCGGCACCGTCCAAGTGCCAAGATGGCTACCAGATATTGTTGACCATACTTCATTCTTGAAGCTTTTTGTTGTGGTATGTCATTGTGACTACTTACATATGTCATTTCAATGGTATGGATTATTTCCTTTCATCTCTAGTCCTACACCTAAATATAGTATCTTAAAGTTCATTAGTTGAATTCGCATTTTAAAATTTTATGAGTCATTGGAATTGTGCTCGATTGTATGTATAACTACAAGATTTTCTGGTGTTCTTCTATTTGGAGACCAAATTATGAACGATGTCTTGGCCAATTTTGATACCAACTTGGGAGTTATTTATAGTGTTGTGTTGAATGACATTGATCTCATGACCTATGTTGTACATTTGATGCTAGTATTTCCTCTCATATTTTTTTCCTTGCGCCTTAATAGTCAAGGCTTATATTTGTAGCCAAAAAGACCCTTCTTTCAAATAATAAGAGGTTCATCTTGATCACTACCATATTAATAGGAACCATTTTCCTCAAGGCATCATTCATACCCAGTATTTGGGATACGTTTAATCTCACAGGGGCTACTACAACAATTTGTATTAACAGATTTATGCTTGTCAATTTGAATCTCATTCCCATTCCTTTCATTTTAATAACTGACTTTCACGGATCTTTACAGTAATATTAGCAGCAAAATTGACTTGCACTCATAAATTCGAACCTCCTTCCATCTCCTTTTGGAAACCCATTTTCATGTTGACAATAAATTTGCACTTGTAAATATAGATCTCTTTCCATCTCCTTCTAGAAAATCATTTCCATATATCTTGGAAGTAATATTAACATTAATGTTTGTGCCTTTAGTGTCAATTACTATGTTTAGTATATCATTTCCATAAACGATAGGATCTTATTATTTCCACCAAAGAACGAGTTTTAAGAAATCAATATGAAGATGGTCAGCGAAGTAGTAGCATTTCATTTGCTTTTGTCTTCCACAAATATATGATAACCATTTTTTGTATGTCTTCATGGCGACATATTTCTTCAATTTTTTTTGCCTTGCATTAATATATGCTATTTTTTTTTCTTTTTTCATAGTGACATATGAATGTTGATGACATAATTAAAAACTTTGGAATTCCACAACATATATCCTCTATCTTGTTCAATTTGGCTAAAATTCATTTTGTTCTCCTTGTAATCTGTCTTATCAAACATTTCATTATTTAAAAGATTCATTGCTTATGTATCATAAAGGAAAATACATCAAACCTGCGATTGTCACTTGTACCAATAAGAAACCTTAGTGATAGGCAAAATCTATTCATGCAAAAAACTGCACAAAACATTGTCAATGTGAGATTAAATAGGACAAGAATACATAGACATAAGAATTTTATTTTCAAGTGGATGCCTTTGTAAAACATCATTTACCTAAATTTACTAGCATAGAAACTCCTACAAATAGGTATTGCTTGGATACTTTCAGCCTGGTGTGGCAGCTAGGGTTTTACGAATATGAGAAAAACATTACCTTGAATCTGGTTTTTTTCTAGTCCCTGATAGATCAAAGGCTGAGGTAGACACCAATTTTTAATATTTATCAAACATGTGTGGAAGACATATTTGTCTCTTCATGTAACACTAATCAAAGGTAATGGAAAACAATAATGAAAAATAAATTGTTGTTTTTCCCCATCAAAAACAATATGAAGAAAGAAATGAAACATACCATAGAGAAAACCTAGCTTGTATGAATAGAGTTTAGAGAGGTTTGGTCATGAACTGAACAAGAATGGAATGATTGTCATATCTACTTTAGATGAACTCAGAATTTGCATTTGAAAATCTAATCAGATGTAAGACATGTACGAGAGTTTTGTCCTTACAAATTGTTTGGAAACATCCATTTACAATATAAAGAGATTGAGGGCTTCAAATGCTAAGGAAAAATGTATTCTAATTGATTTGTAGGGGTTTAGGATTTCACGTTTTGAAGAATCCCATCCCCGGATGGCTTCCTCACTATGTAAAATTGGTTGGGTTACATTCTGATTCTATGAAATTTTTGCAGACCTCCAAATAAATACTTGTCCCCAATGAGCATGGAGTTATTTTTTAGGTTTGTTATTCACCATCAAAAAATAAAATAGTATTGTTGACACGTAGATCATAGGGAAAGTCAAATCCTCTAAAATGTTCACCCAATTATTGTATTGTGAGTAGTATAGAAATTGGAAATAGTAAGAACTTTTTCCTGTTTGACAAAGTTGAAGTGTGTTATGAGGCATGCATGACTTAACATGCCTTAGGAGTGTCCCTTTTCTCTCAAATTCCTTTCAAATTTATTGGAATGGCCATTTACCTAGAACAGTGCCATGTTTATATTACTTAAGGCATGATTCAAAATGTATATGGCTTGGAATTATAAATATTTGTCTAATAATTATTTTTCTGATTTGGGCAGGTGATGTGCTATCTGGAAGATCATCAATGGTGTGCATCATGTAGGTATATTACTTGAAGAATTGTCTGTTGGATTTCATTGGTGGAATGGACGTATTCCAATCCTATTTCTCACCATAGTCCTTATTTTGTCTCCGTTGGTGTCTTTCAAGAGAGTGGATAAGCATGCTTTCATAATTCTAGTAAGCATGTTTTAGCACTACGATTTTCATAAAAGTCATATTTCATTTATTCCATTTCATAGCTATCAATGATTTAAGTGTCTAATAACTAATGTATTATATGAAAAGAATTCAACATATATTAGGAATGTCACATACTGATCACATCTATGTACACCATTTGTCTAACTTTTCATGTTACCCTTGTTGAAAATGTAACAAGAGAATCCTAATTTATTTTTGTCCTTGAATTAAATTAGGAATAAAATCGTAATTCAACATCTCATTATAACTTATGTTAGTTAACAGAGTTAATTGGCTCAGGTAACTCGATTTGATGGTCTAACTTGATTCATGTAGACTGTCTCCTATGTTATAGGAGCCCTGGTTGAGTTTATTTTGAGTTGTAATTAATTAATTCAATTTAACTGAGTTAAAGTCAGTTAAACTAGTTCCAGCGATTTGAGGAATTAGTGGGAAGTGTAGTAGTGTGGTGTTGCCTGCAGTGATCAATGAGTTAACTAATGATTCACTTATAAATAACTCATGCATGTCAGGTATGAGAATTACCCAGTTGAGATTAGAGTTCAGGGGCATTGTACTATCAATTTTTTAATCATCTCAGATGTATAGGTGGTGCATGCAGTCAGAGGAAGGCCTATGATGGATTGTGCAATTCCTTTGAGAAATTTCTCTAATTAATATTGGGTTGATTCCCAAGGAAACAACCCAACGAAATAGGAACTTGGGCAAGTGAGAAATTGGCTAAGTATTGTCCTAGGCTTTTCTAGGAAGCAGTGAGATAGATAGAGATAGTGCACAGGTTGCCCGAGCTTGAGCAAAGCATTCTAATCTTCTCATATTTAATGACTAATGTAATATATAGATAGCAGGGGTTTTTAGCTGTGGATTTCCCTAGAAAATCATTGTGTAACGTGTTGATCGAATTCTTTCTCTTGTTTGCTTCATGATTTCATGCTAATTTAATTGTTTTCGCTAATGAGTAGAGTAGATTCCAATCTATTGTTTTAGTAAATTACACTTAGCAGTGTTATTCAAAAAGTAATTTCTATAACCCTATTGGAAATGACATATGCATTCAAGGATGTGTATCTTGGTTCATTCCTTATCATGTTAAGATGTTGAAATATTGATGATTATATTGATGGGTTCATTTCCCTGAATTTGCAAATTCTTTGAAATTCACTTTTGCATTATCAATTGCACTCATTGTTGTACTTGTTGTGATCACAACTGGTAATACAATCATAAATTTGTTCAGTGGCACCATCCAAGTGCCAAGATGGCTACCAGATATTGTTGATCATACTTCATTCTTGAAACTTTTTACTGTGGTATGTCATTATGATTGCGAAGTTACATATGTCATTTCAATGGTATGGATTATTGTCTTTCATCTCTAGTCCTGCACCTGAATATAGTATCTTAGAGTTCATTAGCTAAATTAGGATTTTAAAAGTTTATGAGCCATTGGCATTGTGCTCAATTGTATGCATCACTACAAGATCTTTTGGTGTTCTTCTATTTGGAGACCAAATTATGAATGATGTCCTGGCCAATTTTGACACCAACTTGGGAGTTCTTTACAGTGTTGTGTTGAATGACATTGATCGCATGACGTACATTGCACATTTGATGCTAGTCTTTCCTCTCTTATTTTTTTCCTTGCCCCTTAATATCCATGGGCTTATATTTTCAGCTAAAAATCCTCTTCTTTCAGATAATAAGAGGTTCATCTTGATCACTACCATATTAATAAGAACCATTTTCCTCAAGGCATCATTCATAGCCAGTATTTGGGATGCATTTCAGCTCATAGGGGCTACTATAACAATTTGTATTAACATATTTATGCTTGTCAATTCGAATCGCATTCCCTTTCCTTTCCTTTTAGTAACCGATTTTCAAAGATATTTACAGTAATATTAGCAACAAAATTGACTTTCACTAATAAATTTGAATCTCCTTCCAGCACTTTTTGGAAACCCATTTTCATGTTGACAATTTGTAATTGTAAATTTGGATCTCTTTGCCTCTCCTTCTAGAAAATTATTTCCATATACCTTTGAATTAATATTAACATTAATGTTTGTGTCTTTAGTGAAAAGTACTCTGTTTATTATATCATTTCCACAAACGATAAGTTCTTATTATTTCCACAAATGAACAAGTTTTGAGAAATGCATATGAACATAGTCAGCCAAGTAGTAGAATTCCATTTGTTTTTGTCTTCCATGAATATATGATAACCATTTTTTGTATGTCTTCATGGCGACATATGTCTTCCATTTTTTTTCCTTTCATCAATAAATGCTAACCTTTTTCTCTGTATGTCTTCATAGTGACATATGAATGTTGATGACTAAATGAAAAACTTTGGAATTCCACCACATATCTCCTCTATCTTATTCAATTTGGCTAAAATTCATTTGCTTCTCCTTGTCATTTGCGTTATCATACATTTAATTATTTAAAAGATTCATTGCTTATGTATCATGAAGGAAACAACATCACACTTGCCATTGTCACTTGCAGTGATAAGCAACTTTAGTGATAGGCAAAAACTATTAATGCAGAGCTCTGTACAAAACATTGTCAATGTGAATTTAAATAGGACAAGAAGGTATAGACATAAGAAAAAACTTTTCAAGTGGATGTCTTTGTAAAACATCATTTACATAAATTTATGAGCATAGAGCCTCCTACACATATGTACTCCATGGATACTTACAGCCTGGGATGGAAGCTAGGTTTTACGAATATGAGAAAAAACGTATCTTGCATCTGGTGTTTTTTTTTTTAAATTTTGATAGATCAAAGGCTAAAGTATATAGAAATTTTTAATATTCATGAAACCTAGGTGGAATACGTATTTGTCTCTTCATGTAACACTATTCAAATGTAATGGAAAACAATAATAAAAAATAAATAGTTGTTTTTCCCCATCGAAAACAATATGGATAAAGAAAAGAAACATACCATAGAGAAAACCTAGATTGTGTCAATAGAGTTTAGAGAGGTCTTTGGTCATGAAATTGACAAGAATGGAATGCTTGTCAGATCTACTTCAAATGAACTCGAAATTTGCATTTCAAAATCTAATCAGATGTAAGAAATCAAGTGTGTTTTCATGCACACTACAAAAAACGTAAGACATGTAAGAGAATTGTGTCCTTAAAATGTGTTGAGAAACATCCATTTACAATATAAAGAGATTGATGGTTTCATATTCTAAGGAAAAATGTATTCTAGTTGAGCTGCAAGGATTTAGGATTTCATGTTTTGAAGCATCCTATCCCCAAATGGCTTCCTTTCTGTGTAAAATTGATTGGGTTACGTTTCTATTCTATGAAAATGTTGCAGACCTCCAAAACAATGCTCGTCCCCAATGAGCATGGAGGTTTTTTTTAGGCCTGCTATTCTCCATCAAAAAATAGAATAATACTTTTGACAGGTAGGTCATAGGTAAAGTCCAATACTCTGAAATTTTAACCTAATTATTGTATTATGAGTAGTATAAAAAGTTGAAACAATATCAACTTTTTCCTATTTCACAAAGCTGAAGTGTGTTATGAGGCATGCATGACTTAACATGCCTCAAGAATGTCACTTTTTTCACAGATTCCTTTCATATTTATTTGAATGGCCAATTACCTAGAGAAGTGCCATGTTTTTATTACTTAATGCATGATTCTTATCATATATGGCTTGGAAGTATAAATCTTTGTTTGATAGAGATGATTTTTTATTTGGGCATCCTATCTAGAACATCATCAATGGTCTACATCATGCTAGTATACTTGAAGAATTGTTTGGATTTCATTGGTGGAATGGACATCTTCCGATCCTAGCTCTCACCATAGTCCTTTTTTTGGCTTCGTTGGTGTCTTTCAAGGGAGTGGGTAAGTCCGCTTTGATCATTCTGGTAAGCATGTTTTAGCACTGCAATTTTTAGAAAAGTCATATTCCATTTGTGCCATTTTACAAATATCATGGATTTAGATGTCTAATAACTAATGTAATTATATGAAAAGTATTGAACATATCGTAGGAATGTCACATACTGATCACATCTGCGTAGACCATTTGCCTAAATTTTCATGTTACCCTGTTGGAAATAGCATATGCATTCAAGGATGTGGATCTTGGTTCATTCCTTAACGAGTTAAGATGTTGAAATATTGATGATTATATTGATGGGTTCATTTCCCTGAATTTGCAGATTCTTTGAAATTCACTTCCACATTATCAGTTGCACTTGATGTTGTATTTGTTGTGATCACATTTGGTATTACAATTATAAAGATGTTCAGTGGCACCATCCAAGAGCTAAGATTGTAATGTTCCAAACTTGGATAAATATTGATATATAAAGCAAAATCGATTTACAACACATAAAATTTAAACATTCAACAAATACTCATAAAAACTCCAGAATTAAGAACCAACTAAGCCATTTTAATAATCCAATGGAGCAAGTACAATATTATGGAGAAATGCACATGGGCTTGCCTCAATGGCAAGTGTGACAGAACTAAAGTGATAAGACAATGGTCTCAAATGCTCATAATGATAGCTCCTTTAATGCTTTGCGATGCCCAAAAAACTACATTTTTGGCTAGAAATGAATTGCTAGAAACCCCACCTCCGGTGCTTAGAAAAATGATGCAAAAATAACTACGAGCTCCTTAACCAAAACCCACAAAAACCCAGAAAGTGTTTGGTCTGATTCCAAGCCGAAGTCGAACCCACAAAATGGTGCAAATTCCCCACCTAACTCGCAATTCGCCCTATTATAAGAAATTATAATTTCAGGCCCAAATATCATCTGGAAAATTCTAAAATTTTAACCATGAACGACTCTTAGAAAACCCAGAAAAACCCAGAAATGGTTTGTCCATATTTTGACCTCCCAAAATTGACCCCCAAGAGGCCCTACGCCCTCGAAATTGGTGAAGCACACAGCCTGCAAAGATGCCAGCAAAATCCTCCTCCAAGGCTCTGGAAAAGTAGCAATTTCCTACACATATGTTTCCCTTGTCTCTCTCGACAAGGATCAACCACAAAAGCTAAGTCTCCACCTCCCACATGTGCACAATGTTCTCCCTCTGCGTTGGCCCAGGAAGTGTGAAAGTCACACTGAATAGAAACTATCTCCCCCAACTCCAAAAATCACCCATTGGAATTCAAACACCCAAGAATCATTTCTGGAATTTCTCCCAGCCAAAACACCTCTAAAATATTCCATAATCACAACTCGACCTCTCCTCACTGTGTCCTCCAGAAATACACACCACCTGGAGATGATGGATGCAACTACTAGAAATTACAATGAAAACCTCCACCAAAAGAATGTAGATGAACCTCTTTAGGGTGGCACTTTAAATCCCCTGAAGAAAGGGTGAGCTCTCTACTTGAAGAACTCTTGCAAAACAACAAGTGACTCAGCTAAGTAGTTCAAGAAACCAAAGAGAAATTCAATATGCCAAAAGATGGTGAAATGAGGAGAGTTGTCTTCCTTGTATAGATTTCATAGAGCACTTTTCCCTCCAATTTTTCCCTCCGTCGTGGGCCCTCACTTAACCATCGAATTTTCCCCTCAAAGCAATTTGAACTAGGGATTGTGTATTCCCTAGTGTGGGTGGCCCCCACATAGAACTTAACCACAAAAAAATAACTTCTCCTAAGTCTAATCTCCTAATAAAATCGAGTGGGCCCCACTATCTCCAAAATTGGCCCCAAAATGAAATAATTAGTCTTGTTCCAAATTAATCTAGGAAGGGACATGACAAATATGGCTACCATATATTGTTGATCATACTTCGTTCTTGAAGTTTTTCACTATGGTACGTCATTGCGTGTGACTACTTACATATGTCATTTTGATGGTATGGATTATTTCCTTTCATCTCTAGTACTACACCTGAATGTAGTATCTTAGATTTCATTAGCTGAATTAGCATTTTAAAAGTTTATGAGTCATTGTCATTATGCTCGATTGTCTGCATAGCTACAAGCTTTTTTGGCATTCTTCTATTTGGAGACCAAATTATGGATGATGTCCAGAGTAATTTCGATACCAACTTGCGAGTTATTTACAGTGTTGTGATGAATGACATCGATCGCATAACCTACATTGTACATATGATGCTAATCTTTCCTCTCTTATTTTTTGCCCTGCGCCTTAACACTGATAGGCTTATATTTGTAGCCAAAAAGTCCCTTATTTCGGATAATAAGAGGTTCATCTCGATCACTACCATATTAATTGGAACCATTTTCCTTGAGTCATCATTCATACCCAATATTTGGGATGCATTTCAACTCACAGTGGTTATTGCAATAGTTTGTATTGGGTTCATCTTCCTAGCTTCCATTTCTCTCACGTAAAGAAAGGTTGTTTTTCATTTCTAGTTGTCTTTTATTTGGCTTGTATGTAACTTCTAATATCAATTGATTTTAATTGCATAGATACTCATGGAATATCAACAAAAAAGGGCATATATCTTTCATTGTTTATGATTTTTCTTGCACTAGTTTCAAGTTCAATTGCTATATTGAGTGAATATTTTCCCTACAAATATTACAGTTGGTACACCTTCTCCAGTCAATATCTAGGCCAGTTACATGGATGGATATTGTGTAGGGTACAAAAGCAGGAAACATAGGGCATGCTATCCTTTAGAGATCTATTTTATGAGTATTCACAAAATTTAATCCACATGAAGGGTAACTTTCCCTTTGATGCCCTATGTTCCATACTGAAAGGCATATAAAAATTTACATGTGAAGATCATAATCAAATTATTAAAAATAATGAAACATTTACCTAGACTATTGAGTTGCACCTCACTCAGTTTGCTGGTCATCATTATCACGATTCACAAGCCTAAACTAAGACCGATCCGAAATTGATCAATGGATGACCAAGGATCCAGAAAAGGCCAAATCAAAGTTGTTGGATTAGAGCAAAAGTAGCACCATCACATAGAGCTCGCAAAAATGATCCCAACGCAACTTGAATGAGCGAAAATGGTCTCTGTATGAAGGAGAAAGCACACTCTGAAGTTTGTGGAAAACAGGTAAAAAATTGGGCCTTTGCAAGCCAAGTGGCAGTGCCACATCATGACACATGGTAGCCAACTCAGGTCAAAGTCAACGCTGGCAGTCAAAGTCAATAGAGGTTGAATTGGCATGGGTTGGGACCAAACCTACAACCTCCGCAATCATATTGCAAAACCTTACCAATACAACATGGTTTTGATTTATTAAACATATGGCGCATTTTATATTTATGTTTTGATATGTGTTTAGTGGGGGATAGGGTTGGTGTATCCCACCATATTCGGCGACCTTTCCAAACACAAGAGTTGTTTTAACGAGCCTCCAAACATAGCATGAAGTTGGTATACAATTAAGCCACGAGTTTCAATACATATCACCACCACAGTTTAGGCCAATTCATGTACCACAGGGATGATAATATTAAACCACCTAATATGGTAATACCATGCGATATGCCACACAGAACCACCGAAGTTCATTGATCGTAACATGTGAATGGAACTGTTGGGGGTTAGTATTGCCACCGGTCCAATCCTTAGCCACCATATATGTTATATGGTTATAACAAGCTCTATATCAAAAAGTTGGTTGCAATGAGGTTGCGCCACATTAAATCAATACCATTAAAAGAATTGCTATGTATTTCCATGTTCTTATAACCCATTTTTTCACCATATATATATATATATATATATATATATATATATATATATATATATATATATATATATATATATATATATATATATATGGTAATGTAATGCCAAGGAGGAGATAGAAGCGAGAGAACAACTATGGAGAAGTTTTGAAGATTTGGAGGCGAAACTTTGAAGGATCTTTTTGGGAGATTGGGGAAGCCTTTTTCAGAACCAAGAGTTGCTACAGGATCCCGAGATAGAGAAGATTGTAGCAGGATTGTCCAGGATTGTATCTGAAGCTATTTTCTTTTATGTATTTCATGGTTTTGAATATTTTAATATAAAGGCCTTCCAGCTGAAGATCAAGGACCATAGATGTAGGCTTGAAGATAAATGAACTTTGTTAACAAACGTTTGGTTTCTTGGTGTTCACGTGTTTGCTGTTATATTTTTTGAATTGCTGAAATTTCCAGTTACAAGTTCTTATTCACATTTTCAAGTTCTAAAGAAATTTAACTAGTGTTTTACAAAGTCATGCATTAACACTTATTCAAGAATAATAAATCACGTTTCAATAAAATATTAGATATGGGATCATTTGGTATCAGAGTGAGTAATTAATAATTCTAATTTATAAGTGTGCATGATCACCAGCAGGAAATCAAAGCTTGATAAAGGAGAACTTGTTGAAGGACATATAGAAGCTGGCTCGAGAAGAAAGACAACTCGAGGAGAAGAGATGGTTGAAGAAGGAAGTGGTGATCATCCTTTTGGATCTGATGTAGGCTTTGTGGATGCTTTCATCACCTTGCAAGCCATTGTCGAAGAAATGTATCAAGAGTTTAAGAAAGAAAAAGATGAAGAAACAAATCCTAAAGATAGAGAAGGACAACCATCACAATCTGGAAAAGAAGATGAAAGCGATCAAAACGACCCTGTTTCTTCTCTCTTGACTCCATCTGAAAATTCTATTGAAGCTCGATGTTATGTTCAAGTTACCCATGTACAATGGAGAAGTTGATGCCGAGAAGCTTGACAACTGGGTCAAGAAAATGGATGTTTATTGTAGTGTGCAACGGATCACTGACGATGAAGTCAAAATCAAGCTAGCATCACTTCGTTTAGAAGGCACAGCATTGATATGGTGGTAGAGTAAGTTACAGAAAGGTACTCAGCATATCGGTAAGATTTTTCCATCATGGTATGCTTTTATTACTGCACTTAGAAATAAATTCTATCCCAATAAGGAAAAAGATTTAATATAATGACAAGGACTAAAATTTAGGAAAGGTCATTCAGTGCAAGAATATACAAATGAGTTTTGTAAGAAGGCGTTGATGTTAGATACTCCTTTGTATTCTCAAGAAACTCTAATGAGATACATAGGAGGATTACTGGAGTATATTCGTAATATTGTATTTATGTTTAGTCCTACTAACCTGGATGAAGTGGTAGTACAAGAAACTTACATTGGAGTGGGTAAATTAGGAGTTGGGGTATCATCAAAATCAACAACGAGAAAGGAGAACAAGGGAAAAGCAAAATCGAAGAAAGAAACCTACACTAAGATGGAGGTTGAAAATACTTCTATAAACATTGCAAGAAAGAGGGCCATGACGAAGACCACTATTGGCAATTGCATCCTGAAATGAAACCAAAGTCGAGCAGAAAAGGGAAGCAAAGGTTGCAGCAGTAGTGAAACCGATGGACTTAGGGTCAAATTCAGGTGATGAGGTGCAGATCACATCATTGATTATGACCAATAAATTTGATGAAGGTGATGATTCTAATAGTTCTAGATGCAAGTTATTTCATATAAGGGTTTCTATGAAACATACAAACATTGACACATTACTAGATAGTGGATCTCAAGCTAACCTAATTTCAGAAAAAGTGGTTAAGCAATTGGGATTGGAAACAATAAAGCATTGTAAACCTTATACTTTAACTTGGATGAGAAGAAACCATAAGTTGCGAGTGACTAAGAAATGCATGTTACCATTTTCAATAACTTCTCAATTTAAGGATAAGGTGATGCATGATGTGGTAATTAGATACTTGTGGGATGGTCTTGGGTAACCCATATTTATATGATTGAAAAGCGATATTTTTCGGGGAACATAATCAATATCACTTGTTCAAAAAAGGAATTGAATATTTTGTGCATTCTCACCACCTAAAAGCAGATAAATCTCTTTTTGTGGTGAATCAATTAAAACAAGCAACTTATGCTAGTAAAAATGTTGTTGTACAACCTAAAGTACCTAAGCATGAGATCATTGAAGTTAATCATAAAGAGAGAGACATGCTTAAGGAATCCAAAATAGTGCATCGAAAAGAGTTACAACATGATAAGTTGAGTTTTGTTTCAGATATGAAGAAACAACAAGATATGGTTTCATCTATGTGAATACTTTCAATGTTGTTAATTGGTTTATTGTTGTTTAGTGGTGCTTGAATATTAGCAGCAAATATGAATGTAGATGTGGGTGAAAAATGACTCGATATACTTTTCAATTTATGTGTTTTATTGACAGTTGTGTGGATGACTAAAGGGTACATATTCAAAACAGGGTGGATAGATATCGGCCAAGTGGTAAAACAGAACCCACATTTGTTTTATGGAATTTAAGCCTATTGGTTGTCCAAAAGGTCTCAACGGGGAGGAAATGATTCGAAATTGATTAATGGATGATCAAGGATCTAGAAAAGGCCAAAATTCAAAGTTTTTTTTATTCAAGTGAAAGTAGTGCCATCACGTATAGCTTGCAGAAATGATCCCAACACAACTTGAATGGGAAAAAATGGTCTTCATATGAAAGAGAAAATGCACTACAAATTTTGTGGGAAAAAAGTAAAAAATTGGGCCTGTGCAGGCCAAGTGGCAGTGTCACATCATGACACGTGGCAGTTAACTCTAGTCAAAGTCAATGCAGGTAATCAAAGTCAACAGAGGTCCAATTGGCATGGTCGGGATTGAACCTACGACCTCCACAGTCATATTACAAAACCTTACCAATACACCAAGGGTTTGATTTATTAAACATGTGGCACATTTTATATTTATATTTTGATATGTGTTTAGTGGAAAGTAGGGTTGGTGGAGCCTGCCATATTCGGCGGCCTCGCCATACCCAAGATTTGTTTTAACGAGCCTCCAAACATAGCGCGAAGTTGGTATATAGTTAAGCCATGGGTTTCAATACATGTCACCACCACAGTTTAGGCCACATCATGTGCCACAGTGTTGATAATATTAGACCACCAAATATGGTAATACCATGTGATATGCAACATGGAACCACTGGAGTTCGTTGACTGTAACATGTGAACGGAACTGTCATGGGTTAGTATTGCCACCAAGCCAATCCATAGCCACCATATATATTATATGGTTATAACATGCACTATATCAAAACGTTGGTTGCAATGAGGTTGCACGACATTAAATCAATACCATTAAAACAATTGCTATGTATTGCCATGTTGTTATAATCAATTTTTGTCACCATAATATATCTATCTATATATATATGTGTGTGTGTGTGTGTGTGTGTGGTAATGTAATTCCAAGGAGGAGATATAAGTGAGAGAAGAACTTTGGAGTAATTTTGAAGATTTGGAGAAGAAACTTTAAAGGCACTTTTTGGGAGATCCGGGAAGCCTTTTTCAGAACTGGGAGTCGCTACAAGATCTTGAGATAGAGAAGATTGCAGCAAGATTGTCCAGGATTGTATCTGAATCTATTTTCTTTTATGTATTTTGTGGTTTTGAATAATTTAATATAAAGGCCTCCCAACTGAAGATAAGGGCCAAGAGATGTAGGCTTGAAGATAGTCGAACTCCGTTAACAAATTTTTGGTGTCTTTGTGTTCATGTGTTTGTTGTTATATTTTTTGAATTGTTGAAATTTCTAGTTACAAATTCTTATTCATAATTTCAAGTTCTAAAGCAATTTAACTGGTGTTTTACAAAGCCATGCATTAACATTTTTTAAAAGATAATAAATCACGTTTTAATAAAAGATCAGATCTGGGATCAAAAACAGGGGAGCCCAATGAAGTAGGCCCTCCATGATATTAAGAATCATGTTTTTATCAAAAAAAACATCACATGCATGTAAAGATATGCCATTACACCAATATATACATTTATCAAATCACCCATCTCTTCACACAACTTTTTTACTCCAGAAAGTACCACTCTCGAGTCTTAGTTCTCAGAAATAAGAAAATTTGGGAGCAGGAGAAGGTCACTAAGAGATCTTTCTAGGAAACGGAAATATAACTTCCCCTCTAATTCGATATGTTCCAGATTGAAAGGCATACACAAATTTACATGTGAAAATCATAATTGAATTATTAGAACTAATAAAACATTTCCCTCGACTACTAAGTTGCACTTCACTCTGTCTGCTTGTCAGTGTTATCAGGATTCACAAGCCCAAACTAAGAGAGGGGAGCCTAATGAGGCACTTTTCCTGACCTTTTGTGTATATGAACCTCGTTTGTTAACGAATAAAACTTAGTTTTATGGGTTGGTACATGAATAATGGCATAAGAACAATGAAGGTAGTGAGAAAATCTCAGTAAGTCACCTGGGCACCTCCATGGTTGATCACAAAGTTCCGCTCATCGGAAACCAAGAGTCGCTCCATGGTACCCTCATATGTCGAGAGTACCATTGAAATAATGTGGTTATAGCTATAAGTCTCAATGTTTGGAGGTACACATAGCCGAACCAAACAGTCGGAACAATAAATGACATATGTTCATAGATATAGGTATAATCTAAACCAAAAAAGACTAGACAACAATTGATAGCACCCAAGTTAGAGTTTGCTTCCCATTTAGAGTCCTTTAAATCTACAGTTAAAGTGGGCCAACCCGAAAGAAAAGAATGGAACTGTAAGCAAGAAACCCAAATATGGGACTAAGGTTGGGTGCAAGTCTAAATATCCAAATTAGAAGCAGGTTGGAGTACCTACAGGTTGCGACCACGATGAGAACACAAGAGAAATAATATTAGTGAAGAGTCTTTATGTGACTGAAAATAAATTAAAGAAAAGACATACATTTTCAAGTAAATCGTGTTGGAGAAAGAAATTTCTCACCTGAGCAAAGCTTGACTACGATGGCTCTTCACAATAAGGCATCAAGCCACCATTACACAAAATTATAAAGGAGCGAACTTAGGTAACCAAAAATTAAAGGAAAAGAGGAGGATATGACAAGAAAATTTGATAAGAAGATTTTGTATATTACATGAAAACTCTTGAAGCGAGGGTTAACCCCAGAAGGAAACCCTGCATCATGAAACTAAAATTGAAACCCCTATCCAAACGGCAATACTCCTTCTTGTTATTCCTCATCACCAAGAACACAAAACCATGAAGAGAAGGTTGTAAAAATGCTAGAGAAAAATAAAATGAGAACACAAAAAGGAATATTTACCTTTACAGTGCAATGGGTGTGTTGGACAACAGTGAAAACTGCTGTTGTATAAAAATTTTACCCATTTTTGTATGTAGATTTATTATTAGGGTTTTATGCACCCTTTTTATTAGTTTTTTTGTCTTAACTATTAATCCAACCGTGGTGTAATTAGTATTTGACAATTTATACCATTACAAACTAGTGCAATTATATAAATAAAATTTTCCTTAAACACACATAGACATCAATTCATAATATGCATCACAATACTTACTAGATAATATTTTAGATCTAGGACTTTTGTGATCCATTATGTAGAGAATAGTATTTCAGATTAATCACATTGTAAGGATTGGGTCGAGGCCGTGGTTCATCCTCAGGACAAGGTGAGAAACCAATCAATCTGAGAGAATAAATAGCAGGGATGCATCAATGTTCAGGGTCAGCCGTTCAAAAATAGCTATTGGTGAAGAATTATTAAGTTTATTAAAAACAATTATTTAGTTAGAAAATAGCCATTATGTAATAATTAATTATTTAATATTGAAAATGTAAATAAAATAATATTATTAGGGTTGACCTATTCAAAAGTTAATAAATCTATTTATCGATTCAAATGGTAATTCTTTTATATAATATTAATATTATTTAAAAACAAATTAAATATTAATATTAGGTTAAAGATAAGTTGTTATGTAATGAATTGGTTAGTGATGATATTAAAAATATAAATTATTTGAGAAAAAAAATAATTCATATAACATTATTAGGGATGCCCTGTTCAATGTGAGTTAGGTCGAAGATTAGTATTTATCATGATTAATTAACAAATTTATCGATTAAAAGTAATATCTAAGTATAATTTATTTATATGATAATTAGCATTAAGAATTAGGTTTAAGATTCTAGATTCTCCAATGCAGACATGGTGTTTTGATTTCTCAACATGTTCTGCAAGGGATGAGGTGCGGGAGCGATTGTGTCTGATGTCAGCAGCATGTTCATTGATCCTATGCTTAATATATCTACCTGTTTCATCAATGTAGGGGATACCACAAGAGTAGGGAATGAGGTAGACCCCTTTTGAGTCCTTCGGGTCAATAGAGTCTTTGACCAATCTAAGATAATTTTTAATGGTATTGAGAGGTTTGAAGGATGAAGAAACATTAGTATTCTTAAGAATATGGGCGATCCTATCCGTGGTTCCTTGGATATACGGGAGATAAACCTTAGGAATAGGATCGGCAAGAGCGGACTTAATCTTCTGATTTTTTCTCGCTCTGCAAAAGGCTTTGAGGCTAAGGGGTCTGCTATACCCATTGTTTTCAAAAACCTCAAGAAGATGAGATTTCTCCTGACCAAGATGGTCACTATCAGAAATTCTTAGAGCTCGGGTAGCAAGAGTGTTGAGAACCCCGAATTTCTAAGCTTGGAAATGATGAGAACTGGCATGGAGGTACTGTTATGTGTGAGTCTTCTTTCGAAAAACTTGGTGACATATGGAACCATCATCCCTCCTGGAAAGGAGAATGTTGAGAAAGGGAAGGCGACCATTCTCCTCAACCTCCATAGTGAACTTGATGGAATCTGATAGAGAATTCAAGTGGTTGAGGAACAGATCAAGCTTCTCCCTTCCATGAGTCCAGATGACATAGGTTTCATCAACAAATCTCTTCCATTTTTTAGGACAAAGAATAGTGGAGGCAAGGGCTCTTGTCTCAAAATCTTCCATGAACAGGTTTGCAACAATGGGGGAGACAGGGGAGCCCATTGCAACACCACAGGTTTGTTCACAGAGCTCTCCTTGGAAACTAAAGAAAGTGGAGGTGAGGCAAAGACCTACTAACTTAGCAATGTCTTTATCGGTGATGCAGTTAATGATATCAATGGCTTCTTGGATGGGAATTTTGGTGTATAAAGAAATGACATCAAAACTCAGCAGTAAATCTCTGGGATCTAATTTGATGTTTTTCCACTCTTGAACAAAGGAGGTACAGTCTTTCACAAAATAATCAGTGTGACGCACAAGAGGTTTGAGCTTTTAGGCTAGGAATTTAGCCAAAGGATAGGTTGGACCATTAATGGTATTAATGATAGGTCTCAAGGGTGCACCAAATTTATGAATCTTCAGAAGACCATAGATTCTAGGGGTAAGGGGGGGCGCTTATAATGAGTTTCCAGGAGAGGGGATTAAGAGATGGATTTGCTTTGATCACATAAGTGACCTCATTAGAAATAGACTTAAGGGTATTTTTCTTGAGCTTGATGTAACTCCCACTGTTAGATAGATGTTCTACCATTTTGTGGACATAATCAAACTTGTCAAGAATGACAGCAGTGCCACCCTTGTCTACCATAAGGATGACAATGTCGAGGTCATCCCTTAGGGATTTAAGGGCAAGAAACTCAACCCTGCTGAGGTTTTTCTTAGGAGGTTTGGCCTTCCTAAAAATAACAACACAGTCTTGTCTAATGGTCTCCTTGATATTATCAAGAAGGTCCTTGATCTCGTATTTTATGCTACAGATGATGTCATCAGTAAAAATCTTACTTGGGGCAAGGGAAAAATTGAGACCTTTATTAAGGAAACTAGAGACAGAAGGATCCTCCTCCTCCTCGTCCTTAAATATTATTATTATTATTATAATCATTGTTGTTATTATTATTAAACATGACAAAGAAGTTGTTGTCGTAAATGAATTCATTAATAGTATTTTCATTATTTTTGTGTTTAATTGAAATATTAGAATATTAATCCATATTATATTTAGTATTATCACAAGATTTGTTGTAAATTGGAAGAGAGGGAGGAAAATCATAAATAGAGTTATCAAAACCAGGTGGAGGGGAATGGAGGGGAAGAGAAGGGGAAAGGAAGGGAAGAGGCGAGACCAAGATCTGAGGGAGGGGGGTCGGAATAATCAAGGGAAGAAGGCACCTAGGTATCGCATTGATCGAAGCGAGCAAGGGGAAGGATGGCGACCCGGGGTGTAAGGCCTTTGCAAACTTGGCATGGTTGGGCGCCGGATGCGACAGGCGCGCGGGCACGGCGGGCGCGTGTTGGTGCGACGGGCGTGCAGAAATGCGACGAAAGGGTGCCACTATGCGACGAAAATGCGACGAAGGTTGGAACAAATGCGACACTTGGAAAAATAATGAAATGAAGAGCGTGGTTTATACTCGACTTGGAAGGAGGCTGCGTGAGGGCGTGGCTGACTTGTTAATAAAGCTTTGTGGGCGTAGTTGTGGGGTCGGCCAAGGGGCTGACACCCCCATGTAAACCCACATGAAGATGCATATAAATGAATGTGAGGAGAGCTCATTTGGAAAACGAAGACTTCGCTCATAATACACCTTCGCATAGGACAAGAGAAGGTGCACAGTTTGGAAGGACATGCGCATATCTCATGCGCATGAGACTTAGAGACTTCACAGGATTTGTATTATGTTAATGGTTGGCAAGTGTGCCGTGTGTTGAGTGGATTCTTGGGTACGGTTTCGTGCAGGATTTGGTAGGAAGGTTGGGTGGCTCGGGTGAGCACCTCTTCTTGTGCAAAGGTGCATGACACTTGTAAAAGGCACGTGGCCTGTCTATTGTAAAATTCGGTTAAGTGTGAGACTTGGTTCGGCCAAGACACACTGTTGTATTGTAATCTGATATTCTTAATAAAATTGTCAGGCAGACTCACATTACGGGGAGTTGCCCCTCCCCTTTATACTTGTTTGCAATGGTTGATGTTCTTGGTTAATTGCATATGGACAATGAATGAGTATGGGCTTCATTAAAGTATAAAGGATAATGCTTTTACTTGGTTGCGAAACACAAACTAAGTATGTTAATGCTGGAGTAGGCGTAGTCCACGAATGTTAGTATTGTTAAAAAGAAAGCGTTCGGTGGTGCTGCACCTCACTACAAGCGGTTGGAAGACTACTGCAGGTGTAGGGGCGTGACAGTTGGTATTAGAGCAAGGTTTGCTCGTAAAGGTTTGAAGCCGATACACAACTTGACAATTGGTATCAGAGCTCGGTTGGAGCTGGTGTTAGAGCAGGGTTGCTCATGACAGTGGAAGCAGGTTTAGCAGAGGTGAAGCTTAGTGCTTGGACCAAGCTGAACGATAAGGTATGGCAAGTTTGGGAGAAGGTGGAAGGAAGCTCTTGCTCACCTTGGACAGGTTGAAAAGGTTGAAGGAAGAGAAGCCCCGTATCCGTGAAGAACTTGAAGCGTTGGAAAAGAATGTTGGAGAGCTTCTTCGACTTGGTTGGACAATGGAGCAAGGTGAAGTTGCAGGTTGTGCTATCAAGGAAGAGGAAGCCGTGACAGTTGAAGATGTTGCAGACATGACCATGGTGGAGGATGAACTTGAGGATGATCAAGTTGGACCAGGATCGTGCAGTTTGTGGACATGGATGAATGAGGAAGAGCCTCATGATGATGAAGTAAGTGTTGATACTTGTATTTCATTTGGACATTTGGTAGATGGACCGCATGCAGGGAAGGGCAAAGCCAGTTTGCCAATGCTAGGGAGGATCTTACCATGGATGACTAGGCTGAGACCTTGTATGGAGGGACAAGGGTTGCCGATTGTTGCAGGAATTGTTGGGGCTGCTTCTGACCTTATGGTAGAAGGTGCAATGGCCCGTGACAAGGGAGGAACTTGATGATCATTGTGGATGAATGGGTCATGCTTTAGCCACATGGATAAGTGCCCGGCATGACTCATGGACAGATTGGAGGGCACACTCTTGGGTGGACTTCTCATGGCCGAGATCCAAGAGATAGTCTTGGTCGACACTTTGGTGGAGGAGCTATGATGGAAGGGACTCATGATAATGATATGGTTAGGTGACCGAGTTCACTAAACCAAAGATTGCAGCTTGGATGAGGATGACCGATGGTTGTAATGAGTCTACTTGGTTGGACTACATGGGAAACAAAGTCATGGACATCAGGTTGGAGGCATGGAGCATGGCAGTCTTATGCAGGGACATTATGTGGGAGCACTTGTAGAGGTGTCATGGACATCCAATGAGGAGTGCCGAGACAAGGATGTTGTGCAGATGGATTTGCTAGTGTGACATGGAGACTTGTTACTTATGAGTTGATGGAGAGGTTGTACACTCTTATGCAACAAGACCATGGACTTGGATGGATTTGTGAGCTGATTATGGAGCATTCCTACTACATGGAGATGTTGGTTGGAGATGATTCATGGAGCTCATGATGACATGAGATTGTTGTGACTTTTAGGGACTTCATACATGGTGGACTTAGAGGATTTGATGCATTGAGGAACTGAGGTCAGGTGACTTTGATGCAGTATGGGATGCATACTTCCAAAGTACATGTATGGGCATGGCTTGGAAGAGTGACTTGATGTGGAGGATCGATGAGGCACTTTGGAGTGATGGAGTTACAATGATGGTGATGATGATGCCTTGACTTGGGCATGAGTTGAGCCGAGACTCAACTACTTCCTACACATGGGAGCTGATTTGATTGAGGATCATGGACATCACATGGATAGGTGAGACAAGTGCATACTTGTTTCTATGGAGACTTGAGGGATGGCACATTGCAGATGATGAAGAGGCTTCATGGACCTGAATGGGGCACATTGAGAGTTGGTTTTAGGAGATGGTCTCTTCACATGGAGGAGACACACATATGGACAACATGTTGCAGATGAGATGGATGGAGTTTCCATGGACCTGAGCATGGATTATGGAGATAGATTCTTGATGAGTCAAGGATGTGACAGGATGTTTTGAGAAACAACTGATGGGGGCATCGTGTTGGAGTATCATGGCAGCAGTTCACATGAGGACACATGTTGAGGACAAGAGGTCGTTAATCATGGATCGAGATGACATCTGATGAAGATACATACCTTGGTATGATGAGCTTGGTGGCAGTGGTCATTAGGCCGGGACATAGTGGAGAAAGAGTCTCTACATATGTTGCAAGGATGTTTGCCTTGTGCAGAAAGGTCGACATCCTAGATGATGATGATCTTAGTTGAGAGCTATCGGGATGGTATGTTGTCGAGGACGACAATGATTTCAGGTGGAGGAGCATGTAAGGCCTTCGCAAACTTGGCACGGTTGGGCGCCGGGTGCGACGGGCGCGCGGGCACGGCGGGCGCGCGTTGGTGCGACGGGCGTGCAGAAATGCGACGGAAGGGCGCCACTATGCGACGAAAATGCGACGAAGGTTGGAACAAATGCGACACTTGGAAAAATAACGAAATGAAGAGTGTGGTTTATACTCGACTTGGAAGGAGGCTGCGTGAGGGCGTGGCCGACTTGTTAATAAAGATTTTTGGGCGTAGTTGTGGGGTCGGCCAAGGGGCTGACACCCCCATGTAAACCCACATGAAGATGCATATAAATGAACGTGAGGAGAGCTCATTTGGAAAACGAAGACTTCACTCATAATACACCTTCGCATAGGACAAGAGAAGGTGCGCAGTTTGGAAGGACATGCACATATCTCATGCGCATGAGACTTAGAGACTTCGCAGGATTTGTCTTATGTTAATGGTTGGCAAGTGTGCCATGTGTTGAGTGGATTCTTGGGTACGGTTTCGTGCAGGATTTGGTAGGAAGGTTGGGTGGCTCGGGTGAGCACCTCTTCTTGTGCAAAGGTGCACGACACATTGTAAAAGGCAGGTCGCCTATCTATTGTAAAATTTGGTTAAGTGTGAGACTTGGTTCGGCCAAGACACACTGTTGTATTGTAATCTGATATTCTTAATAAAATTGTCGGGCAGACTCACATTACGGGGAGTTGCCCCTCCCCTTTATACTTGTTTGAAATGGTTGATGTTCTTGGTTAATTGCATATGGATAATGAATGAGTATGGGCTTCATTAAAGTATAAAGGATAATGCTTTTACTTGGTTGTGAAACACAAACTAAGTATGTTAATGTTGGAGTAGGCGTAGTCCACGAATGTTAGTATTGTTAAAAAGAAATCGTTCGGTGGTGCTGCACCTCGCTACAAGCGGTTGGAAGACTACCGCAGGTGTAGGGGCGTGATAGTTGGTATTAGAGCAAGGTTTGCTCGTAAAGGTTTGAAGCTGATACACAACTTGACAGTTGGTATCAGAGCTCGGTTGGAGCTGGTGTTAGAGCAGGGTTGCTTGTGACAGTGGAAGCAGGTTTAGCAGAGGTGAAGCTTAGTACTTAGACCAAGCTGAACAATAAGGCATGGAAAGTTTGGGAGAAGGTGGAAGGAAGCTCTTGCTCACCTTGGACAGGTTGAAAAGGTTGAAGGAAGAGAAGCCTCGTATCTGTGAAGAACTTGAAGCCTTGGAAAAGAATGTTGAAGGAGAGCTTCTTCGACTTGGTTGGACAATGGAGCAAGGTGAAGTTGCAGGTTGTGCTATCAAGGAAGAGGAAGTCGTGACAGTTGAAGATGTTGCAGACATGACCATGATGGAGGATGAACTTGAGGATGATCAAGTTGGACCAGGATCGTGCAGTTTGTGGACATGGATGAATGAGGAAGAGCCTCATGATGATGAAGTAAGTGTTGATACTTGTATTTCATTTGGACATTTGGTAGATGGACTGCATGCAGGGAAGGGCAAAGCCAGTTTGCCAATGCTAGGGAGGATCTTACCATGGATGACTAGGATGAGACCTTGTATGGAGGGACAAGGGTTGTCGATTGTTGCAGGACTTGTTGGGGTTGCTTCTGACCTTATGGTAGAAGGTGCAATGGCCCGTGACAAGGGAGGAACTTGATGATCATTGTGGATGAATGGGTCATGCTTTAGCCACATGGCTAAGTGCCCGGCATGACTCATGGACAGATTGGAGGGCACACTCTTGGGTGGACTTCTCATGGCCGAGATCCAAGATATAGTCTTGGTGGACACTTTGGTGGAGGAGCTATGATGGAAGGGACTCATGATGATGATATGGTTAGGTGACCGAGTTCACTAAACCAAAGATTGCAGCTTGGATGAGGATGACCGATGGTTGTAATGAGTCTACTTGGTTGGACTACATGGGCAACAAAGTCATGGACATCAGGTTGGAGGCATGGAGCATGGCAGTCTTATGTAGGGACATTATGTGGGAGCACTTGTAGAGGTGTCATGGACATCCAATGAGGAGTGCCAAGACAAGGATGTTGTGCAGATGGATTTGCTAGTGTGACATGGAGACTTGTTACTTATGAGTTGATTGAGAGGTTGTACACCCTTGTGCAACAAGACCATGGACTTGGATGGATTTGTGAGCTGATTATGAAGCATTCCTACTACATGGAGATGTTGGTTGGAGATGACTCATGGAGCTCATGATGACATGAGATTGTTGTGACTTTTAGGGACTTCATACATGGTGGACTTAGAGGATTTGTTGCAGTATGGGATGCATACTTCCAAAGTACATGTATGGGCATGGCTTGGAAGAGTGACTTGATGTGGAGGATCGATGAGGCACTTTGGAGTGATGGAGTTACAACGATGGTGATGATGATGCCTTGACTTGGGCATGAGTTGAGCCGAGACTCAACTACTTCCTACACATGGGAGCTGATTTGATTGACGATCATGGACAGCACATGGATAGGTGAGACAAGTGCATACTTGTTTCTATGGAGACTTGAGGGATGGCACATTGCAGATGATGAAGAAGCTTCATGGACCTGAATGGGGCACATTGAGAGTTGGTTTGAGGAGATGGTCTCTTCACATGGAGGAGATACACATATGGACAACATGTTGCAGATGAGATGGATGGAGTTTCCATGGACCTGAGCATGGATTATGGAGATAGATTCTTGATGAGTCAAGGATGTGACAGGATGTTTTGAGAAACAACTGATGGGGGCATCGTGTTGGAGTATCATGGCAGCAGTTCACATGAGGACACATGTTGAGGACAAGAGGTCGTTAATCATGGATCAAGATGACATCTGATGAAGATACATACCTTGGTATGATGAGTTTGGTGGCAGTGGTCATTAGGCCGGGACATAGTGGAGAAAGAGTCTCTACATATGTTGCAAGGATGTTTGCCTTGTGCAGAAAGGTCGACATCCTGGATGATGATGATCTTGGTTGAGAGCTACCGGGATGGTATGTTGTCGAGGACGACAACGATTTCAGCTGGAGGAGCATGTAAGGCCTTCGCGAACTTGGCACGGTTGGGCGTAGGGTGCGACGGGCGTGCGGGCACGGCGGGCGCGCGTTGGTGCGACGGGCGTGCAGAAATGTGATGGAAGGGCGCCACTATGCGACGAAAATGCGACAAAGGTTTGAACAAATGCGACACTTGGAAACATAATGAAATGAAGAGTCTGGTTTATACTTGACTTGGAAGGAGGCTGCGTGAGGGCGTGGCCGACTTGTTAATAAAGCTTTGTGGGCGTAGTTGTGGGGTCGGTTAAGGGGCTGACACCCCCATGTAAACCCACATGAAGATGCATATAAATGAACGTGAGGAGAGCTCATATGGAAAACGAAGACTTCGCTCATAATACACCTTCGCATAGGACAAGAGAAGGTGCGCAGTTTGGAAGGACATGCGCATATCTCATGCGCATGAGACTTAGAGACTTCGCAGGATTTGTCTTATCGTAATGGTTGGCAAGTGTGCCGTGTGTTGAGTGGATTCTTGGGTACAGTTTCGTGCAGGATTTGGTAGGAAGGTTGGGTGGCTCGGGTGAGCACCTCTTCTTGTGCAAAGGTGCACGACACATTGTAAAAGGCAGGTGGCCTGTCTATTGTAAAATTCGGTTAAGTGTGAGACTTGGTTCGGCCAAGACACACTGTTGTATTGTAATCTGATATTCTTAATAAAATTGTCGGGCAGACTCACATTACGGGGAGTTGCTCCTCCCCTTTATACTTGTTTGCAATTGTTGATGTTCTTGGTTAATTGCATATGGATAATGAATGAGTATGGGCTTCATTAAAGTATAAAGGATAATGCTTTTACTTGGTTGCGAAACACAAACTAAGTATGTTAATGTTGGAGTAAGCGTAGTCCACGAATGTTAGTATTGTTAAAAAGAAAGCGTTCGATGGTGCCGCACCTCGCTACAAGTGGTTGGAAGACTACCGCAGGTGTAGGGGCGTGACACGGGGGTAGAGAAGAGCAAAACGCTAGGGAGAAGGGACGTTATGGGATAAGGCAGGAGTAGATGCCTGCAAGGAGATCGCGAGGTGAGCTGGAGGTACGGTGACTGAGCAGGAGAGCGAAATCAGAGGGTTTAGCGGAGGAGACCGAAACGAAAGGCAGCGGAATCACCTTGTCTGCGCGAGGAGAGCCTTGGAAGGAGGAGAGAGCGGCTGGAGCTGAGGGCGAGACCGCAACTGTCAACAAAGAGGCCTGAGGAGGAGTTAACACAGGAGACAACGTTGTGCAAGTGGAGACTGAGACGGAGAGGCTGAAGCAGATCTAGACGTCTGTGAGATAGGAGACATCGCTGGTGCAGGTGGAGACCGAGAAGGAGAGGCTGAAGTCGATCCAGAAGTCTGTGAGACAAAATTAGAATTTAGGGAGCAAACCCAGGTCTTTAAAGCAGAATTCTGATTATTATCGACTGCACTTGTTGTCGAACGCAGTTTAGGGTCGGAAACGAAACCGGAAGAGCGAGTACCAGCGTATAATAGTTTCTCGAATTTAATCAAGTGCGTTTTCTTTGAGGCTTCTTCCACTCGGAGGGCCTTCACTGTTGAACTTCCATCGATCACCTTCCACAAAGAAACCGAAACCATGTTTGCTAGATTCAAGTGGAGCGAAAGAAGCCGCTGAGAAAGATGATCAAGATCCCTTCTTAATAAGCCTATCTCAGACCTAACCAGAGCGGAGCTGCATTTCAGAAAAATGTGTTTATTTTTAGAGTTGTTGAAGAGGTGAGAAATACGGGCAAACAGTCCAACCACTGATGCATAATATTTCTAATGTTACTAAAATGGAAAAACATTTATAGAACTATTTAAATTATAACTCTATTTTAAATTACTACAATTAAAAATAACTAATATATTTTTTAATATATTTTTTAATAAAACTAGTTACTCAAGAACGTTAAATATTATATTTTAAAAATAAATATTTGACATGTTCGAAAAGATTTTTCGAACATAATCTATTTTCGTATACCTTCTACAATAATTTTTTAATACGAACTGATCCATATGAAAATATACATTTCTTTTATTGTATTAATACTTTTTTTGGGTTATTTTTATTATTTTCAATTTTATTAATAATTTGTTTTTTTTCTTAATTTTTGATTTATTTTAAAAATATTGTTTAATATTTATATAGAAAGGGAGGAATTGTTTCCAGAATTAAAAGTGGTTGGAATTTAGGTTATAAAGAAATTTAAATTTTTTTAGTAGTGTTTGAATTATATTTTTAATGGTGGAAATAGATTCAGTGCCATTGAAAGCCTCTAAAAAAACACAAAATCTTAAAATTTAATTTCTAACGTAGATTTACAAAAATCTATACCCATTTTATCAAAATCTTACCAAAATTTACTTAAAAAAACCTAATAAAACATTTAAATATTTTTAATTTTAATAAACCAAAAGACACTGTCAAATTTCAAGTCAAACGCCCTTTTGACTGAAAATCCAAAGCATACTCAAGCTACTGTGGAATGGTGTCGGACTAACGAGGCGTAATGCAAAGGATGCAATTAGATTATATAACGATGGATTGGATTAATATTGGCGTGAATGTACGCGAGTCTGGCATTTTTTAATTTGATTGAGGTGCAATCTCAATTAAATTATACGACGTTACATTTGTTTAATATTGGCGTGATGGTACGAGCATGACATTTTTTATTCATTCCGTTGAGATCTACTTTCAATTCATTCCTTTGAGATTTAATATCAATTAAATTATGTAACGTTGGATCTGTTTGAAATTTCGCATGATTTTATGAGAATGACATATATAATTTTTTATTTTTTTTCCCAGAGGAATTTTGTTGAATTCTCATGCCATGGGTGGATTCTCTAAACATACTTTTTTCAAATTCACAAATAACTTTGAATAACAAATCTCGTAACCCATTATACTTTACTTATATGACTTTGAATAACAAATCTCCTAAAAAAAACCCTTACAATTCTGAAAAATTACATCTATGTAACTTAGCAATAAATATAATTTCCATGGAAGAACTTGACCTAAAATCACTACAATGGTTTTTAATAGAATTTGAGAAAACAGAGGTAAAATCATGCTTTCTACTATGAAGAAGCGATATTTCTCTCAAAAATCGGCTCTGTTATTCCTCCCCATTATTCATATTTTATGAAAATGCGAAGAAGTAAAGTTTTCATTCATTGATTACGCGGCAGTTCTTCCTTACTTCACCAGTCAGAAAAGTTTCAGGCTTCACTATATTTCCCATCTTCACCATTGAGTCCGCTAACTGCTTGGCAAACTCCAGAGCGTCAGTAGCATAATCTTTGACAATATGCGCCGTTTGTAAGCTCCCTAGGTCACCTGAATACATAACCTGGTCAGAGTTGAGGAGCCCTTCCCCATTCACCAAGTTGACGTAATATGAATTGTCAAACAACGTTGGAGTTGCATGATCCAAGGGCGATATGTTGTCATCGCCACCAGTTGGAGGGCAAATTGCTCTCAGTCCAGATGCATAAAGTTCATTGCCTTCACTGCCGCCATTATAAATCCTTTGCCTAAAATTTGTGCATCGCGCTTGTCCAATTGTGTGCCCACCTGCGCAAGGAGAAACTCTAAATGATTTTAACAAAAGTTTATCTTCACAAAAGTCTGTCAAATATATGTAGATTGCAGATTCCGAAAATATCTCGGAGATTATGACCATCGATAAAGAAGGCAACATCTTTTAACTGTAAGAAATATCCACGAAAATCAATATCCAAACATGCTCCAGAGTTGGTATTCACTGACCAACGAGTGCCACCATATCTGTGGCTGAGAGGCCTTGTAATAAAAACTTTTCAATGAGCGTCTGGATGTTTGAATTGGGCGTGGGAATGTCGTTGTTTGCCTCGTTGAAACTAGCGCTTCTGGAGTCCTTTCTTCCAAATGGGACGCCCCAGTCTGGGCCACCGGCCTGGCAAGCAGCAAAGAAGAGAATTAAAAGAGGGATTTATGAATTTTATATGAATAGAATTTGATTAAGATTCTTTTGTGTTAAACACACATGGACAGCAAAGAAAGATATGAAAGATAAATCATGTAGTACATTTTTTATTAACATGAGATATACATTTATAGCACAATACGTGACTCTTGGGTTTCAGATCCCAAGGTCTCTTGGACTGCTTTGGTCTATTCGGCTTCCACACTAACCCATTTAGGATTAGGTGTCCAACATTCCCCCCCTTAATCCGAAGGGTTATGTATGAGTCCAAGAAGAGAGTTGTAATACAAAATGTGCAAATATGCATGGCAGCACTAGGCTGAATGTGCTCTATGAAATGTTGGTATAAAGGGCAGTGGTTTAAGGATGACCACCAACACTGGAACGCTTAGTGTAGTTCCCGGAACTGGCAAGAAACTGAAGTTTTCTGCTAGAGGAAGTGATCCTATTGTTTTAAAGAGGGAAACCTTCAACCATAAAAGGGAGGTCTCACCCCGCATAAAAGGTAAAACTTCAACCTGAAAAGGGAAGTCTCAACCTATGATGGTTTAAGGATGACCAACAACTCTGGAATGCTTAATGCAATTCCTGGAACTCTTCCAAAACTGGCAAGAAGCTGGTGTCTTCTGCTAGAGGAAGTGTTCTCAATTGTGTTCCTAGAATTCTTCCAAAACTGGCAAGAAGCTGAAGTCTTCTGCTAGAGGAAGTGTCACAGATTGCCAACTGAAGGCATGTTGATGCATCTTTGTCTCTGGCTACAACTCTGAAACTAGTGTGGCAGGTTGTGGCTCAGGCTCGCTTGATGTGGCTTTGAAGCTTGTAGATGACCATCATTTCCCCCCCTGTCAGATACAAGGTGAGAAGATGGAGAAAACTCAACTGCAAGATTCTTCAATACTCTGGAACAAGTTCTGACATGTGTTTGGAATATCTTCTTGGCTGTTGATGCCCATTGCCAAGAAGCGATCCATCCAAGATGAATCTTTGTTCTTGCAAGACGTTTGTTTCTGAAGCATCTGTGTGAAGAATGACTGGTTTTATGACAGTGCTTACATGGTTGAAGATCAAAACAGTGATCTTTCAAATGACCAACTCGATCACAGTGTTGGCATTTCATGATCTGTTGTTTTTGTTGTTGTTGTTGTTGCTGTAGAAGAGGGGCAGAGTGTGGAATAGCTGAAGCTGAACTGTCATGAATGAATCCAGCACTCTGAAACTGAATGGGCTTGGCATAGTCTGGAATATGAAAGGACAAGTCATTGTCATATCCAAGACTAGTTCTGTGCTTGTTGTGGACAAGCTGTTCCCAAGGTTTGATGATGGGCTTGGGAAGTGCAGATTGAGTTTCTGCATCTGCATGTTCAACTGCTGCTTTATTTGAATAAACTGTAACATTATTAACATGCTGCTGATGGGTGGTTGTCTCAATGTTCTGAACAAAAACAGGTTCAGAATAATGTCTATTTTGATGTAGCTCTTCTTGCTGTAGCTGTGATTCAAGCTGCAAAAAATCGATCTTTTCCTGTGCATTTTGTAGACATGTCTGAATTTCTGAGAGAGATCCTTTGCTGATTTGTAATGTGTCATCAACACTAGATAATATCAGAGTTTTAAGGAACTGTAATACTTCACTGGTTCTGGCCATTTTTTTCTTCAATGTCTGATTTACACCTTAAAAAGTTGATCACAACTACTACTCAATGCAGAAAAGTAATATCTACTCACAGTACATAGCAATATCCTTTATAAATGTCAGCAAATGATCAGTGTGCAATATAAAAGTTTACAATCAGCTCACCAAAATCTTTATGCAGCAGTGGAATCAAGGAATCAATGCACTATAATGAGTTTTAAATACAACAACTGGGTCAACAGCAACTGCAAACTTGCTTGGAACCTTCAAGTACTCCTTCAGAAATGATGGTTATAAAAACTTCAATAATTATAACAACATGTCATGGGCATTATTGGATTGCATACCATTCAGGCCTCATACGAACTTATTTAAAACAATTCTTTTGTCGACGCGTTTCGAACCAACCAGTGTGGTTCATCGTCAGGACAAGTTGAAGAACGAATCCGGTTTTAGCTGATTAAATAGAGTGTGCAGAGACTCCAACGGCTATATTGCCAACGGCTAATTTGACCTAATGATTCTAGTCAAACCATTAATTTAATTATTAACATTCCTATAAATAGCTGCAACAGGTAAATTAGTTAATTTATATCTAAAATTAAAATCATTTTATAATTTGAGTATATAATATAATATCCATATTTATTAAAATGGTCATATATTTATTAAATAATCTATAATTATTATTATTCTAATATTATTTAAATATAAATGAATGGTATTAAGTTATGTTATAGTTACCATAGGTAATTGTTCTTTAAATTGTACTATCCTTTAATATATATAAATGAATGTTATATAGTTACATTCGGTAATTGTTCTTTAAAATATACTATTCTTTATAATATAATAGCCATATTTATTATAATGGTCACATATTTATTAAATAATCTATAATTATTATTATTCTAATCATATCTAAACATAAATGAATGGTGTTATTTTTAGAATATATTTACATTAGGTAATTGTTCTTTAAAAGTACTATTCTTTATTTATTATTTAAATATAATGGTTCATTGGAATAATACAAATTAATAATTCACAATTCCAATATTATTAAAAACAACAAGTAAATAGGATTCTTATTAAATTATTATTATAAAGTTCATGTTTATTAATATTATAATTACATCATATATATATATTTATTTTTAATATCTTTTCTTGAATAAATTTTAAACCTAAAGGTAAATTAGGTCTCCTCTTATATTTAAATAAATGGTTTATATTCATTAAACACTATATATTCAATTAATATTAAAGTTAATTATGTCATTAGGTAAATATACCATTCCTTATAAGGTATAAAAGGGTTATAGTAGAAATTAAATAAAAGCATAACTAATTAAAATTAAGGAACCAAAATAATCTAATCTAACTATAAAATATCCACTAGAATCATATACGGGATAAGGTAATACCCTGAAATAACTTATTAATAAATCACCACTCCAAATTACTAGGACTTATCTGCCAAAACCGAGACTTAAGGAGGGGGAAGACAGAAACCTAAAGACCAAACACAAGGGGAATGAGGAGGCTAGGAAGACAAGGCTGGGACCCAGCAGCTACTAATCTTCCAGCCATCATCCCTATTAAGATTGTTTGGCCTTTTCTCAATCTCCAGGGCCTCTCTGAATTTTCGATGGTGAAACTTCGCAACTTTGGCAATGACTTGAGCCTCCTCTATGCATACATGATGCATAGTCTTCTCCGCATGTTCAGCCAGGGCTGAGGACTTGGTCCTACCATGTCTCAGGTCAGCCGAATGCTCGCTAATCCGCTGATTGATAGAGCGACCAGTCTCACCAATATAAGGAGTCCCACAGGAACAAGGAATGACATAGACACCCTTCATGTCCTTAGGGTCAATAGGGTCTTTTACAGACCTGAGGGAGCCACGGATAGTGTTGAGAGGTCTAAAAGTAGCGGGCACATCCGTGGCTCCCTCAGGTCTGTAAAAGACCCGATTGACCCTAAGGACATGAAGGGCGTCTATGTCATTCCTTGTTCCTGTGGGACCCCTTATATTGGTGAGACTAGTCGCTCTATCAATCAACGGATTAGCGAGCATTCGGCTGACCTGAGACATGGTAGGACCAAGTCCTCAGCCCTGGCTGAACATGCGGAGAAGACTATGCATCATGTATGCATAGAGGAGGCTCAAGTCATTGCCAAAGTTGCGAAGTTTCACCATCGAAAATTCAGAGAGGCCCTGGAGATTGAGAAAAGGCCAAACAATCTTAATAGGGATGATGGCTGGAAGATTAGTAGCTGCTGGGTCCCAGCCTTGTCTTCCTAGCCTCCTCATTCCCCTTGTGTTTGGTCTTTAGGTTTTTGTCTTCCCCCTCCTTAAGTCTCGGTTTTGGCAGATAAGTCCTAGTAATTTGGAGTGGTGATTTATTAATAAGTTATTTCAGGGTATTACCTTATCCCGTATATGATTCTAGTGGATATTTTATAGTTAGATTAGATTATTTTGGTTCCTTAATTTTAATTAGTTATGCTTTTATTTAATTTCTACTATAACCCTTTTATACCTTATAAGGAATAGTATATTTACCTAATGACATAATTAACTTTAATATTAATTGAATATATAGTGTTTAATGAATATAAACCATTTATTTAAATATAAGAGGAGACCTAATTTACCTTTAGGTTTAAAATTTATTCAAGAAAAGATATTAAAAATAAATATATATATGTGATGTAATTATAATATTAATAAACATGAACTTTATAATAATAATTTAATAAGAATCCTATTTACTTGTTGTTTTTAATAATATTGGAATTGTGAATTATTAATTTGTATTATTCCAATGAACCATTATATTTAAATAATAAATAAAGAATAGTACTTTTAAAGAACAATTACCTAATGTAAATATATTCTAAAAATAACACCATTCATTTATGTTTAGATATGATTAGAATAATAATAATTATAGATTATTTAATAAATATGTGACCATTATAATAAATATGGCTATTATATTATAAAGAATAGTATATTTTAAAGAACAATTACCGAATGTAACTATATAACATTCATTTATATATATTAAAGGATAGTACAATTTAAAGAACAATTACCTATGGTAACTATAACATAACTTAATACCATTCATTTATATTTAAATAATATTAGAATAATAATAATTATAGATTATTTAATAAATATATGACCATTTTAATAAATATGGATATTATATTATATACTCAAATTATAAAACGATTTTAATTTTAGATATAAATTAACTAATTTACCTGTTGCAGCTATTTATAGGAATGTTAATAATTAAATTAATGGTTTGACTAGAATCATTAGGTCAAATTAGCCGTTGGCAATATAGCCGTTGGAGTCTCTGCACACTCTATTTAATCAGCTAAAACCAGATTCGTTCTTCAACTTGTCCTGACGATGAACCACACTGGTTGGTTCGAAACGCGTCGACAAAAGAATGGTTATGTGATTTTGCTGAAGATTATCTAAACAATGTCATGGATCACAGAAGTCTAAATTCCTTAATTATTTAAAACAACAGCTTCAACGTATTTCAGGCAGCATCATAACGTATTCAGGCAGCTTAAATCACAGTTTTTGTTGCATTCAATACAGCTCCAGGTCAGCACACAAATAAACCAATGAGTGATATACAAAACTGATTTCTTTCTCTGCAATAGAGACTTAATGTCCAGCACATACAGTGCACATATTACGAGCAATAATCTGGGTGATTCGTACAACAAAGAGACTAAAGGGAATTAGCCCCTTTCTGCACTATTGATTAGACTCAACCAACAATTTACACAGGTGGAAGCACGACCTCTTTTCACTGGAACCTTTCCCAAACAACCACAGAAAATGCCTTATACAAATTAACCTCAATGTCATCTCTCAAGTATAAAAGTCAAAATGTTCATCAAAGATAGTTGGACTCATCCATACTGCTTCTATCATTAAAAAGCCTCTGCCAAAAAACACCTGCACACTATTGTTGGACATTTGGAAGAAGGTTCACTCTAGAAACTCATAAACACGGAAGCATCTTATGCTTGACAACAATTTGATGCTAGACTAGTACAAAACAGATACATTTAATATAGATCAATCCACCTTAACAGCTAACTTCACTCTATCCAAGAAACATCAATCTGTCCCCACTAAAATCAACCACTGTCCTTCATAAACTATTTTCAATTACCAAAAAACGTCCATTGCTGCCAGACTAGAAAATGGCGTTCTTCGCAGCCAATACAGTATGCCCCCAGTCGCACTGGTGGGCACAACAAATATATCAAACAAGAAAACTATGCTCCGCACTTTCTATACTGTGTCCGTAGAATTTTATTGGTAGACGTACCCAATCTTACACTGCATTTCCTCATAAAACAACAAAAGCCCAGGAGGACTGTGATATAAAAGTTCAGTAAAAGCTTACAAAATGTCTGCGATGAAAGAAATTGCACAAGCTTTTTACGAAGATCAAAGGTTTACAAATGCCCCACGCAACTGCTGTACAGGGTGGTTTCTAATCTGTCATTCCCTCTTGGTTCTGAGGTAGGGTTCTGTGCTAGGCGACAGGCTTCAAATTTCTGGAATAAACTACAACAGCGGGAGTAGTCGTACGGGATCTGTCATAAATTTGCGAGAAAGCATGGCAGATACTTTAGAAATAAACAACATGGAAATTGAGAGAGAAGAATATCTATGCAGTGTGAGTTTGTCCATGGTATACGATCCCGTGAAGATAGCCTCCGCTGTCTTTCTCTACGATCGGAACACGTTGGAGACGTGGGTTGAGAAGAATCCAGGGAAAGCAACCATCCCTCAGACCCGGGAACCTTTCCGTGCCACTGATATAACTCCGAACGCAGATCTCAGGGCAGAAATGAGACAATACTTCCAACGTGTGATGGGCAACGAATACACAGGATGGGAAGTCGTTCCCGACTATCCACAAGAACTGTCGTCGGATGAAATCCGAAATCTGCTAGGCGACATTCTTCAACTCTTCCCCAGTCCGGACGCGGAGGAGAATCTGAGGAGAATGAGCGTTGAGAGTTGGTCCAACGCATGGAAGCGACTCACATTTCTCCGCCTCAATCTACAGATGAACGCAAACAATCGCCAACGCTTCCTCTTTCACAGAGAAATTCTCCGAACAATTCTTGCCCTCGACTTGACTACACATCATCTAGTACTCCTTCACCTTCTCTTGCACATAGCTGAAATTCTGGAACCCAAACAACTACTTGGCATTTTGTCATGCCCCAACGATGCAGAACCCCAGGCTGTTTCCTCAACTGATCTCAGAAATTTTGTTCAGATTATCGATGGCTTCATTCATGGTAAGTGGATATGGGTTTATTGGTCGTCTCCTCTTTCCTACGCTCAAATTGCTGTTTCAGTGAACAAGTTCCTGGCAACAAGGTGGCAGCAGCCAAACAACCATATTGGAATGCAATTGTTGCATTCACGCGGACTTTTTACCAATAACTACTCATATTGGATAGGAACGGCAACGCTCATTGGGTTCGTCATTATGTTTAATATCATATTCACACTCGCATTGGAGTACCTGAACCCATTCAAGCCATTGTCGTTGGCATTCCACAACGTGAACTACTATGTATATATGCTCTCTGAATATCCGAAAAAACAGGAAACTTCTGAGAGAAAACGGTTATGGAGCAGCGGCGACAGTGAAAATGGAAGGGGAGAAGCCGCGGTTCTCCCTAGAGTTTGATTTGAAAAAAACGGTGGTTCTTCTAGCCTCACTAAAGTGCAAGTGCCGGACCTTCTTACAGAATCAAAATGCCACGACAGTCGCAACAGCAGTTTCAAGGGAATATGGCAGACAGAATTCGAATGTAACTGATGGACATCATTCCGAGAATATGAAACGTTTATGATCAGAGAAGCGCAGGAATCATAAATAGAATGTCAGGGCAGCGCAGGTGTGGACAATCAATGGAGGCCAGTGGCGTATATGGAAGCCCAACAGTTTAAAATCACAGTTTTGTCAGGGAATAATGGTAAATCGCAGCACTGTTATACCAGTGCGCAGACTCTGATAGGCCGCAGGTAGGAATACAATGCCTAGTTGCAGATCTGATGCGTTCAGCTAAAATAAATGGTCAGGTAATGAAGACTAGGCCAACATTATTCAAGGCAGCTCAGACCAGTTGCTAAACCATGAGAAAACTACACAGGCCACACATCATGGCTCTGATACCATGTTAAACACACATGGACAACAAAGAAAGATATGAAAGATAAATCATGCATACATTTTTTATTAACATGAGATATACATTTATAGAACAATACGTGACTCTTGGGTTTCAGATACCAAGGTCTCTTGGACTGCTTTGGTCTATTCGGCTTCTACACTAACCCATTTAGAATTAGGTGTCCAACATTTTGTAAAGAATTTTAGATGAAATTGTGTATAGAATTTTTAATTTTGTTTTTTTTGAACATTCCACTCATCCTTGTTTTTATTTTTAGTTTAGTCTTTGATGTTTGATGACGGGTAAAATGTCCATTAAAAATATTAAACCATATTAAAAAATTTATAGTTGTCTATAATATAAACAACCATGAAAATCTTCACTATTTGATTTCTTGTATATTAAAAATCACGTCAAATAATTGATTTAAATTATAATAATCACATTTCATAAATATGAAACCAGATAAATAATATTAATCACAAAATTTTCGAAAACATATAATTGAATCTTAGAGAGTGAAATTAAATAATTGAGTTAACTAATATTGTTACCCTTTCAAAATATCCTCAAAATATACAATCCAATTAAATCAACAAAGAAACAAATGTATGACGTACCAGCACAACTGCATCTCTAGCAGCCAGGGTAAGTATATCAGCGCAAGACACAATACCGGGGCACACAGCCTCTGGCCTTTCCTTGATGGCATCTATAACTTCATATCCTCTCAGCGAATTTACATTTGGGCTCGCTGTTTTCTCCCCTATAAAGGTGGGCGTGTCATCCAGCAGCACAGACGCATCGCATCCCTGCATTAATTCCAAATATTATAGAAATGACCAAAAATAGTAACCATGGTTTAGATTTTAGATAAATAGAACATATAATGGTCTTATAATAAATAGATAAGTGGAATAATAAATAGATAAGAAGAGTGAAGTATTTTTAGATAAGTGGAATAATAAATAGATCAGAAGAGTGAAGTATTTTTATGTTGATCGCAATTTTACCAAATATCTTAAAATCTGACATTAAAGAAAAAATAATAATTATTTAATCTCCTTAAGAACAATCACATTTTAAGATATTCCTAAAATCTACACCCCATATTAAAAAAAATAGAATCAACATCCTAAATATTATAACAATGGGATGCAAAACTTTGGTGACACAATTTTAATCCAAAAGCAATAAAAACATATGATTTTGAATTGTGAAAATTAAAATGAAATACCTGCACAAAGCAATCGTGAAAATGGAGACGAAGTATGTAGGCTGCCACACGAGCTTCTTTCTCCGTCGCTAAATGCATTTCTGAACTTACAATGGGAACTACAAAGGGGCATGACTTCTCGTAATAATCTTCAGACAACAACGCAGCTGCAAGCTCTGCATGAAGTGCCGGAATGGATGACAAAGCCCCAAGCAAAATAGTTAAGAATATCTGATATTTGTCCATTTCCCACTATCGATTATATTCCTATTAGCAAATATTGGAAGACGACCGCTCTGCTACTTGTTTTACGCTGAAGTTGACTGCTGGGTTTCTACGATCCGGTCATTTAATAGGGACGCAGAATATCTTGCAGGGTCGATAAGTATTCAACAATAATTACCTAAATTACAGATTTCATCTCTGAATTTCTTCAAACTGATCACCAACACAACCAAATTCATAGAATCAACAGGAACTTCTCCGCGTGAGGATATATACTCTAGTATCTGTCATGGTGTATAATAATGTTGTCGTGTATAGCATTTTTTTGGAAAAAATATTTTCCTGAGGTTGATATGGAAGGTTAATTGGCTAATATATGGAAGGCTAATTGGCTAAGACACTATAAGAATTGATTAGAACGAAATGCTTAGCACGGAAATATTTGCAACAGCCTTATCATTAACCAATACACCAATGCAGGGATGGAATTTGACGGGCATTTTGCCCGTCATAAGGCCTTTTGAACGTATTTGATGGTTAGAAAATATTGAATACCGTATTTGATGGTTAGAAAATATTGAATACCGTTTCTTGAGACTTGTTTGGAACCGTTCAAGACGTATTTTTGACGATTAATATTTCGCTGAAAACGTCATTAATACCCGTTGAAGAGACCAGAAGCGAAGGTAGTAAACTAAGTTGCCAGGCGCTTGTTCTCCACGATATAGCCACTTGTCCGGCCTCCATCAAGCCATCCTGTCTCTAGGAACGTTGGTATGTTTTTGTCATAGAACTGTTGTAAGTGATAATTCTTATGTGGATAATTTTACATCCACCCCATGCTTCAAATTAAGTTCACAACAATGAAATTTGAAATCCTGGGAAAGGCATTCAGGAAAACCTAAAGTAAATCCGGCCTTGCTTTTATCTTTGATTCTACGCATTATTTTGTTAGCCAAATCGCAGAACGGACTTTTGGTGGATGTTTGGTTGTAGATTCTCTGCCATTTTTGAGGGTGTAAAGTCCGAGTTGAAACAAATAAATGATTTGCGGCAGTCGGTTAATTTAGTGGATCACTTGCAAATTTAAAGGGATTATATTGGTCTGTTTTGTGAGACAGCCAGAAGTAACCACCCTCTGGATTCATCTTCAACTTTATGGGAAGTGAATTACAAGAGGCAATGCACTACCAACAATAGCACCAGTGACGGGTTTGAAGAAATCTTTCCTCTGTTATAATGAATGGGGGCTTCCGAGGAGCACTGCTTCAGGATACTCGAGGATAATTTTCAGGAGGTCATTGTAAAATGCATTGAGGTTCAGAGGAGGAAGGAGAGTAATGCCAAAGTCATTACATCTCAGGCATGTGTCGGCCTTTACTAGAGTGGTCAGACTTTTTCAAGTCGTGGGAATAGAACCTGTTACATCCATTGGAAGGCCAACGACAAAAACTCAAGGGAAAAAGGTAAGAGTAACTCTGACTAGATAAAGAAGGTTATGGTCGGAGTTAACATCCCTGTGATTAATTACAATAAGTTTTAGTGGCTTAAAAAAATGTCACGCCTAAACCGGAAGACTCAAACATATATATATATATATATATATATATATATATATATATTCACCAGATAAATACAACTTTACGCTGGACCATGTAAACAATTCACCTCAGCAATTCATTGAAAGAAAAAATTAATTGGTTTTTTTTAAAGGGTGTATCTTGGGTTTAAGATGAATGTGATTTATTTGAACATTGGTATTTGCAAGTAGTAATGAATAATTGATTGTATGGAGATGTATCTGAAGCAAGTTTTTCAAGTTTTTCATGCTTGTGTTGTTAGGGAAAATTTGGAATATAAAGTCAATTTTTAATACATTTAAACTAAAATATTTATACAGATTTTTAATTAATATTATAAGGTTTATTTGCTTTAATTTGAAAATTTTAATATTTATATTAAAAAATTATGATTTTAATTGAATTTAATATAAGAGAATTTTGTTTTTTTTTAAACTGTGGATAAAAAAAAAATTTTAATTTATATACAAAATAGTGTTTTCCACCATGTCATACAATATCATGCAAGATTATGATTTTTTGTTATTTAAAATAAATTTTGAATGCATTAGTAGATTTAACACTCTAAAAATTAAAAATCCCTGCCATATTTTGATTAAAATTAACCCAAAAAACCATAAAAAAAGTCATTTCATGGATAAGAAATAATTCAATTAGTAATCATAATCATCCTAACATATTTAGATATACTTCCCTAAATTAAATAATCAATAAAAAAACATACATCAATGAAATGAGATATTTTTTTAATATTGTACTTGAGCAATGATTTTTTTATTTAATAAATTTGTTTTGATGTAAATACTATTTTTTTTGTTACAATATATATTTTAAGACAATGAGGATTTCCTTCTTTTCTAACATATCTTTGAGCAAACCGCTCTTGAATATGGTAGAGATGTTGTAATTTCTTTTATAACATTTGACTTAATCAAAATAAAGTTAAAAAAATAAATAAATTAAATTAAAAATCAAAAAACAAAGTTAATAATTATAATTATAATGATAATTATAATGATAATGATAATTATAATTATAATTATAATTATAATTATAATTAATAATTAAACCAACTTGGATGCATCTTAAATGTGGATCTACCAAGATCAAATCTTAAAAATCCCTTACTAAAATATTTGAAAGGAAGATCATTCAATTATAAAACCAATAATTACTTATTATTTCGAGATATTTAGTTTTAAAGTAAATATTTATTTTAATCCCAAACCTATTAAACATTGATAAGAATTAAAAATATAATGAATCCGAAGCATATCCATGTTTATGAAAAAACAAAATTGAACTCCAACATGATATATTTCTATCCCGTATAATTAAGGTCAAAGTATTGCATTTGTATGTCAAATTAATCTTAAAAGAATAAAGGTCTATAATATTGAAGGCCCCACTACACTACATATTGGAGCATGAGATGTTTATTATTTTTTTTGTCTATTTGCATTTCATATACCTAGGTGTCCCAAATCTTACCAACTTTTTAAAAAATGCAGTAAAAGATGTGAGACATTTAGATTGGAGCAATTTTCTACTATGGCATAGCATCTTTCCTTTTATGTTTCTCAAGATGCATTTAAATATGAGGAGATTCTTTTGCACATATATCCAATCTCCATCTATATTTGGATTTAATGAATAGCTTCCATGCAACTTGATTCATTTCTTTGCTTACATTATCATTGGAGCAATGAAATTTGGAAACTTGTAAGTTGTAACATCACTTTGAAACAACTAATAATTTGTTGTAAAATGAATTTCTCTTATTAGATGGATATGAAAACTAGAAGTTGGTGGTATGTTCTTGTGCCCTCTTAGGGTGTCATATATTTATGTTTTGTATCAAATCTTATATTAGATAATGTAAAAATTTATCTCCTAATTTGCATGGAACTTAGTCTTATTGGGAATCAAAACTTTCTGATGGTATAATATAAATTGTTGTTTTTAAATGACACTTGAAATATATGCAATGGATAACCATCAAGTACTCTAAACATGTTTCAAATGTTCAATATTTTTTTTTTGAATTCTCCACAATTGTAGTTGTGAAAGGATTATAATTTAAATATATTTAATTTCTAGTTGATATGTCTGTAAGTTATATTAAAGACTATAGTCTCTAAATAATACACCAAGATGAAAATTATTTTGAATATTCAAATAGATTATTTTGTCTAAAAAGTAAAATAACCAATTAGTTAAAGTGAGTTTTTAATGATTTTATTTAATGTTACTTTAATACACAATGGTTTTTTTATATATATATATTGATTTTACTACAATTTGATGATAAATAGAAGAAAGGATTTGATGAGAGCATGCTTTTACCAAATTTAATTTTATAAGTGTTTGTTCTTTAAGAATGTAATAGTGGAAGAAATCATAACATAATCCTATAACATGATGTTAAGAGATCTACAGTGTCCATTTATTATCATTTTTGTCTTCTAATTTTTAAAGGGTTCAAATACTATACATTAGTTGTTGTTGACATTAGTGTATATCTCATTATCCAAAACAATGCTAAATAATAACATAAACCATATTAATTAATCTACTTTTGAGTTATTGATAACATTCAATAGTTTTACTAGGTTGGTCATCTTATATGTCCCATAATATATCCTTAGTTATATCTCATATATAGAAATGCTATGGCATGTCTGGGGCAAGGACAATTGATTTCAAGTTCCAAAGACATTATTGTGAAAGTTCCATGCAATTTCAAACTAAGATTCAAGATTTAATAAGTAATTTATGTGTTATGGTCATTTTGTTCTTTTCCTTATGATAAATATGTGAAAATTTAACATAATTATATTATTGAAAAGTAATTTTATAATCAAACATTTATTGGTGAAGGGATAATTTATTATAAGAACATTACTCTTGAAAAGCAAAATTTTAAACATAACCTTTCTTGATAGGGAGTATAAGAACCAAAACATCAAAAAAAAATTATATGATGGATAAAGAGAAATCCAAATTCCAACCCTGCACCAATGTGTACATTTATCAAATCATGGAAATGTAACTTTCTCTAATGCCATGAAAATTTCTAAGACATGGAAATATAACTTCTCTCTAATGCCACAAGTTGACTGGAGATATTTCAGGAAATAACTTTCTCTCTGGTGCCATATGTTTCACACTGAAAGATATACGTAATTTTATATGTAAAAATCATAACCAAATTATTAAAACTAATAAACAAATTATTAAAATATTATTTCAAACTTATAAATTTCTTTATATTAAAAAAAAACTAAACTAAACTACATATGTGAAGCAAACTTGTCTCTCTAAGTCCTCGGTTTATAGCTTAAATTAACAAGAATACCAAATATTCATAACCAAATCCGTTCACTCAGAATTTAGGTCAAGAATCTCAATTCGTTTACGTTGCACAAATAAAACTCACGTTTCAACTCTTTACCTTTGGAAAAGAAGAAAAGAAATCACACTTTGAAAAATACAAATCAAATATTTCATTGCAGGTTTTTTTCACTTTTATTAAGTTTCCAAATCTAAGAACTCTCAATGAATTACAAACTTTAATACCATGGATAGCTATTTTCACTCAACAAATACGTTTAATATTTTGAATTTTACCTTCATGTCATTATCAAATCAATTGAGTAAAAAAAAATTAATATATACATTGTATGAAAATGATTTATGCTTTTAAAATTTTCAAATTAGTAGATTTATGCCTGTCCATTTAAATCTCTTTTCCTCTTCTTTCCTTTTAACAACTGATTTACATAGATCTTTACAGTAATATTAGAAGCAAATTGAACTCATAAATGTGGTGCTTTTTGGCAACACCATTTTCATGTTGAGAGTAAATTTGCATTTGTAAATTTGGATCTCTTTTTTCCTTTTTCTGGAACCATATATCTTTGAACTAATATTAACATTAAATTTTGTGTAGCCAGTGACAAGTACTATGTTTACTCTATCATTTCCACAAACGATAGGCTCTTATTATTTCCACAAATGAACAAGTTTTAAGAAATGGATATGAAGATAGTGACTCAAGTAGTGAGTCAACTAGTAGCATTCCATTTGATTTTGTCTTTCACATGAAAACCATTTTTTATATATTTTCATGGCGACATATGCCTTTTATTTTTTTCCCTTACATCAGTATATGCTAACTTTTTCTTTTCCTTTTTTTCTTCTTATGTATATCTTCATAGTGACAAATGAATGTTGATGAATTAATGAAAAACTTTGTAATTTTACCACATATCTCCTCTATCTTTTTCAATTTGGCTAGAATTCATTTGGTTCTCCTTATAATATGTTTTATCATACATTTCTATATTTAAAAGATTCATTGCTTATGTATCATGAAGGAAACAACATCACACCCTCCATTTTCACTTGCACTGATAAATAGGAAAAATCTATTCATGCAAAACTCTCCGCAAAACATTGTCTGTGTGAATTTAAATAGGACAAGAAGACATAGACAAAAGAAAAAAAATTCAAGTGGATGCCTTTGTAAAACATCATTTAAATAAATTTACCAACATAGAGCCTGTTACACATAGGTATTGCATGGATACTTACAGCCTGGAGTGGAAGCTAGGATTTACGAATATGAGAAAAAAATTACCTTGTTTTTAAAGCCCTCAAAGGCTAAGGTTGATACCAATTTTTAATATTCATTAAACTTGGCTGGAAGACATATTTGTCTCTCCATGTAACACTAATCAAATGTAATGGAAATAAATAATGAAAAATAAATTGTTGTTGTGCTCCATCGAAAACAATTTGGAGAAGAAAAAGAAACATACCATAGAGAAAACCTAGCTTGTATGAATAGGGTTTAGAGAGGTCTTTTCTCGTGTACTTGACAGGATTGGAATGCTTGTCAGATCTACTTAAGATGAACTCAGAATTTTCATTTGAAAATCTAATCAGATGTAAGAAATCAAGTGTGTTTTCATTAGACCGTGAAAAATATAAGACATGTAAGAGAGTTGTGTCCTTACAAATTATTGGGAAGCATCCATTTACAATATAAAGAGATTGAGAAATTCAAATGTTAAGGAAAAATGTATTCTAGTTGAGCTGCGGGGATTTAGGATTTCATGTTTTGAAGAATCCCATCCCCAAATGGATTCCTCTATATGTAAAATTTATTGGGTTACATTGTGATTCTATGAAATTGTTGTAGACATCCAAAGCAATGCCTACCCCAAATGAGCATAGAGTTATTTTTCAGGCTTGCTATTCGCCATCACAAAATAAAACGATACTCCCGACAGGTAGACCATAGGTAAAGTCCAATCCTCTAAAATTTCAACCCAATTATTGTATTGTGATCAATATAGAAATTGGAAACAACAAGAACTTTTTCTTGTTTCACAAAGTTGATGTGTGTTATAAGGCATGCATGAATTAACATGCCTTAGGAGTGTCCCTTTTTTCTCATATTCCTTTCATATTTATTGGAATGGCCAATTTCCTGGAGCAATGCCACATTTATATTACTTAAGGCATATTTCATATCGTATATGACTTGGAATTATAAATCTTTTCCTGATAGAGATGATTTTTTATTTGGGCAGGTGATGTGCTACCTAGAACCAATGTTGTGAAAATCGTGATCAGGATTTAATTAGAAAGGGGAAAATTAGAAAAATTGTAAAAATCGAGAAAAAATCGTAAAATACAAAAATATTCTTCTTCTTTTTTCAATTTTTTTAATATCTAATTCAACTACAACATAAAATAAATAAATTGACACATAAATATGATAAAATAACTAATATATAAAATGTGTAATATCATTTCTAGTGCTACATCACACATAACAATGAATCATGTCCTGAATAGTAAGTCCTGACTCCTGAACCCCAACTCAGCATCAAAATATCAACAAAAGATATGATAATGTATCTCATATCATGAGTCATAATTTCATATACAATAAAATGAACCAAATAACCAATACTATTGATTTCCTTTGCCCCTCTTGCGAGAAAATGCAATAGCTTTTACTTTCCCTCTAGATGTAGATGTCGATGGAGTTGGCAATGGAATCTGCTATGCTCTAGAAGCTAAATAACTAGGAGCTATAGGAGGTATACCACGTCCTCTATTGGTTGCAAGGGTAGCGTGGGTAGGTGGTGTCACCTCCTCCTCCTCTTCCTCCCCCTCTACGCCTTCCACTACCTCCTACTCTATCCAATCATTGATAGGTTCCATGAGAGGCCTCTCGACCTCAACGCTCCATGCAGCAGTGGTGTCAATCCCATCCAATGAGATGGCATCCATATCAGGTATCCTCTCAATTTGTCTCTCCCACAATCGAAGATTGTAGTAGACATAAACCATCTCAATAAGTCGTTGAGACTCCAACCTGTACAAAGATCATAAAATAATATTATTTAATGAATTTAAAATTTTAATTGGAAATTTGGAATATTTTAAGTTTTAAGTTTAACCTGTTGCACTTCTTGTTGTGTATTTTTTCAAATACACTCTAGTTGCACTCACATCCTGAGGAGCTATATGTTTGGCTAAGGATTTGAATGGCAAGCTTTCACAGATGGAGTACTTTGGCACCATAGAGAGTCCACCATGCATCTACAACAAAATTACAAATAAGATAATCATAAAAAAAAATGAAATTTGAACATTGAAAAAAGTACGAAGTTATGAACTTGAAGAGATAATGAATGAAATAAACTAAAAAATGCCTTGCATTTTAGTCTTCCAAAACCATTTCTTTGGAGATTTTTCCATGTTCTACAGGAGATCACACCATCCTCTAAACACAAGTTAAGAATCCATCCTTGATCTCAACATAAAATAAGAACCCACATGGGTAAGAAAATGTGGTGTTCAGGTAAATCCCTACAGCATGAATGGGATGATGGAGTGTGTTGTTCCATCGTTCATCAATAACTTCCCATAGGAGGAGTTGTTTATGAGACCCCTCATCTCCCTTATCATCATAGTAGGCCTAAATAGATTCTTTGGCCCTGTCCATGGCCTCACACAAATATCCCATTGCGGGTTTCTCACTGTCAACTAATCGAACCTTTACCAAAGGTTCAGTAATGTTGCACACCTCCTGCACTCCCACCGAGAAGTTTTCCTGGTATGAAACTAATCTGCATATGGCCTCTCCCTCTGGTTTGCGGCTAAATGTCAAAGAACGCCACTCATCTGAAAGAAAAATTCTCTTCACATCCCACATAAAATTCAAGAGGGATTGAAGAGATATGAAACTAGTGGTAAACCGTGTAATGGCAGGGCACACCAACTCCTTGTTGTTGGTGAATTTTCTCATCAAGATAAACACAGATGTATGATTATATATAGATTTTGTAATGTTTTTTGATATGTCAACAATATCTTTGACAAAGGAAATTTTTCCTATGTCCTCCAACATCAAATCAATACAATGTGTAACACAAGGTGTCCAAAACAAAGTAGGATGTCTCTCCATAAGCATCTTGCCAGCAACAACATAATTTGCAGCATTATCCATTATGACTTGGACAACATGTTCTGAACCCACCTCCAAAATAAACACATCCAGCAAATCACATAATAATTTTGCATCTTTGATATGTGATGATGCATCAAAAGATTTCACAAACATTTTCCCCTCGGGACAATCAACCAAGAAGTTTATAAGGGTTCTCCCCTTTTGGTCAGTCCAACCATCTGACATCACATTGCATCCTGTTTGTGCCCATGATGCCCTAAACTCCTCCAATATTTTGGTGCTGTCAACCTTTTCATCTTGAAGAATATAGCCTCTAAAGTTATCATAAGAAGGGATTTTGTGCATTGGGCCAACAATTGCAATAACATTAACAATAGGTTGGAAAAATGGATTATTCCTTGCAACGCTGAAAGGAATATCACTCCAAAGGAGAAACTTGCTCAACAACTTGTCAACTTGTTCTTTCTCATTTTTTTTAAGCATTGAAATAATATATGGTAGTGAACCAACCGTGGTTCTAGGAACAAAAAATGATGAGGTAGCTACAGGGTTGGTTGTATATATTGATGTTGAAGTAGAACCAGTGCCACTTCCATATTCACATCCTAACACACTCCTTGCTAGTTGCTTCTTCAGATCTGCTTTGGTTGCTTTGTCTTGCTCTAATTTTTCCAATGATCTGATGGCTCTTCGGATGATTTCCGAACCTATATTGGTGCAAGGCCCTATATCATGTCCAGGGATTTGTGCAAGATGATTCTTCAATCTATAAACCTCCCCCGACATATGCTGCCCACACAGCTTACAAGACAAGTTTATTCTATCAAACCCTCAATCAGGTTCACCAAATTCCCACAGAGGGTCCAATTTCCTTAGCATGTTTGTAACTTGGTTGAACTCTTGAGTTTTAATGTAAAATGAAGTTTGAAGTTGAACCTATTGCACAATAAGAATTGCAAGTTATATATATATATATATATATATATATATATATATATATTTACATACATGACACAACACATTGAATTTTTGACAAACGAAAAAAAAAACTGAACTTAGTCCAACAATGATAGAAAAAATGCACGTTCAAACCCAATAAAAAATGATGTAAAAAAAAATAGCGCAGAAGAAAAAATTAAACTAATAAATCTAACAATCATTTTTTACCAAAATAAACCCTCTCCACTCTATGCAACAAAAATAAAAATAAAAACACAATCAAATCCACTCAAAAGTCATTGATAATCATTGGGTTATAGAAACCCAAGCAAAAACAAGGAAAAACCAAAATAAAATGGTCAAATTTGGTGCCCATACCTGGAAACTATGGTTTGCCGAAGAAATTTATTCCAAATATGAAGTTCTCTTGCTTGGGATGGTAAACTCTCTCGTTTTTCTCCTCCTTTGCCCTAGTAGACACCTTCCTCTCATCCTCAGCTCCCAAACAAGTCCATTGTCTGCTAAAAATAAGCAATAAAACTCATAAATTTGCTTATAAAATGCGTTGTCTTGGAGGGTCACGATTTTTTCCGTTTGAATCACGATTTTTTGGAGAAAATCACGATTTAAAAAAAAAATCGCGATTTTTACAACACTTCCAGGAAGATCATCAAGATTTTCGCAACAATCCCGAGAAGATCATCAATACTGTGCATCACGCTGGTATATTACTTGAAGAATTGTTTGGATTTGATTGGTGGAATAAAAATCTTCAATCCTATTTCTCACCATAGTACTTATTTTGGCTTCGTTGGTTTCTTTGAAGAGAGTGGGTAAGTCTTCCTTGATAATTCTAATAAGCATGTTTTAGCACTGGGATTTTCATAAAAGTCATATTTCATTTGTTCCATTTCACAGCTATCAATGATTTAAATGTATAATAACTAATGTAATTATATGAAAATAATTCGACATCTCTTAGGAATGTCACATATTGATCACACCTGCATAGACCATTTATCTAACTTTTCATGTTACCCTCGTTGAAAATGCAAAAAGAAAATCCTAATTTGTCTTTTTCCTTGAATTAAATTAGGAATAAAATTGTAATTGCATATCTCATGATAACTTGTATTAATTAATTAAGTTAATTTGACTTAGTTGGCTCAGGTAATTTGAGTTGAGGATCTAACTTGACTCATGTACAGTGTCTCCTACATTATAGGAGCTTCAGTTGAGTTTATTTTGAGTTGTAATTAATTAATCCAGTTTAACTGAGTTAAAGTTAGTTAAACTAGTTCCAACTGTCGGAGGAGCTAGTGGCAGGTCTAGTAGTGTGGTGTTTCTTACAGTGATCAATGAGTTAACTGATGATTTACTTATGAATAGCTCATGAATGTCAGATCCGAGAGTTACCCAATTGAGATTGGAGTCCATGGACAGTGTACTATGAGTTGTTTAATCATCTGAATTATACAGGTGGTGCATGTAGTCAGAGAAAGGCCTATGATGGATTGCATAATTCCTTTGAGAAATTTTCCTAATTAATAGGAGGCTAATTCCCTAGGAAACAACTCAAGAAAATAAGGACTTCGGCAAGTGAGAAATTGGTTCAGTATTGGGCTAGGCTTGTCTAGGAAGTTGTGAGATAGATAGAGATAGTACGAAGGTTGTCTGGGTTTGAGAAAAGCATTGTAATCTTATCATATTTAATGACTAATGCAATATAAAAATAATGTAAACTTTGAAATGGGAACTGATACGATTGCCTATTTCGTAGAGGTAGCAAAAAAGTGCCTTGATTTTGAAAAGTAGCAATGTAAAATACACTTTCCTTTTTCGGAGCATATTTTTGACACTTTAGATTTTCTTATGTATCAAATATAAATATTTTTTTTTAATGTTAGTGACTTTTATGCTAATTTTGAAAAGTGTTGATATTGCATCAACGTTGTTTTATAGGACTTATTTTTGACACTTTAAATTTTTTAATATATTATGTGTAGAGATTTTTTTTTCAAATATTAGTGATTTTCATGCTAATTTTGAAACATGTTGATGCAACGTCAACTTCTTTTTTAGAGGGCTTATTTTTTACACTTTAAAATTTTTTATGTCAATTTTTTTTTGAAATTGTGATTACTTAACAAATTTTCTAGTTCTCTTATTTTTCGTTTTTTAAATATTGATTACATAAAAAACCAAATATAAAAATATACATTAAAAGCCAAAAAAAAACATAAAAATGTAAAAAAAAAAGAAAAATTATCTCATAAACAATTAAAAAAAAATTGGAAAAAAATAAAATTTAAAAAAAATAGATTAAAAAATAAAATTAAAATTAGAAACTATTAAAATTAAGATTAGAAACATTAAAAAACCTATAAATATATAATTGAAAAATTGAAAAAATTGAAAAAAATAAATATATAAATAAATAAATAAATATATATATATATATATATATATATATAAAATAAATATTTAATATATATATATATATATATATATATATATATATATATATATATATATAACTTTAAAAGTCTATATAATTTTAAAAAACATTTAAATTTTTACATTTAAAATATTAAAAAAATATTTTTTATTTTATTTTAATTGTTTTTTTCAAATCAAATATATATATAAGAGTATAATTTTTCTTTTTTAAATTTTTTTAAATGTTTTTAATCTTAATTTTAATAGTTTTTTAAAATTTGTTTTGTTTTTTTCCGAAATTCTTTTATGGTTTACGATATATATATATATATATATATATATATATATATATATATATATATATATATTCTTTTTTTATAGCTTAATTTTGTTTTTTTAACATTTATGATTGATTTTTTTTTTGTATATTTGATTTTTTTTATTTTTATTTTTATTTTTTTGTTTTGTTTTTAATATATATTTTTATTTACATTTTGCTATTTTTACTTATTTATTTATTTTTTTCATTGTTTTAATTTTTGTTTTAATTTTTAATTTTATGTTTTCATTATTCTTTTGAAATTTTAATATCTTTAGGAGTCATGATAACAACTCTTACACCATTATTTCAAAATGTTGAAAATTTACCCTAGAAAAAAGAAGTGTTATTATAGCATCAACACTTTTCGTTTTAACGGTGTTTTTTGCACAATTTTTGCACAAAAAATTGATTTTCATAGCCATTTTTAAAACATGTTGAAAATTTACCCTAGAAAAAAATGTCTTATTCCATCATCACTTTTCGTTTTTAGCACTGTTTTTCATGTTTTTTTGGGTTTTTTTTTTGGCTAAAGTTCCCATTTTGAGTTTATAGTTCCCGTTTCAAAGTTTACATTGTTTAAAGATAGTAGGGGCTTGTAGTTGTGGTTTTCCATAGGAAATCATCGTGAAATGTGTTGATTGAATTCTTTTTCTTGTATGCTTTGTGATTTCACAATAATTAAATTGTTTCCACCAATGAGTAGAGTAGACTCAAGTCTATTATTTTAGTGAATTACAAATAGTAGTTTGAATCTACAAGTAATTTCTACAACCCTGTTGGAAACAACATATGTATTTAAGGATGTGGATCTTGTTTCATTCCTTAACAGGTTAAGATTTTGAAATCTTGATGATTATATTGATGGATTCATTTCCCTGAATTTGCATATTCTTTGAAATCCACTTCTTCATTATTAGTTGCACTCGTTGTATTTGTTGTGATCACAACTAGTATTACAATCATAAAGTTGTCAATGGAACTATCCAAGTGCTAAGATGGCTACCAAATATTGTTGATCATACTTTGTTCTTGAAGCTTTTTATTGTGGTACATCATTGTGCCTGCTTACATATGTCATCTCAATGGTATTGATTATTGCCTTTCATCTCTAGTTCTGCACCTGAATATAATAGAGTTCATTAACTGAATTGGCATTTTAAAATTTTATGAGACATTGGCATTGTGCGCGATTTTATGCATAAACAAAAGCTTTTTTGGTGTTCTTCTATTTGGATACCAAATTATGGATGATGTCCTAGGCATTTTTTACATCAACTTAGGAGTTCTTTACAATGTTATGTTGAATGACATGGATCACATGGCCTACGTTGTACATTTCATGCTAGTCTTTCCTCATGTATTTTTTTTTCGTGCGCCTCAATATTCATGGGCTTATATTTGCAACCAAAAATCCCCTTATTTAGAATAATAAGAGGTTCATCTTGATCAGTACCATATTAATTGGAACCATTTTCCTCAAGGCATCATTCATAGCCAGTATTAGGGATGCATTTCAACTCACAGGGGCTACTACAACAGTTTGTATTAACAGATTTATGCTTGTCAATTTGAATCTCATTTCCTTTCCTTTTCCATTTAATAACCTATTTTCATAGATCTTTATAGTAATATTAGCAATAAAATTAACTTGCACTCATAAATCCGAATATCCTTCCAGCTCCTTTTGGCAAACCATTTTCATGTTGACAGTAAATTTACACTTGTAAATTTGGATCTCTTTCCCTCTCCTTCTGGAAAATTATTTCCATATGTTTTTGAAGTAATATTAACATTAATGTTTGTGTCTTTAGTGACAAGTACTATGTTTATTATATCATTTCCATAAACGATAGGCTCTCATTATTTCCAAAAATGAACAAGTTTTAAGAAATCAATATGAAGATAGTCAGTGAAGTAGTAGCATTCCATTTGTTTTTGTCTTCCATCAATATGTCATAACCATTTTTTGTATGTCTTCATGGAGACATATGTCTTCCATTTTTTTTTTCCTTCCATCAATATGCTAACCTTTTTTCTATATGACTTCATAGTGACATATGAATGTTGATGACTTAATAAAAAACTTTGGAATTCCGCCACATATCTCCTCTATCTTGTTCAATTTGGCTAAAATTCATTTGCTTCTCCTTGCCATCTATCTTATTATAAATTTAATTTTTTAAAAGATTCATTTCTTCTATATCATGAAGGAAACAACATCACACCCACCATTGTCACTTGCAATGGTAAGCAAACTTAGTGATAGGCAAAAGATATTAATGTAGAGCATTGCACAAAACATTGTCAATGTGAATTTAAAATGAACAAGAAGGCATAGACATAAGAAAAAGATTTTCAAGTGGATGTCTTTGTGGAACATCATGTACATAACCTTACCAGCATAGAGCCTCATACACATAGGTACTGCATGGATACTTATAGCTTGGCGTCGAAGTACGAATATGAGAAAAAAACTACCTTGAATTTGGTGTTTCTTTTAATCCCCTGATATATTAAAGGCTAAGGTAGATAAAAATATCTAATATTCATGAAAGCTAGGTGGAAGAAATATTTGTCTCTTCATATAACACTAATAAAATGTAATGGAAAACAATAATAAAAAATAAATAGTTATTTTTCCCCATCGAAAAGAATATGGAGAAAGAAAACAAACATACCATAGAGAAAACCTAGCTTTTATGAATAGAGTTTAGAGAGGTCTTTGGTCATGAAATTGATAAGAACGGAATGTTTATCATATTGCTTCAAATGAACTCAGAATTTGTATTTGAAAATCTAATCAGATGTAATAAATTAGGTGTGTTTTGAAGTAGACCGTGAAAAATGTAAGACATGCAAGAGAAATGTGTCCTTACAAAGTGTTGAGAAACATCCATTTACAATATAAAGAGATTGAGGGCTTCAAATTCTAAGAAAAAATGTATTGCAGTTGAGTTGCAAGGATTTAGGATTTCATGTTTTGAAGAATCCCATCCCGAGATGGCTTCCTCTCTATGTAAAATTGATTGGGTTACATTTTGATTCTATGAAATTATTATAAACCTCCAAAACAATGCTCATCCTCAATGAGAATGGAGGGTTTTTCTAGGCCTGCTATTCACCATCACAAAATAGAATAGTATTGTCGGCAGCTCGGTCATAGGTAAAGTCTAATCCTCTAAAATTTCAACCTAATTATTGTATTATGAACAATATAGAAATTTGAATAGTAACAATGTTTTCCTATTTCATAAAGTTGAAGTGTGTTATGAGGCATGCATGACTTAACATGCCTCAGGAGTGCCCCTTTTCTCACAGATTCCTTTCATATTTATTTGAATAACCAATTATCTAGAGAAGTGCCACATTTATATTACTTAAGGCATGATTCATATCATATATGGCTTAGAATTATAAATCTTTTTCTAGTAGGGATTATTTTTTATTTGGGCAAGCTATCTAGACCATCATCAATGGTGCACATCATGCTGGTATACTTGAATAATTTCTTGGATTTCATTGGTGGAATGGACGTCTTCCAATCCTAGTTATCACCATAGTCTTTATTTTGGCTTCATTGGTGTCTTTCAAGAGAGTGGGTAAGTCTTCTTTGAGCATTCTCGTAAACATGTTTTAGCACTGTGATTTTAAGAAAAGTTGTATTTTGCTTGTTCCATCTCACAACTATCAGGGATTTAAATGTTTAATAACTGATGTAATTATATGAAAAGAATTCAACATGTCTTAGGAATGTCACATACTGATCACATATGTGTAGACCATTTGTCTAAATTTTCATGTTACCTTGTTAGAAATGACATATGTATTTAGGGATGTGGATCTTGGGTCATTCCTTAACGATTTAACATGTTGAAATATTGATGATTATATTTATGGGTTCACTTTCGTGAATTTTCATATTCTTTGAAATTCACTTCTGCATTATTAGTTGCACTCGATGTTGTATTTGTTGTGTTTACTGTTGGTATTACAATCGTAAAGATGTTTAGTGACACCATCCAAGTGCTAAGATGGCTATCATATATTATTGATCATACTTAATTCTTGAAGTTTTTCAATGTGGTACGTCATTGTGACTGCTTACATATGTCATTTCAATGATATGGATTATTTCCTTTCATCTCTAGTCCTACACCTTAATGTAGTGTCTTAGATTTCATTAGTTGAATTAATATTTTAAAAGTTTATCAATCATTATCATTTTGCTCGATTGTATGCATAGCTACAGTCATTTTTGGCGTTCTTCTATTTGGAGACCAAGTTATGGATGATGTCCTAGCCAATTCTGATACCAAATTGGGAGTTCTTTAGAGTGCCATGATGAAAGACATTGATTGCATGACCTACATTGTACATCTGATGCAAGTCTTTCATCTTGTATTTTTTGCCCTACGCCTTAATATTGATAGGCTTATATTTGCAACCAAAAAGCCACTCATTTCAAATAATAAGATGTTCATCTGGATCACTACCATATTAATTGGGACCATTTTCCTCCATGTGTCATTCATACCCAGTATTTGGGATGCATTTCAGCTCATAGGGGCTACTACACTAGTTTGTATTGGGTTCATCTTCTTAGCTTCCATTTCTCTCAGGCAAAGAAAGTTTTCATTTCTAGTTGTCTTTTAACAGGATTATATGTAACTTCTAATCTCAATTTATTTTAATTGCATAGACACTCATGGAATATAAAAAAAAAAGGACATATGTCTCTCATTACTTATGATTTTTCTTACACTAGTTTCAAATTCAATTGCTATATTGAGTGACTATTTTGCCTGCAAATATTACAATTGATACACCTTTTCCAGTCAATATCCATAAAATTTACATGGTTGGATATTGTATAGGGTACAAAAGCAGGCAACACATGGCATTCTATCCTTTGGAGATCTATTCTATGATTATTCACAAAATTTAATCCACATGAATGTAACATTCCTTTTGATGCCACATGTTCCATATTGAAAGGCATACAAAAATTTAAATGTGAAAATCATAATCAAATTATTAAAGCTAATAAAAAATTTCCTGAGAGTATTGAGTTCCACCTCAATCATTCTATTGGTCAGCATTATCATGATTCTCAAGCCCGAACCTAGACGGGGGAACCCAATGAGGTAGGCCCTCCATAATCTTAGGGATTATTTTTTTATCAGAAACAACATCTCATGCATATAAAAATATCCCATTACACCAATACATACATTTATCAAATCACCCAACTCTTCAAACAACTTTTTAACTCTAGAAAGTATCACCCTCGGTTCTCATAAATAAGAAAATTGTGGAGCAGGAGTTGGTCACTGGAAGAGATTTCCAGGACATAGAAATTGTAACTTTCCCTCTAATTCCATATGTTCCAGATTTAAAGAAACAACCTTACATGTGAAAATAATAATCAAATTATTAAAACTAATAAAACATTTCCCTAGACTACTGAGTTGCACCTAACTCTATAAGCTTGTCGGCGTTATTACGATTCACAAGCCCAAACTAAGAGAGGGGAGCCCATTGAGGCACTTTTCCTAACCTTTTGTGTACATGAACCTCGTTTGTTAACAAATATAACTTATTTATATGGTTTGATGCATGAATAATGGCATAAGAACAACGAAGGTAGTGAGCAGATCTCAGTAAGTCACCTGGGCACCTCCATGCTTGATGATAAAGTTTCGCTCATTGAAAACCAAGAGTCACTCCATGGTACCTTCATATGCCTAGAGTACCATTGAAACAATGGTGTTATAGCTATAAGTCTCAACGACTAGAGGTACACATAGCCAAACCAAATAGTCGGAAATATAAAAAACATATGTGCATAGATATAGGTATAATCTAAACAAGAAAACCAGGCAATAGTCAATAGCCCAGAGCTTAACCCCAAAGGCATGAAACCAAAAACCAGGTTAGGATTTGCTTCCCATTCAGAGTCCTTTAAATCTATAGTTAAAGAGCACCAACTTGGAAGAAAATAATGCAACTCTAAGGAAGAAACCCAAATATGGAACTAAGGTTGGGTGCAAGTCTAAATATCCAACTTAGGAGTGAGTTGGGGTACCTACAGGCTGCGACCAAAACGAGAACACAAGAGAAATAATATTAGTGAAGAGTCTCTATGTGACCGAAAATAAGTTAAAAAAATACATACATTTAAGTAAATGCTGTTGGAGGAAGAAATTTCTCCCCTGAGCAAAGCTTGACCATGGTGGATCTCCACAACAGACCCCTATAGAAAATTATAAAGGAGCGAACTTAGTTAATGAAAAATTAGAGGAAAATAGGAGGATATGGAAAGAAAACTTGATAAGAAGATTTTGTAGATTACTTGAAAATTGTTGGAGCAGGGTTAACCCCAGAAGGAAACACTGCATCATAAAGCTAAAGTTGAAACCATGAAGAGAAGGCGTAAAAATGCTAGAGAAAAAGAAAAGGAGAACACAAAAAGGAATATTTATGTGTACAGTGCAAGGTGTGTTGGAAAAAGTTTGAAATCGCGGTTGTATAAAAAATTTACCCCTTTCTGCTTGTAGTAACTGTTAGGGTTGTTTTTCTTGTCTTAACTATTAATTGAGATGCCTAAAAATCTTCAATCGTCTAACATGAATGGTGTAATTAGTATTTGACAATTTATACCATTACAAACTTTATATAAATTAAATTGTTGGCAAACAAAGATAGACATCAATTCATAATATGCATCAAAATAATTACAACATAATATTTCTAGTGTTACTAAAATTGGAATCTTTTTATAAAACTAATTAAATTATATATTTATTTTAAATTACTACAATTATTACTTATTATTAAATTAATTAATATATAAGTTAAATATGTGTATATTTAAAAAGAACATAAAACAAGATTCTTAACCATGACTATTTACCCACTTTTTTCATGGAAATTTTTAATTTGTAAACAGGTTTTGTTATAATATCATGAGTCAATATCATGGTTTATCAATACCACATGCCCATAAAACTATAACTCACTTCATATGATATTTGTTAAACTGGAATTTTTTTTAATTAATCAATTTAATACAAAAAGAAAATGAGGTATAACTATTTTGGAGATAAATCTCAACCTTTGAATATTTTTTAATTAATCAATTTAATACAAAAAATGAAAATGAGGTATAACTATTTTGAAAATAAATCTCAACTTTTAATTTTTATACATTGCTATAAATATTCTAAAATATTTAGTAAAAATTAGATTTTTATCATCCCCTATCATTTTTATAATTAAATTAAAATTCTAAAAAAATTACTCCAAAATAAACACATTTATAAGTTTAATTATAAAATCATTGAATAATAAATTTAGTAAAAAAAATAGTTTTATTTGAGACTACATTTTGTTGATTTACCTAGGTCTAATGATATTCATTTATCAAAAATATTAAATTCACTAATTAAATATAATATCATATCTAATGACTAAAAAATATATTTTTATTTAATAAAACTATTAAATCAAGGATGTTAAATATTATATTTGAAATATAAATAAATGATATGTTTGAAAAGATTTGTTAACATAATCTATTTTCGTATACCTTCTACAACAATTTTTTAATACAAACTGATCCGTATGAAAATATATATATATATATTTTTATTGTATTACTACTTTTTTATTATTTTTAATTTTATTAGTAATTGGTTTTTTTCTCAATTTTTTACATTTTTTATTTCTTTTGAAAATATTGTTTATTTATATATATATATATATATTTATATTTATATTGTATTACTACTTATTTTTATTATTTTTAATTTTATTAGTAATTGGTTTTTTTCTCTTTTTTATATTTTTTATTTCTTTTGAAAATATTGTTTAAATAGATATCATTTTTTGTTTAATTCAGAATTTTTTTACATTATGAATAACGGTAAAATCCTCTCTCTAATTTCTTGTTAGGAGCCATTTCAAACATAATTGATTTAAATGATAATAATTATATTTCAAAAAGATTTTTAAAATATGCAATTGAATTAAGAATCAGATAAAAAATGACTTAAATAATGTTAACCACAATATTTCTTCAAACTGATCACCAACACAACCAAATTCATAGAATCAATGGCAACTTCTCCGCGTGAGGATATATACTCTGCTAGCTGTCATGCTGTATATTAATGTTGTCGTGCATAGCATTTTTTGGAAAAAAATATTTTCCCGAGGTCGATATGGAAGGCTATCACGGAAATATTTTGCCGAGGTCGATATGGAAGGCTATCACGGAGATACTATAGGAATTGATTAGAACGAAATGGGTATCACGGAAATATTTGCAACAGCCTTATCATTAACCAATACACCAATGTGTACGTTTATCAAATCACCCAACTCTTCAGACAGCTTTTTTACTCCAAAAAGTATCATTTTCACTGGTCACAAATAAGCAAATTGTGGAGCAGAAGAAGCTTTCTAGGATGAATTTCCAGGAAATGGAAATATGACTTTCTCTGTAATGCTATATACTACATATGTGAAGAAACTTGTCTCTTTTAAGTCCTAGGTTTGTAACCTAAATTAACAAGAGTACCAAAGGTTCATAATCAAATTCACTAACTCATGAATTTATCTCAAGTATGTCAATTCCTTTATGTTGGACAAATAAAAATGTCTTAACTCTTTAGCTTTGGAAAAGAAGAAGGGAAATCACACTTCAAAAAATACAACTCAAATATTTCATTGTATGTTCTTTTCACTTTTATTGAGTTTTCAAAGTCTAAGGATTTTGAATGAGTTACAAACTCTAATACAATGGATGGCCATTTTCACTCAACCAATAAGTTTGATCTTTTGAATTTTAACTTCATGTCATTATCAAATTAATTGAGTAAAAAATTGAGATATACATGGTATGAAACGGATTTATGCTTTCAAAATTTTCAAATGAACAAATTTATGTGTGTTAATTTGAATCTCCTTTCCTTTACTTTCTTTTTAATAACCTATTTTTACAAATCTTTACAGTAATATTAGCAATAAACTTGAATTGCACTCACGTTTTGGCAACCCATTTTCATGTTGAGAGTAAATTTGCATTGTAAATTTGGAGTTTTTCCGTCTCTTGGAAAATTATTTCGATATACCTTTGAAGTAATATTAACATTAATATTTGTGTCTTTAGTGGCAAGTACTATGTTGATTCTATCATTTCCACAAACGAGGGGCTCTTATTATTTCCACAAATGGACAAGTTTTAAGAAATGGATATGAAGATAGTGAGTCGAGTAGTAGCATTCCATTTTCTTTTGTCTTCCATCAATATATCATAATCATTTTTTGTATGTCTTCATGGTAACATATGTCTTCCATTTTTTTTCCTTGCATCAATATATGCTAAACTTTTTTTTTCTCTATGTCTTCATAGTGACATATGAATGTTGATCACTTAATTAAAAACTTTGGAATTCCACCACATATCTTCTCTATCTTGTTCAATTTGGCTAAAATTCATTTGGTTCTCCTTGTAATTTGTCTTATCATACATTTCATTATTTAAAAGATTCATTGCTTATGTATCATGAAGGCAACAACATCACACCCACAATTGTCACTTACAGTGATACGCAAACTTAGTGATAGGCAAAATCTATTCATGCAAAACTCTGCACAAAACATACATCATTTACATAAATTTACTACCATAGAGCACTACTACGTGTACAGGGGTTTTAAGACAATATTTGAGTCAATTGTCTTAGCTTAAGATGAAAAGAACCTTTGTATTGTCTTAAATATTGTCTTTAAGTGGGTGTCTCAAAATTTAATGTCTCAAAATTATTGTCTTAAAAAATTGTCTCTATAAAGACAATATAGAACACATATTATTATTGTCTCTATAAAGACAAGAATTATTTTGTATTAAGAGACAAATTCATTTCTCTCTTTATAGACAATTTCATTTGTCTTTGTAGAGACACTTTCATTTTTGTCTCTTACCTGAGAAGTAGTCCTTTACTCAACTAAAAAGAAAAAATGGTCAAATTATTCAATGCAATCCTTCACTACTATACCTAATACATGAACATGCTTTTGGTTGTTTAATATGCCCCTCTATACAAACCTCTAAATAAACTAAATGAATTCATGAATGGTCAGAGAACTGGAATAAAAAGGAAAAACATATATGATAAGCAAGATAGACTTACAATATCTTCAATATAACATAAGTCCATGCCTATTTGAATTGCAAGGAATGTAACAATTTATTCCTACAACAAAATCACTATGGTACAGAGTATATTCGCTACTCTTACCTGAGAAGATTACCCTTTCCATGTCAGACTTGTACATGTCCAGAATGGCATCTCCATGTACAAATCACAAAACTCTTAATACACTAAAAATGAATTCATGAATGGTTAGAGAACTGGTATAAAGAAGGAAAAGCAGTTATGTTAAACAAGATAGGCTTATAATATCTTCTTTATTTATAATATTTTGAATGAAAGAAATTATTATTATACCACAGATAATACCCATGTGCTCATTCCTAAAGCAGAAAATCTACTTAACGAATCTGCTTGAAATACATGTTTAAATCACTAGCCGCATCTTTGCTCTCGGTCCTATTTAAGGTGTCAAGAGCTCCAAATACTTACCAAATACAAAGGAAACATTGTCATTGTGTCAACAAAAAAACAAAGGAAAGATTGCCAACACAAAAACAAAGACTTTCAACACCAAATCCATCTAGCAATAGATCAATAGAATGAATACCACTGCCAGATGCAGCACTCTAGACGTGTGACCTATAAAGCTCTCGTATCTTAACCATATATGGATATTTCCATAAGCTCAGATGGTTTTGGCTAAATCTATGTGAGTAGATAATACCCCTGTGTTCATTCCTGAAGGAGGAAAATCTCCTTAACAGATATGCGTGAGATACATGTTAAAAGCACCAGCCACATATTTACTCTTAGTCCACTTTAAGGTATTAGGAGCTACAAAGACTTGCCAAAACCTAAGAATCTCATCTCTTATAGTCGATGCAATAGGGTACCCATCTGGACTCTGAAAATACAAAACAAAGGAAAGGTTGTCAGCAAAAAGGCTAAGAATGTCAGCACAAACCCATTTAGCGATAGATCAATAGAATCAATACCTCTGCCAGATGCAGTACTCTAGACGTGTGACTAGTAAGCTCTAATATCTTAACCATAGATGGATATTTCCATAAGGTCAGCTAGTTCTGGCTAGATCCATGTGAACTCAATAGCTCACACTCATGCTTATTCCATAATAATGAGAAAACTTGAGAGTGAGTGTCAACGGTATTTAGGCAAGCTCCTGTATGAATATTCCAAAACTTGATGCAGTAGTCAACACTACCTCCACCAAATTCCAAAAGATCCTCTACATCTTGAACGCATGTTACGCTTCGTCATCTTGGATCATAATCAATCACAAATGAACAACTAGGTTGTTCTAAATTTGGAATGAGAAAATTTTGGTCACATTGACTTGGAAACACACAAGGTTCAGAAGTGGCTTCAAACCTAGATGTATTCATCATATGGAATCCATTATTATGGAGCATGATAGTTTTTTCTTCTCCCACTTCGATAATCTTGTACCATTCAACATGAAAAATAACTTTCTTGAAAGACATAAAATAAAGCTCTATAATTTCCTCCAACACTCCATAGTAGCGAAGTGTTCTTGTGATTGGTTTTCTACCATTTGCATGTGAACGACATTCCACCTCAAATTATGGTGAAACTCCACAATCATAAGTTTTTCTCTTTTCATCAACTTTTTTGATGCGAAAATGATGACCATAATTCCACATTCCTTTGTAATATCTTACCTAAATTCATATAAATATCAACTAATTAGATTCAAGGATATGAAATCTAACAAAAACTTTATTAAATATATGCAATATATTAATATATCACACCTCCCCATGTATAGATCCTTTAATGAAATTCAATTGTTGCTGTGTTACTCTCTCATTTCCTTTTGTTGCCTCCTGTTCAGTATTGGTCTTTAACCAATTCCACAGGAATCTCCCTGACCACTTTATTTTATGGCTTGCAGGAAATCCTCGAGTAGTGTTTTCACCATGTCTATTTTATATATCAGCCCATGCATTTTCATTTTCTAATTTCTTTTTTTTTTCAGCGTACTTCTCCATCCATTCCAACATAAAGTCAAAATTGTATGCAACATACAAATGTAATGCCTCCCACTCCTTAGCATCTACAATGAAAAATGTATTTGTTTAATGAATTAATAATTATTTAAAGAAATGTAATATAAAACTTAAGATAAAAATAACTCCTAACATTTTTTTATACCTTTTATCCTATTTGAAGTCCCTTCACCCTCTATTTTGTCTCCTTCAAATGATTGAGATTGGTTATAATTCCATGATCGTGGAGCTTCAAGATGAAATTGAGGTAAGTATTCACTCAAATGAACCATTTCTTGGAAATCCATGTACCCCTCAACTATGGACCCTTCTGGTCGAGCCTTCTGCCTCACAATTTTTTTTAAGACATTCATATATCTCTCCACGAGCCACATTGTTCGAATATGAATAGGACCACACTATTCAATCTCTTATACTAGGTGTACAAGGTAGTGCTCTTGAGAATTAAAGAAGCTTGGAGGGAAGCATATTTGAATATCACACATCAAAAGTGAAACATTCCTCTTCCAATACTTCAAGTCATCCTGATGTATCTCTTTCGATGAGACCCACCTATAAGTATTAAAATAAAGACTTGTTATTTCTTGTAAACTAAAAGTAGAAACTCATATAAAGGCATAACCAATGATGCACTTCAAATGATAATAGTAATGGAAGAGTATGTATGATGGATTGAAAAATACCTTAGATATTTACATCATTTGTAAATAGTCAAAGTGACATTGTGGTCAAAAGTACTTGCTATTGCTGCAAGCAACACATACTGCATGACCATTAACAAATAAACATGTTCAAATATGCATGAAATGATTTTATCACTATAATAGCATGACTATTAACAAATAACCATGTTCAAATATGCATGAAATGATATTATCACTAGGATATACAATTTTCTAATTAAGTTTCCAACAAATATAACATGTGACAACGTTACCTTTATCCAATTATATCAATTATGTGGTTTTAGGCCTAAGAACTCCGATCCATCTCTTGTGAATAAATTTTTTAATGGCCCACCAAAGATAAAAGGAAATCTTATGATTTTCATAGTATAAATGATGTTTTCTTTCTCATTTGATGTAAATGTCCATGGAGCATGAACATATGAGTTGTCTTCATGCAACCACATGTTCGGCATGATATTTGCAACTCGAAGGTCCTTTCTTAACTTTATTTGTGCTTCAATGTTATTTCCATTTAGATGTTTCCACAAGGACTCTGCAACATTATTTCCGATGTGCATAGTATCAAATAGTTGGGCTATTGGCAAGCTCTCATAATATTCTAATTTGTAGAAAATAGAGAGTCTTTTCATTCCTAGGGGAAAACATGTCCCTTCTTTTCTGTCATACATCACTTTCCACCTAGCAGGGTTCGTCTTTATTGGCTTCCTCATTTCCACTTCCTTTCCACTGAAATTATGTTTATTATGCACTCGATAGCAATGATTTTGTGGTAATAATTGTCGATACTCATCATAGACAATTTTATTGAGATCCCTTGACAGTCTGTGCAACAATTTTGGCCCACATGATGGATAACCATGTTTCCCCTTTGTTTGTAGTACTAAAATAAGATTGGAAACCATATTTAATAAATGCTAAAATGAACACAATAATTATAAATGTAATCTATATTATATTACCACAACAAATAGAGAGCCCCGTGGGATCATGAATTGTTCAGATAAGAATCACATGAAATAGGAAGTTTATATCATTGATAGGTCTTGATACATCAAACATATTTACACCATTCCATAATTCACGAAGCTCATCAATGACGGGCTCCATGTATACATCCATATCCTTTACCTAATATTTCCATAAGTGAACAAAGAGTTCTTTATTAGGATTAACTGAATTGAAATATTTTTTTATGATCTTCAAGAAAGCATTGCATTCATATGTTCTAGTACCTGATATAATAAGAGTTAACATTGCATGTACCTTTTTCATTGCCATCCAAGGGGGAAGATTGTCCTTTATAATTAACACTAGCCAAACAAAATATGTTGTTCTAAGATCTCCAAAAGGATTGGCGCCATCCATTTCTAGAAAAATTATTGCATTCCTTGGCTCATTTCTTAAATGTGGCCATTTTACCTCGGTCTCTCTCCAATATTTACTATCCACAACCATACGCATGACACCATCTTGGCTCCCCCCTTCTACATGATGATCCATATATTTTGCCAACTCCTTGCATTTGAACATTCTCTCAAACCTTGGCTTTAGTGGAATGTGCCGTAATAATTTATAAGGAACCTTCTTGGATACTTGATCTTGACGATACCTATTTGTGTGACACATTGGGAATTGTTGTAAATTTTCATTATTTCCATAGTACAACATATGGTCATTTGGACATGCATCATATGGCTTGTACTCCATTCCAATGTCTTTCATTACTGAAGATACTTCTCTATGAGAATGAGGTAAATTATTGTCCTTTGGAGGTATTTTGTTTGCAAAAAGTCTACATAGTGCAACAAATGATTTTTATAAGTATACATAGTATTCAAAACTTTTAAGACATCTAGAGAATAAATTTATAGAAATATCAATCCGAACTTAATATATTAGTAAAGCATCTGTTTGCCAATCCATGTGTAACCTTCAAGTTCAAAAACAACTTAAGTGTCATCAATATAGAAGATTCAACATTTGCATAAAGAGGTGTCCTAGCCAAATGAGCTAGGGGTGAATCAACAACTTCTTCAAAAGATATTCAGAAGTCTTAGATAAATTCATTGACACGAGCCTCATTTATATACAAAGTGGTTCCATCCATAAATTTGTCTTGTCCTTCATCTTGAGAATCACTATTATCAATATCATCCATTGGTTCTTTAGGAATATTGGGAACTAAATGCAGCTTTTAATAAACAAAAAAATCAAATGAAGTGATAAATTATAATGTATTAAATAATGTGCATATTTATTTATTATAAGAGAAACAATTTGTTAATTATAATGTACCTTTCCTATATAAACTCCATGGTCCAATCTATGGATACCAACAAGCCTTTGCTTCTTTATTTTCCTATTTTGGAACATTTTGCAATTGCAATATATCATTTCATTGAAGTATTCATTTGTACCTGGAGTAGGTCTTGTTTCCCATTCATCTGAATATTCATATGAGGATATGCTATTTCCCTTAATACACCATGTTTTTAAACAATAATGCTGCAATTATTAACTTGAGTATTACTTCTTTTTCAAGAGAACATGATCGATGAATAAACCTAGGGAGTGAATCTATGAATATGTAGTTTTCCAGTGTATTTTTTGGCTCTTTGATCACTTGATTGTTTGTACTTTTGTTTTTTTGTTGTTTCAAGGTAGTGTTTAGTGCTTATGCAGGAATTAGATATGAAAAAAATTGAGATCTAGGTTCAAAACCATGAAAAAAACTTTACCAATGTGTTGAGTGAGCATTGAAGATCTATCCAACACTTTGAGGCAAGCTTATCAAAATGTTCCAACAAGCATCTCACTGGTCGCAAACAAACTTTTGAAGTATCGTTTTAGAGTTATTTCTAAAAATAAATCCAACCTCTAACTAAATCAACAACATAAATACTACAAATACCAAGAGCAACATAAATACCCGGTCTGCCATTTTGTATAGAATAACGTAATAGAAATCTGTGAAGAAAATTTTTTGGACGCTAGTTAGGATCATTACATAAATAAATGTTGAAATATATGACAACATGTAAAATCATAACATTATTCTAAAATATTTTGGTTTAAAATTTTATGCATGTAATACTAATTTTATTGAGGCAGTTCTGTGATTAAAATGCATGTAGTGAATGTAGACCAATTCAAACTTTACAAGCTACTAAATTCACATGATGTAGTGAATGTAGACCAATTCAAACTTTACAAGCTACTAAATTCAGATGATGTTATCTCTCATTCTTCAAATACCATCTTAGATTTTTTACTACCTTTGAATTAATATAGTCTTCTTAATGTTTACACTAATTTTCTGAAATAGATGTGTTATCAATTATTGAGTTGGTAGTAAGGCCTTATTTCCAACTCAAGCTAAATGGATATATCAATTAGCCTTTGAGCAATAGTTATCACATCATATAATAAAATTAAGGAATTTTTTCTTAAAACATAAAAGAGATGACCACACATAATTCCATAAACTATTATATATTATTATATATTTTACATATCTCTATAATATTTCTCAAAAACTTATATATATAAATACATTCTTTATTTTATTTTAATGTACAATTTTCTTTATCATATTTCCATATTATATAGACCGATATCTATAATAATACAAACTAATATATGACTAATACTAGACTTTAGTCTATTACTTTAATTAAATTTAAATATATTTAATGACCACACACTTATATCTTAATATTCATATATTTTAGTGAAGAAGTACCTACTGGCTACTTACTATTACTAACAACTAATCTTTAAAAAATATGATTGTGAAAAATCAAATTCTGAAACATCTCATATTTTTTAATTTTACAGACAATTGATATTTGATAATACAATCTCGATGAGTTCATTGTATTCAACTTAAAGAAAGTACCCTATGTGTTTTCTGATGAGCACTGTTTTATGATGTAGGCAGAGAACAAGAACATGTTGCAGATTTGGAAAGGGGATTCAAAATTGAAAAACATAATGAAGACTATTGAGGATGAAGTTTAATCACATCCCTAATTAAACTTGTGATAGGTCCGAAGGATACTTGTGCTATCATGAGAGAGATGCAAACTAAGACATTTTCTCCTTTGAATGGAAACGATGATCCTAATATTACCCAAACAATTGTCTAAAATTGAAGGAATTTGTTGTGATCAAGATTCCTGATACGTGTTGCAGTTCACATGTCACAATTCGACCTCTGCCAATTTATGTCATGAATTTGATTTGAAAGACAACCTAAAAGATCTAGCAAGTGTTAGCAGAGGTACACTACACCCCTCTGATGCAGAAGAAGTTGAATTATTAAATGATTAATGAAGGTGTTGTTAAAGCCACTGCCCAGTTCTATATTCTAGCGTCCTCCTAAACAATGAATGGGAATATTCCTTTGATGGAAAGGGCTATATGATCCCTAGATTTACAAAATAAGAGGGCATACTAAAGGCCGTGAGGACAGAGTAACACCTATCCCTTAGCATTTATTATATATCACAAGTACCACTGTCTGTAGAATTAAAGGAATCTATTACGGCAGATATTGAGGAGGATAATCTGTGTAGATAATACTATCTTAATGAGTAGCATTCAGGTGTTTATAACACTATTCTACATAAGATACAAATATCAAAATCAGAGTCCCCTGCAGATACTTCTTCAAGGCACCTCTGATTTCATGCAGAATTAATAGGCTAGGATGAAAATATATGAAAAATACATAATTACATATTAGAGTACATTATGGGTGTTGCTAAATGTTGTTAGTAACTTAAATTTAGATTAATATAGCATAGTTGGAAGCATCAAAACTTTATTTGGATCACAATATTAAACAAGTCAAACGCCCTTTCTATAAAGTTGGTGCATTTATTTTTTAAATAATCATATTGAAAGGCCAATGTTGTTGAATATAATGACAATCTTGAGTTGTAAGAAGGAGATTTGGTATTGCATGGTACATGATGTAGACCAAGGCATTTTTATAAATCTAAAAGATGAGATCTAGGACTTTAATGTTGTGAATATCTACAGAAATCACAGATAGATTCTGCATGATAAATAACTTTACAGATATCATGCCACTCCACCTTCTCTTTGTATAATAATAATATACATTTTTGTCAATTCATGATTTTATTTTTTCAATTCTTCTATTCATCCTCCACGAACACCATGAAAAACAATGGGAGAGCATTAATAAGTTGGTGATGGGAAAGGCACATTTGGGTTTTAAATTGTAAAATGTAAACCTTGAGCCCATGACAGTAGTAGTCAGATCTACAAGGCTGATAATAATAACACCGAGAGGATTGATTTGTCTGTATTCAAGGTAGTGGAGAAAGTGGATACACAAAGTAGACTAAATGTTGCCTCCACTTTTGGAGTCCATAGCCATGATTAGAACTGTTGCCAATTGAGGGTTGAGACGTGGTGTGACAATGATTGACACCATTCTCTTCCCAGGACTCTAAATCATATGATGGAGAGTTATGCATGAGAAACAATATCAGGGCAAATGTTCCCTGTGCTTTTGTTTATGATTTATATAACAACATTCATAAGTTGGATTAAAGTGAGAGATTGCAGAAAATTAAATGAAAGTCTGGTTGGTTGACTCTCTGCAACTATGGATTGAAAATATTACACAACTAAGATCCATATTTAAAAGAGAATTAATCATACCCAGCTCACTGAGAGAAATGAAGATTGGGAGGACTAGAGTTGCTTTAGCTAGAGTCATCCTTGTAGGATTTTTTTTGGTGCTAGCTATCTTCTTGAGTAGCCAAGGTACATGACTGGCTCTGCCTTTTAATCATGCTCTTGAAAATTAAAGAAGAACGTTCCTTTTTGGGCCATGAGCTTTCACGCTTTCACTTCTTGAAGGTACAACATGACAAAGGAAAACACAATGTCCGTCATGGCTCCTTTTCTTTTCTTGATGGGGAGGAAGGAATAGGATTGATGAGAAATGAACATGATCAAACAAAAACCTTGGTACAATGAGCCTATGCCACTATGAAATTATTGCTCTGGTAGATATTTATGCCCAGATATCCAATAATTATGACAATATATATTACCTATGTTGCTTTTCTTTTGTCATGGTCAAACGATTCCATAAGATGAAATATATATAATATCTTCAGAATCCAGGTGACAAAAGCAAAGATGTCATAACTTCAGTAAAATCACACAAGTTTCTATGCAAACAACTACTGTTGTAGGAGAGGATTCCCTTCTCTGATTTGGTTACGGATGTAGAGGATTTCACAACTGTGCCAAGGTTGAATTTTGAGCATCATCATAGAATTTGCTACTCCTCTCCTTTACTTAGTTACATCATTCAATACTCAATACTGCTATGTTGCTTTATGATATTTCTAATGGTATTTGAGTTCTAGATGTAGCTACCTTTTTCCATGAGACATGTTTCAACGAAGAAGAGATCTATGATGAGCCAACAGAAGAAGACAAAGAGCAGTAGAGTGCAAGACAGTGAGTTGTTCAAGGTGTAGAGAAAAGGTAAAAAGCAAAAGGAGCACAAGTTACTGTTGTTTACATGCTAGGATGACATGAACATAGAGGGAGCAACAATGAGGTTTGGTGATGGCATGCAGTTTTGGCACAAGGTCATGCTTTTAAAATTTAACTAGGTAATATGATACAGGATCATCTCCTGAAAAGGAATAGCTATATGCGATTCATGAAAAGGAAAAGCTTAAAAAGAATCCTTAAAAGGAAAATATCTTTTTAAAATTACTGAGGGATAAGTGTGTGAATGGATAACAACCACAACCTATATTATAGTGAAAAGAAAACCTGACTCCTCTACCAATAAAATCTTAAAAGGTGTATTAAATATAACGTAAAATATATAAAACTAGTGTATAAATCGATTATTGTTTTTTTAATTATTTAATGGGTATAAATTTAGTGTATAAATCCCCTAACTATATGGATGTTACTCATATTTTCACTAGCTACTTTAGCTAGAAACCAATTTAAGTGGAGTGCTTTATGCTCTCGGAGTTTGCATATAATTTCTTAATATTTCTTGATCTTGCAGGTGGAGGAGAAAGGAAATTTATCTACTAACGAGTTTCAATGCCATTAAATTGAAAAGAACCTATGCATTACATGCCATTAAGGAATCTAACATTGATTCACACACAATGGAAACGTTGATCCTGATATTACCCAAACAATTGTCTAAAATTTGAGTTTGTTGCGATCAAGATTCCTAATAGGCATTGCAGCTCGTATGTCTCAATTCGACCTCTGTCAATTTATTTCATGAATTTGATGAGAAAGACAACCTGAAAAATCTAGCAAGTGTTAGCAAAGGTACACTACACCCCTTTGATGCACAAGAATTTTAGTTATCAAATGATCAATGAAGGTGGTGTTAAAGCCGCTTCCCAGTTCTATATTCTAGCATCCACCTAAACAATGAATGGGAATATGCCTTTGATGGCAAAGGCTAAATGATCCCTAGATTTACAAAAGAAGAGGGCATAATAAAGGCCCTAAGGACAGAATAACACCTATCCCTCAGCATTTATGATATATCATGAGTACCATTATGTGTAGAATTAAAGGAATTTATTATGCTAGATATTGAGGAGGAAAATTTGTGTAGATAATACTATCTCAATGAGTAGCTACCCATAAATTTTCTTCAAATCAAGGAATATGATTGGTGAAGGAGAGGATCATAATCTTGTTGGATAATCTCGTACATAATACTTTATTTATAATAACCGATTCTCATAGATCTTTACAGTAATATTAGAAGCAAATTGCACTTGTAAATGTGAATCTCCTTCCCGTGCTTTTTGGAAACACCATTTTCATGTTGAGAGTAAATTTGCAGTTGTAAATTTGGATCTCTTTCTTTTTCTTTCTGGAAAATTATTTCCATATACCTTTGAACTAATATTAACATTAATATTTGTGTCTCTAGTGACAAGTACTATGTTTATTCTATCATTTCCACAAATCATAGGCTCTTATTATTTCCACAAATGAAAAAGTTTTAAGAAATGGAAATGAAGATAGTGACTCAAGTAGTGAGTCAACTAGTAGCATTCCATTTGTTTTTGTCTTCCATATGAAAACCATTTTTTATATATCTTCATGGCGACATATGTCTTCTATTTTTTTCCCTTACATCAATATATGGTAGCTTTTTTTTTTCTTCTTCTGTATGTCTTCATAGTGACATATGAATGTTGATGACTTAATGAAAAACTTTGTAATTTTACCACATATTTCCTCTATCTTGTTCAATCTGGCTAGAATTCATTTGGTTCTCCATATAAGCTATCTTATCATACATTTCTATATTTAAAAGATTCATTGCTTATGTATCATGAAGGAAACAACATCACACCCTCCATTGTCACTTGCAGTGATAAACAACCTTAGTGATAGGAAAAAGTTCCAGTAGGATGGGCTGGAAGATGGGAAGATGGGAAGATGGGCTCATGGGATGGGATGATAGGTCTGATGGGTATGTTGGGCTAGATGCTCGTATGCTGGGCTGATAGTGATTATGGTATGGATGGTAGTGATGATGGTATGGATGGTAGTGATGTGATTAGCCGGTCTCTAGGTTGAGAGGGCCTCTATATAGCTGTATAGAGAGCCCCAGGGGTGAAGTGGGATAGATCTACTAGATGGAGATAGAGTTCGTCTTAGTGGTATGATTCTAATGGCTGGTATATTATACATTTCTATATTTAAAAGATTAATTGCTTATGTATCATGAAGGAAACAACATCGTACCCTCCATTGTCACTTGCAGTGATAAAAAATCTTAGTGATAGGAAAAATCTATTCATGCAAAACTCTCCGCAAAAAATTGTCAATGTGAATTTAAATAGGACAAGAAGACATAGACATAAGAAAAATTTTTTCCAGTCGATGCCTTTGTAAAAAATCATTTAAATAAATTTACCGGCATAGCACTTGCTACACAAAGGTACTGCATGCATGGATACTTACAGCCTGGGGTGGAAGATAAGCTTTACGAATATGAGAAAAAATTACCTTGAATCTTTTGTTTTTTTTAGTCCTCAACGGCTAAGGTAGATACCAATTTTTAATATTCGTTAAACTTGGCTAGAACACATATATGTCTCTCCATGTAACACTAATCAAATGTAATGGAAAGAAATAATGAAAAATAAATTGTTGTTTTGCTCCATCGAAAATAATTTGGAGAAAGAAAAGAAACATACCATAGAGAAAACCTAGCTTGTATGAATAAGGTTTATAGAGGTCTTTGGTCGTGTGCTTGACAAGAATGGAATGCTTGTCAGATCTACTTAAGATGAACTCAGAATTTTCATTTGAAAATATAATCAAATGTAAGAAATCAAGTGTGTTTTCAAGTAGACCGTGAAAAATGTAAGACATGTAAGAGAGTTGTGTCCTTACAAGTTATTGGGAAGCATCCATTTATAATATAAAGAGATTGAGGGCTTCAAATGTTAAGGAAAAATGTATTCTAGTTGAGCTACGGGGATTTAAGATTTCATGTTTTGAAGAATCCCATCCCCAAATGGATTCCTCTATATGTAAAATTTATTGGGCTACATTGTGATTCTATGAAATTGTTGCAGACGTCCAAAGAAATGCATGCCCTCAATGAGCATAGAGTTATTTTTCAGGCTTGCTATTCACCATCACAAAATAAAATAGTACTCACGACAGGTAGATCATAGGTAAAGTCCAATCCTCTAAAATTTCAACCCAATTATTGTATTGTGATTAGTATAGAAATTGGAAACAATAAGAACTTTTTCCTATTTCACAAAGTTGAAGTGTGTTATAAGGCATGCATGAATTAACATGTATTAGGAGTGTCCCTTTTTTCTCAGATTCCTTTCATATTTATTGGAATTGCCAATTTCCTGGAGCAATGCCACATTTATATTACTTAAGGCATGTTTCCTATTGTATATGGCTTGGAATTATAAATCTTTGTCTGATAGAGATGATTTTTTATTTGGGCAGGTGATGTGCTACCTAGAACCAATGTTGTGAAAATTGTGGTCGGGATTAAATTAGCAAGGGGAAAAAATTAGAAAAAATCGTAAAAATCGAGAAAAAATCATAAAATACAAAAATATTATTTTTGTTTTTCAATTTTTTTAATATCTAAGTCATCTACAACATAAAATTAATACACTGACACATAAATATGATATAAGAACTAATATATAAGATGTGTAATGTCATTTCTAGTGCTACATCACACATAACAGTGAATCATGTCTTAAGTAGTAAGTCCTGACTCCTGAGTCCCAACTCAGCCTCAAAATATCAACAAAAAATATAGTAATGTATCTCATATCATGAGTCATAATGTCATATACAATGAAATGAACCAAATAACCAATACTACTAATTTCCTCTGCCCCTCTTGCTAAAAAATGCAATAGCTTTCCCTTTCTCTCTAGATGTAGATGCCAATGGAGTTGGTTGTGGACTCTGCTATGCTCTAGAAGGTAAAGAACTAGGAGCTACATGAGGTATACCATGTCCTCTACTGGTGGCAGGGGTAACGTGGGTAGGTGGTGTCACCTCCTCCTCCTCCTCCTCCCCCTCTAAGCCTTCCAATACCTCTTGCTCTAACCAATCATCAACAGGCTCCATGAGAGGCCTCTCGGGCTCAACCCTCCATGCAGCAGTGGTGTCAATCCCATCCAATGAGATGGCATCCATATCAAGTCTCATCTCAAGTTGTCTCACCCACAATCGAAGGTTGTAGTAGACATAGACCATGTTAATAAGTCGTTGAGACTCCAACCTGTACAAAGATCATAAAATAAGATTTTTTAAATAATATTATTTAATGAATTTAAAAAAATATTTGGAAATTTGGAATATTTTAAGTTTTAAGTTTAATCTGTTGCGCTTCTTGTTGTGTATTTTTTCAAATACACTCTAGTTGCACTCGCATCCTGAGGAGCTACATGTTTGGCTAAGGATTTGAATGGCAAGCTATCATATATGGGGTACTCTGGCACCATAGCGAGTCCACCATGCATCTACAACAAAATTACAAACAAGATAAACATAAAAAAAAATGAAATTTGAACGTTGAAGAAAGTATGAAGTTATGAACTTGAAGAGACAATGAATGAAATAAACTAAAAAATGCCTCACATTTTAGTCTTCCTATCAACCATAACCATCTTAAAGCTAAATGCGCCACCTGCCATCCTATATATCTCCATTTCTTTGGAGATTTTTCCACATCCTACTAGAGATCACACCATCCTCTGAAAATAGGTTAAGAATCCATCCATGATCTAAACATCAAATAAGAACCCACACGGGTAACAAAATGTGGTGTTTAGGTAAATCTCTGCAACATGAATGGGATGATAGAGTATGTTGTTCCATTGTTCATCAATAACTTCCCATAGGAGGAGTTGTTTCTGAAACCCCTCATCTCCCTTATCATCATAGTAGGACAGAATAGATTCTTTGATCTTGTCCATGGCCTCATACAAATAGCCCATTGTGGGCTTATCATCATCAACTAATCGAAGAACCTTTACCAAAGGTTCAGTAACGCTGCACACCTCCTGCACTCCCACCGAGAAATTTTCCTGGTATGAAACTAATCTACATATGGCCTCTCCCTTTGGTTTGCGGTTAAATGTCAAAGCATGCCATTCATTTAAAAGAAACATTCTGTTTACATCCCACATAGAATTCAAGAGGGATTGAAGAGATATGTGTTAGATGATCCAAAAATACTTTATCATAGGTTATAAAATTGAAATAAAATAATTATTAATTTAAGAAATTAAATTAATAATTATTCTAGAATGATTAATTATTTTAGAGACAATTAGAATTAGTATATTGTTGTAACAAGATATGACTCTCCAAATGAGTCGTATCTTAGGCTCTATTATAGGAGATTAGTTAGCTAGTTGGTTTGAATAGCATTTATTGTAAATGGACACTTGTAAGTGATCCATAATTAGAGGTAGTTAGGACATGGAGCTTATAAATAGCTCATTGCAAGAGTGCTTGGTTGTTCGGGTGTAAGCTCTTGCAAATCAATTATGTAATTGTTTTTTTCTGATTAATAAAATTACGTGTCTGAGGACACTTCTGCCATTATTGTGGTATCAGAGCTCCAGTAATGCTGCAGTTGATTTGAGGAGGAGATTCCAGCTCTATCAGATAGTGGGAAACTCAACTCTATTGAAGTGCTCAGCAAAAGATTGGTATGAAATTTGCAAAAAAAAATTTATTGATTTTAGATCTGCAAATTCTAAAATCATTTTTTTAAAAGCAGCAAATGAAAATCTATGTGACTTTTTCAAATTGGTTGAGTGAATAAAAATATAAAAAAGAGGACAGCATTGTATATTTGAATTGTTTTTAAAATATTTTCCAAACATTCAATCGATTCTGCATTTTTTTATGAGAATGGTTGACATCTATTTATGCTCAAATACCCTGCGTTGAGCATTCCGGCATCAATTCAGCGTTGTGGTCTAGCATTTGAACCAGCGTCCTCCAGCGATGAGACTCGGCATTTTATTCCTGCGTTTTTATTGGTATTCACTTATGAATTTTGTTGAAGCATTTCTCCCGCATTAATTAATGGCCCAGCACTAGACCCAGAAACAGGATCCAGCGATAATTTTGTGAGACCCTGCATAGTCCAGTCGGTGGCAAACACCGCCCATGGGGCGTAATCAGAAATGTTCAAGTCTGAATAGAATGTGATGCCATTGAAAGAGACGTTGAAAATTCGAGGTCGTGTTGGCACGGCATGGTCGATGTCGTTAAAATACAGAGAAATGTACTAAGTAGAATTCTTCAGACTTTGTGCTTGTGGCCACTGGATCTCCATTGACTCCACCCCTGAATTGCCAATCCGATCCAGATTACCAAAGTTCTGAGTATCAATTCAATTCGAAGTGAAATGATCAAAGGATTTCTGGCAGTAGATTCTTTTTGCAAGTGAAATAGACAGTAAATAAAGAAATGAAGTGCTGATGTTTGTTTCCAGAGCATAGACGCTTGATTTATTACCAGAGGCCGATCGCCGGATCGCAGGAAGACATTGCTTAAATTGCCCGGAGGCTGCCGTAGTTGCTGCTGTTGCGTGCCTGAGAATTTGACTTAAAATTCAAGAACGTTACTCACTTCTGCAGGTGATGAAAATGCGAGTGTAGTGGCCGCATTTTTCAAACTGGTCGCAGGCACTACCATGAGAACATAAAAGTGTCACTTTTACATAAATACAAGTTTTAAAAATTGTTAACGCTGGTTAAATTACTTTTATAAAGTAATTTAATAAAAAAAAATATATTTTGTTTTCATGGGGAGTATGTAAAAGTTATTATAAAGGTTTTTTAATGGAGTGATAAGGTGGGAAGAAATTGGGGAGTATGTAAGGTGTGGAGAAATAAGGGGAGCTTTATAAAAGTTTTTTTTAAAAGCTTTGTAATAGAGTGATAAGTGAGGTTTTTAAAAGTATTTTTTTTAAAGTCATGTCATGGAGTAATAAGGATCGTGTTTTGAAATTTATGATTTTTGGAGTAATAAGGAGTTTTATTTGTAACTTGGAGAGATAAGGTGTGTTTGATAATTTGAAGCTATTTTTTAATTGGGATCATCATATTTGTAACTCAAAGTAATTTTACTTTGACGGGGGGTAAATTTTGTTTACCAGATTGTGCAAAAACACCCTTGTAAAAATCAAATTTTGAAAGTTGCCTTGTAAATATTTGAGAAATTGACTAGAGCCAAGTGCAAAGCTCAGTCAATATTCTCTTGTTTTGACGACTATTCGAGGGTCAAGGCCAAGCCCCGATAGATCGTGTTTTTGCGTGGTGTGTTGTGTTGACTATCTTGTCCTTTCTATTCTGCTTCTTGGTGTGTCTCTTCATTGCTAAAAATGTCTAAGTTGATTAACTTATTTTCTGATTCCGACAAACTTGAGGGCACTAAATCTTATAAAAAGTGGCATCGTCTTATTGAAAGCACACTCATTTACAATGAATTATGGCAAGGAATATCTGATGGAGATGTAAAGCCGAATAAACCCACAGATGCAGATCCACTGGCAAAATGGGAAATCAAGAATGCTAAAGCCTTAGCTCTTATTAAATTGTCTGTGAATGATGAAATGTATGTACATATAGAGAATGCCACAGATGCATGGGCTGCCTTGAAAAATTTTAAAGATCTCTTTGATACTCAGCCAGAATCAAAGAAGGTTGATCTACAGTTAAAATTGTTGCAACAAAAATTAACTGACGATGGTGATATTCTTGAATATCTCTCCAGACTTAAGAATATTAAGCAGGAAATTATTAATGCTGGTTTTCCCGCAATTGATGATAGCTTTATGGTCACAATTGTAATTGCTGGGCTTCCCTCTTCCAATACGCATTTTTTAGAAACTTTACAAGTAACTGGGAAATTAGAAAAACTAAAGTTTGATGAACTTTGTGAAATGTTAAGTCAGCATGATAAAACTTTTGGGAAGAAGAAGAAAGTTGGTGAAGATGTTTTTCTCACAGAAGCCATCACAAGTAAGTCTTCAACAGATAGTTCTCGAGGAAGAGGCCAATGGAATTAGAATCAAGAAACACATAATCGAGGCCGAATCCAAAGTAGAGGCAACAATTTTAACAGAGGAGGAAGAAATAATTTTCAAGGTAGAGGAAACAACCAAGGAAGAGGCAATTTTCAAGGACAAGGATATAATAGTCAAGGTAGAGGACAATCTCCAAATAGAGGTCAAAGCAGAGGCAGAGGACAATCTTCAGGACGAGGAAGAGACTTAAGTCAAATTGTATGTCGAAGATGTAACAAAGTTGGCCATTATGTTGAAGATTGTCGAACTTCACTTAGTAGAATTCCCAAGTTTCAGCAGCATTCAACACAATTTGCAAATGATCAAGATGAAGATAGCTCAGAATATGTTTTTACTTCCTCACCAGCATCACAAATTTCATCTCATCTTAGAAGTGACTATGAAGATGCCTGGATCTTGGATTCCGGGGCAACTCAGCACATGACATGTCGACGTGATTTTTTCTGGAATTTTCAAGAATGCCAACTTAATTCAATTTTTATTGCTGATGATACAGAACATACTCCTTATGGAAAAGGAGTCGTAAAATTTTTTCTCCCTGACATTGGAGAAAAATTGATTTCCAATGTATGGTATGTACCTAGTTTCAAGAAAAATTTGCTCTCTTTAGTCACTATTCGACAAGCAGGACATCAGGTGATTATGGAAGATGGTTTAGTGAAGATTAATTCAATGAAACAGAACTTGGAAACAATTATGACAGGTTATGAAGATGGAAAACTGTTACGGATGAAAGGGACAGTTATTCCAAGGCATTCTGATTTTGCAGGGGCAGTGACTACAGGTATTTCACCTCTCAGACTATGGCATGTAAGATATGGACATTTGAATTTTGAGAGTCTTTCTCAATTGCAGAAACAAGGAATGGTTAAAGGACTTCCCACATTCAAAAGGGAAAATGCAAAATGTGAAGCTTGCATTTATGGAAAACAAAATCGAGAAAGTTTTCCAACAAGTTCATGGCGAGCAAACAGGCGGCTACAACTAGTTCACAGTGATGTTTGTGGTCCACTACAAACCTCATTTGGTGGTTGCAAGTATTTCTTACTATTCATTGATGATTTCAGCAGAATGACTTGGGTTTACTTCTTGAAGAACAAGTCAGAAGCATTTGATAAGTTTAAAATTTTTCGCCAACTTGTTGAAAATGAAGTCAAAGAAAAGATAGGTACTCTCAGGACGGATAATGGAGGAGAATTCACTTCAAATGAATTCAAAACTTATTGCAGTGAAAATGGCATAAGACGACATCTCACTAATGTTTACACTCCACAGCAAAATGGAGTAGTTGAAAGAATGAATCGCACTTTGTTAGGAATGGCGAGATCCATGTTAACCTTCAAGAGGTTAAGGCCCACATATTGGGCGGAAGCAATTCATACAACTGTCTACTTAAGAAACAGATCTCCAACTGCTTCTTTAGACGGAATCACACCTTATGAAGCTTGGTTTGGTTTCAAACCTCGAGTTAAACATCTTAGAGTTTTTGGGTCAGTGTGTTATGCCTTAGTTCCGAAAGAAAAATGAACTAAGCTTGACTCAAGAAGTTTAAAATGCACAATGATTGGCTATTCTGATGAGAAGAAAGGGTATCATCTTTTGACCAATGGAAAATTCATTGTGAGCAGGGATGTCATTTTTGATGAAACAGAGAGTAAGAGTGCTGAAGAAATTGAAAATGTTCTTCACAAATTAGAAACTAAGGGAATTAAAAGAACTGGAAAAATGCAAAGTCAACCAACTTCACCAAATTGGTATGAACTTGATTTTCCTTCCTCTGAAGATGAGTCATCCAGTCCATCTACATCAACAACATCATCTGGGTCTTCTAGCAGTTCATCCGCATCTCCAAGCAGCAGCAGTTCTTCAGACAGTGAGTCTCCACATTCTTCACCTGAACGACGAACATTAGTTTATATTAATCCTCTTTACAATGATGGGGACTTTACAGAAGCGCAAACAAGTGAGCACCAACTTCCGAAATGGGCAGTTCAACTTTTGAAAGATGTAAAGCCTGATGAACAGAATAAAACTGGCACCCGAAGGGCACATAGAAGTGAAGGCAATTTTGCCTTGATAGCAAATGATTTTACTGAACCTTCCACATACAAAGAGGCAGTAAAACATAAAGAATGGCAACAGGCTATGGTTAAAGAATATAAAGCAGTAATTGATAACAACACTTGGAAACTTGTTGAATGTCCAGCAAATGTTAAACCCATAGGATGCAAATGGGTTTACAGAATTAAGTATAATCAGAAGGGTGAACTTGAAAAGTATAAAGCATGACTTGTCGCAAAAGGTTTTCTGTAGCAGGAAGGCATTGATTATGAAGAAACCTTTGCTCCAACAGCTAAATGGAACACCATCCAATTAAAACTTGCATTGGCCGCTCAAAAAGGATGGAAAGTTCATCAAATGGATGTGAAAAGTGCTTTTCTCAACGGTGATTTACAGGAGGACGTGTATATGACCCAACCACCAGGTTTTGAAGTGGAAGGACAAGAACATAAAGTCTGCAAATTGATCAAGGCTTTATATGGGTTAAAACAAGCTCCTCGAGCCTGGTATGCAAAGATGGATGATTACCTTAAGAAAGTTGGTTTTCATCGCAGTGAATCTGATGATACTTTGTATGTGCGACAACAGGGAAAATATTGTGTAATTCTTGTTATGTATGTAGATGATTTTATCATCACTGGCAATCATGATGATCATATTGCGCAGGTCAAAAAGGAGTTACATGCAGGTTTTAAGATGACAGATTTGGGATTACTTCACTACTATCTTGGAGTTGAAGTCTTCCAACGTCCACATCATATTTTCATTTCTCAGAGAAAGTATGCCGCAGAGGTTCTTCAGCGATTTGGCATGCAAGATTGCAAGCCTGTTCTCACCCCCATGGAGCAAAACTTGAAACTTTCAAAATTTGAAGGGGGGAAAAGGTGGACAGTACAACTTACAGACAGTTGATTGGCAGCTTGATTTATTTGACAAATACTCATCCTGATCTATCTTATGCAGTCAATATTCTTTCACGTTTTATGCAGGAACCACGAGACAGCCACTGGAATGCAGCCAAAAGAGTTCTTCGATATATCCAAGGAACAAAAGATTTTGGTCTTCTTTACACAAAGACTAAAAATTTTGTACTTGGTGGATATTCTGATGCCGACTTTGCTGGGAGTATTGATGATCGAGCATCAACATCAGGTTATTTAATGAACATGGGGTCAGCAGCAGTATCTTGGAGTTGTAAGAAACAAGCTACTGTGGCCACTTCTTCAGCAGAAGCAGAGTACATTTCAGCATGGGAAGCAGCATGTGAAATTGTTTGGTTGCGCCGAATTTTGCAGGACTTGGGCATTTCTCAGGGAGAAGCTACATCATTATTCATTGACAGCCAGTCAGCCATCAAACTTGCCAAGAACCCAGTTTTTCATTCAAAGACAAAGCATGTGGACACCAAGTATCATCATATCAGGTCTCTCATTGCCAAAGATGTCCTCAAACCAGTTTATTGTCCTTCCGAAGATCATATCTCCGACATTTTCACCAAACCGCTTGGCAGAATAAAATTTACTAAGTTCAGGGATGAACTTGGTATCTGTTGTAATGTATCTTTGGATCATAGGGGGGAATGTTAGATGATCCAAAAATACTTTATCATAGGTTATAAAATTGAAATAAAATAATTATTAATTTAAGAAATTAAATTAATAATTATTCTAGAATGATTAATTATTTTAGAGACAATTAGAATTAGTATATTGTTGTAACAAGATATGACTCTCCAAATGAGTCGTATCTTAGGCTCTATTATAGGAGATTAGTTAGCTAGTTGGTTTGACTAGCATTTATTGTAAATGGACACTTGTAAGTGATCCATAATTAGAGGTAGTTAGGACATGGAGCTTATAAATAGCTCATTGCAAGAGTGTTTGGTTGTTCGGGTGTAAGCTCTTGCAAATCAATTATGTAATTGTTTTTCTCTGATTAATAAAATTACGTGTCTGAGGACACTTCTACCATTAATATGAAACTAGTGGCAAATTGTGTAATGGCAGGGTGGACCAACTCCTTGTTGTTGGTGAATTTTCTCATCAAGCTAAGCACAGATGCATTATTATATATAAATTTTGTAATTTTTTTTTATGAGTCAACAATATCTTTGATAAAGGAAATTTTTCCTATGTCCTCCAACATTAAATCAATACAATGTGAAACAAAAGGTGTTCAAAATAAAGTAGGATGTTTCTCCATAACCATCTTGCCAGTAGCAACATAATTTCCAGCATTGTCCATTATGACTTGGACAACATGTTCTGAACCCACCTCCAAAATAAACACATTCAGCAAATCACATAATAATTTTTCATCTTTAATATGTGATGATGCATCGAAAGATTTCATAAACATTTTCCCCTCAGAACAATCAACCAAGAAGTTTATATGGTTTCTCCCCTTTTGGTCAGTCCAACCATCTGACATCACAGTGCATCCTGTTTATGCCCATGATGCACTAAACTCTTGCAATCTTTTGGTGTAGTCAACCTTTTCATCTTGAAGAGTGTGGCCTCTAAAGTCATCAAAAGAAGGGATTTTGTGACTTGGGCCAACAATTGCAATAGTATTAACAAAAGGTTGAAAAAACGGATTATTCCTTGCAACGCTAAAAGGAATATCATTCCAAAGGAGAGACTTGCCCAAAAACTTGTTAGTTTGTTCTTTCTCATTTTTTTTAAGCGTTGAAGTGACAAATGGTTGTGAAAAATCCATGGTTCTAAGAACAAAAAATGATGAGGTAGCTATAGGGTTGGTTGTAGACATTGATGCTGAAGTAGAACCAGTGTCACTTCCATATTCACATCCTAACAGACTCCCTGTTAGTTGCTTCTTCAAATCTGCTTTGGTCGCTTTGTCTTGCTCTAATTTTTCCAATGATCTCATGGCTCTTCGAATGATTTCCGAATTTGTATTATTGCAAGGCCCTACATCACGTCCAGAGATTTGTGCAAGGTGATACTTCAATCTATAAACCCCCCTGACATATGTTTCTCACACAACTTACATGACAAGTTTATTCTATCAAACACTCCATCAGGTTCACCAAATTCCCACAGAGGGTCCAATTTCCTTGGCATTTTTGTAACTTAATTGAACTCTTGAGTTTTAAAGTAAAATGAAGTTTGAAGTTGAACTTATTGCACAATAAGAATTGCAAGTTAAAAAAAATTACATACATGACACAACACATTGAATTTTTGACAAAAAAAAAAAAAAACTCAAATCAATCCAACAATAATAGAAAAAATGCACATTCAAACCCAATAAAAAACGATGAAAAAAACTAGAGCACAAGAAAAAATTAAACTAATAAATCTAATAATCAAATTTTTGCATTTTTTACCAAAATGAACCCTCTCCACTCTATGTAACAAAAATAAAAATAAAATGACTATCAAATCCACTCAAAAAGCATTGATAATTAATGGGTTATAGAAACCCAACCAAAAACAAGAAAAAACCAAAATAAAATGGCCAAATTTGGTGCCCATACCTGGAAACCACGGTTTGCCAAACAAATTTGGTCCAAACACGAAGTTCTCTTGCTTGAGATGGCAAACTCTCTCATTTTTCTCGTCCTTTGCCCTAGTAGACACTTTCCTCTCATCCTCAGCTCTCAAACAAGTCTGTTATCTACTAAAAATAAGAAATAAAACTCATCAATTTGCTTATAAAAAGCATTGTCCCAGAGGGTCGTGATTTTTTCCGTTCGAATCATTTTTTGGAAAAAATTGCAATTTTTTAAAAAAATCGTGATTTTCGCAACACTGTCTGGAACATCATCAAGATTTTTGCATCATTGCCTGGAACATCACCAATGGTGTGCATCACACTGGTATATTACTTGAAGAATTGTTTGGATTTTATTAGTGGAATAGATGTCTTCCAATCCTATTTCTCACCATAGTACTTATTTTGGTTTCGTTGGTGTCTTTCAAGAGAGTGGGTAAGTCTTCTTTGATAATTCTAATAAGCATGTTTTAGCACTAGGATTTTTAAAAAAGTCATATTTCATTTGTTCCATTTCACAACTATTAATGATTTAAATGTCTAATAATTAATGTAATTATATGAAAAGAATTCAACATATCTTAGGAATGTCACATATTGATCACATCTGCATAGACCATTTGTCTAACTTTTCATGTGACCCTCGTTGAAAATGCAAAAATAAAATCCTAAGTTTTCTTTGGCCTTGAATTAAATTAGGAATAAAATTGTAATTCCACATCTCATGATAACTTGTATTAGTTAATTAAGTTAATTTGATTTATTTGGCTCGGGTAATTCGAGTTGAGGATTTAACTTGATTCATGTACAGTGTCTCCTATATTATAGGAGCCCCGGTTGAGTTTATTTTGAGTTGTAATTAATTAATCCAGTTTAACTGAGTTAAAGTTAGTTAAGCTAGTTCCAACTATCGGAGGAACTAGTGGGAGGTCTAGTAGTGTGGTGTTTCCTACAGTGATCAATGAGTTAACTGCCGATTTACTTATAAATAGCTCATGATTGTCAGATCTGAGAGTTACCCAGTTGAGATTGGAGTCCAAGGACAGTGTACTATGAGTTGTTTAATCATCTGAATTATACATGTAGTACATGCAGTTAGAGGGAGGCCTATGATGGAATGCACAATTCCTTTGAGAAATTTTCCTAATTAATAGGAGGCTAATTCCCAAGGAAACAACTCAAGAAAATCAAGACATGGGCAAGTGAGAAATTGGTTAAGTATTAGGCTACGCTTATTTGGGAAGTTGTGAGACAGATAGAGATAGTTAATAGGTTGTTTGGATTTGAGAAAAACATTGTAATCTTCTCATATTTAATGTCTAATGCAATATAAAAACAATGTAAACTTTGAAATGGGTGCTGATACGATTGCCCGTTTCTTAGAGGTAGGAAAAAAGTGACCTGATTTTGAAAAGTAGCGATGCAGAATACACTTTCTTTTCTCGGAGCATATTTTTGACACTTTAAATTTCTTATGTATCAAATATAAACATCTTTTTTAAATGTTAGTAACTTTCACGCTAATTTTGAAAAGTGTTGATGTTGCATCAACATTTTTTTAGAGGACTTACTTTTGACACTTTAATTTTTTAATATATTGAGTGTGGATATTTTTTTTCAATGTTAGTGATTTTCATGCTGATTTTGAAACGTGTTGATGCAGCATCAACCTTCCTTATAGAAAGCTTATTTTTGACACCTTAAAAATTTTTATGTCAAATTTTTTTTCAAATCGAGATTACTTAACAAATTTTTTAGTTGTTTTATCTTTTGCTTTTTAAATGTTGATTACTTAAAAAAACAAATATAAAAATATACATACAAAAGACAAAAAAAACATTAAAAAAAAAAATTTCTTGTAAACCATAAGAAAATTGGAAAAAAAATAAAATAAAAAACAAAGTAGATTAAAAAAGAAAGAAAACAAAAATTAAAAACTATTAAAATTAAGATTAAAAACATAAAAAAAACCCTAAAAAACAAAATATACTTAAAAAAACAAAAATATATATATATATATATATATATATATATATATATATATATATATATATATCATTTTTAAATGGTTTTTTTTTTTTAAATTGATTATATATATATATATATATATATATATATATATATATATATATATATATATATAAAATAAATTTAAAAAAAAAACATTTAAAAATTTAAAACGTAGAGTTTTAATAAATAAAAAATATTTAAAAAAAAGACATATATTTTATATATATATGATTTAAAAAAACATATATATATATATATATATTAAAAAAAAAATATTTTAAAAATCCACATATTTTTAAAAAACATTTAAAATTTAAATTTTTATTTTGAAAAAATACATTTAAAATATTGAAAAAATATTTTTTATTTTATTTTAAATGTTTATTTTCAAATCAAAAATATATAATTTTTTACCATTATTATTATTATATTTTAAATTTGAAAATAGGTATATATTTCTAAATTTTAATTGTTTTTTGGAATTTTTTTTTTCTTAATTTCAGTATATTTTTCTCTTTTTTAGACTTTTTTTTAAATGTTTTTAATCCTAAATTTAGTAGTTTTTTAAACTTTTTTTTTTTTTTTTTCGAAATTCTATTATGGTTTACTCTCTCTCTCTCTCTCTCTCTCTCTCTCTCTCTCTCTATATATATATATATATATATATATATATATATATATATATATATAGGATTTATTTCTTTATATTTTTTAAATTCTTATCTTTTATAGGTTAATTTTGTTTTTTTGTATTTACATTTTTATGATTGCTTTTTTTTGTTAATTTCTTTTTTGTATATTTGATTTTTTTTGTTTTTATTTTTAATTTTTTGTTTTGTTTTTAATATATATTTTTATTTACATTTTGCTATTTTTATTTATTTATTTATTTATTTTCATTGTTTTAATTTTTAATTTTATGTTCTTATTATACTTTTGAAATTTTAATGTTTTTCGGAGTCATGATAACATCTTTTACATCATTATTTCAAAATGTTGAAAATTTACCCTAGAAAAAAAAAGTGTTATTCCAGCATCACACTTTTCGTTTTGACGTTGTTTTTTGCACAATTTTTGCACAAAATATTGGTTTTCACTACCATTTTTAAAACATGTTGAAAATTTACCTTAGAAAAAAAAACTTTATTTCAGCATCAACAATTTTCATTTTTAGCACTGTTTTTCATGTTTTTTTGGGGTTTCTTGGGCTAGAGTTCCTGCTTTGAATCTATAGTTCTTGTTTCAAAGTCTACATTGTTTAAAGATAGTAGGGGCTTTTAGTTGTGGTTTTCCATAGGAAATCATTGTATTCTATTTCTTGTATGCTTCGTGATTTCACGATAATTAAATTGTTTCCACTGATGAGTAGAGTAGATTCAAGTTTATTATTTTAGTAAATTACGATTAGTTGTTTGAATCTAAAAGTAATTTCTACAACCCCGTTGGAAACAACATATGTATTTAAGGATGTGGATCTTGTTTCATTCCATAACGAGTTAAGATGTTCAAATATTGATGATTATATTGATGGATTCATTTCCCTGAATTTGCATATTCTTTGAAATTTACTTCTCCATTATCAGTTGCACCCGTTGTTGTATTTGTTGTGATCACAACTGGTATTACAATCATAAATTTGTTCAATTGAACCATCAAGTGCTAAGATGGCTACCAGATATTGTTGATCATACTTCATTCTTGAATCTTTTTATTGTGGTGCGTCATTGTGCCTGCTCACATATGTCATTTCAATGGTATTGATTATTGCCTTTCATCTCCAGTCTTGCACCTGAATATAGTATCTTAGAGTTCATTAGCTGAATTGGCATTTTAAAAGCTTACGAGACAATGGCATTGTGCGTCATTTTATGCATAAACAAAATATTTTTTGGTGTTCTTCACACCAACTTGGGAGTTCTTTACAATGTTATGTTGAATGACGTGGATCGCATGGCCTACGTTGTACATTTCATGCTAGTCTTTTCTCATGTATTTTTTTGTGCCTTAATATTCATGGGCTTATATTTGCAGTGAAAACCCCCTTATTTTGTATAATAAGAGGTTCATATTGATCACTACCATATTAATTGGAACCATTTTCCTCGAGGCATCATTCATACCTAGTATTTGGGATGCATTTCAGCTCACAGGGGCTACTACAGCAATTTGTATTAGCATATTTATGCTTGTCAATTTGAATCTCATTTCCTTTCCTTTCCATTTAATAACCTATTTTCATAGATCTTTATAGTAATATTAGTAGTAAAATTAACCTGAACTCATAAATTTGAATATCCTTCCAACTCCTTTTAGCAACCCATTTTCATGTTGACAGTAAATTTTCACTTGTAAATTTGGATCTCTTTTCCTCTCCTTCTGGAAAATTATTTCCATATACTTCTGAAGTAATATTAACATTAATGTTTGTGTCTTTATTGACAAGTACCATGTTTATTATATCATTTCCACAAATGATAGGCTCTTATTATTTCCACAAATGAACAAGTTTTAAGAAATGTATATGAAGATAGTCAGCCAAGTAGTAGCATTCCATTTGTTTTTGTCTTCCATCAATATATGATAGCCATTTTTTTTAGGTATTCATGGAGACATATTGCTTCCATTTTTTTTTTGCCTTACATCAATATGCTAACTTTTTTTCTCTATGACTTCATAGTGACATATGAATGTTGAAGACTTCATGAAAAAATTTGGAATTCCGCCACATATCTCCTCTATCTTGTTCAATTTGGCTAAAATTCATTTGCTTCTCCTTGTCATCTATCTTATCATAATTTTGATTATTTAAAAGATTCTTTTCTTTTGTATCATGAAGGAAACAACATCACACCCACCATTGTCACTTGCAATGGTAAGCAACCTTAGTGATAGGAAAAAGATATTAATGTAGAGCTTTGCACAAAACATTGTCAATGTGGATTTGAAATGGACAAGAAGGCATACACATAAGAAAAAACTTTTCAAGTGGATGTCTTTGTAAAACATCATGTACATAAACTTACCAGTATAGAGCATCGTACACATAGGTACTACATGGATACTTATAGCTTGGCGTGGAAGCTAGGTTTTATGAATATGAGAAAAAAAATTACCTTGAATTTGGTGTTTTTTTTAATCCTTGATAGATCAAAGGCTAAGGTAGATAGAAATTTTTAATATTCATGAAACCTAGGTGGAAGACATATTTGTCTCTTCATATAACACTAATCAAGTGTAATGGAAAACAATAATTAAAAAAATAAATAGTTATTTTTCCCCATCGAAAACAATATGGAGAAAGAAAACAAACATACCATAGAGAAAACCTAGCTTGTATGAATAGAGTTTAGAGAGGTATTTGGTCATAAAATTGATAAGAATGGAATGTTTTTCATATTTGCTTCAAATGAATTCAGAGTTTGTATTTGAAATTCTAATCAGATGTAAGAAATCAGGTGTATTTTCAAGTAGACTGTGAAAAATGTAAGACATGCAAGAGAATTGTGTCCTTAAAAAGTGTTGAGAAACATCCATTTACAATATAAACAGATTTAGGGCTTCAAATTCTAAGAAAAAATGTATTCTAGTTGAGTTGCAGGGATTTAGGATTTCATTTTTTGAAGAATCCCATCCCGAGATGGCTTCCCCTCTATGTGAAATTGATTGGGTTACATTTTGATTCTGTGAAAATATTGCAAACCTCCAAAACAATGCTCATCCCCAATGAGAATGGAGGTTTTTTCTAGGCCTACTATTCACCATCACAAAATAGAATAGTACTGTCGATAGCTAGGTCATAGGTAAAGTCTAATCCTCTGAAATTTCAACCTAATTATTGTATTGTGAATAATATAGAAAGTTGAAATAGTAACAATGTTTTCCTGTTTTACAAAGTTGAAGTGTGTTATGAGGCATCCATGACTTAACATGCCTTAGGGGTGCCCCTTTTCTCACAGATTCCTTTCATATTTATTTGAAGAACCAATTATCTCGAGAAGTGCCACATTTATATTACTTAAGGCATGATTCATATCATATATGGCTTAGAATTATAAATCTTTTTCTGGTAGAGATGATTTTTTATTTGGGCAAGCTATCTATACCATCATCAATGGTGTGCATCATGCTGGTATACTTGAAGAATTTCTTGGATTTCATTGGTGGAATGGATGTCTTCCGATCCTAGTTCTCACCATAGTCCTTATTTTGGCTTTGTTGGTGTCTTTTAAGAGAGTGGGTAAGTATTCTTTGATCATTCTCGTAAGCATGTTTTAGCATTGTGATTTTAAGAAAAGCCATATTTCGTTTGTGCCATTTCACAGCTATAAGGGATTTAGATGTTTAATAACTAATGTAATTATATGAAAAGAATTCAACATGTCTTAGGAATGTCACATATTGATCACATATGTGTAGACCATTTGTCTAAATTTTCATGTTACCTTGTTGGAAACGACATATGCATTTAGGGATGTGGATCTTGGGTCATTCCTTAACGAGTTAACATGTTGAAATATTGATGATTATATTGATGATTTCACTTTCATGAATTTTTATATTCTTTGAAATTCACTTCTGCATTATCAGTTGCACCTGATGTTGTATTTGTTGTGTTCACAGTTGGCATTACAATCGTAAATATTTTTAGTGACACCATCCAAGCGCTAAGATGGCTATCATATATTATTGATCATACTTCATTCTTGAAGTTTTTCAATGTGGTACGTCATTCTGACTACTTACATATGTCATTTCAATGGTATGGATTATTACCTTTCATCTATAGTCCTACACCTTAATGTAATGTCTTAGATTTCATTAGCTGAATTAGCATTTTAAAATTTATGAGTCATTATCATTTTGCTGGATTGTATGCACAGCTACAAGCATTTTTGGTGTTCTTCTATTTGGAGACCAAGTTATGGATGATGTCCTAGCCAATTTTGACACCAAATTGGGAGTTCTTTACAGTGCTATGATGAATGAAATTGATCGCATGACCTACATTGTACATCTGATGCAAGTCTTTCATCTTGTATTTTTTGCCCTGCGCCTTAATATTGATATGCTTATATTTGCAACCAAAAAGCCACTCATTTCATATAATAAGATGTTCATATGGATCACTACCATATTAATTGAAACCATTTTCCTCCACGCATCATTCATACCCAGTATTTGGGATGTATTTCAGCTCACAGGGGCTACTGCACCAGTTTGTATTCGGTTCATCTTCCGAGCTTCCATTTCTCTCAGGAAAAGAAAGGTTTCTTTTTGTTTCTGGCTTTTATCTAGATTATATGTAACATCTAATCTCAATTTGTTTTAATTGCATAAACACTCATGGAATATAAAAAAAAAGGGACATATGTCTCTCATTTCTTATGATTTTTCTTACACTAGTTTCAAGTTCATTTGCTATATTGAGTGACTATTTTTATTGTAAATATTACAATTGATACACCTTTTCCAGTCAATATCCATAAAGGTTACATGGTTAGATATTGTATAGGGTACAAAAGCAGGAAACACAGGGCATTGTATCCTTTAGAGATCTATTCTATGAGTATTCACAAAATTTAATCCACATGAATGTAACGTTCCTTTTGATGCCACATGTCCCATATTGAAAGGCATACACAACTTTAAATGTGAAAATCATAATCAAATTATTAAAACTAATAAAAAATTTCCTTAGAGTATTGAGTTCCACCTCAATCAGTCTATTGGCAAGCATTATCACAATTCACAAGCCCAAACTAAGACGGGGGAACCCAATGAGGTATGTGCTCCATAATCTTAGGGATTTTTTTTTAATTAAAAACAACATCACATGCATATAAAAATATCCCATTACACCAATACATACATTTATCAAATCGCCTAACTCTTCAGACAACTTTTTAACTCTAGAAATTATCACCCTCAGCTCTCGCAAATAAACAAATTGTGGAGTAGGAGAAGGTCACTGGGAAAGATTTCCAGGACATGAAAATGTAAACTTCCCTCTAATTCCATATGTTCCAGATTTAAAGACACAACCTTACATGTGAAAATAATAATCAAATTATTAAAACTAATAAAACATTTCCCTAGACTACTGAGTTCCACCTCACTCTGTAAGCTTGTCAGTGTTATTAGGATTCACAAGCCCAAACTAAGAGAGGGGAGTCCATTGAGGCACTTTTCCTGACCTTTTGTATATATGAACCTCATTTGTTAATGAATAAAAGTTATTTATATGGTTTGATACATGAATAATGGCATAAGAACAATGAAGGTAGTGAGCAAATCTCGGTAAGTCACCTGGGCACCTTCATGCTTGATCACAAAGTTTCGCTCATTGAAAACCAAGAGTCACTCCATGGTACCTTCATGTGCCTAGAGTACCATCAAAACAATGTGGTTATAGCTATAAGTCTCAACGAGTAGAGGTACACATAGCCAAACCCAACAGTCAAAACAATAAATGACATATGTGCATAGATATAGGTATAATTTAAACAAAAAAAAATAGGCAATAGTCGATAGCCCAGATCTTTATCCCAAAGGCATGAAACCAAAACCCACGTTAGGATTTTCTTCCCATTCATAGTCCTTTAAATCTACAGTTAAAGTGCGCCAACCTAGAAGAAAATACTGCAACTCTAAGGAAGAAACCCAAATATGGGTCTAAGGTTGGGTGCAAGTCCAAATATCCAACTTAGGTGCAGGTTGGTGTACCTACAGGCTGTGACCAGAATGAGAACACAAGAGAAACAACATTGGTGAAGAGTCTATATGTGACCGAAAATAAGTTTAAAAAAAGACATACATTTAAGTAAACCTTGTTGGAGGAAAAAATTTCTCCCCTGAGCAAAGCTTGACCATGGTGGCTCTTCACAACAGACCCCTATAGAAAATTATAAAGGAGCGAACTTAGGTAATGAAAAATTAAAGGAAAATAGGAGGATATGGAAAACAAACTTGATAAGAAGATTTTGTAGATTACCTAAAAACTATTGAAGTAGGGTTAACCTTGGAAGGAAAGCCTACATCATACAACTAAAGTTGAAACCATGAAGAGAAGGTGGTAAAAATGCTATAGAAAAAGAAAAAGAGAACACAAAAAGGAATATTTACCTGTATAGTGCAAGGTGTGCTGGACAAAGGTCGAAACCGTAGTTGTATAAAAAATTTACCCCTTTTTGCATGTACTAACTATTAGAGATTTTCTATGTCTTAACTATTAATTTAGCTGCCTAAAAATCTTCAATCTTCAATCATCTAACATGAATGGTGTAATTAGTATTTGACAGTTTATACCATTACAAACTTTATATAAATTAAATTGTTGGCAAACAAAGATAGGCATCAATTCATAATATGCATCAAAATAATTACAACATAATATTTCTCGTGTTACTAAAATTGGAATTTTTTTATAAAACTAATTAAATTATATCTTTATTTTAAATTACTACAATTATTATTAACGATTAAAATAATTAATATATAAGATAAATATGTGTATATTTGAAAAAACATAAAACAAGATTCTTAACCATGACTATTTACCCCACCATTTTCATGGAAATTTTTAATTTGTAAATAGGTTTTGTTATAATATCGTGAGTCAATATCATGGTTTATCAATAACACATGCCCATAAAACTATAACTCACTTTATATGATAGTTGTTAAACTGGCATTTTTTTTAATTAATCAATTAAATACAAAAAAGAAAATGAGGTATAACTATTTTGAAGATAAATCTCAACTTTTGATTTTTATACACTACTATAAATATTCTAGAATATTTAGTAAAAAATAGATTTTTATCATCCCCTATCATTTTTATAATTAAATTAAAATTCTAAAAAAATTACTCCAAAATAAACACATTTATAATTCTAATTATAAAATCATTGCAATTACATAATTTTAAATTTCTTTAAAATATAAATAATAAATTTAGTACAAAAAATGGCTTTATTTGAGACTACATTTTAATAATCAAATTATTAAAACTAATAAAACATTGGCCATGTCTATTCAAAATTATAAAAATGAAATAGAAAAAAAAAAGACTACATATGTGAAGGAAACTTGTCTCTTTAACTCCTAGGTTTGTAATCTAAATTAACAAGAGTACCAAAGATTCATAATCAAATTCATTAACTCATGAATTTATCTCAAGTAGGTCAATTCCTTTGTGTTGGACAAATAAAACTCATGTCTTAACTCTTTAGCTTTGGAAAAGAAGACAGGAAATCACACTTCAAAAAATACAACTCAAATATTTCATTGCATATTCCTTCAACTTTTATTAAGTTTTTAAGTTTAAGAATTCTCAATGAGTTACAAACTCTAATACAATGGATGGCCATTTTCACTCAACAAATAAGTTTGATCTTTTGAAATTTAACTTCATGTCATTATCAAATTAATTGAGTCAAAAATTAAGATATACATGGTATGAAACGGATTTATGCTTTCAAAATTTTCAAATTAACAAACTTATGCTTGTTAATTTGAATCTCCTTTCCTTTACTTTCTTTTTAATAACCTATTTTCACAAATCTTTACAGTAATATTAGCAATAAACTTGAATTGCACTCACCTTTTGGCAACCCATTTTCATCTTGTGAGTAAATTTGCACTTGTAAATTTGGTGCTTTTGAATCTCCTTCGAGCACCTTTTGGCAACCCATTTTCATGTTGAGAGTAAATTTGCACTGTAAATTTGGAGTTTTTCCCTCTCTTGGCAAATTATTTCGATATACCTTTGAAGTAATATTAACATTAATATTTGTGTCTTTAGTGACAAGTACTATGTTTATTCTATCATTTCCACAAACGATAGGCTCTTATTATTTCCACAAATGGACAAGTTTTAAGAAACGGATATGAAGATAGTGAGTCAAGTAGTAGCATTCCATTTGTTTTTGTCTTCCATCAATATATGATAACCATTTTTTGTATGTCTTCATGGTGACATATGTCTTCCATTTTTTGCCTTGCATCAATATTTGCTAATTTATTTTGTTATATGTCTTCATAGTGACATATGAATGTTGATCACTTAATTAAAAACTTTGGAATTCCACCACATATCTTCTCTATCTTGTTCAATTTGGCTAAAATTCATTTGGTTCTCCATGTAATTTGTCTTATCATATATTTCATTATTTAAAAGATTCATTGCTTATGTATCATGAAGGCAAAAATATCACACCCGCCATTGTCACTTACAGTGATAAGCAACCTTAGTGCAAAATCTATTCATGCAAAACTCTGCACAAAATTACATAAATTTACTACCCTAGAGCACTACTACATGTAGGGGGGATTTAAGACAATATTTGAGTCAATTGTCTTAACTTAAGATGGAAAGAAACTTGTGTATTGTCTTAAATATTGTCTGAATTTCTGATCGGAGAACCCACAGTAATGGAGTTTTTACACCAACGTTTCGAATCCCAAATGGGATCCATCATCAGGGAAAAGAGAAAGATGAAGAGAAAGATGATAAAAGAAGAGCCAGATGGAGGAAATAAATACTCATGAGGGTAGAATTTGTATAGACCTTAGGTTAGATAAATATTTAGATAAATATTTAGTTATGTCTTTAGGTTATATAAATATTAATGTTATTAGGTTTATGATTTAAATATTAAAATATTAAAATATATATTCTAGTTTTTAGATATTATTACCATTAGGGTTTCAGGTTTTTTTAAATTTTTTTGATATTATTATCATTATATATATTAGTATCTAGATAATTTTATTATTTTAAGAGTATTTTAAAATGTTTAGTTTTAAGAATTTGTTTTAAAGTCATTAAATAAATAAGATTAATTTATTAAAATTAAAATCAATAAATAAAATTAAAATTAAAATTAGGTTTCATTATTTATTTCCAGCCGACCTGTGCTTTGCCTCTATTATTCTACCCTCATGAGTATTTATTTCCTCCATCTGGCTCTTCTTTTATCATCTTTCTCTTCATCTTTCTCTTTTCCCTGATGATGGATCCCATTTGGGATTCGAAACGTTGGTGTAAAAACTCCATTACTGTGGGTTCTCCGATCAGAAATTCAAATAACACAAACCACAGATCTCTGAAAAATCAAATTAAATATTGTCTTTAAGTGGGTGCCTCAGAATTTAATGTCTCAAAATTATTATCTTAAAAAATTGTCTCTATAAAGACTATATAGAACACATATTATTATTGTCTCTATAAAGACAAGAATTATTGTCTATTAAGGGACAATTTCATTTCTCTCTCTAGAGACAATTTCATTTGTCTTTGTAGAGACACTTTCATTTTTGTCTCTTACCTGAGAAGTAGTCATTTTCTCAACTAAAAAGAAAAAATTGTCAAATTTTTCAATGTAATCCTTCACTACTATACTTAATACATGAACATCCTCTTGGTTGTTTAATATACCCCTCTGTACAAACCTCTAAATAAACTAAATGAATTCATGAATGGTCAGAGAACTAGAATAAAAAGGAAAAACATATATGATAAGCAAGATAGACTTACAGTATCTTCAATATAACTTAATACAATGCCTATCTAAATGAATGTAACAATTTATTCCTATAAGAAAATCACTATGGTATATAGTATATTTGCTACTCTTACCTGAGAAGATTACCCTTTCCATGTTAGACTTGTACATGTCTAGAATGGCACCTCCATGTACAAATCACAAACCTCTTAATACACTAAAAATGAATTCATGAATAGTTAGAGAACTGGTATAAAGAAGGAAAAACAATTATGTTAAACAAGATAGGCTTACAATATCTTCTTTATTTATAAGATTTTGAATGCAAGAAATTATTGTTGTACCACAGATAATACCCATGTGCTCATTCCTGAAGCGAAAAATATACTTAATGAAACTTCTTGAAACACATGTTTAAAGCACCAGCTGCATCTTTGCTCTTGGTCCTATTTAAGGTATCAAGAGCTCCAAAGACTTACCAAATACAAAGGAAAGATTGTCATTTTGTCAACACAAAAACAAAGGAAATACTGTCGGCACAAAAACAATGACTTTCAACATAAAATCCATTTAGCGATAGATCAATAGAATCAATACCTCTGCCAGATGCAGCACTCTAGACATGTGACCTATAAAGATCTCTTATCTTAACCATATATGGATATTTCCATAAGATCAGATGGTTCTGGCTAAATTCATATGAGCAAATAATACCCCTGTGCTCATTCCGAAAGGAGGAAAAATTGCTTAACAGATATGCGTGAGATACATGTTAAAAGCACCAGCCACATATTTATTCTTGGTCCTCTTTAAGGTTTCAAGAGCTCCAAAGACTTGCCAAAACCTAAGAGTCTCATCTCCTACAGTCGATGCAATAGTGTACCCATTTGGACTCTGAAAATACAAAAAAAAGGAAAGGCTATCAGCAAAAAGGCTAAGACTGTCAGCACAAACCCATTTAGCGATAAATCAATAGAATCAATACCTCTGCCAGATGCAGTACTCTAGACGTGTGACCAGTAAGCTCTAATATCTTAAACATAAATGGATATTTCCATAAGGTCAACTAGTTCTGGCTAGATCTATGTGAACTCAATATCTCACGCTCATGCCTATTCCATAATAATGAGAAAACTTGAGAGTGAGTGTCAACGGTATTTAGGGAAGCTCCTGTATGAGTATTCCAAAACTTAATGTAGCAGTCAACACTACCTCCACTAGATGCCAAAAAATCCTCTACATATTGAACACATGTTACTCTTCGTCCTCTCGGATCATAATCAATCACAAATGACCAACCACATTGTTATAAATTTGGAATGAGAAAATTTTGGTCACATTGACTTGGAAACACATAAGGTTCAGAAGTGGCTTCAAACCTAGATGTATTGATCATATGGAATCCATTATTATGGAGAAAGATAGCTTTTTCTTCTCCCACTTAGATAAGCTTGTACCATTCAACATGAAAAATAAATTTCTTGAAAGACATAAGATCAAGCTCTATAATGTCCTCCAACACTCCATAGTAGCGAAGTGTTATTGTGATTGGTTGTCTATCATTTGCATGTGAACGAAATTCCACCTCAAATTATGGTGAAACTCCACAATCATAAGTTTTTCTCTTTTCATCAACTTTTCTGATGCGAAAATGATGACCATAATTCCACATTCCTTTGTAATATCTTACCTAAATTCATATAAATATCAAATAATTAGATTCAAGGATATGAAATCTAACAAAAACTTTATTAAATATATGCAATATATTAATATATCACACCTCCCCATTTATAGATCCTTTAATGAAATTCAATTGTTGTTGTGCTACTCTATCATTCCCTTTTGTTCGCTCTTGTTCAATATTGGTCTTTAACCAATTCCATGGGCATCTCTCTGGCCACTTTATTTTATGGCTTGTAGGCAATCCTTGAGTAGTGTTTTCACCATATCTATTATATATATCAGCCCATGCATTTTCATCTTCTAATTTCTTTTTTTCAGTGTACTTCTCCATCCATTCCAACATAAAGTCAAAATTGTATGCAAGATACAAATGTGCAAAAAGTACCCTATGTGTTTTTTGATGAGCATTGTTTTATGATGTAGGCAGAGAACAAGAACATGTTGCAGATTTGGAAAGGGGCTTCAAAATTGAAAAAAATAATGAAGACTATTGAGGATGAAGTTTAATCACATCCCTAACTAAAGTTGTGATAAGTCTGAAGGATACTTGTGCTATCATGAGAGAGAAGTAAACTTAGACATGTTCTCTTTTGAATGGCAACAATGATCCTGATATTACCCAAATAATTGTCTAAAATTGAAGGAATTTGTTGTGATCAGGATTCCTAATACGCATTGTAGTTCGTATGTCACAATTCGACCTCTGCTAATTTATTTCATGAATTTGATGAGCAAGACAACCTAAAAAATCTAGCAAGTGTTAGTAGAGGTACACTACACCTCTTTGATGCACAAGAAGTTCAACTATCAAATGATCAATGAAGGTGTTGTTAAAGTCGCTGCCCAGTTCTATATTCTAACATCCACCTAAGCAATGAATGGGAATATTCCTTTGATGGAAAGGGCTATATGATCCCTAGATTTACAAAATAAGAGGGTATACTAAAGGCCCTGAAGACAGAGTAACACCTATCCCTTAGCATTTATGATATATCACGAGTACCACTGTGTGTAGAGTTAAAGGAATTTATTATGCCAGTTACTGAGGAGGATAATCTGTGTAGATAATACTGTCTTAATGAGTAGCATTCAATTGTTTATAACACTATTCTACATAAAATACGGATATCAAAATCAGAGTCCCCTGCAGATACTTCTTTAAGGCACCTTTGATTTCAGTTAGAATTAATAGGCTAGGATGAAAATATATGAAAAATGCATAATTACATATTAGAGTACATTATGGGTGTTGCTAAATGTTGCTAGTAACTTAAATTCAAATTAATATAGCATAGTTGGAAGCATCAAAACTTTATTGGGATCACAATATTTAAACAAGTCAAATGTCCTTTCTATAAAGTTTGTGCATTTATTTTTTTAAATAATCATATTGAAAGGCCAATGTTGTTGAATATAATGGCAATCTTGAGGAGTAAGAAAGAGATCTGGTATTGCGTGGTACATGATGTAGACCAAGGAATTTTTATAAATATAAAAGATGAGATCTAGGACTTAATGTTGTGAATATCTAGAGAAATCACAGATAGATTCTGCATGATAAATAACTTTACAGATATCATGTCACTCCACCTTCTTTTTGTATAATAATAATAATATACATTTGTGTCAATTCATGATTTTTTTCTTTCAATTCTTCTATTCATCCTCCAAAAACATCATGAAAAACAATGGGAGAGAATTAATAAGTTGGTGATGGGAAAGGCACATTTGGGTTTTAAATTGTAAAATGTAAACCTTGAGTCCACGCCTGTAGTAGTCAAATCAACAAGGTTGATCATAATAACACCGAGAGAATTGATTTGTCTGTATTCAGGGTAGTGGAGAAAGTGGATACACACAGTAGATTGAATGTTACCTCCCCTTTTGGTGTCCATCGCCATGATTAGCACTGTTTCCAATTGAGGGTTCAGACGTGGTGTGACATTGATTGACACCATTCTCTTCCTAGGACTCTAAATCATATGATGGAGAATTATGCATGAGAAACAGTATTAGGGAAAACTTTCCCTGTGCTTTTGTTTATGATTTATATAACAACATTCAGAAGTTGGATTAAAGTGAGAGATTGAATAAAATTAAATGAAAGTTTGGTTGGTTGACTCTCTACAACTTTGGATTGAAAATATTACACAACTGAGATCCATATTTAAAAGAGAATTAATGATGCCCAGCTCACTAAGAGAAATCAAGATTGGGAGGACTAGATTTTCTTTAGCTGGAGTCATCCTTGTAGGCCTTTTTCTGGTGCTAGTGTCTTCTTGATTAGCCCAGGTACATGATTGACTCTGCCTTTTATCATGCTCATGAAAAGTAAGGAAGAACATTCCTTTTTGGGCCATGAGATTTCACGCTTTCACTTCTTGAAGGTACAACATGACAAAGGAAAACACAATGTCCATCATGCCTCCTTTACTTTTCTTGATGGGAATGAAGGAATAGGATTGATGAGAAATGAACGTGCTCAAACCAAAACCTTAGTACAATGAACCTATGCCACTATGAAATTATTGCTCTTGTGGATATTTATGCCCAGAGATCCAATAATTATGACAATATATATTACCTGTGTCGCTTTTCTTTCATCATGGTCAAATGATTCCATAAGATGAGATATATCTAATATCTTCAGAATCCAAGTGACAAAAACATAGATGTCACAACTTCACTAAAATCACACAAGTTTCTATATAAACAACTACTGCTATAGGAGAGGATTCCCTTCTTCGATTTGGTTATGGATGCAGAGGGTTTCACAACTATGCCAAGGTTGAATTTTGAGCATAATAAGAGAATGTCCTACTCCTCTCCTTTACTTAGCTACATCATTCAATACTCAATACTGCTATGTTGCTTTATGATATTGCTAATGGTAGTTGAGTTGGAGATGTAGCTACCTTGTTCCATGAGACATGTTTTAACAAAGAAGAGATCTATGATGAGCCAACTGAAGAAGACAAGAGCAGTAGAGTGCAAGACATAGAGTTGTTCAAGGTGTAGAGGAATGGTAACAAGGAAAAGGAGCACAAGTTACTGTTGTTTACATGCTAGGATGACATGAGAATAGGGGGAGCAACAATGAGGATTGTTGATGGCATGTAGTTGTGGCACAAGGTAATGCTTTTATTTAACTAGGTAATATGATACATGATCATCTCCTAAAAAGGAATAACTATATGCAAATCATGAAAAGGAAAAGCTTAAAAAGAACCCTTAAAAGGAAAATATCTATGAAAAATTACTGAGGGATAAGTGTGCAAAGGGATCACAACCACAACCTATATAATAGTGAAAACAGAACCTGACTCCTCGAACAATGAAATCTTAAAAGGTGTATTAAATATAACATAAAATATATAAAACTAGTGTATAAATCAATTATTGTTTTTTTAGTTATTTAATGGGTATAAGACTAGTGTATAAATCCCCTGACCATATGGATGTTACTCATATTTTCTCTAGCTACTTTAGCTAGAAACCAATTTAAGTGGAGTCATTTATGCTCTTGGAGTTTGCATATAATTTCTTAATATTTCTTGATCTTGCAAGTGGAGGAGAAAGAAAATTTATCTACTAATGAGTTTCAATTCCATTAAATTGACAAGAACCTATGCATTACATGCCATTGAGGAATCTAACATTGATTTGCACACAATGGAAACGTTGATCCTGATATTACCCAAACAATTGTCTAAAATTTAAGGAGTTTGTTGTGATCAAGATTCCTGATAGGCGTTGCAGTTCGTATGTCTCAATTCGACCTCTGTCAATTTATTTCATGAATTTGATGAGAAGGATAACTTGAAAAATATAGTGAGTGTTAGTAGAGGTACAGTACACACCTTTGATGCACAACAAGTTTAGTTATCAAATGATCAATGAAGGTGGTGTTAAAGCTGCTTCCTAATTCTATATTCTAGTGTCCACCTAAACAATGAATGGGAATATGCCTTTAATGGCAAAGGCTAAATGATCCCTAGATTTAAAAAAGAAGAGGGCATACTAAAGGCCCTAAAGACTGAATAACACCTATCCCTCAGCATTTATGATATATCACAAGTACCATTATGTGTATAATTAAAGAAATTTATTATGCCAGATATTGAGGACGCTAATCTGTGTAGATAATATTATCTTAATAAGTAGATATCCATAAATTGTCTTCGAATCAAGGGTTATGATTGGTGAAGGAGAGGATCATTATGTTGTTGGATAGACAACATCAATAGTTGTATCCAAAATTCATAGTTCCCTTTGAATATCGAGAATGCAATCATCTGCAACCTGCTATTAATCAACATACCATACAAAAACTACTTCAAACTAACATAAGTTTTGTTTCAGTACTACATCATGAATCTTCATAACTCTAGAGACTTAGAAAAGTCACAAGACCCTTGTAACATTTAGCTCTTAGTAGATAAGATCCAATAGAAATGTTTCCAATAAAGCCAGTTCTCGTTGGAGAAACCATTGTAAATAACAACAACATAACAAGTTTCAAGCCAAAATGATGCAAGACATGTTGTCCATTATTTCAAAGCACGACTCTTGATTTATGAGGTAAATATAGAAGACATTGTGGAAGCTTCTTGGTTGTCAATTGAGGTTTTCCACCTCATTCCATCCCCAAACTAACAAACATACTGAGATAATCAAAAGCAAGATTGCACGAAGTGGGAGAATTTTTTAGAAGCAAAGCATTGGGAGCATCATCTTCTAGAATCCCTCAAAAGTGAAATGCCCAAGAAGAATATATATAAAACTCTGTGTGTTTTTATTATGGATAAGATTATGGCTAGAACTTTTTCTCTAGTAGATAAGAAATGTATATCTGAAGTAGAGATCAAAGAGTTAGAAAAAGAGGAAGAAATCATTGACCCTACTAAATGGAATCCTCCTGAACTATCCAGTAATGATGTATATAAGAATAATATTATTCATCTCTTAAGGAATAAAGTTCTGTTAAAACAAGTCAAAGTAAAAATCAAGGTGTTTGGACCTGCTACTCAAATAGTTGCACTTAATATTTTTCACTGATGAAGATATACAAAAATTTCAAAAATATGTCCAAGAAAAAAGGTAATCCTATCTCCATTTTGGAGGTATAAGAATAGGGTTGGAACCCCTATTCCGAAGAGGAATTAATACTCCTTGCATGGTTGAGCTGTTTGATATTCGTCATAAGGAATATGAACATGCAAGAATAGGTACAATAATGGGAAATTTAGCTACTAGTTGTTCGTATGGTACTATATATCCAGACTATGTTGTTAGCTTAACAAATAAGCATATTAAGCATGCATGGAAACTACTAATCAGAGTCCAAGGAATTATTATGGTTGATGAAGCTGAATATCTTTCAGTAATGGTACAAACTTCATTCCAACTTAATGATACTACTCATCCAAAACTAAAACAACATGTGTTAAAAGATTGCATAACAACTGGTACTTCAAATATTGAGGTAGAGGGAGTTGGTTATGAAGAAGTTGGTCTTCCTTCCGATTGGTATTTTCAATATCAATCTTTAGAGGGTCAGAAAAAATGAGAAAAATATCCAAGAAAAATTGTGACTAGGAATGGTCAAATATAGTTTCTACAAGATAGGCAAGAAATTCCAAAACCAATCATTAAGCCACCAAGATATAGTTTTTCTAATCATATGAATAAAGCCCAAATTGTAAATACAGAAGCATCATCTAGTAATAGTGAGTCCAAGTTGTATATTATAGAAGACAAGGGACTGTACATTCCAGATGAAATTTTTTTTTTGGCTAAGGCTTTCAGGATCAACTCAATACGAATTGCAGATGAGGTAAACATTCCAAAACATTATAAATATTTACTTGGTTCATTAAACAAAGATAGTTGTCCATTAAAATCATTCTGAATTCCAAATTCATTTAAGCTACATCATAAGAATGGAATTATAATAATCATAAATTTTCCCATTGTGGAAAATGTCCTCCCAAAATAAAATATAGTACTACAAGTTCAACAAACTATAAACAACCAACTACAAGAGTTGATTGTGCTCCAATGATAGAAAATATGCCAGTAATCCAAAGGATCTTAATGAACTTTATCAAATCAACAATAACATAGCCAACTCGTATCATCATGCTGAAAGTGCAATAGATGATTTAGGATCACAATTCATGATCAACAAAGCTAATTCATGATCAACAAACTCAAGCCAAAATATAAAAATAATAATTAAGAAGAATCAGAGAAGAAAAGAAAAATAATAAACGAGAAAGGTCAAAGTTTGATAACTTAAGATCTTTCAAAAGAATGACATATGACTCTGAAGATGATACTGAATCAACTTGTTTCTTAAAGAAAGAGCCAAAAAGATACCTTTCACTTTCAGAGGGGGAAAGTAGTAGAAAGAAAGGAAAAGGAACTAAGTTTGAAATTAAACCAAAATTAAAAAAGAGTCAATTGAGTATGACTAAAGCTACAAAGTTGTGTCTTGATTTTAGAAGACCCAAACTCAACAAAGCCCACATTTTTCATTATGTTCCTAAATACCCAAAAGTTGAAGAAAATCTGATGGGAACCAAAAATAATGGCTATATTTTAGACCTAGATGAAACAAATAATCCAACAGATGCAATAATGGTATGGATCGGTCCATTATGGAAAATGAAATATACAACTAAATTAGATAATAATGCCATATTTTGGATAGTTGAAAAAGAATGATTGGAATAGTATATGATTGGTGGATGTCTCCATCTCAAGAACAAAGAGATGCAGTCATCTCAACAGGGTTAGATATATTAGAAAAACTGCTCAAAACACAATTTTGTGTTGAACCACATGATATAAAGAAACATGCCATGTCTGATTTTTCGAAAATGGAAATCAGTCATTCTAGAAAACTAGAAATATTTTCCCAAGAATATTTTAGAGAGGTAATGAAATAAAATATTCAACATGATTTCATGACTAGAGTTACATTTTGTTATAAACTACCTCATAATATATGTGAACTAGTTATGAAAGATCTAGAAAAAGAAGGCAAAAAGTTGAGTTCAATTTATTGGGTTGATTTAATCCACTTATGCAAAGAAAAGTTAAAATATCTTTGTTGGAAAAAGAATGCTCAAGATAATGCTATAAATCCTTCTCAAGAATGTTGTAGAGAAGTGCTTCCATGGATGCCAATGAAGAAGAAAAATCATAAGAAAAGATATGGCAAATATAAGATCAAGAAGATATCTAATCTTAGAAAACCATTTAAAAAATACAGGTACATTAAAAGAAGACAAAATGCTATAAAAGAAGGTTGTTACTTCATATGTAAAGAAAAAGGTCATTTTGTGGCAAAATTTCCAAAAAGAAAGTCTTCAAAGCTAAAAAAATGTACAAAAATAGATGAATTTGTAGATAATTGGCCAGTTGTCGAGTCAGAAGATGAAGTTTTTTATGTATATATGTTAACAAAAACTGAGGAAGAAGAAGAAAGGGAAATTGAAGTGCATAACAATTTAAAAATGAACAAATATGATTCAAATATTTCTGAATGTGAATAATGTGAATATGAAATTACAGAAGAAACAAACGAAAGTTTTGAAGAAACTAAAATAGATTCTCAATCAATAAAAATCTTAGAAGAAGAAAAACAACAGAAAAGAAAACTGATATTTTTTCTCTAGCTCTTGGTTCGTGTCCAAGGCCAAAACAAATTGAATCTTCATCTACTATAGTTCCCAATTAAATTGATGAAGTTTCCAAGTCAAATTTTTAAAGGAAATTATCAAAATAAATATCTTCTATATATACCTATTGAAATTTATGTTGGAAAAGGATGGTTACAGTTGGATGAGTTTATTGATACAGGTGGTTCTAATAATTTGGCTCGTCCCAACTTATTCAAAAAACAATGGAAACCATTAAGGAATATTCTCACCTCTAAGACTATTGGAGGAAAGATTACTCTTACACATTATGTTGATGATATCAAGATGAAGTTGGGGAGACAAATCATAAATATTAGTGCAATTCAACATTATGATTCAACTAGAAGTCTATTATTGGGTATGCCTTTTATCTCTTATGTACTACCAGCAAGAATTTCAGAAGATAGAATTATTTTCAACATCAAGAAAAAAGTTGTTAGTGTAAAAAGACTAACATTAGCATATTTTGAAATTAAGGGAAAAATAATAAATCAAAACAAAAGGAGTTCATCAAGAAAGACTGAAAATGATTCCATAGATTGGAAAGAAGTTTTACAAAAATATGAAAAAAGAGTCAGTCATAGAAATAAAGATTTAAAATATGAATCTTGGTCTGTTGAATAAATAGAAGTATATAATGAATTAAACAAATTATGTTCAAACAATCCTCAAGAATTTTGGGATATAACAAGCCCACAACAAGAAATTGAGACTTTACATGATAATTGATTTAAAGGAAAACTCATACCTTATACACCTCAATATGAACATGAGATTAAAAATCAGGTGAAAGAATTAATAGATCTAAACTTGATATCTGAATCCAAATCTCATTATTGTTGTTCTGCATTTGAGGTTGGAAATCATGTAGAAATGGTAAGGGGAAAAATAAGAATGGTGATAAATTAGAAGCCATTAAATGCTATCACAAAAGATTTTAATTATCCATGACCTAGGCAAGAAGTAATTATGAAAAAGATTCATAATAGTCAAATCTTGTCAAATTTTGATATGAAATTAGGCTATTATCAAATTCATATTAAACCAGAGGACAAACACAAGACTGCATTCACCTGTCCAGCCAAACCAATACCAATGCCAAACACTTCATAGGAAACCTCAATACCAATGCCTTCAGCTATGCAAGGAAAATACCTCTGGAAAATACAAGGAAAATACATCAAATTGAAAGGAAAATACCTCTAGAAAATAAACCCTTTGTTGTGTTCCTTGAAACATCTAGCTTAGCTTCCAATGCCTTTGCAAAATCACAATGAAAGCCCCATCATATAAAAACTAAAACAATTTGGCGCCAAAATGATTTTCGGCCTCTACACCAAAAAAATTCAAGTCGTTTCAGCTAACTTGTTTCCATTTTCGGCTAGCCTGTTTCCATTTTTAGCCGGCCTAGCCTGTTGTTTTCTGTTGTTTCCCACTCATCCAACACCCCTGTCTCCCACATTTCCTATGAATTATGGTCTCTTAATATCTATCTCCCACCACCCACCAATAAGGAATTATGTGCTCTGTTTCCCTGAATGCTCGTAAGGGGTATAACCATTGGGCTGGCTGCCCTGAATGCTCGTTAGAGAGACTCTCGTCTCGTGGCTCTCAAACCCTAAGTGGCTCTTAAACCCTCGTCTCGTGTCTCTCAAACATTAGTGTTGGTCTCTCCACTTTCTTTACAAACCCTCCTTTCGCGGATAAATTATGATACTCGTCTAGCACTGGCATTGTAATCCTTAGTTTAATAGAATAGGAAAACTTACGACATTAGCTATGGGCAACCCCTCCATGGTTTCAAATGTCATTGTGATAAATGCCATGGTTCACAAGAGATCGATCAGTATGACGACTTGTTGTCGCGATATGATGTCGTAGAAAGATAATGGAAATGTCCCTAACATTTGATGGTTATCATTGTGATCTATTAGTATCAAGTTATTCTCATTAGTGTTTTTTATACCATGTCCTAATCTCTGATACCAAATACTTTGGTAAACTATATGTCGGCCAATTGATACACTATGCTGGAGTTCACTTGTAATAGAGGTATTTAGTATGTCGTTAGCGCAATACCTGACAAATTATATTATGTCCTTTAGTTCATAATACCCGTTTTGGATATCTCTTGGTCATAGCCCCCTCATTGGGCATATTACCAAGCATTGAGGATTGGAACCCCAAACACCGAATTTCCAAATAATCCAAAAATCTAAAGGGGAGCCAATCTCTAAATTTCTCCAAGGAAAATAGCCATATAGAATGGATTTCCTCAATTTGTCTCCAAAGATGGAAGATATTTTTAGAGGGCATGGGTCTACCAAAATGACTTCTAAAACTCAAAGTTCCTTTTTATCCTTGAATGTATCCATACTCCTTCATCTCACTACCATATTCTAGGCCTTTCCTTTAGTTTCTTTAGTATACTTTACCAACTCGAGAGTTCTTTAGTGAAATCTTTAATACCTTTCGCCAGATGTTTTGAGAATACTATTTCCCTTAAGTATCATTTTCTGAGAGGCTTATATTTTTGTCTCAAAGTCCATATCATCCACAAGACTATTTGATTAGTTCAATAAACTTAGAGAATTTTTGGCCCCTCTACAAATTGACTATGAAAACTATTAATAATTGTGACTAGTAGTCCATTAATCACATGCTTAAGTGAATCATTACATCCCTATTTATAGTCAAGAAAAGCACACCATAAATGCACATTAAAGATTGATTAAAATGCATATGAATACTATACAACCATTGTATCCAGCTCTATTATTCACATTATAAATAGACATCACATATGCCATAATATCCATTTAGCATATTAGTGCATACATATACTCATTTCATCAATCATCATTTGTTTTTTATTAACATGGTTTACATTCCAAAGTTGAATTCCACAAGGGTACTTATGTAATGAATATTCTATGTTGTCTACAACTCATGAAGGGTGATCCATGTTTTACTTCACCATAGTCTTAGCTACACTGCATTCATTCTTGAATCTGGCCACCCCCGTGTTAAGCCATGAAGCCATAAGGGAATTTTTCACTCAACATTATAAGGTGGGATCAGGAAGGTCATTCCCCTTCATGAAGTTAACTCATTAGTTCCATTAAAGTCTCATTAAACCTAGAGTATGCCCAATGATTATGGGTGATGTCTCAACTACGATACATAACAAGCAACCAGAAAAGGGAAAATATCATATAGGATATCAATGGTGTGGGTATGAAGGAAAATATCATTCATCCACATAGAATTTAATATCATATCTTTCATACCTTGATCCAAGGATGGTTCTCATCGAAATTGTGGCCACAATGGACCCACACAACAGAAAGAGAGTCATTCTCAATGCTTCCTTTCTACACTTCTCATGTGTGGTTTCAATAAGATTTCTAAAAGGATGGAAATTCTAGGAATGCGAAACTCAAAGGGATTCCTTCACTCATCGATTATTCCTTTGATGCTTCATTGAATGATTTTATGCATATGTTTTAGCTGATACAACCACCCTCCAAAATTTTGAATTCATATAATTTTTGGAGCGATTATCGATAATATTCTTGATATGCCTAGGTGCTCAAGGTCACTCTGAACTTGTTTGAAATCCCCTCAGTGTTTGAATTCATTCGAGTTTTCTTTGAAAATCCCTAAGTGTAAACACACTTTTCCCTCACAAGCTTCATGATCTTTCCCTTTGTAGTGCACCTTTGTTTGGAAATCTATTTCAGTTCTCAAAACCAACACCAATCATGATTAGTGCATGCACATCTCTAAACATTAGTCAGTCCCCCTTGTTGCAAGAATATGTGTTGGGTGCACTTCAAAAGGCCAACAAGCTCACACATGTGATCTAGTTATAAATATAAGCCCTCCCCAACAATTCATTTTACAATTTTTTTTGTTGCTTGGAGGTTCACACACTTTCTGAGTATAAAGCAAGGCTTCCATTTGTGATTGCACTGCACGCTGCTTATGCGTAAGCTGTCCTTTTTTGCACTAAAAAAATGCACTTACAACTTTGTCATATGATTCCCTTGTTTTTTTCATATGCACCTCTTCGTGTACCTTGATTTTTCGCTTTCCTTGAATAGTTGAATGCATATATTTGTATGTGTCAATTGTTGAATTTTCGTTTTGATTGGTTTGTTATGTGCTTGCATTTTTTTTTGTCTATACTTAGTTAAATATTTTCATTCTTGGTTTACCTGTCCATCTCTTGCTATTAGAAACAAGACTCCATATGAAATGTTGTATGGCCAAATTCCTTTGGTGAGGCATCTCAAGGTTTCTGGTTCCTCTCGTTATGCCTTCATACCTAAGGAATAGATTAAAAGACTCAATGCAAGGAGTCATAAATGTATCTTCTTTGGGTACTCATACCTCCAAAGCATACCATCTCTATGATGAAGTGAATAAGAATTTTATAATAACTGGAGATGTGATCTTTCTTGAGTCTTCCAAGATTGACAGTGTTGTTGAGTGGCAACTTAATTGTTTGGATAGATTCGAACATGCAAATCATTTTCAAGAGTTTGATGGTGATATTCCACATCTTCTTCTCTGAGCTCTATACTTTCTATGAAGAGCCTTGAAGGAACCAGATTGAAGGAAATTCTTTCCCCTGCTTTGTCAGGAAAGAGCTAAGAGAATATTGGAAACACGTAGCCAAATCTGACAAGAAGTGAGGGTACATGCAATATACAAAGAAAGGATTAATGCAAAGGAGTAATGCAAATGAGTGTAATGATTATATACATATCATCAAACATATTTCATCCCACTTAGGATGCCTTGCATCATGCCTAGTTGGTCATAAGATCTTATTGCTCACAACCTCCACAACTTAAATAAACAGGTGGTATTGCTCTTCATCTTCTAAGCTATGTAATAAAAAAGTGAAAGGGAGTAAGACACATAGAGGAAACACATGGAATGAGTTTCAATTCTTTCAACCATGCATGTCGGTGAAGACAGAATGATACGAAAATGATAAGCAAACTTTTAAGCTTCAATAAGAGGTGTATTTCAAAAGATGTGCTTTGTCTTCCATACCTAGCCTCCAAAGGGTTATGCATCAGATGGAGTCTTCATGCGGTCTCGATATCCTATCATACCTTGGGTTCCTTGGTCTCCTTTTTCTCCTCAGTTCCTTGAGAGTCATCTATCATGTCATCTTTCTTCATGGCCCTTGAGAGACATGAGTGTGTAGTTTCAGTGAGGAGTAACTGTTGTAGGATGAGGCCCTGGGAGGACACATTTACACATTTTTAGCTGGATGAAAGGCACCGTTATGGGATGAGGCCCTCGGAGGACACATCTACGCAATTTTAGGATGCAAGGTAGACTAGGTAGACACTGGACAAAATTGCACAGTTTCTGGAGACATTGGGTTCTGGCTGAGGGAAGGACATTGGAGGAAACCACTATGCATTTTTGAATGCTAAGGGAGGATGGGATTTATACACATTGCACAATTCCAATAGGCAAGGGAAAATATTGAGGGTTACATATGTGAAGTGCACAGTTCAGGAAAGTTGGATGAGGTTAGGTTGATAAGGAAACTCTGAAATTTGGCTAAGTGTGGGATCAATGGACCTGATGTGAAAAATGATAAAACTTGACTACGATCACATGCTTGAAAAGTTAGCGATACAACATAGACCATCCAGAACATATAACACATACTTCACTTAATGCAACAACCTTTGTGGCAGCTTATGGCAAGTGCGGCTCCGATGATAAACTTTGGGAGGATAAAGGAAATACTTCTGTAAGAATGTGTGAAATGAGTGTGAAAAATGTCTATTTGGTGAGGACAACCCATTCTCATAAAGATTTCCCCTTGAAGCAAAACAAACCTCCATTTACATGATAAGCGATAAACCCCATGCCCAAAGATGATGTTGATTTGGGGTAGCATCAGATGCTCTCTTCCCATGAAAATTGGTGGAGAGGCTAAAGCGCATGAGAGCTCCAATACCCAGAAGTGGTTTGGGAAGATTCTAAATAGTTTGGGAGATATTAAAATAATGAATATTTTTAATGGAGTCCCTAAGCCTAAACTTAGGGAAAATAAAATATTGATGTGAATTAATATAACACTATGTTAGAAGGGTCCAAAAGTCATGGATCAAGCGAGGTTTAATCTTATTCATTGATTAGGTACTTAATCTTGACCATTAAATTGAAAACGAGAAAAGTATAAGAGGAGGCTTGAGGGTCACTTGGAGAACACACCGAGTTCATCAAGAATTCGATTTTCTAGGGCAGGGCTTCCTGAGGAAATCGAAGGAGTGATCAAAATTGTAGTTGAGGGGAATTGAATATAGAAGCATAGAGGTAGAGCATGTATCGGAAGCATCAATGTAGAAGCCGAGATAGAGGGACACAAAGCCAACTAGAGGCCACACAGAGCCAGTCAGGGCCCACATAGAGGCAGCCAAGAGCTATGCAATGCTAAAGAGAGCCAGCATGGGTGAGGCAGAGGCTCTAGAGGCTGACATAGTGCTTCTAGAGGCTTACACAGGGTGAGTTGGGGTGACACTGGGCTATAGAGGCTGACGCAATCCCTAGAGGTAGACACTGGAGATTTCAAGGGGCAAATTGGAGTTGAGAGATGTGGGATTATTCATCCAGGGTTTTAGCCGAAATATCTGTCTCCGAATGAGAGGTACTACTGCCGAGATCATTCTCTGTTGGGTGAGCTAGTTTGGCACCCAGATTGTATTATGAAACTACTTATTATTAAAACCCTCAGATAGCTGCATCATTTTTCCTGCATTGGGTTTTTCTGGGGACATTAGTCCAAAAACAATGTTGTCACTTGTGTGCATGTTTTTCCTTTAGTTGATTATTTGTAATGTGTTGAGCATGTACTTGTATTTATTTTCAGTATTTACATGGTAAATAACTTGTTAATTAAATAAGACAAGTAGGCAGAAATAAATAAGAAAGTACATGAAGGATTTCTAACAGTTAGACTTAGAAATTCCAACATGGTATCAGAGCGTGGTTGCAGATCATAGGAGAACTGAGGGCATCAGCTGAGCAGAGTAGCAGTAGCAAAAACAACTGTCCTAAGTGATAGAAGTTGTTCCTAGTGGAGAAGCAGCAAGGAAGGTGTGATGCAGTGCCTACGTCATCGAGCTTGAGCCAGGACGAGGGTCAACGTAGTGGTAGAAGGGAGTAGACCTGACCCACACATTGCTCAAATATTTTTCTCAGTCAGGAAGGATTGATGCCCATGGCCAGGAGGTGCAGATGTTGAAGGTGCCAGGATTGCGCAAAGCCTAGAATCTCTAACCTTCAGTTTGCTGAGGCATAGGAGGTTGTGGGTAAGTTGCGGAGTGAATTTGGTGGGGTGTTGTAGTCAAAACAGTACCTAACAGGGCAAGACCAAGGATGAGGGAGTTGCTATCGAGGATTTCTAGCCAATAAATATGGATCAGTGGTGTAGTTGCACTAACGATCAGAGTGGGGGGATCTCGACATTGGTAGAGGGGTTTCTAATAGGGAAATCGAGGCTCAGAGGGAGTCACACTGAGAAGTTCCAGGAGGGAAGTAGAGGAGCAGCGAAATGGTAGTGAATGGGGTAAGAGATCAGGAAAGACTAGACGGAGCCTCAAAAGTCATAGTCTAGAAGGCCAAAATCTTGTCCGTTCTAGACATGAATTGTCTCAAGCATTTTGCCTTCAAGAAGAGATCGATCCCAGTTGACTCACATGAGAACGATAAGTACGAGGAGGTAATGGTGAGGGCCAAGAGCATCATCCTTGATGGGTTCAAGGACCATGTAGTACCACATATTGTTGAAAAGGGCACGATAAATGAGATGTGTGAGGCCCTAACAAAATTATATTAGCATACTTCCGTGCAGAGGAAGATGCCCCTAGAAAATCAGTTGTGGTCATACCCGATGTATTAGGGAGAACAGATTGACACCTTCCTCTTTTGATTGAAGGAGATCCAGGATCAGCTGACTTCCACAGGGGCCATGCCGAATCAAGAATTGAAGGTGAGGACAACCCTGAACACAGTCCCAGAAGACTAGGAGGTGTTTGTCCAGAGCATACTAGGCAGCTCGACCATTCCAGATTGGGAGGAATTGTGGGTGGCTCTTTGTCAAGAAGAGATCATAAGGCTAACCAAGGTGGGAAGTAGCAGCAACGGGGTCAGAATCAAGGTGGGAAGTAGCGGCAAGGGGGTCAGAATCAAGAAGGAGGAAGAGGAGGATGTTGCCCTAGCATTTGAGGGAAAGCAGGAGAAACGGAAGAAAAATGACCTTTCCAAGGTTAAATGTTTCCATTGTGGAGAACTAGGTCACTATGCGAGCTAGTGTCCGAGGAAGAAGAGCAAGGGAGAGGCTACCAAGACCAAGGCTGCACCAGTATGGGCGAAGAAGGAAGTGGAGATAGATGATGATTGTGCCATGAGTGCTCACACGCCACTTGAGAGGAAGTGGGGAGACATCAAGCTATAGTTAGATGGACTACAGGTGATGAGGGGTAGGATCCTTGAGGTAGCCAACCTCTTGGATTATACCTTGCTATGGGAGCCCCAAAGAGGAGTAGCAGTACTGGCGGATGTTAGTAGAGACGGACACGGATGGAGCGACAAAGGGAGCTACATTGCAATATTCCTAGGACAACATGAAGTAGCAGTGCGAGATGCATGGAGTTGTTGTAGTGGTTTAGAGGTCATAGAAGAGGAACTTGTCAGCGACAAAGGGACTTTCAGCATCATGGGTGACTCTAGCCTGACAGAGATGTCAGAGTTGGGAGATCAATTACTTACCTCTCAGTAAATGAGTTGTAGTGCAACAGTTAGCAATGGTAGTGCTATGAGCAACATGATGAGAGGGGCCACCGTATAGATGCAGCAATGGTAGTGGCAGGGCAGAGGATGTTGGGCAGTAGGGCTAGCATCAACACAAGGACCAATGTCGAATGATCAGGGTGATGCTCAGTGAGGCGTATTACTAGAGCACAGTCCTCACTAAGAGGGAGTCTTGATTTGGGGTAGCATTGGATGTGCTCTAGCCACAAAAATCGATGGAGAGGCTAAAGCACATGAGATATTCAATATCAAGAAATGGTTTGGGTAGATTCTAAACAATTTCAGAGATATAAAAATAATTAATATTTTTAATGGAGTTTAGACTCAGGGAAAATAAAATATTAATGTGAATTAATATAAAACTGTGTTAGAAGGGTCCAAAAGTCATGGACCAAGCTAGGGTTAATCTTATCTATTGATTAGGGACTTAATCTCAGCCGTTGAATTGTCAATGAGAAAAGTATAAGAGGAGGCTTGAGGGTCACTAGGAGAACACACTGAGTTAATCAAGAATTCAATTTTTTGGGGTAGGTCTTGCTGAGGAAATTGAAGAAGTGATCAAAGTTGCAGCTAAGGGATAGTTAATACAGAAGAAGAGAGGTAGAGAGGGTACAGGGAGCATCAATGAAGAATCCGGGAGATAGGTATGGAGAGCAAGCTAGAGGCCATGCAGAGGCAACCAAGAGTTGTGCAGTGCTAGGGAGAGATAGCATGGATGACGTAGAGGCTCTAGAGGCTGACACAGTGCCTCCAGAGGCTGGCACTGGGCGAGTTAGGGTGACGCTGGGCTAGAAAGGTTGACGCAGTCCTTAGAGGCAAACGTTGGATATTTCGTGGGACAAATTGGAGATGAGAGCTGTGGGATTGTTCATCCGGGGTTTTAGCTAGAATATCTATCTCCGACTGAGTGGTACTACTTCTGAGATCATTCTCTATTCGGTGAGCTAGTTTGGCATCCATATTGTATTCTAAAACTGTTTAATAATAAAAACCTCTGAGAGCTGCATCTGTTTTCCCACATTGGGTTTTTCTTGGAGTATTAGTCCAAAAACAATGGTGTCACTTGTGTGCTTTTTTTTCCTTCAGTTGATGATCTATAATGTGTTGAGAATGTACTTGTATTTATTTTCAGTATTTACGTGGTAAATAACTTGTTAATTAAACAAAACAAGTAGGCAGAAATAAATCAAAAAGTACATGAAGGATTTCTAATAGTTAGACTTAGAAATTCCAATAGATGACACATTCTTTGTAAAGATAAAAGCATGAACGTCTCTTAAGATCGAAAAGGGGACCTTGAGATAATAAACTTACCAATAAGTGATTAAGGAATGATCGATCACAATATCCATATTAGGATTCGAAATTTAAGTGTAGGCCAAAATTTTGGAGGGTGTTGCAGCCACTACAACAGAGCCTTCACCTTCTTGCTATCTTCTCTTTCAACCTGTGTCTTGAATTCTACAAACTTGGAGAATGTCTCATCTTTCTTCCACATGAAGAAGATCCAACACTTTTGTGAGAAGTCATCAATAGAAATGACAAAATATTTGTGTCTGACATTGTAGGTTGTCGAGGAAGGTCCATAAACATCATAGTGGATCCTTTCTAGGACTGCATGTTCTTTGTTGTCCTAGTCATGGAATGTGGATTTTATGTACTTCCGCAATGTACATCCTTTGCATACATCCTAGTACTTAAGTGCTCCTTTATGGAGGCCAGTGGTTATTTGTTGTATAATATTCGAGTTACCATGATGCAAATGACCAAGAATTTTGTGCCAAATTTCATCTACATCACAACCTACACTTTCTCTGCCTTAGTGCTTAATGCAACATAGTCTTCCACATCTAGCTTATACATGTTCTTCACAAGAACCCCGATCTGCTTCACCTATCCCGTGGCTATGTGTCTCAATAACGCTTTTCCTTTGTTTAATATCATCTCACAACCATGGTAAACAAACCACTTGGTGAATGTTAGTAAACAGACCCCTAATCCTTTACCTTTACCTTTTTTACTAGCGCCTCATATTGAAAATTTGAGACAAAATATTTCTTTTCTCTTAAAAAATTGTCTTAAAATCCCCCTCCATGTAGCAGTGCCAAACACAATGATAGAAAAGTTGTCTCTAATCGCATTAGTAGATGTGAAAGGGATAGAAGAGGAATTGATGTCCGAGAAATCTTGCCAGTAAAAGTTGTCACATTTTTCTTAGTCGACTACCCCTACAAAACAAAGAGCCCAACAAATATTTGTATTTATATTAGATAATTTGAATGGTAAGTAAAATAACAAACTTGGTATAGGTGTAAGACAGTAGTTTCCTACAAGATGGCGGACTTAGGGAAGACTGTCAAATTCACTTATGCAGTTGTTAGATAATATTGCCTTAAATTGATATGTTTGGGTCTTAATTGTTAATTATATTAAATAGGTTTCATCTAAAGTGGCCATTATCTTAAATATAAAGTTTTGTCTTAAAATATTTTTGTCTCAAACAGGGTATTTTCTTGAATATAAAGTTTTTTATTAAAATAATTTTGTCTTAAATTGTTTTTGTCTTAAATATAAAGTTTTGTCTTTAAATGTTTGTCTCAAACTACTTTTGTCTTAAATATAAAGTTTTGTCTTAAAATATTTTTGTCTCAAATATAAAGTTTTGCCTTAAAATATTTTTGTCTCAAACTGTTTTTGTCTTAAAGTTTATATTTAAGACAATTCAATTGATATTAAATTTTAATGTAAAATAACTAAAATAAAAAGTTATTTTTAAGACCAAATATTTATTTTGTCTTAAAAAAATGTCTTAAAAGTTCCCTTGGTGTAGTAGTGGAGCCTCCCACAAATAGGTACTCCATGGATACTTATAGCCTCAGGTGGGAGCTAGGTTTTACGAATATGAGAAAAAAATTACCTTGAATGTGGTGTTATTTCTAGTCCCCGATAGATCAAAGGCTACGGTAGATAGAAATTTTTAATATTCATCAAACCTGGGTGGAAGACATTTTTGTCTCTTCATGTAACACTAATCAAATTTAATGGAAAAAAATAATGTTGAAAAATAAAATGTTGTTTTGCCCCATCAAAAACAATATGCAGAAAGAAAAGAAACATACCATAGAGCAAAACTAGCTTGTATGAATAGAGTTTAGAGAGGTATTTGGTCATCAACTTGACAAGAATGGAATGCTTGTCACATCTACTTCAAATGAACTCAGAATTTGGATTTGAAAATCTAATCAGATGTAAGAAATCAGGTGTGTTTTCAAGTAGACTTTAAAAAATGTAAGACATGTAAGAGAGTTGTGTCCTTAAAAATTGTTGGGAAACATCCATTTACAATATAAAGAGATTGAGGACTCCAAATTCTAAGGAAAATGTATTCTAGTTGAGCTACACGGTTTTAGGAGTTCATCTTTTGAAGAATCCCATCCCTGGATGGCTTCCTCTCTATGTAAAAACCATTTAGTTACATTGTAATTCTATGAGATGTTTACAAACCTCCAAAGCAATGTCCGTCCCCAATGAGCATGGAGTTATTTTTTAGGCTTGCTATTCTCCATCACAAAATAAAACAGTACTGCTGACAGGTAGGTCATAGGGAAAGTCCAATCCTCTAAAATGTTAACCCAATTATTGTATTGTGAGTAGTATAGAAATTGGAAACAGTAAGAAAATTTTCCTGTTTCACAAAGTTGAAGTGTGTTATGAGGCATGCTCAACTTAACATCCCTTAGGAGTGTCCCTTTTTTCTCAGATTCATTTCATCTTTATTTGAGTGACCAAATACCTAGCAATGCCATGTTTATATTACTAAGGAATGATTCATATTATATATGAGTTCGAATTATAAGTATTTGTCTCATAAAGATGATTTTTTGTTTGGGCAGGTGATATGTTATCTTGAACATCTTGAATGGTGTGCATCATGCATATATATTACTTGAAGAATTGTTTGTTGGATTTTATTAGTGGAATGGACATCTTTCGATCGTATTTCTCACCATAGACCTTATTTTGGCTTCGTTGGTGTCCTTCAAGAGAGTGGATAAGTCGTCTTTGATAATTCTAGTAAGCATGTTTTAGCACTGCAACGTTCAAAAAAGTCATATTTCATTTGTTCCATTTCACAACTATCAACGATTTAAATGTCTAATAATTAATGTAATTATATGAAAATAATTCAACATATCTTAGGAGTTTCACATATTGATCACATCTACGTAGACCATTTGTCTAACTTTTCATGTTACCCTTGTTGAAAATGCAGCAAGGAAATCCTAATTTATTTTTTTCCTTGAATTAAATTAGGAATAAAATTGTAATTCCACATCTCATGATAACTTGTATTAGTTAACTAAGTTAATTTGACTTAGTTGACTCAGGTAATTTGAGTTGAGGGTCTAACTTGATTCATGTAGAGTGTCTCCTACATTATAGGAGCTCTCACTGAGTTTATGTTGAGTTGTAATTAATTAATTCAGTTTCACTGAGTTAAAGTCAGTTAGTGTGGTGTTGCTTGCAATGATCAACGAGTTAACTGAGTATTCACTTATAAATAACTCATGAATTTCATATCTAAGAATTACCCAATTGATATTGGAGTTTAGGGACATCGTACTATCAATTGTTTATTCATATCAATTGTATAGGTGGTGCATACAGTCAAAGGAAGGCCTATGATGGATTGCACAATTATTTTGAGAAATTTCTCTAATTAATAGGGGGCTAATTCCCAAGGAGACAACACAATGAAATAGGGACTTGGGCAAGCGAGAAATTGGTTAAGTATTTTCCTATGCCTGTCTAGGAAGCTATGAGAGAGATAGACATACTGTAGAGGTTGATTGCGCTTGAGCAAAGAATTCTAATCTTCTCATATTTAATGACTAATGCAATATACAGATAGAAGGGGTTTTTAGATGTGGATTTCCACAGGATATCAATGTGTAATGTGTTGATTCAATTCTTTCTCTTTCATGCTTTGTGATTTCACGATCATTTAATTGTTTCCGCTGATGAGTAGGGTAGATTCTAGTCTATTATTTTAATAAATTACAATTAGTAGCTTGAATCTACAAGGAATTTCTACAACCCTATTGGAAACGACATATGCATTCAAGGATGTGGATCTTAGTTCATTCCTTAATGAGTTAATATGTTAAAATCTTGATGATTATATTGATGGGTTCATTTCCCTGAATTTGCATATTCTTTGAAATTCACTTCTACAATATTAATTACACTCGTTGTTGTATTTTTTGTGATCACAACTGGTATTACAATCATAAATATTTATAGTGGCACCGTCCGAGTGCCAACATGGCTACCAGATATTGTTGATCATACTTCATTCTTGAAGCTTTTTTCTGTGGTACGTCATTGTGACTGCTTACATATGTCATCTCAATGGTATGGATTATTTCCTTTCAACTCTAGTCCTGCACCTGAATATAATATCTTAGAGTGCATTAGTTGCTTTGGTATTTTTAAAGTTTATGAATCATTGGCATTGTGCTCGATTGTATGTATAACTACAAGCTTTTTTGGTGTTCTTCTATTTGGAGACCAAATTATGGATGATGTCTGTGCCAATTTTGACACCAACTTGGGAGTTCTTTAGAGTGTTGTGTTGAATGGCATTGATTGCATGACCTACATTGTACATTTGATGGGAGTCTTTCCTCTCATATTTTTTCCTTGTGCCTTAATTTTAACGGGCTTATATTTGTAGCCAAAAAACCCCTTCCTTTGGATAATAAGAGGTTCATCTTGATCACTACCATATTAATAGGAACCATTTTCCTGGAGGCATCATTCATACTAAGTATTTGGGATACATTTAAGCTCAAAGGGGCTACTACAACAATTTGTATTAACATATTTATGCTTGTCAATTTGAATATAATTTCCATTACTTTCATTTTAATAACCAATTTTCACATATCTTTACAGTAATATTAGCAGCAAAATTGACTTGCCCAAATAAATTTGAGTCTCCTTCCATCTCCTTTTGGAAACTCATTTTCATGTTGAAAGTAAATTTGCACTCGTAAATTTGGATCTCTTTCCTTATCCTTCTGGAAAATCATTTCCATATACCTTTGAAGTAATATTAACATTAATGTTTCTGTCTTTAGTGACAAGTACTATGTTTATTATAACATTTCCACAAATGATAGGCTCTTATTATTTCCACAAACGAACAAGCTTTAAGAAATGTATATGAAGGTAGTCAGCCAAGTAGTAGCATTTCATTTTTTATTGTATTCCACCAATATATGATAACCATTTTTTGTATGTCTTCCAATTTTTTTACTTTGCATCAATATATGCTAACTTATTTTTTTCTATATGTCTTCATAGTGACATATGAATGTTGATGACATAATTAAAATCTTTGGAATTCCACCACATATCTCCTCTATATTCCTCAATTTGTCTAAAATTCATTTGGTTATCCTTGTAATCTGTATTATCGTACATTTCATTATTTAAAAGATTCATTGCTTATGTATCATGAAGGCAACAAAATCACACCTGCCATTGTCACTTGCAGTGATAAGAAACCTTAGTGATAGGCAAAATATATTCATGCAAAACTCTGCACAAGACATTGTCAATGTGAATTTAAATAGGACAAGAAGACATAGAGAAAAGAAAAAAAAGTCAAGGGGATGCCTTCCTAAAACATCATTTACCTAAATTTACCAACATAGAGCCTCCTAAAAATAGATATTGTATGGATACTTACAACCTAGGGTGGCAACTAGGGTTTTACAAATATGAGAAAAACATTACCTTGAATCTGGTGTTTTTTCTAGTCCCCGATAGATCAAAGGCTGAGGTAGATATCAATTTTTAATGTTTATCAAACCTGGGTGGAAGGCATATTTGTCTCTTCATGTAACACTAATCAAAGGTAATGGAAAACAATAATGAAAAATAAATTGTTGTCTTTCCCCATAATAAAACAATATGGAGAAAGAAAAGAAACATACCATAGAGAAAACCTAGCTTGTATGAATAGAGTTTAGAGAGGTCTTTGGTCATGAACATGAAAAGAATGGAATGCTTGTCATATCTAGATGAACTCAGAATTTACATTTGAAAATCTAATCAGATGTAAGAAATTAGGCACGTTTTCAAGTAGACTATGAAAAATGTAAGACATGTATGAGAGTTGTGTCCTTACAAATTGTTTGGAAACATCCATTTACAATATAAAGAGATTGAGGGCTTCAAATTCTAAGGAAAAATGTATTATAATTGACCTGTAGGTGTTTAAGATTTCATGTTTTGAAGAATCCCATCCCTGGATGGCTTCCTAACTATGTAAAATTGGTTGGGTTACATTCTGATTCTATGAAATTTTTGCTGACCTCCAAAGCAATGCTCATCCCCAATGAGCATGGAGTTATTTTTCGGGCTTGTTATTTGCAATCACAAAATAAAACAGTACTTTCGACAGGTAGGTCATAGGAAAAGTCAAATCCTCTAAACCTTTAACCCAATTATTGTATTATGAGTAGTATAAAAATTGGAAACAGTACGAATTTTTTCCTATTTCACAAAGTTGAAGTGTATTATGAGGCATGCATGACTTAACATGCCTTAGGAGTGTCCCTTTTCTCTCAAATTCCTTTCAAATGTATTTGAATGGCCAATTACATGGAGCAGTGCCACATTTATATTACTTAAGGAATGATTCATATTGTATATGGATTGGAATTATAAATCTTTGTCTAATAAAGATGATTTCTGATTTGGGCAAGTGATGTGCTATCTAGAACATCATCAATGGTGTGCATCATGCAGGTATATTACTTGAAGAATTGTTTGTTGGATTTCATTGGTTGAATGGACATCTTTTGATCCTATTTCTCACCATAGTACTTATTTTGGCTCCTTTGGTGTCTTTCACGAGAGTGGATAAGCATGCTTTGATAATTCTGTAAGCATGTTTTAACACTATGATTTTCAAAAAAGTCATATTTCATTTGTTCCATTTCACTACTATGAATAATTTAAAAGTCTAATAAATAATGTAATTATATGAAAAGAATTGAACATATCTTAGGAATGTCACATACTGATCACATCGACATAGACCATTTGTCTAACTTTTCATATTGCCCTTGTTGAAAATGTAACAAGAAAATCCTAATTTATTTTTGTCCTTGAATTAAATTAGGAATAAAATTGTAACTCCACATCTCTTTATAACTTGTATTAGTTAACTAAGTTAATTTGACTTACTTGGCTTAGGTAATTCGATTTGAGGGTCTAACTTGATTCATGTAGAGTGTCTCCTACATTATAGGAGCCCTCGTTGTGTTTATTTTGAGTTGTAATTAATTAATTCAATTTAACTAAGTTAAATTCAGTTAAACTAGTTCCAACTATTGGAGGAATTAGTGGGAAGTCTATTAGTGCGGTGCTACCTGTAGTGCTTAATGAGTTAACTGATGATTCACTTATAAATAACTCATGCATGTCAGATCTGAGAATTACCGAGTTGAGATTAGATTTTAGGGACAATGTACTATCAATTGTTTAATCATCTCAATTGTACAAGTCGTGCATGCAGTCAAAGGAAGGCCTGATGATGAATTGTGCAATTCCTTTGAGAAATTTCTCTAATTAATAGGGGGCTAATTCCCAAGGAGACAACTCAAGGAAATAGGGACTTGGGCAAGCAATAAATTGGTTAAGTATTTTCCTAAGCTTGTCTAGGAAGCTGTGAGACAGATAGAGATAGTTCAAAGTTTGACCGAGCTTGAGATAATCATTCTAATCTTGTCATATTTAATGACCAATGCAATATATAGATAGAAGGGATTTTTAGCTATGGATTTCCCAAGGAAATCATTGTGTAATTTGTTGATTGAATTCTTTCTACTGTCGTGATTTCATGATCATTTAATTGTTTTCGCTAATGAGTAGAGTAGATTCCAATCTATTGTTTAGTAAATTACACTTAGCAGTATTAATCTACAAGGAATTGCTACAACCCTATTTGAAACAACATATGCATTCAAGGATGTGGATCTTGGTTCATTCCTTAACGCGTCAAGATGTTTAAATCTTGATGATTATAATGATGGGTTCATTTCCTTGAATTTTCAAATTTTTTGAAATTCATTTCTGCATTATCAATTGCACTCGATGTTGTATTTTTTGTGACCACAACTGGTATTACAATCATAAAGTTGTTTAGTGTCACCGTCCAAGTGCCAAGATGGCTACCAAATATTGTTGATCATACTTCATTCTTCAAACTTTTTACTGTGGTACGTCATTACGACTGCTAACTTACATATGTCATCTCAATGGTATGGATTATTGCATTTCATCTATAGTTCTACACTTGAATATAGTATCTTAGAGTTCATTAGATGAATTTGCATTTTAAAAGTTTACGAGCCATTGGCATTGTGATCGATTGTATGCATAACTACAAGCTTTTTTGGTGTTCTTCTATTTGGAGACAAAATTATGGATGATGTCCTTGCCAATTTTGACACCAACTTGGGAATTCTTTACAGTGTTGTGTTGAATGACATTGATCGCATGACCTACATTTTACATTTGATGCTAGTCTTTCCTCTCATATTCTTTTCCTTGTGCCTTAATATTCATGGGCTTATATTTTCAGCCAAAAAATCCCTTCTTTCAGATAATAATAGGTTCATCTTGATCACTACCATATTAATAGGAACCATTTTCCTCAAGGCATCATTCATAGCCAGTATTTGGGATGCATTTCAGCTCATAGCGGCTACTACAATGATTTGTATTAACAGATTTATGGTTTTCAATTTGAATCTCATTTCCTTTCCTTTCCTTATAGTAACTGCTTTTCACAGACCTTTACAGTAATATTAGCAGCAAAATTGAGTTGCACTCATAAATTTGAATCTCCTTCCAGCTCTTTTTGGCAACCCATTTTCATGTTGGCAGTAAATTTGCAATTGTAAATTTGGATATCTTTCCCTCTCCTTCTAGAAAATTATTTCCATATACCTTTGAATTAATATTAACATTAATGTTTGTGTCTTTAGTGACAAGTACTCTGTTTATTATATCATTTCAACAAACGATAAGCTCTTATTATTTCCACAAATGAACAAGTAGTAGCATTCCATTTGTTTTTGTCTTCCATCAATATATGAATAACCATTTTTTTATGTCTTCATGGTGACATATGTCTTCCATTTTTTTCCTTGCATCAATAGATGCTAACCTTTTTTCTATATGTCTTCATAGTGACGTATGAATGTTGATGACTAAATGAAAAAGTTTGGAATTCCACCACATATCTCCTCTATCTTGTTCAATTTGGCTAAAATTCATTTTCTTCTCCTTGTCAGTTGCCTTATCATACATTTAATTATTTAAAAGATTCATTTCTTATGTATCATGAAGGAAACAACATCAGACCCACCATTTTCACTTACAGTGATAAGAAACCTTAGTGATAGGCAAAAGCTATTAATGCAGAGCTCGGTACAAAACATTATCAATGTGAATTTAAATAGGACAAGAAGGTTTAGACATAAGAAAAAAAAATTCAAGTGGATGTCTTTGTAAAACACCATTTACATAAATTTATGAGCATAGAGCCTCCTACACATAGGTACTCCATGGATACCTACAGCCTGGGGTGGAAGCTAGGAATTACGAATATGAGAAAAAAAATATCTTTAATCTTCTGCGTTTTTTAAACTTTGATAGGTCAAAGGCTAAGGTATATAGCAATTTTTAATATTCATGAAACCTAGGTGGAAGACATATTTGTCTCTTCATGTAACACTAATCAAATGTATGGAAAACAATAATAAAAAATAAATAGTTGTTTCTCCCCATCGAAAACAATATGGATAAAGGAAAGAAACATACGATAGAGAAAACCTAGATTGTATGAATAGAGTTAAGAGAGGTCTTTGGTCATGAAATTTACAAGAATGGAATGCTTGTCAAATCTACTTCAGATGAACTCAAAATTTTCATTTGAAAATATAATTAGATGTAAGAAATCGAGTGCGTTTTCAAGTAGACTATGAAAAATGTAAGACATGTAAGAGAATTTTGTCCTTAAAATGTGTTGAGAAACATCCATTTACAATGTAAAGAGATTGAGGGCTTCATATTCTAAAGAAAAAAGTATTCTAGTTGAGCTGCAGGGATTTAGGATTTAATGTTTTGAAAAATCCCATCCCTAGATAGCTTCCTCTCTATGTAAAATTGATTGGGTTACATTTCAATTCTATGAAATTGTTGCGGACCTCCAAAACAATGCATGTCCCCAATGAGTATGGAGGTTTCTTTTAGGCCCGATATTCGCCATCACAAAATAGAAAAATACTTTTGACATGTAGGTCATAGGTAAAGTCCAATACTCTACAATTTTAACCCAATTATTGTATTGTGAGTAGTATAGAAATTTGAAACAATAAAAACCTTTTCATGTTTCACAAAGTTGAAGTGTGTTATGAGGCATGCATGACTTAACATGCCTCAGGAATGTCACTTTTTTCTCAGATTCCTTTCATATTTATTTGAATGTCCAATTACCTGGAGAAGTGCCATGTTTATATTACTTAAGGCGTGATTCATATCATATATGGTTTGGAATTATAAATCTTTGTTTGATAGATATGATTTTTTATTTGAGCAACCTATCTGGAACATCATCAATGGTTTTCATTATGCTAGTGTACTTGAAGAATTGTTTGGATTTCATTAGTGGAATGGACATCTTCTAATCCTAGCTCTCATAATAGTCCTTATTTTGGCTTCATTGGTGTCTTTCAAGAGAGTGGTTAAGTTTGCTTTGAGCATTCTGGTAAGCATGTTTTAGCACTGTGAGTTTTTTAAAAGTCATATTTCATTTGCGTCATTTCATAGATATCATGGATTTAAATGTCTAATAACTAATGTAATTATATGAAAAGAATTCAACATATCGTAGGAATGTCACATATTGATCACATCTACGTAGACCATTTGTCTAAATTTTCATGTTACCATGTTGGAAACAACATATGCATTCAAGGACGTGGATCTTGGGTCATTCCTTAATGAGTTAAGATGTTGAAATCGTGATGATTATATTGACAGGTTCATTTCCCTAAATTTACAAATTCTTTGAAATTCACTTCCACATTATCAATTGCGCTTGATGTTGTACTTGTTGTGATCACGGTTGGTATTACAATTATAGATATGTTTAGTGGCACCATCTAAGCGCTAAGATTGTAATGTTCCAAACTTGGATAAACAATGATATATTAAGAAAAATCGATTTACAACACAAAAATTTTAAACATTCAACAAATACTCATAAAAACTCCAGAAGTAAGAATGTGTTGAGTCATTTTATTAATCCAATGGAGCAAGTACAATATTATGGAGAAATGCACATGGGCTTTCCTCAATGGAAATTGTGACAAAACCCAAGTGATAAGAAAATTGTCTCAAATGCTCATAATGACAACACCTCTAATGCTCTTTGCTTCCCAAAAAACTACATTGTTGGCTGGAAATGAATTTCTAGAAACCCCACCTTCGGTGCTTAGAAAATGCTGCAAAAATAACTCCAACCTCCTTGACCAAAACCCACAAAAGCCCAGAAAGGGTTTGGTTTGATTCCAAGCCAATGTCAAACCCATGAAATGGTGCAAATTCCCCAGCTAACTCGCAATTCACCCTGTTATAAGAATTATGATTTCAGGCCCAAATATCGTCTAGAAAATTATGAAATTTTAACCACGAACGCCTCTTAGAAAACCTAGAAAAACCCATAAATGGTTTGTCCATATTTTGACCTCCCAAAATAGACCCCTAAGAGGCCCTAGGCTCTCCAAAGTGCTAAAGGCACATGCCTGCAAAGATGACAACAAAATCCTCCTCCAAGGCTTCAGAAAAGTAGCAATTTCCTCCACAGATGTTTCCCTTGTCTCTCCCGACAAGGATAAACCACAAAAGATGCGTCTCCAACTCCCACATGTGCACAATATTCTCCCTCTCCACTGGCCCAGGAAGTGCAAAAGTCACATTGAATAGAAACTGTCTCCCCCAACTCCAATACTCACCCAAATGGAAGTCAAACACCCAAGACTCCTTTCCAGAATTTTTCCCGGCCAAAGCTCCTCTAAAATATGTCACAATCACAACTTGACCTATCCTCACTACGTCCACTAGAAATATACAGCACCTAGACACAATGAATGCAACTGCTACAAATTATAATGAAAATTTCCACCAAAAGAATGTATATGAACCTCTCTAGGGTGGTACTCAAAATCCCCTTAAGAAAGGGTGAGCTCTCCACTTGAAGTACTCTTGCAAAACAACAAGTGACTCGGCTAAGCAGCTCAAGCAACAAAAGAGAAATTCAATATGCCAAAAGATGATGAATTGAGGAGAGTTGTCTTCCTTATATAGGTTTCATGGAGCACGTTTCCTTTGAATTTTTCCCTCTGTCGTGGGCTCTCACTTAACCATCGACTTTTCCCCTCCAAGCAATTCAAACTAGGGAGTGTGTATTCCCTAGTGTGGGTGGCCGCCACATAGAACTTAACCACAACAAAATAAATTCTCCTAAGTCTAATCTCCTAATAAAATCGAACAGGCCCCACTATCTCAGAAATAGGCCCCAACATGCAATAATTAGTCTTGTTCCAAATTAATTTAGGAAGGGAAATGACAAATATGGCTACCATATGTTGTTGATCATACTTCGTTCTTGAAGTTTTTCACTATGGTACGTCATTATGACTACTTACATATGTCATTTCAATGGTATGGATTATTTATTTTCATCTTTGCTCCTACACCTGAATGTTGTATCTTAGATTTCATTAGTTGAATTAGCATTTTAAAATTTTATGAGTCATTTTCACTGTGCTCGATTATATGCATAGCTACAAGCTTTTTTGGCATTCTTCTATTTGGAAACCAAATTATGGATGATGTCCTCGCTAATTTTGACACCAACTTGGGAGTTATTTGCAGTGTTGTGATGAATGACATTGATCGCATAACCTACGTTGGACATCTAATGCTAGTCTTTCCTCTCTTAATTTTTTCCCTACGCCTTAACACTGCTAGGCTTATATTTGCAGCCATAAAGTCCCTTCTTTCAGATAATAAGAGGTTCATCTCGATCACTACCATATTAATTGGAACCATTTTCCTTGAGGCATCTTTCATACCCAGTATTTCGGATGCATTTCAACTCACAAGGGCTATTGCAGCAGTTTGTATTGGATTCATCATCCTAGCTTCCATTTCTCTTAGGTAAATAAAGGTTGCTTTTCATTTCTAGTTGTATTTTATCTGGCTTATATGTAACTTCTAATCTCAATTGATTTTAATTGCATAGATACTCATGGAATATCAACAAAAAAGAACATATATCTTTCATTGTTTATGATTTTTCTTACACTAGTTTTAAGTTCAATTTCTATATTGAGTGAGTATTTTTCCTGCAAATATTACAATTGATACACCTTTTCCAGTGAATATCCATGCCAGTTACATGGATGGATATTGTGTAGGGTACAGAGGCAGGAAACATAGGGAATGTTATCCTTTGGAGGTCTATTTTATGAGTAATTAAATCCACATGAATGTAACTTCCCCTTTGATGCCATATGTTCCATATTGAAAGGCATACACAACTTTACATGTGAAATCATAATCAAATTATTAAAAATAGTAAAAAATTTACCTAGAGTATTGAGTTTCACCTCACTCAGTCTGTTGGTCTTCATTATCGCTAATCCAAAATGGATTCAGTTTTGCCTCTGGATAAAAGTCTTCAAATGCAGATGAAAGTGGGATCAAGTCAAAGTTCTCAGCGCGTAAATCCGAGTCTGAACAGAGAAGTAGAGAGGACTATTACACAGTGAGCTGCAAAAGAATGTAGCAACGAAGCACAATCATTGGATCAGTCAGATCAATGAACGAGAATTAGGGAGATAGATGACTAGGATTAAGTCGTGCAAAATAAAGTTAAGAAATTAAGAGATTAGATTAAGTTTCGTATTGAGAAAGTGGGTAGTATTCGAAAAGTTGTAAGTGGTATCTTGCGTGCCCTAAAGGCTAGAAATGATATTTCTAAAATTCACACGATTAACCTTAGTGGGCGACACATAGCACGAGAAAACCACTTTTCTCTCACGCTCTCGATCTAATATCGATCGTACAAGAATCAACACGAGATTGCATGATATTCATTCGATTGGATGAGTCACATCAATGGTGGAGATCGTGCAGGCTAGTTGGCAAGCGGATGACGCGATAGCCATTGGATCATGTGGGATTGATTAACGGTGGAGATTGGCCAAGATGGTTGGCGAACAAGTGATGCGATAGCCGTTGGATCGGACTTGGTAATAGATATGATAAACTTGTATTTATTTTGCTGTCAGGATCCCTGATGGGAAAAGGACCGACGGTCGAGGTCAACCCCATGATTGTTGATCCTTTGATTTTATGTTATCGCATTATCCCACATTCACCGCATATTGCAACTACATATGGTATATAATACCATATCATCGAAATGGAACCAAGAGGTCATCAGTTCAGGTTTGAAACAAAGATGAACTACATTTTTTAATAAACCATTGTAGGTGGCGAACTAGCCTTGACACTAGCACACAGTCCGAGGTGGTTCTATGCAGGCAGAAGGTGGTTTTTACCAGACAGTGGGTGGTTTTGTAGGGATAGAGGCGGTTTTGGACCATTCCAGGGGGTGTGGAGGTCACAGTGGCCAAATATGGTCGATTTTATACTCGTTTGACTCGAAATCTCGAGCTGAATGCAATGGTGATGTCTATTTTATTATTTGAGACTCTGTTTTCGAGCTCATACATGTAACAGTAATTTGAAGACAAAGTAAAGAGGTCAGCACTAGAAGTGAAAGGACCAGGAGACGTAGCCAGAAATTCTGGTGAACTACTTTATTAAATTTGGTTGTGTTGATGTGTTTGAATGTGTTTTCAAGTTGTTTATGTGTTTATGTTATTCACAATATTTTCGATCCATTGCACTAAGTAACATAGGAAAATTCACACATAATCTATAATACCTTTATCATTAACAGATCAAGTGTTATCAGAGCAGTAATGTTTTTAAGGTTTGACAAGTTTGTGTGGAGATTTGAATCCTTACTAGGTTGAGGCTTGGACGAGGTGAAGGTGAAATTGTTGAGGCAAATCCAGATATTGGAAGGGTCTTTTCACAAAGAAGGATGGCAGATGAAACTCCACATAGGTTAGAATCTCAATTCTTGGATAGTTTCATGACAATCCGTGCAATGGTGGAAGAGATGTATCACGAGTTTAAGAAGAAAAAAGATGAAGGCACTTCATCACCTAAAGATCAAGAAGATAAGGGAAAGGGAGGAATGCTTCCTCCACCATCTCCTCCATCATAACCATCATCATCATCATCCTCTTCTTCTCATAAATCTAGTCCTTCTAAGAAGAAAAAGAAGAAATCCTTTTTGATCAAATTAGATGTAAAAATTGATTTGCCAATTTATGATGGAGAACTTAATGTTGAAAAGATTGATAATTGGATAAGAATAATTGAAGTATATTGCAGGATGCATAAAGTTGTTTCAGAAAGAAAGAAGATCTAGCTTGCTAGCCTTTGACTTGGAGTAACCGCACTTGTATGGTGGGAAGGAAAGACACAAGCAGATCTCCAAAAGCATGGTAAAATCATTTCAATTTGCAATGAATTTGTTTCTTCTATTAATAAGCAATTTTATCCTTTGGCTTATACGCAACAAACAATGATGAGTTGGAAAACACTACGTCAATTAAAAGGTCAAAGTGTTCAAAGTTATACTCAGGAATTCCGCAAGAGAGCTTTAACATTAGGCATGTCATTAGACCCACCAGAGACATTGTTGAAATACAAAGGTGGTATTCATAGTTATTTGAGGAATACCATACTTATGTTTAATCCAACTAACTTAGATGGTGTATAGGTTCAAGAAACTCATCTAGAAGCTAGAGGTAAAAATGTAACCCAAGATGTTGGGAAATCATCCAAACTTATTGAAAGCAAGAATAAAGGGAAGAAGAAAATGAAATGGAAGGAGAAGAAAACAAACACTGTGAAGAAGGATAAACCTTCATGCACTCATTGTAAGAAGGAAGGACACGCTGAGGCACACTGCTGGTCATTACATCCAGAATTGAAGCCTAATAAGTTTGGGAGTAAAGAGAGAAAGAATGTTGTTGCTATTCAAAAGGACTTGGGATCAGATTCAGGTGACGAGACAACAGTTACAACTATAGGTATAAAAGGTAAAGATTCTAAAGCATCTACAAGTACTTCTTCACATTCTGTTGATAATGATAATGAAGAGGGGAAAAGAAATGAGCTATTTCATATTAGATTCATTTCCAGGCATACTAAAATTGATACTTTATTTAATAGTGGGTCACAAGTTAATTTGATTTTTGAAGCAATTGTAAAGAAGTTGGGTCTAGAAAAAAAAACCTCAGAAAAAGCCATATCCATTAGATTGGGTGTGTCATAAAACTAAGATGCAACTTATGAAACAATGTAAGCTTCGTTTTGCTATTGGGTCAAAGTTTGTAGATGAGGTTGAGTTAGACATAGTTCCATTGGACATATGTGGAATTGTATTAGGAAGTCCATACTTGTACGATAGAAATGCTATCTTCTATCGAATTGAAAATAAGTATCAACTCACTAAGGATGGAACTGAATATATTGTAAGGGCTCATAAACTCAAAGATAACTTCTCTTTCATAAATTCAGGACAGATGAAAAGAATTGTAAATTCAAGTAAACAATTTTACTTATTATTGTAAAAGCAAAGGGTATTGTTAAATCCAATGCATTCCAAGGTTGTAATCCAAAACAAAAAGTAGATCTAGTTAAAGTTGTTTCCAATTATGATATTATGTTTCAAGAGCCTAAAGGGCTTCCACCCAAGAGAGAGATAGAACATGAGATTTATTTGCATCAAGATTCTCCACTACCTAACATTGGAATGTATAGGTTATCAGCTCTAGAGAATGCAGAGATAAAGAAGCAGGTACATGAGTTGCTCGATCAAGGGTTTATTCGACCAAGCACATCACCGTGCGGATCACCTATTGTGTTAGTGTGAAAGAAAGATAGTTTGTGGAGAATGTGCATTGATTTTAGAGCTTTAAATAAAATCACAATAAAGATTCGTTATCCTCTTCCTCATATTGATGATTTGTTAGATCAATTAAAAGATGCAATTTACTTCTCTAAATTGAACTTGCGAAGCGACTACCATCATATCAGAGTTGTAGAACAGGATGTATGGAAGACTGATTTCAAAACGAAGAAAGGACTCTATGAATGTATGGTTATGCCTTTTGGCTTAACTAACGCTCCAGCGACATTCATGCGAGCCATGAATGATGTATTTAGGCCATTCATTGATAATTTTGTAATATTCTATTTTGATGATATTCTTATTTTTAGTAGAACATGTAAAGCATGTAAAGAAGATTTTAGATGTTTTGAAAAGAGAAAATCTCTATGTAAAACAATCAAAATGTGAATTTGGCAGAACATCTTTGAATTATTTGGGTTATATTGTAGGGGGTTGTGAATTGAAGATAGATCCCTCTAAGGTCAAACTCATTGTAAATTGGCCTAAGCCCAATATTGCTACAGAAGTTAGAAGTTTCTTAGGGTCAGCACAATATTAGAGAAAGTTTATTGCTAACTTTTCTTTGATTGCAACTCCTTTACATGCTTTGACAAGTGTGAAACAGGTTTTTCAGTGGGGAGGCAAACAACAGAAAGCCTTAGACACATTGAAAGAAAGGATCAGTACAACGCCAATACTAGCACTGCCATATCTTCAGCATCCATTTCAGATCGAGATATATGCAAGTGAATATGCCATGGGGGCAGTGTTGATGCAGCACATAAAGCCTATATGCTTTCATTCTGAGACATTCACATCAACAGTAGTTAACTATCCTACATATGATAAAGAATTGTATGCATTAGTTCAGAGTATTAAAAAGTGGAAACATTATATAATGGGTAAAGAAACAATCATACACACAGATCATAAACCACTACAATACTTACACTCACAAACTAAACTGCAACAATCACGACATTGCATGTGGATCGGTTTTCTACAACAAATTCATCTTGCTATCAGATATAAGAAGGGCATACATAATAAGGTTGTAGACATGTTATCCAGACCAATTATAAATGCATCCAAAATACTTAAGCATAATTCAGTAATTCATGAAAGTTACATTGAACAATATGCTCAAGACACAAATTTTAAGGATGTATATGCAACTTTAGGTCATGGAAAGCAGGTAGAAGAATTGGATTATTACATAAAGGACAAACTCTTATATCATTTGGGAAAGTTACGCATTCCACAAACTGAAAGAGTTAATATAATTTGAGAAAAACATACTTCTTTCATATCAGTTCATTTTGGTGTAAGAAAAACAATTTCACAATTACAAAGATTATGATATTGGCCATGAATGAATGAGACCGTTTCTAGATATATTAAAGGATGTACTATGTGTGCTACAAGCAAACCAAGTAACATAAAATTAGGCTTGTATACTCCACTTCCAATTCCTTCTTGTCCTTGGGAAAGTGTTTCCATGGATTTTGTTGGGGGATTGCCAAAGTCTACAAAAAGTCATGATTATTTGTATGTAGTTGTGGATAGGTTTAGTAAGATGTGTATTTTGACACCATGTAGTAAATAGGTCACAGTTGAATGAAATGCAAAGTTTTTATTTTTAATGTATGGGTTCATTTTGGGTTACCCACTTCTATTGTATCCGATTGAGATTCTTGATTTGCCGAGAAATTTTGGTCAATTCTATGGGAGTTAATGGACACAAAATTAAAGAAGTGCATGACATTTCATTCGCAAACAGATGGTCAAACGGAAGTGATCAACAGGATAGTGATACAATTTCTTCAAGGATATTGTAGCAAGCATCCCAAACATTAGGATGAGCATTTGTGTTATGTGCAGCATGCTTACAACCATGCAAAATGTTCTTCTACTCAGAGATCTCCTTTTGAGACTTGTTTTCATTTTATACCAAAGCCTCCCTTGGATTTTGTCTTTGGTAGAGACATAGCAGTTGATGGACACAGTGATGTGGAAAAAGCAACCAAGTTCATTGAATAAAGCTAGGAAATTTACTAGGCAATACAGGAACAGCTAGAAAGAAGCCAAGCTAAGTATAAGGTGCGACATGACAAGCATCAAGTTGAGAATAGTTTTCAAGTTGGTGATCAAGTTTGGTTGTACATCAGCAAAGAAAGACTGTAAGGGGAAGGTAAAAATTTGAAACCAATTAGATATGGTCCTTTCAAAATACTTGACAAAATTGGTGAAAATGCTTTCCGCCTATATCTACTAGTGTATATGCAAATCTATTCCGTCGTAAATGTTGAAAAATTGTGATTGTATGAGCCTTCATTGATTGAAGATCCCGAAGAGCAAGGGCAGCTACCTTCCATTGAAGATCTTTTACCCGAGTATTTCAATGAGCTACAAGAGGACATAGTTCTTGACAGGTGGATAAGGACTTCACGATGTGGAAATGTTGAGTATCTTCAAGTTGGACTCAAAGGTACAAATCCCAGTAAATCATGATTGATAGAGATTGGAAAAATGAGGTAACTTTATCCCCACTTACGCGACAGCTAAGACCAACTTTTGGTGGACCAAAAGCTTCCAGTGGGGAGGAGTGATCCATAATGGATTCAATTTTGCCTCCGGATCAAAGTCTTCAAATGCAAATGAAAGTGAGATCAAGTTGAAGTGATCGTCGCGTAAATTCGAGTTCGGATAAAGAAGCCGAGAGGACTATTACACGGTGAGCTACAAAAGAATGTAGCAGCGAAGCACAATAGTTGGATCAGTTATATCAACGAATGAGAGTGAGGGACATAGACAACTAGGATTAAGTCGTGAAAAATAAAGTTAAGAAATGAAGAGATCAGGTTAAGTTCCATATTGATCATCTGGGTAATATTCGGAAAGTTGTAAGCGGTATCTAACATGCCCTAAAGGCTGCAAATGGTATTTCTGAAATTCACGTGATTAACCTTAGCAGGCGACACGTAGCACGAGAAAACCACTTTTCTCACACGCTCTCAATCTAATATTGATCATGCAAGAATCTACGTGAGATTGTGTTATAGTCGTTCGATTAGACAGGTCACATCGATGGTGGAGATTGTCTAGGCTAGTTGGCAAGCAGACAATGCGATAGCCGTTGGATCATGTGGGACTGATTGACGGTGGAGATCGGCCAAGATGGTTGGAAAACAAGTGACGCAATAGCCATTGGATCAGACTTGATAATAGATACAATAAAATTGTATTTATTTTGGTGTCGGGGTCCCCGTTGGGAAAAGGCCAAATTGTCGAGGTCAACCCCACGACCGCCAATCCTTTGATTTTATGTTATTGCATTATCCTACATCCACTGCAGATTGCAACTACATATGGTATATAATACCATATCACCGAAACAAAACCAAGAGATCAGCAGTTCGGGCTTGAAACAAAGCCAAACTAAATTTTTTAATAAAACATTGCAGGTGCTGAACCGTCCCTATCACCAACGCGGAGTCCGAGGTGGTTCTATGCAGGCAGAAGGTGGTTTTTTCCAGATAGAGGGTGGCTTTTTAAGGACAGAGGTGGTTTTGGACCATTCCAGGAGGTCTCGAGGTTACACTGGCTAAATATGGTCAAGTTTATACTCATTTGACACCAAAATCTCAAACTGAACGCAGTGGTGATGTATATTTTCTTATTTGAGTCTCTGTTTTCGAGCTCATACATGGAACAATAGTTTAAACAGAAAATAAAGAGGTTAGCACTGGAAGCAAAAGGACTAGGAGATATAGCCAGAAAGTCTGGTGAACTCCTTTATTAAATTTGGTTGTGTTTATGTGTTTGAATGTGTTTTCAAGCTGTTTATGTGTTTATGTTATTCGAAATATTTTCGATCCATTGCACTAAGTAACATAATAAAATTCACAAATATTCTATAATACCTTCTTCATTAACGGATCAATCACGATTCACAAGCCCAAACTAAGACTGATCCGAAATTGATCAATGGATGATCAAGGATCCATAAAATGCCAAAATTTAAAGTTGTTGGATTTGTGCGAAAGTAGCACCATCCAATAGAGCTCGCAGAAATGATCCCAACACAACTCGAATGAGTGAAAATGGTCTCTGTATGTAGGAGAAAATGCACTCTGAAGTTTGTGGAAAACAAGTGAAAAATTGGGACTTTGCAAGCCAAGTGGTAGTGTTACATCATGACACATAGCAATCAACTCAGGTCAAATTCAACACTGGCAGTCAAATTCAATAGAGGTTGAATTGGCATGGGTCAGACCTCCACAATCATATTGCAAAACCTTACCAATACACCATGGGTTTGATTTATTAAACATATGGCACATTTTATATTTATGTTTTGATATGTATTTAGTAGAGGATAGGGTTGCCGTATCCCACCATATTCGGTGGCCCTTCCAAACCCAAGATTTTTTTTAACAAGCCTCCAAACATAGCGTGGAGTTGGTACACAGTTAAGCCATGAGTTTCAATACATATCACCGTCACAGTTTAGGCCAATTCATGTGCCATGGGGATGATAATATTAAACCGCCTAATATGGTAATACCATGTGATATGCCACATGGAACAACCGAAGTTCGTTGATCGTAACATGTGAACGAAACCGTTGGGAATTAGTATTTCCATTGGTCCAATCCTTAGCCACCATATATGTTATATGGTTATAAATTGCGCTATATCAAAGCGTTCGTTGCAGTGAGGTTGTGCCACATTAAATCAATACCATTAAAACAATTTCTATGTATTTCTATGTTCTTATAACCAATTTTTGTCAACATAATATAAATATATAAATATATAACTATATATATATATATATATATATATATATATATATATATATATATATATATATATATATATATATATATATATATATATATATATCTATATATATATTGCAATGTAATGCCAAGGAGGAGACAGAAGTGAGAGAACAAATATGGAGAAGTTTTGAAGATTTGGAGGCGAAACCTTGAAGGAAATTTTTGGGCTATTGGGGAAGCCTTTTTTAGAACCGAGAGTTGCTACAGGATCCTGAGATAGAGAAGATTGTAGCAAGATTGTCCAGGATTGTATTTGAAGCTATTTTATCTTATGTATTTTATGGTTTTGAATATTTTAATATAAAGACCTTCTAGTTGAAGAACAAGGACTGAAGATGTAGGCTTGAAGATAGTCAAACTCTGTTAACAAACTTTTGGTGTCTTTGTGTTCATGTGTTTGCTGTTATATTTTTTGAATTGCTGAAATTTCCAGTTACAAGTTCTTATTCACATTTTCCAAGTTCTAAAGCAATTTAACTGGTGTTTTACAAGGTCATGCATTAACACTTTTTTAAAAGATAATAAATCACGTTTCAATAAAATTCAGATATGGGATCATTTGGTATCAGAGTGAGTAATTGATAATTCTAATTTATAAGTTTGCATGATCACCAACAGAAAATCAAAGCTTGGGGAAGGAGAACTTGTTGAAGGAAATCCAGAAGTTGTTTCGAGAAGAAAGACCACCCAAGGAGAAGAGATGGCTGAAGAAGGAGGTGGTGATCATCCTTTTGGATCTAATGTAGGCTTTGTGAATGCTTTCATGACCTTGCAAGCCATGCTCGAAGAAATGTATTGAGAGTTTAAGAAAGAAAAATATGAAGACTCAAATCCTAAATATAGATAAGAACAACCATCACAATCTAGAAAAGAAGATGAAAGCAATGAAAAACACCCAATTGCTTCTCTCTTGACTCCATCTGAAACTTCGAAACTGTTATTGAAGCTCAATGATAAGTTCAAGTTACCCATGTACAATGGAGAAGTTAATGCTGAGAAGCTTGACAACTGGGTCATGAAAATGGAGGTTTATTGTAGCATTCAATGAATCACTGAAGATGAAGTCAAAATTAGGCTAGCATCACTTCGTTTAAAAGGCACACATTGATCTGGTGGCAGAGTAAGTTACAGAAAGGTACTCAGCATATCGATAAGATTTTTCCATCATGGTCTGCTTTTATTGTTGCTCTTAGAAAGAAATTCTATCCCAATAAGGAAAGAGCTTTAATTGAGTGACAAGGACTAAAAGTTAGGAAATTTCATTCAGTACAGGAATATACAAATGAGTTTCCTAAGAAGGCGTTGATGTTAGATATTCCTTTTTATACTCAAGAAACTCTAATGATATACATAGGAGGATTACCTGAGTATATTCGTACTAATGTATTTATGTTTATTCCATTAACCTGGATGAAGTGGTAGTACAAGAAACTTACATTGAAGTGGGTAAATTAGGAGTTGGGGTATCATCAGAATATAGATCTAGAAAGGAGAGCAAGGGAAAAGTAAAAGTGAAGAAAAAAAACTACACTAAGATGGAGATTGAAAATCTCTCTCTAAACATTGCAAGAAAGAAGGCCATGACGAAGACCATTGTTGGCAATTTCATTGTGAAATGAAACCAAAGTGGATCAGTAAAGGGAAGCAAAGGTTGTGGCAATAGTGAAACCAATGGACTTAGGGTCAAATTCAAGCAATGAGGCCCAGATCACATCATTGATTATGACCAGTGAATCTGATGAAGGTAATGATTCTAACAGTTCTAGACACAAGTTATTTCTTATAAGGGTTGCTATGAAACATATAAAGATCAACACATTACTAGATAGTGGATCTCAAGCTAACCTAATTTCAGAAAAAGTGGTTAATCAATTGGGACTGAAAACCATAAAGCATTGTAAACCTTATACTTTAATTTCGATGAGAAGAAACCATAAATTGCAAGTGGCTAAGCAACGTATGCTACCATTTGCAATAACTTCTCAATTTAAGGATAAGGTGATGTGTGATGTGGTAAAACTAGATACTTGTGGGATGGTCTTGGGTAGCCCGTATTTATATGATCGAAAAGTGATATTTTTTAGGGAACATAATCAATATCACTTGTTCAAAAAAGGAATTGAATATTTTGTACATTCTCACCCCATAAAAGTAGATAAATCTCTTTTCACATTGAATCAATTAAAACAAGAAAATTATGTTAGTCAAAATGTTGTTGTACAACGTAAAGTACCTAAGCATGATATCATTTAAGTTAATCATAAATGAAGAGACATGCTTAAGGAATCCAAAATTGTACATTGAAAAGAGTTGCAACATGATAAGTTGAGTTTTTTTCAACTATGAAGAAAAAGTAGGTTGTGGTTTCATCTAAGTCAACAATTTAAATGTTGTTAAAGGGTTTATTACTATTTAGTGGTGCTTGGACATTAGCAGCAAATATGAAAGTAGATGTGGGTGAAAATTGACTCGATATACTTTGTAGTTAATGTGTTTTACTAACGGTTGTATGGATCTGTAAAGGGTACAGATTCAGAATAGGGTGGAAAGATACCAGCCAAGTGGTAAAATAAAACCCACATTTATTTTATGGAATTTAAGCCTATTAGTTGTCCAAAATCTCTCAGTGGGGAGGAAGTGATTTGAAATTGATCAATGGATGATCAAGGATCTAGAAAAGGCCAAAATTCAAATTTGTTGGATTCAAGTGAAAGTAGTGCCATCGCATACAACTTCCATAAATGATCCCAACACAACTTTAATAGGAAAAAATGGTCTTCGTATGAAGGAGAAAATGCACTCCGAAGTTTGTGGAAAATAGGAAAAAAATTGGGCCTTTGTAAGGCAAGTGGTAATGCCACATCATGACACGTGGCAATTAACTCAGGTCAAAGTCAACGCAGGCAGTCAAAGTCAACAGAGGTCGAATTGGCATGGGTCAGGGTTGAACCTACAACCTCCAAAATCATATTGCAAAACCTTACCAATACACCATGGGTTTGATTTATTAAGCATATGGTGCATTTCATATTTATGTTTTGATATGTGTTTAGTGGAGGTAGGGTTGGTGAAGCCTGCCATATTTGACGGCCTCGCCATACCCAAGAGTTGTTCTAACGAGCCTCCAAACATAGCCCAAATTTGGAATACATTTAATCCATGGGTTTCAATACATGTCACCACCACAGTTTAGGCCACATCATGTGCCATGGGGATGGTAATATTAGACTGCCGAATATGGTAATACCATGTGATATGCCACATGGAACTGTCGAAGTTCGTTGACTGCAACATGTGAATGGAACTGTAAGGGGTTAGTATTGCCAGTGGTCCAATCCATAGCCACCATATATGTTATATGGTTATAACATACGCTATATCAAAACGTTGGTGGCAATGAGGTCGTACCACGTTAAATCAGTACCATTAAAACAATTGCTATGTATTTCCATGTTGTTACAACCAATTTTTGTCACCATAATATATATATATATATATAATTCCAAGGAGGAGATCAAAGTGAGAGAATAACTTTGGAGCAATTTTGAAGATTTGGAGGCAAAACTTTAAAGGCACTTTTTGGGAGATCCAGGAAGCCCTTTCCAAAACCAAGAGTTGCTACAAGATCCTAAGATAGAGCAAATTGCAGCATGATTATCCAAGATTGTATCTAAATCTATTTTCTTTTATTTATTTTATGGTTTTGAATATTTTAATATAAAGGCCTCCCCATTGAAGATCAGGGCCAAAGATGTAGGTTGGAGGATAGTCAAAATCTGTTAACAAACTTTTGATGTCTTTGTGTTCATGTCTTTGTTGTTATATTTTCTGAATTGTTGAAATTTCCAATTACAAGTTCTTATTCATATTTTAAAGTTCTAAAGAAATTTAATTGGTGCTTTACAAAGCCATGCATTAATTTTTTTTTTTAAAGATAATAAATCACGTTTCAATAACATATCAGATCTGGGATCAAAGACGGGGAAGCCCAACAAGGTAGGCACTCCATGATATTAAGAACTATGTTTTTATAAAAGAACATCACATGCATATAAAGATATGCCATTACACTAATATACACATTTATCAAATCGCCCATCTCTTCACACAACTTTTTTACTCCAGAAAGTATCACTCTTAGTCACAGAATATTTTAAGGATGGAAAATTATCTTGAAGTTTAAAAACATTGGCGAATCTCATTGGTCCCTAATATGCAAATTATAAAATGCTTATTGATGTATTAGTAAAATTATTCTAATTTATAATGATTTTATATATACTCTATATAATGTTGGTGATTTTTATGGTAAAATAGTTTTATATTGTAAAATTTGGGCAAATCATTTTTATAAAAAATGGAAATTGGTGAATCTTATTAGCCCACTTGTGAATATTAGCCCCTAAAATTTTCCATGCTCTGAGTTCTAACAAATAAACAAATTTTGGAGCAAGAAAAGGTCATTAAGAGATATTTCTAGGACACGAAAATGTAACTTTCCCTCTAATTCGATATGTTCCATATTCAAAGGCATACACAACTTTACATGTGAAAATCTAATCAAATTATTAAAACTAATAAAACATTGCCCTAGACTACTAAGTTGTACATAGCTCTATCTTCTTGTCAATGTTATCAGGATTAACAAGCCCAAACTAAGATTGGGAAGCCTAATGAGGCACTTTTCCTGACCTTTGGTGTATATGAACCTCATTTGTTAACGAATAGAACTTATTTTTATGGTTTGATACATGAATAATGGCATAAGAACAATGAAAGTAGTGAGCAAATCTCTGTAAGTCACCTGGGCACCTCCATGCTTATTACAATGTTCTGCTCATCGGAAACCAAGAGTCACTCCATTGTACCCTCATATGCCCAGAGTACCATCGAAACAATGTGGTTATAGCTATAAGTCTTAACGACTGGAGGTACACATAGCCAAACCAAACAGTCAGAACAATAAATGACATATGTGCATAGATATAGGTATAATCTAAACCAAAAAAGACTAGACAAGAGTTGATAGCCCAGAGCTTAAGCCCAAAGGAGTGAACCAAAATTCAGGTTAGAGTTTGCTTCCCATCAGATTCCTTTAAATATATAGTTAAAGTGCTCCAACACGGAAGAAAACAATGCAACTGTAAGCAAGAAACCCAAATATGGGACTAAGCTTGGGTGCAAGTCTAAATATCCAAATTAGGAGCAGGTTGGAGTACCTACAGGTTGCGAACACAACAAGAACATAGGAGAAATAATATTAGTGAAGAGTCTCTATGTGGCCGAAAATAAGTTAAAGAAAAGACATACATTTAAGTAAACCCTGTTGGAGGAGGAAATTTCTCACCTGAGAAAAGCTTGACTATGGTGGCTCTTTGCAATAGGGCATCAAGCCACTCTTACACAAAATTATAAAGGAGCGAACTTAGGTAACCAAAAATTAAAGGAAAAGAGGAGGATATGGCAAGAAAATTTGATAAGAAGATTTTGTAGATTACCTGAAAATTGTTGAAGCGAGGGTTAACCCTATAAGGAAACCCTACATCATCAAACTAAAGTTGAAACCCCTTTCAAAACCACAATACTCCTTGTTGTTATTCCTCATCACCAAGACCACAAAACCATGAAGAGAATGTTGTAAAAATGCTAGAGAAAAAGAAAATGAGAACACAAAAAGGAATAGTTACCTTTACAGTGCAATGGGTGTGTTGGACAATGGTGAAACGTTGTTGTATAAAAATTTACACATTTCAGAAAATTTTACCCATTTTTGTGTGTAGTAACTATTAGGGTTTTTATGCACCCTTGCTATTAGTTTTTTGTCTTAACTATTAATCCGACCGCCTGAAAATATTCAATTGTCTAACATGAATGGTGTAATTAGTATTAGACAATTTATACCATTACAAACTAGTGCAATCATATAAATTAAATTGTTGGTAAACACAGATAGACATCAATTCATAATATGCATCAAAATACTTACTATGTCACAACTCCATTTGCAATAAAAATAAAAGATAATAATTTTATTTTTTTTAGTTGTACCATTATACGTCCATGATAAATACATATAATTAACCTTATCCGTATTCCCGATTTACAGAAACAAGGTTTATACCATATGAGTCAAGTTTTGCAGTTGTACTGATAAGGTTGACATTTATGAACTCTGTCAGTTCACTACAGTCCTAATAAGTTTTTCTCTCACTGCAATGGGACAACTCAACTCATGCATCGAGCTTACCACCCACCCGTCCTTTGAAAATTAAACCCTCTGCGGTGTCGGATTAAATGACAGTGCAGCTGAGTCAGTTTACCTCAGGATTCTCCGTCTCAATCAACGGTGGTAGTCATGGGTTTCTGATCGCACGGTTGAAGGTGCCTTGGGTGGCTTTTCAGGCTCTCAAGCAAGGTTTTGGTGTTCATTTGCTACCTTACGCCTTGGCGCTCTGCTCGGCTTCCTGTTCCACTTGTGGGTAGCTGGTTCTAATAGTTTGTGCACATGGTGCACACAACATATTGCAATGGCAGACAAGGGGTTTCTGCCTACGGTTTTCATGAATTTCTTCCCGTTACCAGGTGAGAGAAGATTGTTCTATAGCTTTCTCACTTTGTTAAGTTTTATATTTGTTCCTGTCTAGGTTTCCTAATGCTATTTCTCAAAACCCTTTGCAGTTTGGGTGGTGATGAACCCGCGAAACACTATCGCTATGAAGGTGGGATGGCACCATGCCTGACTTGGTGTTCGATGTTTTCCCGAGTAATTCCTTAGTATATTTGGCTATCTTGTTCGGTGACATGAAGGGTTCTGAAGTTTGAGTCGTGGTTTTGTTCTTTTATCATTCCAGGGATAAATTTCATATCTCAGACCTGGGACTGCATGCAAATTCCTTTGTTGGAGCTTCTTGCCGACTTTCTTGTCACCTGGTGGAGGGTTTTCTTTTCTCAATGTCATAGCTATAATTGATGTTAGCTTAGACAGTCTAGAGCGAGCAAGGCCTCGGCCCTGTATCAAATCATTTAGATTATGTCATGTTCCTTTGTAAAGCAGGAGTCTCTGGTTGTTATTATGCCGGCAACATTGTGGATTTCAATTTATTTGTAATATATCTGCACATTCGACCTACCTCGTGATATATCTCTAGTTGTCAGTTACGTTATGTTTATGGTTCAACTATTCTTCTTGTGCCTGAACCGACCTTATGCAAAATTGTTTTTAAAGCACTGAAACTATTTCTATTTGTTAATGAGACTTTTATTTCCAAATTTTTATACTATACTTCTTGGGGAAAGAAGTTTTGTTTGCGTTGATGTTTAGATGCTCTTCCTCCAAAATTTCTTATAGTTCATGATCCGCCATCTTCATGTCACTCTGGGTTATTTCCTGATCCATTTCTTGTTCAACATCACTCATGGTGGTCTCTTTCTGTTACTCCTCATTTCGTGTTTGTACTAGGTTGTTCCCTTCCTCCTTTTCTGCAGAACTTCCTTCCATTGTTTGTTCTACTTTAGTATTCTCTTCCTCTTCCTGAAGCCCTTGGAAACTATTTTTCCTGAACTTTTGTTCTCCTTGCTGCTGATTTCTCAAACCTCTCTTACTTCCTTTGCTTCGGTTAACTACTTTCTGAAAGTTGTTTGCATATTTCACTGCAGTGCTTCTGCTTTTGATTTTTTCCTTGTTGAGCGGACAGTCCCTAAAAATATGTCCATGTTCATGGCATTTAGGACATCTGAATGGAGTGTGCTCATAATCTACTGTTTTTTCCCATTCTTCATCAAAAACTTCCAAGATTATCTCCTCCGGTAGAGCTCCTGATAGGTCCATTTCCACACAAATTCTAGCAAAGGAAGTGTATTTTCTCCTTCTAGTAGCTTTAGAGGTTTTAACAAAGCGTCCTAATTTATTGCCTATGACCTGTAACGATTCATTTTGCCAGTAGTCAAGAGGTAGAGAGTAGAGTCTTACCCAAACCAAGACTGAAGTAAAAGTCTCCTTTTTTGGCACAAAGTTCATAATCCAAGGTTTCATGTGGAGTCCTACAGCAGCATAGAAGTAGGGTCCTCCTTCAAATATTCTGTCCTTATCTTCAATGTTTGTGAAGACCACCGTAAAGAAACCCTTAGACCCAAGGTGAAGATCTATGCTTCCTTTAGGTTTCCAGTGGTGTCTGATCCATGATTGCAGAGATTTTTCAGTGGGCCATAGTCCCATGAACTTGCAGATGATGGCATTTGTCCCCATATGTTCCCTGTACGCTTGCAACTCTAGATTATTTAATATCACCCTGGGAGTTATGTCTGCTTCGGGCTTGCAGGGTCCCCTGTGTTTCTTGTCTTTAGTTGCCTGTTGTTTGTCCTCTACCTCCTTGTATTTTGTGCTATATTGAACCTTTTATGTGGCTCCTCTATTCTCGCTATCGTGCTTTTCTCTCCTTCCACCCCTGATTCCCTAACATCTTCTAGAGGCTTTTTCCCCCTGCTGGCCAGGGCCTCCTTTTAGGAGGGAGTGGATCCCCCTCCTCGTCCGCCCTTCATAGGCATTCAAAAAACCTCTGTGTGCGCTATTCTAAGATCGTTCTTCCCTACTCCCTGCTCCCGCCTCCAGCCACCCCTAGGAAAATTATATTCAACATTTATCATATATCACAAGTACCATTATGTGTAGAATTAAAGGAATTTATTATGCCAGATATTGAGGAGGATAATCTGTGTAGATAATACTATCTTAATGAGTTGCTACCCATAAATATTCTTCGAATCAAGGAATATGATTGGTGAAGGAGAGGATCATAATCTTGTTGGATAATCTCGTACATAATATTTTATTTATAATAACTGATTCTCATAGATCTTTACAGTAATATTAGAAGCAAATTGCACTCGTAAATGTGAATCTCCTTCCCGTGCTTTTTGGCAACACCATTTTCATGTTGAGAGTAAATTTGCATTTGTAAATTTGGATCTCTTTCTTTCTCTTTCTGGAAAATTATTTCCATATACCTTTTTAACTAATATTAACATTAATTTTTGTGTCTCTAGTGACAAGTACTATGTTTATTCTATCATTTCCACAAATGATAGGCTCTTATTATTTCCACAAATGAACAAGTTTTAAGAAATGGATACAAAGATAGTGACTCAAGTAGTGAGTCAACTAGTAGAATTCCATTTGTTTTTGTCTTCCATATGAAAACCATTTTTTATATATCTTCATGGCGACATATGTCTTCTATTTTTTTTCCCTTACATCAATATATGGTAACTTTTTCTTTTTCTTTTTTTCTTCTTCTATATGTCCTCATAGTGACATATGAATGTTGATGACTTAATGAAAAACTTTGTAATTTTACCACATATCTCCTCTATCTTGTTGAATTTGGCTAGAATTCTTTTGGTTCTCCATATAATCTGTCTTATCGTAAATTTCTATATTTAAAAGATTCATTGCTTATGTATCATGAAGGAAACAACATCACACCCTCTATTGTCACCTGCAGTGATAAACAACCTTAGTGATAGGAAAAAGTTCCGATAGGATGGGCTGGAAGATGGGAAGATGGGAAGATGAGCTCATGGGATGGGATGATAGGTCTGATGGGTATGCTGGGTTGGACGCTGGTATGCTGGGCTGATAGTGATTATGGTATGGATGGTAGTGATGTGATTACCTGGTCTCTAGGTTGAGAGGGACTCTATATAGCTGTATAGAGAGCCCCAGGGGTGAAGTGGGATAGATCTACTAGATGGAGATAGAGTTCGTCTTAGCGGTCTAATTCTGATGGCTGGTATATTATACATTTCTATATTTAAAAGATTCATTGCTTATGTATCATGAAGGAAACAACATCATACCCTCCATTGTCACTTGTAGTGATAAACAACCTTAGTGATAGGAAAAATCTATTCATGCAAAACTCTCCGCAAAAAATTGTCAATGTGAATTTAAATAGGACAAGAAGACATAGACATAAGGAAAAACTTTTCAAGTGGATGCCTTTGTAAAACATCATTTAAATAAATTTACCAGCATAGAGCCTGCTACACATAGGTACTGCATGGATACTTACAGCCTGGGGTGGAAGCTAAGCTTTACGAATATGAGAAAAAATTACCTTGAATCTTGTGTTTTTTTTAGTCCTCAACGGCTAAGTTAGATACCAATTTTTAATATTCATTAAACTTGGCTGGAAGACATATTAGTCTCTCCATATAACACTAATCAAATGTAACGGAAAGAAATAATGAAAAATAAATTGTTGTTTTGCTCCATCGAAAATAATTTGGAGAAAGAAAAGAAACATACCACAGAGAAAACCTAGCTTGTATGAATAGGGTTTATAGAGGTCTTTGGTCGTGTACTTGAAAGGAATGGAATTCTTGTCAGATCTACTTAAGACGAACTCAGAATTTTCATCTGAAAATCTAATCAAATGTAAGAAATCAGGTGCATTTTCAAGTAGACCGTGATAAATGTAAGACATGTAAGAGAGTTGTGTCCTTACAAATTATTGGGAAGCATCCATTTACAATATAAAGAGATTGAGGGCTTCAAATGTTAAGGAAAAATGTATTCTAGTTGAGTTTTGGGGATTTAGGATTTCATGTTTTGAAGAACCCATCCCCAAATGGATTCCTATATATGTAAAATTTATTGGGCTACATTGTGATTCTATGAAATTGTTGCAGACATCCAAAGCAATGCCTGCCCTCGATGAGCATAGAGTTATTTTTTAGGCTTGTTATTTGCCATCACAAATAAAACAATACTCCCAACAAGTAGATCTTAGGTAAAGTCCAATCCTCTAAAATTTCAACCCAATTATTGTATTGTCATTAGTATAGAAATTGGAAACAACAAGAACTTTTTACTGTTTCACAAAGTTGAAGTGTGTTATAAGGCATGCATGAATTAACATGCCTTAGGAGTGTCCCTTTTTTCTCAAATTCCTTTCATATGTATTAGAATGGCCAATCTCCTAGAGCAATGCCACATTTATATTACTTAAGGCATGTTTCATATTGTATATGGCTTGGAATTATATATCTTTGTCCAATAGAGATGATTTTTTATTTGGGCACGTGATGTGCTACCTAGAACCAATGTTGTGAAAATTGTGGTCGGGATTAAATCAACAAGGGGAAAATTATAAAAAAAATTGTAAAAATCGAGAAAAAATCATAAAATACAAAAATATTATTTTTTTTTCAATTTTTTTAATATCTAAGTCATCTACAACATAAAATAAATACACTGACATGTAAATATGATATAAGAACTAATATATAAGATGTGTAATATCATTTCTAGTGCTACATCACACATAACAGTGAATCATGTCCTAAATAGTAAGTCCTGACTCCTGAGTCCCAACTCAGTTTCAAAATATCAACAAAAAATATAATAATGTATCTCATATCATGAGTCATAATGTCATATACAACGAAATGAAGCAAATAACCAATACTACTAATTTCCTCTGCCCCTCTTGTGAGAAAATGCAATAGCTTTCCCTCTCTTTCTAGATGTAGATGCCGATGGAGTTGGCAGTGGACTCTGCTATGCTCTAGAAGGTAAAGAACTAGGAGCTATAGGAGGTATACCACGTCCTCTACTGGTGGCAAGGGTAGCATGGGTAGGTGGTGTCACCTCCTCCTCCTCCTCCTCCCCCTCTACTCCTTCCACTACCTCCTGCTCTAACCAATCATCAACAAGCTCCATGAGAGGCCTCTCAGCCTCAACCCTCCATGCAACAGTGGTGTCAATCCCATCCAATGAGATGGAATCCATATTAGGTATCCTCTGAAGTTGTCTCACCCACAATTGAAGATTGTAGTAGACATAGACCATGTCAATAAGTGGTTGAGACTCCAACCTGTACAAAGATCATAAAATAAGATTTTTTAAATAATATTATTTAATGAATTGAAAAAATTAATTGGAAATTTGGAATATTTTAAGTTTTAAGTTTAACCTGTTGCGCTTCTTGTTGTGTATTTTTTCAAATACACTCTAGTTGCACTCACATTGTGAGGAGCTACATGTTTGGCTAAGGATTTGAATGGCAAGCTTTCACAGATGGGGTACTTTGGCACCATAGCAAGTCCACCATTCATCTACAACAAAATTAAAAATAAGATAAACATAAGAAAAAATGAAATTTGAACGTTGAAGAAAGTATGAAGTTATGAACTTGAAGAGACAATGAATGAAATAAACTAAAAATGCCTCACATTTTAGTCTTCCTATCAACCACAACCATCTCAAAGCTAAATGTGCCACCTACCATCCTGTATATCTCCATTTCTTTGGAGATTTTTCCACGTTCTACTGGAGATCACACCATCCTCTGAACACAGGTTAAGAATCCATCCATGATCTAAACATCAAATAAGAACCCACATGGGTAAGAAAATGTGGTGTTCAGGTAAATCCTTGCAGCATGAATGGGACGATGGAGTGTGTTGTTCCATCATTCATTAATAACTTCCCATAGGAGGAGTTGTTTCTGAAACCCCTCATCTCCCTTATCATCATAGTAGACCTGAATGGATTCTTTGACCTTATCCATGGCCTCATACAAATAGCCCATTGCGAGCTTATCACCATCAACTAATTGAAGAACCTTTACCAAAGGTTCAGTAACACTGCACACCTCCTGCACTCCCATAGAGAAGTTTTCCTGGTATGAAACTAATCTGCATATGGCCTCTCCCTCTGGTTTGCGGTTAAATGTCAAAGCATGCCACTCATCTAAAAGAAACATTCTATTCACATCCCACATAGAATTCAAGAGGGATTGAAGAGATATGAAATTGGTGGCAAACCGTGTAATGGCGGGGTGTACCAACTCCTTGTTGGTGAATTTTCTCATCAAGCTAAGCACAGATGCATGATTATATATAAATTTTGTAATGTTTTTTGATGAGTCAACAATATCTTTGATAAAAGAAAATTTTCATATGTCCTCTAACATTAAATCAATACAATGTGCAACACAAGGTGTTCAAAATAAAGTAGGATGCCTCTCCATAAGCATCTTGCTAGCAGCAACATAATTTGCATCATTATCCATTATGACTTGGACAACATGTTATGAACCCACCTCCAAAATAAACACATCCAACAAATCACATAATAAATTTTCATCTTTGATATGTGATGATGCATCAAAAGATTTCATAAACATTTTCCCCTCGGAACAATCAACCAAGAAGTTTATAAGGTTTCTCCCCCTTTGGTCAGTCCAACCATCTGACATCACAATGCATCATGTTTGTGCCCATGATACACTAAACTCTTGCAATCTTTTGGTGCAGTCAACCTTTTCATCTTTAAGAATGCAACTTCTAAAGTCATCATAAGAAGGGATTTTGTGCCTTGGACCAACAATTGCAAAAGTATTAACAACAGGTTGGAAAAACGGATTATTCCTTGCAACGCTGAAAGAAATATCATTCCAAAGGAGAAACTTGCACAACAACTTGTCAATTTGTTCTTTCTCATTTTTTTAAGCATTGAAGTGATAGATGGTTGTGAACACGCCGTGTTTCTATGAACAAAAAATGATGAGGTAGCTACAGGGTTGGTTGTAGACATTGATGCTAAAGTAGAACCGTGCCACTTCCATATTCACATCCTAACACACTCCATGTTAGTTGCTTCTTCAGATCTGCTTTGGTCGCTTTGTCTTGCTCTAATTTACCAATGATCTCATGGCTCTTCGGATGATTTCCGAATTTGTATTAGCGCAAGGCCCTACATCACATCCAGGGATTTGTGCAAGGTGATACTTCAATCTATAAACCCCCCTGACATATGTTGCCCACACAACTTACAAGACAAGTTTATTATATCAAACACTCCATCAGGTTCACCAAATTCCCACAGAGGGTCCAATTTCCTTGGCATGTTTGTAACTTAGTTGAACTCTTGAGTTTTAATGTAAAATGAAGTTTGAAGTTGAACCTATTGCACAATAAGAATTGCAAGTTTAAAAAAAAATGAAAATAAAAATAAAAATAAATAAATTTACATACATGACACAACACATTGAATTTTTGACAAACAAAAAAAAAACCTCAACTCAATCCAACAATAATAGAAAAAATACACATTCAAATCCAATAAAAAATGATGCAAAAAAATAGAGCACAAGAAAAAATTAAACTAATAAATCTAACAATCAAGTTTTTGCATTTTTTACCAAAATGAACCCTCTCCACTCTATGCAACAAAAATAAAAATAAAAACACTATAAAATCCACTCAAAAATCATTGATAATCAATGGGCTATAGAAACACAAGAAAAAACAAGAAAAAAACAAAATAAAATAGCCAAATTTGGTCCCCATACCTGGAAACCACAGTTTGCTGAACAAATTTGGTCCAAACACGAAGTTCTCTTGCTTGGGATGGTAAACTCTCCCACTTTTCTCCTCCTCTACCCTAGTAGACACCTTTCTCTCATCCTCAACTCTCAAACAAGTTCGTTGTCTACTAAAAACTAGCATTTGCACCACATGTTGCAAAAGAAACGTCGTAAGGCATAAATGTAAATGGTCATTGAAAATAAGAATCAATAAATAAAATTGCATGGTCATTGAAAATAAGAATCAATAAAGAAAATTGCATGCAAAAGTGGACGATAAAGCATAGATTGGACACTTGCATCTATATTCCATGAGTTAAATGTGATATTCATTTGCAATTATGCTTTCTATACATGGCTGCAACATTCGTAGAAGACCAAATTATTCATGCCAACCATGTGATTCCATTGTGGGTGGGAGAAGGGATGCTGGCATGAAAAGATCGCCATTAACTTAGCTACAACCCATTCACAGTGGGAGGGGTTTATCTCAACCTTTTGGCAGATCATTGTTTGATTGAACCCGTTGTGAGAAGCATTAACGGGTGCAGTCTTCTTCAAGATACACAACTTCCTGCACGATTTGGGAATCCATGTTGCCGAGGCCAAAGAAACTTTCTTTTTCCATGTGGTTCAGGATTTGAGCACGTTGAATGAAAATGAATGTTCCGGATGCAGTCAGATTTTTTTCAGTAATAACGAACTGTGTTCAGTCCCTGAGTCAACGAAAGTTCCGACACTATGTTCATTGTTAATAGATGGTAACAAATGTTTAACAAAAAATCCAAGAAGAGTTATTGGGAGAATGGTCTCTCTTAAGGTTCTGGATTTGAGTGGGACGTTAGTGCAGTCATAACCAGAGAGTGTGGGGTGTTTGAAATAGCTAAGATGCCTCTTTTTATCAAGTATGTCCATCAACTTTCAACCTGCATCTCTTACAAATCTTGGAAACCTGGAGATCCTTGATCTAAGCCGCTTTAGAATCACGGAATTACCGTCTGGCCTTCATAATTTGAAATATTTAAGGCATCTAGCCATGGATAAATGTGTTCATTTGTAGTATCTACCTTGCAGCATCTCAAGGCTCACCTCTTTACAGGGTTTGACAATATATGGATGCACCAATATATGGGAAAAAGGTGAGCCCAAGAAATGGAAAAAAGTGTTGACAATATATGGATGCACCAATCTATGGGAAAAAGGTGAGCCCAAGAAATGGAAAAAAGTGGCCAGCATTAGCGTGTCTGGCCAACTTAAAGCAACTCACCAAGCTCCATTTAACAAACAATGGGGGCGTTATTAGGGAAGGAACATTAGGGAATATGATTGAAATGAACACCCTCGTGTTAGAGCTCACAAACGTGAGATCTTTGTTGAGTGACATGAATAATATGTCAAAGCTAAGAAAACTGTATATGAGAAAACTGTACATGGAGTTCCCTGACTTGGTTAGAATGGAAAATAGTTATTGTGCTTTTCAGACTATGACTAGTCTTATATTAGATAAGTGTAATATGTTGGAATAACTTTCACATCTGCATAAGCTCAACAATCTACGACGATTGGAAATAATTGAATGCTCTAGATTAAAGAGGTTTCCTCGGGAATTCGGTGACAAGAAGGCATTTTCTTTATTGAAGATATTTTCAATTGTTGGGTTACATGAATTAGAAGAGTTGCCAATCGTAAAGGAAGGAGCAATGCTAGTACTTGAAACGTTTATCATAGTAGAATGCTCAGCATTGAAGGTATTTCCAAAGAGTTATTTCAATTTGGAAACACTTCAAATAATAAAAATCTATGGTTGCAGTTCCCCGATAATGGAAGATTTAAGAGAACTTAGGGAATCCAATAAAATGATAGAGGTGGAGACTATGTCTATAGAAGACACCAGAGACTCAAGAAATAGGTACTCTCAATTGATGACGAAAATGAAAAGTTCGTTCTACGGAGAAATTTGGAGCAATAATGATGTGTTCCTTTTCTTAAGAAGTCTTTATACACTTCTGTATATGGTGACTTCTAGGAAGGGTAGTCCATTAAAGTTGACTAATATAGACCAATCAATACTCAAAATACATAATAGTCATAAGAAAAACATATATTCCTCTATTATGTATATTTATTTACTATGTGGTTTTGAGTGTCGTTGTTGGAAAATATAATCATTAAATTAAAAGATATATTCATCTGTTATGTATATTTATTTAATATGCGGTTTTTTGAAAGACTCTCATTTCATTTTGTTACAATTGCGCTGTACACTTTAAAATCAACCTACCAATCCAGTACATAGTTGGTGTATATATTATTTGTTAGTATGTGAAAAATATATATGTCTTAGCATTACAATCCAATTTATATTAGTTTACTTTTAAGATGTAAGTTGTGATGGCTAAAAATGTTTAAGCTGATATGTAGCGAATAGTAGTTTGAGAACTTTGAATCCAACAAAATTCGCTGCATTCAACAAAATTTACAAGCAGAATTTCATGTCATTTTGTTACAATTGACCTGTACACTTTAGAATCAACTCCTTCGCTAGGAGCAATGGAAAATACAACACGTAAATAGTGCCATGTGAATCATAATCTTGGGATTGCCAGGTCTAGAAGCAAAATTCAGCTCTGTGAGCAGAAGAGGAGTGCTTCCAAATTGGATGTCTAATCACTCAATTTCAAAAACCTTTTTTGGGGCAAGTGGCATAGAGATAATCCTTCAGGGAAACGTTTTTTTTAGGTATACATCCAAGATTTTATTTGGATAACTTTTCATTGCAGGGTTGATGCATCTTCATTTGAAGATGGGGATGGATTGACAACAATGTGCTTTTCAGGATGTGAAAGGTCTGTACGACCTGAATGCTGCACAAACTTTGCAGGTGACAAGAATGTGCCATGGCACACACAAGCTCTACTAACCTCATCTCTGCTATAATTCTACAAGAATCCACTGATTGTTTTCCCATTTGGGCCTGGTCCAGTAGTTGAAACACACGGCTTTTTGGGCAATGAGGATTGAGTTGGAGGCCTTTTATCTTCAGAAATATTTGGATTACCTGTTTTTTGTGTTGTAGCATTTGAAGTAGATAGTTGTTGGGAGGACTTGGTGAAAGACGAGGATTTTGTGAGTTGTCTTTCATGTGTGGTTGTTGTCATTGAAGTTGGCAGTGTAGATTGAGCTGTAACAGAAGGTGCCTTTTCAAGAGCAACATTAGTGGATTTAGGAGGCTCTAGTTGACTAGAAGCACTCAATTCTGACGAAGCCACAGTTTGTTCCTGGCCATAGATAATCTCATACCTGGATATAATTCACATTGCAATAGAGGCTTGTATTGCCATAGAGACTTAGAAAGAAATCGAATTAAACCTTTCAAAGGAGTTTAGTCAAGTCACAAAAGGAGAACAGAGGCCTTCCTTCTTCAATTTCGATCACGGATATTTCCACAGAGATGCACATTTCATGACAGCATCAGCTTTCATCTAGAGTTATTACTCCTTAGAATGTTCGAGTGAGTATTAAAGAGATATAATGCATGAATCGCTATCGAACTCGACTTATAATAAAAAGATATAATGCCACATGGAGCTAGGACCTTACCACAGAGAAATTCAGATCATAGAACGAGGATCATGGTCCTTCTTTCACAGCTTCTTTATTCACATAGATCCTCATCCTCGCATCATTCCTTATAGATTATGGCCTTAACCTTCGTGTTATTCCACATCGCACACATAGAATTTTGATACCTTGCAACTCAGGAATATGATCCTTAGAATTTTGCACCAATCTACAGGAGTTGTGTGCCTCAGGAATCCCATAAATTAGATGCTATAGAAGGCTTGCAGTAAAGGAGACACTGAGTTCGCACAGATCTTATATAAAAGAGTCACAGAACTTGCTCGCACACTTTGTCAAGATGGATCACAGAGTCTGGATCCATATTGGATCATCGATACAGGGCATTAACATTTGTAATATAGCCTTGGATTCAATGCAGACTATAGAGAGAGCTACATAGAGACAACAATTCTCAGAATGTCGCATATCTTAGAGCTAGATAGGCCACCGAATAGGTCACGGATTCAAGTGCCTTTAGGGAATCGGAGACAATTCACTTAAATCCTAGACCACCCTTATCTTTCATTAACTTCAAATTGTTCTTAGATCTTCGACCCTGCTCTAAACCATGTTCACTATTTTTAGATCTTCAACTCTGCTCTGAAACCATGTTGATTCTCCAGGGTACATTAATTTTTTCTACTTCCAATAATCAGTTAGCATTGCTTCCAACGATCATTAGCACTAATTCCATATTAGTTCCATATAGAATTCAGTTAACATTAGTTCCATATAGCATTCTGAAATAAATCTTTATTTCTACATTGTGTATGTTAGTGGATTTCTTGCATTGAGTTTTATGTTTTGAATAAGCAATTACAAGTAGTTGCACGATTAAAATTAAGATCTATGTGGGTGAGTCCAATAAGCCATAAACTAATGAATTACACATCTCGCAATTTAAGATACATGTTAGATGTTTCCATTGTTTCTATCGAAAAATCCCTGTGTGAAAACCTAGAAAGACAACAATATTCTCAGCCACTTAGTTCAAGTGGCCAACATGGCAAAGGTCAACAAGTTTCAATGTGTATTTTTATTACTCGATCAAATCAAGCCCAACGAGACAAGGGAGGAAGTTCCAACACAGGTCTTAATATTTCAAAGATATGATAACAATAAAGGTATTATCATGATAATTGGTGATGGAGTTAATGTGAGTTTTGAGAAAACAGAGAAATCCAAATCCTTCTTGTTGTAACTGGGTAAACTTAGAAGTTCACTAATAGCTACCTGTGAGGTGAACTATCAGATTCCTCTGGCATACAACAAAATATATATAGATATATATATATATATATATATATATATATATATATATATATATATATATATATATATATATATATATATATATATATATATATATATATATATCATTATAATTTTGGAATGGGAAATAATTCAAGTTCCCAAAAGAATTATGTAAGTGGAGGAAGTCAATCAATTTGGGCTTTTGCTACCAAGTAAAAAATGTTATGGATTTGTTTATTGGTTCGTCGGGGCTAATGGTTTTAGAGTGCGTCATGCATGAAGTTTGCATCGCAATGTGTGGCATAAGGACTTCCATTGGGGTAGCCTCAGTTTCATTTCAAGGTTGTGCATGTAACATATTTCTTTGGCATATTGTAAGAGATAATCAAATTTTCACCAAAGTTGTGGGAAATGATATGGATGGTTTTTTTGCAATATGCGCAATTATTATTTTTTAATCTTGCCTTGTGTGTGCAATAGAACGCCTGGTGATAAGTGGAGGACAAGTTCTTTGATCTTTATACCATAGAACGGAAGGAAGGCAAAATATTTCATACAAGGTAATGATGCTTATGCAATCTTTCTGGAACCTCCACAATGAAGTTCCAGATGGTTTTTCTTTCCATCACTCATGGATTATTATTGGTGGCAGGCAGAAGGAATAGGGGAATAACTACTCTATTATGATTATCTTGTTTTATGTAAAAAGTAGTACTTTTACAGAGTATGTTACATGACTGGACGATTAAACAATTTAATGATATCAAGAAGTTAAGGCATGGAAGTTTGGAGGCTTTTCTTCGAATCATTGTGTTAGTCATCTTTGGGATTATAGCTACACAAAAATGCCTTGGTTTATCATGTTGTTATTCCACGAAGTGTTCATCCATTTATTTTACTTGGATATTCAGAGTGAATCCTTGTCAATAACATGCTTTTAGAGGATTTCAGACTACTTTACTGTTAGTTTCAGTAACTACATTGTGATGAATTCAACAATTTAAAAGCAATTAGCAACATGCTCTTCAGCCAAGATAGTTATTCTCTCGTGATGATTTCTCTTACCCTTGAGTCCATCAGCCTTTCACTGGGTGGCACTGTAAACAAGTTTTGGTAAATTTTTCCTCAGATATTTTGGAATGCAGTGTGATGGGTTAAAGAATATGGAGAAGTTGAGAGTCTGAATTAACCATATATTACATCTCTTACTAGTCCATGAATAAGAAGATCAATTTATGTTTCCCGTGATTTTTAAGAGCATTATCTTCTTTAAGAAGTATAAAATAAACAGTAAGCAGGATTTGCAATAAGTCCAGGAGACAACCACAAACACATGAAATATTCAACAAGATTTCCTTCCATAAAATTATAAGCAAGGATCATCTAACAATTGTTAATCGTCAAATTTCTATGTTAGTGACTCTGGTATCAGAGATTCAGACTAGATGTAATTAGCCATCAATGTAGTATGGATTTATGAAATGCAACTCGGGTAGTTTGCTCCATGTTCGTTACCATTCTTTTTCAACAATTCCTCATGAGTACCACTTTCAACTATCTGACCGCCTGACACAACTGCCACGGTAGTTGCACTTTAGACGGCTGAAATTCTATGTGCTATAACTAAAACCGTCTGTCCTTTTATCAATTGGTCCATGGCATCCTGATTAAATACAAGAAAGGGCATTGTTAAGGAAGAAAATAAGATCAGACGAAAAATCAAGAGTAATAGAAGAACAAAGAGGCTATCATCTCTGCTATAATTGTACAAGAATCCACTGATTGTTTTCCCATTTGGGCCTAGTCCAGTAGTTGAAACACACGGCTTTTTGGGCAATGAGGATTGAGTTGGAGGCCTTTTATCTTCAGAAATATTTGGATTACCTGTTTTTTGCGTTGTAGCATTTGAAGTAGATAGTTGTTGGGAGGACTTGGTGAAAGACGAGGATTCTGTGAGTTGTCTTTCATGTGTGGTTGTTGTCATTGAAGTTGGCAGTGCAGATTGAGCTGTAACAGAAGGTGCCTTTTCAAGAGCAACATCAGTGGATTTAGAAGGCTCTAGTTGACTAGAAGCACTCAATTCTAACGAAGCCACAGTTTGTTCCTGGCCATAGATAATCTCATACCTGGATATAATTCACATTGCAATAGAGGCTTGTATTTCCATAGAGACCTAGAAAGAAATCGAATTAAACCTTTCAAAGGAGTTTAGTCAAGTCATAAAAGGAGAACAGAGGCCTTCCTTCTTCAATTTCGATCATGGATATTTCCATAGAGATGCACATTTCATGACAGCTTCGGCTTTCATCTAGAGTTATTACTCCTTAGAATGTTCGAGTGACTATTAAAGAGATATAATGCATGAATCGCTATCGGACTCGACTTAAGATAAAAAGATATAGTGCCACATGGAGCTAGGACCTTACAACAGAGAAATTCAGATCATAGAACTAGGATCATGGTCCTTCTTTCACAGCTTCTTTATTCACATAGATCCTCATCTTCACATCATTCCTTATAGATTATGACCTTAACCTTTGTGTTATTCCACAGCGCACACATAGAATTTTGATACCTTGCAACTCAGGAATATGATCCTTAGAATTTTGCACCAATCTACAGGAGTTGTGTGCCTCAGGAATCCCATAAATTACATGCTATAGAAGGCTTGCAGTAAAGGAGACACTGAGTTCGCACAAATCTTATATAAAAGAGTCACAGAACTTTCTCGCACACTTTGTCAAGATGGATCACAGAGTCTGGATCCATATTGGATCATCGATACAGGGTATTAACATTTGTAATATAGCCTTGGATTCAATGCAGACTATATTGAGAGCTACATAGAGACAACAATTCTCAGAATGTTGCATATCTTAGAGCTAGATAGGCCACCGAATAGGTCACGGATTCAAGTGCCTTTAGGGAATCGGAGACAATTCACTTAAATCCCAGACCACCCTTATCTTTCGTTAACTTCAAATTGTTCTTAGATCTTCAACCCTGATCTAAACCATGTTCACTGTTTTTAGATCTTCAACTCTGCTCTGAAACCATGTTGATTCTCCACGGTACATGAATTTTTTCTACTTCCAATGATCAGTTAGCATTGCTTCCAACGATCATTAGCACTAATTCCATATTAGTTCCATATAGAATTCAGTTAACATTAGTTACATATAGCATTCTGAAATAAATCTTTATTTCTACATTGTGTATGTTAGTGGATTTCTTGCATTGAGTTTTATGTTTTGAATAAGCAATTACAAGTAGTTGCACAGTTAAAATTAAGATCTATGTGGGTGAGTCCAATAAGCCATAAACTAATGAATTACACATCTCGCAATTTAAGATACATGTTAGATGTTTCCATTGTTTCTATCGAAAAATCCCTGTGTGAAAACTTAGAAAGACAACAATATTCTCAGCCACTTAGTTCAAGTGGCCAACATGGCAAAGGTCAACAAGTTTTGTGTATTTTTATTACTCGATCAAATCAAGCCCAACGAGACAAGGGAGGAAGTTCCAACACAGGTCTTAATATTTCAAAGATATGATAATAATAAAGGTATTATCATGATAATTGGTGATGGAGTTAATGTGAGTTTTGAGAAAACAGAGAAATCCAAATCCTTCTTGTTGTAACTGGGTAAACTTAGAAGTTCACTAATAGCTACCTGTGAGGTGAACTATCAGATTCCTCTGGAATACAACATATATATATATATATATATATATATATATATATATATATATATATATATATATATATATATATAATCATTATAATTTGGGAATGGGAAATAATTCAAGTTCCCAAAAGAATTATGCCTTAGTCTTAACTACTTCCAAGATTCTATCATGGCTTCCCCTTAACCATTTTCAAGATTCTATCAACACCATATCATCGGATTACTAAGAATGGTCAAACGTTAAATTCATTTATTAAACATTTAAATATTTCTTAAAATCCATACCCACAGGTTACAAGATCTGTTACCGCATCTATTCAACGATGTACAAGAGCAATCTCACAAATAACCAAAAACAAAGAAAAATACATGCTGTTGCATCTATTCAACCGTGTATAAGTTCAATCTTACAGATAGATCTTCAACCCTGCTCTGAACCATGTTCACTGTTCTTAGATCTTCAACTCTGCTCTGAAAGCATGTTGATTTTCTAGGGTACATTAAATTTTTCTACTTCCAATGATCAGTTAGCATTGCTTCCAACGATCATTAGCACTAGTTCCATATTAGTTCCATATAGAATTCAGTTAACATTAGTTCCATATAACATTCTAAAATAAATCTTTATTTCTACATTGTGTATGTTAGTGGATTTCTTGCATTGAGTTTTATGTTTTGAATAAGCAATTACAAGTAGTTGCACGACTAAACTTAAGATCTATGTGGGTGAGTCCAATAAGCCATAAACTAATGAATTACACATCTTGCAATTTAAGATACATGTTAGATGTTTCCATTGTTTCTATCAAAAAAATCCCTGTGTGAAAACTTATAAAGACAAAAATATTCTCAGCCACTTAGTTCAAGTGGCCAAAATGGCAAATGCCAACCAGTTTTGTCTATTTTTATTACTCGATCAAATCAAGCCCAACGAGCCAACGGAGGAAGTTCCAACACAGGTCTTAATATTTCAATGATATGATAATAATAAAAATATTATCATGATAATTGGTGATGGAGTTAATGAGAGTTTTGAGAAAACAGAGAAATCCAAATCCTTCTTGACTGGGTAAACCTAGAAGTTCACTAAACCTGTAAGGTGAACTATCAGATTCCTCTGGCATACAACATATATATATATATATATATATATATATATATATATATATATATATATATATATATATATATATATATATATATATATATATATATATATATATATATATATATATATATATATATATATATATATATATATATATATATCTGTGTGTGTGTGTGTGTGTGTATCATTATAATTTGGGAATGGGAAATAATTTAAGTTCTCGAAAGAATTATGCCTTAGTCTTAACCACTTTCAAGATTCTATCATGGCTTCCCCTTAACCATTTTCCAGATCCTATCAACACCATATCATTGGATTACAAAGAATGGTCAAACGTTAAATTCATTTCTTAAACCTTTAAATATTTCTGAAAATCCATACCCACAGGTCACAATATCTGTTGCTGCATCTATTCAACGATGTACAAGAGCAATTTCACAAATAGCCAAAAACAAAGAAAATACATGCTGCGACATCTATTCAACCGTGTATAGGAGCAATCTTACAGATAACCAGAAATAAAGAAAAAGAGAGCTCAGAGATAAACAGATTTGGTTGAAGAAAGGAGAGCATTCCACTCCTTGCATACACTGCAAATTCTACAAATACATTCCACTGGAAGCCACACCAGTATTTTGTAGTATAAACCGTCAGGCAACTTGGTCAATTCAGGGACCTCTGCAGAAAAGCAAACAATTAGGCATTTTGGATTGGGCATTTTTCATAACTAGCCATGGCATACTGTTGGGGGCCGCTTCTCCCCATTTACTTATGAATTTGGTTGACGAAAGGAGAGCATTCCACTCCTTGCATACGCTGTGAAATATATAAATATATTCCACTGGAAGCCACACCAGTATTTGGTAGTTTAAATCGTCAGGCAACTCGGTCAATTCAGGGACCTCCTTGTGCTCACTCATTATAATTATAATTAACACTGAGAGAAAAGAATAAGATGAAGCTCAATGGATTGTAAACGAATTTCATGTCATTTTGTTACAATTGCCCTGTACACTTTAGAATCAACTCCTTTGCCAGGAGCAATGGAAAATCAAACACGTAAATATCACCATGTGAATCCTAATCTTAGGATTGCCAGGTCTAGAAGCAAAATTCTTCTCTGTGAGCAGAAGAGGAGTGCTTCCAAATTGGATGTCTAGCCACTCAATTTCAAAAACCTTTTCTAGGGCAAGTGACATAGAGATAATCCTTCAGGGAAACATTTTTTTTAGGTATACATCCAAGATTTTATTTGGATAACTTTTCATTGCAGGGTTGATGCATCTTCATTTGAAGATGGGGATGGATTGACAACAATGTGCCTTTCAGGATGTGAAAGGTCTGTACGACTTGAATGCTGCACAAACTTTGCAGGTGACAAGAATGTGCCATGGCACACACAAACTATACTAACCTCATCTCTGCTATAATTGTACAAGAATCCACTGATTGTTTTCCCATTTGGGCCTAGTCCAGTAGTTGAAACACAAGGAATTTTGGGCAATGAAGATTGAGTTGGAGGCCTTTTATCTTCAGAAATATTTGGATTACCTGTTTTTTCTGTTGTAGCATTTGAAGCAAATACTTGTTGGGAGGACTTGGTGAAAGACGAGGATTCTGTGAGTTGTCTTTCATGTGTGGTTGTTGTCATTGAAGTTGGAAGTGCAAATTGAGCTGTAACAGAAGGTGCCTTTTCAAGAGCAACATCAGTGGATTTAGGAGGCTCTAGTTGACTAGAAGCACTCAATTCCGACGAAGCCACAGTTTGTTCCTGGCCATAGATAATCTCATACCTGGATATAATTCACATTGCAATAGAGGCTTGTATTGCCATAGAGACTGGGAAAGAAATCGAATTAAACCTTTCAAAGGAGTTTAGTCAAGTCACAAAAGGAGAACAAAGGCCTTCCTTCTTCAATTTGGATCACATATATTTCCATAGAGATTCACATTTCATGACAGCTTCGGCTTTCATCTAGAGTTATTACTCCTTAGAATGTTCGAGTGAGTATTAAAGAGATATAATGCATGAATCGCTATCGGACCCGACTTAAGATAAAAAGATATAATGCCACATGGAGCTAGGACCTTACCACAGAGAAATTCAGATCACAGAACTAAGATCATGGTCCTTCTTTCACAGCTTCTTTATTCACATAGATCCTCAGCTTCGCATCATTCCTTATAGATTATGGCCTTAACCTTCGTGTTATTCCACAGCGCACACATAGAATTTTGATACCTTGCAACTCAGGAATATGATCCTTAGAATTTTGCACCAATCTACAGGAGTTGTGTGCCTCAGGAATCGCATAAATTAGATGCTATAGAAGGCTTGCAGTAAAGGAGACACTGAGTTCGCATGGATCTTATATAAAAGAGTCACAGAACTTGCTCGCACACTTTGTCAAGATGGATCACAGAGTCTGGATCCATATTGGATCATCGATACAGGGTATTAACATTTGTACAAATATTGATATAACAGCACAAGGCTACGCATGCAGGGAAGAAAGACATGAAGAGTCTCTGCGAAGAGTCTCATCGCCAGCAGGCAGTCTCTGCGAAGAGTCTCATCGCCAGCAGAAGAGTCTCATTGCCAGCAGGCCAGGCCTGGCCTTTCATGGCCCTTTACCATGGAAAAAAACTATTTTTCCATGAAAAAACAGATTAAACAAACGACAGAAAACACTCCAATCATCTAACACAGATAATCAATGGCTCAGAATCGTACACATCACATTTTAGGGATGTCTTTCTCAGAGGGAACGCCTTACGGCATAATAAGAAATAAAACTCATCAATTTGCTTATAAAATGCATTGTCCTGGAGGGTCGCGATTTTTTCCGTTCGAATCACAATTTTTTGGAGAAAATCGCAATTTTTTAAAAAATCGCGATTTTCACAACATTGCCTGGAACATCATCAAGATTTTTGCAACACTCCCTGGAACATCATCAATGGTGTGCATCATGCTAGTATATTACTTGAAGAATTGTTTGGATTTTATTGGTGGAATAGACGTCTTCCAATCCTATTTCTCACCATAGTACTTATTTTGATTTCGTTGGTGTCTTTCAAGAGAGTGGGTAAGTCTTCTTTGATAATTCTAATCAACATGTTTTAGCACTGAGATTTTTAGAAAAATCATATTTCATTTGTTCCATTTCACAGCTATCAATGATTTAAATGTCTAATAACTAATGTAATTATATGAAAACAATTCAACATATCTTAGGAATGTGACATATTGATCACATCTACGTAGACCACTTGTATAACTTTTCATGTTACCCGTGTTGAAAATGCAAAAAAAAATCCTAAGTTGTCTTTGTCCTTTAATTAAATTAGGAATAAAATTGTAATTCCACATCTCATGATAACTTGTATTAGTTAATTAAGTTAATTTTACTTAGTTGGCTTAGGGAATTTGAGTTGAGGATCTAACTTGATTCATGTACAGTGTCTCCTACATTATAGGATCCTTGGTTGAGTTTATTTTGAGTTGTAATTAATTAATCCAGTTTAACTGAGTTAAAGTTAGTTAAACTAGTTCCAACTGTCGGAGGAACTAGTGGTAGGTCTAGTAGTGTGGTGTTTCCTACAGTGATCAATGAGTTAACTGATGATTTACTTACAAATAGCCCATGAATGTCAGATCTGAGAGTTATCCAGCTGAGAGTGGAGTCTAGGGACAGTGTACTATGAGTTGTTTAATCATCTGAATTATACAAGCAGTGCATGCAGTCAGAGGAAGTCCTATGATGGATTGCACAATTCCTTTGAGAAATTTTCCTAATTAATAGAAGTATAATTCCCAAGGAAACAACTCAAGAAAATAACGACTTGGGCAAGTGAGAAATTGGTTAAGTATTGGGCTACGCTTGTCTAGGAAGTTGTGAGACAGATAGAGATAGTGCAGAGGTTGTCTGGGTTTGAGCATTGTAATCTTCTCATATTTAATGGCTAATGCAATATAAAAACAATGTAAACTTCGAAATGGGAGCTGGTACGATTAACCATTTCGTAGAAGTAGCAAAAAAGTGACCTGATTTTGAAAAGTAGTGATGCAGAATACAGTTTCTTTTTTTGGAGCATATTTTTGACACTTTAAATTTCTTATGTATCAAATATAAATATTTTTTTTAAATGTTAGTGACTTTCATGCTAATTTTGAAAAGTGTTGATGTTGCATCAACATTTTTTTTAGAGGACTTATTTTTGACACTTTAAATTTTTTAATATCTTGAGTGTGGATATTTTTTTTAAATGTTAGTGATTTTCATGTTGATTTTGAAACGTGTTGATGCAGCATCAACCTTTTTTTTAGAAGGCTTATTTTTTTTTTGAAATCGTGATTACTTAACAAATTTTCTAGTTGTCTTATTGTTCATTTTTTAAATGTTGATTACTTAAAAAAACAAATATAAAAATATACATAGAAAATACAAAAAAAAAAAAAAAAAAACATAAAAATGTAAAAAAATAAATTATCTCGTAAACCATAAAAAAACTGGAAATTTTTTTTTTTTAAAACAAACTAGATTAAAAAAAAAAAAAAAAAAAAAAAAAAAAAAAAAAAAAAAAAAAAAACTATTAAAATTAAGATTAAAAACATTAGAAAAAAATCCTAAAAAACAAAAAAAGATAACTATATATATATATATATAGTTAAAAAAAAAATACATTTACAATTTAATATATATATATATATATATAACACACACATTTAAAAATGTAAAACGTACAATTCTAATAATTAAAAAACATTTTAAAAAAAAAATATATATATATATATATATATATATATTTTAAATATATATATGATTTAAAAAAACATTTAAAATTATATATATATATATATATATATATATATATATATATATATATATATATATTCAAGAAAAATATTTTAAAAACCTACATATTTTTAAAAAACATTTAAAATATATTTTTTTTTTAAGAAAAAATACATTTAAAATATTAAAAAAATATTTTTTATTTTATTTTAAATGTTTTTCTTCAAATCAAAAATATATAATTTATTATTATTATTATTATTTAATTATTTAATTTGAAAATAGGTATATATTTCTAAATTTTAATTTCTTTTTGGATTTTTTAATTTTTTTTAATTTGTCTTTTTTAGATTTTTTTAAATGATTTTAATCTTATTTTTATTATTGTTTTTAAATTTATTTTTTATTTGTTTTTCTTAATTTTTTTCGAAATTCTGTTATGGTTTATGATCGATATATATATATATATATATATATATATATATATATATATATATATATATATGGGGTTAATTTTGTTTTTACATTTTTTTATTGCTTTTTTTTTGTATATTTGATTTTTTTATTTTTATTTTTAATTTTTTGTTTTGTTTTTAATATATATTTTTATTTACATTTTGTTATTTTTACTTATTTATTTACCTTTTTCATTGTTTTAATTTTTGTTTTAATTTTTAATTTTATGTTTTCATTATTATTTTGAAATTTGAATGTTTTTCGGAGTGATGATAACATCTTTTACACCATTATTTCAAAATGTTGAAAATTTACCCTAGAAAAAAAAGTGTTATTCCAGCATCAACACTTTTCATTTTGACGTTGTGTTTTGCATAATTTTTGCACAAAATATTGGTTTTCACTGCCATTTTTAAAACATGTTGAAAATTTACCCTAGAAAAAGAAAGTGTTATTCTAGCATCAACAATTTTTGTTTTTAGCACTGTTTTTCATGTTTTTTCAGGGTTTTTTTGGCTAGAGTTCTTGCTTTGAGTTTATAGTTCCTGTCATTGTTTAAAAATAGTAGGGGCTTTTAGTTGTGGTTTTCGATAGGAAATCATTGTATTCTATTTCTTGTATGCTTCGTGATTTCACGATAATTAAATTGTTTCCACTGATGAGTAGAGTAGATTCAAGTTTATTATTTTAGTAAATTACAATTAGTAGTTTGAATCTACAAGTAATTTCTACAACCCCGTTGGAAACAAGATATGTATTTAAGGATGTGGATCTTGTTTCATTCCTTAACGAGTTAAGATGTTGAAATCTTGATTATTAATTATATTGATGGATTCATTTCCCTGAATTTGCATATTCTTTGAAATTTACTTCTGCATTATCAGTGGCACTCGTTGTTGTATTTGTTGTGATCACAACTAGTATTACAATCATAAAGTTATTCAATGGCACCATCAAGCGCTAAGATGGCTACCAAATATTGTTGATCATACTTCGTTCTTGAATCTTTTTATTGTGGTGCGTCCTTGTGCCTGCTTACATATGTCATTTCAATGGTATTGATTATTGCCTTTCATCTCTAGTGTTGCACTTGAATATAGTATCTTAGAGTTCATTAGCTAAATTGCCATTTTAAAAGTTTATGAGACATTGGCATTGTGCGTGATTTTATGCATAAACAAAATCTTTTTTGGTGTTCTTCACACCAACTTGGGAGTTGTTTACAATGTTATGTTGAATGACGTGGATCGCATGGCCTACGTTGTACAATTCATGCTAGTCTCTCCTCACGTATTTTTTTTCCTGCGCCTTAATATTCATGGGCTTATATTTGTAGCCAAAAATCCCCTTATTTTGAATAATAAGAGGTTCATATTGATCACTACAATATTAATTGTAACCATTTTCCTTGAGGCATCATTCATACCCAGTATTTGGGATGCATTTCAGCTCACAGGGGCTACTACAGCAGTTTGTATTAACAGATTTATGCTTGTCAATTTGAATCTCATTTCCTTTCTTTTGCATTTAATAACCTATTTTCATAGATCTTTATAGTAATATTAGCAGTAAAATTAACTTGCACTCATAAATTTGAATATCCTTCCAACTCCTTTTGGTAACCCATTTTCATGTTGAAAGTAAATTTGCACTCGTAAATTTGGATCTCTTTCCCTCTCCTTCTGGAAAATTATTTCCATATGCTTTTGAATTAATATTAACATTAATGTTTGTGTCCTTAGTGACTAGTACCATGTTTATTATATCATTTCCACAAATGATAGGCTCTTATTATTTCCACAAATGAACAAGTTCTAAGAAATGTATATCAAGATAGTCAGCCAAGTAGTAGCATTCCATTTGTTTTTGTCTTCCATCAATATATGATAACCATTTTTTGTAGGTCTTCATGGAGACATAGGTCTTCCATTTTTTTTTGCCTTACATCAATATGCTAACTTTTTTTCTGTATGACTTCATAGTGACATATGAATGTTGACGACTTCATGAAAAACTTTGGAATTCCGCCACATATCTCCTCTATCTTGTTCAATTTGGCTAAAATTCATTTGCTTCTCCTTGTCATCTATCTTATCATAAATTTAATTATTTAAAAGATTCTTTTCTTTTGTATCATGAAGGAAACAACATCACACCCACCTTTGTCACTTGCAATGGTAAGCAACCTTAGTGATAGGAAAATGATATTAATGTAGAGCTTTGCACAAAACATTGTCAATGTGAATTTAAAATGGATAAGAAGGAATAGACATAAGAAAAAACTTTTCAAGTGGATGTCTTTGTAAAACATCAGGTACATAAACTTACCAATATAGAGCCTCGTACACATAGGTACTACATGGATACTTATAGCTTGGCATGGAAGCTAGGTTTTATGAATATGAGAAAAGAAATACCTTCAATTTGGTGTTTTTTTAATGCCTGATAGATCAAAGGCTAAGGTAGATAGAAATTTTTAATATTTGTGAAACCTAGGTGGAAGACATATTTGTCTCTTCATATAACACTAATCAAATGTAATGGAAAACAATAATAAAAAAATAAATAGTTATTTTTCCCCATCGAAAACAATATGGAGAAAGAAAACAAACATACCATAGAGAAAACCTAGCTTGTATGAATAGAGTTTAAAGAGGTCTTTGGTCATGAAATTGATAAGAATGGAATGTTTTTAATATTTGCTTCAAATGAGATCAGAATTTGTATTTGAAAATCTAATCAGATGTAAGAAATCAGGTGTGTTTTCAAGTAGACCGTGAAAAATGTAAGACATGCAAGAGAATTGTGACCTTACAAAGTGTTGAGAAACATCCATTTACAATATAAAGAGATTGAGGGCTTCAAATTCTAAGAAAAAATGTATTATAGTTGAGTTGCAGGGATTTAGGATTTCATTTTTTTGAAGAATCCCATCCCGAGATGGCTTCCTCTCTATGTAAAATTGATTGGGTTATACTTTGATTCTATGAAATTATTGCAAACCTCCAAAACAATGCTTGTCCCCAATGAGAATGGAGGGTTTTCCTAGGCCTACTATTCACCATCACAAAATAGAACAGTACTGTCGGTAGCTAGGTCATAGGTAAATTCTAATCCTCTGAAATTTCAACCTAATTATTGTATTGTGAACAATATAGAAAGTTGAAATAGTAACAATGTTTTCCTGTTTCACAAATTTGAAGTGTGTTATGAGGCATGCATGACTTAACATGCCTCAGGAGTGCCCCTTTTCTCACAGATTCCTTTCATATTTATTTGAATAACCAATTATCTGGAGAAGTGCCACATTTATATTACTTAAGGCATGATTCATATCATATATGGCTTACAATTATAAATATTTTTCGGGTAGAGATGATTTTTTATTTGGGCAGGCTATCTAGACCATCATCAATGGTGTGTATCATGCTGGTATACTTGAAGAATTTCTTGGATTTCATTGGTGGAATGGATGTCTTCCGATCCTAGTTCTCACGATAGTCTTTATTTTGGCTTCGTTGGTGTCTTTTAAGAGAGTGGGTAAGTCTTCTTTGATCATTCTCTTAAGCATGTATTAGCATTGTGATTTTAAGAAAAGCCATATTTTGTTTGTGCCATTTCACAACTATCATGGATTTAGATGTTTAATAACTAATGTAATTATATGAAAAGAATACAACATGTCCTAGGAATGTCACATATTGATCACATATGTGTAGACCATTTGTCTAAATTTTCACGTTACCTTGTTGGAAACGACATATGCATTTAGGGATGTGGATCTTGGGTCATTCCTTAATGAGTTAACATGTTGAAATATTGATGATTATATTGATGGGTTCACTTTTGTGAATTCGCATATTATTTGAAATTCACTTCTGCATTATCAGTTGCACCCGATGTTGTATTTGTTGCGTTCACAGTTGGTATTACAATCGTAAAGATGTTTAGTCACACCATCCAAGCGCTAAGATGGCTATCATATATTATTAATCATACTTCATTCTTGAAGTTTTTCAATGTGGCACGTCATTGTGACTGATTACATATGTCATTTCAATGGTATGGATTATTTCCTTCATCTCTAGTCCTACACCTTAATGTAGTGTCTTAGATTTCATTAGCTGAATTAGCATTTTAAAATTTTATGAGTCATTATCATTTTTCTCGATTGTATGCATAGCTACAAGCATTTTTGGTGTTCTTCTATTTGGATACCAAGTTATGGATGATGTCCTAGCCAATTTTGACACCAAATTGGGAGTTCTTTACAGTGCTATGATGAATGACATTGATCGCATGACCTACGTTGTACATCTAATGCAAGTCTTTCATCTTGTATTTTTTGCCCTGCGCATTAATATTGATAGGCTTATATTTGAAACCAAAAAGCCACTCATTTCATATAATAAGATGTTCATCTGGATCACTACCATATTAATTGGAACCATTTTCCTCCACGCATCATTCATACCCAGTATTTGGGATGTATTTCAGCTCACAGGGGCTACTGCACCAATTTGTATTGGGTTCATCTTCCCAGCTTCCATTTCTCTCAAGCAAAGAAAGGTTTGTTTTCATTTTTGGTTGTATTTTATCTAGGTTATATGTAGCTTCTAATCTCAATTGATTTTAATTGCATAGACACTCATGGAATATGAAAAAAAGGACATATGTCTCTCATTGCTTATGATTTTTCTTACACTAGTTTCAAGTTCAATTGCTATATTGAGTGACTATTTTTCTTGCAAATATTACAATTGATACACCTTTTCCAATCAATATCCATAAAGGTTACATGGTTAGATATTGTATAGGGTACAAAAGCAGGAAATACGGGGTATTGTATCCTTTAGAGATCCATTCCAAGAGTATTTACAAAATTTAATCCACATGAATGTAACGTTCCTTTTGATGCCACATGTCCCATATTGAAAGGCATACACAGCTTTAAATGTGAAACTCATAATCAAATTATTAAAACTAATAAAAAATTTCCTTAGAGTATTTAGTTCCACCTCAATCAGTCTGTTGGTCAACATTATCACAATTAACAAGCCCAAACTAAGATGGGGGAACCCAATGTGGTATGCGCTCCATAATCTTAGGGATTATTTTTTAATTAAAAATAGCATCACATGCATATAAAAATATCCCATTACACCAATACATACATTTATCAAATCGCTCAACTCTTCAGAGAAATTTTTAACTCTAGAAATTATCACCCTCAGTTCTCGCAAATAAGCAAATTGTGGAGCAAGAGAAGGTCACTGGGAGAGATTTCCAGGACATGGAAATGTAAATTTCCCTCTAATACCATATCTTCCAGATTTAAGACACAACCTTACATGTGAAAATAATAATCAAATTATTAAAACTAATAAAACATTTCCCTAGACTACTGAGTTGCACCTCACTCTGTAAGCTTGCCAGCGTTATTAGGATTCATAAGCCCAAACTAAGAGAGGGGAGCCCATTGAGGCACTTTTCTTGACCTTTTGTGTATATGAACCTCGTTTTTTAATGAATAGAACTTATTTATATGGTTTGATACATGAATAATGGCATAAGAACAATGAAGGTAGTGAGCAGATCTCAGTGAGTCACCTGGGAACCTCCATTCTTGATCACAAAGTTTAGGTCATCCAAAACCAAGAGTCACTCCATGGTACCTTCATGTGCCTAGAGTACCATTAAAACAATGTGGTTATAGCTATAAGTCTCGACGACTAGAGGTACACATAGCCAAACCAAACAGTCGAAACAATAAATGACATATGCAAGGAAAATTTTAAGAACCCCCTCTAAATTCACATGTATAATAAATGGGTGAATCTCCATGCTATATAGGAAAAATGGAAGGCGATTTTATCAATAATATGATATGTATATATAATTTTTGGTGAATCTCTCACCAGGCATGGCGAATATTTTACTCAATTATAAAATCTTGTGTTTATTGAATACACAAATGAAATCATTGCATTTCTTTAAAATATCTTTTGAAATCAAAATTACGGAAATTACATATCGATAACCTAGTGGGTGTAGGCTAAAATTCACCCGTGCCATTCACAAAAAGCATGAGAAAAAACCTAATACTATATATAAAGCAAGAAAAATTCAAATTCATCACTTCTAGGGACCTTGTAACCACCCTGTCAATTCACAAGTCCTGTTTGCAATTAGAAAAATTACCCAAATTACAACCTGTTTACTCCAGCATATGTTGGAAAGTTATAAAAGGATGACTAGTGCAATCAATCCATTCCTTTTAGCCCTGGATTTGTTTCCATTTAAAACAGAAGTATACAAATATACTTGTCCAATGTCTATGCTTTAACCATTCACCTTAAGATGTTTTTACAATATAATTTTGTAAGTCTATTTAATATCTTCATTATCATAAAAACCAACCTATATCCATCTTAACTCCACATCTACCACTCTTAGGGGGATGAAATCTATTTATCCCTCTGAGCACTTGGTAGAGCCAGAATTAAGATGGATCTAAGATTATAGAATTTCCCCTTTAAATAGTCTATGCTCACATGAATACCATGGTATTACCATGGGTCAATACCATGGGTTATCATAAACCTGGAGCTTAAAAATTACTATTATTAATTTATAAAAATTAATAAAATTAATAGTTGATTTTTATTTTATTTTTTATTTTAACCAAGCTAAAATGTTTAACATATATTAAATTACAACATTCATATTTACTCTTGATCGGATGAAATATTTTTCACTCTATGCTAGTTTGCATATCACAATATTTGATACCTCTCTGGGGTTAGTAGATCCAGAGTAAAGATGGATCTATGTTGGTTTAATTCCCCCATTTAAATAGGCTACATTCCAGGTGAATACCATGGGTCATTTTTATTGTTATTAATACTAATATTAGGTTAGTAATGGTTTTTTCATGGTATTAATAACAATCTAGTCCATGGTATTTGTCCCATAGTATTTTGCCCATAGGTTTCACCTAAATATAACGCATTTTTTTAGTGTTTGTAAATATAAGGTGACTTATGGAGTAAATATAAAAAAAAAAAATTATTTGTTTACCATACCTCTCGATTTATATTTTTATTAATTTATCATACCTCTTTTACAAATATGGTATTTGGCCCATAAGATTCACTTAAATAAAACCTCTTTCTTGAGCCTTCATAAATAGAACGAAGGTTATGGACTAAATGTAAAAAGAGGTTTTATTTATTTACCATGCATCTAGTTTATTTATATTTTTATTTATTTACCATACCTTTTGAGTAAGTATAAAAAGACTTTATTTATTTACCATACCTCCACTTTACTTATATTTTTATTTGTTTACACCCTTGCATGTATATAAGGTGACTTATGGAGTAAATATAAAAAATGTTTTATTTATTTACCATACCTCTCATTTATTTATATTTTTATTTATTTACCATACCTCTTTTATAAATATGGTATTTGGGCCTTTGGCCCATAGGATTCACTTAAATAAAACCTATTCTTGAAAATAGGCTAATGGATTCACTTAAAAAAAACCTATTCTTGAAAATGGGCGAATGGAAGGTTGTAACTCCTAATTTCAATGGCTAAATTTACCTTTTTTACCCTCTCCCTTAAAATAAGATGGGCTATTTGAGGTGATTTGTAAAAATGTACTCTGATACAAAATATTCGACTACTAAAAATTTAAAACCCCTTAATTTCGCCAAAGGGCGAACATTCGCCCCTAAAATTTTCTATGGACATATGTGCATAGACATAGATATAATCTAAACAAAAAAAACTAGTGAATAGTCGATAACCCAGAGCTTAATCCCAAAGGTGTGAAATCGAAACCCACGTTAGGATTTTCTTACCATTCAGAGTCCTTTAAATCTACAGTTAAAGTGTGCCAACCTAGAAGAAAATAATGCAACTCTAAGGAAGAAACACAAATATGGGACTAAGGTTGGGTGCAAGTCCAAATATCCAACTTAGGTGAGGGTTGGGCGGGTTGGGGTACCTACACGCTGCGACCAGAATGAGAACACAAGAGAAATAATATGAGTGAAGAGTCTCTATGTGACCGAAAATAAGTTTAAAAAAAGATATACATTTAAGTAAACCTTGTTGGAGGAAGAAATTTCTCCCCTGAGCAAAGCTTGACCATGGTGGCTCTTCACAACAGACCCTATAGCAAATTATAAAGGAGTGAACTTAGGTAATGAAAACTTAAAGGAAAATCGGAGGATATGGAAAGCAAACTTGATAAGAAGATTTTGTAGATTACCTGAAAACTGTTGAAACCCTGCATCATAAAACTAAAGTTGAAACCATGATGAGAACACGGTAAAAACGCTAGAGAAAAAGAAAAGGAGAACACAAAAAGGAATATTTACCTTTACAGTGCAAGGTGTGCTGGACAAAGGTCGAAACCACAGTTGTATGAAAAATTTACCCCTTTTTCCCTGTAGTAACTATTAGGGTTGTTTTTTTTTGTCTTAACTATTAATTCAGTTGCCTAAAAGTCTTCAATCTTTAATCATCTAACATGAATGGTGTAATTAGTATTTCACAATTTATACCATTACAAACATTATATAAATTAAATTGTTGGCAAATAAAGATAGGCATCAATTCATAATATGCATCAAAATAATTACAACATAATATTTCTCATGTTACTAAAATTGGAATTTTTTTATAAAACTAATTAAATTATATCTTTATTTTAAATTACTACAATTATTATTAATGATTAAAATAATTAATATATAAAATAAATATGTGTATACTTAAAAAGAACATAAAACAAGATTCTTAACCATGACTATTTACTCCATTTTTTTCATGGAAATTTTTAATTTGTAAATAGGTTTTGTTATAATATCATGAGTCAATATCATGGTTTATCAATACCACATGCCCATAAAACTATGACTCACTTCATTCGATAGTTGTTAAACTGGCCTTTTTTTCTTTCAATTAATCGATTAAATACAAAAAGAAAATGAGGTATAACTATTTTGGAGATAAATCTCAACCTTTGATTTTTATACACTACTACAAATATTGTAGAATATTTAGTAAAAAATAGATTTTTATCATCCCCTATCATTTTTATAATTAAATTAAAATTCTAAAAAAATTACTCCAAAATAAACACATTTATAAGTCTAACTATAAAAACATTGCAATTACATAATTTTAAATTTCCTTAAAATATAAATAATAAATTTAGTAAAAAAATAGTTTTATTTGAGAACACATTTTGTTGACTTACCTATGTTTAATGATATTCATTTATCAAAAATATTCAATTCACTAATTAAATATAATATCATATCTAATCACTGAAAAATATATTTTTATTTAATAAAACTATTAACTCAAGGATGTTAAATATTATATTTTAAATATAAATATATGATATGTTTGAAAAGATTTGTTAACATAATCAGATTATTTTCGTATACCTTCTACAACAATTTTTTAATACAAACTGATCCCTATAGATATATATTTTATTGTATTACTACTTATTTTTATTATTTTTTTATTTTATTAGTAATTGGCTTTTTCTCAATTTTTTATATTTTTTATTTCTTTTAAAAATATTTTTTAAAAGATATCATTTTTTGTTTAATTCAGAAATTTTTTACATTATGAATAATTGTAAAATCGTCGCTCTCTAATTTCTTGTTAAGAGCCGTTTCAAATATAATTGATTGATTTTTAAAATATGCAATTGATTAAGAATCAGATTAAAAAATGACTTAAATAATGTTAACCACAATATTTCTTCAAACGGATCACCAACACAACCAAATTCATAGAATCAATGGCAACTTCTCCGCGTGAGGATACATATTCTGCTAGCTGTCATGCTGTATATTAATGTTGTCGTGCATAGCATTTTTGGGAAAAAATATTTTCCCCGAGGTTGATATGGAAGGCTACTTGGCTGAGACACTATAGGAATTGATTAGAACGAAACGGTTATCACGGAATATTTATCAAATCACCAATACACCAATGTGTAAGTCTATCAAATCACCCAACTCTCCCGAGAGTTTTTTTACTCCAAAAAGTATCATTTTCACTGGTCACAAATAAGCAAATTGTGGAGCAGAAGAAGCTTACTAGGATGAATTTCCAGGAAATGGAAATGTGACTTTCTCTGTAATGAGATTGAAAACTCAACTTTACATGTGAAAATCATAATCAAATTATTAAAACTAATAAAACATTGGTCATATCTATTCAAAATTATAAAAATGAAATAGAAAAAAAAACTACATATGTGAAAGAAACTTGTCTCTTTGAGTCTTAGGTTTGTAATCTAAATTAACAAGAGTACCCAAGGTTCATAATCAAATTCATTAACTCATGAATTTATCTCAACTATGTCAATTCCTTTAGGTTGGACAAATAAAACTCATGTCTTAACTCTTTAACTTTGGAAAAGAAGATAGGAAATCACACTTCGAAAAATACAACTCAAATATTTCATTGCATATTCCATCCACTTTTATTAAGTTTTTAAGTTTAACAATTGTCAATGAGTTACAAACTCTAATACAATGGATGGCCATTTTCACTCAACAAACAAGTTTGATCTTTTGAATTTTAACTTCATGTCATTATCAAATTAATTGAGTCAAAAATTAAGATATACATGGTATGAAATGGATTTATGCTTTCAAATTAACAAATTTATGCTTGTTAATTTGAATCTCCTTTCCTTTACTTTCTTTTTAATAACCTATTTTCACAAATCTTTACAATAATATTAGCAATAAACTTGAATTGCACTCAACTTTTGGCAACCCATTTTCATGTTGAGAGTAAATTTGCACTGTAAATTTGGAGTTCTTCACTCTCTTGGAAAATTATTTCGATATACCTTTGAAGTAATATTAACATTAATATTTGTGTCTTTAGTGACAAGTACTATGTTTATTCTATCATTTCCACAAACTATCCTCTTATTATTTCCACAAATGGACAAGTTTTAAGAAATGGATATGAAGATAGTGAGTCAAGTAGTAGCATTCCATTTGTTTTTGTCTTCCATGAATATATGATAACCATTTTTTGTATGTCTTCATGGTGACATATGTTCTCCATTTTTTTTCCTTGCATCAATATATGCTAACTTTTTTTCTGTATGTCTTCATAGTGACATATGAATGTTGATGACTTAATTAAAAACTTTGGAACTCCACCACATATCTTCTCTATCTTGTTCAATTTGGCTGAAATTCATTTGGTTCTCCTTGTAATTTCTCTTTTCATACATTTCATTGTTTAAAAGATTCATTGCTTAGGTATCATGAAGGCAACAACATCACACCCGCCATTGTCACTTGCATTGATAAGCAACCTTAGTGATAGGCAAAATCTATTCATGCAAAACTCTACACAAAACATCCATCATTTACATAAATTTACTACCATAGAGCCTCCCACAAATAGGTACTCCATTGATACTTACACCCTAGGGTGGAAGCTAGGTTTTACGAATATGAGAAAAAAATTACCTTGAATATGGTGTTTTTTCTAGTCCCGGATAGACCAAAGGCTAAGGTAGATAACAATTTTTAATATTCATCAAACCTAGGTGGAAGACATATTTGTCTCTTCATGTAACACTAATCAAATGTAACGGAAAAAGATAATGAAAAATAAAATGTTGTTTTGCCCCATCATAAACAATATGGGGAAAGAAAAGAAACATGTCGTAGAGAAAACCTAGCTTTTATGAATAGAGTTTAGAGAGTTATTTGGTCATCAACTTGACAAGAATGGAATTCTTGTCACATCTACTTCAGATGAACTCAGAATTTGCATTTGAAAAGCGAATGAGATGTAAGAAATCAGGCGCGCTTTCAAGTAGACTTTGAAAATGTAAGACATGCAAGAGAGTTATGTCCTTACAATTGTTGGGAAACATCCATTTACAATATAAAGAGAATGAGAGCTTCAAATGCTAAGGAAAATGTATTCTAGTTGAGCCGCACGGGCTCAGGATTTCATGTTTTGAAGAATCCCATCCCCAAATGGCTTCCTCTCTATGTAAAAACCATTCGGTTAAACTGTGATTCTATGAAATTTTTGCAGACCTCCAAAGAAATGTCCATCCCCATTGAGCATGGAGAGGCTTGTTATTCGCCATCACAAAATAAAACAGTACCGTTGATAGGTAGGTCATAGGACAAGTCCAATCCTCTAAAATTTTAACCCAATTATTGTATTGTGAGTAGTGAAGAAATTGGAAACAGTAAGAAAATTTTCCTGTTTCACAAAATTGAAGTGTGTTATGAGGCATGCATGACTTAACATGCCTTAGGAGTGTCCCTTTTTTCTTAGATTCCTTTCATATTTATTTCAATGCCCAATTACCTGGAGCAGTTCCATGTTTATATTACTTAAGGCATGATTCATATTGTATATGGCTTGGAATTATAAATCTTTGTCTCATAAAGATGATTTTTTGTTTGGGCAGGTGATGTGCTATCTCGAACATCATCAATGGTGTGCATCATGCGGGCATATTACTTGAAGAATTGTTTGTTGGATTTCATTGGTGGAATTGACATCTTTCGATCCTATTTCTCACCATAGACCTTATTTTGGCTCCATTGGTGTCTTTGAATAGAGTGGATAAGTCTTCTTTGATAATTCTGGTAAGCATGTTTTAGCACTGCGATTTTTAGAAAAGTTATATTTCATTTGTTCCATTTTACAACTATCAATGATTTAAATGTCTAGTAACTAATGTAATTATATGAAAAGAATTCAACATATCTTAGGAATGTCACATACTGATCACATCTGCGTAGACCATTTGTCTAACTTTTCATGTTACCCTTGTTGAAAATGCAACAAGAAAATCATAATTTATTTTCGTCCTTGAATTAAATTAGGAATAAAATTGTAATTCCACATCTCATGATAACTTGTACTAGTTAACTAAGATAATTTGACTTAGTTGGCTCAAGTAATTCGAGTTGAGGGTTTAACTTGATTCATGTAGAGTGTCTCCTACATTATAGGAGCCCTGGTTGAGTTTATGTTGAGTTGTAATTAATTAATTCAGTTTAACTAAGTTAAAATGAGTTAAACTAATTCCAACTATTGGAAGAACTACTGGGAGCTCTAATAGTGTGGTGTTGCCTGCAGTGATCAATGAGTTAACTAAGTATTCACTTATAAATAACTCATGCATGTCATATGTGAGAATTACCCAGTTGAGATTGGAGTTCAGGGGCATTGCACTATCAATTGTTTAATCATCTCAATTGTATAGGTGGTGCATGCAATCATAGGAAGGCCTATGATGGATTGCACAATTCCTTTGATAAATTTATCTAATTAATAGGGGGCTAATTCCCATGGAAAAAACACAAGGAAATAGGGACTTGGAAAAGCGAGAAATTGGTGAAGTATTTTCCTAGGCTTGTCTAAGAAGCTGTGAGACAAATAGAGATAGAGCAGAGGTTGCCTGGGCTTGGGAAAAGCATTCTAATCTTCTCATATTTAATGACTAATGCAATATACAGATAGAAGGGGTTTTTATATGTGGATTTCCATTGGATAGCAATGTGTACTATGTTGATTGAATTATTTCTCTTGTATGCTTTGTGATTTCATGATCGTTTTATTGTTTTCGTTGATGAGTAGAGTAGATTCCAGTCTATTGTTTTAGTAAATTGGAATTAGCAGTTTCAATCTACAAGGAATTTCTACAACCCTATTGGAAATGACATATGCATCCAAGGATGTGGATCTTGGTTCATTCCTTAATGAGTTAAGATGTTGAAACATTGATGATTATATTGATGGGTTCGTTTCCTTGAATTTGCAAATTCTTTGAAATTCACTTCTGCATTATCAATTACACTCGTTGTTGTATTTTTTATGGTCACAACTGGTATTACAATCATAAATTTGTTTAGTGGCACCATCCAAGTGCCAAGATGGCTACCAGATATTGTTGACCATACTTCATTCTTGAAGCTTTTTGTTGTGGTATGTCATTGTGACTACTTACATATGTCATTTCAATGGTATGGATTATTGCCTTTCATCTCTAGTCCTACACCTAAATATAGTATCTTAGAGTTCATTAGTTGAATTCGCATTTTAAAATTTTATGAGTCATTGGCATTGTGCTCGATTGTATGTATAACTACAAGATTTTCTGGTGTTCTTCTATTTGGAGACCAAATTATGAATGATGTCTTGGCCAATTTTGATACCAACTTGGGAGTTATTTACAGTGTTGTGTTGAATGACATTGATCTCATGACCTATGTTGTACATTTGATGCTATTCTTTCCTCTCATATTTTTTTCCTTGCGCCTTAATAGTCAAGGCTTATATTTGTAGCCAAAAAGACCCTTCTTTCAAATAATAAGAGGTTCATCTTGATCACTACCATATTAATAGGAACCATTTTCCTCGAGGCATCATTCATACCCAGTATTTGGGATACGTTTAATCTCACAGGGGCTACTACAACAATTTGTATTAACAGATTTATGCTTGTCAATTTGAATCTCATTCCCATTCCTTTCATTTTAATAACTGATTTTCACGGATCTTTACAGTAATATTAGCAGCAAAATTGACTTGCACTCATAAATTTCAACCTCCTTCCATCTCCTTTTGGAAACCCATTTTCATGTTGACAATAAATTTGCACTTGTAAATATAGATCTCTTTCCATCTCCTTCTAGAAAATCATTTCCATATATCTTGGAAGTAATATTAACATTAATGTTTGTGTCTTTAGTGTCAATTACTATGTTTAGTGTATCATTTCCATAAACGATAGGATCTTATTATTTCCACCAATGAACGAGTTTAAAGAAATCAATATGAAGATGGTCAGTGAAGTAGTAGCATTTCATTTGCTTTTGTCTTCCACCAATATATGATAACCATTTTTTGTATGTCTTCATGGCGACATATTTCTTCCATTTTTTTTGCCTTGCATTATTATATGCTATTTTTTTTTTTCGTTTTTCATAGTGACATATGAATGTTCATGACATAATTAAAAACTTTAGAATTCCACAACATATATCCTCTATCTTGTTAAATTTGGCTAAAATTCATTTTTTTCTCCTTGTAATCTGTCTTATCAAACATTTCATTATTTAAAAGATTCATTGCTTATGTATCATAAAGGAAAAAACATCAAACCTGCGATTGTCACTTGTACCAATCAGAAACCTTAGTGATAGGCAAAATCTATTCATGCAAAAAACTGCACAAAACATTGTCAATGTGAGATTAAATAGGACAAGAATACATAGACATAAGAATTTTATTTTCAAGTGGATGCCTTTGTAAAACATCATTTACCTAAATTTAGTAGCATAGAAACTCCTACAAATAGGTATTGCTTGGATACTTTCAGCCTGGTGTGGCAGCTAGGGTTTTACGAATATGAGAAAAACATTACCTTGAATATGGTTTTTTTCTAGTCCCTGATAGATCAAAGGCTGAGGTAGACACCAATTTTTAATATTTATCAAACATGTGTGGAAGACATATTTGTCTCTTCATGTAACACTAATCAAAGGTAATGGAAAACAATAATGAAAAATAAATTGTTGTTTTTCCCCATCAAAAACAATATGAAGAAAGAAATGAAACATACCATAGAGAAAACCTAGCTTGTATGAATAGAGTTTAGAGAGGTTTGGTCATGAACTGAACAAGAATGGAATGCTTGTCATATCTACTTCAGATGAACTCAGAATTTGCATTTGAAAATCTAATCAGATGTAAGACATGTATGAGAGTTTTGTCCTTACAAATTGTTTGGAAACATCCATTTACAATATAAAGAGATTGAGGGCTTCAAATACTAAGGAAAAATGTATTCTAATTGATTTCTAGGGGTTTAGGATTTCATGTTTTGAAGAATCCCATCCCCGGATGGCTTCCTCACTATGTAAAATTGGTTGGGTTACATTTTGATTCTATGAAATTTTTGCAGACCTCCAAATAAATGCTCGTCCCCAATGAGCATGGAGTTATTTTTTAGGTTTGTTATTCACCATCAAAAAATAAAACAGTATTGTTGACACGTAGATCATAGGGAAAGTCAAATCCTCTAAAATGTTCACCCAATTATTGTATTGTGAGTAGTATAGAAATTGGAAATAGTAAGAACTTTTTCCTGTTTCACAAAGTTGAAGTGTGTTATGAGGCATGCATGACTTAACATGCCTTAAGAGTGTCCCTTTTCTCTCAAATTCCTTTCAAATTTATTGGAATGGCCATTTACCTAGAACAGTGCCATGTTTATATTACTTAAGGCATGATTCAAAATGTATATGGCTTGGAATTATAAATATTTGTCTAATAAATATTTTTCTGATTTGGGCAGGTGATGTGCTATTTGGAAGATCATCAATGGTGTGCATCATGTAGATATATTACTTGAAGAATTGTTTGTTGGATTTCATTGGTGGAATGGACGTATTCCGATCCTATTTCTCACCATAGTCCTTATTTTGTCTCCGTTGGTGTCTTTCAAGGGAGTGGATAAGCATGCTTTCATAATTCTAGTAAGCATGTTTTAGCACTACGATTTTCATAAAAGTCATATTTCATTTATTCCATTCCATAGCTATCAATGATTTAAATGTCTAATAACTAATGTAATTATATGAAAAGAATTCAACATATATTAGGAATGTCACATACTGATCACATCTATGTACACCATTGTCTAACTTTTCATGTTACCCTTGTTGAAAATGTAACAAGAAAATCCTAATTTATTTTTGTCCTTGAATTAAATTAGGAATAAAATCGTAATTCAACATCTCATTATAACTTATGTTAGTTAACTGAGTTAATTGGCTCAGGTAATTCGATTTGATGGTCTAACTTGATTCATGTAGATTGTCTCCTACGTTATAGGAGCCGTGGTTGAGTTTATTTTGAGTTGTAATTAATTAATTCAATTTAACTGAGTTAAAGTCAGTTAAACTAGTTCCAGCGATTTGAGGAATTAGTGGGAAGTCTAGTAGTGTGGTGTTGCCTGCAGTGATCAATGAGTTAACTAATGATTCACTTATAAATAACTCATGCATGTTAGGTATGAGAATTACCCAGTTGAGATTGGAGTTCAGGGGCATTGTACTATCAATTTTTTAATCATCTCAGATGTATAGGTGGTGCATGCGGTCAGAGGAAGGCCTATGATGGATTGTGCAATTCCTTTGAGAAATTTCTCTAGTTAATATTGGGTTGATTCCCAAGGAAACAACGCAACGAAATAGGGACTTGGGCAAGTGAGAAATTGGTTAAGTATTGTCCTAGGCTTGTCTAGGAAGCAGTGAGATAGATAGAGATAGTGCATAGGTTGCCCGAGCTTGAGCAAAGCATTCTAATCTTCTCATATCTAATGACTAATGTAATATATAGATAGCAGGGGTTTTTAGCTGTTGATTTCCCTAGAAAATCATTGTGTAATGTGTTGATCGAATTCTTTCTCTTGTTTGCTTCATGATTTCATGCTAATTTAATTGTTTTCGCTAATGAGTAGAGTAGATTCCAGTCTATTGTTTTAGTAAATTACACTTAGCAGTGTTATTCTACAAGTAATTTCTATAACCCTATTGGAAATGACATATGCACTCAAGGATGTGGATCTTGGTTCATTCCTTATCATGTTAAGATGTTGAAATCTTGATGATTATATTGATGGGTTCATTTCCCTGAATTTGCAAATTCTTTGAATTTCACTTTTGCATTATCAATTGCACTCATTGTTGTACTTGTTGTGATCACAACTGGTAATACAATCATAAAGTTGTTCAGTGGCACCATCCAAGTGCCAAGATGGCTACCAGATATTGTTGATCATACTTCATTCTTGAAACTTTTTACTGTGGTATGTCGTTATGATTGAGAAGTTACATATGTCATTTCAATGGTATGGATTATTGCCTTTCATCTCTAGTCCTGCACCTGAATATAGTATCTTAGAGTTCATTAGCTAAATTAGGATTTTAAAAGTTTATGAGCCATTGGCATTGTGCTCAATTGTATGCATAACTACAAGATTTTTTGGTGTTCTTCTATTTGGAGACCAAATTATGAATGATTTCCTGGCCAATTTTGACACCAACTTGGGAGTTCTTTACAGTGTTGTGTTGAATGACATTGATCGCATGACGTACATTGCACATTTGATGCTAGTCTTTCCTCTCGTATTTTTTTCCTTGCCCCTTAATATTCATGGGCTTATATTTTCAGCGAAAAATCCTCTTCTTTCAGATAATAAGAGGTTCATCTTGATCACTACCATATTAATAAGAACCATTTTCCTCGAGGCATCATTCATAGCCAGTATTTGGGATGCATTTCAGCTCATAGGGGCTACTATAACAATTTGTATTAACATATTTATGCTTGTCAATTCGAATCGCATTCCCTTTCCTTTCCTTTTAGTAACCGATTTTCAAAGATATTTACAGTAATATTAGCAACAAAATTGACTTTCACTAATAAATTTGAATCTCCTTCCAGCTCTTTTTGGAAACCCATTTTCATGTTGACAATTTGCAATTGTAAATTTGGATCTCTTTGCCTCTCCTTCTAGACAATTATTTCCATATACCTTTGAATTAATATTAACATTAATGTTTGTGTCTTTAGTGACAAGTACTCTGTTTATTATATCATTTCTACAAACGATAAGTTCTTATTATTTCCACAAATGAACAAGTTTTGAGAAATGCATATGAACATAGTCAGCCAAGTAGTAGAATTCCATTTGTTTTTGTCTTCCATCAATATATGATAACCATTTTTTGTATGTCTTCATGGCGACATATGTCTTCCATTTTTTTTCTTTGCATCAATAAATGCTAGCCTTTTTCTCTGTATGTCTTCATAGTGACATATGAATGTTGATGACTAAATGAAAAACTTTGGAATTCCACCACATATCTCCTCTATCTTATTCAATTTGGCTAAAATTCATTTGCTTCTCCTTGTCATTTGCGTTATCATACATTTACTTATTTAAAAGATTCATTGCTTATGTATCATGAAGGAAACAACATCACACTTGCCATTGTCACTTGCAGTGATAAGCAACTTTAGTGATAGGCAAAAACTATTAATGCAGAGCTCTGTACAAAACATTTGTCAATGTGAATTTAAATAGGACAAGAAGGTATAGACATAAGAAAAAACTTTTCAAGTGGATGTCTTTGTAAAACATCATTTACATAAATTTATGAGCATAGAGCCTCCTACACATATGTACTCCATGGATACTTATAGCCTGGGATGGAAGCTAGGTTTTACGAATATGAGAAAAAAAGTATCTTGCATCTGGTGTTTTTTTTTTAATTTTGATAGATCAAAGGCTAAAGTATATAGAAATTTTTAATATTCATGAAACCTAGGTGGAATACGTATTTGTCTCTTCATGTAACACTATTCAAATGTAATGGAAAACAATAATAAAAAATAAATAGTTGTTTTTCCCCATCGAAAACAATATGGATAAAGAAAAGAAACATACCATAGAGAAAACCTAGATTGTGTCAATAGAGTTTAGAGAGGTCTTTGGTCATGAAATTGACAAGAATGGAATGCTTGCCATATCTACTTCAAATGAACTCGAAATTTGCATTTCAAAATCTAATCAGATGTAAGAAATTAAGTGTGTTTTCATGTACACTACAAAAAATGTAAGACATGTAAGAGAATTGTGTCCTTAAAATGTGTTGAGAAACATCCATTTACAATATAAAGAGATTGATGGCTTCATATTCTAAGGAAAAATGTATTCTAGTTGAGCTGCAAGGATTTAGGATTTCATGTTTTGAAGCATCCTATCCCCAAATGGCTTCCTTTTTGTGTAAAATTGATTGGGTTACATTTCTATTCTATGAAAATGTTGCAGACCTCCAAAACAATGCTCGTCCCCAATCAGCATGGAGGTTTTTTTTAGGCTTTCTATTCTCCATCAAAAAATAGAATAATACTTTTGACAGGTAGGTCATAGGTAAAGTCCAATACTCTGAAATTTTAACCTAATTATTGTATTATGAGCAGTATAAAAAGTTGAGACAATATCAACTTTTTCCTATTTCACAAAGCTGAAGTGTGTTATGAGGCATGCATGACTTAACATGCCTCAATATGTCACTTTTTTCATAGATTCCTTTCATATTTATTTGAATGGCCAATTACCTAGAGAAGTGCCATGTTTATATTACTTAAGGCATGATTCATATCATATATGGCTTGGAATTATAAATCTTTGTTTGATAGAGATGATTTTTTATTTGGGCATCCTATCTAGAACATCATCAATGGTCTACATCATGCTAGTATACTTGAAGAATTGTTTGGATTTCATTGGTGGAATGGACGTCTTCCGATCCTAGCTCTCACCATAGTCCTTATTTTGGCTTCGTTGGTGTCTTTCAAGAGAGTGGGTAAGTCCGCTTTGATCATTCTGGTAAGCATGTTTTAGCACTGCGATTTTTAGAAAAGTCATATTTCATTTGTGCCATTTTACAAATATCATGGATTTAGATGTCTAATAACTAATGTAATTATATGAAAACTATTGAACATATCTTAGGAATGTCACATACTGATCACATCTGCGTAGACCATTTGCCTAAATTTTCATGTTACCCTGTTGGAAATAGCATATTCATTCAAGGATGTGGATCTTGGTTCATTCCTTAACGAGTTAAGATGTTGAAATATTGATGATTATATTGATGGGTTCATTTCCCTGAATTTGCAGATTCTTTGAAATTAACTTCCACATTATCAGTTGCACTTGATGTTGTATTTGTTGTGATCACATTCGGTATTACAATTATAAAGATGTTCAATGGCACCATCCAAGAGCTAATATTGTAATGTTCCAAACTTGGATAAATATTGATATATAAAGCAAAATCGATTTACAGCACATAAAATTTAAACATTCAACAAATACTCATAAAAACTCCAGAAGTAAGAACCAACTAAGCCATTTTATTAATCCAATGGAGCAAGTACAATATTATGGAGAAATGCACATGGGCTTGCCTCAATGGCAAGCGTGACAGAACCAAAGTGATAAGACAATGGTCTCAAATGCTCATAATGATAGCTCCTTTAATGCTTTGCACTGCCCAGAAAACTACATTTCTGGCTAGAAATGAATTGCTAGAAACCCCACCTCCGGTGCTTAGAAAAATGATGCAAAAATAACGACGAGCTCCTTGACCAAAACCCACAAAAACCCAGAAAGTGTTTGGTCTGATTCCAAGCCGAAGTTGAACCCACAAAATGGTGCAAATTCCCCAGCTAACTCGCAATTCGCCCTGTTATGAGAATTATGATTTCAGGCCCAAATATCATCTGGAAAATTCTAAAATTTTAACCACGAACGGCTCTTAGAAAACTCAGAAAAACATAGAAATGGTTTGTCCATATTTTGACCTCCCAAAATTGACCCCCAAGAGGCCCTACGCCCTCGAAATTGGTGAAGCACACAGCCTGCAAAGATGCCAGCAAAATCCTCCTCCAAGGCTCTCGAAAAGTAGCAATTTCCTACACATATGTATCCCTTGTCTCTCTCAACAAGGATCAACCACAAAAGCTAAGTCTCCACCTCCCACATGTGCACAATGTTCTCCCTCTGCGCTGGCCCAGGAAGTGTGAAAGTCACACTGAATAGAAACTATCTCCCCCAACTCCAAAAATCACCCATTGGAATTCAAACACCCAAGATTCATTTTTGGAATTTCTCCCAGCCAAAACACCTCTCAAATATGCCATAATCACAACTCGACCTCTCCTCACTGTGTCCTCCAGAAATACACACCACCTGGAGATGATGGATGCAACTACTAGAAATTACAATGAAAACCTCCACCAAAAGAATGTAGATGAACCTCTTTAGGGTGGCACTTGAAATCCCCTAAAGAAAGGGTGAGCTCTCTACTTGAAGAACTCTTGCAAAACAACAAGTGACTCGGCTAAGTAGTTCAAGAAACCAAAGAGAAATTCAATATGCCAAAAGATGGTGAAATCAGGAGAGTTGTCTTCCTTATATAGATTTCATAGAGCACTTTTCCCTCCAATTTTTCCCTCCATCGTGGGCCCTCACTTAACCATCGAATTTTCCCCTCAAAGCAATTTGAACTAGGGAGTGTGTATTCCCTAGTGTGGGTGGCCCCCACATAGAACTTAACCACAAAAAAAATAACTTCTCCTAAGTCTAATCTCCTAATAAAATCGAGTGGGCCCCACTATCTCCAAAATTGGCCCCAAAATGAAATAATTAGTCTTGTTCCAAATTAATTTAGGAAGGGACATGAAAAATATGGCTACCATATATTGTTGATCATACTTCGTTCTTGAAGTTTTTCACTATGGTACGTCATTGCGTGTGACTACTTACATATGTCATTTCGATGGTATGGATTATTTCCTTTCATCTCTGGTACTACACCTGAATGTAGTATCTTAGATTTCATTAGCTGAATTAGCATTTTAAAAGTTTATGAGTCATTGTCATTATGCTCGATTGTCTGCATAGCTACAAGCTTTTTTGGCATTCTTCTATTTGGAGACCAAATTATGCATGATGTCCAGAGTAATTTCGATACCAACTTGGGAGTTATTTACAGTGTTGTGATGAATGACATCGATCGCATAACCTACGTTGTACATATGATGCTAATCTTTCCTCTCTTATTTTTTGTCTTGCGCCTTAACATTGATAGGCTTATATTTGTAGCCAAAAAGTCCCTTATTTCGGATAATAAGAGGTTCATCTCGATCACTACCATATTAATTGGAACCATTTTCCTTGAGTCATCATTCATACCTAATATTTGGGATGCATTTCAACTCACAATGGTTATTACAATAGTTTGTATTGGGTTCATCTTCCTAGCTTCCATTTCTCTCACGTAAAGAAAGGTTGTTTTTCATTTCTGGTTGTCTTTTATTTGGCTTGTATGTAACTTCTAATATCAATTGATTTTAATTGCATAGATACTCATGGAATATCAACAAAAAATGACATATATCTTTCATTGTTTAAGATTTTTCTTGCACTAGTTTCAAGTTCAATTGCTATATTGAGTGAATATTTTCCCTACAAATATTATAGTTGGTACACCTTCTCCAGTCAATATCTAGGCCAGTTACATGGATGGATATTGTGTAGGGTACAAAAGCAGGAAACATAGGGCATGCTATCCTTTAGAGATCTATTTTATGAGTATTCACAAAATTTAATCCACATGAAGGGTAACTTTCCCTTTGATGCCCTACGTTCCATACTGAAAGGCATATAAAACTTTACATGTGAAGATCATAATCAAATTATTAAAAATAATGAAACATTTACCTAGAGTATTGAGTTGCACCTCACTGAGTCTGCTGGTCATCATTATCACGATTCACAAGCCTAAACTAAGACTGATCCGAAATTGATCAATAGATGACCAAGGATCCAGAAAAGGCCAAATCAAAGTTGTTGGATTAGAGAAAAAGTAGCACCATCGCATAGAGCTCGCAGAAATGATCCCAACGCAAATTGAATGAGCGAAAATGGTCTCTGTATGAAGGAGAAAGCACACTCTGAAGTTTGTGGAAAAAAGGTAAAAAATTGGGCCTTTGCAAGCCAAGTGGCAGTGTCACATCATGACACATGGTAGCCAACTCAGGTCAAAGTCAACGCTGGCAGTCAAAGTCAATAGAGGTTGAATTGGCATGGGTTGGGACCAAACCTACGACCTCCGCAATCATATTGCAAAACCTTACCAATACAACATGGTTTTGATTTATTAAACATATGGCGCATTTTATATTTATGTTCTGATATGTGTTTAGTGGGGGATAGGGTTGGTGTATCCCACCATATTCGGCGACCTTTCCAAACCCAAGAGTTGTTTTAACGAGCCTCCAAACATAGCATGAAGTTGGTATACAATTAAGCCACGAGTTTCAATACATATCACCACCACAGTTTAGGCCAATTCATGTACCACAGGGATGATAATATTAAACCACCTAATATGGTAATACCATGCGATATGCCACACAGAACCACCGAAGTTCATTGATCGTAACATGTGAATGGAACTGTTGGGGGTTAGTATTGCCACCGGTCCAATCCTTAGCCACCATATATGTTATATGGTTATAACAAGCTCTATATCAAAAAGTTGGTTGCAATGAGGTTGCGCCACATTAAATCAATACCGTTAAAACAATTGCTATGTATTTTCATGTTCTTATAACCCATTTTTTCACCATAATATATATATATATATAGATAGATAGATAGATGGTAATGTAATGCCAAGGAGGAGATAGAAGTGAGAGAACAACTATGGAGAAGTTTTGAAGATTTGGAGGCGAAACTTTGAAGGAACTTTTTGGGAGATTGGGGAAGCCTTTTTCAGAACCAAGAGTTGCTACAGGATCCCGAGATAGAGAAGATTGCAGCAGGATTGTCCAGGATTGTATCTGAAGCTATTTTCTTTTATGTATTTCATGGTTTTGAATATTTTAATATAAAGGCCTTCCAGCTGAAGATCAAGGACCATAGATGTAGGCTTGAAGATAAATGAACTCTGTTAACAAACGTTTGGTTTCTTTGTGTTCACGTGTTTGCTGTTATATTTTTTGAATTGCTGAAATTTCCAGTTACAAGTTCTTATTCACATTTTCAAGTTCTAAAGAAATTTAACTAGTGTTTTACAAAGTCATGCATTAACACTTATTAAAGAATAATAAATCACGTTTCAATAAAATATTAGATATGGGATCATTTGGTATTAGAGTGAGTAATTAATAATTCTAATTTATAAGTGTGCATGATCACCAGCATGAAATCAAAGCTTGATAAAGGAGAACTTGTTGAAGGACATATAGAAGCTGGCTCGAGAAGAAAGACAACTCAAGGAGAAGAGATGGTTGAAGAAGGAAGTGGTGATCATCCTTTTGGATCTGATGTAGGCTTTGTGGATGCTTTCATGACCTTGGAAGCCATGGTCGAAGAAATGTATCAAGAATTTAAGAAAGAAAAAGATGAAGAAACAAATCCTAAATATAGAGAAGGACAACCATCACAATCTGGAAAAGAAGATGAAAGCGATCAAAAAGACCCTGTTTCTTCTCTCTTGACTCCATCTGAAACTTCTATTGAAGCTCGATGTTATGTTCAAGTTACCCATGTACAATGGAGAAGTTGATGCCGAGAAGCTTGACAACTGGGTCAAGAAAATGGATGTTTATTGTAGTGTGCAACGGATCACTGACGATGAAGTCAAAATCAAGCTAGCATCACTTCGTTTAGAAGGCACAACATTGATATGGTGGCAGAGTAAGTTACAAAAATGTACTCAGCATATCGGTAAGATTTTTCCATCATGGTATGCTTTTATTACTGCACTTAGAAATAAATTCTATCCCAATAAGTAAAAAGATTTAATATAATGACAAGGACTAAAATTTAGGAAAGGCCATTCAGTGCAAGAATATACAAATGAGTTTTGTAAGAAGGCGTTGATGTTAGATACTCCTTTGTATTCTCAAGAAACTCTAATGAGATACATAGGAGGATTACTGGAGTATATTCGTAATCTTGTATTTATGTTTAGTCCTACTAACCTGGATGAAGTGGTAGTACAAGCAACTTACATTGGAGTGGGTAAATTAGGAGTTGGGGTATCATCAAAATCAACAACGAGAAAGGAGAACAAAGGAAAAGCAAAATCGAAGAAAGAAACCTACACTAAGATGGAGGTTGAAAATACTTCTATAAACATTGCAATAAAGAGGGCCATGACGAAGACCACTATTGGCAATTGCATCCTGAAATGAAACCAAAGTCGAGCAGAAAAGGGAAGCAAAGGTTGCGGCAGTAGTGAAACCGATGGACTTAGGGTCAAATTCAGGTGATGAGGTGCAGATCACATCATTGATTATGACCAATAAATTTGATGAAGGTGATGATTCTAATAGTTCTAGATGCAAGTTATTTCATATAAGGGTTTCTATGAAACATACAAACATTGACACATTACTAGATAGTGGATCTCAAGCTAACCTAATTTCAGAAAAAGTGGTTAAGCAATTGGGATTGAAAATAATAAAGAATTGTAAACCTTATACTTTAACTTGGATGAGAAGAAACCATAAGTTGCGAGTGACTAAGAAATGCATGTTACCATTTTCAATAACTTCTCAATTTAAGGATAAGGTGATGCATGATGTGGTAATTAGATACTTGTGGGATGGTCTTGGGTAACCCATATTTATATGATTGAAAAGCAATATTTTTCAGGGAACATAATCAATATCACTTGTTCAAAAAAGGAATTGAATATTTTGTGCATTCTCACCACCTAAAAGCAGATAAATCTCTTTTCGTGGTGAATCAATTAAAACAAGCAACTTATGCTAGTAAAAATGTTGTTGTACAACCTAAAGTACCTAAGCATGAGATCATTGAAGTTAATCATAAAGAGAGAGACATGCTTAAGGAATCCAAAATAGTACATCGAAAAGAGTTACAACATGATAAGTTGAGTTTTGTTTCAGATATGAAGAAACAACAAGATATGGTTTCATCTATGTGAATACTTTCAATGTTGTTAATTGGTTTATTGTTGTTTAGTGGTGCTTGAATATTAGCAGCAAATATGAATGTAGATGTGGGTGAAAAATGACTCGATATACTTTTCAGTTTATGTGTTTTATTGACGGTTGTATGGATGACTAAAGGGTACAGATTCAAAACAGGGTGGATAGATATCGGCCAAGTGGTAAAACAGAACCCACATTTGTTTTGTGGAATTTAAGCCTATTGGTTGTCCAAAAGGTCTCAGCGGGGAGGAAATGATCCGAAATTGATTAATGGATGATCAAGGATCTAGAAAAGGCCAAAATTCAAAGTTTTTTTTATTCAAGTGAAAGTAGTGCCATCACGTATAGCTTGCAAAAATGATCCCAACACAACTTGAATGGGAAAAAATGGTCTTCATATGAAGGAGAAAATGCACTACAAATTTTGTGGAAAAAAAGTAAAAAATTGGGCCTTTGCAGGCCAAGTGGCAGTGTCACATCATGACACGTGGCAGTTAACTCTAGTCAAAGTCAATGCAAGCAATCAAAGTCAACAGAGGTCCAATTGGCATGGGTCGGGATTGAACCTACGACCTCCACAGTCATATTACAAAACCTTACCAATACACCAAGGGTTTGATTTATTAAACATGTGGCACATTTTATATTTATATTTTGATATGTGTTTAGTGGAAAGTAGGGTTGGTGGAGCCTGCCATATTCGGCGGCCTCGCCATACCCAAGAGTTGTTTTAACGAGCCTCCAAACATAGCACGAAGTTGGTATATAGTTAAGCCATGGGTTTCAATACATTTCACCACCACAGTTTAGGCCACATCATGTGCCACAGGGTTGATAATATTAGACCACCAAATATGGTAATACCATGTGATATGCAACATGGAACCACTGGAGTTCGTTGACTGAAACATGTGAATGGAACTGTCAGGGGTTAGTATTGCCACCAAGCCAATCCATAGCCACCATATATATTATATGGTTATAACATGCACTATATCAAAACGTTGGTTGCAATGAGGTTGCACGACATTAAATCAGTACCATTAAAACAATTGCTATGTATTGCCATGTTGTTATAATCAATTTTTGTCACCATAATATATCTATCTATATATGTGTGTGTGTGTGTGTGTGTGTGTGTGTGTGTGTGTGTGTGTGTGGTAATGTAATTCCAAGGAGGAGATATAAGTGAGAGAAGAACTTTGGAGTAATTTTGAAGAATTGGAGAAGAAACTTTAAAGGCACTTTTTGGGAGATCCAGGAAGCCTTTTTCAAAACTGGGAGTCGCTACAAGATCTTGAGATAGAGAAGATTGCAGCAAGATTGTCCAGGATTGTATCTGAATCTATTTTATTTTATGTATTTTGTAGTTTTTAATATTTTAATATAAAGGCCTCCCAACTGAAGATCAGGGCCAAGAGATGTAGGCTTGAAGATAGTCAAACTCCGTTAACAAATTTTTGGTGTCTTTGTGTTCATGTGTTTGTTGTTATATTTTCTGAATTGTTGAAATTTCTAGTTACAAATTCTTATTCATAATTTCAAGTTCTAAAGCAATTTAACTGGTGTTTTATAAAGCCATGCATTAACATTTTTTAAAAGATAATAAATCACGTTTTAATAAAAGATCATATCTGGGATCAAAAACAGGGGAGCCTAATGAAGTAGGCCCTCCATGATATTAAGAATCATGTTTTTATCAAAAACAACATCACATGCATGTAAAGATATGCCATTACACCAATATATACATTTATCAAATCACCCATCTCTTCACACAACTTTTTTACTCCAGAAAGTATCACTCTCGAGTCTTAGTTCTCGCAAATAAGAAAATTTTGGAGCAGGAGAAGGTCACTAAGAGATATTTCTAGGAAACGGAAATATAACTTCCCCTCTAATTCGATATGTTCCAGATTGAAAGGCATACACAAATTTACATGCGAAAATCATAATTGAATTATTAAAACTAATAAAACATTTCCCTAGACTACTAAGTTGCACTTCACTCTGTCTGCTTGTCAGTATTATCAGGATTCACAAGCCCAAACTAAGAGAGGGGAGCCTAATGAGGCACTTTTCCTGACCTTTTGTGTATATGAACCTCGTTTGTTAACGAATAAAACTTAGTTTTATGGGTTGGTACATGAATAATGGCATAAGAACAATGAAGGTAGTGAGAAAATCTTAGTAAGTCACCTGGGCACCTCCATGCTTGATCACAAAGTTCCGCTCATTGGAAACCAAGAGTCGCTCCATGGTACCCTCATATGTCGAGAGTACCATTGAAATAATGTGGTTATAGCTATAAGTCTCAATGTTTGGAGGTACACATAGCCGAACCAAACAGTCGGAACAATAAATGACATATGTTCATAGATATAGGTATAATCTAAACCAAAAAAGACTAGACAACAATTGATAGCCCAGAGCTTAAGCCCAAATGCATGAAACAAAAACCCAAGTTAGAGTTTGCTTCCCATTTAGGGTCCTTTAAATCTACAGTTAAAGTGGGCCAACCCGAAAGAAAATAATGGAACTGTAAGCAAGAAACCCAAATATGGGACTAAGGTTGGGTGCAAGTCTAAATATCCAAATTAGAAGCAGGTTGGAGTACCTACAGGTTGCGACCACGATGAGAACACAAGAGAAATAGTATTAGTGAAGAGTCTTTATGTGACCGAAAATAAGTTAAAGAAAAGACATACATTTAACTAAATCCTGTTGGAGGAAGAAATTTCTCACCTGAGCAAAGCTTGACTACGATGGCTCTTCACAATAAGGCATCAAGCCACCATTACACAAAATTATAAAGGAGCGAACTTAGGTAACCAAAAATTGAAGGAAAAGAGGAGGATATGACAAGAAAATTTGATAAGAAGATTTTGTATATTACATGAAAACTCTTGAAGCGAGGGTTAACCCTAGAAGGAAACCCTGCATCATGAAACTAAAATTGAAACCCCTATCCAAACGGCAATACTCCTTCTTGTTATTCCTCATCACCAAGACCACAAAACCATGAAGAGAAGGTTGTAAAAATGCTAGAGAAAAATAAAATGAGAACACAAAAAGGAATATTTACCTTTACAGTGCAATGGGTGTGTTGGACAATGGTGAAAACTCCTGTTGTATAAAAATTTTACCCATTTTTGTGTGTAGTAATTATTAGGGTTTTATGCACCCTTTTTATTAGTTTTTTTGTCTTAACTATTAATCCAACCGTGGTGTAATTAGTATTTGACAATTTATACCATTACAAACTAGTGCAATTATATAAATTAAATTGTCCTTAAACACACATAGACATCAATTCATAATATGCATCAAAATACTTACTACATAATATTTTAGATCTAGGACTTTTGTGATCCATTATGTAGAGAATAGTCTTTCAGATTAATCACATTGTAAGGATTGGGTCAAGGCCGTGGTTCATCCTCAGGACAATGTGAGAAACCAATCAATTTGTGAGAATAAATAGCAGGGATGCATCAATGTTTAGGGTCAACAGTTCAAAAATAGCTATTGCTGAAGAATTATTAAGTTTATTAAAAACAAATGTTTAGTTAGAAAATAGCCATTATTTAATAATTAATTATTTAATATTGGAAATGAAAATAAAATAATATTAATAGGGTTGACCTATTCAAAAGTTAATAAATCTATTTATGGATTCAAATGGTAATTCGTTTATATAATATTAATATTATTTAAAAACAAATTAAATAGTAATATTAGGTTAAAGATAAGTTGTTATGTAATGAATTGGTTAGTGATGATATTAAAAATATAAATTATTTGAGAAAATAAAATAATTCATATAACATTATTAGGGATGCCCTGTTCAATGTGAGTTAGGTCGAAGATTAGTATTTATCATGATTAATTAATATATTTATCAATTAAAATGCTAATAATATCTAAGTATAATTTATTTATATAATAATTAACATTAAGAATTAGGTTTAAGATTAGTTGTTATGTAATTAACTAGTTAGTGAATATATTAAAAATAATCTATTTACCAATTCAAATAATAATATTCTTAGTTAGTTAGGGTTGACCAATTGAGGGGAATTAGGTAGAAAACTAGTTGTTATCTTGATGTAATAAATAGGTTAATATTATTTAAAAGAATTTATAATAATATTTAAAACTAATTGTTATGTAATAATTAAATAGTAATGTGACCAAAAAATATAATTATTCTGATGGTTAAAGTGTGTAAGGTTAAAACCTCATCATTGGAAAAATTCAAGATAAATATTATTTCCCTCAATTATTGAAATTACCAAGACCAATAAGGTCTAATAGACAGAATGAAACAACAAAGGGAAGAATATCCTTATTGAAAAGAAAAGATCGAGATGAAAGATAGGAACCAATAGAAGAATGAACAAAGATGAGGGCAAAGGAGCTAGGAAGTGAGAGCTGGAATCCAACTTTTACTCAATTTCTAGTCGTCATCCCTATTGACGGTTTTGGCATTTCTCTCAATCTCAATTGCTTCCCTAAGTTTCCTGTGGTAGAAATGATCAATTTTAGCAAGAACTCTAGATTCTCCAATGCAGACATGGTGTTTTGATTTCTCAACATGTTCTGCAAGGGATGAGGTGCGGGAGTGATTGTGTCTGATGTCAGCAGCATGTTCATTGATCCTATGCTTAATATATCTACCTGTTTCATCAATGTAGGGGATACCACAGGAGTAGGGAATGAGGTAGACCCCTTTTGAGTCCTTCCGGTCAATAGAGTCTTTGACCAATCTAAGATAATTTTTAATGGTATTGAGAGGTTTTAAGGATGAAGAAACATTAGTATTCTTAAGAATATGGGTGATCCTATCCGTGGTTCCTTGGATATACAGGAGATAAACCTTAGGAATAGGATCGGCAAGAGCGGACTTAATCTTCTGATTTTTTCTCGCTCTGCAAAAGGCTTTGAGGCTAAGGGGTCTGCTATACCCATTGTTTTCAAAAACCTCAAGAAGATGAGATTTCTCCTGACCAAGATGGTCACTATCAGAAATTTTTAGAGCTCAGGTAGCAAGAGTGCTGAGAACCCCGAATTTCTAAGCTTGGAAATGATGAGAACTGGCATGGAGGTACTGTTATGTGTGAGTCTTCTTTCGAAAAACTTGGTGACAGATGGAACCATCATCCCTCCTGGAAAGGAGAATGTTGAGAAAGGGAAGGCGACCATTCTCCTCAACCTCCATAGTGAACTTGATGGAATCTGATAGAGAATTCAAGTGGTTGAGGAACAGATCAAGCTTCTCCCTTCCATGAGGCCAGATGACATAGGTGTCATCGACAAATCTCTTCCATTTTTTAGGACAAAGAATAGTGGAGGCAAGGGCTCTTGTCTCAAAATCTTCCATGAATAGGTTTGCAACAATGGGGGAGACAGGGGAGCCCATCGCAACACCACAGGTTTGTTCACAGAACACTCCTTGGAAACTAAAGAAAGTGGAGGTGAGGCAAAGACCTACTAACTTAGCAATGTCTTTATCGATGATGCAGTTAATGATATCAATGGCTTCTTGGATGGGAATTTTGGTGTATAAAGAAATGACATCAAAACTCACCAGTAAATCTCTGGGATCTAATTTGATGTCTTTCCACTCTTGAACAAAGGAGGCAGAGTCTTTCACAAAAGAATCAGTGTGACCCACAAGAGGTTTGAGCTTTTGGGCTAGGAATTTAGCCAGAGGATAGGTTGGACCATTAATGGTATTAATGATAGGTCTCAAGGGGGCACCAAATTTATGAATCTTCAGAAGACCATAGATTCTAGGGGTAAGGGGGGGCGCTTACAATGAGTTTTCAGGAGAGGGGATTAAGAGATGGATATGCTTTGATCACAGAAGTGACCTCCTTAGAAATGGACTTAAGGGTATTTTTCTTGAGCTTGATGTAACTCCCACTATTAGATAGATGTTCTACCATTTTGTGGACATAATCAAACTTGTCAAGAATGACAACAGCTCCACCCTTGTCTACCATAAGGATGACAATGTCGAGGTCATCCCTTAGGGATTTAAGGGCAAGAAACTCGACCCTGCTGAGGTTTTTCTTAGGAGGTTTGGCCTTCCTAAAAATAACAACGCAGTCTTGTCTAATGGTCTCCTTTATATTATCAAGAAGGTCCTTGATCTCGTATTTGATGCTACAAATGATGTCATCAGTAAAAATCTTACTTGGGGCAAGGGAAAAATTGAGACCTTTATTAAGGAAACTAGAAACAGAAGGATCCTCCTCCTCCTCCTCCTTAAATATTATTATTATTATTATCATCATTGTTGTTCTTATTATTATTAAACATGACAAAGAAGTTGTTGTCGTAAATGAAGTCATTAATAGTATTTTCATTATTTTTGTGTTTAATTGAAATCTTAGAATATTAATCCATATTATATTTAGTATTATCACAAGATTTGTTGTAAATTGGAAGAGAGGGAGGAAAATCATAAATAGAGTTATCAAAACCAGGTGGAGGGGAAGGGAGGGGAAGAGAAGGGGAAGGGAAGGGAAGAGACGAGACCAAGATCTGAGGGAGGGGGGTCGGAATAATCAAGGGAAGAAGGCACCTAGGTATCGCGTTGATCGAAGCGAGCAAGGGGAAGGATGGCGACCCGAGGTGTAAGGCCTTTGCAAACTTGGCATGGTTGGGTGCTGGGTGTGACGGGCGCACGGGCACGGTGGGCGCGCGTTTGTGCGACGGGCGTGCAGAAATGCGACGGAAGGGCGCCACTATGTGACGAAAATGCGACGAAGGTTGGAACAAATGCGACACTTGGAAAAATAATGAAATGAAGAGTGTGGTTTATACTCGACTTGGAAGGAGACTGCGTGAGGGCGTGGCCGACTTGTTAATAAAGCTTTGTGGGCGTAGTTGTGGGGTCGGCCAAGGGGCTGACACCCCCATGTAAACCCACATGAAGATGCATATAAATGAACGTGAGGAGAGCTCATTTGGAAAACGAAGACTTCGCTCATAATACACCTTCGCATAGGACAAGAGAAGGTGCACAGTTTGGAAGGACATGCGCATATCTCATGCGCATGAGACTTGGAGTTTACGCAGATTTGTCTTATGTTAATGGTTGGCAAGTGTGCCGTGTGTTGAGTGGATTCTTGGGTACGGTTTCGTGCAGGATTTGGTAGGAAGGTTGGGTGGCTCGGGTGAGCACCTCTTCTTGTGCAAAGGTGCACGACACATTGTAAAAGGCAGGTGGCCTGTCTATTGTAAAATTCGGTTAAGTGTGAGACTTGGTTCAGCCAAGACACACTGTTGTATTGTAATCTGATATTCTTAATAAAATTGTCGGGCAGACTCACATTACGGGGAGTTGCCCCTCCCCTTTATAATTGTTTGCAATGGTTGATGTTCTTGGTTAATTGCATATGGATAATGAATGAGTATGGGCTTCATTAAAGTATAAAGGATAATGTTTTTACTGGGTTGCGAAACACAAACTAAGTATGTTAATGTTGGAGTAGGCGTAGTCCACGAATGTTAGTATTGTTAAAAAGAAAGCGTTCGGTGGTGTTGCACCTCGCTACAAGCGGTTGGAAGACTACCGCAGGTGTAGGGGAGTGACAGTTGGTATTAGAGCAAGGTTTGCTCGTAAAGGTTTGAAGCTGATACACAACTTGACAGTTGGTATCAGAGCTCGGTTGGAGCTGGTGTTAGAGCAGGGTTGCTCATGACAGTGGAAGCAGGTTTAGCAGAGGTGAAGCTTAGTGCTTGGACCAAGCTGAACGATAAGGCATGGCAAGTTTGGGAGAAGGTGGAAGGAAGCTCTTGCTCACCTTGGACAGGTTGAAAAGGTTGAAGGAAGAGAAGCCCCGTATCCGTGAAGAACTTGAAGCCTTGGAAAAGAATGTTGAAGGAGAGCTTCTTCGACTTGGTTGGACAATGGAGCAAGGTGAAGTTGCAGGTTGTGCTATCAAGGAAGAGGAAGCTGTGACAGTTGAAGATGTTGCAGACATGACCATGATGGAGGATGAACTTGAGGATGATCAAGTTGGACCAGGATCATGCAGTTTGTGGACATGGATGAATGAGAAGAGCCTCATGATGATGAAGTAAGTGTTGATACTTGTATTCATTTGGACATTTGGTAGATGGACCGCATGCAGGGAAGGGCAAAGCCAGTTTGCCAATGCTAGGGAGGATCTTACCATGGATGACTAGGATGAGACCTTGTATGGAGGGACAAGGGTTGTCGATTGTTGCAGGACTTTTGGGGTTGCTTCTGACCTTATGGTAGAAGGTGCAATGGCCCGTGAAAAGGGAGGAACTTGATGATAATTGTGGATGAATGGGTCATGCTTTAGCCACATGGCTAAGTGCCCGGCATGACTCATGGACAAATTGGAGGGCACACTCTTGGGTGGACTTCTCATGGCCGAGATCCAAGAGATAGTCTTGGTGGACACTTTGGTGGAGGAGCTATGATGGAAGGGACTCATGATGATGATATGGTTAGGTGACCGAGTTCACTAAACCAAAGATTGCAGCTTGGATGAGGATGACCGATGGTTGTAATGAGTCTACTTGGTTGGACTACATGGGCAACAAAGTCATGGACATCAGGTTGGAGGCATGGAGCATGGCAGTCTTATGCAAGGACATTATGTGGGAGCACTTGTAGAGGTGTCATGGACATCCAATGAGGAGTGCCAAGACAAGGATGTTGTGCAGATGGATTTGCTAGTGTGACATGGAGAGTTGTTACTTATGAGTTGATGGAGAGGTTGTACACTCTTGTGCAACAAGACCATGGACTTGGATGGATTTGTGAGCTGATTATGGAGCATTCCTACTACATGGAGATGTTGGTTGGAGATGACTCATGGAGCTCATGATGACATGAGATTGTTGTGACTTTTAGGGACTTCATACATGGTCGACTTAGAGGATTTGATGCATTGAGGAACTGAGGTCAGGTGACTTTGATGCAGTATGGGATGCATACTTCCAAATTACATGTATGGGCATGGCTTGGAAGAGTGACTTGATGTGGAGGATCGATGAGGCACTTTGGAGTAATGGAGTTACAACGATGGTGATGATGATGCCTTGACTTGGGCATGAGTTGAGCCGAGACTCAACTACTTCCTACACATGGGAGCTGATTTGATTGAGGATCATGGACAGCACATGGATAAGTGAGACAAGTGCATACTTGTTTCTATGGAGACTTGAGGGATGGCACATTGCAGATGGTGAAGAGGTTTCATGGACCTGAATGGGGCACATTGAGAGTTGGTTTGAGGAGATGGTCTCTTCACATGGAGGAGACACACATATGGACAACATGTTGCAGATGAGATGGATGGAGTTTCCATGGACCTGAGCATGGATTATGGAGATAGATTCTTGATGAGTCAAGGATGTGACAGGATGTTTTGAGAAACAACTGATGGGGGCATCGTGTTGGAGTATCATGGCAGCAGTTCACATGAGGACACATGGTGAGGACAAGAGGTCGGTAATCATGGATCGAGATGACATCTGATGAAGATACATACCTTGGTATGATGAGCTTGGTGGCAGTGGTCATTAGGCCGGGACATAGTGGAGAAAGAGTCTCTACATATGTTGCAAGGATGTTTGCCTTGTGCAGAAAGGTCGACATCCTGAATGATGATGATCTTGGTTGAGAGCTACCGGGATGGTATGTTGTCGAGGACGACAACGATTTCAGGTGGAGGAGCATGTAAGGCCTTCGCAAACTTGGCACGGTTGGGCGTTGGGTGCTACGGGCGCGCGGGCACGGCAGGCGCGCGTTGGTGCGACGGGCGTGCAGAAATGCGACGGAAGGGCGCCACTATGCGACGAAAATGCAACGAAGGTTGGAACAAATGTGACACTTGGAAAAATAACGAAATGAAGAGTGTGGTTTATACTCGACTTGGAAGGAGGCTGCGTGAGGGCGTGGTCGACTTGTTAATAAAGCTTTGTGGGCGTAGTTGTGGGGTCGGCCAAGGGGCTGACACCCCCATGTAAACCCACATGAAGATGCATATAAATGAACGTGAGTAGAGCTCATTTGGAAAATGAAGACTTCGCTCATAATACACCTTCGCATAGGACAAGAGAAGGTGCGCAGTTTGGAAGGACATGCGCATATCTCATGCGCATGAGACTTAGAGACTTCGCAGGATTTGTCTTATGTTAATGGTTGGCAAGTGTGTCGTGTGTTGAGTGGATTCTTGGGTACGGTTTCGTGCAGGATTTGGTAGGAAGATTGGGTGGCTCGGGTGAGCACCTCTTCTTGTGCAAAGGTGCACGACACATTGTAAAAGGCAGGTGGCCTGTCTATTGTAAAATTCGGTTAAGTGTGAGACTTGGTTCGGCCAAGACACACTGTTGTATTGTAATCTGATATTCCTAATAAAATTGTCGAGCAGACTCACATTACGGGGAGTTGCCCCTCCCCTTTATACTTGTTTGCAATTGTTGATGTTCTTGGTTAATTGCATATGGATAATGAATGAGTATGGGCTTCATTAAAGTATAAAGGATAATTCTTTTACTTGGTTGCGAAACACAAACTAAGTATGTTAATGTTGGAGTAGGCGTAGTCCATGAATGTTAGTATTGTTAAAAAGAAAGCGTTCGATGGTGCCGCACCTCGCTACAAGCGGTTGGAAGACTACCGCAGGTGTAGGGGCGTGACACGGGGGGTAGAGGGGAGCAAAACGCGAGGGAGAAGGGACGTTATGGGATAAGGCAAGAACAGATGCCTGCAAGGAGATCGTGGGGTGAGCTGGAGGTACGGTGACTGAGCGGGAGAGCGGAATCAGAGGGTTTAGTGGAGGAGACCAAAACGAAAGGCAGCGGAATCACCTTGTCTGTGCGAGGAGAGCGTTGGAAGGAGGAGAGAGCGGTTGGAGCTGAGGGCGAGACCGCAACTGTCAACAAAGAGGCCTGATGAGGAGCCGAGACAAGAGACAGCGTTGTGCAAGTGGAGACTGAGACGAAGAGGTTGAAGCGGATCTAGAAGTCTGTGAGATAGGAGACATCGTTGGTGCAGGTGGAGACCGAGAAGGAGAGGCTGAAGTCGATCCAGAAGTCTATAAGACAGAATTAGAATTTAGGGAGCAAACCCAGGTCTTTAAAGCAGAGATCTGATTATTATCGACTGCACTTGTTGTCGAACGAAGTTCAGGGTCAGAAACGAAACCGGAAGAGCGAGTACCAGCGTATAATAGTTTCTTGAATTTAATCAAGTGCTTTTTCTTTGAGGCTTCTTCCACTTGGAGGGCTTCACTGTTGAACTTCCATCGATCACCTTCCACAAAGAAACCGAAACCATGTTTGCTAGATCCAAGTGGAGCGAAAGAAGCCGCTGAGAAAGATGATCAAGATCCCTTCTTAATAAGCCTGTCTCAGACCTAACCAGAGCGGAGCTGGATTTCAGAAAAATGTGTTTATTTTTAGAGTTGTTGAGGAGGTGAGAAATACCGGCAAACAGTCCAACCACTGATACATAATATTTCTAATGTTACTAAAATGGAAAAAAAAAATTATAAAACTAATTAAATTATAAATCTATTTTAAATTACTACAATTATTATTAATTATAAAAATAGTTAATATATTTTTATTTAATAAAACTATTTACTCAAAAATGTTAAATGTTATATTTTAAAAATAAATATTTGACATGTTCCAAAGATTTTTCAACCATAATCTATTTTCGTATACCTTCTACAATAATTTTTTAATACGAACTGATCCATATGAAAATATATATTTTTTATTGTATTAATACTTTTGTTTTTTTGGTTATTTTTATTATTTTCAATTTTATTAATAATTTGTTTTTTTCCTTAATTTTCATTTATTCCAAAAATATTGTTTAATGTTTATATAGAAAGGGAGAAATTGTTTCCAGAGTTAAAAGTGGTTGGAATTTAGATTAAAAAAATATTTAAATTTTTTTAGTAGTGTTTGAATTATATTTTTAATGGTGAAAATAGATTAGTGCCATTGAAAACATTTGAAAAAAGCAAAATCTTAAAATTTAATTTCTAATCTAAATTTACAAAAATCCCTACCATTTTTATCAAAATCTTACCTAAATTTACTAAAAAAAAAACATAATAAAACATTTAGATATTTTTATTTTTAATAAACCAAAAGACACTGTCAAATTTCAAGTCAAACGCCCTTTTGACTGAAAATCCAAAGCATACTCAAGCTACTGTAGAATGGTGTCGGGACTAACGAGGCGTAATGCAAAGGATGCAATTAGATTATATAACGATGGATTGGATTAATATTGGCGTGAATGTATGCGAGTCTGGCATTTTTTAATTTTTTAATTAAATTATACGACGTTACATTTGTTTAATATTGGCGTGATGGTACGAGCATGACATTTTTTATTCACTCCGTTGAGATCTACTTTCAATTCATTCCTTTGAGATTTAATATCAATTAAATTATGTAACGTTGGATCTGTTTGAAATTTCGCATGATTTTATGAGAATGACATATATAATTCTTTATTTTTTCCAGAGGAATTTTGTTGAATTCTCATGACATGGGTGGATTCTCTAAACATATTCTTTTCACATTCATAAATAAATTTGAATAACAAATCTCCTAAAAAACCTTACAATTCTGAACAGTTACATCTATGTAACTTAGCAATAAATATAATTTTCATGGAAGAACTTGACCTAAAATCACTACAACTTTGTTTAATAGAATTTGAGAAAACAGAGGTAAAATATACTTTCTACTATGAAGGAGCGATATTTCTCTCAAAAATCGGCTCTGTTATTCCTCCCCATTATTCAAATTTTATGAAAATGCGAAGAAGTAAAGTTTTCATTCATTGATTACGCGGCAGTTCTTCCTTACTTCACCAGTCAGAAAAGTTTCAGGCTTCACTATATTTCCCATCTTCACCATTGAGTCCGCGAACTGCTTGGCAAACTCCAGAGCGTCAGTAGCATAATCTTTGACAATATGAGCCGTTAGTACGCTCCCCAGGCCACCTGAATACATAACCTGGTCAGAGTTGAGGAGACCTTCCCCATTCACTAAGTTGACGTAATATGAATTGTCGAACAACGTTGGACTTGCATGATCCAACGGCGATATGTTGTCATCGCCACCAGATGGAGGGCAAATTGCTCTCAGTCCAGATGCATAAAGTTCATTACCTTCACTCCCGCCATTATAAATCCTTTGCCTAAAATTTGTGCATCGAGCTTGTCCAATTGTGTGCCCACCTGCGCAAGGAGAAACTCTAAAAGATTTTAACAGAAGTTTATCTTCACAAAAATCTGTTAAATAGATGTAGATTGCAGATTCCTAAAATATCTCGGAGATTATGACCATCGATAAAGAAGGCAAACAATTAAACCCTGTTTTAACTGTAAGAAATATTCTGAGAATCTAAAATAGACATAAAAATAAATGCCCACGAAAATCAATATCCGAACATGCTCCAGAGTTGGTATTCACTGACCAACGAGTGCCACCATATCTGTGGCTGTGAGGCCTTGTAATAAAAACTTTTGAATGAGCGTCTGGATGTTTGAATTGGGCGTGGGAATGTTGTTGTTTGCCTCGCTCAAACTAGCGCTTCTTGAGTCCTTTCTTCCCAATGGGACGCCCCAATCTGGGCCTCCGGCCTGGCAAGTAACAAAGAAGAGACTTAAAAGAGGGATTTAGGAATTTTATATCAATAAAATTTGATTAAGATCTTTTTAACATTTTCTTATTAAGATCTTTTTAACATTTTCTAGAGGTTTTTTAGATGAAATTGTGTATACAATTTTTTATTTTGTTGGTGGTTTTTGGTGAACATTACATTCATTTTTTTATTATTTTTAGTTTTAACTTTTTGATGTTTGATGATGGATAAAATGTTCACTTAAAATATTAAACAATATTAAAAATCTTATAATTCTCTATGATATAAACACCCATGAAAATCTACACTTTCTTATATATTAAAAGTCACGCCAAATAATTGATTTAAATAATAATAATCACATTTCATAAATATTTTCAAAATATACCATTAAATTAGAAACCAGATAAATAATATTAATCACAATATTTTCAAAATATATAATTGAATCTTAGAGAGTGAAATTAAATAATTGAGTTAACTAATATTGTTACCCTTTCAAAATATACAATCCAATTAAATCAACTAAGAAACAAATGTATAACGTACCAGCACAACTGCATCTCTAGCAGCCAGCGTAAGTATATCAGCGCAAGACACAATACCGGGGCACACAGCCTCTAGTCTTTCCTTAATGGCATCTATAACTTCATATCCTCTCAGCGAATTTGCATTTGGGTTCGCTGTTTTCTCCCCTGTAAAGGTGGGCGTGTCATCAAGCAACACAGACGCATCGCATCCCTGCATTAATTCCAAATATTATAGCAATGGTAAAAGTATTATCGCAGTGGTTAAATTTTACTGCAGAAGTAAGCCAGTAAAAACTGTGTAATCAAAATTTTGTCCCTGTCAAGATGGACAGTCCATCCATTTTCAAGATAGAATTGACCCCTCTCACCTATCACTCTCTATCATCACATTTGGGGTCTCACAATGGGTACGGGTCTCACAATGGGTATAGGTTGATTGTAGATTAAGAGAATATTTTAGAATCTAACATTTAAGAGGCTTTTGTGGATACTCCACTCATTCTCAGGATTTTGATGACCTTGAATTTAGGTTGATTGTGAATTCTAAGAATATCGATTGTCATGAAAGAGGTCAAAGAATTGGCCCCTCTCGACCATCACATTGAGATCAGATGGGTACAGCGTCCATCCGAAATGTCTCAGGATTTTGATGACCTTGAATTTAGGTTGATTGTGAATTCTAAGAATATCGATTGTCATGAAAGAGGTCAAAGAATTGGCCCCTCTCGACCATCACATTGAGATCAGATGGGTAGAGCGTCCATCCGAAATGTTGGATGGGGTCTCACAATGGGTGGAGTGGGGCACCCTTATCTTGACCATCACATTCGGGGATCAAATATGTAGAGCATACATCCAAAATTTTGGATAAAATGTCACAATGGGTGAAGTGAGACATCTTTATATTGATTAAAGATTCCCAAAATATTTTGGAATTTAACATTAATAAAATTAATTATTTAACCTCTCTTAGCTCTCGCATTTCAGGATATTTCCAAAATCTACACCCCACACATAAGATGGGGAGTGTACATGCAAAATAATAGACCATTGGGATGCAAAATTCTGGTGAAACAATTTTAATCCAAAAGCAATAAAAAATATGATTTTGAATAGTGAGATATATTAAAATGAAGTACCTGCACAAAGCAATCGTGAAAATGGAGGCGAAGTATGAAAGCTGCCACACGAGCCTCTTTCGAAGTTGCTAAATGCATTTCTGAACTTACAATGGGAACTACAAAGGGGCATGACTTCTCGTAATAATCTTCAGACAACAACGCAGCTGCAAGCTCTGCATGAAGCGCCGGAATGGATGACAAAACCACAAGCAAAATAGTTAAGAATATCTGATGTTTATCCATTTCTCACTATCGAATGTACGCCCTATTAGAAAATATTGGAAATCGACCGCTCTGCTACTTGTTTTACGCTGAAGTTGACTGCTCGGTTTGTACGATGGGCCATTTAATAGGAACGCTTAATATCTTGCAGGGTCGATAAGTCTTCAACAATAATTACCTAAATTGCATCTCTGAATTTCTTCAAACTGATCACCTAACGCAACCAAATTCATAGAATCATTGGTGACTTCTCCGCGTGAGGATATATACTCTGCTAGCTGTCATGGTGTATAATAATGTTGTCGTGTATAGCATTTTTTTGGAAAAAAAATATTTTCCCCGAGGTTCATATGGAACCTCGGGGCAATTTTCTAACGGTGGCATGCGTGCTCTTTCTAAAATGCTCTGGATTGCTTTTCTTGCACGAAAGATAAATGGTATGATAGTCCCACATCGATAAGGCCAATGACATACTTCTAAAACCATCGGCTAATCTCCGGTTGAAGCGCAAGCTACTTGAGAACATTCCTGTCCCCAGAGCATAATCTTAAATTTAGTACCGATGCCAAGACTTGCGAGCATTACTGTCCCCAGAGCATAATCTTAAATTTAGTACCAATGCCAAGCATTCCGGTCTCGAAAGCATAATCATAAATTTATGACCAATGGCATTGGTTTTGGATTAAAATAACTGAATTAAATGTAACTAGCCACATTCAGCCTATTGGTTGTGCATTAAAATAATTGAATTAAATGCAACTAGCCACATTCAGCCTATTTAAATGTAGGTGTTGAGCGTAGTTTAAATGTAGGTGTGTTGTTTTTTTTCTAACTACCCACATTCAGTGTAGTTTAAATGTAGGTGTTTTTTTTTTCTAACTATCCACATGGTAGATTTGAATTCTTATAATTTGGTGGGATAGGGTTAAATTTATATAAATGTCTCGGGTTTTTATTCTCATTTTATATATCTATATTTTAAATAATAAAAAATAATATATTTATTAAGAATTATAGATTTGATTATAACTTTATGGCATATTTAGAAATTTTGTTATGTTTAAAAGTGAAGTTGCCTAACTAATTTATTTTTTATATTTCAATTTTTCATTATATTTTAAAATCTAACTAATTAGCTCATGCATATAAATTAAATGGTTGGTAAATACCTATAAGTATCAATCAATAATAATCATCAAGTTGTCTCTCAAATTTACTTATTATATTTCAAAATTCACAATCTACATTTCAGAGTATTTCAAAATTCACAATCTAAATAACTAGCTCAGCTATATAAAGAAAATGGTTGGTAAATGTTTTTTAAGCATCAATCCAAAATAAGAATAAAACACTTCCACACTATATATCTTATATTAAAATTAAAAAATCATAAAAACTAATTAGATTATAACTTTATTTTAAATTATTAGTATTATTATTATTAAAAAATAAAATGAATTAATATATAAGTTATATACGAGCCTATAATATGATTTAAAGCTAGTTTTGCTTGAATACGAGCTCATCTTCTTGGACTTAAGGAAACAGGTTAACAACCCAAGACCTAGAAGTATCTGGTTGAAGTGAAAGATTGTCCCCTTACAGACTTGGTAATTTTTCCTTGAATAACATTGATGAGTCAACATGCATTAGAATGAGGGGATGTGTAAGTTTGTCACTCTGTAGAGTTGACACATAGCTTTAGAAATAAAAAAAATTGTGAGTATAACTGGGCATGCTAGCCAGGTTACACCGATGGCCCGTATGCAGTTGCACCTCTTTACCTGGGATTGGGGAGACAATGCATGTTGGACTGTTGCTAAGTGGGGGCATATTTTGCGAAATGCAACCTCGAGTGCAGGTCATGGGTCATTCTCTTTTGTGGAACCTGCCTTCAACCATGAGGGATGTGGTATTGGAATTGATAGAGGGGGGTTTGAAGCTCGCGAGAAGGAGCGATGCAACCCTACCACCTATGTGCATGCACCTTGTTGTAATACTTTGAAGTTTAATTAGGTTATAGTTTGTCTCACTGTACAGGACTGGGCCGCAGAGACTATGGAACGACCTGCAAAAACCCGAGGCTGCAGTAAGAAACCTCGCGCGACAAGGAAAGACACGGAACCTGGAACTTCGAGTGGTAGACGGGGTCGGAAGTCTATCGAACAATTAATTAGTGAAGAGACAGTCATTTACCAAGAGGGAACCAATGAATAAATTCAAAATTTGTTAGAAGAATGGGAAGCAGAAGTGAAGCAATAGAGTGAGACAGATACGGAATTGGAGGACTGGAGAGTCCTCATCCCGGACCCTGGAAATACAAGAGGCAGAATCACCCAATTCAAGCATACCCTCTACCTATACTGGCTGATGAAAAACATGCTGGGAAAGGTGATGGAGTAAATCTCGGTAGGCATGGTAGTCACAGTTCAAGGAATACCGAATTACAAGCACGAATTTCAGAAGGCAATTTCAATTGCACAAACAAGATGCCTGCCTTGGCCGAATTAAGCAACACTTTCCATGTATCTTGGTCCAGATAGTGTTGCCTGGTACGAATTCCAAAGATCCAACACCGATGGAATGAGCATCAACTCAACAACATGACTAGCATGCCTACTTTCTGATAATTGCATGCCTACTTTCTGATAATTTTGTTTATATATGCGGATAGTTTTTAAATTTGTGTATGCAATTATATATGTATGTAGAACTCTAGAGTATGGAAGTGGACAAGAATCTAAAAATTATATTGCTTGGATAAAGAGACTTAAGATTTTTTGCTACTAGATGGCATATAATGAGAATAGGTGGCCAACAGACTTGGTTTCTCACTGGGCAAGTTGAGGCCACCTAGCCAGTTCTATGGAATGTAAATTTTCTCTATAATTAATAAAAAAAGAGGATCTACCAAGCTTAACAAAAAAACGTGAGAGTAAAATTTTTAAAATTTATCCTTTTGAAAATTATTTCAATAGATATGTGGATATCAACTTTATATATATCTATATATAGAAAAAAAAGTGTTAAAAAAATATTGGAATATTATTGAGCCGAGAGGCTCATTCTACAACCCAGTATGATGTGTAACCCTCTCAGTCCATCATCAAAGTTGAAATGTTATTTAAAATATTTTAATGAAATGTTATTTAAAATATTTTAATGAAATGCTATTTAAAATATTTTGATGTCAATTATGTATATATTATATATCATTTAAAAAGAAGTATTGATTCAAACTTATATTTGGTCCTATATATACTCTATATAGCATTCAAAAATAGAATTTCAACAATGAAAAATATACAATGTATTTTACACTCTAAAGAAGTTTCGACATGAAGAAATTTCATCCCTGTCGACTCATATTAGATCCCTACTTAAGATAGATCTATGCTGGTAGCAATCAATGATGGTTGTCCCCACTATTGTTTGACAATTAAGTAATGATAGGTTTTCCCAATGTGTAAAAAACGTTAAACATATATATACAATTGAAAAACCATGGGATAAGATTCCTAACCATGGAGATTCTTAATTTGTTAATAGGTTTCACTACAATACCATGGGTTACCAATATCACATGCCCAAATAGCCATAACTCACTAAAATATTTGATTTGTGTATTCTATTATTAATAATTGAGCCAAGAGGCTCATTCTACAGCAAAGTGTGAAGACTATCAACTTGAAGTTGACATGTGTCCCTCTTAAAATAAAAATAAAATATTCTCTAAATAGAAAATAAATGGGTTATAATAAATAAATAAAATATGTTATTCATGTTTAATTAGTTGTCCATATAACCTAATATAATTTCTTGTAAAGTAATTAGAAGTGAAAACAAAATGTGAGTCAAATGTTTAAACCTTATTCTTTCAAAAATATTTTAACACGTGATTTAAATCAATTATTTGAAAATATATGTTGATTAATTTATGTCATATCAACTTCATATATATGTATATACACCCAAAAAAAAAATTGTTAAAAGAAAATATTTTAATGTTATATATAATAAAATATCTAATGTGGGTTATGAATAAAATATATTAATAACAAAAAAAATCATTATATGTCATATCAACATCATATATATGTATATATACCCAAAAAAAAATGTTAAAGGAAAATATCTTAATGTTGTATATAATAAAATATCCAATGTGCGTTATGAATAAAATATATTGATAACGAAAAAACCATTATAATGTGCTCATAAAATGGCTCAATTTACATGTTTTGTAAAATAATTTATATATTGAGAGAAAGAAGGAAAAAAAGTTTAAATGGTTAAAACATTTGAATTGGTTTCAGTGTTTTACACTTTAATCATTTTTCACCTATATGTATATGATTCTTTGTTGAAATTCAAAAAGGTTTTTTTGGAGTTACAAGTTTAAATTATATAATCTTTATAGCATTCAAAAATATAATTTAAACAATGAAAAATGACACTTTATTTTTTGTACTCTAAAATAAGTTTGCACTTGAAGAAATTCAATTCCTCTCGGCTCATGTTAGATCCATGCTTAAAATAAATCTATACTAGTTATTATTGATAATTAATTTAAAATTCTGAATATCCTATTCCAAAAAACCTTAATCCGAGCTGCAAGAACCTTTGCTAAAACAATGAAGAAACATGGGAATGCATCACAATGTCTTGTGTGGTTACCTTCGGTGTTGAAACTCATAGATCCCGATGCCGAGGCACTATTGGTATATTTCCCAATCCCAACCATGGTGCACGGAAGAGAAGCTTGGCAGGACAAAACTGGTGGTTACCTAATAATTATTAATAATTAAATTAAAATTTTAAAAACATATTTCAAAATAAACACACTTATCAATATAGATTTTGTTTTTTTGAAAGCATATATTATCAAATTCCAATTAAAAAATTAAAAGACCTCAACTTAACCTTTTATGAAAACACTTTAACCCGCCCCCCAAATCCAAAAAAACCCCTTATAGGTACCTATTTAAGTGAATTACTTAAAGCAGGATGACGCCGAATTAGACCCATTGTACTTTGGATATTTCTTGTCTATGCTTTTATCAAATGTCTGAATCAATCTCGACAAATTTTTGAAACCGTGATTAACACCTACGCAACTCCAGGAAACCTCAAATTAACTTAAAAATATCTTCAACGTAGTTATTGTCGACTTTTTTGGTGAGCGTGTTTTTGAAACCGTGATTAACACCTACGCAACTCCAGGAAACCTCAAATTAACTTAAAAATATCTTCAACCTAGTTATTGTCGACTTTTTTGGTGAGCGTGTTTTTTTGTTGCATCAAGCTTGTATCTAATTCAAGGAAATTTCAACCGAAAACCATGAAACCCTAAATTACGCTTAAAAACAATCTAAAACATCTCGATTCTTATATAACATTAGCTTCGTGTAAGTCTTGTGCATATTCAACATCTACCCAATATGGGTGGATGGAATATAATGTGCAAGTAGATGAGAAATAGTAGAATTATTCACATTAAATAGTTTGGTCTTTCATTTAGGGTATGGGTTGTGAAGATAGTTAACCAACTTCATCCACTATTGTTTAGTTTAGGGAGGGAGAGAAAGATGGCAAGCATTACAGTTTAATATAGAAATTGATTGTTATAGTATACCTTGTAAATTACAAAGTGGAATCATTATTATTAATTAGGATGTGAGTGGTTTTTTTATTCATTTAAATAATAGAGTTGATATAATTTGTTGTTGTATTTTATAGTACACTTTGATATTTTCTGTTTCCTCAATAACCCTAAACTATGAACATAATATGATACATCATTTAAATTTACATATTGTTTAAAAATAATATAACAAAACAATATTCACAGTGCATCATTTACATGCAATTTGTAAAGTTATTTAAGTTGTACTATATGAATATAGATAACTAATTATAATTAAAATTTAATTTTTTTTTTTTTTTTTACAATTAGAATATTTTTCTCTTTTATATAATTAATTATTTACTAAATAATAATTATTTAGTAATTAATTATATTTATTGTGTTAAAAGGTTCATTTTACATTCTAGTGTGAAGGCCATGTGTAAGTATATCTATTTCTCTTAAAATAAAAATAAATATTTTCTAAATAGAAAATGATATTGGCTATAATAAAAAAGTAAAAAAATATAAAAAAATACAAGATATTTATACCCTATACTTTTCAAAAATATTTAATACATGATATCAACTTCATATATATCTATATATAGAAAACAATGCTAAAACAAAATATTTTGATGTTATATAGATAATAGACATCTTATGTAATCTTTATAACATTTAAAAATACAATTTAAATAATAAAAAATTACACATTATTTTTTTTTACTTTAAAATAAATTTAATCTCAAATTCATAATTAAAATGAATCTATACTAGTATTTTTCAATAAATCTATACTAATAATTTAAATACAAAAACGAAAAACAAAAAAACATACATTAAACCTTTTCAATCTTGAACGTTTCATTTAAAAAAAAATAATCCCTAACACCTTAATTCAACATAAACATGAGAGTATACCAAAATAACATTCGAAAGCCTGCATAACACATATTACCTAGCTAATAACATTGTTGGGACAAAATATGAATAGCTAAAGAGGTACGACGAGATTTTGACTTGAGATGTAATCCTTCATAAATGGAGTCCACCTTATTTTAGGCTAACTCAGTATATAACAACATGGTATAAGTTATCCACTTGGTTGAATGAGATGAAAAAATATCGCAATATATGGAAGGCTCGGCGTTATGGAGTTGTTTTGTTATTACATCTAGTCTTAAAATCGATGAAATTGTATGAAACATTTATTTATCTATTTTCTCTTTCAGATTTTGTTTTTCAATTAGATTTATAAAAATTTATAAAAATAAAAATAAAATGAAAATGATTATTTTTATATTTTTTTAAGTAATGAAATCAAATTAACTTGATAAGTGATTAGATTGGTGTAAGATATTATTATATTTGATAATTTACGATATAAAACTTTTGAATTTGGTTACTAATATTTCATAGTGTAAGATTTTTGAGTTAAGTTATTAGGATAATTGTTAAGAGTTAATGATTAAGACTAATTATGATTTTAAAAATAAGTTTAATATTTTAATTTTAAGATTAAGGGATATGAGTTAATTCTTAGATATTAAGGGATAATGATTAGAGGTTTATTTTTAAGGTTGAAGGTTTTGTAACAGATAAAATGCATATTTGTGTATTCACATATGCTTACATATTGGGAGATATCATATGTAGTTTAACAGTATGTTATATTCATGCATGACTTATTCATCAATGATATGATACTTTTTAACTATCACTCTAATGTGTTCGGTCACCTTTTTAGAGTCCCTCTAATCTCATTCTAGATGTCGGACCTCACTAGGGTATTTAACACTTAAGTGTGCTCATTAGATCATCCTACCCCATTGGCCTCTATAATTCATTCACCAAATTGACACACCTTAGCTTCTTGGGGCACCCATCTAGGGTACTTCATAACCTTTTAATTTTAGTCTAGTTCTCCAACTTTTTAATTAGGTCCATGATCACTGACAATTCCTTCAATTAGGTGCATAGCATCCCCAACCTTTTTGGGACTTGTGATTTACATAGTTAACTAGTCTAAAACTTCCAAAAGACTACTTGATCTTTTGCTGTTAAGAATACCACATGTTTCCTTGGTCAATCATAACTATGAATGTACTAGTGACATAAAAGAAGTCAATTTTTTCCCTAAACCCCATGATACAATTATATCAAATCTACGACATCAAGTCAATAAACACGTATTTTTGTTTCTACAACTTAGGCACTTCAATGACTAGCTCAATATTCTCTTCCACCTTGAGGTCATTACCTTACCAATTTATGCCACTCAATTTTTCTTCTTAATTCTTTTAGATTTGTCTATCTTTATAAACCCTAATATCTAGGTACACACTTGGATTAGCAACTTAAATCCTTCCACATCTTTCAATGCCATAGGGCTTCTTTCCCTTCTCATCTTTAAAACCTTTATAAGGACTCTTTTTGCTATATTATATCCAATACTGTAGGTTTGATCAAGATTCATCCTAAGGAATCTTCATTGGCATAATTGCATTCATTCCTTAGAAGTCATCCCTATAAATTTAAGGGAGGCTCCACCATAGCTAGGGAAAGGGAGGTATCACTCCCTTAGGTTGTCAAGTTTTATAATTTACATATTTAATTGAATCGTATTTATTTGTACTAGTACATACAATGTTTATTTCTTGAATTCGTATTTGTTTGTATTAGATATCAAGGAAACCTATCTCCATAGGATTTTGGAGCTAAGTATGTAGGTCATTATTTTTGTGTGGATCACACTTCAATGACTACTAGAACAATCCACTTCACATTAGGGATATTCATCATCTACGACAACCAATTTTAGTTTTCTCTCCATTTTCTCTCATTTCCAAAATTAGGGTCTCTAAATCATTAAAGGAATTGTTTATTAATTAATTATAGTTACTTAGCTATATTTTCTCATTTAATTTTCTAGTAAAACCCTAACTTGAAACCTGCATGAATTGTTTAATTACAACCCTAGGTCATTAATAACAAGGTTTCAAGGTCATAATTATCTATTTTCACCTTATATTATCTTTCCCTCGGCTTTCTTAGTTTAGCCCTAAAACTAAGTGGTGATTTCCCTCTCCTTTTTCACTATTTTATTAGTGTGTGTGTGCTTGGGTGGTGTTCAATCTCTATCCTCACACTTTGTATGTTAGAAAATTTATTTTCATTCTCTACATTTTGGTGTGTTCTCTCATCACTTCTCTCTTCCCCCCTTTCCTTTATCTCTTGGAATATGGAGTCCTTTTCATTCCCTTCCTTTAACTATTTTTTTTGCTAATTTAGTGCATCCTAAGGTCACTTGTTCTATCATCAAAATATGCCGATCTTAGCTCTTATAACCTAGATGAGTATTCCTAGTAATCCTTTTAATAGTCACCTAAGTTGTCACATAAAAATTCCTCCCTAATCTTGCAATGTAAGAAGATCTAACCCATATTATGTGAGTTTAGCCATGAAGGATACCCACTAATTATTCCCAACATGGTAGCTTTCATTATTATTGACCAAGCTTATCATGCAACTTGTCCTCCTCTTAGCAAAGTAAACATACAACCACATATTTGAGGGAATATGTTATTGATTAACCTATTCATGTCCCCAACAATGGGTATGCCCTATCAATGGATAAAAATAGATATTTGTATCACTTCATTCATAATTTATATTTATATAACTAAAAGGATTAATAAGAGATAGTGAATACCATTTGCAATTTTATTGATTCTTCACTCTAATTTTCCCAACTGATAGTTCATGTATTGAATGTGCATTATAAATTGTTGGTTGATCTAACTTTTCTTAAGTAGGTTAGATTAGAGTCATTTGTAATAAATGTTTCATTGCTTTCAAGAAGTTGAGTTGGGTATATTTTCTATTCATGTCTAGGAAACAGGTTATAGGATCCAAAACATTATATTTAAGGAGCTAACTGGTTCAAATAATCCAAGTATGAGCATTGGAAAAATGGTACATGGTTCAGTCTTTTACTTTTCTAGCAAAAAAAATATTGACTATCTTTGAGCCAGGTGGATTTTGACATAGTGTTACATATCTCTATTTATCTTTGGTCAAGGAAAAATAACTATCCATCCTATTATGCATAAATTCTTCTTGGGATCATTGCTTTCAAAGGTTGGAGATGCAATCATGGGATGGAATTTTTGCAAGCACTAATGGTCATTTGTTACAATTATAATAGGTAATGACTTATTATGTATTGCACTGAAGGAAGCATGTGACCACCCTCAAAACTTAGTTAGACAATGTAAAAAGTATAGTATCTAAATAGGTAATAATATTAGGTATTCAAAGACCAAGAGGGGTGGAAAATAAAGCTATAATAGTTTTTCCAAGGGACATTATTAGTTGAAATTCATATATGGTTTGAGGGATCTTCCCCAACCTGAAATTCAAATTAGGGGATGCCTTAAGGTGAGTTATTGGGAACAACCATGCATGTTGGATCATGGTTGACTGGATCAATTTAGGTATGTTTACAATTGTTGAAAGTGATAAGGGACATATAAAACAAGGGACTAATACTTTTGGTGATACCCAACATCGCACTTTGTAAGATACTCCCACCTACATTAATACCTATAATAATGTTTCCAACATTCATTATAGGTCCAATACTCATAAGAGAATGTAAATTATTTGTTGATAACCCAATAAAACAAATTTTTATGCAAAGATTGTTTTCATTTTTGGGAAGTTATTTATTGAAAGAATTCTCCCACTAACTATTGGTATAACTAGAGGTACATTTTACCATTCCCAGGGACACTAGTAGAATAATTTATTCCACTAGAAACCATTCCTATAGATACATTATTACATTGAATGAGAACATTTGAGTTGATTGGACTTCCACCACAAACATCCAATCCCAAAGCCAACATGTGGGTTATTACATAAAGAGGTAGAGAGTTTGTTATTTAGAGGGAGCAAGTTCACTAAAGTAAGAAGAGGATTGGTTGGATTAGTAAGTGTAGGGTTGAAATTGGATGCATTGTAATCAATATCCTCCACAAACGGTAGGATAAAATATCCTTGTAGAGGAGGGGAAGTAACCTCATCTCTTTTTACAAGGATACCATACAAAAACCAATTTTCTTCTTGTTCTTCAAAATTTATGTTATTAAACATAATCCCTACCAACATGGTTCAATGTGGTCTCTACCTCTTCTAATTCACTTTGTTAGGATTCAGAAAATTCAATTCTTCACCATGTTGGAGGTGGCCCATGATCTAGGGATGAAGGACGTAGTCCCTTCTTGAACAATAGGGTGAATTATTAACCACTTTGAAGGACTCAAAGCTAAACAATAAAACACTAAGTTTTAAAAATATAAGCCAAATCTTATGTTGTTCTAAAAAGAACACCTCAACATCTCTAAAAAGGATTCTATAAGATGCCAATAAATAAACATATTTTTCCAAAACCAAGGGCGAACTAATGAAGAGACAAATGGGAGTTTTGAATGGTCAACCTAGGATGATGAGGGCCTAACTTTAGCTAGTAAAGGTACTAGAGACAATTATCATAAATTCGCAAAGTCATTATCCAGGGTGCATTCCCATTCTTGAAAAAGGGAAACCTCTAAGGAGAATTCCAACAAATATTAGAGATCCATATAGGTAACACAATCGCATTCCACTTGCATTGATTTGTGTAGAACCTAAACGAGGCTAATAAATTTTCTTTGACAACTTATCTAAGGTCCCTTACTACATGTCTACCCACTACTTGAGTGTGAAGGGAGATATCAATCACATAAATTACATTAGAATCATGCATGATACCTATGTTAGTGGCACTTTTATTACGTATATCTTTCAACACTATAGGAATTTATCACTTCTAGAAACCTACCACAAAACACATTATTGTGTATATTTATAAGAAGAAGACATCTAATTCTTTTTATTATTTTACCAACATTAATTCTTTCATTTATATATATTTATCTAGATTCAACCTATGTTGACCTCAATATTGGATCAAAATATGACCAACCCACCCTTTTGATCCTATGACTAAGATTATGTGAACCTTTTTTATGCCTAATGTCTCATGTGACAATTTTAATGTTTTTATCCCCATGGTTAACTCTCTCCCTAAATCGATCCACATGATATTTGAATACAAGAATTGATGCGAATTAAACCCCACTTAAACCAACTAGTATACATATCACGCGAAAAAGTTGTTGCATTGAAGTTGCAACTTTGCAATCATTACTCTCCTCCCTCTTTAGTGTGAAATTATCATTTTAAAAAGTAGGTTTGTCAAATTGGTTCTTATTGGGTTTTAATTGTTATCACACTAATGAATATGGATTTTGCAAACATGCCTTCTTGGTTTTATCTATTCTTGATTAAAACTTTTGTGTGAAGACAGATAAAATGTGTCCTAAATAGATATGATATGCATATTAGAATTAATTTTTTAATAGCCTATCCCAAATGATTTAAATCAAAGTTGAATTGCACACTAAAGTACAATCACTTACTCTTGAGAGGGATCTCTAAATAAATTTGACATACCTTTTAACCCTTTAGAATTGATACACATTTTGGACCTTAGACAAGGAGGCACATCATTAGCATCCCGATCTATGTTTGGAGGCAACACAGAAATATACCAAACAAATAACAATTTAAAAAGTTTTATATGTCAATTAAGTGAGTTCCATTATTTAAAATACAAATGTATTTCCATTTAAATTGGAATTTGACACTTGATGCCTTTAATTTTATTGTTTCTAAATTGCATATTATTCAATTGGAAATGTAAGAAATGCCCTCAAATGCCGAAGACTACTTTTCGATTCCTTTTTTCAATTACATAATAATTTTGATCTTTTACATATCCCTAATGTTTTTCAATTTTGTTTCAGTGCTTGTAAAATATTCACTCACATTTCTCTTTTCATTTTCATTGCAATATATTACTTGCATGCTTAATGGAAGTGGGAATTTTAGACTTAAGTGTTAGCAATGTTTATGATCAATTTTCAATTGTTCAAGTGAATTTTTTATATTTAATAGTCATTTTATATATGAACAAAAAAATTAGATTTTAGTTCTCATTATAAGTTTTAATATATCCTCAACAACATATCATAACTTGAAAGTATATAGATTAGAAATTTTGAAGTCTTTCAAAAATTGAATGAGCATGAATGTGTAGTTTGCATATTCTATATGCTTTGAAAATTAAATGGGTATGGGCAAAGTCAAGGGTTGAATTTTCTCATCTATATTTGATTTTTGGAATATTTAAAAATATACAATCACATAAGGATGGCCCTATCATATTCTCTAGTAGTATCGTTTAGTATTTTATAATTTTAGATATACATTTATGTTGGTTTTCAGAATTTGAAAAGAACATTAACATGAGCTAAGAAACAATGACAAGATTCAGAATAACACACAATTCATGAAATTTACATGGTAAAACCCTAAAAGTTTATTGAGGAAACCTCAAAAGGCAAGTTAAGTTATTTTATTAATCAGGATTACTTCTATAACTAGGCTTACATTCACTTCAAATCTTATACTTGAGTGATAAAATGAAGTAGAAACCATTACATTCATTATGAAAAGCAACACTATTAGAGTAACCATAAAATTTACTTAGGTAAATTTAGGTTTTTAATTTGTCTCTCTCTAACAATCTCCACATTAAAACAATTTACCTAATACTTTTCCCAATCCCATTAATCACCTCATCTATAAGCTATGAGAATCCAAAAACCTTCATATTTTCTCTAACAACATTGGTTCAGGAAACATGTCTTCACAGTTTTCCTGAGCGTGGACCTTTTCAAGATCTACTCCACCTCCATCAATGACTTGTCTTAAAAAATGGTATTTGATATTAATATGCTTAGTCATGCTATGATAAGTTGTATTTATAGTTAATGATTATCACTTCGAAAATAAGAAAATGAATTTCCTTTATTTTTCACTCTTCCAAGCTCAACTAGAATACCCTTCAACAAATTACCTCTTTGCAGGCATGTGATACAATTATATACTCTACCTTTGTAATGAATAGAGAAAACATTTCCTAAAACTTTGACGTCCAACTGATTGATCCTCCTAGAAGAGTATATGCATAACCTGAAGTAGACCTTATCTTGTCTGAATCATATGTAAAATCTAAATCAAAATAATTGCATATAGAATCACTATTACTACTAATAATCACTTATGCCTCTAAGACACTGAAGCACCAATTTTACTACATTCCAATGCTCTCATCCTATAGTTTCCATGCAACTACTAGCTACAACCACTACATGTGAAATATCTAGTTTAGTATGTACCATTACGTACATCAAGAATCCTACTACATTAGCATAAGGTACATGAGACATGTAATCCTTTCCTTCCTCGCTAGTAGGAAAAAGACCTAAAGAAATATTAAAATGGGAAGTAAAAGTTATATTTACAAGTTTGACATTATTGATTCCAAGTTTTATAAGCATTTTCTCAACGTACTTTCATTGTAAAAAAATGAACTTACCATTTTTCAATCTCTCCGTATATAAATTCCCAAGATTTGTTTTGTTTCTCCTATATCATTCATGCCAAAGGTCCTAACCATCCGAGCCTTCAACGTATTGATCTCCTCCTTTATTTTACTTGCAACAAGCATATTGTTAACATACAACACTGAGATAATGAATATACCATTCAAAATTTTGAAGTATAGATAATGGTCATAATCACTTTAAGCATAATTTTGGCTCAACATGAAGGAATCAAACTTCTTGTACCATAGCATGGATGGCTACTTCATGCCATACAATGATTTTTTGATCTTGCATACTAATATTTTTTTGTGATGTTGTAAAAAAACTTCTAGTTGTTCCATGAATATATCCCCATCCAAATCTCCATGTAGGATTGTTGTTTTAACATCTAATTTCTCTAACTCCAAATCAAGCAATGAAACTAGTGGCAGCACAATACGAACAGATATGAGCTTAAAAACTAACGAAAATATTTCATGGAAATGTATACCTTCCAGTTGAGGTTTACCTTGTATAGCTAGAATGGCTTTATACCTTTCAAAAACATCGTTCACATATTCCTTCAATTTGTAGATCCACTTACAGATAACAACATTTCTATATTTAAGAAGTTCTAGTAGGTCCCGAATTTTGTTTTCCAACAACATGTCCATCTTTTGTTTTATTTCCACCTTCCATTTAAAATTATTCATATAATCTATTATTTCCTAACAATAAGAAGGTTCCACATAGTTATTAATCAATGCACATATGAACTAAAATCAATACACCTTTTAGGAAGATTTGTCTCCCATCTATATCTTCTTTGTTTGGTTGTTGAAGTTCCACATTTTCCTGAATATGTTCAACATCTATGTCTTCTTTATCATCAACATCTTCTTCTTGATTCCTTATGTTTGTAGATGATTAGGTCTCCAATTAAATTTCTTGACTTAATGGTATTTGTTCCTGTTTCAAATAAGCTTCTATATTATCTGATTTAAATACAGAATAATCATAAAATATCACATATCTACTAATGATGATTTTGTAGGTAGTAAGATCCCACAGTCTAGATACCTTAGCTACATCATTTTAACCAAGAAAGATATATTTCTTCGATCCAGGGTTTAGCTTAAAATGTTGATCCTTATAAGTACATAAACTTCACAACCAAATAATTTTAAATTTAGATAATAATAGGGATGACCCATCCATAGCTTATCAATGCTTTTACAATTTATTGCAACTAATGGTGATTTATTTACAAGATAGCAAGTAGCAGTGGCTACTTCACAACTCTTGTCACAAATTGGATTTTTAAGTATGCTTCTTGTTTTTATTAGAACAATCTTGTTCATACATTCTTAGTATGCCATTTTGTTAGGGAGTATATACAATGGTTTTGGGTCTTACAATCCAAACTCCTTTGAAATATTTTTTGAAATTTAAATAAGTGAACTTTCCTTCGTTATTTGCTCTTAAATATTTGATTGGTATGCAAGTTTTGTTTTCTACCATAACTCTAAATTGTTTAAATGTATTAAACACGCCATATTTTCCTTTCAAAACATAAACCCACACTTTTCAAGAGAAATCATCTATAAATGTTAGAAAGTATGATGAGATCTAGGGAATGATACCAAAACATCAAAATGAATATAATCCACAACAAATTTACTAACATGACTACCTACTTAAAGTTTTGTTTACATTGTTTTCCAAATATAGAATGTTTGCAAAAATTCAAGTGTAGATATTTTACTTTTAGAAGTAATTTTTGATTTATCAGTACCTATAGTCCTTTATTTCTCATATGACATAGTCGTGATGCCATAAATAAGTGTATTTGATCACCTTCTCATATACCATTGTTGCTTTATTACTTTGAGTACTTCCATCCAACAGATAAAGGTTTTCTATTTTAGTAGCCTTCATAACCACTAAAGCGCCTTTGGACACCTTCAGTTCTCCATGTTGACCTATAAACTTATGACCTCCAAAATCCAAAGCAGTTGAAGAAATTAAATTCTTTTTTATTTCAAGCACATGTATAACATTTGTTAACGTCCTTATAATACAATCAAACATTTTAATTTTGACACTTCTAACTCCAATAGTATTACAAGAAATGTTATTTCCCATAAGAACAATTCCACCACTAATGGCCTCATATGAAGAAATTCAATTTCTATGTGGATACATATTATGAGAAGCACCAAAATATCACAACCATTCTTCATAGTTTTGAGGGAAATTTCTATTGAAAATGTGTTATATACTTTGCATAACTAACACCTTGAGTGATATGTATGTGTCAGGCACAATGAGGGGGTCACAAGGGGGAAGTAGCCCGAAAATTTTCGGCTGCTTTTTGCATCCATTTTTGGTTTTTTATGACAAGCGGTTTTCATTGTTAGTGATTTTTGGGCGCATGGTGGTTTTGTAGATCCGATCAAAGGAACCACATTTATATTCTAATCCAGGGTTAATGAATTGGAGGTTTTTTAATGCTACAACATTATATAATGTATTATAACATTGTAAAGGGACATAATGAAAAAAACAATCTCGTTTTCCTTGTTTTATGTATATTTTTTGTGATTGCCATTGTATCTTTTCTATTAATTTTAAAAATTCTCTTGCAGGTACTATCTGTATAGGTTTAAAACTTATACCTACTAATATAAAATAATTCATCAATCATACATAAACCTAATTAGAACATTTTTTCCTCTTTTTTGGAGTCTTCCTTGGATCATTGTCTCTTCCAACAATCTTTCTTGAGATGCCATATCTTGTTATAGTACCGCCATCTAAGCTTTCTCTTCGTTCGTTTCACCTTCGATCTTGATGTACTAATTGAATTTTCTCTCTTTCTTTGGATCAACCTCTAGCAGCCATTTATTTTGGTGTGAGGGCTTTGATACTTGATTTCTTCAACACAACCTTAGACAATAACACTCTAACAATGCAATCAAATTCAAAAGTCTCAATTGTACTATAAATAATATAATCTTCAAAATGATACCATAATCCAGGTAATGAACACAATGATGTAACTACCTTATCTTTGTCATCAAGTTTAACATCCATACTACTAAACTATTAAATAAGAGTATTAAACACATTCAACTGATCTACAATTTTCCTACATTATTTCACTTTTAGACTGTATAACTATCTCTTCAAGTAGATTTGATTCATCAAGGACTTCATCATGTAAATGATTTCCATATTTCTCCATTGGCTTGATGTTATTAATACATTAATAATGTTAAACATAACATCATCTACAAAACATAACCGAATAATGATGAGGCCTTCGGCATCTAGGTGTTCCCAATCTTCATCATTCATATTTGTAGATTTCCCCCCTTTCATTTAACACCTTATGCAACCATTGTTGTACCAGCCAATATCACATTTTAAGTTTTCATAATTCGATTTTTTTTTACCATTAAATTTTTTCAACCTTGAATTTAGTATTTCTCACCTTCACCATTATTCCCTACATGGAGTCTTCCTCCAAATTGATTTTTTTTTTCAAATATATCAATTCAAAATTTCAAACCTTATTTCATGAACCCTATTTCTCACCTTGTTTTTCACAAATCATGTCGTCTTAATTAAACTCAATCTCTTTAGATATTTCATTAAAAAGGAAACATACATACATACACACACACACACACACACAAACATATATATATATATATATATATATATATATATATATATATATATATATATATATATATATATATATATATATATATATATATATATATATATATATCCAACTCAACTTTTTAAATAAGCCAAAAAGATTATTAAAAAAATACTAAGTAAATGTCAGGGTTTACCTGTGCATCTGGTCTTTCAAACTTTGGGCTTTACCTCTTGGCCTTCACTAGTAGATTCATTACAGACCCCTATCATCTATCTTTTATGGACTAACTACTCATAGTCAACTCTACCCATGATAACCACACTTGTTTCTACGTGGCTTGACTTCAGTCTACATTTCTACCATAATGTGTCACCCTGCATCAGTCTCCACCTCTAGTGGACTACTCTACCTTTCGCATCTTTAAGGTCATGCTCAATTACTCCACCTTCAGACGATGAATTCTTTGTTACTTTCCTTTCCTAGCACATGTTTCTCTGATCCTCTATTACCACGAGTTGTCTCCCTCTACATGGCGATAGTGCAGTCATGCTTCCATGTATCGATAGACCCTTCTCACATGGTTTGGCTTTAATTTCATTGGACAAGAATGAGACTACAAATTTGCGGCTCTCTCTTATGTGGAAACATGTACCCAAAACCTCTGTGACCTCCATCCTCGATGCATGGGGAATAAAACTCAACCACTTCACCTTGGCCCTTACTTTACTGACCCCACAAACTGAACATGTGAACTAACTGCAATGTTGCTTGGTTCAACTTCAACTTCCTTGACTTCTACTTACGATGGCTTGGTACCACTTGTTGGTTTTCATAGACTATAAAGAAAAGTAACATAAGATGAAATCAGTGAAAAGATTACATCCCCTTCAACTCCCATGCTTCATTGATAAAATGAAGTAAACATCGTTACTTCATTAGGAAAACCAACATCATTAAAATAGCCATAAAATTTACTGAAATATTTTTTATTAAATTCTATCATATCATAATTATTAACACATTTCCATTTATGTAACTTACCAACAATTCATTTAGATAATGTTTGTGAACTCATTTATTATTTATTTGGTAGAGACCTGAAAGGACCAACAAGGGATGGAAATTTGTGACAAGGTATGGCCCAATGGTGTGCAATCTATTTCAAAACCATGCACGAACTTGACTACAATGCATGAAAAGGAGTTAGCCATTGAAAATATTGAGCATCACAAAGGAGAGGATGCAATAACCACAATTTGTTCTCATTTAGGACCAATTCCTTCACTTGTGGCACTTATCAAATGTAGAATAATAAAGGTCACTCTTAATCTGGTTTCAAATTTGGAATAATATCTGCCATTGTTAATGTGGTTTCAACTTTAGAGGTTCAATGTAGGGAAAATTTCAGGGGCTAATATTTGTAGGTGGGCTAATTTTCCATTCTCTTTCAAAAAAATCATATTTATCAATTTCATTTTTCAAAAATGATTTTGCATATTAGATTGGCTAAAACTTCCAAACTTTAAGATAAATTCCAATTCTTAAATTTTTGGACACTATAGAAAAGAAGAGCTCGAGATCAAAAGTATTGCTAAGAGGTTGCTTGTAGACCTACTATGCTTGGATTATTGGGGGTTGAATTAGCAAAAACACATAAACCAAGTTCAAATTTCATCTGCGTTGAATCTCAAAATGATCTGATAGATCATGTTGGGAGTAGTATGTTTGTTACCAAGGGTTATGTGTCCTATGTATAGACCCGGTATTTGTAGTTACTGGCGAGACAAGTTAATTGACAACATTTTGGTTGGGTCTTTAAGAAATTTGTGTAGTAATGTTATAGGCTTGCTGCAATTATTTGGACCATTTGTCATGGCAGGAATTCCATTTTGTTTGATTAGAAATTGGTTGATGTAAAGAATATTGTGATAAAAGTTGTGGCATATTATCCAAAAATTGAGCCGAAGAAGAGGAATGTGCATAAGATATCGATTATACACAAGGAAATATGGAATAATATTCCTATAGGGTTTCTTGATGGAGCTTGTTCACAGAGTAAATATGGGTGTGGTTCTTTCACCGTTTTGGAACCGAGTAGGTATTATCACGTCTAGTGGGAGGGAGAATATGGCACAAACAACAGGGCATAAATTATTGCATTATAGGGAGTTCTCATATCTGTCAAATGGTTGGGTATGTAGGTATTTCATGTTCATGGTGGCGCTAAGGGATCATTGATTGGGTGAAGGAGTTTATGTAGTTCAATCCTCCTATCCTATCTAACTGGATGCGATGCAATCACAACCTAGTGAGGAATTTTTAGAATATTTCTTTTGGGAATATCTAGAGGAAATAAAACCAGGTTGTCGATCTTTTATCAAAGAGAGGTATATCTAAGGATCTAGGGAAGTTCTTATTTGCAATATTTGTTCAGGATTCCTTGGTAAATGTCGGTAGCATTAATTTCTCTTGGGGTTCAATGTTTGTTACATTTTGTATTCTCCCTTATGGAGATGATTTTATTTTTGGAGACGAATAGTGACACAAAAATAGTGGCGACAAACAATCTTCTGTAGAACTTTTTGATAGAACTTATTTGTATGGTATATAGACATATAGATGCACATACAGATATAGAAACTCAACAATGGTTGATAGATAGGAGGGGTTTTGTATAAAAACTTCATATTACTTAATGTATCTCTTCATGGTACATAGGGGATACGATATTTACACTGAGATAGATCTTTGATATGTCCTCTACTTTTATATAATGGAAAGAAAGTGTTTACTATTTTTTTATGGTAGTCTAGTTTCTCACAACAATGCCTCTAGTCTCCTACCGAACACCTCCAATGATAATGAATGACATTGGAACCCTTAAAATCCCTTCTTAGAATTTTTTCTTGGAAGTTACACACCGCAAAGAGATATTTGGCACGTATTTTAATTAGGCATTATTTTTGCATGGAAAATAATGGAAATTCCAGCATGGTTTTGATAGAATCTAGGTGAATTTTTTGGAAATGTAGGTTACATCAATCAAGTTCTAATATTTTGGTTGCACGGGGTCTTTTATAGTACTAAATCCATTTCCACTATCAAAAACAAGATTCAAGCACTCCCACTGTCATTTTTTTTAAATGGCCAAATTCTCGCACGACTCGATAGACAATGCCAATCTTTGGTGTTTGTTGATGGCACTCTATTTTCATTGGTGCAATTTTAGTAGCTTCAAAGGAGTTTTTACCTGTGAAGCACTTTTCCAAGCTTTGCAAGAAAATGTTATGGCATTTTAGCTAATATTTATGGTAGTATGTATTTCTTAGTGCATATTCTTGGAGAAGCATCAATGCATGTTGAAGTTATTTTCTTTGGGTTATGCATTAAAAGGGTTGACTGAGTCAGGCCCTATCGATTCATTTAATATAGTTTAATTAAAGAGCCCCCTTATGTCACTACTTTATTTGCACAAAAGTTTGTGTCACAAGCAAAGAAATTGCTTGTTAGACTGGTGAGGTGCAAGAAGCACCTACGGTCTCATTAATGCTCTTATCAACTAATGGTTCAAGGATTTTACACTCACTGTATATAACCTTAACATCCAATTATACATGGATGCATTCAACATATGTGATAGATGGATTTTCACGTTCAAAAAAATCATTTTCACAACGATCAAAGTGGTTAGTGCATCTTGTCCACAAGGTATTGGATAAACGGTGATCGGGTGCTCTGTTAAGGCACTCCTTGATGTGAAGTCACATGTTCAATTCCTCACCCCTATCGGGATGATATATCATACATGTTGAAGATGTAGTCCTAACAAAAAGAGAACTCAGATATCTTACTTCTCTTCATCGAGTCTTCCAAATGTGTGGAACCTTCCATTTGACCAATTGCCATTTACAATTTTAAATACACAGACATGGACATCTTTTACAGTAAATGTTTCCATATGAAAAAGTTGAAGTGAGTGGATTAATTGTTGCTTAACCAACCATTAATACCTAATACCTAATCTACCTTATAATACTATCTTTTACAGTAAATGCTTCCCTATGAAAAGGTTAAAGTGAGTGGATTATTGTTGCTTAACCGATCATTAATACCTAATATACCTTATAATACTTAATTTGTATTATCGGCTTCTAGAAAACCATCCAAAAAAGCCACACGGATATAAATTTCTCCATCACATGTATCTAACAACTCTACTCTTTTCTTGAGCTTTTGAGTTATCTTTTTCTGGAATTCTAAACGATTTAATAAAAAAAAAATAGTTTCTTGAGCTTTTGAGTTATCTTTTTCTGGAATTCTAAACGGTTTAATAAACAAAAATAGATATCATTAATATTATTATTAAGGAAACTTGAGTTATCCTTTTCCTAAAGTACATATACACAATTAAGATTATATTATTCTAAATTAAAATATGGTTTACTTATGATTTAATATAAGTTATCTATTTAAAAATATATATAAATTGATTATGTTTTTGTATAATTGATATTGTTATCACGTAACTTAATCATCTTTCCTTTGAAGTCCATTAAGGAAATTATACATAATATTAAATTAAAAAAAAAAAGTTTGGTTTAAGCTAAGATTTTCACAAATCCCTTTAAGTTATCATTTTCTAAATAATATAATATATCATTTTATCATTTATTGTGAGACTTTCCACAAATCACTTAAGTTAAAATTTTCACAAATGACCTTAAGTTATCATTTTGTAAATAATATAACATATCCTTTTATCACTTATTCTAAAAAATTCCACAAATCACTTAATCTAAGGCTCCTTTTCAAATCATATATAAAAAATCAACGCATAAAAGATTCCATTTTTACCTCTTCAAAATTTAAATAAAAAAGTACATCTGGATAATGTATCTATCATATCACCTAAACTTTTTTTTATTATAACAAAGATATAAATAAAATAAAATAATATTAACACATATATTAAAAGATAAAGTAAAATTCAACTTTCCATTAAGGAAAGATTCACAAGTCATAGTTAAGAAAAATATTTTAAAAATCAATTGAAAATGCAGGTCAAACAAAGCATTGGATAAAGAAACTAAAAAAATTATATAATTTTCAAGGAGGGGACGGAACGGAACGAAGTAAAGGCAAAGGATATAACGCAGTAAATATTAAAAATACAGAGTTACATACAAAAGTAAGTATTGATCACAATAAATAAATATTAAATTCCAAAATAATGTGTGCAAGGAAATATATCTGGATTATAATTTCATGAAAGAAAAATATGTTTACAAACTAAATGAATGTTACAATTCCTTTTAACCCACTGTAAAAACCTGATTTTAGAGAATTTTTTCACGTCTTTGTTTTACAAAGTAAATATTCTGTTTTACATGGACGCCAAAATTTTAACTCCAAACACAAGTGAAAAACATAACTTCATACCATACATTTAAGCATACATTGACTTTTTATCAATATCTACAAAAGACCACAACAAGTTTATTTTTTAATAATATATGATTTATTAGATAATATGCATATTATTTTTTTCAGAGAGAAAAACAGTATAGATTATATTAAGAGCATATAATGATCAAGTATACATAGTGATCAAGTATATAATGATCAAGGATAATATGCATATTATTTGTGAGCATATATAACTTAATTCCTAGTATGTTAATTCAATAATCAGCGATTTAAGACTATACCAATTGCCTATTTTTTAGTATGTATGATTTATTAAACAATATGAATATTATCAACAAACTTTTTTTTAATAATATATGATTTATTGGACAATATGCATATTATTTGTGAGCATATATAAATTAATTTCCTGGTATGTTAATTCAACAATCAGGTATTTAAGATGCGGAGATGAGAAACTTGTACGCAGGTCAGAAAATCATTTACACTCGCATTCCTTCAGCCTATAAGGAAAAAAATCTATAGTTTTGATTTTTTCGTACTCTCCATGTAGGTTGAGATCAAACTTTTTAATTTTTTAGTTGGGATTATTTCCAACACTCTTTCTTAATTATAATTATTGATATTGACAATATCTAAACAATCTTTTAAATGAACAAAGTTTTTTTTCGTCAATGGTTTAGTAAAAATGTCTGCAAATTACTTTTGCGACCTATAATGCTCCAACAAGGTATCCATTGTTGATAAGAACTTGATGAAATGATATCTTGTGTCAATATGTTTGTTTCTTTTGTGAAAAACTGAGTTTTTGGATAACACAATTGCAAAATTGTTGTCATGATAATTTTTTGTTGTTTCTTCTTGTTCATGCCATAAATCTTTCAATATTCTTCTCATCCAAATTGCTTGAAAAGTTTTCCATATTCTGTGACATATTCATGTTCAATTGCGGAAAGAGAAACTATCAGTTGTTTCTTGGAAGCCCATGAAATAACTCCTGAACTTAAATGAAAAACATAACTTGATGTGTTATTTCTATCATCTACGCGTCCTTCCCAATCATTGTCAATATACCCAACCAGCCTAAAATCATTTGTTGAATCTCATATTTCTTGCTAATATACCTTAAAATTCTTTTAGCTGCAAGCCAATGTGTTTCATTTGGTGTCTCCATGAATCTTGAGAACAAAATCAATACATACATTATATTAGGCCTAGTTGCAGTAAAATAAATCAAACTACAAACCATACTTTTACATAATGTTAGATTTATATTGTTGCTACAATCTTCTTTTCTCAATTTCAAACCCATGGTTGTTGGAGTTAGCGCAGGCTTGCTGTTTTTCATTTAGAACCTCTTCAATATGTTTATTGCATACTTTGTTTGAGAAATAAAAATGACATTTTCCATTTTCTTCACTTCTATGCCTAGAAAATACCTTAACAATCCAAAATATGTCATTTCAAGCTCATTTTTCATGACTTCTTTAAAATCAACAATAAGAAGATCATCACTCCTTGTGGAAATTAGATCATCTACATATAGAACCACAATTGGAATCTTACCATCACTTTCTTTGATGTAGTTTGTAGACTCACCATCACTTTTGCTAAAGCCATTGTTCGACAAATATGAGTCTATTTTTCCATACCATATGTGCGGTGCTTGCTTCAGTCCAAATAGAGCTTTCTTTAGTATATACACTTTGTCTTCTTCCCTTGAACCTCATAACTAGGTGGTTGCTCCACATACAATTCCTCTTTCAATACTCTAATCCAAAACTTTGTGTAGCATCCCCGAAATAAAAACATGTAATTAATTAGATTAATCATGCGATTTATATTCAACACGTAATTTATCAACTAATTAACATTAAATTTCAAAAGATATGAGTAGAGACAACTTACTTGGATAACACTAGTTGAACCTTAGTTGAATTCTGCTAACTGCAACAAAGTCTTGGGGAAGACTCTCCACCCAACCATTGGCTCAATCGCACAAAATCTTGCTACAACTGGCCACCCCCGTGCCCTCAATCAACGTACTACTACCAAGGTATCCTTTGTCTCATAACATTATTCTCCCAAGAGAATGGATGATGGAATCATGGAATGATGGAATGCCTTTCATCTTCCTCACCATCTATTAAATAGAGCAAACATTGAAAGGGGAACCACATGCACACACTCCATGTGTGCACATGCAACTTTATTATTTTCTTGTTTTATTTCTTTTATTTTTTCTTTTTGATAGCTTTACTAATTTTTACTGCTTTCTTGTTTTATTTATATTTATATTTATTTAGATCTTTAGTATTAGTTATTTATTATTTTATTATTATTTATTTACTATTACTATTTTTTATTTATTGTTTATTATTTATTTTCTTGTATTTTAATATTATATTATATTATTTTTTATTTTTTATTTTTATTATTATTATTTTTATTATTATTTATTATTTATTTATTTTATTATTTATTATTTATTATTAAGGGACATTACACTTTGATTTTGTGTCTACTTGATAGGCCTTCCACTTGTGTTGTTATTGTTAAACTTTTCCCCACTATTTTCATTCTTGCAACTGGTGCGAATGTTTCAACATAATCTCTTTGAGGTTGTTATTTGTACCCCCTAACAACCAAACCTTCTTTTTGTCTTTATATCCTTCCTTCTACATTAATTTTGGTCTTAAATACCCCTTTACACCTATGAATTATTTTCCTTGTGTAAGACTCACTAACTCCTATGTATCATTCTTTTCTATTCTCTTTATTTCTTCATCCATTGTTGCTACCATTTTTCCTCATTAATTACATATTCAAATTAATTAGATGATTTACATAAGAAAATAAAGCAAAAAGGGAATTCAAACATGCACAACTTTCACCTTCATTTTTCTCATAAATATCTCTCAAATTTCTGAATTTATGTCTTCTCAAGCTCACCAAAGTTGGATTTGATGTGTCACTTGAAGTTGAAATTGGAGAATGTGGAGTTGCTGATCTTTGTCGTGTATTTGGAGGAGTATTTTCTTGAATGTGTGAGATTGTTCTTTTTCTTGTTGAAGGTGTCACTTTAGGACTACTTTGTTGAGCTTCATTTAGGTGTAGGAGAAGTCACCATTGTAGAAGTAACTATTGTTGCAAATTCTACTTTATCTTCTTGTGGTAGACTTGTTGCTACATCAAATGTTTTCTCCATACTTCCATCTTATGCTTCCTCTTCTGTGAATTTTACATCTCTACTAATTATCACATTTTTGGTTATTGGATTGTATGATTTATATTCCTTGGATTCATCATTGTAACCAACAAATATTCTTTTCTCTCCTTTGTTGTCCAACTTATTTCTTAATTCATCTGGGGCACGTGCAGAAGGAACACATCCCAACACTCTCATGTGAGTATAACACTACATTTTCTTCCACTCCATGCTTCTTTAGGAATCATTTTCCTTACACTTTTGGTTGGGAATCTATTTCTAATGTAATCTGTGCATGCTATAGCTTCAGCCCAATATTCATTTGGAATGTGTTTTGCCTTTAACATACTCCTTTCCATTTCCATAATTGTTTTGTTTTTCATTTCAACAACACCATTTTGTTTAGGTGTGTACCTTATTGTAAATTTTTTGTGAATTCCATGCTCCTTGCAAAAACATAGGAATTCATTTGATATGTATTCACCACCCTATCAGTTTTAAAAGCTTTGATGTAGTACCCACGTTGATTTTCAGTAAGAGGCAACCCTTTACCATCCATTTTCTTTGTAGTAAGTTTAGACCTCCAAAGTTGAGATGTCCAATTCTTAGATGCTATTTCCAACTTTCATCTTTGATCTATGCATAAAAAGTTATTTGTGTGGTTGCTGCAATTTTTCCTCCATCTTCTTGTGGGCTCATTGAGAGTTGTGCTTGAGCAACCTCTACCTTTAAATTTGGTTTTATCCTTAGGGGTGAAACATTCTATTACATGTCATTTGAACTTTTGTAAACTTGTTTACTTGGAAATTTATCTGATATTGTGCATTCTCCATTTTTTAAAATGACCGTATACCCCTTTTGCATAAGTTGTCCAATACTTATCAAATTATGCTTTAAACCTTGAACAAAATACACATTTGAAATATACTTTCTCTCCCCCCTTCTTGGTTAGAATATTAACATTTCCTTTACCCATGAATGACACATTATTATTAGTCCTTAATGTGACTTTTGATTTTACACTTTCATCCAAACTAGACAACATATATATGTTCCCTGTCATGTGATTTCTACAACCTGATTTTAAGATCCATATATTCTTTTGCTTCTTTCGTTCTACATTGCAAGCTAAAAACATATGGTCTTGATTTTGATTTTCCTTTGTAAAACTTGCATTAGGCTAACTAATATTGTATTGTTTCTTTCTACATTCACTTGCATAATGCCCATTCTTCTTGAAATAATGACATTGGACTTGAGACTTATCACACCTTTTACATTGTGCTTGGTTTTGGCATGAACTTTGACATGGATTTTGAGTTTTTCCTCTTCCACTTGAGGTTGAAGAGCTTCTTCTTCCACCTATATGTGGACTTCTTCCTCTACCTATAGAATTTGATCTTCCTCTGACTCTACTTTGGCCCACTAAGACTTGTGTCTTGAAATCATGTTCCAATGAAGAGTTTGTTGTTCTGCTCAACCTATGTTCATGAGAAATAAGTGAGGCATGGAGCTCATCCATTGAAAATTTTGAGATGACATTTGTTTAATCTATGACGACAACAATAGAATCAAACCTTGTTGGTGAACTTCTTAAAATATTTTCAACCACTCTCCTTTCTTCAAGTGTCCCACTAGAGATCTGATTTTAGTTACCACTCCAATAACTCGTGGAAAAAATGAGTCTATTCTCTTAGACTCCTTCATACTTATTGTTTCAAAATCTCTTCTCAGCGTTTGCAACTTTGTTGTCTTCACCTTTTCCATGCCTTGATATGTTGTCTAGAGAATGTTTCATGGTTGCTTTGACTTTGTTGTTGCTAGAATCCTTGGAAAAATACTCTCAAACACTGCTTGCAATATGTAGAAGAGGACTTTGGAGTCCTTCTTCTTGTTGTCTCTTAGAAAATATATCTCTACTTGTGTCAATGTATTGTATGTTGTTCCATCAACTGGTTCTTGGAATCCATTCTCTACTAAATCCCATATATCTTGAGAACAAAACAATGTTTTCTTTGTGATTGCCCAATAATCATAGTTCCTTCCATTAAAATGAAGAATTTATGGATTTGGCAAGTTTGTGCATGACGTTGCCAATATCACTGATAAAAACTTTATCTTTTTCATTCTAATAGACCTTTGGCTCTTCGTAAAAACACAGTTACCAATCAATTGAGAATTGTACTGAGTTCTCACTTTTTTAGAGTCGCAAAAAATCATCCGATTTTGAAAAGTGTTGATTCAGAATAGACCTTTTTTTAGCATACCTTTGACACTTTAAATTTTCTTATGTATTAAGTATGCACATTTTTTTTAAATATTAGTGATTTTCATGTCAATCTTGAAAAGTGTTGATATAGCATCAACCCCTTTTTTGGGGGGCTTATTTTTGACACTTTAAATTTTTTGATATGAAGTATGGATAATTTTTTTAAATGTTGGTGATTTTCATGCGGATTTTGAAAGTACCACCAACCTTTTTTGGGGGATATATTTTTAACACTTTAAATTTTCTTATGTCCTATGTATGCACAAATGTTTTTTAGATGATGGTTATTTAACCACTTTTCAAGTTGTCTTATTCCTATTCATGTTTTTCATCCTAAAATGTTTATTTTTAAAGGTTTTTCCAAACTTGTATTTTATGTTTTTTATATAATGAAATTTTTTTTTTTTTTTACAAATCTTATAAAAAATAATAAAAATAATATTTTGAAATTAAGATATTTATATATTGTTAATTAATACTTCAATACATATAAAATAATTGCCAGTAAACTGACAATAAAAAATACACATTTTGCATACAAATATAATTTAAAAAACACGTATTTCAAGGCATTTTCGTTAAAATTGACATGTTAAATAAAATATTTTTATGGAAAAGTTGAGTAAAAAAATTGAAAATTAAAATTTTTTATGAAATTTTTATGAATTTTATGTGCAAAGATAATGCCATTTAAATTTTTTTTTTAATGATTCACAAATGATATGTTAAATAAAAGATTTTTATGAAAAAATTGAGTAAAAAAATTGGAAAATTAACAAATTTTATGAATTTTTTTTTTTTAATTTTATATGCAAAGATAATAACATTTAAAAAAGCATTGACACAAAATTTTAAATAAAAAAATAAAAATTAAAAATTAATAAACATAACAATAACAACATTAAAAAAATTTAAAAGAAAAACATATTAAAAATTAAAATTTAAAAAACATCGAAAATTTAAAAAAATAAAATAAAAACATTAATCGAAAACTTAAAAAAATAAAATAAAAACATTAAAAATAATAATAAAAAAGCATTAAAAAAACTTTTATTTGTTTTTGTTTTTTATAATGTTTTCTTTTAATTTATTATTTAATGGAATTTTTTATTTTTTAAATTTCATTTTGAATCATTTTAATTCTTTTTTAATATGTTTTCTCGGGTTTAAATTTATTTTAACGCTTTTTTTAATTATTTGATTCTAACCTAATATTTATTATGATTTAAATAATTTTAATTGATTCTAACCTAATATTTATTATGATTTAAATATTTTTTTAAATTTATTTGTTTTTTGATTTGTTTATTTTTAACTATCTAATTTATTTTTTAAAGTCTTAAACTTTTGGAATTTTGAGAAATATTACAACAATAATTATATTAGCAATATTTTGTTGTGTTTTGAATCACAAGTGTGGTTCAATCACAACAAAATGAAGAGTCAAATCATTTTCTTAAATAATATTTTTTATTTGAGTTAGTTTTGTTTTTTAAACATTTTTTTATGTTTGATGTTTTTTATTTTTAATATTTTTTTTATATGTGTTTTTTTGTTTTGTTTTGTATTTTTCAATTTTATTTATTTATTTATATGTGTCTGTGTTGATCATTGACTAGTAGTTTGGTCTTATTATGTGTCAATTTGATCGTTTTTAAAATTTTTGTGATAATGGATCAAGTCCACCCCCATAGTGTGATTTTTTTTTAAGATTTCATTGCAATGAGTTGAGTTCGCTTACACTCTGTGTCAATTTGATGATTGCTTTTTAAATTGTTATATTTTTAACATTTAAAAAATTACTCTTGATATAATGACTCTTTCATTCATATGCTCATTCTTAAAGTTTTTTAGTCATATAATTTTTCCATAATGCTATGAGTGAAATATGTTGAAAATTTAAAGCTTTTTGTCGTAGTGATATTTGGTTTTAATTCTATGGTTGAAAATTTGTCAAAATTTTAAGGTTTTTCTTAATCATGATATTTTATCTTTAATGTTATGGTAAAAAATAGTTATAAGTATTGAAAATTTGTCAAAATTTTAAAGTTTTTCTGAATCATAATATTTTATCTTTAATGTTATAATCGAAAATAGTTATAAATATTATATTTTTAATGTCACTGCTGAAAATTGTTGGAATTTTAAGGCCTTTTAAAGATATGATATTTTATTAATGTCATGCTTGAAAATTGTTAAAAATTTAAGGATTTTAGGAATCATGATATTTTATTAAAAAATGTTGAAAATTTACCAAAAAAAATGTTGTTTGAGCATCGATATTTTTTCAAGTTTAAAATTTAGTTTTCACTATATTTTTTAAAAATGTTAAAAATTTACACCATACCAAAATATATGTGTGTGTGTGTGTCAGGCGATAAACATTTTTAGTTTTTATGTTTTTCTTGGAATTTTTGTTGACTGGATTACTCGTTTTAAGGTTACTGTTCCGTTTATTTAGTAACTTTGTTAAAAACACAACTCGTTTTGAGGTTACACTTAAGTTTGTTTAGTAGCTTTGTTAAAAACACATAGTTACGTGCAGACAAAAACAAAATATTGCGCATAACAAATAAAAATTAAATTCTAAAATGAAGCATGCAAGGAAATATATTTGGAGGCTACGGCTCCTTTAATCTACTGTAAGAAAAACAGAATTTACAGAGTTATTTCATGTCTCTATTTTACACTGTAAATACTTTGTAGTAGACAAAATTTTAGCTCCAAACTTTGGTGAAAAACATAACTTCATAACATACATTTAAGCATACATTAAACTTTTATCTATATCTTCATAGCATCCATTTAAGCATACATTAAACTTTTATCTATATCTACATGATACCACAGCATACCTATTTTTTAATAATATATGACTGCCCACTTACACATTTATTGCATTGTATGCATATTCCTTGTGAGCATACACAAATTAATTTCCGAGTATGTTAATTCAGCACACACTACAATCAAACATTTAAGACTATACCAATTACTTATAAATATTTAAAATGATTTTGATTGACTGATGTTTTGTAGAGATGGGAGATTTGTATGCAGGTCAGTAATTCATTTGCACTCACGTTGCTTCAGTATATAAAAAATTGTAGTTTTGATTTGCTCTTACTCTCCGAGTATGGTGCGATCAAAATTTTAAATTGGTAATTGGGATTATTTCCAATGCATAAGAAAGAGATATGAAGACATAATAGGTTAAAATTAGACGGAAGTGAAGAATCGGCCATAGAGGGGTGAAATTTTAGAAAACATAATGAACTAGGAGCAACTTATAGTTGAGACTTAACATAAATCAACCCACTTATTGAGTTGCTTATATCATATATAATGGTTTCAGCCTCCTACAACGTGCAAGGTAAACTATTGGTTGATTTAACATTGCTTGAGTTGGTTAGATTACACTTATTTGTAATTGATGTTCCTCTACTTTGAAGAAGTTGAGCTGGGTATATTGTTTTTTCATGTCCAAAGAATAGATATTAGGAACCAAGGCTTAACATCTCAGAAGTTATGCTAATTTAGATCATGTGAGGATGAACATTGGAAAATAGTACATGGTTTAGTTCTCTACTCTTCTAGTGCTATAATGATTGACTATATTTGAGCCTAGTGGGTTTTTAAATAGTATTCCATCTCTCTATCTATATTGGATGAAGGATAAGAAATCATCCATCCCATATGCATAGGTTCTTCCTGGGATTGTCGATTTCAAAGGTTAAAGAGGCAATTTTGGGTTGGAAATTATGTATGTAGTGATGTTTATATGATGCAAGTACAACAAGAAATAACTGACTATGTCTTGCGCTAAAGGTAGGGTGTGATCACCCTCAAACCTCAAACAAACAAGGGAAATAATTGTATTTTCTCAATAGGTAACTATAATAGGTCCTCAAATACCAAGAGGGATGGAAAATAAGTTTATAATAGCTATCCAAGCGGCACCATAACGTGACCCTATGTTGATAGTCACATAATATGGTTTTAGGGATCTTCACCAACCTTACATTCAAATTTGGTGATGGCCCAATGTATCTTATTAGGAGAAACCATTCATGTTGGATTATGGTTTATAATTGGATCATTCATTGGATGAAACAATTTAAGTAGGTTTACAGATGACAAAAGTGGTAAGGAAGATGTAAACGCAGAACAAATTTACTTATGGTGATACCCGACATTGCACTTTGTAAGACACTCCCACCTACATTACTACCTCTAATAATGTATCCAACACTAATTAGAGACCCAATGCTCATAAAAAAACCTACATTAGTGATTTTTCACCTAGCAAAGGAATTCTAATTCCAAGAATGCTTCCACTTCTAGCAAGTTTTCCAATGGAAGGAATGCTCCCACTAAATATTGGTATAAATAGAGGGACATTTTCTCCACTCCAAGGACATTAATAAGGCATTTATTCCACCACCTACCATTCCTATAGATATATTATTGCCTTGAATGAGAACATTAGATTTGGTTGGATTTCCACCCCAAACAACCAAGGTTTTGATAACATTCAACTTTCCTGGGCCAATATGTCGATTATTGCATAAAAGGGTAGAGAGGTTGTGCTTTAGAGGGAGCTAGCTCACTTGAACAATAAGTGAATCAATTGGATTTATAAGTGGATGGTTGAAATTGGATGGAGTGTTATTCCGCCACAATTGGTGGATCACAATCTCCTTGTAGAGGACGAGGAGGAACCCCATCTATTTTTATAACGATGCCTTATAGAAAACCGTTACCTTCTTCTTTAAACTTCTCCTAAACTTAATCCTAACCAACATGGTTCATTGTGGTCTCTACTTCTAATTCACTTATGAGGATTCAAAAACATCAATTCTAGAGGCTAGTTAGAGGTGGCCCCATGAACTATTGAGGAAGGCCATGGTCCCTCCTTGGAAAATAGGGTGAATGATTAACCACTTCAAGGTCTCGAAAACAAACAAGAAAATATTATGTTCTGGAAAAATAGTAATAAAAGAAATCTTGTGGCATTTTAAGAACACCAATTCGCATAGCACAACCCTAAAAAAGCTTATGTAAGATGCCAATAAGTCAACATATTTTTGCAAAAGCTAGCTTAAGGGTATTAAATTTGAGGATACAACTAATGAAGAGCCAAATAGGTGCTTTCAACGGTCAACCTAGGAAACATTCTTCTAGTTCTCAAGCCAGACTTCTTTCAGTCTTTGACTCTGAGAAAGGTAAAATGTAGATGGCTTTCTTACAGGCTCAGATTCCACAGCCCAGGACTGTTTCACATTACCAGAAGCAAACCTCCTTTGAATTTGATGTTAAAGATGTACATCCAATTGATCAAATTGAGATGCACAAACAGACTGGACAAATTATTGCTTCTACCTTAACTAACACTGCCATGAGTCGGTCCAAAATGCAGGTTACCTTGCCTAATACACAGTCACAGCTTAAGCTTGAGAAAGTTTCATCATTGACCAAAGACACCAAGATCAATGCTTTGGAATATTTGGTGCTAAAGATGGGATATGATCCCTCTGATATAAAAGATGCATAAGAACTTGTCAAGACAAAATATACTAAGATTTCAGCATTAAGGAAGTAGCTAAAATTTCCATCTTCAGAGGACCCAATGACTAAAGAGATTGAAGAAATCGAAACTCAGAAATCTGACATGATGAAGCTCATCATGGAACAAAATATGAAAATAAAATAGATGGAGGAGCAAATGGATAAAATGTCAAAGAGAAAGAGGAAACTGTAAAAAGGGCCAATATTCCAATGGATGTTGTTCTTCTTACAACAGTCTCTATAACTACAGCTTCTACCTCAGGCAAAGTAGCAACTACTGGAACAATAGTAGGAGTTGAACATCTTGCTGAAGCTATTCAGAATCTATCTATTCAGATAGAGGAAATGAAGAAATTGCAGGATCAATTGAAGACACTACAACACTAGAAAGAAGTTGCAGACAATTCACATGCAGCTGAGTTTCAGAGGACAAAATTCAAATTGAGGTATTGCAGAAAGAAATCAAAGAATCTTACCTTGGAAATAAACTGAGTTTGGTAAAGGAAATGTTATGGGAAGAGATCACTGAATCAATCAAAGATATTTGGCCTTATATCAGGATCATCTTTGATCAAAAGGACTTGTTGGAGAAAGCTCACGATGTTATTGAAACCATCTCCAAGGAGCTTGAGGACATGCCAGAAGTTTCCACTGGAATAATCAAGTTTCTGAATTCTAAAGACATCAATAAGCTTGAAGAATTAGGAATTAATGATAGGACAGCAACCATACTCGAAATAAAGAAGATTATCACAAAGAAAAATCTCATTCTTCAGTTGGAGGAGAAATGTAGCTGTGTTAATGTCATAGTTCAACATTTTTTCAACAGGTTGGAACCATTGACCAGCTAGGGCTTTCCCTCTATGCTTGTGATAAATGATAAATTAATTCCCATTGAATAATATGTCTGAAAACTTGTAGAGGTCAACACCAGTGCAGCTACAGTTTCAAACATAAGAGGTGCAGCAACACCAAGGGTTATGTTAAATGTACTTACAGATACCTTTTCCATCCTAAATGAAATCAGACATATATTTTTAGTGAAACCCACTTTTACTAAATATACAGAAATGGATGAAGTTTATCGAAGGGTGAATAAGTTATCTATCCCAGATAAGAAACTCTGGAATAATTAACTAATTTACTTGACTAAAGGGAGGATCAAGTAGCATTCAACATTTCTAGGGACAATCATCAACAACATTCATCATTTCCAGGGACAGTCATCAACAGTTCAACACCAAAATAGTGACAGATCGACTATCATTTTATATTCCTAATTTTGTATTAATCTATTTTTGTAAATTTGTCTAAGATATTTTCTTAGCTCTAAGATTGTATAAATAACTCTCTTTAACAAGTTATTATGGGTTGCACCCTTGGAGAAACATTTGTAGCACTAAATGTACTCATCTTTTTCTAAATCATTAATACCAAAGCAAAGGATTCTAAATTTTTTATTCATACAATTTTGTATTCCTTGTATGTTTTCCAGTTTTCGTTCACTATGTTTTCTTCATATTCTTAAGTTTTACAAATATAACTAGATAGGGGTAGTTGAGTTTCAATTCACTCTTATAAGCTTTCTGAAGTGATCATCTTTAAAGAGAATGAATTATAAAAACTGTTTGTTTAAGTAATTCCCTCTAAATCATAAAATCATCAGTATCTTTGTAATCTTAGGCATATTTTGTCAAACTTTCTGAACATTGTTTGAAGGTTTTCTTACTTATGGTTATTTAATTTTCTTTTTGAAAACTGTAATAGTCATATTATCTTTTTGTTTCTACTCATCACCAAATAAGCTAAATCAATGTGTGGATTGTAATAACATCCCTTTGTTTAACATTAGTATTATTCAAGAAGGTTAGTCATCACTATTTTGAATATGTTTCATACATTGGTCCTCCAAAACTTAAAACAAAAACCCCCAAAACAAATATCTTAGATGCCTTGGAATGATAGCTAACCATTATCATCTCAGAGATACAGCAGGCGACTTCACAGCTCTTGCCACAAATTGGCATTTTTGAGCATTCTTCTTGCTTTTTTAGAACAACCTTGTTCATAGATATATTATGAAACTTTGTTAGGGAGTATACACAATGGTTTTGGGTTTTACAATCCCAACTCATTTGAAATATTTTTTGAATTTTAAAGAAGTGAACTTTCCTTTGTCATTTGTTCTTAAATATTTGATTGGTCTACTAATTTTCTCTTCTACCATAACTCTAAATTTCTTAAATGTATTAAACACGCCATATTTTCTTTTCAAAACATAAACCCACACTTTTTTGGAGAAGTCATATATAAATGTTACAAAGTATGATCATCCTCTAAAATAAATATATAGGGAATGACCCCCAAAAAATAAAAATGGATATAATAAAGAATAGCTTTACTAACATAACTACCTACATAAAATTGTGTCTGCATGTTTTCCAAATATAAAATGTTTGCAAAAATTCAAATTTACATATTTTAATTTCAAAGGTAATTTGTGATTTATCAGTACCTATAGTCCTTTCTTTCCCATATGACTAAGTCTTGATGCCATAAATAAGTGGATTTGATCACCTCCTCAGATACCACTATTGCTTCATTACATTGAGTACTTCCATCCATCTTATAAAGCTTTATTTTTTATTTTTGTAGTCTTCATAACCACTAAAGTGCCCTTGGACACTGTCAATGCTCCATATTGACCTATAAAATTATGACCTCCAAAATCTAAAGCACTTGAAGAAATTAAATTATTTTTCATTTCAACCACATGTATAACAACTGTTAACATACTTATAATGCCATCAAAAATTTTAATTTTGACATTTCTAACTCCAATGGTATTACAAGAAATGTTATTTCCCATAAGAAAAATTCCACCACCAATAGTCTCATATAAAGAAATTTAAATTTCTGTGTGGATACATATGATGAGAAACACCAAAATCTAACAACCATTCTTCATAGTTTTGAGGGACATTACTGTTGGGGATGTGTTATATACTTTGCATGACTAACACCTTGAGTGATATGTATGTTTTAAGGTCAACAAGGGGGTCACAAGGGGGAAGTAGCCCCAAAATTTTGGGTAGTTTTTTCGATCTGTTTTTGGCATTTTATGACAAGAGGTTTTCAATGTTAGTGATTTTTAGGCGCATGGTGGTTTTGCCCATGGTTTTGAAGACCTGTTTAAAGGAACTATGTTATATTCTAATCCATGGTTAATGAATTCTAGGTTTTTGAATGATATAACATGTATATAATGGATTGTAACATTGTAAAGGGATGTAATGCAAAATCAATCTAGTTTTCCTGGTTTTATGTATATTTTTTGTGATTGCCATAATATCTTTTCTATTAATTTAAAAAAATTTCTCTAGGTATTATCTGTATAGGGTTAAAAGTTACACCTACTAATACACAATACTTAGTCAATCATACCTAAACCTAATTCAACCAAATTTTCCTCCTTTTTGGAGTCTTCCTTGGATTATTGTTTCTTCAAACGATCTTTCTTAGGATGCCCTATCTTGTTATAGTATTACCATCTAAGCTTTCTCTTCTTTCCTTTCAACTTTGATCTCGATGTACCAATTGAGTTTTCTTCTCTTTATTTGGATCAACCTGTTTCCGCCATTTTTTTTGGTGTGGAGGCTTTAATACTTGATTTCTTTGGCACATCCTTAGATAATAACACTCTAACAATGGAATCAAATTCAAAAGTCTCAGTTGTACTAAAACTAATAGAATTTTCAAAATGATACCATAATCTAGATAATGAACACAACGATGTAATTAGCTTATCTTTTCCATCAAGTTTAACATCCATAACACTAAATGTTGGAATTAATGGAGAAAGATAAAATTAGGTTACTGTTGTGATGATGATAGGATTGAGACTCTATTTTAGGTCTCAGATCCTGTTATCTAGGGAGTGGTTGAAACCACCCTAATTGTGAGAAAGCCTATATGTACTAGGTTGTTCTCCTGATTGAATAATGTGTGTGTATTGTGTGTAGTGCTCAGGCACTCTCCAAGTATCTCACTTGGAGAGCCATTTCGTTAATAGAATATTGATTTTTATCATAGTATCAGAGCTACAGGACGGAGGGACCTATACACTGACTTGAAAGGACTAATGTGAAATCGTTGAGTGGTTAGGAGAGCCAATTACGTCGATCCAGTATAAATACTCCACGCATTTTCATTTTAAGGTTCGTTGCAGCTAACTGGTGTACTGACGCGAAGACCTTCGCGAGTAGCAGGTGCTAAATCGCGCCGACCTTGGTTTGTTTAGGAAAGTTCTTCGTCTGACCAGAATGCAGCCAAGAAATACTTGGTAAAATTGGCGTGGCAATATTCTGGAGCGCCCATAGTTCGAGCCCCCAGACTGATGTTCCACAGCTTCGACACATCGTCTACCACAACGAGATTGGAGTTGAGATAAATGACTCTTTCCACACAAGGCTCCAGCATGCCCGCCAAGTAGTTGCGAGCATAATTTAGAGGTTGTTCCAGAGTCTGTCTAACAGAAGTGGAAATCAAGCCTTTAATGAGATCTGCATTGAAAGAATAAACCTTGGTTTGTTCAAGATGATGACATGTGGTGAGCTTATTCACTGTGCTGCGTGAGGCGTGTAGGAGGCCGCTGGAATTTCAAATTGAATCCCTGCTCAGATCGAATTGCAGCTCCTTTGATTGATCACGGGAGACAAATGTTCAGCCTGCAATTATTTCTGAGAGAGCCGAACGGGCTTTAATAAGTTCTTTCCAACCTCTCTCGGTGTTCTCGACAACGGTGACATTGACATACCAATCCAGGAATGTTTATCAACTATGGGAGCAGCTTTGGTTGATTTGGGCGGTGTCTTGTTTTGGATCTCCTCTTTAGCAGGTCCACCAAAAGCCACGAGATCGACATACTGGTTGACAATTCTAGCCTCTTTAAGTCTCACTCACCACTTGTGCTAGAGCCATTGACCACCGTCGATGTTCGATTCATGCACGCGGGTGGTTTCTTACATGGCGTTTGCGACCAATATAGCCACCTGTGCATTTGTCGATTCTTGTATCAAACAATAACGTTGTAAATGTAAGGTATCAGTCCTTCCTACATTTTCTTGAGATCGTTCGATGATAATTTGCAATCGCTTAAGAGATCATTTGCTAAGGAGGCTGCCAACAAAGTCAGCGAGGAAGTGGAGAATAGCCACGGGTGTGGAGTGTGGTCTATCTGGAGTGTGTGTAGAGTGGTTGAGATCGCTTCTCTGGACAAGGGCATCGAGCTGTGTTTGAACACTTAGGAGCCTGACGTGAAGCAACGGGGAGGGAGAAGTTTCCCATTTCTCGTTCAATCAGTTAATATTTCGGCTATACTCCATTTTGTTTAGTGACAATGGCATGTACAGTCAATGGTTCAAGCTAGGGCAATGATTCTGAAGTTTTTTTTAAGATCTCTCTATTGTGAGAAGTGAGCATTGAGCCACACATGGAGCCAACCAACATGTGGTAAATTTGCGTGACCTCTCAAGCTTGAAGATTCTAAATAAACTGATGTGAGAAGATTGATTGTTGCTGTAGTATGGTGCACGCATCATCTGAGACACAAACAACATGTATTTTCCTTCATAATCTAGATTTTCATATTCTATCCCGTATTTTTGTCTGCTAGCATATTTATTCTGGAAATTTTGTTCTTTTAAGTAACCTAGAAGGTGCAGGTTGTGGAGATCTGAAAAAAAGAACAATTTGGAAAATTTTCTTCTAAATTATTATATGTCACAGAAAATGCCAATTTTTTCTAATTTGAACCCATCTTCAGAAATATGTGTTATTGACATACATCAAAAATAGATACTAATAGTGTTTCTAGCTTGTGAGAGGTCATTTAGTGGCTCATTGCTAGAGTCGAGGGCACTAAGACCTACGTGGCACATAAGCCATAGTGTACAAGGTTCTACAGTTGAAGAGCTGCCAAAGGGAGAAGTTTCCCACCTGTGTGGTAATGGGGTTGTTGGAGCTCGAGGACTATGTGGAGTTGGAAAGAAATCTCGAAGCAAGATAAGTTGGACTTTAAAAACATGTCTATATTTTCAGATATTTTTGATTCTGATGATGACGATTTTCTCATGTTGGCATTTGGAATTAGCATGGGTAGTATGTTCAAGTCATAAGAAATTTTAGAAAAATGTGGTTTGTTGATGACCACGAGAATCAAGAGGCATAGTCTGTTGTGCAAGATTCACGAGTTGATCTTTCAGAAGGGTGTGAAGAGGAACAAAGTGTTGAAGATCAATTGGACGAGCCACATGAAGCTGATTGCAAAGATGTGGGAGAAGAAGACAAAGCTCAACAGAATTTAAATTTAAATTATGATGATCTCATTAATATTCTATGTGTGACGTTACATCAACGAATGATGAATACATCATAGCTAACTTTCAGAAGGTTGACACCAGACATAATGAGAGGGAAAATTCTCCTAACCAACCTGTCACAATCTTGAGAAGGGAAAGAATAAGAATTAAATCTTTCCATCACTGGGGAAGACATGAGGTGAATATACATCACTACCTCATGGAAATGAAAGTGAATATGAAGCCTCGACTCAAGATGAACAAGTATGGGCTCTGCTGCAAGAAGATAAAAATGAAAACCTATGTTACCAAGTTGTTTCATGTTTTAATTGTAAGCCTAGCTGAGACTCAGACCAGCAGGCATATATTATTGTTGAGTACCCTTTCTCCATTAAGCATGATTGTTGGAATTAATGGAGAAAGCTAAACTTATATTACCGTTGCGATGATGATAGGATTGAGACTCTATCTTAGGTCTTAGAACCCCTTATCAAGGGAGTGGTTGAAACCACCCTGACTGTGAGAAATCCTATATGTACTAGTTTGTTCTCTTGATTGAATAATGTGTGTGTATTATGAGTAGTGCTCAGGCACTCTCCGGGTATCTCATCTGGAGAGCCATTTAGCTAATAAAGTCAGTTTTTATCACTAAACTCACAAATAAGAGTATTACACACATTCAAATGATCTATAATTTTTCGACATTCTTTCATTTTTAGACTGTATAACTACCTCTTCAAGTAGATTTGATTCATCAAGGACATCATCATGTAAAGGCTTTCCATATTTCTCCATAAGCTTCATGTTCTTACTTCATTAATAATGTTAAACATAACATCGGCTACAAAAAATAACCGAATTATGATGAGGGCCTTGGCATCTAGGTGTTCCCACTCTTCATAATTCATAGTTGTAGGTTTCCCCCCTTCCGTTTAACACCTTATGCAACCATTGTTGTACCCTATTTCTCATTTTGTTTCTCACAAATCACATGATCTTCATTGAACTCAATTCTTTTAGATCTTTCAATAAAAAAGAAATATATATATATATATATATATATATATATATATATATATATATATATATATATATCCAACTCAACTTTTTAAATAAATTTAAAATATTATTGAAAGAAAAAATACTAGGTAAATGTCAGGGTTTACCTATGTAACTGGTCATTCAAACTTTCGGCTTTACTTCTAGGCCTTCACTAGTAGATTCATTACATACCCTAGTCATCTATATTCTACGGACTAACTACCATAGTAAACTCTTCCCATGACAGCCACACTTTTTTCTACGCATATTGACTCCAGATACATAGTTATATCATAATTTTTCACCTTGCATTGGTCTCAACCTCTAGTGAACTACTCTAACTTTAGCAGCTTTAAGAACATGCTCAATTACTCCACCTCCAGACTATGACTTCTTTGTTACTCCCCTTTCCTAGCACATGTTTGTGTGTTCCTCTATTACCACGAGTTGGCTCCCTCTACATGGCTATAATGTAGTGATGTTTCCATGTACGAATAGACCCTCCTCACATGGTTTGGCTTTGATTTCATTGGACAAGTGTGGGACTGTAAATTTGCGGCTCGCTCTTATGTGGAAATATGTACCCAAAACCTTTGTGACCTCCCTCTTCTGTGCACGGGAATAAAACTCAACCACTTCACCTTGGCCCTTACTTTGATGACACCACAATCTCGACATGTGAATCAACTGAAATGTTTCTTGGTTAAAGTTCAACTTCCTTGGCTTCTACTTACCATGGCTTCGTCCCACTTGTTGGTTTTCATGGACTATAAATAACATCAACATAAGAATAAATCAATGAAAAGATTACATCTGCTTCATCTCATGCTTCATTGATCAAATGAAGTGAACATAGTTACTTCATTAGGAAAACCAACATCCTTAATTTAGCCATAAAATTTACTAAACTAATTTTTTTTTATTACATTATATCATATTATAATTATTAACACATTTTCATTTATGTGACATACTAACAATTCATTTAGATCATGGTCATGAACAATTTTTCATTTAGATCATGGTTGTGAACTCATTTATTATTTATTCGGTAGAGACTTGAAAGGACCAACGAGGGATGTAAGTTCATGATAAGGTATGGGCCAATGGTGTGAAATCTATTTCAAAACCATACATGAACTTGACTACAATTCATGAAAAGGAGTTCGCCATTCAAAATATTAAGCCTCGCAAAGGAGGATGTGATACGAAAATTTATTCTCATTTACGACCAATTCCTTCACTTGTGGCACTTATCAAATGTGAATAATAATGGTGATTCTTAATCTAGCTTCAAATTTGGAATTATAATCGCTACTGTTAATTTGAATTCAACTTAAGATGTTCAATGTAGGGAAAATTTTAGGGGCTAATATTTATAGGTGGGCTAATTTTCCATACTCTTTCAAAAAAACATATTTATCAATTTCCTTTTCTCAAAAATGGTTTTCCATATTAGATTAGCTAAAATTTCCAAACTTTATGACAAATTTTGATTCTTAAATTTTTGGACACTATAAAAATGTTGAGCTCAGGATCAAAAGTATTGCTCGGAGGTTGCTTACATACCTACTATGTTTGGATTATGGGGGTTGGACTAACAGAAACACATAAACCAATTGAAAATTTCATCTGCATTGTATCTCAAAATGATCTAATAGACCAAGTTGGGAGTAGTATATGTGTTACCAAGGATTATGCGTCCTATCTCTAGACCAACCATATGCAGTTATTAACGAGACAAGTTAATTGACAACCTTCTCGCTAGGTCTTTAAGAAATTTGTGTGGTTTTGTTATAGGCTTGCTGCAATTATTTGGACCATTTGGAATAGAAGGAATTCCATTTTTTTTTATTAGAAATTGGTTGATGTCAAGAATATTGTGATAAAAGTTGTCGCATATTATGTATAAATTGGGCTGATGAAGAGGAATGTGCATAAGATGGCGACCAGATACAAGGACATATGGAAGAATCTCCTTGTAGGGTTTCTTGATGGAGCTTGTTTATAGAGGAAATATAAGTGTGCTACTTTCATTGTTTTGGAATCGGGCAGGTATTATCACTTTTGGTGGGAGGTTGGATATGGCACAAACAACATGGAAACAATTATTGCATTATGGGGAGTTCTCATCTATTTCAAATGGTTGGGTATGGAGGTATTTCATGTTCATGGTGACACTAAGTGATCATTGATTGGGTCAAGGATATTGCGCAGTTCAATCCTCCTATCCTATATAACTAGATGCGATGCATTAGGAACTTGGTGAGGACTTTCCATAATATTTATTTTGGGCATATCTACAGGGAACAAAACTAAGTTGCCGATATTTTATCAAAGAGATGTATATCTAAGGATCTATGGAAGTTCTTATTTGCAATATTTGTCCAGGATTCCTTGGTAAATGCCAGTAGCATTAATTTGTCCTAGGGTTCAATGTTTCTTACATTTTGGAGATGAATAGTGACACAAAAATGGTGGCGACAAACAATGTTTTGTGGAACTTTTGATAGAACTTATTTGTATGGGATATAGACAGATAGATTGCACATATAGATATAGAAGTTCAATATTGGTTGATAGATAGGAGGGGTTTTGTATAGAAACTTCATATCACTTAATGTATCTCTTCATGGTACATAGGGTATACGATGTTTACACTAAGATAGATCTTTGATAGTGTATTCTCTTTTTATTTAATGGAAATAAAGTTTTTTTCTTCTTATAAAAAAAATATTGTTTGATGTTGGTGGAGTGGAAATCAATGTCAAACTTTTCTTTTTTGGTAGTTTAGTTTCTCATGACAATGTGTCTCGTCTCCTAGCTAACACCTAGTATGATAATGAATGACATTGGAACTGTTAAAATCCCTTCTTAAGATTTTGGGTTCTAAAAATGGCTTATTTGTTTGTGCTAACACAATTGGTACACTACAAGTTTTTCTTGCAAGTTACACAGTGCAAAAAGATATTCGACGCGATATTATTTTTGTTTCAAAAGAAATAGAAATTCTAAGGACGATTTTGATCAGATCGAGTTTGGAAATCTGGGTTATAGCAATCAAGTTTTAATATTTTGGGTGGCCAAGGGTTTTTAATAATGTTGAATCCATTTCCACCATAAAAAACAAACACTCTTACTAGATTTTTTTGAAGAAAATAACTAAATGCCTTGCTAGACAACACCAATCTTTAGTGTTTTCTAATGGGATTCTGTCTTCATTGGTGCAATTTTAGCGGCGTCAAAGGAGAATTTACCTTGTGCAAGAAAATGTTATGGCTATTTTAGCTAATATTTATTGTAGTATTTTTTAGTGCATATTCTTGGAGAAGCATTAATGCATGTTGAAGTTATGTTCTTTGGGTTATGCATTAAAAGGGTTGAATGAGCCAGGCCCTATACATTCATTTGATGTTGTTTAATTAGAAAGCCTCCTTATGTCACTCCTTTATCTCCACAGAAGTTTGTACCACTTGAAAGCAAAGAAGAAATTGCTTGTTGGACTAGTGAGGCATAAGAAGCGCTTGCGATCCGACCTGAAACAAAGAAGAAATTACTTGGATTAGTGAGGCGCAAGAAGCACCTACAATCTCATTAGAGCTCCTATCAACATCCAATTATGAAGAGATGCATCCAACATATGTGATAGATGGGTTTTCATGTTAAAAAAATCCTTTTCACAACAATCAAAGTCATCAATGCATCTCAAAAACTAAAATCTACCTCAAAAGCATCATATTGGGTTGCTGGTTCAATTTTTTTTTGAAGAGTATAAAGATCAATTTTCTTTTAAAAACATAAACATGACAAAGGGAGAACTCAAATGTATGACTTCTCTCAAATAAGTGGAATCTTCCATTTAATCGAATGTCATTTACAATTTTAAATACAGTAAATTCTTCCATATGAAAAGATTAAAGTGATTGGATTAATCGTTCCTTAACCAACAATTAATACCTAATACCTAATGTATTTTATAATACTTAATTTGTATAAACCATCCAAAAAAGCCACACGTATATAAATTCCTTGGTCACATTTTATTTCACAACTTTACAAAATTAAGATTATATTATTATAAATTAAAAATCGGTTTACTTATGATTTAATATAAGTTATCTATTTAAAAATATATATAATTTGATTTGATTTTTTCTTATAATTGATATTGTTATCACGTAACTTAATCATCTTTCTTTCAGAATTCATTAAGGAAATCATGTATAAACTTAAGATAATATTAAATTAAAAAAAGTAGTTTTCTATTATTTAAGCTAAGATTTTCCACAAATCACTTGAAGTTATCATTTTCTAAATAATATAATATATCCTTTTATCATTTAGCTTCAAACTTTCCACGAACCACTTAATAAAAAAAATACCAACGCATAAAAGATTCCATTTTTACCTATTCAAAATTTGAATAAAAAGTACATCCGGATAATGTATCTATCATATCTATATGAAACTAAAAATCGTTTATTCTCGCCTAACTTTTTTATTATTATAACAAATATATAAATAAAATAAAATAATATTAACACATATATTAAATTAGAAGTAAAATTCAACTTTGCATTTAAAAAAAGCTAAATACATTCACAAGTCATAGCTAAGAAAATTATTTTAAAACTCAATGGAAAATGCAGGTCAAACAAAACATTGGATAAAGATACTAAGAAAAATTTATATGATTTTCAAAGAGGGGGTCTGAACGAAATGAGGTAAAGGCAAAGGATATAACGCAGTAAATATTAAAAATACAGAGTTACAAAAACAAGCATTGCTCACAATAAATAAAAGTTAAATTCCAAAATGAAGTGTTCCAAGAAATATATTTGGATTATATAGAGTTAGGCGAGAATAAACAGATTTTAGCTCCAAACACAAGTTAAAAACATAGCTTCATACCATATATTTAAGCATACAGTGACCTTTTATTTATATCTACAAGATACCACAACAAACCTATTTTTTAATAATGTATGATTTCTTGGACAATCTGCCTATTATTTGTGAGCATATATAAATTGATTTCCTAGTATGTTAATTCAACAATCAGGTATTTAAGACTATACTAATTGCGTATTTTTTAATAATGTATGATTTATTGGACAATATACATATTATTTGTGAGCATATATATACTAATTTCCTAGTATGTTAATTCAACACTCAGGTATTTAAGACTGTACCAATTGCGTGCAGATATTTAGAGTGATTTCGATTGAAAGATGTTTTGTAGAGATGAGAAACTTGTACGTGGGTTAGAAAATCATTTACACTCACATTCTTTCATACTATAAGAAAAAAAATATACAGTTTTGATTTTTTCCTACTTTCTATGTATGGTGCGATAAATTTTTTTAATTTTGTAGTTGGGATTATTTCCAACACTCCTCTTTAATCACAATTGCTGATATTCACAATATCCAAACAATTTTAGATGAACAAAAATTTCCTTCGTCAATGGTTTAGTGAAAATGTTTGCAAACTACTCTTGCGACCTGCAATGCTCCAACAATGTATCCACTGTTGATCTAAACTTGGATGAAATGATACCTTGTGTTAATATGTTTGCTTCTTTTGTGAAAAAATGAATTTTTGGATAGTGCAATTGCATAATTAAATTTTTGTTGTTTCTTCTTGTTCATGCCATAAATATTTCAATATTCTTCTCATCCAAATTGCTTGACAGGTTGTCCATATTCTGTGATATATCCAACTTCAATTGTGGAAACAGAAACTATCGGTTGTTCCTTGGAAGCCCATGAAATAATTCTTAAACTTAAATGAAAAACATAACCTAATGTGTTATTTCTATCATCTACACGTCCTTCCCAATCATTGTCAATATATCCAACTAGCCTAAAATCATTTGTTGAATCTCATATTTCTTGGTTCTACTAATATACCTTAAAGTTATTTTAGCTGCTAACCAATGTGTCTCATTTGGTGTCCCCATGAATCTTGAGACCAAACTCAATACACACATTATATTAGGCCTAGTTTCAGTAAAATATTTCAAACTACCAACCCTACCTTTACATAATGTTGGATTTATATTGTTGCTATAATCTTCTTTGCTCAATTTCAAACCCATGGTTGTTGGAGTTAGTGCAGACCCGTTGTTTTACATTTTGAACCTCTTCAATATGTTTATTGCATACTTTGTTTGAGAAATAAAAATGACATTTTCCATTTGCTTCAGTTCTATGCCTAGAAAATACCTTAACAATCCCAAATATGTCATTTCAAGCTCATTTTTCAGACTTCTTTAAAATTAACAATAAGAAGATCATCACTCCTTGCGGAGATTAGATCATCTACATATAGAACCACAATTAGAATCTTACCATCACTTTCTTTGATGTATATTGTAGACTCACCATCACTTTTGCTAAAGCCATTGTTCAACAAATATGAGTCTATTTTTCCATAACATATGTGTGGTGCTTGCTTCCATCCAAACAAAGCTTTATTTAGTCTATACGCTTTGCCTTCTTGCCCTTGAACCTCATAACCAAGTGGTTGCTCCACACACAATTCCTCTTTCAATACTCCAATCAAAAAATTTGGTTTTGTGTCTACTTGATATACCTTCCACCTGTGTTGTTATTGTTAAAATTTTTCTCACTATTTCCATTCTTGCCACTGGTGCAAATGTTTCAATATAATCTCTTCCAAGTTGTTGTTTGTACCCCCTAACAACCAGTCGCGCTTTTTGTCTTTATATCCTTCCTTCTACATTGATTTTGGTCTTAAACACCCCTTTACACCTATAACTTATTTTCCTTGTGTAAGACTCACTAACTCCATGTATCATTCTTTTCTATTGTCTTTATTTCTTCATCCATTGTTGCTACCCATTTTACCCCATTAATTACATATTCAAAATTAATTGGATCATTTACATGAGAAAATAAAGCAAAAAGGGAATTTAGACATGCACAACTTTCACCTTCATTTTTCTCATAAATATCTCTCAAATTTCTAAATTTATGTCTCTTCAAGCTCACCAAAGTTGGATTTGATGTGTCACTTGAAGTTGAAATTGGAGAATGTGGTGTTGTTGATCTTTGTTGTGCATTTGGAGGAGTATTTTCTTGAATGTGTGAGATTGTTATTTTTCTTGTTGAAGGTGTCACTTGAGGGATACTGTGTTGAGCTTGAATTAGGCGTAGGAGCAGTCACCATTGTAGAACTACCTATTGTTGCCAATTCCTATTTATCTTCTTGTGGTAGACTTGCTGCTACATTAAATTTTTTTCTCAAAACTTCCATCTTATGGTTCCTCTTCTATGAATTTTACATCTCTACTAATTATGACATTTTTTGTTATTGGATTGTAGGGTTTATATTCCTTGGATTCATCATTGTAACCAACAAATATGCATTTCGCCTCTTTGTTTTCCAACTTATTTGCTAATTCATATAGGACATGTGCAGAAGGCACACATCCCAACACTCTCATATGAATATAACACTACGTTTTCTTCCACTCCATGATTCTTCAGGAATCATGTTCCTTACACTTTTGGCTGGAAATATATTTCTATAGCTTCAACCCAATATTCATTTGGAAAAATGCTTTGCCTTTAACATACTCCTTACCATTTTCATAATTTTTTTATTTTTCCTTTCAACAACAGATTTTTGTTGAGGTGTGTAGCTTATTGTAAATTGTTTGTGAATTCCATGCTCCCTGCAAAAACATAGGAATTCATTTGAGATTTATTCACCACCTCTATCAGTCTTAAAAGCTTTGATGTGGTATTCACATTGATTTTCAACAAGAGCCTTGAATTGATGAAAGTGCTCAAACACTTCATCTTTATGTCTTAAAAAATAGACCCATGTCTTTCTTGTATAGTCATTTATGAATGTTAAGATATAATTAATTACTCGAATTGATGATGTATGCGTTGGTCCTTAAAAATTTGAATGGACAATGTCCAAAGGTGCTTGTTCCCTTATTGACTTTCATGCTAGAAATGATTCTCTAGGTTGTTTTCCCAAAATGAATCCTTCACATAAGATGTATGTTTTTTATATAAGTAACAAAACATTTACCATGCATTTCCTTTGTAGTAAGTTTATACCTCCAAAGTTGAGATGCCTAATTCTTAGATGCTATTTCCAACTTTAATCTTTGATCTATGCATGAAACGTTATTTGTGTGATTGCTGCAATTTTTCCTCCATGTTCTTGTGGGTTCATTGAGAGTTGTGCTTCAACACCCTCTACCTTTAAATTTGGTTTTATCCTTAGGGGGAAACATTTTATTACATGTCATTTGAACTTTTGTAATTAGTTGTTTACTTGGAAATTTATCCAAGATTGTGTATTCTCCATTTTTTAAAATGACCTTATACCCCTTTTGAATAAGTTGTCGAATACTTATCAAATTATGCTTTAAATCTAGAACAAAGTACACATTTGAAATATACTCTCTCCCCCTTCTTGGTTAGAATATTAACTTTTCCTTTACCCATGACTGACACATTATTATCACTCCCTAATGTGACTTCTGATTTTACACTTTCATCCAAACTAGAAAACATTTATATGTTCCCTGTCATGTGATTGCTACAACCTCAGTCTAAAATCCATATATTATTTTGCTTCCTTTGTGCTACATTGCAAGCTAAAAACATATGGTCTTGATTTTCATTTTCCTTTGTAAAACATTCATTAGGTTGACTAAGATTGTATTGTTTCTTTCTACATTCACTTGCATAATTCCCATACTTCTTGCAATAATGACATTGGATTTGAGACTTTTCATACCTTTTACATTGTGCTTGGTTTTGGCATGAATTTTGACTTGGATTTTGAGTGTTGCCTCTTCCACTTGAGGTTGAAGAGCTACTTATTCCACCTCTATGTGGACTTCTTCCTCTAGAATTTGATCTTCATCTACCTCTACCTTGGCCAACTCAGACTTGTGTCTTGAAATCATGTTCCAATGAAGAGTTTGTTGTTCTGCTCATCCACTGAAAATTTTGAGATGACATTTGTTTGATCTATGATCACAACAACAGAATCAAACCTTGCTAGTGAACTTAAAATATTTTCAACCACTCTCCTTTCTTCAAGTGACCCACCATGAGATCTAATTTTAGTTACCACTCCAATAACTTGTGGAAAAAATGAGTCTATTCTCTTAGACTCCTTCATACATATTGTTTCAAAATCTCTTCTCATCATTTGAAACTTTGTTGTCTTCACCTTATCCATGCATTGATATGTTGTCTACAGAATGTTTCATGTTTGCTTTGACTTTGTTGTTGCTGTAATCCAAGGAAAAATACTCTCGGACACTGCTTGGAATATGTAGAAGAGGACTTTGGAGTCCTTCTTCTTGTTGTCTCTTAGAAAATATATCTCTACTTGTGTCAATGCATTGTATGTTGTTGCATCAACTAGTTCTTGGAATCCATTCTCTACAAAATCCCATATATCTTGAGAACAAAACAATGTCTTCTTTGTGACTGCCCAATAAAAATAGTTCTCGCCATTAAATTGAAGAATTTGTGGACTTGGCATGTTTGTGCTTGAAGTTGCCATTAGGCACTAATAAAAACTTTATCTTTGTAATTCTAACAGACCTTTGGCTCTTTGTACAGTTGTAACAATTTTCTCTGATAATCTTTACAATGGTAAAAACACAGTTAACAACCAATCGAGAATTGTATCAAGTTCTCACTTTTTTAGAGTTAAAAAAAAATCATCCGATTTTGAAATATGTTGATTTCGAATATACCTTTTTTTTAGCATACTTTTGAAACTTTAAATTTTCTTATGTGTTAAATATGGACATTTTTTTTGAATATTAATGATTTTCATGTCAATTTTGAAAAGTGTTGATACAGCATCAACCCCTTTTTTGGGGGGGTTATTTTTTACACTTTAATTTTTTTGATATTAAGTATGGATAATGTTTTTAAATGTTCGTGATTTTCATGTGGATTTTGAAAGTACCATTAAATTTTTTTGGGGGCATATTTTTAACACTTTAAATTTTCTTATGTCCTAAGTATGTACAAATGTTGTTTAAGTGTTGGTTATTTAACCATTTTTCAAATTGTTTTATTCCTATTTGTGTTTTTCATCCTAAAATGTTTATTTTTAAAAGTTTTTCCAAACTTGTATTTTATGTTTTTCTTTACAATTTTTTTATTTTTTTCAAAGCTTATAAAAATAATAGAATTAATGTTTTGAAGTTAAGATATTTATATATCATTAATTATCACTTCAATACACATAAAATAATTGTCACTAAAAAATATTATTTGAAACTCTTGATAAAAAATACACATTTTGTATACAAATATAATTAAAAAAGAAACACGTATTTCAAGACATTTTCGCTAAAAAATATATGTTAACTAACAAATTTTATGAATTTTATATACAAAAAATAATGACATTGGAAATCGTTTTTTTTTTAAATTGATTCACAAAGTTAAAAAATTAAATCATACCATTTAAAAATGACATTAAAAAAATACATTACATATAAAAATAAAAAACATATAAAGTAAAATTCTAAAAATACAATAAAAATAAAAAAAACACATAAATTAAAAAGAATATGGACATTAAAAAAATTAAAAAGAAAAACATATTAAAAATTAAAATTAAAAAAAAAATGTTAAAATTTGGGTACCATAAGACAAGTGGCTCCCTAAGGCTTTGATCTTTGGCCTAGGGAAAAGTGTCCAAATTTATTTTTTACTTTTCTCCTAAAGTGACTTTATAAGTGATAAAGTAAATTTAATTTGAAAGTGACTTTATAAGTGGTAAAGTTGCATTCTAATTTAAAAGAGACTTTCTAATTTAAAAGTGATTTTACAAGTGGTAAAGTTACATTCTAATTTAAAGGTGACTTTATTAAAGTGAATGAAGAATTAGAAAGTGAAGAAGTGACTATCGAAATGAAAAGCTAAGTGGGTGAGTTAAAAAATAAAAAGTGAGAATTAAATGCACATTTATTCTCATCTCTAGATCTAAATGAATTTCAGCCATTAGATCTTAGGGCAACCCAAAGGGTCATTTAGAGAATAAAAGGAGAAGAGAAGAGGAAAAGATCAATTCATTCTTTCATGAGCATTTGAGAGAAAGAGAAGAGAGCAAGGAGAGAATTTCTGAGCAGTGAGGAATTGAAGGAGAGCAACAAGAAAACATTTCGGCAAATCTGGGCAGCAGCGTTTATTGGCATGCATCCCAAGGAAAAATCATACAGTAGGGAAAGGCACAAAAATCGAGGAAGAGGGACAGAAAAATTTGTGCACATTTTTCAAGGTTGGTTGCACAACATTAAATGTTGTTTATTTACTATAAAAATTTATGTTTTGGTTGTTTGCTGATTGGCACAATTTTCGAGGTGGAGTTCAAGCACAGAAATCGAGTTAAGTTGTAATTTGTGGTTGCTGGATTTTTACTGTGTATTTCAGTTTCTCTGTAGAATCATTTCAGAAATAAATAAGAGCTCTCAAATTGGTTTTCCCCAAGAGTTGTAGTGGGGTTTTCCAAGGTCACATTGACAAAAAATCACTATGTTATTTTCTGTGTGTGGTTGTCATAATTTTGCTGTGTTTTATTTCTACAATTTCAGCAGTTGTGAAATCTCTAAATTTGTGTTTACAGAAAAATATTATCATTTTCAGATTTTAGAATTTTTATCATGCTTGGATTTAAAACTAAATGCATGGAGTGATAAGGAAAACCGATAACCAGAGTGGGGGTTGATATTTCTTCATGGTATTGTAGCTTGGTTGGCTGAAAAGTGCAGTTTGGGACATCAAAGTGAAAATTACTTTTTTACACAGAAAACAGAAACCTTTACCACAAATTTGAAAATTTCAGTTTTGTAGGACAGTGAAACATGTCTTTGGGTTTGAGAGTTGAAGATGGGTTGGATAGGCAGAACAACTAGAGTGCATGGAAGGAGAGAATCCAGAGCATTTTTGAGGAAGCAGAAGTCTAGGGCATTATGGTAAATACCACACAGAACCCAGTAGTAGTATCTGCTAACCCTGTATAGTTAGCAAAGTTTAACAAAAAGAATGCTAAGGCAAAAGGATTGATTCTGGAAGGAATCAAAGACCATGTCATTCCTCATGTAAGAGGAATGACTTATGCATATGAGATGTGGACAGCCTTGACCAGTCTTTACCAAAGCTCAAATGACAATAGAAAAATGGTCCTAAAGGAGAAACTAAAGGCCATTAAAATGGCTAAGACTGACAGTGCTACAACATACCTCACAAAGATCACTTCAGTGAGAGATGAGTTGGCACTTGTAGGTGAGATCATTTCACCCACTGAGTTTATGAGAATTTCTTTGAATGGTCTTCCCAAGACTTGGGAGAATTTTATGGATGGCATTGTTGCATGGGAAAACCTTCCCGATTGGGAGAGGTTGTGGGATGATTGCATTCAGAATGAGATCAGAAAGAACCATCTTGGGGCAACCAAACAGGTGGTGGAGGATGACAATGTGGCATTGTTAGCAAGAGGTAAGAAGCGCGGAGCAAAGAAGCAAGCTTCCAACAATGGAGGCAAAAGCAGAGGTAAAGAAAAACATCAGAACAAGGAGAAGGACTATTCCAAAGTCAAATGTTGGAATTGTCAAAAGTTGGGACACTATTCTGTTGTGTGTCTGGAGAAGAAGAACAAAAAAGGGAAAGATGAACCATGGAAACTTCTGCAGAGATAGAGAGCTTCTCAGAGAGATTTGATTGGGAGTTTGGGTTCATACCTTGTGAGACCACTAGTATAGGATCACCTAACATACAGGTTCGGAGGGAGTGTGCATTCTCCGCTACTAGCAGAGAATCTTCTAGCATTTGGTATGTTGACAGCGGCGCTTCCTGCCACATGACAGGAGTGAGAGAGTACTTCTCAGAGCTTTCAGAGAGTGATACTGATATGGAGGTAGTACTTAGTGATGACAGCATTGTTAGAGCAGTCGGTGTGGGGGCATTGACATTTGATAGGGGACCCAAACCTCCCTTGAAAGTGTCAGATTTTCTATATGTGCCTGGAATGAAGAAGAACCTGATATTAGTCTCAACACTTGAGGATAGAGGGTATGATGTGTTGTTCAGGAGAGGGCAGGTGCTTATATATCCTAGGGGAACGTCGGATTCTTTAGCTATAGAAATTGGTGTGCGCCATGCGAAGGTGTACAAGTTCTCATTCCAGCCCCTGATGGCCTTGAGTAGTAGCACTCGAGACAGGACCGACAACAGATCTAGCAGTTCAAAGTTGTGTGAGATTTGGCACCGCAAGATGGGGCACATGTATCATGGGGCCTTAGGTACATTGCAGGAGATCACCATTGATGTACCAGATTTCAGTTCTAATCACCTTGATGTATGTAGAGGATGTGATATGGGGAAGTTTGCTAGATCCACTTTTCCCAGCAGTGATATTAGAGCGATCGGTATCCTTGACTTGATTCATACTGATGTGAGTGGTTGAACGTCTCATGTATCCTTGAGTGGCTATGAGTACTATGTTTTATTAATTGATGACCACTCCAGGAAGACCTTGATTTATTTCTTGAAAACCAAGAGTGAGGTCTTCAAGCGATTTCAAGAGTTCAAATCTCTTATGGAGACCCAGACAAGTAGGAAGATGAAGGTCCTCAGATCAGACAATGGAGGGCAGTATACCCTTGGTGAGTTTGTTGATTTTTGTGCCGAGGCAGGCATTAGGAGGGAGTTCACAGTTCCTTACTACCCCCAGCAGAATGGGGTTACAGAGAGGAAGAACAGATCCATTGCAGGGGTTTCCAAAGCAATGCTTCATGATCAGGGGTTACCTTTATTTTTGTGGGCAGAGGCTTGCAACAATGTTGTGTAATTGCAGAATAGGAGTCCACATCACCCCTTCGGGAATGTGACTCTAGAGGAGGCTTTTTCTAGGAAGAAGCCTGATGTTGGGCACTTTCGTATCTTTGGGTGCCTTACATATTCATATGTCCCCAAGGAGAACAGGACCAAGCTAGAGCCCACTACAGACAAGGGCATCTTTATGGGTTATAGCGAGACCTCAAAAGCTTATCGGATTTATATTCTTGCGCAGAGGAAAGTGGTTTTCAAGTGGGATGTGAAGCTCGAGGAGGAGAGAGATTTCAGGAGGTCATGGGAGTTCAAGCATCTAAAGTCACCAGACCCTGAGGAGCAACTGAGTCAGTCACAACAGGGAAAATTTTACGAACCCCCCCTAAATTTACATGTATAATAAATGGGTGAATCTCCATGGTATATAGGAAAAATGGAAGGCGATTTTATCAATAATATGATATGTATATATAATTTTTTGGCGAATCTCTGACCAGGCATGGCAAATATTTTACTCAATTATAAATTCTTGTGTTTATTGAATACACAAATGAAATCATTGCATTTCTTTAAAATATCTTTTGAAATCAAAATTACTAAAATTACATATCGATAACCTAGTGGGTGTAGGATAAAATTCACCCGTGCCATTCATAGAAAGCATGAGAAAAAACCTAATACTATATATAAAACCAAGAAAAATTAAAATTCATCACTTCTAGGGACCTCGTAACCACCCTGCCAATACACAAGTATGTTCCTGTTTTCAATTAGAAAAATTACCCAAATTACAATCTGTTTACTTCAGCATATGTTGGAAAGTTATAGAATGATGACTAGTGCAATCAATCCATTCCTTTTAGCCCTGGATTTGTTTCAGTTTAAAACAGAAGTATACAAATATACTTGTCTTATGTCTATGCTTTAACCATTCACCTTAAGATGTTTTTACAATATAATTTCCTAAGTCTATTTAATACCTTCATTATCATAAAAACCAACCTATATCCATCTTAGCTCCACATCTACCACTCTTGGGGCGATGAAATCTATTTATCCCTCTCAGCACTTGGTAGACCCAAAATTAAGATGGATCTAAGATGATAGAATTTTTCCCTTTAAATAGTCTATGCTCACATGAATACCATGGTATTACCATGGGTCAATACCATGGGTTATCATAAACCTGGAGCTTAAAAATTACTATTAGTAATTTATAAAAATTAATAAAATTAATAGTTGATTTTTATTTTATTTTTTATTTTAACCAAGCTAAAATGTTTAACATACATTAAATTACAACATCCATTTTTACTCTTGATCGGATCAAATATTTTTTCACTCTATGCTAGTTTGCATATCACGAGTAGATCCAGAGTAAAGATGGATCTATGCTGGTTTAATTCCCCCATTTAAATAGGCTACATTCCAGTTGAATACCATGGGTCAATACCATGTGCCATTTTGGTGAATACCATGGGTCAATACCATGTGCCATTTTTATTTTTATTAATACTAATATTAGGGTTAATAATGTTTTTTTGCATGGAATTAATAACAATCTAGTCCATGGTATTTGTCCCATAGTATTTTGCCCATAGGTTTCACCTAAATATAACGCATTTTTTGAGTGTTCGTAAATATAAGGTGACTTATGGAGTAAATATAAAAAAAAAAAAAGTTTTATTTGTTTACCATACCTCTCGTTTATTTATATCTTTATTAATTTACCATACCTCTTTTACAAATATGGTATTTGGCCCATAGGATTCACTTAAATAAAACCTCTTTCTTGAGCCTTCATAAATAGAACGAGGGTTATGGACTAAATATAAAAAGAGGTTTTATTTATTTACCATGCATCTAATTTATTTATATCTTTATTTATTTACCATACCTTTTGAGTAAGTATAAAAAAACGTTTTATTTATTTACCATACCTCCACTTTACTTATATTTTTATTTTTTTACACCCTTGCATGTATATAAGGTGACTTATGGAGTAAATATAAAAATTGTTTTATTTATTTACCATACCTCTCATTTATTTATATTTTTATTAATTTAACATACCTCTTTTATAAATATGGTATTTGGGCCTTTGGCCCATAGGATTCACTTAAATAAAATGTATTCTCGAAAATGGGCGAATGGAAGGTTGTAACTCCTAATTTCAAGGGCTAAATTTACCTTTTTTACCCTCTCCCTTAAAATAAGGTGGACTATTTGAGGTGATTTGTAACAAATGTACTATGATACAAAATATTCGTCCACTAAAAATTTAAAACCCCTTAATTTCGCCAAAGGGCGAACATTTGCCCCTAAAATTTTCTATGAGTCACACGGATCAAGTGGTTAGGGATCAGGAGGTACATCGATTACAATGTTAGGTCCATCAGTGAGTAGTGGCTCTCAGAGTCAGGTGGGTGGTTCTTTGGGAAGCATGCAGGGCAGTCTGCAGACGAATTCACAGGGTAGTCCACTAATGGACAATTTGCATAGTACTTCAGCATCTACAGGCGCAAGTTCAGGCATGAGGTCAGTTGACAGGTCTTCAGGAGTTCAGGCTTCTAATGATGATGAGGATTCTTTCACTCCGATGGGAGAAGTATGCTCAGGGAAGAGGAAGCCCAAGTGGCTTCAAGATACCTTGCGCGAGGCCACATTAGTTGCTGGGCGAAAGACACAGGTTAGAGAGAGCAAACCACCTAAGCAGTTCTGTAGTTACATGGCATTGGTAACAAGCATTGTTGACTCCGATCCTTCTAGTTATGAGGAGGCAGCCAGCCAACAGGTCTAGAGAGAGGACATGATGGAGGAGTATTTTTCTATTATGAAGAACAATGTTTGGGAGGTAGTGCCAAGGCTTGAAGGTAAATCAGTTGTTAATTCCATATGGCTCTACAAGATAAAGCATGCTGCAGATGGCAGCGTCGAGATGTTCAAGGCCCTATTTATGGTGAGAGGGTTTTCATAGGTATAGGGAGTTTACTATGAGGAGACCTTCACTCTCGTAGCTCAGTATGTGTCTATTCGCTCCATTATATTGAATGCAATAGAGATGGGTTGGCGGATCCAATAGATGGATGTGAAGACTGCACTTATCAATGGCTTCATTCAAGGGGAGTTTTATATTGAGTAGTCGTAGGGCTTTGAGGTGCATGGGAAGGAATCCCATCTATACAGATTGAAAAAGGCACTCTATGGCTTGAAGCAATGTCCTAGAGCTTGGTACTCGAGGATTGATACATACTTGCAGCAGTTGGGTTTCACAAAGAGTGAGGCTGATCCGAACGTATACTTCATTTTGGTGGGTGAGGAGGCTCTCATTCTGCTGTTATATGTTGATGACTTGATCATCACTAATGTAGAGAAACTCATTGAGGGCTGCAAGAGAGATCTTGCTTTAGAGTTTGAGATGAAGGATATCGGCTTGATGCATTATTTTCTGGGAATGGAGGTGTGGCAAGAGGAGGAGAATTTCTTCCTGGGACAAGGGAAGTACATTGTGGATATTCTTAGCAGATTTCACATGGAGGACTGCAAACTCATGTCTACACCTATGATCACTAACTGGAAGAAGCTTCACACTTCTGATTCCAAGTTGGTGGATCCCACTCTATACAGATAGTTGATTGGTTGTTGATGTATTTGGTCAACACTCTACCAGATATATGTTTTCCAGTTAACACTATGATTCAGTTCATGTGTAAGCCTAGGAGAGTGCACTGGGTAGCTGCAAAACACATTCTTCGTTACTTGTAGGGGACTATGGATTTTGGTCTAGATTATAGACAGGGTGATGGACTGAGACTAGTAGGGTACACAGATTCAGATTGGGCAGGTTGTGCTTCTGATAGGAAGAGTACTTTTGGGTGTTGTTTTGGGTTGGGTTTGGCAATTGTGTCGTGGATCAGCGGAAAACAACAGTCAGTTGCATTGAGCTCAGTTGAGGCAGAGCATATGGTTGCTAGTTTTGCTAGTTGTGAGGCCATATGGCTTCGCAAGATGTTTTATGGTCTATTTGGTCAAGCATTGATACCTTCAGTAATTTACTGTGATAATCAGAGTTGCATAAAACTCACGGAGAATCCAGTTTTTCATGACAGGGCAAAACATATTGAGATCAAGTATCACTTCATTAGAGATTATGTCCAAAAGGGACCTGTCAAGCTTGAGTGCATTTATACAAATGAGCAGGTAGCAGACATTTTCACCAAAGCCTTACCATGGGGTAAGCATGTATACTTCAAAGACAAGATGAGAGTGGTGAGGAACAATTTCCTCGGTTAAAAAAATGTTAAAATTTGGGTACCAGAGGACAAGTGGTTCCCTAAGGCTTTGATCTTTGGCTTAGGGAAAAGTGTCCAAATTTATTTTTGCTTTTCTCCTAAATTGAATTTATAAGTGGTAAAGTCAATTTAATTTAAAATTGACTTTATAAGTGGTAAAGCTACATTCTAATTTAAAAGTGACTTTATAAGTGGTAAAGTTACATTTTAATTTAAAAGTGACTTTATAAGTGGTAAAGTTACATTCTAATTTAAAGGTGACTTTATTAAAGTGAATGAAGAATTAGAAAGTGAAAAAGTGACTATGGAAATAAAAGGCTAAGTGGGTCTTTATTTAAGTGGGTGAGTTAAAAAATAGAAAGTGAGAATTAAATGCACATTTATTTTCATCCCTAGATCTAAATGAATCTTAGTCGTTAGATCTTAGGGTAACTCAAAAGGTAATTTAGAGAATAAAAGGAGAAGAGTGAAGGAAAAGATCAATTCATTATTTCATAAGCATTTGAAAGAAAGAGAAGAGAGAGCAAGGAGAGAATTTCTGAGCAGTGAGGAAGTGAAAGAGAGTAGCAAGAAGACATTTCAACAAATTTGGGCAACAACATTTATTGACACACATCCTAAAGAAAAACCGTACGGCAGGGAAAGGCACAGAAATCGAGGAAGAGGGACAATAAGTTTTGGGCACATTTTTCGAGGTTGGTCGTACAACATTAAATGTTGTTTTATTGATATAAAAATTTACGTTTTGGCTATTTTCTGATTGCCACGATTTTCAAGGTGGACTTCAAGCACGAAAATCAAGATAAGTTGTAATTTGTGGTTGCTAGAATTTTTACTATGCATTTCAGTTTCTTTGTAAAATCATTTTCAGAAATAAAGAAGAGCTCTCAAATTGGTTTTCCCCAAGAGTTGTAGGGGGTTTTTCTAGGGTCACATTGACAAAAAATCACTGTGTTATTTTCTGTGTGTGGCTGTCATAATTTTGCTGTGTTTTATTTCTACAATTTCAACAGTTGTGAAATCTCTAAATTTGTGTTTTCAGAAAAATATTATCACTTTCAGATTTTAGAATTTTTATCATGCTTGGATTTAAAACTAAATGCATGGAGTGATAAGGAAAACTGATAACCGAAGTGGGGTTGAAATTTCTTAAAAAAAACATCAAAAATTTTAAAAAATAAAACATTAAAAATAATAATAATAATAACATTAAAAAATTTATCTGTTTATATATATAAATTTATTATTTAAGGAATCTTTTAAATTTTTTTTACTATTTTTTATAATGTTTTTAACTTTTTTTTTTTAAATAAATTTATTTTAATATTTTTTATTATTATTTGGTTCTAACATCAAATTTATTATGATTTAAATAATTTTTTTGTTTTTTTAATTATCTAATTTACTTGTTTTAGTGTTAAATTTTCTAATTATTGAAAAATATTTCAACAATTATTACATCAGTAATATTTTTTTGTGTTTTGAATCATTAGTTTGGTTCAGTCAAAGTCAAATCATTTTTTAAAATTATATATATATATATATATATATATATATATATATATATATAATAAAAAAATAAATATGTTTTACCTTTTTTAATGTTTTTAATTTTTTTCCATATATTTTTTAGGGTTAAATTTATTTTAATATTTGATTCTAACATAAGATTTATTAGGATTTAAATCATTTTTTTTTAATTTGTTTATTTTTTAATTATCTAATTTGTTTCTTTTAGTGTTAAATTTTTGAATTGTTGAGAAATATTTCAACAATTATTACATCAGTAATATTTTGTTGTGTTTTGAATCATTACTGTGGTTAAGTCAACATAATATGGAAAATCAAATCATTTTCTTAAATAATGTTTTTTTTCATATATATATATATATATATATATATATATATATATATATATATCTTTTTGTATGACTCAGTTTTGCTTTTCAAACCATTTTATGTTTGATTTTTTTTTTTGTGTGATATATATATATATATATATATATATATATATATATATATATTTTAAAGGTCTCTCTTTTTGGTTATAATATATTTATTATTTATTATTTTTGAACGTTTTGTTTCTTCTGTTTCTGTTTTTTTAGTTTTAATTATTCTCAATTTTTTGTATTTTTCATTTTTATTGATTTATATATTTATTTATATAGGCTTTGTGTCAATCATCGACTAGTAGTTTGGCCCCATTATGTGTCAATTTGATAGTTGATTTTAAAATTTTTTGTGATAATGGATCAAGTCCCCCATAGTGTGTCAATTTTATGGTTGGTTTTTAAGATTTCATTGAAATGGGTCGAGTTCGCTTACACTGCCTGTCAATTTGATGATTGGTTTTTAAATTTTAGTTGTTATGTGTCAAATTGTCTTATGCTAAGATTTTAAAATAGTTATACTTTTAGCATTTAAGAAAGAAGACTCTCTATATAAGACTCTCTCATTCACGCGTTTGTTTTTAAAGTTTTTCTTTTTCTTTTTCTTTTTTTTTTCATTTATGCATTCATTTTTAAAGCTCCTTTTAGTCATATAATTTTTCCATAATGCCATCACTGAAATATATTGAAAACTTAAGATTTTTGTAGTCGTGATATTTGTTTTTAATTCCATGGTTGAAAATTTAGGCATGATATTTTATCTTTAATGTTAAGGTCGAAAATGGTTATAAGTATTATGTCTTGAACGCCATGTCTGAAAATTGTATGAATTTTAAGGCTTTCTAAAGATATGTTATTTTATTAATGTCATGGTTGAAAATTTAAGACTTTTCGTAATTATGATATTTTATCATTAATATCATTGCTAAAAAAATGTTGAAAATTTATCAAAAAAATTGTTTCAAGATCCAACACTTTTCATTTCTAAAATAGTTTTTCAGGTTTAAAATTTAGTTTTCACTATACTTTTAAAAGATCGTTGAAAATTTACACCACATATATATATGTACATATTCTTTTTTCAAATTTTTTGTACTAGATTACTCATTTTGAGGTTTCCTAGTAACTTTTTAAAAAACACATATTTAAGTGCAGAACAAAATATTCCGCACAACAAATAAGAATATATACTTTTACTTTTTATGTTCCTTTTGCATATTTTTTAGAATTATTTTTTACGAGATTACTCATTTTGAGGTTTTCTTAGTAACTTTTTAAAAAACACATAGATACGTGCAGACAAAAACAAAATATTCCGCACAACAAATAAAAATTAAATCCTAAAATGAAGCATGCAAGGAAATAAATTTGGAGGCTACGGTTTTACAGAGTTCTTTCACGTCTCTATTTTACACAGTAAATACTATGTAGTAGACAAAATTTTAGCTCCAAACACTGGTGAAAGACAATTTCATAACATACATTTAAGGATACATTAAACTTTTATCTATATCTGCATGACTCCACAGCATACCTATTTTTTAATTATACACGACTTCCCAATTACATATTTATTGCATGGTATGCATATTCCTTGTGAGCATACACAAATTAATTTCCCAGTAGGTTAATTCAGCGCACACTACAATCAAGAATTTAAGACTATACCAATTGCTCATAAATATTTCTAATGATTTTGATTGACGGATGTTTTGTAGAGATGGGAAACTTGTATGCAGGTCAGTAATTCATTTGCACTCCACGTTGCTTCAGTTCATAAAAAAATTGCATTGATTTGCTTACTCTCCGAGTATGGTGCGATCAAAACTTTTAGTTGTTAATTGGGATTATTTACAATGTATAAGAAACGTGTTCCAGTAAAGAGATATGAGGAGATAACAGGCTAAAATTAGACTGAAGTGAAGAATCAGCCATAGAATGGTGAAATTTTAGAAAAGACCTGTAGAGATAGGGGATTTTTTTTTAACTTTCTTTATTATTCTTACACATTAAGAGTTTATATAGTCAAGATAACTAGTATTTATGACACACTCAATTGAAAGGAAAAAGAAAATAATTATAAGAAAGGGCAGGTCTAATATATTTTCCTGCAACATAATTCTTTAAATTGATTCTTGCATTTCAGAATGATTGGATTAAACAAATTTTCAGCACACATGGCAAATGTAGACTCTAAAAAAATTTGGTAAATCAGAGCAAATAATACTTGTTGATTTAATTTAATGTAGAAATAATATACTTTAATAGAAAGATGCCCCAAAGGTTAGATTAGTTGGTCGAGTTCTCATTGCTAAGTACCTCGCTAGTTAGGAGGTCATGCGGTCAAATCTCTATGACGCCCTTGGGGTTAGGCCTTTCTTATTTGGTCGATGGATAGATCCCTTCGGATTGATCTGCCTGGATTTTCCGTGTGGATGTAGTGACCATAGTGTCCGTCAACTACCCTTATATATATATAGAAAAGGATAGACTAACTCAGACTTTGTATCAATTTTCAAGTCATTTTTCCTATTAAAACTTTGTTTTAGAAGCTTTGCACAATATATTATTGAAAGGTTTTTAATAGTTTATTATATAATGTGAAACTGGTTTTAATATTAACTATAGTTAAATTATTTTAATATTTATAAATATATTTTAATATGAAAATTTTTGAGAAAAATAATAATCTTTTATATTTTTTATATAAATATGAGGAAAATGTATTTAACATGAAGTATATATATATATATATATATATATATACAATTATATCATGTGTTTTATATATATATAATATGTAGAATTATATCATGTGTTTAGAACGATCATATTATTAATGGTGTAAATTTTTCTTAAATTGTAAAATTAAATGAAAATATTTTACCTCAAAGGATTTGATGCTTTTTAATTGCGTGATAGATCTAAAGTTTATATATATATATATATATATATATATATGACGATTTCTAAATTAGCTGACAATAAAATTTTAAAATTTTACTAAGATACATTAATACTCACTGATTTATAATTTCGTGGACCTTGAAATTTTAAATCTGATTAACATTTTCTTTAGCAAATTACTTTTTCTTTGTTTTGAAAGTATTAATTTTATGAACAATTTCAAGAAATTGTCATAGATTCCTCCCTCTTATTATGCTGATAAATGTTTTATGGAATATTTTGAAAACTTAAACATAAATAGTTAGTCTGTCATCACAAGTATGGCTTTTTATTTGTTGATAGCACCTTCGTAATTTGGTATAGTGGTCAAACCTTTAGCAGCTTATATATCCATATTTAATTTATCATGCAAATGTTAAAAGAAAAACAATATTTGCATTTCTACAATGTCTCATTGCTTTATCAATTTAAGGTTTTATTTCCTACCACTTATTTCACAAAAAAACCAAACCCATATTGATAGGTACCTTTATCATAATCCCACTGTAACTTGGCTTAAAATAGGAAACGTTTAGACTCTTATCTCTAAGGTTATTTGAATCTTATACCCTAATGTTTAAATAAAGCCTATGACACTTTTACGAGACCCAAAGTGGAGTAATGACAATGAGCTAGGAGCAACTCATACTCGAGACTTAACATAAATAAACCAACTTATTGAGTTGTTTATATCATATATAATGGTTTCAGCCTCCTACAATGTGAAAGGTAAACTATTGGTTGATTTAACAATGCTTGAAAGGTAAACTATTGGTTGATTTAACAATGCTTCAGTAGGTTAGATTACACTCATTTGTAATTGATGTTCCTCTACTTTGAAGAAGTTGAGTTGGGTATATTGTGTTTTCATGTCCAAAGAATAAATATTAAGGTAAACTATTGAGGTAAACTATTGGTTGATTTAACAATGCTTAAAAGGTAAATTATTGGTTGATTTAACAATGCTTGAGTAGGTTAGATTACACTCATTTGTAATTGATGTTCCTCTACTTTGAAGAAGTTGAGTTGGGTATATTGTGTTTTCATGTCCAAAGAATAAATATTAGGAGCCAAGGCATAACGTTTCAAAAGCTATGCTAAGTTAGATCATGTGAGGATGAACATTGGAAAATAGTACATGGTTTAGTGCTCTACTCTTCTAGTGCTATAATGATTGACTATATTTGAGCTTAGTTGGTTTTATATAGTGTTCCATCTCTCTTTCTATATTGGGTCAAGCAAAAGCAATCATCCATCCCATATTCATAGGTTCTTCTTGGCATTGTTGATTTCAAAGGTTAAAGAGGTACTTGTGGGTTGGAACTTATGTATGTCATGATGGTTATATGGGGCAAGTACAACAAGCAACAACTAACTATGTCTTGCACTAAAGGTAGGGTGTGATCACCCTCAAAGCTCAAATAAACAAAGGAAAAAAGTGTAATTTCTCAATAGGTAACTATAATAGGTCCTCAAATACCAAGAGGGATGGAAAATAAGTTTATAATAGCTATCCAAGGGGCACCATAAGGTGACCATAAGTTGATAGTCACATAATATGGTTTTCGTAATATCTCTCCCCTTAATAATAAATAATAAATAATAAAAATAATAATATAATAATATAATAATAAATAATAATAAATAATAATATAAATAATAAATAATAAATAATAAATCACTTAATAATAAATAATTAAAAAATAATAAATCATAAATGATAAATAATAAATAATATTAAAAATATATATAAGAAAATAAATAAAAATAATAAAAATAAAAATAGTAATAACCATACTAAAACTCTAAATAAGAATAAATAGAAATAAAACAATAAAATAGTAAAGCTATCAAAAAGAAGAAAATAAAACAAGAAAGCAAAAAAAAATCAAAAAGTCACATGTAGACACATGGAGTGTGTGCATGTGGTTCCCCTTCCAATGTTTGCTCTATTTATTAGATGGTGAGGAGGATGGGAGGTATTCCATCATTCTGAGATTCTATCTTTCATTCTCTTGGGAGAATGGTGTTCTGAGACATAGGAGTCACTGGCAGTAGTACATTGATTGAGGGCTCGGGGATGGCCAGTTGTAGCAAATCCTTGTGCAATTGAGCCTACAGTTGGGTGGAGAGTCCCCCCCAAAACCTTGTTGCCATTTGGCAGACGTCAATCACAGGTAATATAGTTAAGTACTGATTTGTTTGAATCTGATATTGATTAGGAAATTAACTACATATTTATTTTGGACTATTACAGTTTTAGGGATCTTCACCAACCTTACATTCAAATTTGGTGATGGCCCAATATATCTTATTAGGAACAACCATTCATGTTGGATTATGTTTTATAATTGGATCATTCATTAGATGAAACATTTTAAGTAGGTTTACAATTGGAAAAAGTGGTAAGGAACATGTAAAAAGGAGCTAATTTACTTATGGTGATACCCAACATTGCACATTGTAAGACACTCCCACCTACATTACTACCTCTAATAATGTATCCAACACTAATTAGAGACCCAATTCTCATAAAAAACCTACATTAGTGATTTTTCTCCTAGCAAAGGAATTATAACTCCAAGAATGTTTCCACTTCTGACAAGTTTTCCAATGGAAGGAGTGGTCCCACTAACTATTGGTATAAATAGAGGGACATTTTATCCACTCCAAGGAAATTAATAGAGGAATTTATTCCACTACCTACCATTCCTATATATATATTATTGCCTTGAATTAGAACATTAGATTTGGTTGGATTCCCATCCCAAACAACCAAGGTTTTGATAACATTCAACTTTCTTGAGCCAATATGTGGATTATTGCATAAAAGGGTAGAGAGGTTGTGCCTTAGAGGGAGCTAGCTCACTTGAACAATAAGTGAATCAATTGGATTTATAAGTGGAGGGTTGAAATTGGATGGAGTGGTATTCCACCACAATTGGTGGATCACAATCTCCTTGTAGAGGAGGAGGAGGAACCTCATCTATTTTACAAGGATGCCTTGTAGAAAACCATTACCTCCTTCTTCAAACTTTTCCTAAACTTAATCCTAACCAACATTGTTCATTCTGGTCTCTACTTCTAGTTCACTTATGAGGATTCAAAGACATCAATTCTAGAGGTTGGTTAGAGGTGGCCCCATGAACTATCGAGGAAGGTCATGGTCCCTCCTTGGAAAATAGGATGAATGATTAACCACTTCAAGGTCTCGAACATAAACAAGAAAACATTATGTTTTGGAAAAATAAGAATAAAAGAAATCTTATGGCCTTTTAAGAACACCAATTCACTTAGCACAACTCTAAAAAAGCTTCTCTAAGATGCCAATAAGTCAACATATTTTTCCAAAAGCTAGCTTGAGGGTATTAAATTTGAGGATCTAACTAATGAAGATCCAAATAGGTGTTTTCAACATTCAACCTAGGATGACGAGGATATAACTCTAAGGAGTGAAAGTTCTAGAGAAAATTATCAATAACATCACAAAGGAATTATCTAAGGTACATTCCCTTTCTTGAAAGAAGGAAACCTTTAAGGAGAACTCCAACAAAGATTAAAGATCCATCTAAGTACCACAAGCACTTTTCACTTGCATTAATTTGAGTAGAACCTAAAGGATGCTACTAAATTTTCTTTGTGAACTTATCCAAAGTCCCTTGCTACCATTCTACCCACTACTTAAGTGTGATGGGATATTTCAATCACTTAAATAAATTATGCCTCATGCATGATATTTGTTGGAACTTTCCTTACATATAATTTTCACCACTATAGGAATTTAAAACCTCTCCAAACCTATTATGAAAACCCACTATTGTCTATATTTCTATGAAAAGATCTCCAAACCTACTATGGAAATCCACTATTGTCTATATTTCTATGAAAACAAAATATTTAATTTTTTCATTCGGAACCCATTGTCAATTCTCTCTTTTACTTATTTAGCTAGATTGAGTTTATGCTCACCACAATATTGGATGAAAATTTGATTTTCCCACTTGTGAGATGTTGTCACTAAAATCTTTCCTTTTTTTTTATTTATCTAAATTGAATCTATGCCACATTTCATGAGAAAAAAAGATTTTCCCACATGTAAAATATGTTGTCATTAAAATTGAGAAAAACTAAGTAAAACCTATTTTTATGCCTAATAATCTATAAAACATTTTTTTTATGGTTTTATCCAACTATTAACTCTCACCCTCAACTTATCCCCTAAACTTTAAACATCAAATATAATAGAGATCAAACCCAAAATCCAAGTATTCTACACCTATTTCATGGAAATTTCAACTTGCAGGTAACAATTCACTAATCTCTTTGCCCTTCAGTGTGAAATTATCATTTTACATAGTGAGTTTGTGATGGTGGATCCTATTTATTTGTTTTCACACTAGTGATTACGGCTTTTGCAAACATGCCTTCCTGGTTTTATCTATTCTTGGCTGAGCGATTCTAGCGAAGATATTTGAAATGTGTCATAGATAGGATATACCCACCAATAGAAATGTTATGTTTGTCCCGAATGATTTCAATCGAAGCTGAATTGCGCTCCAGAATCACTAATTCTTGAGAGGGATATATACTTAAATTTGACATATTTTTTAATCTTCCAGAATTGATACGCATTCTGGACCTTAGTTTGGAGAGCCACTTCTTCAGCGGCGGTCCACATTCGGAGGCAACATAAAAATCTACCCAAGAGAAAAACAAAACACAAAGTTCTAGATGCCGATCAAGTGAGCTGCATTGCTTTAAATACAAATGTGTTGTCATTTAAATTGGAATTTGACATTCAACGCCTTTAATTTTTGTTGTTTCTTGTAATTGAAAATGTAAGAAATGACAATGAAAATGTAAATGTAAGAAATGCCCTCAAGCGCCAAAGACGGGTTCTCGATACCTGTTTTCTCGTACATTATCATTTGATCTTTCAAATATCGGCAGAGTTATTGTTTTAATATTTTAAAAAGCTTCACTCAGTTTTATAAATGAAAAGTTTCAAATAACGTTAACAATACATTTTATCATTTTCTATTCTATGTTTTATGAATATAAATATTTATAAACGCTTTTTATTGGTATTTATAATTTTTGATAGCTATCATATTTTAGGATAAAAGAGGTCCAATGTAAGAAAGAACTCAGAATCAAAATATTACTCGCAAATTATATATTTATTATATTATGTTTGGATTATTGAGAATTAGATTAATAGAAGTGTAGAGTTAGATTATTGATAGTGTTGAATCTGTTTCCATCATTAAAAATAATTTAAACATTTTTTTATTAGATTTTTTCAAATTTTTTACTTTATTCTAATAAAAAATAATTTTCCAAATAAATTCGTAACCTTTGTAGACAACCTTGTAAAAATCGCTTGTTGCATTCTCATTAAGACTCGTATCAAATATTAATTCAGAGATCTGGTAGTCACCGTATGTAACCTTAACGTCCAATTGTGCAGAGATGCATCGAACAGACGCCAGATAGATGGATTTTTGTGCAGAGATGCATCGAACAGACGCCAGATAGATGGATTTTTCATGTTCATGAAAATCATTTTCACAGCCATCAAAGTTATCAGTGCATCGTGAAAATAAAAATACACCTCAGAAGCATTATATCTAGCCGTTGGTTCAGTTTTTTTTAAAGAGTATGAAGGTAACCAAGGGAGAACTCAGATGTCTCAGTGTGTAGAACTTGTCATTTACATTTTTAAATACATAAATTTTGAGTCGCAGTAGTACAATTAGTTGATAAAAGGTTTTATTAGTAAAGTTGTTTGTGTTTAAATTTTACTCTGCTGCTAAGCGTAGTACAATTGGTTGTGAAAAGGTTTTATTAGTAAAACCGTTTGTGTTTAAATTTTACCCAGCTGTTAAGCAAGCCTGGAGAAGGAGACATTTGATTTACAAAAGAAAAAAAAAAATTAGAAGCAGTGAATTCTTGAATAACAAACAATGGAAACAGTGGATTTTTGGATAACAAACAATTTCTGAGAGACATGGATCTAACCGCCTCATTCTTATTACCTAGTTTGAATTAAAAACCACCAATATGTAAATTTTTGAACCCAACTTCACTCTTAGTTGAGATTTTGAGTTGTTTTATCTTGAATTGTAAATGCACCAGCACAACCACATTTAGCAATGTGTTTAATACATGAAGCACGTGTACAATCATATTAGTAAATGTTAGATCTCAGGTTTTAGTGATCCATAATGTATTAAGAATGTCTTTGGGAAAGACATACTTATCACAAAAACCTAAGATCTAGCATTAGTAAATGTGATGAATATATGCAGATATACATCAACCACATTAATAATTATTAAGTGTCTATTGTTAAAAGCTAATTATTTCTAATCACTAATAATTATATAAATAATAATAATTTTACCCAGCTACTAAGCACTGAGCCGGGAGGAGGAGACATTTGACTTACAAAACAAAACAAAAAAAGAAAAATTAGAAGCAATGAATTCTTGAATAACAGACAACGGAAACAGTGAATTCTTGAATAACAAACAATTTCTGAGAGACATGGATCTAACCACCTCATTCTTATTACCTAGTTTGAATTAAAAACCACCAATATGTAAATTTCTCGACCCAACTTCACTCTTAGTTGAGATTTTGAGTTGTTTTTTCTTGAATTGTAAATGTATTAGCCCAACCACATTTACCAATGTCTTTAATATATGAAGCACATGTACAATCATATTAGTAAATGTTAAATGTTAGATCTCAGGCTTTAGTGATCCATAATGTATTAAGAATGTCTTTGGGAAAGACATGATCACAAAAACCTAAGATCTAGCATTAGTAAATGTGATGAATATATGCAGATATACATCAACCACATTAATAATTATTAGGCGTCTATTGTTAAAAGCTAATTATTTCTAATCACTAATAATTATATAAATACTAATAACTTTACCCAGTTGCTAAGTATGTGAGCCGTGAGAAGGAGATATTTGACTTACAAAACAAAAACAAAAAAGAAAAGTTAGAAGCAGTGAATTCTAGAATAACAAACAAGGGAAGCACTGGATTCTTGAATAACAAACAAAAACAATGGAAGCACTGGATTCTTGAATAACAAACAATTTCTGAGAGACATGGATCTAACCGCCTCATTCTTATTACCTAGTTTGAATTAAAAACCACCAATATGTAAATTTTTGGACCCAACTTCAATCTTAGTTGAGATTTTGAGTTGTTTTTTCTTGAATTGTAAATGTACTAGCACAGCCACATTTACCAATGTGTTTAATAAATGAAGCATACGTACAATCATATTAGTAAATGTTAATCTCAGGCTTTAGTGATCCATAATGTATTAAGAATGTCTTTGGGAAAGACATACTGATAAAAATAACCTAAGATCTAGCATTAGTAAATGCGATGAATATATGCAAATATACATCAACCACATTAATAATTATTAGATGTCTATGGTTAAAAGCTAATTATTTCTAATCACCAATATTTATATAAATAATAATAACTATTTTAGTGTATATTTATATATTTATGGTTATTATATTAATGTATTACTAATTATATTTCAAATTATAATGTAATTAACATATAACATAAAATCAATTAGATATTGTTAATAATACTTATTTATTTTCAAATATATATATAAATAATAAATTAATCTAAGAGATTTAAAATCTAAAAGATTAATATTATAAACTTAATAGATTCATATTAAAAAAGTTAAGAGATTAATAAACCTAAAATATTATTAATAATATAAGATCAATAAATTAATAAACCTAAAAGATTAATAAACCAACAAAAATATTATAAATACAAAGCAGTAATATTAAAAATCCAAAGAATTAATAAACTTATGAAATTACTATTATAATCTCAAAAAAAATAATAATAATATAAATACACAAAATTAACACTATAAACCCGAAGCGTTAATATTTAAAACTTAAGTAATCAAACTTTACACAACGTATTAATATTTAAAACCTATGTGATCAAACTTTACTCTTAGTTAAAATTTTAAAAAACTTAAATTATTCTTTTAAATTTTATTAAAAATAAAACATAATATATATAATTAAGATAATATAGTATTAAATTAAAATTAATAATGATTTACTTATTCACTTAATTTATCTGTTTGAAAACTATATATTATAAAAACTTTATATAACTAGGCATCCTTTTCTTAAAGTTCATCACGCTAATAATATATAAAACTAAGACATTATCGATATTAAAGTAAAAATTAAAACCGTGTTGTATCATTTAATCGATTTTTTTCCACAAATTGCTTGACCTAAGTTGTGTTGGGGTAATTAATATTTAAATATAATTTCTGATGACTTGATATAAGTTATTACACACATCACTTAGTGTAAGTTTTCATTTCAAAATAATATTTTAAAAAACAATGCATATAAAATAGATTTCTATTTTTTTCATTTATTTTGAATTGATTGTAAGTAAAAATATACCAATAATGTAAAAATGGAAATCAAAAAAATAGAAGTGAGAGACAACTTTGATACTAAAAGCTAAAATCGTTTTATTTTTATATATTATTTAAATACGGAAGAATAAATAGTCGCTATTATTTGTGGTTTAGATTAATTATAATTTAATTGAACTAAAAAATAATAAGTATTTCGTCATAAAAATAAATAATTAATAAAATAGTGTAACTAATATTATTTATATCAACATATATATGGGTCTTGGATAGATTATGATCAGTGCATATTAGATATGATGAACATGTAGTCTTGCTAAACTTATATATATATATATATATCCCCAAGGGTTAGCTCCACTGGTCGAGTTCCCATTGTTAAGTACCTTGCTGAGCGGAGGAGGTCTTAGGTCTGGTCTACGAGGTTTTAAAAAATCTTCTTCGGGGTTGATCTGCCTAGATTTTCAGATGGGAATATATATATATATATATATATATATATATATGAATTTATTAAAATGTGTGTTTAATATAATAGTAAGTCATTTAGAAAAAAAATTATGATTGAAAAATAAATAAATAAATAAATTATTAAAATATGTTTTTAATATAATAGTAAGTTATGTCAAAGAAAAAATTATAATTGATGAATAGAAAAGGTAAATAAAAAGGAAATAAAACAAAACACAAAAAAATAGTAACTAACAAAAATGAAAGTTACTTAAAAACCCATAATAAAACCTGAACCAATCACCTTACAAATAAACAAATTTAAATATTCATAAAAAATAACAAAAATTAAATTCTTAATATTAAACTATGAATAAACACATAAATTTTTGGTGAAAACAAAATTGAATATTAAAAAAAAAAAATCTATTTTTTTATTAATACAAGTCATAATTAAGGAAAGAATTTTATAAATCTGAGTAAGTTGAATGTGCATGTGAGACAAAGTACTGGATAATGAAACTAAGGCAAAAGGAAAAACTAGAGGGTTTTCAAGGAAGGTCTGGCCAAAAGAATTGGAAGGGATATGAGTAGATCATGCATAAGAATTGGAAGGGATATGAGTAGATCATGCATGAGAATTATAGAGGGTGCAATACGCGTTAGATTGGCTAGAGTCGAGAAAGGGAATACATGTAGCAAGAGAGGAATGGTGAGGATAAATGTGTCTGTATTGTCCTCCACCAGAAGAGTAACAGTATGTAGGGTTAATGAACGACTACTTCAATTTATTCTTTTGTTTCACGATAGCTGAATTAAGTAGATATTTAGCACACATCCAATTTGCAGATTCACTTACGCCCAACAATCTTTCTATCTTTAAGAAGTTTTAGTAGGTCCCAAGTTCTGTTTTCCAGCAACACATCCATCTTCTGTTTTATTTCCACCTTCCATTTAAAAATATTCATATCATATATTATTTCCTAACAATAAGAAGGTTTCACATTGTTAGTACGCAATGCACATATGAACTAAAATCAATATACCTTTTAGGAGGATTTCTCTCCCATGTGTATCTTATTTGTGTTGGTTGTTGAAGTTCCACATTTTCCTAAATATGTTCAACATCTATGTCTTCTTTATCATTAACATCTTTTTCTTGATTCTTTATGTTTGTAGATGATTAGGTTTCCAACTAAATTTCTTGATTTAATGGTACTTGTTATTATTTCAAATAAGCTTCTATACTGTCTGATTTAATTACAGAAGAATCATAAAATATCACATATCTACTAATGATGATTTTGTAGGTAGTAAGATCCCACACTCTAGATACCTTAACTACATCACTTTAATCAAGAAAGATATATTTCTTTGATCCAGCATTTAGCTTAAAATGTTGATTCTTATGAGTAAATACATAAGCTTCACAACGAAATTATTTTAAATTTAGATAATCATAGGGATGACCCATCCATACCTTATCAAAGATTTTACAATTTATTGCAATTAATGGTGATTTATTTACAAGGTAACAAGTAGTAGTGGCTACTTCACAAATCTTGTCACAAATTGGCATTGTTAAGCATGCTTCTTGTTTTCTAAGAACAATCTTGTATATACATTCTACTATGCCATTTTGTTAGGGAGTATATACAATGATTTTGGGTCTTACGATCCCAACTCCTTTGAAATATTTTTTGAATTTTAAAGAAGTGAACTTTCCTCTATCATTTGTTCTTAAATATTTGATTGGTCTACTAGCTTTATTTTCTACCATAACTCTAAACTGTTTAAATGAATTAAACACGCCATATTTTCCTTTCAAAACATAATCCCACACTTTTCTAGAGAAATCATCTATAAATGTTAGAAGGTATGATGAGATCTAGGGAATGACACCAAAAAATCAAAATGGATATAATATAGAATAGCTTTACTAACATGGATACTTACTCAAACTTTTGTTTACATTGTTTTCCAAATATAGAATGTTTGAAAAAATTCAAGTGTAGATATTTTACTTTTAGAAGTAATTTTTTATTTATCAATACCTATAGTCCTTTATTTCTCATATGATGTAGTCGTAATTCCATAAATAAGTGGATTTGATCACCTTCTCAAATACCACTGTTTCTTTATTACTTTGAGTACTTCCATCCAACTTATAAAGGTTTTCCATTTTAATAGACTTCATAACCACTAAAGCACCCTTGGACACCTTTAGTTCTCCATGTTGACCTATAAACTTATGACCTCTAAAATCTAAAGCACTTAAAGAAATTAAATTATTTGTTATTTATAGCACATGTATAGCATCTATTAACATCCTTATAATACAATCAAACATTTTAATTTTGACACTTCTAACTCTAATAGTATTACAAGAAATGCTATTTCCCATAAGAAAAATTCCACCACCAATGACCTCATATGAAGAAATTCAATTTCTATGTGGATACATATTATGAGAAGCACCAAAATCTAACAACCATTTTTGATAGTTTTTAGGGACATTACTGTTGGGAATGTGTTATATACTTTTCATGACTAACACCTTGAGTGATATGTATGTGTCAGGCACAACGAGGGGGTCACAAGGGGGAACTAGCCCCAAAATTTTGGGCAATTTTGTTGCCTCCATTTTTGGCAGTTTATGACAAGCGGTTTTCATTATTAGTGATTTTTGGGTGCATGGTGGTTTTGCCCATGGTTTTGTAGATCCGGTCAAAGGAACTACATTTATTTTCTAATCTAGGGTTAATGAATTAAAGGTTTTTGAATGCTACAACATGTATATAATGTATTTTAACATTGTAAAGGGAAATAATGAAAAATCAAATCTGGTTTTCATGGTTTTATGTATATTTTTTGTGATTGGCATTGTATCTTTTCTATTAATTTTAAAAATTATTTTGCAAGTATTATCTGTATAGGGTTAAAACTTATACCTACTAGTAGACAATAATTCATCAATCATGCCTAAACCTAATTCAAACAAATTTTCCTCTGTTTTGGAGTCTTCCTTGCATCATTGTCTCTTCCAACAATATTTCTTGAGATGCCCTATCTTTTTATAGTACCACCATCTAAGCTTTGTCTTCTTTCATTTCACCTATGATCTCAATGTACCAATTGAATTTTCTTCTCTCTCTTTGGATCAACCTCTAGCCACCATTTCTTTTGGTGTGGAGGCTTTGACACTTGATTTCTTTGGCACATCCTTAGACAATAACACCCTAACAATGGAATCAAATTCAAAAGTCTTAGTTATACTAAAACTAATAGAATTTTCAAAATGATACCATAATCTAGGTAATGAACACAATGATGTAACTACTTTATCTTTGTCATCAAGTTTAACATCCATACTACTAAACTATAAAATATGAGTATTAAACAAATTCAAATGATCTACAAATTTCCTACATTCTTTCTGTATAACTACCTCTCCAAGTAGATTTGATTCATCAAGGACTTAATCATGTAAAGGCTTTCCATAATGCTTCATAGGCTTGATGTTATTAATTCATTAATAATGTTAAACATAACATCATCTGCAAAACATAACTAAATAATGATGAGGCCTTTGGCATCTAAGTGTTCCCACTCTTCATCCTTCATAGTTGTAGGTTCCCCCTTTTGTTTAACACCTTATGCAACCATTGTTGTACCAACCAATATCACATTTTAAGTTTTCATAATTCGACTTTTTTTTACCATTGGATTTGTTCAACCTTGAATTTATTATTTCTCACCTTCACCATTATTCTCTACATGGAATCTTCCTCCAAAATGATTTTTTTTTTCAAATGTATCAATTCAAAAATTCAAACCTTATTTCATGAACCCTATTTCTCACCTTGTTTTTCACAAATAATGTGGTCTTCATTAAACTCAATCTCTTTAGATATTTCATTAAAAAGGAAATATATAAATATGTATTTCCACCTCAACTTTTTAAATAAACTAAAAAGATTATTTTAAAAAAAATACTATGTAAATGTCAAGGTTTACCTATGCACCTGGTATTTCAAACTTTGGGCTTTACTTCTTGGCCTTTACTAGTAGATTCATTTCAGACCCCTGTCATCAATCTTCTATGGATTAACTACCCATAGACAACTCTACCCGTGATAACCACACTTGTTTTCTACGTGGCTTGACTTCAAGTCTATGTTTCTACGATAATGTGTCACCCTATATTGGTCTCCACCTCTAGTGGACTACTCTACCTTTGGCATCTTTACATACATGCTCAATTACTCCACCTCCAGACTATGACTTATTTGTTACTTTCCTTTCCTAGCACATGTTTGGGTGCTTCTCTATTACCACGAGTTGGTTCCCTCTACATGTCTATAGTGCAGCAATGCTTCCATGTATGGATAGACCCTCCTCACATGGTTTGGCCTTGATTTCATTGGACAAGTACGAGACTGCAAATTTGCAGCTCGCTTTTACGTGGAAACATGTACCCAAAACCTTTGTGACCTCCCTCCTCTGTGCATGGGGAATAAAACTCAACCAATTCACCTTGGCCCTTACTTTACAGACCCCATAAACTCAATATGTGAACAAACTGCAATGTTGCTTGGTTCCAATTCCACTTCCTTGGCTTCTACTTACCATGGCTTGGTACCACTTGTTGGTTTTCACGGACTATTAAAAACATTAAGATAAGAAACAATCAATGAAAATATTACATCCCCTTCAACTCTCATTCTTCAATGATAAAACGAAGTAAACGTAGTTACTTCATTAGGAAAACCAACATCATTAAAATAACCATAAAATTTATTGAAATAATTTTTTATTACATTCTATCGTATCATAATTATTAACACATTTCCATTTATGTAACATACTGAAAATTCATTTAGATCATGGTTATGAACATTTTTTCATTTAGATCATGGTTGTGAAATAATTTATTATTTATTTGGTAGAGACTTGAAAGGACCAACAAGGGATGGAAGTTCATCACAAGGTATGGCCCAATGGTGTGCAATCTATTTCAAAGCCATGCATGGACTTGACTACAATGCATGAAAAGGAGTTAGTCGTTGAAAATATTGAGCCTCGCAAAGGAGAGGACGTGATAACCACAATTTGTTCTCATTTACGACCAATTCCTTCACTTGCGGCACTTATCAAATGTGGAATAATAATGGTCACTCTTAATCTAGTTTCAAATTTGGAATAATAATTTCCACTGTTAATGTGGTTTCAACTTTAGAGGTTCAATGCAGGGAAAATTTTTAGGGCTAATATTTGTAAGTTGGCTAATTTTCCATACTCTTTTAAAAAAAACATATTTATCAATTTCATTTTTTTTTAAATGATTTTGCATATTAGATTGGCTAAAATTTCCAAACTTTAAGATAAATTTTGATTCTTAAATTTTTGGACACTATAAAAAAGAAGAGCTTATGATCAGAAGTATTACTAAGAGGTTGCTTGCAGACCTACTATGCTTAGATTATTGGGGGTTGAAATAGCAGAAACACATAAACCAATTGCAAATTTCATATGCACTGAATGTCGAAATGATCTAATAGATCATGTTGGGAGTATTAGGTTTGTTACCAAGGGTTATGCGTCCTATGTCTAGACCAATTATTCGCAATTACTAATGAGACAAGTTAATTGTCAACCTTCTAGATGGGTCATTAAGAAATTTGTGTAGTAATGTTATAGGATTGTTGAAATTATTTGGACCATTTGGCGTAGCAAGGATTCCATTTTGTTTGATTAGAAATTGGTTGATGTCAAGAATATTGTGTTAAAAGTCGTGGCATATTATGCAGAAATTGGGGCGAAGAAGAGGAATGTGCATAAGAATATGATTAGATACAAGGACATATGGAAGAGTATCCCTGCAAGCTTTCTTGATGGAGCTTGTTCACAGAAGAAATATGGGTGTGGTGCTTTCATTGTTTTGGAACCACGTAGGTATTATCACTTCTGGTGGGAGGGAAGATATGGAAAAAACAACAGGGTATACATTATTGCATTATGGGGGTTCTCATATGTGTCAAATGGTTGGGTATGGAGGTATTGCATGTTCATGGTGGCATTAAGGGATCATTGATTGGGTCAAGGATTTTACGTAGTTCAATCCTCCTATCCTATCTAACTAGATGTGATGAATCTACAACTTGCTGAGGACTTTCCAAAATATTTATTTTTGGAATATCTACATGGAACAAAACCAGGTTGTCGATATTTTATCAAAGAGAGGTATATCTAAGGATCTAGGGAAGTTCTTATTTGTTGTATTTGCCCAGGATTCCTTGGTAAATGTCGGTAGCATTAATTTCTCTTAGGGTTCAATGTTTGTTACATTTTGTATTCTCCCTTATGGACATGATTTTACTTTTGGAGACGAATAGTGACACAAAAATAGTGGTGACAAACAATCTTCTATAGAAATTTTTGATAGAACTTATTTGTATAGGATATAGACAGATAAATTGCACATATAGATATAGAAACTCAACAATGGTTGATAGATAGGAGGGGTTCTCTATAAAAACTTCATATTACTTAATGTATCTCTTCATGGTACATAGGGGATAAGATATTTACAATGAAATTGGTCTATGTCCTCTATTTTTATATAATGGAAAGAAAGCGTTTTTTTTCTTTTGGAAAAAAACATGCTTAAAACAAACAAACTTTTGAAGCTGGTGGAGTGGAAATCCATGTCAAAATATTCTTTTCTGGTAGTCCAGTTTCTCACAATAATTCCTTTGGTCTCCTAGCTAACACCTCGTATGATAATGAATGACATTGGAACTCTTAAAATACCTTCTTAAGATTTTGGGTTCTGAAAATGACTTCTTTGTGCATGCTGACATAGTTGGTACACTACAAGTTTTTTCTTGCAAGTTAGAGACCACAAAGAGATATTTGGCACGTAGTTTAAATGGGCATTGTACTTGCATGGAAAACAATGCAAATTCTAGCATAGTTTTGATAGAATCTAGGTGAAATTTTTGGTAATTGAGGTTACAGAAATCAAGTTTTAAGATTTTGGTTGCCTGAGGTTTTTTATAGCACTAAATCCATTTCCACTATCAAAAACAAGATTCAAGTTCTCCCACTCTCATATTTTTTTTTTGAAATGGCCACATTCTCGCACGATTTGATAAACAATGCCAATATTTGGTGTTTGTTGATGGCATTCTATTTTCATTGGTGCAATTTTAGCAGTTTCAAAGGAGTTTTTACTTGTGAAGCACTTGTCCAAGCTTTGCAAGAAAATGTTATGGGTGTTTTAGCTAATATTTATGGTAGTATGTATTTTTTAGTGCATGTTCTTGGAGAAGCATCAATGCATGTTGAAGTTATTTTCTTTAGGTTATGCATTAAAAGGGTTGAATGAGCCAGGCCCTATAGATTCATTTAATGTAGTTTAATTAGAGAACCTCCTTATGTCATTGGTTTATTTCCACATAAGTTTGTGTCACCTGAAAGCAAAGAAATTGCTTGTTAGACTAGTGAGGCGCAAGAAGTACCTGTGATCTCATTAATGCTCTTATCAACTAATGGTTCACGGATTTGACACTCACTGTATATAACCTTAACGTCCAATTATGCATGGATGCATCAAACATGTGACAGATGGATTTTCACGTTCAAAAAAAATCATTTTCACAATGATCAAAGTGGTCAGTGCATCTTGTCCACAAGGTCTTGGATAGACAGTGATCGTGTGCTCTGTTAAGGCACTCCTTGATATGAAGTCACTTGTTCAATACCCCACCCCAATTGAGGTGATATATCAGACATGTTGAAGAAATAATCCTGCAAAACTTACAAAAATAAAAATTATGAGTACATCTCTAAAACCAAAATCTACATCACAAACATCATATTTGGCTGCTGATTCAAATTTTTTTAAGAGCATGAAGATAACGAAGGGAGAACTCAGATGTCTTACTTCTCTTCATCTCTTCCAAATGTGTGGAACCTTCCATTTGATCTAATGCCATTTAGAATTTTTAATACATAGTCGTTGACATCTTTTATAGTAAATGCTTCCATATGAAAAGGTTAACGTGACTAGATTAATTGTTGCTTAACCAACATTTAATACCTAATGTATCTTATAATACTTAATTTGTATTATCGGCTTTTAGAAAACCATCCAAAAAAACGACAAGTATATAAATTTCTCGGTCACATGTATATAACAACTATACTCTTTTCTCGAGCTTTTGAGTTATCTTTTTATGGAATTATAAACGATTTACGTAAAAAAAAAAAAATAGATATCATTAATATTATTAATGAGGAAACTTGAGTTATCCTTTTCCTAAAGTACATATACAAAATAAAAATTATATTATTATAAATTAAAAAAAAAATGATGATTTAATATAAGTTATCTATTTAAAAATATATATAAATTGATTAATTTTTTTTTTATAATTGATATTGTTATCGCTTAACTTAATCATCTTTCTTTTAAAGTCCATTAAGGAAATTATATATAAAATTTACATAATATTAAGTTGAAAATAAAAAAAATAATTTTATATTATTTAAGCTAAGATTTTTTCCCAAATCACTTTAAGTTATCATTTTCTAAATAATATAATATATCATTTTATCATTTAGTCTAAAAATTTCCACAAATCACTTAATCTAAGGCTCTTTGTCAAATCATTTCTAAAAAATAATGCATAAAAGATTCCATTTTTTTCAGCATGAGAAAAGCAAAATTTTGTATTAATATATTATGAGTCACATACTTACATATAATCTGTCTGAAAAAGGAACTTAAAACATAGACTCAGAAGTCTATAAGCAATCCTTATCATAAACTTTATCGGGAAGAGAAACAGAGATATGTGACTAAACATTGCACAATGTATGAAATTAGAAAAGATGACCAAAAGTTTGGCAAGAGATAGATAAAACCCTATTGTATGAACATCACCTGTAGAGATGTAAAGCATGCATTGTGAAGGAAACATTTGCCAAGACTCAAAAAACAGGGGGAAGAGAGAAACAACAAACAGATTATATTCCAGGAGGGAAAAATCTTCAATGTGGTATGTGGTATCACCCAAGAGAATATCCATTTTCCATTTGCCTGGCTAAATTAGAAGCCCTTTCTTTGACAAACTGTCTTCATGAGTATTTTTTGATCTATCTACATGTTGTATAGAATAATCCTTTTCCTTTTGCCAGAAAAAATCAATCCTGTTCATCCATCCTGTTAGCAAATGATTTTTTATGGAAAGTTTGCCAGTAACATGATCAATTATAATTTTAGAATCACCATAGATCTGAAGAGATGGAATGTTTAGGAAGGTGTTGAAATGTAGGAGCCCTGATAGTGCCATTGCTTCAGCTTTGTTGTTTGTGTCTTTCCCACCATTCCAGTGAATGGAAAAATTTTGATCTTCATTCATGGAAATGAAGATACCGCAAGCACATATACCGTTTTGCACTGCCCCATCAAAAAAGCTCTAGGGAAGCTCATCTGGAAAATTTTATGTTCTCTGATTTTTTATTTTTATGTTGTATGATCTTGGGTGAAAGAGAATTATAAATAGAGATGATCTTCTCAAAGACTAACTGAAAGTCTTCCTGTATGTTTTGGAACACAAACTTGTTTCTCCACTTCCAGATTGTCCAAAAAAAAAAGTTGAGGAATGGGTCTCCATCATGCTTCTGGTGTACTCCACCATTCAAGTGACTCTTTCAAAGAAGAACGTAACATAAAACTAAAGCCAAAATAAGATGATAGGTTCCTCCATAGCTAAAGGGTAAAGCTACATTTAAGGAACAAACACAGAAACCAATATTCCTCAAGATCATCAAGATCTTGTTCCATTGATAAGCCAAAATTCCATTTAGGCCTAGCTCTTGGGCTTTTTTCGAGATGGGAGAAGGTCCCTACCAACTTGCAATGACTTGACTCCAGATAAATATCCCCGAACGATGGAAAACATTTTTTATTTGAGGTGGTATATTGATTTCTTTCCCTGCTCCCAATATAGGATCAAAACCTATATACAGTTTGTTTCCATTCTGTAAGCTCCAAGAGAGGTTTTGTAGGAAAAAAGACTCAATTTTTCAAAAACTCAGCGAGATGGCAGAACCATGTGGGGACCCTATGGTACCTTTCCTATACCAGAATGATAAATCTTTATTGCCCATGTACTTCTTCCTTATGGATCTGCTCCATAAGCTATCCCCGAAAATACTCCTCCAAAGTGATTTACACAACAAAGCCATCCCAAATTTCCGAAGATCCATGATTCCCCAGCCTCCTAGATCCTTTGGAAGAGTGATGTTTGAGAGCTTTGTCAGATGATATTTTCTTTTTTCTTTGCTTCCGCCCCAGATGAAATTTGTTGTCATTCTGTTCAGCAAAAAAATAATACTTGCTGGAATGTAAAACAGATGGGCCCAATACACAGTGAGTTGTGCTAGCACAGATTGTGCCAAAACTGCCCTGCCAGACATAGAGAGGCACTTATTTTCCCAGCCTACTATCCTTTTGAAATAACGATCAGAGATCCACTGCCAGTCTGCTTTTGTATAGCAAGAAGGTTTAAGGTGAAAACCAAGGTATTTCATGCCTTACTTTATGGGCCTCGCTTCTATATTGTACAATTTTATCAAGCACTCTATAATATCCTTATCATCATCCCCATGATAGAAAGTGGACTTGCTTTCATTTATTTGAAGGCCAATGGCTTTTTTGAAATTTTTCAGTATAATATAAATGCAGCTCCAGGAGAGACGGCAGAGCATTCCAAAAATCAAAATTTCATCCATGAAAAGGCTATGTGAAACGTAATTTCTTCTGTTGATCATCATGGGACGGAAATGTTCCTCCATGACAGCTCTTTTTATATGTAAACTTAGAGAATCCATTGCTAGGAATCTAGATAATGTATCTATCATATCACCTAACCTTTTTTATTATAACAAATATATAAATAAAATAAAATAATATTAACACACATTAAATTAAAGGTAAAATTTAACTTTCCATCAAGGAAAGGTTCACAAGTCATAGTTAAGAAAAATAGTTTAAAAATCAATTGAAAATGCAGGTCAAACAAAACATTGGATAAAGAAACTAAAAAAATTATATGATTTTCAAGGGGACTGAACGAAATGAAGTGAAGGCAAAGGATATAATGCAGTGAATATTAAAAATACAGAGTTACACACAAAAGTACTGATCACAATAAATAAAAATTAAATTCCAAACTAAAGTGTGCCAGGAAATATATTTGGATTATAATTTCATGAAAGAAAAATATATTTACAAACTAAATGAATGTTACAATTCCTTTAACTCACTCTACAAACTAGATATTACATAATTCTTTCATGTCTTTGTTTTACAAAGTAAATACTCTGTTTTACCTGCACACCAAAATTTTAACTCCAAACACAAGTGAAAAACATAACTTCATACCATACATTTAAGCATACATTGACCTTCTATCTATATCTACAAGATACCACAACAAGCCTATTTTTTAATAATATACGATTTATTGGACAATATGCATATTATTTGTGAGCATATATAAATTAATTTCCTAGATTGTTAATTTAACAATCAGGTATTTAAGACTATACCAATTGCTTATTTTTTATTATGTATAATTTATTGGACAATATGCATATTATCAACAAACTTGTTTTTTAATGGAAAACCTGAGAGAAAAAAAATGAAACATGAGCTGAGCTAGGGTTGGAGTTGACGACAGGGTTTTGGATTCAGGGTACTATGGTGGGGAGCATAGGGGGGAGTGTTGCTCCCTCCTACAATTGAGCAGTCATAGAAGGAAGTAAGGACGTGGGAAAGAAACATTTCAAAAAACCTCTGGAGAAGATTTCAGAAGAACGAAATTAGGGGACATCTGGGAGAAGTGGAGATCAGGATTAGGAAGGGAATCAACAGGAAACTAGCAAAGAAAAGGAGAATGGAGGAAACAGTGAAAGATCGACTTCCATAAAGACAACTAGGGTTTGAAAGCCCAAGTCGGGCATTATTCCCTAGGTCGTATTGAACGACCCAACGATACAGGCACATAGGGATCATATGACGGAGCATGCAATCATATTCAAGTTCATGTGGCTATGGCCGACGGAGAGGACGTTAGATGTCTGGATAAGGAGCCATTGGAAGCCAAAGGGAGAAATACATTTACATCTGGGTTCTAAGGGCTTTTTCATAGTTGTGTTCACAAGCCTAGAGGACAAAGATAGAGTGTTTGAAGGGGGGACCTATTTCTATGCTACAACAGGACTCTACATCCGGCCATGGATGATGAAATTTTTCCCAAAATGTGAAACAATCACATCAGTACCGGTTTGGATCAGACTATATTCCATTCCTCTAGATTATTGGCTACCACAATCTTTGAATGCCATAGGCAACAAGCTAGGGCATTTTCTAAATATCTCAGAGGCAACTCTGAAAGGAAGGTATACCTCTGTTGCCCGAATATGTGTGGAAATGGATCTATCTGGAGCCCTTCCGAAAGTGATAATTTTAGAAGTATACGATGAAGAATGGGTGTAGACTGTGGACTATGAGTACATACCATTTAGATTCTGTAAATGCCATGAACATGGGCATCTATATAGAGACTTCCCCACAATCAACAGGGAAGGCAACCAGAAAACCACTGTGGAGAGAGATCATGAGGGCTTCACCAAGGTCGGGAGCAAAGGGAAAGGGGGAAAGCATCCACACGGGAAGGAAAATGAGGATAGACACACAAGACACAACAGCTTCAAGATCCTGGAGGAAGAAGAGGGGAACCAGGAGACAGTTTAGGACATGGAGAATGTAACAAAGGAGCAGGATACGGTAGCTGACATGGAGGATATCACAGTAAACAACCAGAAAAAGGATGATCTACCAAGCTTGATGGAGATCAGCAGGCACCAGGAGATGACTCCAAGTGAAGCAAGAACAAAGGATGATGAGCTGCAAGAGATACTGGATAGGGAGAATCTAGATCTAGAGAAATTTCTAGAACAAGGAAAGAACATAGGAGTGGATTCCCTGCCAAAAGAGGATTATGACAGAGTACAACAGCTCTTTCTTTGGAGGTCACAAGTGAAGGGAGCTGGAGTCAAAAGAAATCATGAAAGCCAGGAGCCAAGCAGGGTCAAGATGATGGAGAATTCTCAGGCACAATCTCCAAAGAACTCAGGTAGGAAAAGAGGAAGAAAGAGACAGAATGAACTGCTGAACGAATGTGGAAAATTGTTGATCAACTCAGGTAAGATGAAAGATCTCACCAGCTATTCCTTTACTAACCTTTCTTAATGAAGCTCACAACCTGGAACATTAGAGGCATAGGGAATAGGAGGAAACAAAGAAATCTTAGTAACAGAATGAAAAAAGAAAAACCAAACATGGTTTTTATTCAAGAGACAAAATTCTCGATGGAAAAGATAAGAGATATTCATATTAATAAGTGGTTATGTAAATATGAGTATTTAGAGGCTAAGGCAAACAACTCGGTGGGGGGGGGGGGGGGGATTCTAACTTTGTGGGACCAACAGAAATTTGGAATTCTGGATGCTGAAGCATCCAGGAACTATCTCTCCCTGATATGTCAACCTGTAGGGGACAAGGAGATATACATGATTACAAATGTTTATGGACCTCAAAAGCAAGCAGACAAACTCAAGTTGCTCACCTCCCTGGAGGATCTAAGAGCAAGACATCCCATTTTGCCCTGGATCATTGCAGGAGATTTCAATATGATAAGATCTCTTTCAGAAAAAAAGGAGGCACTAGACAGCTAGGCAGAGACTCCATGGCCTTCCAGAACTTCATTATGAACATGGGTCTAGTGGATACTGAAACAATTAATGGAACCTTCACTTGGAACAACAAAAGGGGAGGGGCTAATCAAGTTGCTTCCAAACTTGATAGATTCATTATTTCAGAGGACCTCCTTCTCATAGGACCCGCCATGACAGCCTCCATTCTGCCCTTTGGAGGATCAGATCACTGGCCTGTATAGCTGGAAGCCACCTTTATGGGCATACCGAGAAACAGACCTTTCAGGTTTGAAAATTCCTGGCTCTCACACCCTAATTTCACTAATAACATTGATAAATGGTGGGGAGAGGATTTGAATATTCAGGGCACAAAAATGTACATGCTCCAGCAAAAACTTAAATATATCAAATCATGTCTTAAAGCTTGGAAGAAAAAGGAATTTGAAGATATCTTAAAAGCCAAAAGAGAAGCTGAGTAAAAGCTCCAGGAGATCAATCATATCAACATCACAGAGGGCTTCATCGAAGAATGGAAAAAACTAACTGACTCTCTGCAGGAAGAATGGGAGGATCGATGCTCACAAGAAGAAATTTTCTGGAGGCAGAAATCAAGAATACAATGGATTAGAGAGGGAGAAACAAACACAAAATTCTTCCATAAATCCACTATGGCTCATAGGGCACACAAAAAATCATAAATATTAAATATTCTCAAGGTATTGAACTTGTTTCTCCCAATGATATGGAATCGGTCCTTGTACAACACTTCTGCAATATTGCAAGGGAACCACTAGAGGATAGATCTAAGTCCATTGACCATTTCACTTAGTATATACCTCAGCTAGTTACCCAGGAGGACAACCACAATCTCAATAGGCCAGTTTCGGAAGAGGAGGTCAATGAAGTGATTAATGAAATGCAGAATGGTAAAGCACCAAGCCCAGATGGATTCAATGTAGACTTCTTCAAAGCCTGCTGGGAAACTGTCAAACATGATATCCTCGAGGTTGTGGAGGATTCAAGAAGATCCAAAAAGATACTGAAGGCTCTGAATGCATCCTTCATAGCTCTAATTCCAAAGCAGGAAAATGCCATGACTCTGAATGGCTTTCGGCCCATAGCCTTATGTAATGTGGTGTATAAAATTATCTCCAAAGTAATAGCCAATCGAATCAAACCACTTCTACCCACTCTCATCTTCGAGGAGCAAACAAGTTATGTGAGACAAATCCTCAACAATATCATCCAAGGTCATGAGGTAGTACACTCTCTCAAAAGCAATAAATAAGCTGGTATGATCATTCAGTTGGACCTAGCGAAAGCCTATGACAAATTAAGTTGCTCTTACATAAGAGCAATTCTAAAAGCCTATGGTTTTGACCAAAATTGGATAAGGTGGGTCATGGCATTAGTTACCTCAACCAATTTTTCCATACTGCTTAATGGAGCTCCATCAAGGACCTTCACACACTCTAGAGGGTTCAGTCAAGGAGATCCACTCTCACTGTTCCTCTTCGTCCTCATGATGGAAGGGCTAGGCAGAGCGATTAATAGGGAAAATGTTGAAGGATGAATTCAGGGTATCAAACTTACCGCAGATGGAGAGGCAAACACTCATCAATAATTTGTGGATGATACAATGTTGCAGGGCATACCCACAGTCAGGGAAGCCAGAGCAGTCAAAAGCATCTTAAATGACTTTGCTATGGTAGCAGGCGCAAAGGTAAGCCTTAACAAATCCAAAGTCTTTTTCTTTAACACTAATATTGCTATTCAGAGAAACATTACCAGAATTCTTGGATTTCAAAGGGAACAACTACCTTCCAAATATCTTGCCATTCCTCTTACTGACAAACCTCTAAGCAAGAAAGTGTGGGAGCCAATATTAAATAAACTTCAGGACAAGGTCAGAAAATGGACATGCAGGTCATTAAATTTGGCACGATGCCTTATACTCACACAGGCGGTCTTGCAGGCCATTCCCATTTTTATGTTTTCAGTGCTTCCTACCCCTCAAGGTATTAAGTAGCAGGTAAGAAGCATACAAAGGGACTTTCTGTGGGGCATAGGGGAAGAGAAAAAGAAGTGGGCTTTAGTAGCCTGGGACAAGCATTGCAAACCCAAGAGCCATGGTTGATTGGGGCTTCATGATCCTGAGACCCTCAGTAGAGTTTCGGGAGCCAAGCTTTGGTGGAGATGGATTAAGGAAACGAATACCGCCTGGGCTAAGCTTTGGAAATAGAAGTATGCCAAGTACTAGCAGGAGAAGGATCATACTAGAATGTTAGGGCATCTTGAGGGCTCCCATATTTGGAACCTGCCTGGGATAATAAAAATATTGTTCAACAACATTGTTTTTGGTAAATTCGAGCAAGGGACCTTGCTCAATTTTGGGAAGATAACTAGCAACAGGAACCCAACGTTTATTGGGATGAACTTGTAGCTCTCAAAAGTGACACAGACAGCAAAGGTATGGTTTTGGTAAGAGAATTTTGTGATCAAGGAAGGAATAATGGAAAATGGAGGAAGTGGAAGGATCTAGGATACAGTGATGAAAACCCACTGAAGACCAAGGCAAAAGCTCTCACCCAGGAGCTAGAGCATAGAAGGATTCTAGTTTCTTCCTCAATGGATCAATTAAGATGGAGAAATAATACTGAAGGTAACTTTAACCTCAAAGAGGCTAAATAGGAAGTCACAGGATTTAACTTTGTCAATCCTGATCAAGACTGGAAGAAACTTTGGCAAAGTCCACATTGGATGAAAATAAAGTTATTCATTTGGCTAGTGCATCAAAGGAAGATCTTGGGAGAATCTCCTTAAGGCTTCATTGGTCCTTCCAGGTGTTACCTATGTGGCGCTCATGAGGAGATGATTGAACACCTTCTCAACCTCTATCCTTTCACTTCAAAGGTGTGGGATTGGGTGGCCTCTATTTTTAGACAAACTGGTAGGGATAATCTCAGCATCTTCAACACTCTAAAGAATTGAAGGAAAAAATTCTCAGGGAATGAGATAGTTAATAAAGCCTGGATTTTGATTCCAGGTTTTTTCATCTGGAATGTGTGGAAAGAATGCAACAGTTGGATCTTCAAAAACAAAACAAACAAGCCACAACACATAATTGAGCAAGTTCTAAGGCAGCTCAAAGACACAGTAAGAAGCTTGCTAAGGACCCTTCCTAAAGATCCTCCTCTGCCCCAAGAGGAGAGAATTATACTTCACTTGGGTCTCCAGTCTATCAGTCCTCTGGGAACAACAAAGGTAGTGAGCCTTATAAACAAGAGTGTTAACATTTGGAAGCCCCCTCCTTATGGTTTCTTAAAGGTTAATATTGATGGAGCAGCTAAGGGCAACCCAGGATTAGCAGGCTTTTGGGGTGAAATAAGAGATGATCAGGGACAAATACAAGAAATATTCCATGGCCACTTGGGGAAGGCCACTAATAACATGGTTGAGCTTATGGAATTAGAGCAATGCTTAGAAATCCTGGTGAATTCTAGTTCACACAATGTTATAATTGAAGCGGATTTGAATTAATTATTAGAGAGGATAAGAAAATTAGCAATGGAACCTCTCCAGATAGAGTGTCGAAGCACTGGAAGCTTTTACAGGTTTTTTCCCGCATCTATGATCACCTTCGAACCCTTAAAACTGTCACATTTTCTCATGTGAAAAGGAAAGCTAATATGTTAGCGGATCGATTGTTGAATGAAGGAATCACAATTTGGGATAAGGATTCTAAGTATGCTTTGGATTCGCTACCCCCAGGAAAATTGCGAGAGGACTATCTCTATCAGGAAACACAGGATATGGAACCATGAACTAACAGGATGGATCAAAGGGAGCCAGAAGACCGATGAGAAGTTAGAGAACCACACACAGTCTAACCCGCCTTGGTTTGGCTACTTTCCAAAATCTGGAATCCTTTTCTTTGAGTGATGAAAGGTTTGACTCGAATAGCTCCACAGGATGAGGTGTCCTTCTTCATATGGTTTAGGTGGTGTATGATAGAGAATCCAAGTGGACGGGATTGGCTCAAGAACTTCCCGCTCGATGGAATTGAAGGTCAACACGTGGCAAAAGGACGTGTTTGTTTTTTCCTGCGAGCCAACCTTTCCAATACCACAAGCGGTATATCGGGCGGGGTCCGAATGGTTTCTGGTTTTTCTGAGTTTGGCTCTAATTCCACTCTTCGCGTGACACATAGGGGAGTGAGGAGAGAGAAAACCACCCTCATTGGACAATTATCACTCGCGCTTCTCATCCTTCCAATATTCACGAAGAATGTTGGATCTTAGTCAGTTGATCAACGGTGGAAATGTGTTTGTGCTAGTTGGTCGGACCCGAAAAAAAAATAGAGTGTTATGCTTTTAATTTTTGTCAAGTCCGTTTGACAGTTTTAAGCTTGGCTTGTGGTGGGACCTCTGGTGGACCCACGGCGAGTCATTTGTGGCCTTTTGTGACCTCCAGTTTGATGGACTAGCCCTCCAAGGAATTCTAGGCTCATTTGAAGCATGGAAGAGCTTCCAGATGACCTTGGGCCTTGATTGTTTGGTGATTCTCCCTGGCTTTCCTGTTTGGGTTTCTCTTGGTTTTGGATGATTGGTTTGGTTCGGCCTGCCCACTGACTGTTGAACTCTCACAAAGTGGGTGCGGTTTCTTGTAAATTATGTATATTTGGTTGAGTTTAATAGAAGGTCCTACTCTTACTTGATAAAAAAAACAAACGTATTTTTTATTAATATATGATTTATTGGAAAATATGCATATTATTTGTGAGCATATATAAATTAATTTCCTATTATGTTAATTCAAAGTATTTAAGACTATACCAATTGCGTATTTTTTAATACGTATGATTTACTGGACAATATGCATATTATTTGTGAGCATATATAAATTAATTTCTTAGTATGTTAATTCAACAATCAGGTATTTAAGACTATACCAACTGCGTGTAAATATTTACAGTGATTTTGATTAAAGGATGTTTTGTAGAGATGAGAAACTTGTACGCAGGTCAGAAAATCATTTACACTCACATTCCTTCATCCTATAAGAAAAAAATTCTATAGTTTTGATTTTTTTGTACTCTCCATATATGGTGAGATCATAATTTTTAATCTTGTAGTTGGGATTATTTCCAACACTCTTTCTTAATCACAATTACTGATATTCACAATATACAAACAATCTCTTAGATGATCGAAAATTTCTTTCATTAATGGTTTAGTGAAAATGTATGCAAACTACTCTTGCAAGCAGCAATGCTCCAACAATGTATCCACTGTTGATCAGAACTTGGATGAAATGATACCTTGTGTCAATATGAATGTTTCTTTTGTGAAAAAATGTGTTGCTTGGATAACACAATTGCAGAATTGTTGTTATGATAATTTTTTGTTGTTTCTTCTTGTCCATGCCATAAATCTTTCAATATTATTCTCGTCCAAATTTCTTGACAAGATGTCCATTTGACAAGTTGTCCATATTCTATGACATATTCAACTTCAATTGTGGAAAGAGAAACTATCAGTTGTTTCCTGGAAGCCCATGAAATAACTCCTGAAATTAAATGAAAAACATAATCTGATGTGTTATTTCTATCATCTACATGTCCTTCCCAAACATTGTCAATATATCCAACTAGCCTAAAATCATTTGTTGAATCTCATATTTCTTGGTTCTACTAATATACCTTAAAACTCTTTTAGATGCAAACCAATGTGTCTCATTTGGTGTCTCCATGAATATTGAGACCAAACTCAATACATACATTATATTAGGCCTAGTTGCAGTAAAATATATCAAACTACCAACCATACTTTTACATAATCTGGGATTTATATTGTTGCTACAATCTTCTTTGCTCAATTTCAAACCCATGGTTGTTGGAGTTGGCACAGGCTTGTTGTTTTACATTTTGAACCTCTTCAATATGTTTGTTGCATACTTTGTTTGAGAAATAAAAATGGCATTTTCCATTTGCTTCACTTCTATGCCTAGAAAATACCTTAACAATCCTGAATATGTCATTTCAAGCTCATTTTTCATGACTTATTTAAAATCAACAATAAGAAGATCATCACTCCTTTTAGAAATTAGACCATCTACATATAGAACCACAATTGGAATCTTACCATCACTTTCTTTGATGTAGATTGTAGACTCATCGTCACTTTTTCTAAAGCCATTGTTCAACAAATATGAGTCTATTTTTCCATACCATATGTGCGGTGCTTGCTTCAATCCAAACAGAGCTTTCTTTAGTATATACACTTTGTCTTCTTGCCCTTGAACGTCATAACTAGGTGGTTGCTCCACATACAATTCCTCTTTCAATACTCCAATCAAAAACTTTGATTTTGTGTCTAATTGATATACCTTCCACTTATTTTGTTTTGTTATTGTTAAAATTGTCCTCACTATTTCCATTCTTTCAACAGGTGCAAATGTTTCGGCATAGTCTCTTCTATGTTGTTGTCTGTACCCCCTAACAACCAGCCTTGCTTTTTGTCTTTATATCCTTCCTTCTACATTGATTTTGGTTTTAAAGACTCTTTTACACCTATGACTTATTTTCCTTGTGTAAGACTCACTAACTCCCATGTATCATTCTTTTCTATTGTCGTTATTTTTTCATCCATTGTTGCTACCCAATTCCCCCATTAATTACATATTCAAAATTAATTGGATCATTTACATGAGAAAATAAAGCAAAAAGGGAATTCAGAAATGCACAGCTTTCACCTTCATTTTTCTCATAAATATCTCTCAAATTTCTGAATTTATGTCTTCTCAAGCTCACCAAAGTTGGATTTGATGTGTCACGTGAAGTTGAAATTGGAGAAAGTGGAGTTGTTGATCTTTGTTGTGCATTTGGAGGAGTATTTTCTTGAATGTGTGAGATTGTTCTTTTGCTTGTTGAAGGTGTCAATTGAGGGCTACTTTGTTGAGCTTGAATTAGGAGTAGGAGCAGTCAGCATTGTAGAAGTACCTATTGTTTCCAATTCCTCTTTATCTTCTTGTGGTAGACTTGCTGCTACATTAAATTTTTTCTCTAAACTTCTATCTTATGCTTCCTCTTCTATGAATTTTACATCTCTACAAATTATGACATTTCTGGTTATTTGATTGTAGAGTTTATATTCCTTGGATTCATCATTCTAACCAACAAATATGCATTTCTCTCCTTTGTTGTCCAACTTATTTCTTATTTCATCTAGGACATGTGCAAAAGGCACACATCCCAACACTCTTATATGAGTATAACACTATGTTTTCTCCCACTCCATGCTTCTTTAGGAATCATGTTCCTTACACTTTTGGTTGGGAATCTATTTCTAATGTAGTTCGTGCATGTTATAGCTTCAACCCAATATTCATTTGGAAAATGCTTTTCCTTTAACATATTCCTTGCCATTTCCATAATTGTTTTGTTTTTCATTTCAAAAACACCATTTTGTTGAGGTTTGTACCTTATTGTAAATTATTTGTGAATTCCATGCTTCCTGCAAAAACATGGGAATTCATTTGAGATGTATTCACCACGTCTATCAGTTTTAAAAGATTTGATGTATTACCCACATTGATTTTCAACAAGAGCCTTGAATTGATGAAAGTGATCAATTCCTTCATTTTTATGTCTCAAAAAATAGACCCATGCCTTTCTTGTATAAACATATATGAATGTTAAGAAATAATCACTTACTCCAATTGATGATTTATGCATTGGTCCATAAAAATTTGAATGGACAATGTCCAAAGGTGCTTGTTCCCTTATTGCCTTTCTTGCTAGAAATTATTCTCTATGTTGTTTTCCCAAAATGCATCCTTCACATAAGATGTATGTTTTTTATATATGTGACAAACCCTTTACCATGCATTTCCTTTGTAGTAAGTTTAGACCTCCAAAGTTGAGATGTCCAATTCTTAGATGGTATTTCCAGCTTTCATCTTTGATCTATGCATGAAAGGTTATTTGTGTGATTGCTGCAATTTTTCCTCCATCTTCTTGTGGATTCATTGAGAATTGTGCTTGAGCACCCTCTACCTTTAAATTTGGTTTTACCCTTAGGGGGCAACATTCTACTACATGTCATTTGAACCTTTGTAATTAGTTGTTTACCTAGAAATTTATCCAACATTGTGCATTCTCCATTTTTTTAAATGACCTTATACCCCTTTTTCATAAGTTGTCTAATACTTATCAAATTATGCTTTAGACATAGAACAAAATACACATTTGAAATATACTTTCTCTCCCCCCTTCTTGGTTAGAATATTAACATTTCCTTTACCCATGACTGACACTTTATTATCATTCCCTAATGTGACTTCGGATTTTACACTTTCATCCAAACTAGAAAACATGTATATGTTCCCTATCATGTGATTGCTACAACCTGAGTCTAAAAGCCATATATTCTTTTGCTTATTTTGTGCTACATTGCAAGCTAAAAACTTATGGGCTTGATTTTGATTTTCCTTTGTAAAACTTGCATTAGGTTGACCAAGATTGTATTGTTTCTTTCTACATTCACTTGCATAATGCCAATAATTCTTGCAATAATGATATTGGACTTGAGACTTATCATACCTTTTACGTTGTGCTTGGTTTTGGCATGAATTTTGACTTGTATTTTGATTGTTGCCTATTCCACTTGAGGTTGAAGAGTTGCTTCTTCCACCTCTATGTGGATTTCTTCCTCTACCTCTAGTATTTGATCTTCCTCTACCTCTAGAATTTGATCTTCCTCTACCTCTACCTTGACCAACTTAGACTTGTGTCTTGAAATCATTTTCTAATGAAGACTTTTTTGTTCCACTCAACCTATGTTCATGAGAAATAAGTGAAGCATGGAGCTCATCCACTGAAAATTTTGAGATGACATTTTTTTGATCTATGACCACAACAATAGAATCAAACCCTAATGGTGAACTTCTTAAAATATTTTAAACCACTCTCATTTCTTCAAGTGTCCCACCATGTGATCTGATTTCAGCTACCATTCCAATAACTTGTGGAAAAAATGAGTCTATTCTCTTAGGCTCCTTCATACATATTGTTTCAAAATCTCTTCTCAGCATTTGCAACTTTGTTGTCTTCACCTTTTCCATGCCTTAATATGCTGTCTAGAGAATGTTTCACGTTTGCTTTGACTTTTTTGTTGCTGCAATCCTTGGAAAAATACTCTCAGACGCTACTTGGAATATGTAGAATAGGACTTTGGAGTCCTTCTACTTGTTGTCTCTTAGAAAATATATCTCTACTTGTGTCAATGCATTGTATGTTGTTACATCAACTGGTTCTTGGAATCCATTCTCTACTAAATCCCATATATCTAAACAATGTCTTCTTTGTGATTTCCCAATAATCATGGTTCCCGCCATTAAATTGAAGAATTTGTGGATTTGGCAATTTTGGGCTTAAAGTTGCCATTAGTCACTAATAAAAACTTTATCTTTGTAATTCAAACAGACCTTTGGCTCTTTGTACAGTTGTAACAATTTTCTCTGATAATCCCTACACTGGTAAAAACACAGTTACCAATCAATCTGGAATTGTACTGAGTTCTCATTTTATAAAGTTGCAAAAAATCATCCGATTTTGAAAAGTGTTGATTCATAATAGACCTTTTTATAGCATACTTCTGACACTTTAAATTTTCTTATGTATAAAGTATGCACATTTTTTTTTAAATATTAGTGATTTTCATGTTAATTTTGAAAAGTGTTGATACAACATCAACCCCTTTTTTGGGTGGCTTATTTTTGACACTTTAAATTTTTTGATATAAAGTATGGATAATTTTTTTAAATGTTGGTGATTTTCATGCGGATTTTGAAAGTACCATCAACCTTTTTTTGGGGCCATATTTTTAACACTTTAAATTTTCTTATGTCCTAAGTATGCACAAATGTTTTTTAAGTGTTGGTTATTTAACTATTTTTCAAGTTGTCTTATTCCTATCTGTGTTTTTCATCTTAAAATGTTTATTTTTAAAGGTTTTTCTAAACTTTTGTTTTATGTTTTTCTTTACACAGTTTTTTTTATAATAAAATTTCAATTTTTTTTACAAAGCTTATAAAAAATAATAAAATTAATATTTTGAGGTTAAGATATTTATATTTCGTTAATTAATACTTCAATACACATAAAATAATTGTCACTAAAAAATACTAATTTTAAACTGTCAATTAAAAATACACATTTTGCATACAAATATAATTTGAAAACACGTATTTCAAGACATTTTCACTAAAAATGACATGTTAAATAAAAATAATTTTATGGAAAATATGAGTAAAAAAATTGAAAAATTAACAAATTATATGAATTTTATATGCAAAGAAAATCACATTTAAAGTTTTTTTTTTCAAAAGAAAAATAATTCACATAAAATTTTAAATTATAAAAAACAATATATATATATATATAAACAATAAATAAATAAAATATTAAATATAAAAATAAAAAACATATAAAGTAAAATTTTAAAAACCCAATTAAAAAAAAAACAACAACATAAATTAAGAAGAATAACAACATTAAAAGGAAAAACATAAGAAGAAAAATAAAAACACCAAAGTTTTTTAAAAATAAAAACGTTAATAATAATAATAATAATAATAATAATAATAATAATAATAATAATAATAATAAATTAATTCTTTTTGTTTTTATTGTTTTTATAATGTATTTTTTTAATTTATTATTTAATATTATTTTTCAAATTTGTTTGATGGTTTTTTTAGGTTTTTTTTTTAATTTTTTTTTTCAATGTCTTTTTAAGGTTAAATTTACTTTACTTATTTCATTGTAAGATATTATGATTTAAATAATTTTTTTAATTTGTTTATTTTTTAACTATTCAATTTGCTTTTTTTAAGTGTTAAATTTTTGAATTGTTGAATATTTTGTTGTGTTAGAGTCAAGATAATATGGAGAATCACATCATTTTCTTAAATAATGTTTTTTTTAAATATTTTTTTTTAATGAGTTAGTTTTTTTTTAAACATTTTTATGTTTGATTTTTTTGTGTTTTTAATATTGTTTTTATGTTTACTCTTTTTAAATATTTTTTTATTTATTAGTTTTAAACATTTTGTTTTTTTTAGTTTTAATTACTTTCAATTTTTCAATTGTTTTGTATTATTCATTTTTATTTATTTATTTATAAAGAGGTTGTGTTGATCATCAACTAGTAGTTTGGCCCCATGATGTGTTAATTTAATAGTTGATTTTAAAATTTTTGTGATAATGGATCAAGTCCGCCACCATAGTGTGTCAATTTTACAGTTGGTTTTTAAGATTTCATTGCAATGGGTCAAGTTCACTTACACTGTGTGTCAATTTGATGATTGATTTTAAAATTTTAGTTGTGATGTGTAAAATTGTCTTAAGCTAAGATTTTAAAATAGTTATACTTTAAGCATTTAAAAAAAATTACTCTTAATATAATGACTATTTCATTCATCTTTTTTAAAGTTTTTTTGGTCATTATAATTTTGTCATAATGCCATGAGTGAAATATGTTGAAAACTTAAGGTTTTTTTTGTTGTCGTGATATTTGGTTTTAATTCCATAATTGAAAATTTGTCAAAATTTTAAGCTGTTTTTCTGAGTTATGATATTTTATCTTTAATATTATGGTCGAAAATAGTTATGAGTATTATATCTTTTATATCATGGCTGAAAAATGTAGGAATTTTAAGGTTTTTTAAAGATATTATATTTTATTAATGTCATTCTTGAAAATTGTTGGAAATTTAAAGTTTTTCGGGGTCATGATATTCTATCATTAATATCATTGCTAAAAAATGTTGAAAATTTACCAAAAAAAATGTTATTTCAACATCAACGCTTTTCCTTTCTAAAATGTTTTTTCATGTTTAAAATTTGATTTTGGCTATAATTTTTAAAAATGTTAAAATTTACACCATAAAAATATAAAAATATATATATATATATTTTATATTTTTTTTCATATTTTTTGGAATTTTTTTTAGGTTCGTTTAGTAACTTTGTTAAAAACCCATAATTACGTGCAGACAAAAACAAAATATTCCGCACAACAAATAAAAATAAATTCTAAAATGAAGCCCGGCTTTACAGAGTTCTTTCACGTCTCTCTTTTAGCTCCAAACAATGGTGAAAAACATAACTTCATAACATACATTTAAGCATACATTAAACTTTTATCTATATCTACATGACACCACAGCATACCTATTTTTTTTAAACATATGACTGCCCAATTACATATTTATTGCATAGAATCCATATTCCTTGTGAGCATACACAAATTAATTTCCCAGTATGTTAATTCAGCGCACACTACAATCAACCATTTAAGACTATAACAATTGCGCATAAATATTTAAAATGATTTTGATTGAGGGATGAATATTTAAAAAGATTTTGATTGATGGATGTTTTGTAGAGATGGGAGACTTGTATGCAGTTCAGTAATTCATTTAAATTGCAGTTTTGATTTACTCTTACTCTCCAAATATGGTGCGATCAAAACTTTTAATTGGTAATTGGGATTATTTCCAATGCATGAGAAACACGTCCCAAGAAAGAGATATGAAGAGATAACAAGGTAAAATTACACTGAAGTGAAGAATATATCCTAAAGTGGTGAAATTTTAGAAAACAAATGTAAAGATGGGGATTCATTTTTAACTTTCTTTGTTATTCTTCTAAATTAAAAATTTATATAATCAAGATAACTAGTATGTATATGGATTTTAATGGAGCATCATGTCACAATAAAACTTGGTAAGAGTTTATATAGTCAAGATAACTAATATAAAAGTGGATTTTGATAAAGCATCATGAAACAATGAAATTTGAACTTAGATAAGTAAGTTATTATTAAACCCTCCCAACTACTTAAAAAGGAAAAAGAAAATAATTATAAAGATGTGTCTAATATATTTTTCTGCAACATAATTCTTTAAATTGATTCTTGTGTTTCAGACTGATTGGATTAAACAAATTTTAAACACACATTGCAGATGTAGAGTCTAAAAAAATATGGTAAATTAGAGCAAATAATACATGTTAATTAAAAGTAAGGTAGAAATGATATACTTGAATAGAAAGATAACCCAAGGGTTAGCTCATTTGGTTGAGTTCCCGTTGTTAAGTACCTCGCTAGTTGGGAGGTCATGGGGTGAAATCTCCTCGAAAACCTTGGGGTTAGGCCCTGTTTGTTTGACTGGCCAGTAAATCCCTTCGAGTTGATGTGCCTAGTTTTTCTTGTTTGACTGGCGGGTAGATCCCTTCGAATTGATCTTCCTAGATTTTTCTTGTTTGACTAGCGGGTAGATCCCTTCGAGTTGATCTGCCTGGATTTTTCTTGTTTGACCGGCGGGTATATCCCTTCAGTTTGATCTATTTGACTGACAGGTAGATCCCTTTGAGTTGATTTGCCTAGATTTTTCTTGTTTGACTAACATGTATATCCCTTCGGGTTGATCTACTTAGATTTTTCTCGTTGATGTAGCAGCCACCAGTGTCTGTCAACTACCCTTATATATATATATAAAAGATAGGCTAACTAAGACTTTGTATCGATTCATTTTTCATATTAAAAATTTTGATTTAAAAGCTTCAGAGAATATATTGTTGAAAGACTTTTAATAGTTTATTATATAATGTAAAAATGATTTTAATATTAATTGTAATTAAAGTATTTTAATATTTATAAATATATTTTCATATTAAAATAATTGAATAAAAAATCTTTTATAATTTTTATATAAATATAAGGAAAATATATTTAACATAATAATTATAATAATAATAATAATTATTATTATTATAATATATATTCCAATCATATTATGTCTTTAGAAGGATCATATTGTTAATTGTGTAAATTTCTCTTAAATTGTAAAATTAAAGGAAAAGATTCCACTCTAAAGGATTTGATGCTTTTTAATTGCGTGATAGACCTAAAGTTTATATATATATATATATATATATATATATATATATATATATATATATTATTTCTGAATTAGCTGAGAATAAAATTTTAAAATTTTACTAAGATACATTAAGACCCACTGTTTTATAAATTCGTGGACCTTGAAAGTTTATATCTGATGAAGATTTTCTTTAGCAAATTACTTTTTCTTAGTTTTAAAAGTATTAATTTTATGAAAAATTTCAAGAAATGGTCATAGATTCCTCCCTCTTATTATAGTGATAAATGTTCTGATTAAGATTTTCTTTAGCAAATTACTTTTTCTTAGTTTTAAAAGTATTAATTTTATCAAAAATTTCAAGAAATTGTCCTAGATTCCTCCCTCTTATTATAGTGATAAATGTTCTATGGAATATGTTGAAAACTTAAATCTAAATCGTTAGTCTTTCATCACAAGTATGGGTTTTTATTTGTTGATTTCACCTTCGTAATTTGGTATAGTGGTCAAACCTTTAGCAACTTATATATCCATATTCAATTTATCAGGGAAATGTTAAAAGAAAAATAATATTTTCATTTCTAAATGTCTCATTGCTTTATCAATTTAATGTTTTCTTTCTTACCAATTGTTTTACAGAAAAACCAAACCCATATGTATAGATACCTTTATCATAATCCCATTGAAACTTAGCTTAAAATAGGAAACTTTTAGACTCTTATCTCTAAGGTTATTTGAATTTTATAAACTAATCTTTAAATAAAACTTTTGACACTTTTATGAGACCCAAAGTGCAGTAAAGACATTGAGCTAGGAGAAATTAATAGTCGAGATTTAACATAAATCAACTCACTTATTGAGTTGCTTATATCATATATAATGGTTTCAGCCTCCTACAATGTGCAAGGTAAACTATTGGTTGATTTAACATTGCTTGAGTAGGTTAGATTAGATTCATTTGTAATTGATGTTCCCCTAGTTTGAAGAAGTTGAGTTGGGTATATTGTCTTTTCATGTCCAAAGAATAGATATTAGGAGAAAAGGCATAATGTCTCAGAAGCTATGCTAATTTGGATCATATGAGGATGAACATTGGAAAATACTACATGGTTTAGTGTTCTACTCTTCTAGTGCTATAATGAGTGGCTATATTTAAGCCTAGTGGGTTTTTGCATAGTGTTCCATCTCTTTATCTATATTTGGTCAAGGAAAAGCAATCATCCATCCCATATGCATAGGTTATTCTTGGGATTGCTAATTTCAAAGGTTAAAGAGGCAGTTGTCGGTTGGAAGTTATGTATGTAGTGATGGTTATATGATGCAAGTACAACAAGCAACAACTAACTATGTCTTGCACTAAAGGTAGGGTGTGATCACCCTCAAAACTCAAATAGACAAAGGAAAAAAGTGTAGTTTCTCAATAGGTACCTATAATAGTTCCTCAAATACCAAGAGGGATGGAAAATAAGGTTATAATAGCTATCCAAGGGGCACCATAAGGTGACCATAAGTTGATGGTCACATAATATGGTTTGAGGGATCTTCACCAATCTTACATTCAAATTTCGTGATGGCCCAATGTATCTTATTAGGAACAATCATTCATGTTGGATTATGTTTTATAATTGGATCCTTCATTAAATGAAACAATTTAAGTAGGTTTATATTTGGCAAAAGTGGTAAGGAACATGTAAACAAGGAACTAATTTACTTATGGTGATACCCAACATTGCACTTTGTAAGACACTCCCACCTACAGTGCTACCTATAATAATGTATCCAACACTAATTAGAGACCCAATGCTCATAAAAAAACCTACATTAGTGACTTTTCACCTAGCAAAGGAATTCTAATTCCAGGAATGTTTCCACTTCTCACAAGTTTTCCAATGGAAGGAATGCTCCAACTAACTATTGGTATAAATAGAGGGACATTTTCTCCACTACAAGGACATTAATAGAGGCATTTATTCCACCACCTACCATTCCTATAGATATATTATTGCCTTGAATAAGAAAATTATATTTGGCTGGATTTCCACCCCAAACAACCAAGGTTTTAATAACATTCAACTTTCCTGGGCCAATATGTGGATTATTGCATAAAAGGTTAGAGAGGTTGTGCCTTAGAGGGAGCTAGCTCACTTGAACAATAAGTGAATCATTTGGATTTATAAGTGGAGGCTTGAAATTGGATGGAGTGTTATCCCACCATGATTGGTGGATCACAATCTCCTTGTAGAGGAGGAGGAGGAACCTCATCTATTTTTACAAGGATGCCTTGTAGAAAACCATTACCTTCTTCTTCAAACTTCTCCTAAACTTAATCCTAACCAACATGGTTCATTGTGGTATCTACTTCTAATTCACTTATGAGGATTCAAAAACATCAATTCTAGAGGCTAGTTAGAGGTGGCCCCATGAACTATCGAGGAAGGCCATGGTTGCTCCTTGGAAAACAGGGTGAATGATTAACCACTTCAAGCCCTCGAACATAAACAAGAAAACATTATGTTTTGGAAAAATAAGAATAAAAGAAATCTTATGGCCTTTTAAGAACACCAATTCACTTATCACAACTCTAAAAAAGCTTCTCTATGATGCCAACAAGTCAACATATTTTTCCAAAAGCTAGCTTGAGGGTATTAAATTTGAGGATCCAACTAATGAAGATAAAAATAGGTGTTTTCAACATTCAACCTAGGATGACAAGGATATAACTCTAAATAGTGAAGGTTCTAGAGAAAATTAATAATAAGATCACAAAGGAATTATCCAAGGTACATTCCCTTTCTTGAAAGAAGGAAACCTTTAAGGAGAATTCCAACAAAGATTAAAGATCCATTTGAGTACCACAAGCACTTTTCACTTGCATTAATTTGAGTAGAACCTAAATGATGCTACTAAATTTTCTTTGCGAACTTATCCAAAGTCCCTTGCTACCGTTCTACCCACTACTTAAGTGTGATGGGATATTTCAATCACTTAAATAAATTATGCCTCATGCATGATACTTGTGTTAGAGGAACTTTCCTTACATATATCTTTCACCACTATAGGAATTTAAAACCTCCCCAAACCTATTATGAAAACCCACTATTGTCTATATTTCTTTGAAAAGATCTCCAAACCTACTATAAAAATCCACTATTGTCTATATTTTTTTGAAAAAAAAAAATATTTTTTCATTAGGAACCTGCTATTAATTCTCTCTTTTACTTATTTAGCTAGATTGAGTTTATGGTGACCACAATATTTGATCAAAATTTGATTTTTGCACTTGTGGGATGTTGTCACTAAAATATTTTTATTTATTTATTTAGCTAGATTGAATATATACCAAGGACAACATTTCATAAAAAACAAAGTTTGCTCACTTGTGAGATGTGTTGTCATTAAAATTGAGCAAAACTAGGTAGAGCCTATTTTTATACCTAATAATCTATAAAAAAAAAATTATGTTTTTATCGAACCATTGACTCCCACTCTCAACCTATCCCCTAAACTTTGAACATCAAATATAATAAAGATCGAACCCAAAATCCAAGTAATATACACCTATTTCATGGAAATTTCAAGTTGTTGGTAACAATTCACTAATCCCCTTGCCCTTTAGTGTGAAATTATCAGTTTACATAGTGAGTTTGCTATAGTGGATCCTATTGATTTGTTTTCACGCTAGTGACTGCGGCTTTTGGAAAAATGCCTTTTCGGTGTTATCTATTCTTGGCTGAGCGATTCTAGCGAAGATATTTGAAATGTGTCCTAGATAGGATATACCCACCAATAGAAATGTTATGTGTCTTAGATAGGATATACCGAAAGATTTCAATCGAAGCTGAATTGCGCTCCAGAAGCACATCACTAACGCTTGAGAGGGATATATACTTAAATTTGACATAGTTTTTAATCTTGCAGAATTGAGACGCATTCTGGACTTTAGTTGGAGAGCCACTTCTTCAGCAGCGGTCCACATTTGGAGGCAACATAAAAATCTACCGTAGAGAAAACAGAACACAAATTTCTAGATGCCGATCAAGTGAGCTGCATTGCTTTAAATACAAATGTGTTTTCATTTAAATTGGAATTTGACATTCAATGGCTTTAATTTTTGTTGTTTTCTTACAGATAACTCAATTGAAAAAGTAAGAAATGCCCTCGAGTGCCAAAGAATGCTTATTGATGCTTGTTTTCTAGTACATTATAATTTGATCTTTCAAGTGTCAGGCAGTTCTTATTCTTATTTTAATGTTTTAAAAAGCTTCACTCAGTTTTATTTATGGAAAGTTTCAGGTAGTGTTAACATTACATTTTATTATTTTCTATTCTATGTTTTATTTTATGGAAAGTTTCAAATAATATTAACATTACATTTTATTACCTTCTATTATATGTTTTATTAGTATAAATATTTATAAACAAATTTTATTAATATTTCTCGTATCAATATGTTCAAAAATGGATTTTTTATATTTAGTAGTCATTTTATTCCAGAACAAAAAGATAAACTTTACTTCCCTTTATGTTTTTTAATCGGTCTTTGATGGTGTATCATATTTTTTGATATTGGAGTTTCGATGTAAGAAAGAAGAGCTCAGAATCAAAGTACTATTTGGAGATTTCATATTTATTATATTTGGATTATTGAGATTTTGATTAGTAGAACGGTAGAGTTGGATTATTGATGGTATTGAATCCATTTCCACCAAAAAAATAATTCAAACACTTTTTTGATAAAAAAATACCTAATTCTAATTAAAAATAACTTTCTAAGTGAATTTGTAATCTCTATAGACGAGCCCTTATTTAAATCTCTTCTTAAGCTTTTGGGTCGTGAAAATGACTTCTCTGCTCGTGACGCAGTTGGTACACCACAATTCTTTATTCCAAGTTAGACAATGCAAAGAGATCTTTCCTCGATGCTAGTGATATTCTGCTTTCATTGGCACAATTTTAACAGCTTCTAATGAGTTTTCCTGTGGTGTTGGAAATAAATATCCTAACCACCGCCTTAAACAGAATGAAAAACTCCATGCTTTGCCAGTCAACTGCTACACGGTTGCGATTTTGTTTGTAGTGGAAAGGACTGAAGTCAGAAGAAAAGTACATGGCTGACCATTCTGCAACACAACAAACAAGTTAAGGCATTTAATATATTTTGGTAAATAGATATGGGCAAGCATTCATTCCGCAACTATTGCCCACACTCCACAACACGAAAACCATTTACTAAGTAAAATCGCCCATCCTGCGTATTAATTTTGCTTTGTCATGTATTAATGTCAAATTTGTAGGTTGAGATAAATATGGATGTAAAAGTCATTTGTAATGTTGGGCAAGTTAGGGAGTGGGAGTCTGTGAGGAGAAAATCGTGGAGGAAATATTGGTGGGCCCATGAAAACTAGTTTTATAGAGTTTTACAGAAGTTTACTCCGCAACCTAGTGATGCGTAAATCCTAGTAAGTTTGTTGTGTTTTTCATTTGGAGCTACAACCTCCATTTATCAGGGGAATGTATTTCTTTATGTTTTAATATATAATATAAAGTGTGGCTAGTTGTGTTATGGCATTAATACTTCACAAGTAGATTTACAACAACCTCCTTTCATTTTTACTCTGTTTTGTCGTGAGCTATTTCTTGTGTTTAATTAAGTCTCTGTATGGTTGTGATTAAATTTATGTTTTAATTAAGTTCATGTGTGATTGCGATATCCACTCCGCAACAGATTTTGAGCCAGTTGACTTTGTTGCAACTGATTTGATCTTTATGTTTTAATATATAATATAAAGTGTGGCTAGTTGCGTTATGGCATTAATCCTTCACAAGTAGATTTACAACAACCTCCTTTCATTTTTACTCTGTTTTTTCGTGAGCTATTTCTTGTGTTTAATTAAGTCTCTGTATGGTTGTGATTAAATTTATGTTTTAATTAAGTTCATGTGTGGTTGCGATATCCACTCCGCAACAGATTTTGAGCCAGTGGACTTTGCCGCAACTGATTTGAGAGTGAAAACTCCTCTCCTCTGCCTCTAGGTAAAATTTATTTTTTCTAACATGCTATCAAAGCAGGTTAAATATTGTTAGTGTAAAAACAAGTGTTTTTACTAGCAATTAAAAATTGTTTTGAGGGCAGATTGTTTTTTAGCATGTTTTCCAAAAGGTAGAAATTTTTTTTACACTCAGAAATAGAAACATCAAGCACAAGCTATAATCCTTAAAGACCTCAATTTAATGGAAAAAATTATCATTATTGGGCTATTACAATGAAGGCCTTGTTTTCATCTCAAGACATTTGGGATTTCGTGGAGAATGGTTTTCCAGAACCAGCAAATGCAGTAGCATACAATGTCTTATCTCAAGCAAAAAGGGATTTGTTAAGGGACAACAACAAAAAGGATTCAAAAGCCCTGTTCTATATTTTCCAAGCAATTCATGAAATTATTTTCCCAAGGGTTATAGTAGCGACGAAGTCCAAGCAAGCATGGTACACCCTCTAGACAGCCAACCAAGGCATGGCAAAAGTCAAGACAACAAAACTACAAATGTTGAGAAAAGATTTTGAAACACTTTGTATTAAGGACTCTGAGTATGTAGACTCATTTTTTACACATGTAATTGGGTTGGTTACTCAAATCAGGTCTCATGAGTCATGGTGAGACACTTGAGGAAAGAAGAATAGTTGAGAAAGTTTTGAGAAGTTTGCCAGCAAGGTTTGATGCCATTGTTGTGGCCATATAAGAGACAAAGGATCTCTCATAGTTCTCAGTGGATGAGCTTCATGCATCACTGATTTCTCATGAACATAGACTAAATATAGCGACAAGCTCCTCATTGGAGCATGCCTTCAAGACAGAAGTTTCCTTTGGTAAAGGTTGAGGCAGAGCAAGATCATATACTAGAGGAAGAGGAAGACGCCCACACAAAGGTGGAAGAAAAAACACTTCAAGCTCAAGTGGAAGAGGAAGCAATCAAAATCCAAGCCAAGGCCCAAGCCAATGCCATTATTGTAAGAAGTATGGTCATTATGCAAATGAATGTAGGGAAAAACAATATGACATTAGTAACAAACCAAGTGTAAATTTCACAAAAGAAAATCAGAAGCATGATAGCATGTTTTTAGCTTGTAATGTAGCAAAAGAAAAACAAAGTGATATATGGTATCTAGATTCAGAGTGTAGCAACCACATGTCAAGGAACATAGAAATGTTTTCCAATCTAGATGAAAGTGTGAAATTTGAAGTGACATTAGGGACTGAAAACAAAGTCTCTGTCATGGGAAATGGAAGAGTCAATATCCTAACAAAGAAGGGGGAGAAGAAGTACATCTCAGATGTTTACTTTGTCCTCGGTCTGAAGCATATCCTCATAAACATTGGACAACTCATGCAAAAGGGCTACAATGTCTTCTTCAAAAATTATGTGTGCACAATTTTGGATAGGCCTCCAAGTAGACAACTGATTGCAAAGGTTTAGATGACAAACAATAGAACGTTTCTCCTAAATATAAGATTTGATATGCAAGAAGAAGGTGCACAAGCACAACTATCAATGAACTCACAAGAGGATGGAAGAAAAGATGCAGTTGTCACACAAGTAAACTATCAAGCAGAGGTAAAAGATGAAAACTAGTTATGTCATTTGAAATTTGGGCATCTCAACTTTGGACGTTTGAATTTGCTGCATAGGAAAGACATGGTGAAGGGATTACCACTCATAGAGAAACCGGACAGCCTATGTGAAGGATGCATCTTGGGCAAGCAACATAGAGAGACATTGTTAGCTCTGCTACAAATTCGAATAGTTGAGGGTCAAAGACAGCTTTTCCATATTGCACTGTGCTTAAAAGGAGCCTGCAGCAGTCATTTTCCTCCTTCTCCTTTGGTTTCTTCATACCCCATAGCCCTGCCTTCTCTGTTTCTTTTTCCTCGAAACCTCTTTGTTCCCTGTTCAAACACTATATTCCGCCTTTAATTTGCTGCATAAACCTATGTTCTTTAGGCTCTGAGCTCTACTTCTAAATCGCCATGTGACCCGACCATATGACTCGGCGCTCTCATTTAATCCTCCACTTGACCCCCACCATCAATCGCATCACGATCCATTGGTCTCCGTTATTTCTTTCGCACATTAAACCCTGTTCGTATCCCTGTCGTTGATTACATTCACCGCGAGATATAACGGTGATCACGCCTCCCGCTTTTGTTAAGTGCCCACACGTTAACGCACAATCGCGGCAGTTTTGCGCCCGTCATTTCAGCCATGTGTCGCGCAAAGACTAGATCGCGCGGCCATATACAGATACCGCCATCCTCCTGTGGGCGGTGCGGGGGATACCGCCCGTCGCTCAAAACCGTTCTCCCGTGCGTTATTCTCCTCGCAGCTTCCGCTTCCGTCAACCGTCAGATCTACCGTGTCTAGATCCAATGGCTTTCGTTCCTCCATCCATATTTCCTCCTGATACCCCTCATCTAGCAATCTCTGTCGTTGATCTATTCCATCCAACAGCCCACACCTATTTGACCCGTTTCTACCTGATTTTCCCCTTCGACAGATCCTCGCCGTTGATCCACACGATGCAACAGCCGAGCCTTGTCCCCATTATAGTCGTGCCTCCTCCATTCTGTCTGCACCTTTAACCTGTTCTATCTTTCCAAAGGAGGAAGGCGGCTAGTATTTCAGCTCCCAACATAATAAATCCTTAGCAACCGCATTTAAAGGTCAGAATGGTCGAAGGATAAAAAGGAAACCCTCAAGCAGTTCAATCATTTATCAGTGATGGAGCATGTTCCATATTATACGCCACCTGCTCAGACGAGGACTGCAGAGCACCAGAAAAGGCCAATTTTGTTCATTAAAACACTCAGATTTTAGCAGAGCCCATATCTGAGAATTAATGTGTTAGGTGGTCCATTATGACCCCTTCTCGTGTAATACAACAGAGTGTTTTTGTAACCAACCTCTATATATATCCAGAAAACAGAATGTAATGGGGGTTTGATGGTTGATGAATGTTATTTTTGATGTAAGGTTCAACTTCTGGAGACTGTAACTATTGTGATACCTGCCACATCTGGTCTTCATTTTCAACTAATACAAGCTTCTTTTGTTGTTAATTGCTCACTTTCCACTTCTTCTTCTTTGTTCCAGGTTGTGCCTATTATGCATTTATTCATGTGTTGTTGATGTTTAGCATTAGAGGGGTTGTCATCCCACCTCTGTGTTAGAATCTAGTATGTATCATTGAATTTGTATGCAGGTTTATGTTATTTTAATGCCAGAGAGTTGTCATCATGTCTGTGCATTAGGCAATAGATTTGCAGACCTCCTTACTGGTTGCAGCTGGCCATCACAAGGTCTTGTGCATCTGCTGGTGTGATCAATATTCTCCATCTTCACCTGTCCCTCAAACTAAGAGTAATTGGTGGTCTAAAGCCTTGTAGTCTATGGGTGTTCACCCATGTCTGGGGTTAAGCATAGTAGAAGTGGTTATCTTGCTTGAATATGCATCATTCCTTCCATTCATCCACCACTTTCCAACATTTTTGTTGAGTTTGTAATGTTCCCGAGCATCTTTGTTATACAACCTAGGAGAGTTTCTTGGGGTGATAACAGACATTTCCAGCAGGAAAGTCAGTAAGGGCAAAGGCACCTTTGGAGATTTTCCACTCAGATTTATGTGGACCAATGCAGACACCATCAATTAGTGGTAGCCACCATGAATTGACCTTCATAGATGACTACACAAGGAAGACATGGGTCTATCTCTTAAAACAGAAAAGTGAAGTGTTTGAGCGCTTTCACCAATACAAGGCTCTTGTTGAGAAGCAAAGTGGACACTACATCAAATTCCTTAGGACTGACAGATGTGGAGAATACATCTCAAATGACTTCCTTTGATTTTGCAGGGAACATGGAATTCACAAGCAATTTACAACAAGATATACACCTCAGCAAAATGGTGCAGCGGAAAGGAAGAATAGAACCATTATGGAAATGGCCATGAGTATGTTGAAGGAAAAGCATTTTCCAAATGATTATTGGGCTGAAGTTGTCACTTATGCAACATATATCTTGAATAGATGTCCAACCAAAAGCGTCCAGAACATAGTTCCTGAAGAGGCATGGAGTGGAAGAAAGAATAGTGTCACTTACATGAGAGTTTTTGGATGTGTGGTTTATGCACTTGTCTTGGATGAGTTGAGGAAGAAGTTGGACAACAAGGGAGAGAAATGTATATTTGTTGAATACAGTGATGAATCCAAGGCATACAAGCTCTACAATCCATCAACTAAGAAAGTCATAATCAATAGAGATGTGCAGTTCATAGAAGAGGAAGCATGGGATGGAAGTTTAGAGAAGACATTCAATGTGAAACCATGTATACCACATGATGACAAAGAGGAATTTGCAGCAGCAAACAATTCCTCAAAAATGACTCCCTCTACTCCTATTCAAGCGCAAAAAAGCAGACATCAAGGAACACCATCAACAAATAATAGGACAACGTCACGTAGTCAAGCAAGTGCTTCTCCAAGCACGCCACAAAGCACAACACCAAGTGACATGTCAAGCCCATCTTCAGCAAGCACAAGAAGACCAAAATTCAGAAATCTAAATTCATTATTCACTTTGTTTTGTCATTTAGATGACCCAATCCAATTTAAAGAAGCAGTCAAAGAAGAAAAATGGGTTGCGACAATGGAGGAAGAAATAGAAGCAATAGAAAAGAATGACACATTGGAATTAGCGGACTTGCGGCAAGGAAAAGAAATCATTGGAGTGAAGTGGGTCTATAAGACAAAGAGAAATGTTGAAGGGAAGATTGAAAGTAACAAAGCAAGGCTAGTTGTCAAAGGATACAAGCAGTAACATGGAAGAGATTATGTGGAGATGTTCATGCTAGTCGCGAGGATGGAGATGGTGCGTACAGTTGTGGCGATTGCCGCACAACATAAATGGAAAGTGTATCAAATGGACGTAAAGTCAAGGTTCTTGAATGGAGCGCTGAAAGAGGAAGTGTATGTTGCGCAACCAACTCGTTATGAGGTAGAAGGCCGAGAAGACAAAGTGTATCGGTTGAGGAAAGCTCTTTATGGGTTGAAGCAAGCACTGCGTGCGTGGTGCAACATGATAGATTCTTACTTTTTGGACAATGGTTTCGACAAATGTGACGTTGAGCCTACTCTCTACATCAAAGAGAATGATGGTAAGATTCTCTTTGTTGTCTTATATGTAGATGATTTAATTTTTACAGGCAGTGACGTTTTCCTCATCGTTGATTTCAAACAAGTCATGAAGAATGAATTTGAAATGATTGACATGGGGTTGTTAAGATATTTTTTGGGCCTAGAAGTGAAGCAAACAGAAAATGGCATTTTTATCTCTCAAGCAACGTATGTAGTAGACATTTTGGAGAGGTTTAAAATGCAGAATAGCAAGCCCGCACCAACTCAAACTATCATGGGGTTGAAGTTAAGCAAAGAATATTGCAGCAGCAATGTCAATCTGACATTATACAATAGCATGATAGGTAGCTTGATGTATTTGACCACCACTAGGCCAAATATAATGTATGCAGTGAGTTTGGTGTCGAGGTTCATGGAGACACCCAAGGAAACACACATTGGCAAGTAGCAAAAATAATTCTAAGGTATGTCAATGGGACAAAGCAATATGGTGTTTTGTACACCGCAATAGAGGATTTCAGGTTGGTTGGTTACACTAACAGTGATTGGACAGGAAGTGTCAATGACAAAAAGAGCATGTCAGGATATGTTTTTCATTTGAGTTCCGGAGCCATTTCATGAGCCTCCAAGGAGTAGCCAATAGTGTCACTATCAACAAAAAAGCTGAATATGTCGTTGCTATAGCAGCAGCGTGTTAGGCAGCTTGGATGAGAAGGATGTTGAGGGATCTTCACCATGACCAAGTGGGAACGAAAACTATTTTCTGCAACAACACATCCACAATTTCATTGTAAAAGAATTATGTGTTTCACAAGAGGACCAAGCATATTGATGCTAAATATCATTTTATCGGAGATTTGACCAACAATGATGAAATTGTGTTGCAGCACTGCAGGTCAGAGGAACAATTTTCTAATATTTCACAAAGCCATTGGCACGTGAAAGTTTTGTTTATATCAGAGATTGTTTGGGAATTGTCAATGGCGGCACTTGTGATTAAAGGGGAGTGTTGGAAATAATAATCCCAACCACCGCCTTAAACACACTGACAAACACCATGCTTGCCCAGTCAACTGTTGCACGGTTGCGATTTTGTTTGGAGGTGAAAGCACTGAAGTCAGAACAAAAGTACATAGTTGACGATTCCAGAACACAACAGAGAAGTTAAGGCGTTTAATATATTTTTGTAAATAGATATGGGCAAGCATTCATTCGGCTTCATTCTGCAACTAATTCCCACACTCCACAACACCTGCAAGTTCAGAAAACCATTTACTAAGTAAAATCGTCCATCCTGCGTATTAATTATTTTCTCTGTCATGTATTAATGTCAAATTTGTAGGTTGAGATAAATATGGATGTAAAAGTCATTTGTAATGTTGCGTAAGTTAGGGAGTGAGAGTCTCTAAAGTACTAAGGAGAAAATCATGGAGGAAATATTGGTGGGCGATTTTACGGAGTTTTAAAAATTTTTACTCCGCAACCTACTGATGCGTAAATCGCAGTAAGTTTTTTGTGTTTTTTACTTGGAGCTGCAGCCTCCATTTATCATGCCAATGTATTTCTTTATGTTCTAACATATAATATAAAGTGTGGCTAGTTGCGTTATGGCATTAATCCTTCACAAGTAGATTTATGACAACCATTAATCCTTCAGAAGTAGATTTACGGCAACCTCCTTTCATTTTTACTTGGTTTTGTCATGAGCTATTTCCTGCCTTTAATTAGGTTTCTGTATGGTTGCAATTTCTTGGCTGCAACCTGTAAAATTTATGTTTTAATTAATTTCCTGTCTAGTTGTGATATCCACTCCGCAACCGATTTCTGAGCTAGTTGACTTTGTCGCAACTGATTTGAGAGTGAAGACTCCTCTCCTCTCCTTGCCTCCCCGTAAAAAATATTTTTTCTAACATGTGGAACACCTGTCCAAGATTTGCAAGAGAATGCTATGGGTATGGGTGTTTTAGCTAATATTTCAGTTGGTTGTATGTCTTGTTTAGTGTATATTATTGGAGAAAGAAATCATTGGTGCATTTTCTAGTTACTTGCTTTGGGTTATGGATTGGAGGGGTTGACTGAGGCAGGGTCTATAGAATCAGTTAATGTAGTTGAATTAGAGAGCCTCCTTAGCCAACTTGAACCATCCATATCAATTTTCGTGGAATCTTGGCTTGCTTTTATGGCACTGTTTATCTTCACAGAAGCTCATGTCACGTGAATGCAAAGAAATTCCTTGTTGTGCCACTGACTACGAGTAATAGTGAGGCGTGACAAGAGGTTGCATTCTCATTAAGACTCGTATCAAGTATTAATTCAGAGATCTAGTAGTCACCGTATATAACCTTGTGCAGAGATGCATCGAACAAACGCCAGATGGATTTTCATGTTCAGGAAAACCATTTTCACAACCATCAAAGTTATCAGTGCATCATGAAAATAAAAATATACCTCAAAAGCATCATATCTAGTCGTTGGTTCAATTTAAAGAGTATGAAGATAATAAAGGGAGAACCCACATGTATGACTGCCCTCTCAAATGTGTATAATTTGTCGTTTACAATTTTAAATACATAAATATCGACAATTTTTTTTACAGTGGGAGTTTTTATATGAAAAATTGGAAGCAACGGTAGAGTCTCACTAACACAACTTGTTGAGAAAGGGTTTCATTAGTAAAGTGGCTTGTGTTCAAATCTCATTGGGTTGCCCGAGAGGAGACATCTGACTTACAAAACAGAAAATAAAAATTGGAATCAAGGGATTCTATAATAACAAACAATTTCTAAGAGACATGGATCTAACCGCCTCACTCTTATTACCTAGTTTGAATTAAAAAACCACCAATATGTAAATTTCTCATGTGAAAGAACTTCACTCTTAGTTGAGATTTTGAGTTATGTATTCTTGAATTGTAAATATACTAACAAACCCACATTTACCAATATGTTTGATATGTGAAGCACATGTACAATCATATTAGTAAATATGATTAATATACCCATATTACATCAATCACATTAATAATTATTAAGTGTATATTGTTAAAATCTAACTATTTCTAATTACTAATAACTATATAAATAATAAAAACTATTTTATTGGATATTTATGGTTAGTATATTAATAGTTATATTTCAAATTATAATATAATTAACATATAACATAAAATCAATTAGATATTATTAATAATACTTATTTTTTCTCATTATGGTATATATATATAGATATATATATATATATATATATATATATATATATATATATATATTACACTAAATTAATATTATAAACCCAAGGGATTAATACTATAAATTCAATGGAAATGAATATAAAAATAGTGTAGACACATGAACAGGGTGAAATTGGGAGGCTCTGCAACTTGATCTAGGGTTGGCGTTAGGGTTTGACGTTGGGTACCATGGTGGGAGGTGCAGGGGAGAGTGCTTCTCCCTCCAACAGTCAAGTAGTTATGGATAGAAGCAAGGATGCTGGAAAGCAGCGTTTCAAGAAACCTCTAGAGAAGACGATAGAGGCAAGTAACACGGAAATATTGGAAAGAAAAAGACCTAATGAACAGGAAGGGGATTAGCAAGAAGCTAGTAAGGAGAAGGAGAAAGGGGGTAGTAGTAAAAAAACTACTTCTACAAGGACAACTGGGGTATGCAAACCCAAGTTGAATATCATTCCCTGGGTCATCTTAAGTGACCCAATGCTACAAGTGCATAGGGATCATATGGCAGAATATGCGGTTATATGCAAATTCATGGGGATATGGCCGACAGAGAGGGCGCTACATGTATGGATAAGGAGCCACTGGAAACCAAAGGGGGAAATAAACCTTCATCTGGGATCTAAGGGCTTCTTCACAGTAGTGTTCACAAGCCTAGAGGATAAAGATAGAGTGTTCGAAGGAGGACCATATTTCTACACTGCTGCAGGCCTCTACATGCAGCCATGGATGATGAACTTTGTCCCAGAACGTGAAACATTCACATCGGTACCGGTATGGATTAGACTATACTCCCTTCCTCTGGATTATTGGCTATTGAAATCTCTAAAAACAATAGGCAACAAACTGGGGAATTTTCTAAAGATCTCAGATGCGACTCTAAAAGGAAAATACACCTCCTTCGCCTGGATATGTGTGGAAATGGACTTATCTGGAGCACTTCTGGATGTGATAATTTTAGAAGTATATGATGAAGAATGGGTGTACACAGTGGACTATGAGTGATGCCATGAACATGGGCATCTATATAGAGACTGCCCAACAAACAATATGGAGAGAAATGTGAAAACCACTGCGGATAAAAATCCTGAGGGTTTCACCAAGGTTGGGGGCAAAGGGAAAGGCGGGAAGTGGCCACAAAAAAATATCAATGAGGAAAGACAACCGAGCCACAATAGCTTTAAGATCCTAGAAGAAGAAGATGGAAATAAAGAAACAAACCAGGAAACAGAGAACATTATCACTGAGAAGGAAAGGGATGCTAGCATGGAAGATATCATAGAAAACAGTCAGCAAAAGGATGATCTGCCAAGAATTATGGAGATAAGTAGGGACCATGAAATGACTCCAAGTGAGGTGGGAACGGAGGACCATGAACTGCAGGAGATTCTAGAAAGGGAAAATCTAGATCTAGAGAAATTTCTGGAACAAAGGACGACCAAAGGAGTGGACTCCCTGCCAAAAGAGGAATATGATAGGGTTCAACAACTCATCCTATGGAGATCACAACCAAAGGGCTCTGGAGTCAAAATAGATCATGAGAGCCAGGATCATAGAGGGTTCAAAATGATGGAGGAGACACAGGCACAATCTCCAAAGAAACCAAGCATGAGAAGAGGAAGAAAAAGACAGAATGAGTTGTTGAATGAATATGGAAAACTCTTGATCAACTCAGGTAAGATGAAAGATCTCACTAGTTATTCCTTTACAAACCTTTCTTAATGAAGCTCACAACCTGGAATATTAGAGGCATAGGAAATAGAAGGAAACAAAGAAATCTCAACAATAGAATAAAAGAAGAAAAACCAGATATGGTTTTTATTTAGGAGACAAAATGTTTGATGGATAATATTAGAGAAAATCATAATAAATGGCTAATCAAGTATGAGTATCTAGATTTTAAAGTAAATAACTCAGCGGGGGGGATTCTTACGCTCTATTATCCCTAGAAATTTGGAATCCTAGATGCTGAAGCATCCAGGAACTATCTTTCTTTGGTATGTCAACCTTTAGGTGATCAGAAGATATACATGATAAAAAATGTATATGGACCTCAAAAGCAAGAAGATAAACTCAAGCTTCTCACCTCCCTTGAGGAACTAAGAGCAAGACACCCTAATATACCCTAGATTGTTGCAGGAGATTTTAATATCATAAGATCTCTTATAGAGAAAAAAGGCGGTATTAGACAGCTAGGCAGAGACTCCATGGCCTTCCAAAACTTCATAAGGAACATGGGGCTAGTGGACACTGAAACAATAAATGGGACCTTCACCTGGAAAAACAAGAGGGTAGGGGCTTCACAAGTCACCTCTAAACTCGATAGATTTATTATTTTAGAGGATCTCCTTCTTTCAGTCCCTGCCATGTCAGCTTCTATTCTTCCCTTTGGAGGTTTGGACCATTGCCCTATACAACTAGAAGCCACTTTTATGGGTACACCAAGAAACATACCCTTCAGGTTTGAAAATGCCTGGCTCTCTCACCTTGAATTCACCAGCAATATTGACAAATGGTGGAGAGAGGATCTGAACATTCAAGGCACTAGAATGTTCCTACTCCAACAGAAACTTAAACACATCAAATCTAGGCTTAAATATTGGAACAAAAATGAATTTGGCAATATCTTCAAAGTGAAAAGAGAAGATGAGCAGAAACTCCAAGAGATCAATTAGATCAACATCACAGATGGCTTTACCGAGGAGTGGAAAAAACTAGCTGACACTCTGCAGGAAGAATGGGAAGATCTGTGCATGCAAGAGAAAATTTTCTAGAGACAGAAATCGAGGGTGCAGTGGATTAGAGAGGGAGAAAGAAACACAAATTATTTCATAAATCCACCATGGATCATAGGGCACATGATAGAATCACAAAGCTCAAAGATTCTCAAGGGATAGAACTCATCTCTCACAAAGATATGGAATTTGTCCTTGTTCAACACTTCCTCAATATAGCAAAGGAGCCTCTAGTGGATAGATCTAGGTTCATCAACAATTTCACTCAGTACATCCCTCAGCTAGTTACCAGAGAGGACAATCACAATCTTAATAGGCCAGTGTCGGAAGAGGAGGTCAGTGAAGTGATTAATGAAATGCAAAATGGAAAATCTCCAGGCTCGGATGGGTTCAATGTAGACTTCTTCAAAGCCTACTGGAAAACAGTCAAACATGATATCCTTGAGGTGGTGGAAGACTCAAGAAGTTCCAAAAAGGTTATGAAGGCTCTTAATGCTTCCTTCATAGCTCCGATCCCAAAACAGGAAAAATCCATGACTCCGAATGGCTTCAGACCCATAGCTTTATGTACTGTGGTGTACAAAATTATTTCCAAGGTGATCGCCAATAGACTCAAGCCCATTTTACTAGCTCTCATCTCAGAGGAGCAAACAGGCTATGTGGTAGGAAGACAAATCCTTAATAACATCATCCAAGCTCACGAGGTGGTACACTCTCTCAAAAGCAACAAACAAGCTGGTATGATCATTCAGTTAGACCTAGCAAAAGCTTACGACAAGCTAAGTTGGTATTATATAAGGGCAATTATAAGAGCCTATGGCTTTGACCAAAACTGGATAAGATGGGTTATGGCAATAGTTACCATGACCAGTTTTTCCATCCTCCTCAATGGCGCTCCTTCAAGAAACTTCACACCCTCCAGAGGTCTCAGACAAGGGGATCTGCTCTCACCCTTCCTCTTTGTTCTCATGATGGAAGGGCTAGGCAAAGCGATTAAAATGGCAAATGTTGAAGGAAGAATCCAGGGTATCATACTCACCTTGGATGGAGTGGCAATTACTCATCAACAATTTGTGGATGACACAATGTTGCAGGGCATACCCACAGTCAGGGAAGCTAGAGCGATCAAACAAATCTTAAATGACTTTTCTATGGCAGCTGGCACAGAGGCAAGCCTCAACAAATCAAAAGTTTTTTTTCTATAACACTGACATTGCTATTTAGAGAAACATCACCAGGATTCTTGGGTTTCAAAGGGACTAGTTACCTTCCAAGTATCTAGGCATACCTCTTACAGAAAATTCTCTAAGCAAGGGAGTATGGGAGCCAATAATAAATAAAATTCAGGAGAATATTAGAAAATGGACATGTAGGTCTTTAAATTTGGCAGTACGCCTTGTGCTCACACAGGCTGTCCTGCAGGTAATTCCCATTTTCATGTTCTCATCTCTTCTTTCTCCTAAAGGAGTTCGGCAACAGATCAGGAGCATACAAAGGGATTTTCTATGGGGCAGAGGAGAAGAGAAAAAGAAATGGGCTCTAGTGGCCTGGGACAAGATCTGCAAACCCAAGAGCCATGGTGGTTTGGGGCTTCGTGACCCTGAAACCTTTAGCAGAGTTTCGGGAGCTAAAATCTAGTGGAGGTGGATCAAGGAATCGGCAACCCCCTAGCCCAAGTTTTGGAAACAAAAATATGTCAATAATTGGCAGGAGAAAGATCACATTCGAATGCCAGGGCATATTAAGGGTTCCCACATTTGGAACTTTGGCTGGGAAAATAAAGGTATTGTTCAGCACCATAGTTTCTGGGAGATTCAAGTGGGGAACCTGGCTCAGTTTTGGGAGGATAATTGGCAACAGGAACCCAACGTGTATAAGGATGAATTAGCAGCTCTCAAGAATGATAGCGATAGCAAAGGTCTACTCATGGTAAATGACTTCTGGGACCAAGTAAGGAACAATGGAAAATGGAGAATTTGGAAGGATCTAGGCCACAGTGAAGAGAGCCCTCTGAAGCCCCAGGCAGATTCTCTTGCTCGGGATTTAGAGCATAGGAGGATTTGGTATCCTCCTTGCCTGACCAATTAATATGGGAAAGGAACACCGAAGGAAACTTCAACCTCAGGGAAGCTAAACAAGTAGTAACAGGGTTTAACTACCAAAACCTTCATCAAGTATGGAAGAATCTTTGGCAGAGCCCCCACTGGATGAAAATAAAGTTATTCATTTGGCTAGTTCATCAAAGGAAAATTTTAACTTGGGAGAATCTCCTGAAAAAATGCTTCACTAGCCCATCCAAATGTTACCTATGTGGCTTACAAGAGGAGACGATGGATCACCTTCTCAACCTCTATCCTTTCACCTCTATCGTGTGGGAATGGGTGGCTTCAATCGTTAGGCACACTGATAGGGATAGACTCAACATCTCCAACACTTTGAAGAATTGGAGGAAAATTTTCTTAGGGAATGAAATCATCAATAAAGCCTGGAATTTGGGTCCAGGCTTTGTCATTTGGGATGTTTGGAAAGAGCATAATAGTAGGATCTTCAAGAACAAAGCAAGCAAGCCCCGACACATAATTGATCAAATTTTAAGGCATGGCAAAGACACAGTCAGAAGCTTGTTGTGGAAACTTCCTAAGGACCCTCTTCTGCCCCAAGATGCGTGTATACTACTGCATTTGGGTCACCAATCTATAGTCCCACAAGGCATAATAAAGGGTGTGAGCTAATAAAGGCAGCTATAAATATTAGGAAGCCTCCTCCACATGGTTTCTTAAAATTCAATATAGACGGAGCATCTAAGGGCAACCCAGGGTTAGCTGGCTTTGGGGGTTTTATAAGAGATGAACAAGGACGAATAAAGGAAATATTTTATAGCCACTTGGGGAAGGCCACTAATAACATGGCGGAACTCGTGGCCTTAGAGCAATGCCTGGAAATCTTGGTGGACTTAAATTCACATAATGTCATCATTGAAGCAGATTTGGAATTGATTATTAGAGCAGCCAAGAAAATATGCAATGGTACGACACCAGATAAAGTGTTGAAACATTGGAGGCTATCGCAGGTCTTTCTCCGTATTTATACCCACCTGCAAACCTTAAAAACTGTAAACTTTGTCCATGTGAAAAGAAAAGCTAATATGTTAGCTGATCGTCTGGCGAATGAAGGAGTGATTAGTAAGGAAAGGGACACTTGGCATGTTTGGGAGTTGATACCCCCAGGCAAACTGTTAGAGGATTGTCTCTGTCAGGCTGCCAAAGATAGGGATCGATGGATCGACAGGATGGATCGATGAGGCTCAGGAGATAGGCGGGAGTACATGGATGCTTAAATTTGTTTGCTTGTTGATTGGTAGCAATCCGCAGATTGTATCGAAATCAGTATTCCAACGAATTTGAGCAGATGGTTGGGATTAGCGGAGGAAGACCAAGGACGCAGTGGCATGGAGATTGATTTTGGACCAATAGATCTCGGTTGAGATAGATCTATGGTGTTTTGGCAACGAAGTTACCCGATACTTAACAAGAAGAAGCGGGTTGGAGAAACACACAAGTGGATTTCGGGCGGAGGAAAAGCTGTAAATGGTATTTCCCAGTTGGCTCTGATTCCACTCACTTAGTGACACGTATCAGCGAGGTGAGAGAGGGAAACCGCTTTTTGGGTGGATTTGATGTGCGTAAGTTAACCGGCCGAAATACGTATGAGTCGTTAGATCTGGTGGAGAGAGATCGACAGTTGACAAACGAGAAGCATGTTTCGAAGTCGAGAAGTGTTGTGACCATTGGATCTTAAATAGATCAACGGTGTAGAAGTACCAACGAATCTTTTGAAAGGCAGATCTCAAACTTTTTTAATTTGTGGTTTGTGTTACCGTCGGGTCTGGAATAGTGGAAGTTTAGTGGAACTCTGCGACTTTTGGAGGGGTCTGTTAGCTTAGCAGAAACTCTAAAGTTGTTAGTGGATGATAGAGAACCCTTGGGAGTTTAACACTCCTTATTCTTTAAAAGTTTTTGGAAATCCATGAGAATTGGTTTGATCCTGGGTTTTATTTTTCCTGTTGATGGCATTCCTACAACAAGTTGGTTCTTGTTTGGATCTTTGCAATTGCAAAGACGTGTAACATATGTAATGTACTTGTACATTTAATAGAAAGCGCCATTATTACTTAACCAAAAAAAATATTATAAATGCAATAGATTAGTATTAAAAAACTAAGGGATTAATGAATCCAAAAGATTATTAATATTATAAATCCAATAAATTAATAAACCCAAAATATTGACATTATAAATACAATGCAGTGATATTAAAAACCCAAAAAATTAATAAACTTAAAAAATTAATATTATAATCTTACAAAAAATTATAATATTATAAACAAATAAAGATTAATATATAAAACCTAAGTAATCCATTAAAAATTTAAAAAATTACATTATTTATATATATATATATATATATATATATATATATATATATATATATATATATATATATATATATATATATATATATATATCATTTTTATAATAATAACGATTTACTTATTCACTTAATTTATATGTTTGAAAAACTATATGTTATAAAAACTTTATATAACTAGGCATCCTTTCCTTAAAGTTCATCACGAAAATAATATATAAAACTAAGACATTATCGATATTAAATTAAAAATTAAAACCATGCTGTATCATTTAATCGATTTTTTTCCCCAAATTGCTTGACCTAAGTTATCTTTTTGTAATTAATATTTAAAAAAAACAATATAATTTCTGATGACTTGATCTAAGTTATTCCACAAATCCCTTAGTGTAAGTTTTCATTTTCAAAATAATATTTTCAAAAACAATGCATATAAAATAGTTTTCTATTTTTTTCATTTATCTTGAATTGATGGTAAATAAAAATATAAAAATAATGTAAAATGGAAATGGAAATGGAAAAAAATAAAAGTAAGAAACAACTTTGTTTTATAAAAGTTAAAATTGTTTAGTTTAAATATAGCTTAATTAAACTAAAAAATAATAAGTATTTTGTCACAAAAATAAATAACTAATAAAATATTGTAGTGTTGAATGTCATTACCAAAAATTAAGAAATATAATTAACTAATATTATTTATATTAACATACATCTGTGGGGATTTGGATAGACTGTGATCAGGGCACTCATTGATGTGAAGTCACCAATTCAATTCTCAATTGTAATATGGGTGATACATTGGACATAATGAAAATGTAGTCCTGCCAAGCTTACAAGAAAAGACACACACACATATATAATTAAAATATGTTTTAATTTAATAATAAGTCATCTCGAAAAAAATTATAACAGATGAAAATAGAAAAAAGAAAAGAAAAGATTATTGATTTTATTAAAATATGTTTTTAATATAATAAGAAGTCACCTTGAAGGGAAAATTATAATTGATGAAATTGAAAATAATAGGAAAAAAAAATCAAAATAAAAAAGTTAAGAAAGAAATAAAACTAAAAACAAAAAATTAGTCATTACAGAAATAGAAGTTACTAAATAGAATATAATAAAACTTCAACCAACCATCTTACAAATAAATAAACTTAAATATGAAAAAAAAAAACAGAAATTAAATTCCTAATATTAAATTATGAATAATCACATAATTTTTTATATATTCAAAACAAACCTAAATAATAATAAAAATGATATTAAATAAAAATAAAAAATAAATTTTTTTATTAATACCAGTCGTTAATACAAGTCAGAATTAAGGAAAGTATTTTAAAAATCTGAGTGAGTTGAATGTGCATGTCAAACAAAATACTGGATAATGAAACTAAGGAAAAACTGGAGGGTTTTGAAGGAAGGACTGGCCAAAAGAATGGAGGGTTTTCAAGGAAGGACTGGCCAAAAGAATGGAAAGGGATATGAGCAGATCATGAATGAGAATTATAGAGGGTGCAATACGCGTTAGAGTGGCTAGATTCGAGAAAGGGAATACATGTAGCCAGAGAGGAATGGTTAGGACAAATGCGTCTATATTTTCCTCCACCGGAAGAGGAACAGTTGGTAGGGCTAATGAACGATTACTTAAATTTATTCATTTGTTTCCGGATGGCTGAATTTAAGTAGATTTTTAGCACAAATGGCAGATCTGGAGTCAAAATTATTCATGAATAGAACGAATATTCGTGAATAAGAGAAAATAATAGATGATAATTTGGTGCGGAGTTAGGCTTTGTGGTCATTTGAGGCAAATTCTTGTCATGGAATTTTTAATATTATTATGTTAAAAGATGCTTTTTATAAGTTAATCTAGCGAATTAATCAATACTATTTAAAAGATTATTAATAATAAAATTTATTTTAGTAATATTTATATGTGTGACTGATTATTTATATTAAAATATGAAGATGATGTATGATTCTATTAGTATTTAATATAGACATAACATAAAATATTTAAAAATATTAATCAATTATTAATCTATTATTTTAATAGGTATTGGGAAAATTTTTTTTTTCCTTAAGATAGAATGGAATCTTTCTTATATGGAATTATTAAGGAAGGAACCAGTGTCAAAGGGGAATTAGTATAGTCTTACTAAGTAATGATAGTGGGAGATGTCTCGCACTACCCTTCTTTGTTGCATCCTTTGGGATGCAGAATTGGTATCTTTGTACTTATTTTCCATACCATTTTTTACCATTTTGGCTTTCAAAGTCATACCTTTTCACTCTCACAACCATCATAGACTAAAGTATGTTTCATTTTTGTATGGTATCTTTATTATCTAGTTTTTCTTGTAATTTGAGGTAAAAGCTAATTCCTTTAGGCTATTTTATTAATGAAGTGAGGAAGGGTTGCTTTAGGTTGTATGGCTTGTTGAGATGTTGTTACGGGACAATATCTCCCTACTTTTTCCTCGCCAAGGATGGAAAAAAGAATTTGCTGACACCGTTGATACAAATTGAGCTTATTTTGGATACTTTTTTCTTCTATATTTAGTAACGAATATTGATTTGGACAAACACCTAGTTAGACCCAGATCAACTGTTGAAATGAGAAATCCATGGACAATGCAACTAACTCAGTTGAAACGGTTTGGATTCCCTGTTGATAAATCATTGTAATTTATAAAAAGTTGTTACAACTTTGTTTCAACTAGGGTAATTTGTTATAAGATAGTTATTGTATATTCTTGATTTAGATCACATGAGAATCAAGATATTATCATTATGATTTTCCTTTTTGAAAATAGAAATGTACTCTGAAATCATAAAAGAATGTACTCACTACCCACAAGGCATGCATAGATAGAGATCAAAGGAACATCATTATAACCGTGTACTACAACTTTTCGTTAATGCAAATCTCTACCATTTGTGGCTCCATATCTTTCTCTTGATTAGCTTGTGTGTTGTGTAAATCACCAACCCCTGCTAAGGAGGAAGGGGCCTCTTTCTTAGCAAAGATTATTGGTTAGAGAGGTATTATAGTTGCCTATTTAGTTTCTCTCAGTTATGATTCATGTGTGATTTACTCTTAATGTTACAGATATTATTCATGCATCGAGTAATTGCAGAATTATAACCTCTATGGTAATAACATAGGTCCTCGATTGGTCCCTTCATTAGTGTGATATTTATTTAATTATTGTTATAGCTCATTAGTTTGTTTATTTTATTGAGTGGGTATTTCAACAATTGTTTGACTATTGAATGGTTTTCAAGACTGTTGTTTCTTTTGAATAAGAGTGATTATGTGATCGAGTGTGATTTATTCTACCACCTGTGTCTTTTCCTTTTACATGTAACATCCCTGGATGACACTAAATTACTGACATTTACATTATTGAATTACATAAGGCCATAGTGATTGGGCTCGTAGAAGCAAGTGGAAATTTTACTTAAATGTTTAGTTATCCAATAATGTCATTTTGGTTGTGAAATCTTGGAATTCATGAGTGTTGACCTGTATCGGATTCCAACCTTCGGACGGTTACAACAGTTACCTCTTCATTCCCTCGAGATAAGGAAGGATCTTGGTGGTAAGAAGGGGGTTCGATTTTTCTTTGTTTTGGTTCCTGAGGAAAGGAAAGGAAACAATCTGTAATGTTATAGGACGTTGCCAAGGACGAAATCCTTAGCTGGGCTAGAGCCAGTGGAGAACTCCTGTACATGAAGAGGGCACGTTGCCAAGGACGAAATCCTTAGCTGGGCTAGAGCCAGTGGAGAACTCCTGTACATGAAGAGGGCATTAGACTTAACAGTGGTCTTGTAGTTTAATGTCTCACTGTATTCTTATATTGTTTTTACTATTCTAGAGTGGAAGCTCGAGGGAGAAGCAAACATAATTTCCCTTCTCAAGGTTGGGTGGAACATAATCAACCTTGTTGTATTCATGGGATTATTGAATAAGAAGATAAGTATTTGTGCCTAAATATTGTGCATTGTTTTAAATCTAAATTCTGTATGAAACGAAAGACTGCACTTTATTATAAATATAGATGTCTTTAAGAAATATTTAATTTCTTAATTGAGGATAGAGATTGAATTTTTATTTAGTTGGAAATAAAAGAATGAATCTTCTGCTAGTTCCTTGTATACTCTATGGATTAAAGTATTGCAATATAACATTTTCTGTATAGGAGGGGATACCTAGAAGTCATAAATTGAACACGTATATGTTGTGAAGGACGGGTATGGGGTCATTGTTCTATGTTTTGCAGAAAAAGAAAATGCATCTGGAAATCTTAAGAAAAAACAAGAAACAAACTGAAATGTAACTAACTATTCCCATATCAAAGAATATAGATGACCCGAGAGGAAGTGCTCTTATGGCATGTGAGCCAGTGGGGTTAGTTTCTTAGTGATGTTGGGTATTTGAGAAAATACACCAGTAATTCAATTTAAACCCTAGTGTGCAGTCTATTTGTTTTGTTAATTCCATATGGATTCACCAAGGGAGTTTAGATCTTGGGCCACCGGAGAAACCAGAGGCTGGCCCAGTCTCCCTCAGCTCGTCCCAACAAATTTCCATTAAAATTAAACTGCATAAAAGGGCGAACATTTAACTATGAAAAGTAATAGAAGTACAGAATTAATAAGCGGTTCAAGGGTAAAGCCAAAACCTAGGCTAGAATGAAAATAAAATTCCAAGTAATAAAACATTTACTGGTATTAAGACTAGCGCATATGCAAATATATATGTGCAGCTTAGCATTCATGATAAAAGAAAAGTAAACCATAATTTAGTCTGGATATTTCCCTTCTCTCCGAGACATTTTCTTAATAGAACAAAAGAATTGTAACACCAACTCAGGAGTTAGGGTTAAATTTACAACATCTTCCAATCAGTTACAAGGCCGACTGGCTATTAATACCCAAAAATTAGGCACCTGGGCAAATGGAAGGATATAATGTTGTTTGTGCACTCGATTTCCTTTCCATGCAACAAACATCGTGATGACCTACATTCTGTCCATGCAACAATTTTCATGGTGTCTTGCATCTAGAATTCAAGGTTGGACTTTAATATTGAAACCAAAGAAACCAGGTATATGTAGGGTTAAGCATAAACCATGTTCGCGAAGCTTACCAAGAGATGTATTGAATTCTGGACCCTAACCCTTGCTTGCAAGTGTGAACAAGGTCGATGATTTCCACATATTTTTCTCTGGAACTTGCGTTTGAAACCTGTGTGTGAAGCAAGCCAAATGGAATTATCAGATACCAAACACATAGAGAGTAAAATGTGAGCTAGACTGTGAAGCAGAACCTGTGTATGAGTGCATACTTGATATTGCGAGTAAAGTGAAGTGGGTGTGAGCTAAACCTTGATCTCTATTTGTGAGTGACCATAGTTGTTAGGTTTTCCAACAGAAAAGTGGGGTTTGGCACTGGAATTCACGTGCATCAATCCAGTCGAAGCGAATTTAAGTAAGAGGTATGGAAACCCCAACAATTACAACCAAAAGTTGGAAAATGTTAAGGATTGAACAATCCCTTACCTTTCTGCAAATAGTATATATCTTTAGTTCCCAATGAAAGTTGGTGTGGTGTTGTTTGCAGAGCTTGAGCTAACTCGAGCACTAGAGAAATGAAAATCCTGAGTTGTGGATGGGGTAGGGTTTAGTTACCCTAACGGGCTCCAGACCAATGACGACCATCATATCCATGACCTCATAACCTACGGTGGAGATCCTTCCACTTGCCATCCACTACCGACCGGAAACTGCCAGGTATAACCCTGCCTTTGAGAATGTTCCAGGAGTATGTAACCAACACCCAAGCTAACTTTGGTTAAGGCCTATAATGTCAGCATAATAGTATTTCTGCTATGAACTCATAACCCAAGGTTGATAAATGATATTAAGTGTTTATTCATATATTATGTTTAGCGGATGATCCATACATATATCATGTATCCATATATAACATGTATTAAATGAGTATAGATAATAAAAAATTAATTTTCAATTAATCTTCTTTTTGTTATAGAAAGATCTGTTACAAGTGGTATCAGAGCCACAAGTTACAACAATGTGACTTAGTGGGAAAATTGTAAATGACCAAAGTGTTTATGGTGAACAGAGGTAGTTGAAGCAAAATGAGGAGAGGAGGTGGAGTCATCCCCCTCGGTGGCCCTCAATGGGATCTGGATCCATACCCCATGTGGATGCCAAACCAGAGATGTGGGTTCAGTTGGGAGAATGTACCCAAAATGTTAATGCAATGTTTTTAGATACATTCCAGTAGTTGTGAATTGAGATGACAAATTTAAGAGCGGATAACGAGAGACTAAGGCTAGAATAGGAAAGGATTATGAAAAGCTTCTCCGACTAAAAAAACCCAAGGAATCTAGACCCTAGTCCAGATAATGTAAATAGAGATGAGACATTAAGACAACAGGAGGATCACCTAGAAAGTGAAGGGGGTCGAATGGATAATGAGGAAGAGTCTCGTAATACTTTTGGTGGAAGGGAAACCAAGAGACCAAAGGTTGAATTGTAGAGTGAATTCAAAAAAAATAAGCCCCCACTGTTCGATGGAGAAGCAAAGAAAGCCACTGAGGCATGGTTAATTAATATGAAGAAGTATTTTCAGATTTATGAATATGACAATAATTTAAAGGTCAGATTGTCGACTTACCAATTGCAAGGAAAAGCCATGCCATGGTGGGAGGAAATCAAAACAGTTCGAGGAAGTGATGAGCAAGAAGTGAATTGGGAAACCTTCCAAAAAAATTTTAAGGATAAATATTTAGCTGAAAGGTTTTATGATAAGAAGGCAAAGGAATTTCACGACTTGAAATTAGGCCAACAATCCATGGATGAATTTGTAGCTAAGTTTACCTCTTTGTTATGATATATTCCCTATATACGTGAAGAGAAGGCGAAGGTGCAATGCTTCGTTAGTAGTCAGCTAAATTTTATGAAAGAGGTTGGAATTCGATAATCCTAAGATGATGGATGAATTCATAAGGAAGGCCTGCATTTGTTATCAACATATGAGGCAAAAGGGGGAGAACATTAAGGGTTGGTTAGGTAAGAAGGGGTAGAAAATATTCTAGAACAATAATAAGAATACTAGATCTACCGGAGTAAAATATGTGCCTAGAAATTCTATGGGAGGAACCTAAGGAAGAGGATAGTAGTGAAATAGATGATCAAGTGAATTTAAATTAGCTGAGGCATCAAATAAATTAGAACCCAGGTAGTCACAAAAACCTTCCCTATAGTGTTGGGGTTGTGGGGAACCCCACTACTACAAATATTGTCCTCATTGCACCAGAACCGAGCTCAATGTAAGTGTTCATGAAGCCTCTACAGTTGGAGAAGTGGCTAGAAACATACCAAGAATCAATGCTACCTTAGAGGATCATCAGTTGGAATATCAACCCGTCATGGTGGAGTTCGAAGGTAAGATAGCTAACCAATCAGTCTCTATTTTAATTGACCCAAGAGCAAGTCTTAGTTATGTTAGTTTGAAAACAGTTGAATTGTGTCACCTGTCAAGTATTAAGTTTAAAAATTTGTGGCTAGTGCAACTAGCCACTGGGGAAAAATGCAAGGTAACAACCAAAGTGGAAGGTTGTCCTGTTGAGATAGGGGGGAAACATATTAAGGTAAATTTGAGTATATTACCTCTGGGATCATATGATGTGTTGATTGGGATAGATTGGTTGGAGGGAAATTGGTCCCTAGTAAACTCTAAAGACAAAACCATTAATTTCCTCATAGATGAAGGAAATAGATAAGAAATTCAGGGTATTTAAATAAATGTTAAGTTGCAATCCATCTCTGTTAATTAGCTGAAGAAATGTGTTAAAAAAGGTTGCCAAGTTTTTGTGGTATAGGTGGGTTATACTAATACCAAGGACAAGTTAGTTGCTTTAGAAAATATACCAGTCATTCAGGAATTTGTTGATGTGTTTCTTGAAGAGATACCGGGGTTACCCCCAAAAATGAGTATTGACTTTACTATAGAACTTATTCCTAGAGCTACCCCAGAGTCAAAAGCACCATATCGTATGAGTATACCTGAGTTAACTGAACTCAAGATACAATTGCAGGAACTACTTGATAAAGGGTACATCTGACCAAGTGTGTCACCTTGGGGGGCATCGATGTTGTTTGTAAAGAAGAAAGACATAATGTTGCAATTGTGTATTTACGATAGGCAGTTGAATAAGCTAACCATCAAAAATAAGTACCCTTTGCCAAGGATTGACGATTTGTTTGACCAATTTAAAGGTGCCTCTGTATTCTCTAAGATTGATTTGTGATTGGGGTATCACCAAATCATAATTAAGGATGTGGATGTTTGTAAAACCGCATTTAGAACACGTTACAACCACTACGAATTTATTGTGTTGTCTTTTGGGATTACAAATGCTCCTGCAACCTTCATGAGTTTGATGAATGGGATTTTCCACCCCTATTTAGACAAGTTTGTTCTGATTTTTATCGATGATATTCTAATTTATTCAAAGAATGTAGAGGAGCATAAGGAACATCTACGGATAGTTCTACAATCCTTAACGGAAAACAAACTCTATGCCAAATTCATTAAATGTGACTTCTTTAAGGAACATATTCAATATCTGGGACATGTAATATCCTTTGAAGGTATTATTGTTGATCCAAAAAAGATCAGGACTATCCTAGATTGGTATGTTCCTAGAAATGTTGTGGGTATTTGGCCTTTTATGGTATTATCTAGTTATTATCATCATTGCATTGAAAAGTTCTCTAGAATTTCCTATCCCATAAAAAGAATTTATTGTATGCATTGACGCTTGTCAAGAAGGGGTGGGAGTTTTCTTGATGCAGAATGGAAAAGTAATAGCTTACAAATCACATAAGTTAAAGGATATTGAGAAAAAATATTCATCATATAATTTATAATTTACTACAGTGGTACATGATTTAAAATTTTGGTGCCATTACCTACTAGGGAAGAAGTTCAAATTAATGGCAGATCATAATCGTTTAACTAGTTTCTTCAAACAACCTAATTTAAATGCACAACAAGCCAAGTGGACTGCATTCCTGAGCGAGTTTGACTTTGATATAAGACACCTTAAATGGAAAGAAAACCATGTAGTTGATGCCTTAAGTTGGAAGGTGAAATGTGTTTATGAAATTCGGTACCATCGTATTGAATTCGACGTGTCAGAACAACTTAAATAAGCTGCTCTTAATGATCCAGAATATGAATTCTTATGGCAACAAACTAAGCAGACACAAAATTCTGGAAAGCAATCTCACTATGGAATGATAGAAATTTGTTGACTTTCAAGGGAAGGGTTTATGTTCCTAACCAAATGATTATTAAACAAATGTTTCTGGATGAATTTCAGTGTAGCCCTTATTTTTCCCACCATGTGTATCAAAAGTTATTCTCTGCAATTAAGGAGTATTTTTGGCCTGTAATGAAGAAATGTATCACTGTATATTTTGCCAAATGTTTGGAGTGTCAGCAAGTTAAGGTTAATTATCAACACCCCGCTGGTTTATGTTAGCCTCACTCTCTTAAAAATCAATAATAAATCCAATTATTAAATTAAATAAATAAAATCATGAGAATTCCTCAAACTAAGGAGTCTAGTTTGGATGAGAGATTCTCTCCAACTAGCTCTCCTAAATTAGTGTGTAAGTTGAGAAATTGTCTCTACCAAGTTAGTCTAAGATAGATGCACTATCTTAAGATCACTTTCTCATGTATTTAAATGTATTATTAAATTATTTGAATAAGTATGAATTACATGAGCATGAGAGACCACATGGTGGCTCTCTGCCTTTTCTGCCAGTTTAATTTTTGTGTGTTAATTTGTTGTGCATATGGTTATATGGCTTTGTGATTCTTCTTCATGTAGTATCAGAGCCAAGTTGATTCCTATGTAGAAATCATAGATGTTGAGATTTCTTTGTGTTATATTTTGAATTTTTTCTGCATGAAATCATGACGTAGGAAGATTATGTTAAGTTGTTGAAAGCCTGTGGAGAAGAGAGTGCCCTACACGTGGACCCAGAAGTTGGAGTTGTATTGTGATCTATTGACTGTGTTAGGTGATCTATGTAAGCCTGGAGTCTAGATCAATTGTTCATTAAGATATGCACAAATCAAGGGCATGGCAGACAATATATTGTTGGGTTTAGTAAAAGCAGGATTCGAGCCTTTCTGAACATTTAGCGTATCAGGAAGGAATTGAAATGAAGGATCAGAAGTCCACAATTTTAATTCTGAGATACACAGCTCAATAGTAGGAGCAGTTTCTCTCCAGCGCTGATTTCCCCAACCCCTTCCACATAATTCCACCAACAACCCTATTTGCAGACCAAGAGAAGGTGAGGTCGTGAAAATTCATCTGTGGCTTCTACGTGAACTGTATGGAAATCTAGTCAATATGACGAAATCAAATATTTCAAGGAGCACCTGTTCACAACCTTTGTAGTGGAGACCCATATTTTGATCGATGCCATCAGTTTTTCCTAGCCAGGACCGTGTTTTTCTATTACAACACATAGAGGACAAGCCTGCCTTCTTTTTGTGACGACAAGATAGTCATAAAGAAGTTGATTCAAAGAAATAGGAGGATTTTAGTCAAGAACAACTGCAAGATCGTGTTATTGTAAGGCCCACAGTTCTAATCTAGTGGGATTCTTCCCACCAATGGTGAAGGATCTTTGAAGAGATGTGTTGGAAATGCTTATCAATCCAGATTACCAGAGTTCTGAGTCTCAATTCAATTCTGAGCCAAATGATCAAAGGTAGTCTCCAAATTTCCATTTCTCCTTTGAAAATTCTCTGAGAACGAGAATGTAAGAGAATTATTAAATGTTGGAATTTTAAGGTGTTTGAGTTCATATTATCCAGTGCTTCAGATTTCAGATGGTTTCCATGAATCTCACTTGACAATTTATATTCTCTGGCCTGGAAATTTAGAGAATAAGGTTATTGATTTCTAATGGTTGACTAATGCAAAGATTGTTGAATGCGAAGATGGCACTAGAATCTTTTGGCAAGTGAAATAGACTGTAAAGGAAGAAATGATGGTTGGGGCCGAGTTTTCGCCGTTTCTTCCATCTCTGTATGACCAATCCAAGATGGGATTCACTCTCATGAATGGTGGCCATCCTTCTGAGCTTGGGAAAATTTTTTCTTGACCAACCGCATTAGGGTCGCCTATACGGGTACCAAGGAAGATTTCTTTGACAGGCTTTTCCTTTAGCAGTGCCTCTAGACCAGACTTAAAATCAAGCCGAATAATCTCCATCTGCAAGTCATAGGTTTTTGTCGTCTCGTATGTGAATGCATTGATTTCTCGGAATGCCCCCGGATTCTCAAAATAGATTGTCCTTATTGGATGCTTCAATTTAGAGCATACATGTTCCCTACCTTCATGTTCTCCCATTTCAACAGAAGCATATCCTGCCCGTAGAAGATGCAGCATTGGTTTTGTTTTTGAGATGGTACAATGAGTTAATCGCCATAGATGAGTGAGCAGGAAATCACTCTTTACGTAGCAGATCAGGGAGGATATCCACATCAAATTGTTGCCATCAATTCCACTCGAAATAGGAATAAGGACATGTTTTAAGTGATTTTAGAGTGAATGCGTTAATGTGAAAGTAGAGTTTTTATGGAGCTTTTGGAGAGATAAGGTTATGAAATATTTTTTATGTAATGGAGTCATAAGTGCTTTTGTGAAGTCATAAGTGAATTTTTTGTTTTTGGAGTGATAAGGTAAATTTATTTTTGTATTTGGAGAGATAAGTGAATATTTTTATTTCTAGACAGTTGAGTCAGTTTTTTGAAGACAATTTACCTCCAAGGAGTTCTCAGTCTCTGCTTGAGACGCCTCACTGAAGACATTGTCATGATGATGTATCTTGAAGGTTAATAAAACATATCTTTTTGTGGTGATCGTGTCCTAGATCCGCCCGAAATTGAATAAGGGGATCATAGGTACACTCTGTGTCGTGAATGTGCTTGCATGATTTGAGTCGAATTTGTAAAACACTCTCTTTATTATGCTTAAACAAAATAACTACATGCACATAAGCAAGCTTAAGTATAAGAACACTTATTCAAGCTCCTGTAATCAAGATTAAGTTCATAAGCACAAAGCGTCACATCATCAACTTGATAAAAGTAATATTCTGCAACAACATTTCACAATAGCTAATTCACACCATCAAGTTAAGGACGCTACAAAATCAAGCATTTCAAGCCAAGACAACATCAACATCATCAACACTTTTTGTATCACTTGCAAATACACATTTTTTAACTGAATTGTACGGGTGCATTCTCAGTTGAAACCGACACCCACGCTTTGAATTGATAGGGAATTAATTAAACCAGGTGAATACATTAAGTCCAGTAAGTCTTCAACTGAGTCATCAAGATTGAACTTGTCATTTGTATCTTGGGTGCATTTTCGACAGTGTTCGACACCCTTTCCTTTTTTTACAAATCATCACATTCAGTGAGTACATTCAAGAAATCACAAGTGTCAGTAATCAATCAAGCATGTTCAAGTGAGCATCAAATCAAGCCAGTTTTTAAAGCAATCATCATCCAAAAAATCAAAGTAACCAAGTGTGAAAGCAAGCAAGCATGCAACAATCAACCATCAAGTGAGCGAGTTCTACAAATCCAACAAGTATTAAAAGCAAGCGAGCATGAATTCCAACAAGTTCACATGGCGACAAGTATTCAATTGTTAAATATTCTTAACAATTTGATCCTCTCAACTAATGAAGGTATGGTACAAATCAGCAAAGCAACTCTTGTTGATATTCAAGTGCATATTCAACATGCACATGAAATGATTGAGTTCCTTCAACTGGAGTCGCAACTGCAAAGAAATGAGTTGCAAGAGAAGCGTGTTGCTTCCAAGTCTTTGACCAATCCAGAGATAGTTGATCATTCGACTTCATTCATCCAACCAGCTTCAAGTGTTGAAGTTGTTCTAGTTCAACTTTCTTCCAAACCCATCATCAAGCCATGGGAAGAAATTCAAAGTAATCGAAATCGATGCGGCTTAGGATATGTCAAAGATAACGACAACTTACATATCCTTGATTATTCAAAGCCCATTTAGTTCGTCAGTGACGGATTACTTGAAAATCACCTCAGCAAGTTCTCAGCTACTTGCAGATCGATGTCAATGCACACAAACTGAAGTTGCAGAAAAATAGAAATGCACACAAACTCAAGTTGCAGACAAACCGAAATGTTCTCATTGTCAAAGAACCAGTCATCTGGAAAATTAGTGTTTTGATCTCCATCCTTGTCACCATTGTGGCAAGTAGAATCATACATCAGATAAATGCTACAACCAACAACAGTTAGCCAGATTGAAGATAAATTATTCATGGATTGATCCCTGGGAATGGTCATCCACAGCCAGAAGATTGTACAAGTTTTACAATCATATTCACTCACACATATTGTAGCCAATAGTCAAATGAAGATGGTACTCTCATGCAATTGAACGGGGGAGTACACCAGTGAAATACTCCACCACCTATAGGGGGGATTTTAGATATAATTTGGAGAAGATTGCCTCTCCTTTCAGCTGACAAAGGGGGGAAAATGTCAATGAAATTGACAAGTGGTTTTCATATTGAAAGTCTTGACAACATCAGTGAAGCAGCTAGTGGGCATCTCCATCAGCCAGTGGGCGATCATCATCAGCAAATACGCCAGTGGGCGTTCATCAAATTGTGTCAGTGGACACCGGATGTTGTTTTCAAGCAAAGGATAGTTGGATCCTTTTGTGGCTTGGCACATGATGGAGTTGTCAAACGAAATTCAGAGATGAATCAGTCATGCATATAACTGATGGTCTCTTCATATTGTAGTTCCTTCAACATCCAAATTTGGCAGTTTTTAAGGAAAATATTTTTTGAGGACCAACTTGAGAACTTGGAAGATGGTTTCTTGTTCATTTTCGATTTATCATTTATGGGGGGAATGTTAGCCTCACTCTCTTAAAAATTAATAATAAATCCAATTATTAAATTAAATCATGAGAATTCCCCAAACTAAGGGGTCTAGTTTAGATGAGAGATTCTCTCCAACTAGCTCTCCTAATTTAGTGTGTAAGTTGAGAAATTGTCTTAGCCAAGTGAGTCTAAGATAGACACTATCTTAAGATCACTTGCTCATGTATTTAAATGTATTATTAAATTATTTGAATAAGAGTGAATTACATGAGCATGAGACACCACATGATGGCTCTCTGCCTTTTCCGCCAGTTTAATTTATGTGTGTTAATTTGTTGTGCATATGGTTATATGGCTTTGTGATTCTTCTTCAGTTTACTCCATCCACTCCCTATGCCCGAATGGAAGTGGGAAATAATGACATTGGATTTTATAAGTGGATTACCCAAAACCAGGAAACAACACAATTCCATCATGGTAGTGGTGGATAAATTAAGAAAAACTGCTCATTTTATTCCTGTTAAATCAACCTATAAAATGGTGGAAATTGCATATATCTTTATGAAGGAAATATTTCGATTATATGGCCTGCCAAAGGTAGTAATTTCAAATAGGGATGTGAAGTTTATGTCTACATTTTGGAAAGCTCTTTTTATGAGGTTGGGTACACATATCCATTTTAGTATCGCTTCTCACCCTCAAACGGATGGACAAACTAAGCGGGTAAATCAAGTATTGGAAGATATGTTACAGATGTATGTAATGCAAAATCCAACCAAATGGGAAGAGTATCTTCATTTGGTTGAGTTTGCTTATAATAACAGTTACTACGAATCATTAAAAATGAGCCTGTATGAGGTATTGTATGGTAGAAAGTGTAGAACACATGCTAACTGGAGTATCTTGGAGGACAAAATGATTTTAGGCCTGATATGTTGGCAGAAATGGAGCAAGAGGTGAAAAAGGTTTGATAGAATTAAAAAGATGCCCAGTATAGGCAAAAGGCATACACAGATAAAAAGATTACTTATAAATAATTCCAGATAGGGAATCATGTCTATGTTCGGATAAAACCTAGGAAGAGCACCCTAAAGTGGGGCAGTTGTGCTAAGTTAGAATTTTGTTATTGTGGACCTTTCTAGGTCTTGAAAAGAATAGGGCCAGTAACTTACGAGCTTTCCCTTCCAAGACATATAAAGCTTCATAATGTATTTCATGTTCCTATGTTAAAGAAGTATGTGTATGATTCCAGTCACATTATTAACTGGAAAGATATATAATTATGTTAAATTCTGAAAATATGTGTACAGTTGGTTGAGGAATATATAAAATAATAATAATAATCGTGTTCTGACAGTTCGAACCGAATGGAGATTTCATGGTAGAACCTATACGTATCCTCGACCAGAGAGAAACAATGCTACAAAGGAGAGCTATCATCTAGGTTAAAGTGTAGTGGAGGCACTTTAACCCAGAAGAAGCCACCTGGGAAGAAGAAAGTCTTATGTGACACGCTTATCCTCACTTGTTCCATGGGCTAGAACAAACACCAAGCACAGTGTTTCGCTAAAGGGGGGGAAGATGTAACACCCCTGGGTGACACTAAATTACTGGCATTTACATTAATGAATTACATCGTGGAAGCCAATGGAACTTTTACTTAAATTTTTAGTTATGTAATAATGTTATTTTGGTTATGAAATGTTGGAATTCATGAGGGTTGATCTGTAATAGATTCCAAACTCAAGAAGGTTACAATGGTTACCTTTTCATTCCCTGGAGATAAATAAGGATCTCGGTGGGAAGAAGGGGGTTTGGTTTTTATTTTCTTTGGTTCCTGAGGAAAGGAAAGGAAACAGTTTGTAATTTGGCAGGATGCTGCCATGGAGGAAATCTTGAGCTAGACTAGAGCCAGTGGAGAACCCTTGTACATGCAGAGGGCATTAGATTGGTGTTGGGACAAGGTCCCCTAGGGTCAAATTTTGTAAAGTTTTCTTAAATATTGTAAAGTCTTCGCATTTTGAGGAGCAGAGCACAAGTAGCATAGGTCGATAGGTGTCAAGGGGGCTTTTAGAAGGTCAAAGCCTCTTAGTTTGTTAATAGTCACGTTGTTTTGTGACACGCCCATTGTTTTCGGACCATACTATTGTAATGAAGAATCATATAAAATGGAGTCATATAAGAGTCATAAGATAACAAAGGAAGAAGAGCATAGAAGTGTAGGATTTGGGTCTATTTTTCTATACTTAGGCGAAGGGGAAGGCTCCTACAGCTCTATGCATGGAGACCTTGGTAAGTATGTAGTTGAGTGCATGGGCCCCTACATCTGTGTGTGCAGGGTTTGGAAGGGTTGTAGTTGAATATATAAAACATAATAAATACTTGTTTTGAAAAAATATATATGTATCTGTGTTTTACTGCTTATCTCTAAATTTACTGTGTTTTTTATTTGATTGAATGCAATTAATCAGGAAAAGTACTTAATAAATCCACGAAGACTTAGATCTATGTATTTATATGATGTTATGAATGTTTATCGTAATCGGTGAAGGGCATAAATTTGCTAAATGTTAATTTCTGCAATTTCTGGGTTTTAAGGGTTAGGTTTGCGAAGGTAGAGATAAGCCCTAAGTTTGACAGAAACACACCACATAATCCTTTGGATGCATAAACCTAGTTCTAGCATCCCCCAATACTGCCTCGGGTGAGCCTATAGCCTACACTATGCGGGTTGTTGCCAAAAGAGTCGGTAGTGTAGGGTTTTGTTGGTTAACGCAACTAACTATGAACCTGGGTCCAAGCCCCCTCAAACCAACAAATGGTTTTGTTGTCGGGACTGGGATCTATCTGAGGAATGTGTGATGTAGCATAAGTGGATAACGACTAAGAAGGATATTGAAAAGTGGATAGATCGGAAGCTTCACGAGTTTACAACCCAAGAAAACAGGAATCTGCGTCTGTCGAAAGAAGAGTGGTTGCAGAGATATTTGTATACAGAGGAACACAAAGTTTTCTTCTGCTTTTTTCCATGCGAATTATACAAATGGTTAGCTAAATTGGCAGATGGTTAACCTACTTGGAAGTTAGATAACCCTATTGTGTGGACTCCAAAGTTAGTGAAACGCCTAGAAGTATCAGCAAATAAGGTCGTGAAGGCCATTGATTATTGGATCGATAGTATTTTAGGTGGATTTATTACTGAGTTCACGATTGACATGTTTGTTAGTTATAGCGAAGCTGAACGTTGGTTTTTCAAAGGACTAAGAGGTAAGTATATGAAGTATCTGAAAACTTGGATTAAAATGTTATTGTGTGAGAAACGGGTTATTCCATTAAATTTATTTTTAGGCGAGACTTAACGAGAGCTACATGAAGTTGGAGACCATTCAAAAGAGATCTAGATTCAAGTGTTGAGTATAGTCCTTCATTGGGATCATCTAATAGTGGCAAAGAAGACACCTCAAGGTGTGCTGCAGACAATAGATCAGGGTATTGCGGGAATACCACATCCATCCACTCCACCTCTGCCATCACCTCCACCTCACTCACCTATGCCTCCACCTTCACCTCCGCCTCCTTTATTCATTATGGTGAATGTTATCCAGATGCCTATATTCAAGAGCCTAGGGACATAAGGCCCTGATCAATTCTAGTTTGTAGCAAATGTTATGTGGAAGTCACAATACATAACAGATGAAAATTTGAAGAAAGCATAGTTTTTCACAGCATTACAAGATAGGGCGCTGAGTTGATATGTTAAGTACAGTATGACTCATCTAGCTACATCATTGAAAGACACAAAAGATATGCTACAGAATGAATTCAGGAAGCCTAAGTCTCAAGCCCATTCTGTGACTAAGGTAAAAGAAATTAAGTAGAAGGTGAATGAATCTACATGGAATTTTGATGAAAGGTTCAAATGTCTGCTACAACAGGCTAATCTATAGATCTCGGATGAGAAACATAAGCATTGGTATATTTCTTCATTGTTACCTAATTTAAGATTACCATTGTCATAGAAAAAGGTTAGCTCGCAGGCTGAAACACTAGATATTGCTATGAAGATGGAGGCTTCACCTATCCAAGATACAAATCTGGGAGTGTAGAAAATTCAGCCGCAGTTTGCTAGTTTGCATATGGAGTTGTAGGACCTCAAAAAGGGGAAAGGGGTCCAAAATGAGACCCACACGGAAGTATGGTGCTCAAAGTACAAAGGCCATGGTAACGACAAGGATCATTTCTCGGTGTATCAGAACTATCTAATTGGGGGAGGTCCTATCCCCCTAAAGTCAAAAAGCACCACTTGGTCCAGCATTGGTGTGGTGCCATGGTGCTCTATCTACCAAATAACACGAAAAAATTTAATAAAAAATTTCCATTTGTTACAAAAGTTTGTGCAGACTCCCCAACAACTATTTTGCAATTTTTGTAAGTTTGTAGGCCATGATGAGCGCAATTGCCGAAGCTATGATTTAATGATGGAGAGAACTCTGACATATAGAGTAAAGGTTGAGACACGTCCTCAGGACGATCAAGGCACAACTGTAACAAGTGGAGGATTCCAGGGACGAGGAAGAGGACAAAGGGGATGAGTTGGAAGAGGTCACGGAAATATTATTTGTTACAATTGTGGGGAACCAGGCCACTTTGCGTGAGATCGTTAGTACCCAACACACCCCTCTTATCAATATTGCCGACAGTTTGACCACGTTATAAGAGATTATCTTGTGTTCATCACAAGGATGCAAGAGAAGAAGAACCAATAGCCCACCCAGAACATCCAGATGATGAGATCAGAACCACATAAAGATGGGCCCAATGTTAATCTAGTAACGTGAAGTGGTATAGCTACTAGGGAGGATAAAACCGGAGGAAGGAAACCATAAGAAAGTATATGGGTGAACAAGGATGCTGAAAAAGATGGTGGATTTGATTTACATAAGGAAAAGGAAACTTTTATGGAGGTGAAAAGGAGATTTGCAACTTCAAGTGCTTCCACATCAAATGCTCAAAGTACATGAATGGAGAATCCTGAACAAGTTATTGGTGCATAGGAAACATATCCTTCAGTGTTAACATATTCTTACAGACTTGCATGAAGCTCCTAAGGGACCATAAGGCAGTAGAGGGACTGCAAGAATTAATAGACAACTTCGCTATCAAGGGTAGACCACTGCCTAAACATCGCACAGTGCATAAAGTAGACAAAAATAAGAAAAGGAATGGTCGAGAGATGATATTGACTACAAAATCGGTGAATTTGAAATGGACCAAGTGATCCTTGATCTTGGATCTAATGTGAATGCTTTTCCTAAATAGACCTGGGAAAGAATGGGAAATCCAACGCTACATTGGTCCCCAATTCAGCTGCAAATGGCGAACCAACAAAAGATTATTCATATGGGGTACCTACATGGAGTAACTGTAGACATTGAAGGGATGTGCACTGTAGCTGATTTTGAAGTAATCGAAATAGTGGATGATAGTAATCCCTACCCGGTGCTACTTGGAATTGATTGGGTGTTTTATATGAATGCGTCCATCAACTTGAAGAAGCATAGCATGATGTTTGAGAATAGGAACTAAGAATCATTGTTCCATTAGATCTAGCCAAGGATGCGCGGTATACTGAAACAGTCTGGGATTACTATGAGGAGGGTGATATTGAGCAGATATATAAGCTTACTGCGCGGAATGAGGATTAGATCAACCCTACGATGGATGGGCGGATTACTTAGGAAAATGATATCTCCTGCAACTCAGATTCGGATGAGGAACTCGAGCATTGACAGAAAAAATTACATGAAGTATCAACATTGCGATGCAACAGGCTCACTAAATCACTCCATTGTATATCTACTGAGGTACGAAATTTACCGTATTATGATGGCTTAGAAGATGTAAATTTATTTCTTGATAAATTTGAAAGGGATTTACTAGAGGAGCACCAGTTCTAAGAATTGGACATCGTGCTGAGAGCTACGCCTACAAGATGGTGGGGTACACATAAGTACAATTTTACAGACTGGAAGGAGTACCTAAGGATGATGAAGTTGTGGTTTGGATATGTCAATACTCGCATTTCTGAAAAATATACAAGGAAGGATGATCCGTGCAAGCATCTAGCTCGTTGGATGAAATCATGGGGAGATGAACCACAACCTGAATGGGTACATATATTTTGCCATGGGTAAAACTAGACTGGAGTACGTAGCTATGCCATGCTCTAGATTGCTACAATGTTACCACAGAAGAAGGCAAGGAAGACCATAGGAATATCAGTATCCCTGAATCATAGCAATAACGCAAAGTTTACAGGCCTAAGGTAGAAGTTCTTGACATGTCAGAACCATTGAAAACCAAGCAAGTGAACATTGGGTTGGAAGTGAAGCTGAAGTTCGTGAATATAGGGTATTACTGGGATGAGGACACAATTAACAAGCTCACAGAGTTATTGCGGGAATATCAAGACTTATTTCCAACAAAATTTTGTGATTTGAAGGGGATAGTAGGTGATTTGGGTGTTATGAAGATCAATTTGAAGCCAGATGCGAAGCCGGTAAAGTAGTGCTCATACCAGTTGTATCCTAAACAAAAAAAAAAGTTTGTGAAGAACTGGATAAGATTCTTACAACAGGAATTATTCAGCTTGTAGGAGAATCAAACTGGGTTAGTCCTATGGTGGCTCAAGAGAAGAAGACAAAGGGCAAAATAAAAATTTACGTAGATCTAAGGAATTGGAACAATGCTTGTGTACATGATCCATTCCCTACATTGTTCACAGATGAAGTATTGGAGAACGTTGGTGGTGAAGAAGCCTACTCTTTTACAAATGGGTTCTCAGGATATCACCAAACCAAGATCGCGCCAGAAGATCGAGGTAAGACTACCTTCGCTACAAAATGGGGCTCTTTTCAGTGTACAGTTATGCCCTTTAGACTTAAGAATGCCCCTGCGATCTTTTCTAGGGTGGTAATCGCATCCTTTCAATAATTTATTCATAAGTTTTTGGAGGTTTACTTTGATTATTGGATGGTGTTTTTGTTGGTGAAAAATCATGTTGGCGAGTCTTCGCCTAATGTTGGATACTTGTATGAAGTATCAGATATCCTTTAATTTGAAGAAGTGCATATTTTGTGTACCATATGGGAAAATTTTGGGTCACATTGTTTGTAAGAAGGGGTTGATGGTGGACCATGTCAAAATTACAGTGATTATCAATCTGGAACCTCCAAGGAATGTAAAATAGTTGCACGCAACATTGGGCCATGCTAGGGAAAATTTTAAGAACCACCCTAAATTTATATGTATAATAAATGGGCGAATCCCCGTGACACATAGGAAAAATGGGAGGATATTTTATCTATAATATATGTATATATAATTTTTTTAGTGAATCTCTCGCTAGATTATATTATCTTGTAAAGTCATGGCGAATCTTTCATTGAACTATAAAATCTTGTAAGATCTTGGCAAATCTCTCACTGAATAATAAAACAATGTGAAGTCTTGGCGAATGTTTTGTTAAAGTATGAGACCATATATGATAATAGGAAAACGTATTGATTAAACTGTAATATATTAACATACATGTTTGGAAAAAAGAAACATAATTTTCTCTTCCTACAAACAATGTTGCAAGTTTTAGTGACCGTGTTTGTCAAGGTTCTTACTGTAGACTCTTTCATATCCTTCTATTAGTTTTAATAATATTCCACAACAAAGTTCTTGTAGGTGTTGATCTTGACCACCAGTCTTGTTAAGGTAGGAGAGATTAATATTTTCTCTAACACTTTTGTCAAGCTAACAAATTTTTTCTTATTCCATAGACTCCAACTATGAGATTGAAAAAAACCCATCAAGTTTGTTTACCCCAACACGCCAACAAGTAGCAAGCCCCAACTATATAATATAAGAAAGTAGTAGGTATCCCAAAGGCCTGAAGGGGATCTAATGGAAAGAAGTGATTGTTGTTGGAAGCCTTCCAGTCCATATATAAATATATAAATGTAGATTTATTATTATTGTAATTGGAAATCTTCAATTAAATAATAAAATTTAATTACGTCTCTCCCAATCTAAATTGCTTATTCGCATAATTCATTACCTTCATATGTCTTAAATTTTTTAACAATGTTGTAACATGTGGATTAATTTCCTTTTTGGTGCGCAATCTCTATCATTTAGGAAAATATGGTGCAGTGGCCCAACCCCTACAAATCATTATGAAAAACTAATAATAACAGAGAAGATGAAAGGTTGTACAAACCAACCTATTTTTCAAACAACTAAACCCCTACAGATCATTACGACAAACTAAGAATAACAGAGAAAATGAAAGGTTGTACAAACCAACATATTTTTCAAACAACTAATCCAATGTCAGTACCTTAACTTTTTCACGAAGATATCATATTGAGAATGTTTGAAAAATGGTGGGAAATCTTTGCAGTGACTATCTCTCTTATGAGAGGGTGATGCGGAAAGAGTGATAAGATTTCACTGTTTTGAATTTTGTTTTGAATTTTTTTTTGTTAGATCAAAAAAACCAATATTAATGTAGATATTGGTATTTTTTACTAAATTTTGTGAAGTGACTAAATGTAGCTTTAACCATTCACCTTAAGATGTTTTTTACAATATAATTTCCTAAGTCTATATAATATCTTCATTATCATAAAAACCAACTTATATCCATCTTAACTCCACATCTACCACTGTTAGAGGGATGAAATCTATTTATCCCTCTCAGTACTTGGTAGACCCAGAATTAAGATGGATTTAAGCTCATAGAATTTCCCCTTTGAAGAGACTATGCTCACATGAATACCTTGGTATTACCATGGGTCAATACCATGGGTTATCATAAACTTAGAGCTTAAAAACTACTATTAGTAATTTATAAAAAATTAATAATTGATTTTATTTTATTTTTTTATTTTAACCAAGTTAAAATGTTTAAGTGACATTAAATTACAAGATCCATCTTTACTCTTGATCTGCCAAGCCCCTAGAGGGATCAAACATTTTTTTCACTCTATGCTAGTTTGCATATCACGATATTTGATCCCTCTCAGGGCTTAGTAGATCCAGAGTAAAGATGGATCTATGATGGTTTAATTCCCCCCTTTAAATGGGCTACATTCCACGTGAATACCATGTGCCATATTTATTTTTATTAATACTAATATTAGGGTTAATAACGTTTTTTCATGGTATTAATAATAATTTGGTCCATGGTATTTGGCCCATAGTATTTGGCCCATAGGCTTCACCTAAATATAAAGCATTTTTTGAGTGTTCGTAAATATAAGGTGAATTATGGAGTAAATTTAAAAAAATGTTTTATTTATTTACCATACCTCTCATTTATTTATATTTCTATTAATTTACCAAACCTCTTTTATAAATATGGTATTTGGCCCATGGGAGTCACTTAAATAAAACCTCTTTTTTGAGCCTTCTTAAATAGAAAAAGGGTTATGGATTAAATATAAAAAGATGTTTTATTTATTTACCATACCTTTAGTTTATTTATATTTTTATTTATTTACTATACCTTATTTATTTACCATGCCTCCACTTTATTTATATTTTTATTTTTTACACCCTTGCATGTCCTTAAATATAAGGTGACTTATGGAGTAAATATAAAAAAATGTTTTATTTATTTACCATACCTCTCATTTATTTATATTTTTATTAATTTACCATACCTCTTTTATAAATATAGTATTTTTTATTAATTTACCATACCTCTTTTATAAATATAGTATTTGGCCCATAGGATTGACTTAAATAAAACATATTTTTTGAGCGTTCTTTAATAGAAAGAGGGTTATGGACTAAATATAAAAAGAGGTTTTATTTATTTACCATACGTCTACTTTATTTATATTTTTATTTATTTACTATACCTTTGCAATAAGTATAAAAAGAGGTTTTATTTATTTACGATACCTCCACTTTATTTATATTTTTATTTTTTGGGACCAAATACAACTTCCCAAACCACCTCCTAAACCAGAAAATGAGCGATTGCAAAGGAATTTAAGATTGCAAAGCAGAAAATCGAGTGATTTTAATGGAATATAACCTCCCAAAACAGGCGAATCGGGTCAAATGAGTCTTTTCATAGTTTATCTGCCCTTTTTTTTGGGGCTAAAATGAAAAAATAATTAATTTTTAAATAAAAGTTGGGATAAATATATGAAATGAGTGTTCTATAAAAACTTCACCCCTCTAAAATGAAAAACCCTTTAAATTTCTCCCTTGGGCTAAAATTCGCCCCTAAAATTTACCATGGGCCATACAGGATACTATAGGAATTTTATCGAGGCATATGCAGAGATCATTGCACCCATGCAAAAATTATTGAACAAGGATGCGATGTTTTTCTGGGATGATGATTGCCAGAAAAGCTTAGATGTATTGTAGGAAAGGATGATTATCGCACCTATTCTAGTGTTCCATGATTGGAAGAATTAATTCCATGTACATGTATATGCGTCCTGCATAGCATTAAGAGTAGTGTTAACCCAACTAGGTGCAGGAGATAACAACCATCTGATTGCATTTGCGAGCAGAAAGTTGTCTATGACAGAGAAGAATTATTCAACCATGGAACCCGAGGGATTGACGATGGCATATGTGCTCTAGAAGTTTAGGCATTATCTTTTGGGTGTGCACTTGAAAATGTACACTGACCATTATGCTTTGAAATACTTTGGCAACAAGCCTGTGTTGGAGGGGGGATTTGTAGGTGGTTATTAGTATTTTAAGAGTACAACTTTGAAGTAATTGTAAAGCGAGGGAGATTAAATGTTGGATCGTATCACCTTTCACGGATTAAGAATAGTGAAGAACTTACAAGTCTTGATGAAGGATTTCCAGATGCACAACCCTTTCCTCTACATTTTACAAATGAAGATTTTGCCGATATAATCCAATTCTTGTCTACAGGTACAACTCCTGAAGGATATACAACACAACAGAAGAAATAATTTGTAGTCAGGGCTGTGGATTTTTCTGTCAATGAAGGGAACGTGTATAAAATGGGATCGGATGAAGTTCTACACAGGTATGTACCAGATTATGAATAAGAAAGTATCCTGATTGAAGCACATGGAGAAGTTGTTGGAGGACATTATGCGGGAAGAGAAATTACACAGAAGCTCCTATAGGTTGGGCTATGGTGGCCTACTATGCACAAGGATTCCAAGGAATATTGTAGGGCATGCAATGTCTGTCAAAGGACTGGGAGGTCATCGGGAATGGATGAATTGCCTCTAAACCTGCAAGTTTCATTACAGGTATATGACAAATGGGGAACAGATTTTGTAGGACCTATTCAACCACTCGGAAAGAAGATAGGACCAGGTTGGCTGAGGTACAACCCGTGAAGGATTGTAGTGTGGCTACAGCTGCGAATTTTATCTTTGAATACATTTTGTCTTGGTTAGGTTATCCTAAGTGTCTAGTTAATTTAGTGTCCCAAGTTCCTCTACATAAATTATCAATCCAGGTATCGTACACTGATGAAGTGTAGTGCACTATATGTGCTTAGTTAACCTTTTTCCTACTTCGTTGTTTTATAGTTTATGATGTTTCTGGGGGTTTTGTTTCTTATGCTTAAAGAAATTAATCTAAGAAAGAAAAGTTATGCTTCTAGATGAAATCTCTAAATGTTAATGGACAACTAAATCTAATGACTTTTACTATTAAAATCTAATTTCTAAAGAAGGGAGAAAAGGAAATGAACATTAGATAAAAAAAAATAAAAACTTTGAATAGTTAGATTAATCTAGGACGACAAAATGTTTATGAAATGGAAAGCAAATACAAAACATGTAAAGGAAAACTAATATACTATAATAGCTAAATGAAGTGTTTCATCACTCTACTACACAATTTTGGGAGAACTACCTCCTTGTGATAGCATTTTGAGGGACTCCATACTTCATTGTTCTAACAAAAAGTAAACTTAAAATTGCAGAGAAACATGTAAAGGAAAACTAATCTACTGTGTGCTATAATGCTCCAAGCACCAATTGGAAAATAGGAGGACTACTTTCTTGGAATATTTTGTTAATTATAGATTACACAGTTAGATATGCTAATTTGAAATCGAAAGCAAATACAAAGCATGTAGAGGAAAACTAATCTACTATAACAGCTAAATGAAGTGTTTTATCACTTTGCTACACAATTTTGGGAGATCTACCTCCTTGTGGTAGCATTTTGAGGGACTCCATACTTCATTGTTCTAAGAAAAAGTAAACATAAAAATGCAGAGAAACATGTAAAGGAAAACTAATCTACTGTGTTCTCTAATGCTCCAAGCACCAATTGGAAAATAGGAGGACTACTTTCTTAGACTATTTTGTAAGCATAGATTACACAGTTAGATAAATCTACAATCAACCGGTTGAATACACTTGCATGAATGGAAAATCTAACTATTAAACTTGAAAACAATAAAATGACATACTTGAATGAAATCAAAACAAAATTACAAAATTAAATCTACTCTATCTTACATTCTAATATGCTCCATGACATCTCCTACTTCACATCTCCTTCCATGTTGGGAACCTCAAAGCTTTATTCAAATTCTTCAAAATTACAAAGTACAAAGTAATGACAAGTTGAGCTAACAAAATTAACAAAAAGCTTCCAAATAAAGGAGAGAGATCTCCTATTTATACAAAAATATGAGAAGTTATCTCATTAATGAGAGTCCATGAATCTCTCCCTATATCTCTAGAGTTATAATCAAAATAGGAAATGATAAGACACATGTCTTCTTAGAGTTTCAATACAAATAGGAAATGTGACACATATCCTCATGATCCCATGATCTTCTCCACTCAAATTCGAATTTGGCCTTAGGATGCCACATAAAGGTCTTCTAGAAGCTTCCTTTTGACCTACACATGTCAACAATCTCATCTCACTTGTTAGGTATAAGCATATGCACATTATTTTATAACTTTTAACCACAAATTCACTTAAAAATGCTAAAAATTAATAAATTTTTGAAAAATATAAATGTGATCCAATAATGATGAAAGTGAGATGAATGTAGTGACATGGTAGTGAAATGAAGGTGAAATGGAGGTGATATAATGGACATGATAGTGAAAGTGTAATGGAAGTGAATGACAATTTCAAGACCCAACATACCCCCCAACTGAAGCTATTGCATGTCCTCATGCAATATATATTACATTAATTCTTTTGATCCTTGAGCTTTGGCTTAACTTTGCATGATATCATTTGATAACTTCATACTTCTGCAAAGTGTTTTACTTGAATTGCAACATGGTTGGTTCTTGTGTTACAACCATATTTTGGTGTTGCATTGTATTTTGATCTTTGAACTTTGCATAATGTTAATTTGATTATTGTTGCAAAGTATATCTTTATTGGATTGCATCATGGTTGGTTCTTGTGTGACAACCATGATTGTGTTTGTATCCAATTATCCTTTAAGCACTTTTGAAAAGTCATTGTATGCTCATAATAATAATGTAATAGTTAATATATTTTGGAAGTATGTGGGCTTCTGAATATGATATGAACATGGAAAGATATGAATATGAATGTATTCGCCCCCCCCAACTGATGGTATTGGCAATTTTATGAAATGAGGAAGAGAAATGTTTTTCCAACAATTATCATTCTAGATTTTTATGGAATTCTATGGTAAAAAGTTAGAAAATGACGTACCTTAACTTACCCTTTGGAAATGGACGAGTTGTATGTGCAGTGGCTACAAAATTCTGATCATAAAAAGAGTCATGGATAAAAGATTCAAGATGACTTTTTATTCTTTCTACTAAAACTTGTTGAATCTGTTGCTGAATAGTGTTGATCTATTTTATATCTGCTCCAAAATGCTGAAAATAATAGTCTTCATGTCTTCAAAACTCATTGGCACAATTCCTGCTATATGAATAGATGTTCTGATCTCGAACATAGCAGGAAATTGTTGACTTAGTGGCCATTAATGGATGCCACTAGTCAACATGAGAACTCTCACCATTGATGACAATGAGAGTCAAGATGCCCAAACACATCTTGCTAGGTACGAATAAATTTGCCAATGTCAAGTCACCTAGAAGATCTGATGAACAAGGACTTGCCATTAAGGCATGCAAGCCTCAAGGTGTTTTTTGCAAGAAACTTAGACTCAAAGGACTATGTACTCAATAATTTGCATTGAAGCAGGGTTTATTTGCGAAATGAAAATGATAAGAAATGGAAAATGAAAATGGAAGATGGAAAATGGAAAGTAATAATGGCAATGGGAAATAAGCATGTAACTCAGCCTATTGCTTTTATTTGTGGGTTAGGAGTGGACAAAAAGTAATGTAAAGTGTATGTGAATGTAAATGGAAAATATGAGGGGAAATGAGGTGAATGGTTTATTATGAAGTATGGATGTAATGGAGACAATAGTATCTGAAAGTTTTGCAAGTGCTTGGATCTGATTTTGCATTAGCATGTGCTCATGCATTTATTTTTCTTCTTTGTTTCTGATCATCCTCTTATGAAACAAATTGGTCTCTAAGAGAGACACTATTCACTTGTAGTCATTTGTCCCTCCTCCTGGAACCTGCAAAAAACTAATACTTCTTCTGCAATGGAATGTAAGACTATCAAAAGAGAGAGGTGATCAATATCTCTAGTTATGATATTTACACACAAAACTAAGAATTCGTACTAATAAAACAAGTTCACGAAGGAAAACCAAAAGAATTTATACCTGCTTCAGAATTAGTGCCTCAAGTTAACTGTTATATCTTTTGAGAAATTTCTTCATTCTTGACTATTTCAAACTCTGATGATAACTTCCTCATTTTGTAGATCTCATCCAGATCTTTCCAATGATGCTTAAATCATCGAATTTTGATTTCGTATGAGAAAGTTAGACTGATTTGAACAGTGAGGTTTTTCAGCTGCAGAATTGATGTTTAGCTTCAGAATGGCTTTCTAGCTATAGAATGTGCACAGTTTCTGTAGCTAAAAATCTTGAACAGAAAGTTAGCTATGCATTTTTCATCATCAGTCCAAAATTAATCAATACCTTCTAGAAAAGTGAGCAAATAATCTACTTATTTCATTGATTCAATTTTTTTTTTCATCATAATCCAGTACAATAACACCATTAAAAGTGCATACAATCAAGAATCCTCAAGAATCCAGAATGCTTCTCCATAGTATAACATAGTAGAAGTATCAAGTTGTTGATACCACTAGGATGAAAAACTATAGGAATTGAACAGGTTTAATAAATGAATTTAACTGTGTTAATTGTTTGTCTATTGATCCATTCATTCTAATATACTCTGCCACAACAAATGTAAATAGATATATGTTTTTGACATGAGATACACAGTTATGATCAATGACATTGCTGGCACAATTTCATATTCTGTAGAAACTTGCATTTGAAAGAAACAATCATTTAGTATCAGAATACTCCGACGCCATCGAAACTCTACTGGACAACAAAAGCACCTGTACAAGTTGTGGTTGGTGAAGCATCTTGTCGTTTATTAGCTGAAGAATATTTCTTGGTAATGAATCTGAAGAACTCCCTCCATAAAAGCTCAAATTTCAACCGATTTAATCCACCCTAACCAGAATCAGCACCAGAACTTTTCCCGAGAGAAGATGAAATAGATATTTTCTCGCTTTTCTTCAGTTCTTCAAACATGTAACATGGTGAAAGACAACCCGAGTGATTGTTATACACAGAGAATATGAAAATAGAGTGACTGTGTGTACAAGGTAACAGAGTGTTTGTATGCACGAAAAAGCGTTTGACAGGTGTGCGGGAGAAGTCCGGTTAAGCACGAGTCAAAAACGGAGATTGCATCATTAGACCGTTTGGCATTGAAGATGGAAGGCGTGGTGTAATCAGTTTAAATCGAATTGGACTCTTAGATTTGCCATATGGATTGAATGCCACAGCATGATTAGTCTTTAATTTGAATTTTTCTTCCTAGAACGTGCTGTGTTCAAACAGTGCTCTGTTCATTTAATGAAATTCGTTTTTTCTTCACGCAGCATGCCAAATGGGGCTTCAAAGAACCAGAAAATTCTCCCAAACCGTTGCGAAATTCTCAAAATTGTTTTTGGGTTATCTAATTGACCCTGTACTAGAAAAAACCCATGTCTCAGTTTTCCTAAATTTGTTTTCAGTTGACCGAAATTTGAATTTAAATTTTGACTCCTTTTTTTTCATTTTTGCATTTTCTCTGCAAGTATTGCACTCGGGCTTTCTGGGTTCGATTTGCTTTGAACGTGAGTCAAACTTGCATCCTGCAAACAATAGTTACATTCTTGGTTGTAGGTTGAATTGAAGCTCGAGCAATTCGATCTGTTGAATTCTATAATTTGCACATTTGATTTTTTTTTTAAATGTTCTTGCAGGTTTGTTTCAAGGCCAAAGCTTAAACAGGAATAAAGGATTTGAGCCATAAATTTTATGTGCAAGTTTTCTATTGAGGTCATAGTGGAAACTGGGATTGGAGATAGCCATTGGTTTTTATTTTCTTGAAATTGTGAATTTTTATAACAATGATTAATGGTTCTCAATTTCAAGCAACTAAGGCTTCAAGGTGAATGTACTAGACCCTGAAAACAGGACTTTGACTATGGTCTTAAGCTGGTTTTTTATCGATCTGGGCTGGGTGACTAGGATAGAATCCATGTCGAGACAATTCCAAAGATGCCCATGTGGTCAGTTTCTTCGTTTGACGCCTGTAACCTGCTAAAGCATGGAAGTAGCTATGGAACACATAGTTAGCTGTAGAATAGGGTTGCGTTCTGTTAGCTAATTTGCAAAATCTTATTAAACAGGACACAACGTTTTGAGGGTCACTACAAACCATAACCAGTCAATCTGGCCAGCTGAACCTATCAAAGCAGTTGGATTTTTTTATTGTTCTTTTTTTAAATGATTGTTATATATATATTTTCAAAGATTTAAAAATATACATATATATTTTATTAAACAAAACAATTTATTGAAATTAAAGTTTTTCATTGAATCAAATGAAATGATGAATATATATATATATATATATATATATATATATATATATATATATATATATATATATATATATATATATATATATATCTTTTTCTAATCCTCTAGAACACACAAAGTGCAAGAGGAGAACTTACTCAAGAAATTATTAAATTTTTTTAGATGTAAGAAATAAGGTCTCCTACTGTTCGCGGGATTTGGCTTGGCTGGAGGACAAATTTGCGCAATTTTTGTAGGGAGACAGTGCAGGGAGCGCGACGAGACTAGCAGCAAAAACTGCACAATTTCTTTGGGGAGCTGGCAGCGGGCTGCAGGAGGTTTCTCGAAAAAATTGCACAAATTTTATGGGGAGCTCGCAACAAGTTGTAGAAAAAAACTACACAGAGTTGGGAGGCTGGACTGTTGGACATCCCTATGCAGTTTTTAAGTTGAGCAGGATGTTGGGCAGCTGGGAGATTTCTCATGAAGACTACACAGTTTTTCAGGATGAGCAGCAGGTCAGGTGACATGGTGACTGGTTGGAAAAGCTACACAATTTTTTTATGGCAGCGCAGTGGCGGACACAAGGTGTCTATCCTACATGTCTGAACAGTTTCTTCAGTCAGTGGAAGCAGGCATGCTTGGCAGCTTTTGCATAATTTTTTGGAGGTGTGAGGCTAGCGGTCACTGCCCGTTAAAATTCTTTGGTTGACCAGTTGGAGGCTTGGTTGATGTGCTTGTGGGCGGTGCAAATTGAGATGGCTTGCTAGAAAACATATGCATTGTTCTAGGTGACACTCAGTCGAGCCGATTCTAGGATTGCATAGCACAGACGGCTTGGGAGGCAACCTCAAGATCTGTGCAATTCTAGGCAGCAGTACATGGTCACTGAGGGCTAAAACTGTGCAATGCAACTCAGCGAAGGTTCGGTTATTGGATGGTGATCCAGTCGCCATAATTTCAGCAAAATGACTAAGTGTGTGAACGAGTGACTTCATACATGCATGACCTATAAATATTTTTGGACAACATTTGGACTAATTACCATACATAACATAAAATTTCTCCTCCAATTTTTTTCTGTCGAGCTTCTCGATCCGTCAAAATTCCTTGGGAAGTAGAAAGAATTACGATCCCCATTCCACCTAGAACTTTTGGAATTTCTCGATAATTAGAATAAATTCTCAAACCAGGTTTGCTGGTACGCTTTGACGTGGTCATATATGTCCTTTTCTTCCTTCTCCGATATTTTGAAGTCGATATCAAAAAATATTTTTGGCCTTCCTGATGTTCCCTAACATCTTCTATAAAACCTTCTCGTAAAAGGATCCTTCCAATGTTCTTGGTAATATTAGTAGTTGTTACTCGCAAACACACACTCGCCATGACTTGATGAGAAAACACCTAAAACCATCAAGACAAAATGCACTCGGTGTGACTGACTGATGGGTTTGAGCGACAAACGTGACACTTGTGATAGACATTCGGATGACCGTGGCGACACTTGCGCAATAGTAATTACAACATTGTGTGTGAGTGCGATAGATGTTTACATAGTGAACACAACTCAAAAACAACCTTCAACATCACCAGAACGAGGTCGCAAGTATGACATAACAATCAACATGCCAAAGACGATAGTTGATTGAACAAGTGAAAAGGAAGCAAGACATGTAGAAGAGACACATAAAATGACTTTTCACATTTGCGTACATGCATGTTACTAAGGACAGGATGATATGACAATGACAAGAAATCTTGCAAGATTAACTAAGAGATTTACTTCGAAAGGTGTTCTTTACTTACCAAATTTACTTTCAAGATGATCATGCATCTGATAGAGTTTGCATGTAGTCCTCACCTTTTCCATCACTTGGTTCCTTGGTCCTTCTCCTCAACTCCTTGGAAGAGATCTCAACATGTCACCTTTCCCTGTAGTCTCTGAGAGGTAGATCTGCACAATTTTAGCGAACAGTGACTACTACCGGAATGAGGCCCTGAGAGACTCGTATGTGTAGTTTTGGCATGCAAGACAGACAGGGCAGCTTAGACAACATTGCACAGTTTTTAGGCACATGACACTGCTGCAGGATGGGGGTCCTGGGAGGACACCTCTATGCAATTTCTGAGTGCAGTGCAGCTAGACTTATATGCGTATTTCTGGAGAGCAGTGTTGGCTTCCTGACTACTTTGTGCATTTTGGAGAGCAGCGTTGGCTGGGGTCTCTGCGGGCTGAAGGGTTTCAGCAGGCAAAGGAGGTTGGTGTCTCTGTGGGCTGCGGGGTTTTAACATGTAAGGGAGATTGATGTCTCTATGAGCTACAATGTTTCAACAGGCAAGGGAGGAAACTTGATGGTTGCAGAAGAAAATTGAATAGTTCTGGGAAGCTGGATGAGGCTAGCTTGCTCGGGAAAATGGCTAAGTGTGAGATCAGTGAAACATATGTAAGCGTTGATAGGACTTAATTGTTATTGCACACGAACACTTAGTGACACAACGTATACCATCCAAAATGCATAAGTCATACTTTTATTGACGCAACAACCTTCATGAAAAGAGTGCGTGAAGTGAGTGTGAAACATGTCTATTTGATGACAACCACTCATGCGGACATGCTTTCCCTTGAAGAAAAACAACATTCCCTTTGCATGAAAAACAACAACCCCTATGCCGGAAAATGGCACATGCTGCATAAATATGAGAACACAGAAAACTCTTAGGATCAAGGATGGGAGCTTAAAATCATCAGCTTACCAATAAGTGACCAAGGGTGATTGATCACAGAATCCAAGGTAGGATCTGAAATTTTCATGCGAGCCAAAATTTTGGAGGGTGGTTGTAGTCGCTACAACAATTTCCTAAACATTAGATATTGCACATATTAGAATATCATGTCATACATGTGAAGCAGATTTAGTATATGTTAGATTATGTAAATTACATTTTTCATTAATATCAATACAAAAATGATGTTTTTTTTCTTACTAGAAAAAGAATTTATGGAAGAGGTTTGATGACATCTTGCCTTGGCCATCTAGAAGACTAGATGTAGGAAGAGGTTGCTTTAGCTACCACATTTAGCTTGGTATGTATGATTGTTGCACTAAAAATTGTCACCTTGGCACTCTGCAATCTCTGTGAGTCCATTATCACTCATACTTTCCTCCTTTACAAGTCTTAAGCCTCAGTTCCTCATATCAAGCCTTGAAAGTAAGAGAAAAGCCCTAAAACTCTCTAAAACTCTGGTTCCGCACTTTCACTTAGTCTTATCTGTGGTCCCACACCTAATGGTCATGTTCCCTGCACACCTGACCGCTCTGTATCTGTGTTATGGGTGCGGACCCCTGTAAAGTTAAAAAGGTGTGAGTTTATTCTAAAAACTCAATTTTAGTCATTTCTAGAAGCTTCTGGAAGGAATCTTGAGGTGGCAAGTTCGCTCTCTTAAGGTTCATGCATCCCATACCTTAAGGAGCTAACCCCTTGATGTGAGGAGCTTATCCCTTTGAAGAAGGACTCTATCTCTTCATAGGTGGACCTGTAACCTCCTCCTCTGCACTATAAAATGTAGCATTGGGCTGGTTACTTGGGAGGTTGAAAGCTGAATATTTTTGAGCTGAAATGCTACTGGAACTTAGTCTTCTTAGTTGAGCTTTTATGAGGAGAGATTACATACCTCTAAGATCTCATTTGGAGGAGTGCAAGGCTTGTCAAAGTAAAGGAAATCACTGTTTCGGACCCCAGGAAGAGCTTGTTTAACATCAAGGTTGAAAAGGTTGTAAGGTTCTTCTACTTCAAAGTTAATACAAATAAGTTTTTTTTTCTCAATAAGATGTTCATTTATGGTTTATTTTATGGATTCCTTGATCACCATAATAGACATGATTTATGATATTTGCTATGCAGGTGCTATTTGATGTTTGCTTGTTTGTGTTTGCAGGTCTTTAAAGGATAACTCTTTCGAACGATTGAGGGATGACTACAACGAACAAACGTTGGATCTAAGGTAAGATCGCAACACCTCTATAGTCTTTATTTGTAAATTGCATATGTCTAGAGAAAGATAGATTTGTTTGTCTGCTTGTTGCTAGATTATCTTATGATACTAGGGAGATCGATCTTGTCCGCAAGAATGATTTATCCGACCAACAAATTGGATGTACCTCGCTTTGCGTCATTATGTTGGGGGCATGCGAACTTATAACAAGCAGAGTTCTCCATGGTTCAAGCTTGTGTAAAAATGAACCCATACCCGATTTACATCTTGTGATTGCCATTTTTATCTGCTAAATTCTGCTAGATGAGCCTTGGTTGTTTCATTCCATCGCCACCATCTCTTTGGCTGATCATATGCTTTCACTTGGTTGTTTTTCCTTTCCTGAGGGACCGTAGCGATGAGTGGTTTTATTAGCTAGCCTCTTAACCATTACATGTTTTGAGCAGTTCCACCATTACGGGAACTAGTTGCTACCCTTTATACCACTCGTTCCTCTAGGACGAGTCTTCTTTAAGCTCTTTTCTGACTCATAAAATATGTAAAGATTGCCGAGCTTTTCCCTTTTTAACTCGTTAAACAGAATAAAAAGGAGGTCCACTTTTAGCTCTTTTCTGACCGTATAAACATGAAAAGAACGCTGAACTTTTGTCGTTTCAAGTTCGATACTGGTTATGAAACGACATGCATTTGATCACTTTTTTACTTTTTCGAATCGGAGTCACTAATTATGAAAAGTACTCCTTGATTGTAATGGTCAAGCAGTTCTCTCAAGTATTATTTTATACTTTTTCAGGCTTGAGGGACACAAATTTATGAAAAAGGACACCCATGGAGTTTTCTTAAGTTTTTCTTCTAACCCCCTAAAATTGAAAAACACCAAGTTTTTCCTATACTGGACTCGTTAAAATTTAACAGTAAACGACCTGTTCAATTTTAAATAGGAATGAACCACTCCTTCTTAGGGTTCGAATTTTAAACTAAGTTGGACTCATCCGAAGGATGAGCTTATAAACAAGAAAATGTTATCCTCCTCAAAATTGCCAAAAATAAAGAGGTACTTGCCAGAAATGGTGGGGGAAAAGAGAGAAAAATGAATCTGTTTGTTACACTTTGTGTTTTAGAAAAGCCGTTAACCACTCTTGAACATGACACTTTTTTTCTCCTGGGTTGGGAAATCCTTTGCCTAATAGTTAATCAAACCATATTGAAAATCTTCAGCTAGTTTTTGGGTATTAGCTTTAGGTCAATTGTCACCAAAGCATCTGCAGTGTCGTTATGTGTTAAAGAGGTTAGTTCAAACAAACCATTCATTTGCAAAATATCTGTCATCCATTTTTTACCATCCCTGAGTCAGTCCTTGCCAATATATTTCTTCAAAACTTGATCTATGATTTCGTGTTGTGGGCTTGCCTACGATGGATCGCTTTCTATCGACATCAGCTCATTATCTAGGAAGTTGATCTATAAATCATCAGTACCTTGAAAACTGCATGCCCTAATGGCAGTTTTCTCGCCTTCGACAATAGGTTGCATCATTGACCTTCGATCAAATGATTCCGTGACATGTTCAACTCCAGCTCTTTTATTCACATTTCATGTATTGTACTGGGTACTTTGAGAGCCATTGACATTACTGGTGGTTTCTCTCATACTTGTTAACAGTTCACATCATTGACTAGTAATCAAGTGGTTTCTACCATGTTCGACTTTGACACATTCATTCACATGGATAGAATCATACTAGTTCGAGAAGTGAAAATCAAGACCCTGGATCTAGTTTCTACCATCCAAGCTACAAGGAATTTTGTTATTCATTATACAATGGATTATTCATAAACAGATGACTGCACCCATACTGTGTCTACACATGTTTATACTCTTGATGTATTACAAATTCATTCCTGTATCAGAACAGTTTAGTCAGTTTTCTAGTCAGTTTTGATCTGAGTATGGGAATGCCTACCTCAGTGATGATATGTTCACATATATATATTTTGCATTGAATGTTTTTATAGGTTCTGACTGGGGTGTCCATAGGATGATCCTTGAAATGATAAAGTACTTCACTCTTCATAGATGACAAACTCTATTTTAATCTATTACAGACTTTGCACTTTAGGGGGCAATTTGTTGCACTAGAAATTGTCACCTTGGCATTCTGCAATCTGTGTGAGTTCATTATCACTCATACCTTCCTCCTTTGCAAGTATTAAGTCTCAGTTCCTCATATCAAGCCTTGAAAGTAAGAGAAAAGCCCTAAAAGTCTCTAAAACTCTGGTTCCGCATTTTCTCTTAGTCTTACCTGCGGTCCTGCACCTAATGGTCATGTTCCTTGCACACCTGACTGCTCTGTATCTGTGTTATGGGTGCAGACCCCTGTAAAAGTTAAAAAGGCACGAGTTTATTCTAAAAACTCACTTTCAGTCATTTCTAGAAGCTTCTGGAAGGAACCTTGAGGTGGCAAGTTTGCTCTCTTAAGGTTCTTGCATCCCATACCTTAAGGAGATAACCCTTTGATGTGAGGAGCTTATCCCTTTGAAGGAGGACTCTATCCCTTCATAGGTGGGCCTCTAACCTCCTCCTCTACACTATAAAATGAAGCACTGGGCTGGTTACTTGGGAGGTTGAAAGCTGAATATTTTTGAGGTGAAATGTTGCTGGAACTTAGTCTTCTTAGTTGAGCTTTTATGAGGAGAGATTATATAACTCTAAGATATCATTTGGAGGAGTGCAAGGCTTGTCAAAGTAAAGGAAATTCCTGTTTTGGACCCCAGCAAGAGCTTGTTCAACATCAAGACTGAAAAGGTTGTAAGGTTCTTCTACTTCAAAGTTAATACAAATAAGTTTGTTTTTCTCAATAAGCTGTTCATTTATGGTTTATTTTATGGATTCCTTGATCACCATAATAGACATGATTTATGATATTTGCTATTCAGGTGCTATTTGATGTTTGCTTGTTTGTTTTTGCAGGTCTTTAAAGGATAACTCTTTCAGACGATCGAGGGATGACTACAACGAGCAAGCGTTGGATTGTAAGGTCGTAACACTTCTATAGTCTTTATTTGTAAATTGCATATGTCTAGAGAAAGATAGATTTGTTTGTCCGTTTGTTGCAAGATTATCTTTCAATACTAGGGAGATCGGTCTTGTCCACAAGAATGATTTATCCAGCCAACAATGATCCATCTGTATATGATATTTCCAATGTGTATTATTTGTATTATGATCACTTAAGAACTCAAGTCTAACTCTTGATGCTTTGGCTATAAGTTCTAAGTTGAGTTTTTCCATGGTATTCATAAATTTACTTAGAGAAGTGTGTCATTTTAATGGTTTGGTTATATATTTGGTGATTTGAGTAGGTTCTACACATAAATGTTATTGTACCCCTTATTTCCCACCAAAAAAATTCCACTCTACCTTGTATTTTTGGTGGGAATGAAATATTATTTACCGAAGTGGAGTTAAAAAGATACATGGTAATGAAGTCTAAATTTAAGATAATTAATTTTAATTTTTGGCTTGCGACCAAGATACCAGTGGTTTGAAAACATTCAAATATTTTTTATGGAAATATACTCCGACGGTGACTTTAGATACATAGAACTGTAAGTGTGCATAAATGGAAATGGGTTTTTTTTTATTCGACTCTTATCTATCTTAGATTTAAATTATCTATGTTCACATCCTCTTGGATGTAATCATATGAAACATATCTACCCCATCCCCTGGCTTACTATTTGGTTTGCAAGTAATAACTTTGTAGTAAATATAAAGCTCATGTTTTGTAATAACAATCACATGGAGGGAGGGATCATATCACTCGTCATCCCTCTTCAAAAAGCTCATTTTTTGGTATTACATAATTCAAAGTCAAAGAACATATGTTAGGGTTCAGGGTTTTATGAAGGTCTAGTGGTTGTACGTTCAAAACCTTGGAGGCATCTATTCTCTTCATGGTTGGAAATATTTGTCTTCCTGAAGCAACTGTCCTCCTTTCGATATATTCAAAACATGGTGAGTCCATTTCCAACTTTTAGTTCATATTTAAAAGCACAAGACTACCATTCTGGTACATATTAAGGTTTTCTTTATCCTATAAAAACTTTCCCATTCTCACTTCCAAACATGAAGCCATAGATAAATACCAGATATCACTTTTGTACATTCCATTTGGAGCTCAAACTAGCACTCCACACTATTTTTCTATGGAAACCAAACCCAAAATCTGAAATTGCCATCTCACTATGATCCATACGGGTTGAGATTACCAAAGGTTATAGCTAATTGGTGGTCTAGTTTTTAGGGCATGGGTTTGTGTTGAGGAAGGGATGCCAACCTCATATCAATAAGTGATAATGGCTCCCTTGCTCTCTTGGCTTCCTTGTTCTCCTTAAACAACAATTTTTCGAGACACATTGTCCAAGAGGGATCTCAATATCATTCAACACATGATATTTAGTTATGGGGTCCTAACACGTTTGAATCAGATTGGGCCAAGGCAAAGATTTTACAAATCCTTATGATCCATTGTATCATTGGAGCATGAGTGTAGCTCTCCATGCTACTTTTTATACATAGTTTGTGGCCCACCTTTTTGGAATTGAGTCAGTTGTGGGGTCCTAACACTTTTGAATCAGATTGGGGTAAGGAAAATATTTTACAAATCCTTATGCTTCATTGTATCATTGGAGCATGATTTTAGGTCTCCATGCTATTTTTTAGACATAGTTTGTGGCCCACCTTTTCAGACTTGAGAATGTTCTAATACTGGTCTTGTTTCTACATCATATATGGAGTTGTGGACTTGACAGTTGAGAGGGACTTTCATCTTTCTTATAACCTCTTTTGAGGCTATGGCCTTGACTACACCTATTGGGTGAGATAACAAGTTTTTGCTTTCAAGGCCCTCATGTCTTGATATGGTCATTTGGTTGATGGATTTCCTCCCTCTTTTCAGGTATACTTTGTATATTCTTGGACATATTTTTTTGAATAAACATGTTATGAACATGTTCATCATAGATGACATATACAAGTAATATATCTAGGTCTCTTGGCTTGACCCACTAGGATGATTGAAGCCTAATATGACCTTCTATCCATTTCTTAGAGACATGTCCTCTTTGCTTGATCCCCTTGTTGTGACACTAGATGCATGCACTCTAAGATATCTCTGGGCTAGTTTTGAGTGGGGTTACATAGGATTTGGTGGAGGCTAAACAATAGATTCCTCAAGAGAATAGGCTTTTCTAATTTTCATATAGAAGAGATTGAGATGGAACATTTTGTTTTTTGTTGTCTTATATACTACGAGATATAGGGATGGTTATGTCACCTTTTTAGTGAATATCAAAACCCTCTCTCCATCTTTTTTTGGTACCTGGATCAATAATGCTTAGCATTTTTCATGAGGAAGGCATTGGTCCTCCAATCTTCCACGGGCCACTACTTTATCGGACATTACTTGGACAATCACATCCTTTTATTCGGTGTTCTTAGTAGACAAAGGCTCTGAGCAACAGAGCCATAGTACCCACTAGCTAGTGTAGAAAATTATTGTGCATCCTGTAGCCTCACCCAGTTTTAGTTTGTTTTACACATCATGTTTAATGCCCACATCCCATGGTTAATTTTTCATATAACATGAATATAAAATTCAAAAGAAACATTTCTAGGCTACCACTACTCTTTCACTTATACACACAAATTTTTGGACTCTAGTTTTTGGTCAATCTTAGACCTTGGAAAAACCCCAAAGGGGAAAGCTAGTTTGAAGGAGGATTTTATTTTTATTTTCTCAGAGAATTAATTACAACATTAATTACATCACATAGGGTACTTATCTCTCCCTATTTTTGTCTTGGAAATCATGTCATTTTCCTTGAAACTCGTTCACTGTCCAAAAATATTTGCTTTGGAATGTGTGCCAATGACAAGGTTTCTCTACCCAGAGAATCGTCATTGTCCCTAAAGCCAACACCATGAATTTCATGCCACTGACATGCCACTATCCCTTGAAATTCATGTCACTACTCAAAATTTCCTTCCTCAAAATTTGTGCCATTGACATGCAAATTTCTCCTTGAAATTCATGCTAACATAACTTCTTTTGTTCCTTGAAGAATGGGTTTTCAGAAAAGGATTTGATGTTTGGAAATGCATGCAACTACACCACCTTTTTGGCCTATAAATATGTGTTGGAAACCTCTACCTGTTCCTTCTCATAATTTGTGCTTCTCTTCCAGCCTATAACTCATCTTGTTGATGGTAGGTGCCTCCTTAATTTGGTGCTATGGAATCTTTCCAATTTGCTATAGGTCTCTTCTTAAGCAAAAATATGCTATCTCATCCTCTTCTCGTCCTTTTCCTCTCCTCTCTTCTTCTCCAACACTTGCACATGAAGAATGAATGAGCCCTTTTCCTTTTCCCTCCTCTTTCGTCTCACAATGATGAGAAGCCCTATCCCTAAGATCAAGGGATGAGATTAGATCTCATCTCTCCTTAATCAAGGTTGGAGATTTAATCTCTCGTTGAACCCCTTTTTATGCCTCCCCCTTCATTAATGAGCCTTCGTAGTCAATTTAATAACTTGATTGTGTACCATGTACTTTTTCTCACAAAATCACTTTAAAAACATGAAGTGGCTTTAATATTATAAAGTAGATTGTACATTTTTCACCTCGTAAAGTGACTAAAAAGTCACATGACTTTAATGAGAACATAAAGTCACACTAAAAGGTGGCTTCACATGTTTTCCTAGGCCAAAGGAAAAAAGCGCTAGGAAACACCTCCTTAGTACCTTTTTTCTCTACGCCATTGTAGAGTTCTTGAATTGGATCTCAAGGCAAGTCTCATCTTTCCAATAGGCAATCATCCACAAAGCTACAATAGGTTTCTTTCTCTAGCACATGACACACTATGGACTAGTTCTTTCTCTATCACTTCTAGACAATATTTTGTCACAAGTTTTTTTTTTTTCCATTCCTACTTAAGGAGCATTTGAGTAGATGACATAACACACCGTGGACCAGTGCTTTCTCTAGCACTTCTAGACAATATTTTTTCACAAGTTTTTTTCTCTTCCTACTCAAAGAGCATTTGATATTACACTTGTAAAAAGTTTCAACATTATTTATTGTCCACTTACTTGTCGTCTCCAAAATCCACATTTCAAAGGATTAATCCAATAATCGAGTACTAACCCTAAACAAACCCTAGAGTGACTTGAGTATATTTCCCATTAGAACCTTGATGATCATCCTCCTCACTTTAGGTTAGTGCTCCTCTAGTGCAAGGGAGGATTCCCTGAGATAAAAAAAAAAAAAAAAATCCATTAATGCAGATCTGAAAGTCAGTTTATTGAAGTTGGTTGTTTTAGAATTTTACAATAGAAATTTGATGGAATTGAAGAGGACACAAGTGCCTTTCTTTGGAGTCAGTTAGCAAGATGTCAAATATGCCTTAAAATGGAATGGAGAAATCAACAAGGTTATCATTCATAAACTATGCCAATTGTATCAACCAATTTAATGTGCAAACTAAATGAAATGATCATTTGGATACACATTCACCTCCAATAAACATCAACACCATGCAATTATCAATGCAAAAGAGATTGGCAAGACAACCTTCAAACAAGGATGAACAAACAACAATTTCTTCATTAATTGATCTGCAAATGATAGGCTTGTGGCTTGTTTGTTTCGTCAACATGGATGCCTATTGTAGAATGAATTTTCTTCTCAATCCATTTTTGGTTCAATGCTCAGCTCAGATTTTAATGCATTCTATTTTTACTTCCTGTAATGGAACAAACTTTGAATTTGCAATTATGAATATGATTGTAAGTCTTTTGGTTGTTAGTGGCTTTGTTTCAACTATTTTTTTTCTTTTGATCTTGGTTGTAGGTGTCCATCACTTCTCTCTACAAAGAAAATATGATACAAATGATTATTGTTGCTAAAACCCAATGCTTTCCATATTTATAATCTAGTATTCTGGTGGTCGATTTAGCCTTTATAAATAAAAATGGTTCCATGGATTTCCAGTTGAGGGAATTACATGCAAAAGGGGGTGTATCTAGATTGGATATCAGAACAGAACCCAAAACTATTCATCTAAACTCACACTAGCTGACCAAAGGCTCATTTACACAAACTAGGAATGGGGGAATACTCAAAAAAATAGATTGAGTTGTCCAACAATGAAAAAACATTGATTATAGCTTGTGGGAAAAGAAGAGATGCCTAGGAAGGAATAAAAACTTTTGGTAAGGTTTTTGGGTAGATAAAAAATACTCAGAGCAATAAAAAAAAAATTGTAAGGTTTGTTGGCAAAGAACAAATGCACAAAGTAATAAAAATTGTTGGATTCAGTATGTGTGTAGAGGGAAAACACCCAGATATAAATCAAAATAAACTGAGCCAATTCTAAGGAATTAAGTCAATGATTCAATTAAAGAGGACTCGAGTTGTGAAAATGTGTTGTGGGTATGCTTTACCCAACTGAGGAATCTCTATAGACGATTATTAGTAGTGTCTACAAATAGTTAGCGGACAATTAAGAGGATTTCAGTTGGTAAAGTTGCAGAGATTTTAAGTGATCAAACTCAAAGTAGAACTACAATAAGAAGATTACAAAACCACACAGTATTAACAATAGAGATTTATTTTTCTTGGGAAATTCCTTACAAAGGGCGAGCTATGCTTGCTCAGAAATCTCATTCATTGTTACTAAAGAAAAAAATTACAGATGGGCATGTCTTAGAGACACCTTCATTCATCATGGATAGGCCCCTTAAATCCTCCAATTTTCTAAGCAGGATGTACTCTTTGAGTTGTCACCTTTGTTCAAACTTCCTGAGTTCTGCTTGCCTCTCTCCCATTGATCCTTCTTCACTACAACCTTCATTTTTAATTGTTGTTTTTGAAATACCAACCATCACACTGGTTTTTTTTCCTATCCCATTTTTTCACAAAGACAAAAAATGATTAAAAAAAATTATAAGCTTGTTACAACTTTACATAATATTCACAGAAAGGATTCAATTCAGATCACATCTCCCTAGTTGCAGGCTTTTGGTCCCCAAAATCTTCAACTCTCTTTAATTCTCTTCTTCAATCTTCAAATAGGTTCCACTAAATCTCCAAGTTTGTCTTTGCTAATTATGGTAGAGAATAGTTGAGTAGGGATTTCCTTTGGAATAACTCTGCAATTCATCTCATGGCTAGAGATGACATTTTTTGTTCCAATAGATTGTTGGAGAACCATTGTTGGGTTGCAAGTGCTAGAAACTCCTCTTTCCCCTTGACCTTGATTTTCTAAGATTTCTTCTCGATTATTTTGTAAGGTTTGTGGGTAAAGATCCAATGCCTAGAGTAATAATAAATGTTTGGTCTGGTATGTGGGCAGAGGGAAAAGCTCCCAAGTCTACACTGGGATAACTCCAAGGGATTAAGGAAATGTTTCAGTTAGAGAGGAATCGAGCTGTGAAATTTTGTTGTGGGTATTCTTTACACAACTGATAAAACTCTTTAGATTATTGTTAATAGTGCCCACAAATAGCAAGGAAACTGTTAAGAGAATTTCAGCTAGTGAAGTTGCATAACTTTCAAATAATCAAATTCAAACTAGAACTACAATAAATAGATTACACAAATGCACAATATAAACAAAAGAGATTTATTTTTCTTAGGAAATTCCTTACAAAGGGTAAGTATGCATGCTCACAAATCTCAAGCATTGTTACTCACTGAAGAAAAAAATTGCAGATGGGTATGGCTTAGAAATACCTTTTCTCATCATGGGCAAGTTTGTTGATACCTTCATCTTCCTATATTCAAGAAGGCTACACTCTGAGCTCTCATCTTTGATCTTCAAATTTCCAATATTCTACTTTCATTTTTCCCATTGACCCTTTTTCACTACAACCTTCATTTTTAATGGTTTCATTTGGAAGGCCAACCATCACACTAGTTTGTTTTCCCTTCCCATTTTGTCAGAAAAAAACAAAATAAATTTAAAAAACAATTACATACATATTACAAATTTACAAAATATTTTAGGCAAAGATCTTATTCAGATCATTAATGGATCTGATTATATCAAAGCATGAAAGGTTTAAAATATCATTGCCAAAGCCTTCTTCCATGGCCAAAAGCAACACCTATAGATAAGAAGGGTACACTAGAATATTGCAATGTCAACCTTGCACATCAATCCAACCTATAGAAAGGAAGACAATTACAGAAGCATAAATCTATCATGGGCCTTTTCTCCCTTTCTTGCAAAGAACTTTCTACTTGGCCTATAGGAGTTTTCCTCCACATTAATTCAATTTGCAGATCAATAGTGCTCCTCCTTTTATAGTCTTTCTTACTGATAACTTTCTAATACAATGTTATAGAGAATACTTTAGAAAGCTATGGATTCATCTTTTCTTCAAATAAATAACAATAAAACATCAACAAAATTCTATGTCTCTTAGGTTGGAGTCCTCTTATATATTGCCCCTTTTGGAAATCGTCAGTCTTTCCAAGTGTCATCATATTATAGGGTGTATCTCATTTAGTGGTTGAGTTGTGGAGATATGGTGTCCATATCCCTTGTAAAGTGGAGCATTTCCCTATTCTTAGCTTCTTGTGCCATTAAGTGGTCTCCTTTTCCACATATCATCCTTACAACATCCATGCCCACCCTTAGAATGATTTTTCCTTCCTAAAATATTCTCTAATAACTTCATTTGACCCTTGGTTGGGTGCTCTCCAAAGTGGATTCATTTTCTAACAGTCAAATATTTAAAGCATCCAAATCTCCCTTGGAAGGAAATGCACCTCTATGAATGTGCAATAATTTATCAGTAAAGGTTTTGACATGCCACATGTTAGCTTCCTATAGAGGGTGTTGCTCAAAAATTTTAATTGTCTCCCTCAAATCATGTGCATTTGACCCCTGTTTTAGGTTTAATAAGGACTTCTCTATTAAAACATCCTTTGAAGTATCCATAACCTTTCAGAAAAATTATATTCTTAGAAACCATCTCTTGGTTCCTCAAAATTTCCTATAACTTATCCTTGAATCTTTCATCGATGCTACTTGTGATGTCTTAAGAAAGGGTTCTCCTCTTTGACCATTTGGAATATTAATAAACCCCTTAAATGATACTATGCTCTTTTCTTGTGCAAGAGTACTTCACAACATAACAAACCCGTTTGGATGATGAACACTCTTGCAATATTCTATGTTCTTGAAATCAATACTTGTCTAATGTGTAGTTTTCCTAATGCGAGTTGTCCTTGCAGAAGCTTCTCTCTTTTCATGTAAGTGTGTTGAACTCCCATATAAGGATGATGACTCTTGCTTTAAAACATGTAGAGATTTCCTAGGGATTGTGGAAGATACCTTCAATGGAGAAACATTCACAATAATATATAGCAAAGTGACCCAAAAGTGAAATATTGTCTCATGTGAAATAGTGCCTCCAAATATGTGAACTTAACAATCAAATAGACCTCCAAAGTAAATGTCATTCAACATGAAGAAAGAAAGGTGAACCCCCATCAACACTCTGATGCATGATAAACAAGATGAGATTGTCAATGTATAAATATGCACGATCTACACCATTATACATCAGCATATGCAATTACATAGAAAGAAACAACATCACCAACATCATCAATGCAGTAGAACATAAAAGGAACATTAGAAGAAACACATGCACACATATAGAGACACTAGAATTGTTCCAAGGCCAAGGAAAAGCCCACTATGGGGAAAACCCTTGAAAATCTTCTTCTTCTTATATTGTTGTCAAATTATGTAGAAAAAGGGAGTACAATGATCCAGAACCTTGTCTATGCAGCAAAACAATAATGATATCTATGAAATAGATCTAATCATGCTAGGAATCAAACCCTCATACTGATGGATGTAATGTGCTGTCACAAACTAATGTCAATTGTTGTATACTATTGTCACGGTGTCGAACACTATTGAGAACTGATGTCACTTTCAATGAGACCAACACATATGTTTGCAGCTGAAACTAACAAATCAAATCTATAGATTTGTATAATAGTAGAGAGAAAGCTAGAGCTACCATATCACTGAAGTCAATTGAATCCAAGATGTCAAATCTTAGATCTAAACTTTGGTTGCCCTCATGACGACTAACTGCGTGTGACCAAAACTCCTTGGTCGCTCTCTTTATCATTGTATGTGAGCGACTGTGACTGCGGGATTGCTCTCAAGAGGTCTTGATGCGAGTGACTGTGGTATTGAATAACTAAAACCCAAATTCGCTCCCTTATCAATATTGTTCAAGCGACCGAAATGGTAGGTTCACTCCCTTACTAATGCTATGCGATCCACTGAGATGGTAGGGTCACTCCTAGGGGTACCTTATGCAAACGACTGGGGACCCAAAATTTTTGATCTGCCTCTGAACCCAGAGTCACTCTCATTGAACTCTCTCTGAGTGATCAGAGAGATAGAATCAGTCTCTTTCATACTCTTGGCTCACGACTAGGGACAAAAACCTTTTGTTTTATTCCAATGACCGAGTTCTAGAAAACCCTAACCTAGAGCGAACTTTTCGCCTGTAATTTCAGACCCTGTGCAAGCTCCTTCTGATGAACCTGTGTGAGCCAAAAAAAAATAGAAGAATAGAAACATGTCTTCATCAAGTGTGTTAAAAAGAAATTGAGGTCACTTCCTTTTATAGTCTTTCTTGAGGGTTTACTTGGGGTTGAGATTGACCCAAGCAATTACCCAAGTGGTTAGGGCCAACCTGCTCCATAATGAATGAATGAATAGAATAATTCAAAACTGATCTTTCACTTAACCAAATTAGGTGATATTTGGGTCGATTTTGGTCCTATCGAAAAGAGGAATTTAATGCAAACATCATCTTGGTCATCTGAGTTATATAATGTGGAATTTGACCCTAGTTGAAAAAATTAATAATCCCTCTCAACTAGGAATAATTCCACCTTCCAATATATGTCCATTGAACAATATACCATTCTGGAATCTTTGAGTGTTATCACGTATCATCACAAATAATCTCTATCATGTAGTCATTGTGCCATGTCCATATCAAGTGTATCATCATCACAAATCGTCATTGTACATCTCAATCTATCATTTTCTTATTCCTACTTATCTCTTGATTGTTCCAGCTCGTATGTTGAACATTTTCGGATCTAGAAGAAGAATAATTTGTTACTAGAGGGGAGCTCAAGCTACCACCATTTATCCAATTAGGCCTCTATCTAGAATTTCTATCGGCGGGCTACTAACCGAAATATCATCATCAATCATCATTAGAGAGGATATCATCAAGGAGCACATCTCAACCTAGAAACACATTGGGGAGAAATAGCTTCCCCCCATACTGAGAAATAGGATAACTCATCACAGGGGAGTACACCCTGGACCCTATAATTTCATCGGGGAGCTTACCCTCTACCCATAATCATATCAAGTTATCTCAACCCATCCTATTGCCTATTGATCTTCCCATTGATGACCCAAAATATTCATGTGGGAACACGTGCATCATAATCGACTGAGGTTGTACACCCCAAGTACACTCTCAACTTGTTGGCCAAAACAAGGAGCAGTATTCCCATCAAGATGGCATGCTTGAGGGTATGATGCGAATTAGGGTATACTCTACAAAGACTAAGAGGGGAGCAAAATTCTCTAATCCTATGAAGATAGGGGAGAAACATTCTTCAACCCTAGGTAACAGATAGGGTAACACCCTATTTTCTAGATTTCCCTCAACCATAGGAGCCCTCTATCTCAATTCCTCACCCTGGGAGCTAAAACAGGGAGGAAGAGTTGGCTCAGTGTTCTCGATCAGCACTGCTGTCATCATTAGCTTGTCTCAATAGTAGTTTTTCCCTGTTCATACAAAACATCAAATCAAATATCATGTCAGATCATATATAATTATATGAATCACAAAATGATACCAAAATCATCCTCCCTCTCAAGGAGCTTCCAACCACAAGCCTAAGGTTGTTTTGAACAGTTGCACTATCTCAATATATGAGAGTATCTCGGTCCCAACTATAAATATGGGACTTTTTGCCAATCATATCATCATAATTTATCCATGTTATATCTAGATTATGCTCAAACATATCTCTAAGGAGCTTTTGTATCCTGCCTCATAGCTAGCCATGCTAGCAACATCATGAAATACCTCGGTCATGCTATGGATCTCTCATCCAATATATCATGGCAGGTCACATACTAAAGCATCATCTAAATGTGCTTATCAACAACAATCTTAAATATCAGCAATACATCTTTGCAAACACATATCATAGGAGAAATATCTCATTCTTAGAACTAGAACACCTCATCCAGATATTTCAAAGCATGCTCGGTGACAACTCTATGTGAGTGAAACAACTCTGTCATGAATTTATTCAGGTTCTATGTACAACATACATATACAGATGGATGTTCAAAATAGAACATCAATGCTTCAACCGTCGGATGTCGTGTCAAGTTCAACAACATCTTGAACTTCAAATCAGAGAATCCAAGGATTTTCAATTTTGAAAAAAAAATTCCAATAGCTTTGCAATATGGAATTTCTTTCGCAAATTCCAAAAATCGATTCATCATGAGATGATACATCATTTCAGACTTCATAAGCCATCTCCCTCTTATTTAGATCATCAGAGGCTCATCACCTATCACAAGTAGATTATTAGGATATAAAACCAAAACCAAAACCATAATAAATATCAAAGCCATACCTTGGAACTCATCATCTTGACTTCATCAAATAACTGTCGGTATGATTGGTGATATTCCACTGAAGTTGTGCATTCTCCTATAATACCTTAAAAATGTCATCCACAAATTTGCAGCAATTGATTTCACTTCCCTCTCTCATGATAAATTTCAGCCTCTAATTTGCTACTTTAGGTTGTATGATGATCATCAAGAAGGGTTTGTTAAAATAAATTTCCTCTCCTATTAGTAGGGGAATTTTGAGGTCTAAAATGGGCCTCCTAACAAAAATATACAACCAAAATGAAATTTATAAGAACCAATAAGATTCAAGATGATGATGTCAACAATGGGGGATGATTCACCATTTTTGGAGTAAAAAAGTAAAAGTATTAAAAAATAATAAAATAATAAAACTACTTTCCAACCCGTATTTTCAACTTATCTCCCTAAGTTTTTACTCAAATTTCGAGTGGGAGTATTCGTTGGATGAAAAATTTGATTCCTCATCCAAGGAGTACCCATGTTGCATATGTTTGGTGGACCCTGCTACATGAAAAAACAATATTGCAATCATATTTTTCATGTATTTCTCATTTTTCGTGTAGAAGGGTCCATCAAAAGTGTGTAACATGGGTACTCCTTGGACGAGGAATTGATTTTTTCATCCAAAAAGTACTCCCAATCGAAATTTGAGTAAAACCTTTAGGGAGATAAGTTGAAAATACAAGTTGAATAATTAGTTTTTCTTTTTTGCCCCTAAATTTTGATGATGTAAACTAATCTTATTTTATTATTTCCACTATGATTTTATAATTTCCTTAGGAAGCCTATTTTATACCTCAAAATTCCCCTAATGAATGACACTTATGATCTCTCTTATCATAATTTATCGACCTCCTCGAAGCTTAGGCCTTTCATCTCAAGAAAAAAAGTAAGGACAAAAAGGAATGCAACCCAAGCAATAGTAATGAATACTATAAATGTTTTAGATGCTCCCAACACATCAATAAAAGATAGGAATAACTTTGAAACAATCAGATTAGATATCTAGCAAACTGTTGTAGCAATGCCTCGACACATACTTCTATATTTTGAAGTAAATGTTTTGGAATTGATTTTCCATGGAACTGGTCCCATGTTACGAGAGAAGAAATACATATATATATAAACAAGCCACAGACAACAAGCCAACCATGGCTACTTGGACACACATAGCTATACCAAGAGACAAAATGCTAGGAACAATACTGCTTGGATGTTGTGTTTGCATGAAAGAAATTTCCAAGAATCATCTGCACAATCAATGATAAAATATTGTAATGGATTAATAAAAATATACATGTTAAGATAGGAAACCAAGTCAATGACATCAATCTTTCAATAAGTTTATCTTAGACAAAATTCTGATCACAAAACCTTTTCAGGTGCCTAGTTTTGTTGTCTGTTAACATATTACTTTTTAGTCCATATTTTTATCTTTTCCGTAAACTACACAGGACAGAGTGAATAAAATCCATTTCCATCAGGAATGCATATCACATTGAGAAAGGAACATCGGGTGTGTCCTTACCATTTCTCCAGAGGCTATGAAAAATCCACACCTAGTAGTTAAAAAACCACTGCAGTTCCAAAGAGGTCAAATAAAGTTGAGGAGTGTTGGACAAGCATAACCTACTTTTAGTGTCTATTGTATGTCAACAATGGGCACATCAACAAAAGTAAATTAAAATGCTCCAGATAGAATGGCTAGTGACAAAAAAAAATAATCAATTATGCTCATAAAGAGTAGCAGTCTTCTTCCACACCAATCTATTAGGTGTATATCAAGAATTGTGCCAAGTGCATTCATTGTCGCAACAAACAAGGAATGTAATAAATTTATTTGATTTTAAGAAAAGCCCACCAGCTCCACAATAGTAGGACTATAATACATTATAGTATTAATACCCATAAACTATTGAAATTCTTGCAAGTGAATTACTGTAAAAATATAAGTCACAAAGAATAGAAAGAATAAGCAACATAGAAAAATGTAAATAGCCCCTCGTTAACATTGCTATAAGCCTCTGGAGCCAACTCTAAATAAAAAAAAAAAATAAAAAGCTAATATCCTAGCAATATGGAGGTCAGGGACATAAAAAAATCGATATAAATATTCCTTCAAGAGACATAAAATGAAGAACTGTATTCTCAGAACTAATAAAATCTCTATGGAAGGGAAGACACAGATTCTACATCAAACCAAGAGGGTTGTTTAGAGGGAGTAGCCTCCCTATGGGATTTTGATACCCTACAAAGTAGGGTTGAAAGGTTCTCACTGGATCACAACATCCTTTACAGAATTTTCCTTGGGTCAAGAATTCTAGTTAACCAACATTTACACCCCAAATAATTGGGGTAAAAGAGAAGCTGCTAGGAATCATTCAAGATCTCAAAGGAATCCATCCCTTAGAAAACCATACCTTGGAAAGTGACTCCAATAAGACCGCAAAGAGAAAAAGGATGGTATATATAAGATACGCTGCAAAGTACAAGTAAAAGACCTAATCTAATACTATTTTATGTCAAACCTGAAAACAAGAAATTCACCTGGAACAACACAAGAATTTGCCAAGGATTCTTGCAGAAATAATTTTCCAAATGTCGTTGTGTAAAAAATGGTTGTCAAGAAACATAATTATCTTCCAAGAAGAGAAAATTTGTCCAGTTAAAATAGCATCAATAGTTATGACATTACTATAGTCTCAATGCAGACCATAGAGAGAAAAGGTTGACAACTCCCTTGGAGGTTAGGAAAGAAAACTGGCTACATTTGTTGAACCTTTGGCATCAGACTAATTTTCAGCAGCCAACCACAAAAGTTCCTAAACAAGGTGGTTGACACCCACAAATGGAGACATTAGAACCTAAATATGCAAAAACAAAAATCATTTTATTCTTCAATATAACAAGGGGAAATACATGAGCTGTAGGAGTAGGTGGTGCCATCATGACCCAGGAGGTTAAAAAGAAAAGAGAATTCTCATGGGGTTTAGGAACATATACAAACAACAAAGCAGAAGCATTAATAACACTTTAAGGGCTCATTAGGGGACTTTTCAGGTCTAAAATGGACCTCATAAGAAAAATGTATAGCCAAAATAAATTATATAAGAACCAATAGGATTCAATATGATGATGTCAACCATGGGGGGTGATTCACCATTTTTGGAGTAAAATAGTAAAACTATTAAAAAATAATAAAACAATAAAACTGCGTTCTCAACTCGTATTTTTAACTTATCTCCGTAAGGTTTTAATTAAATTTTGAGTGGGAGTACTTGTTGGATGCAAAATTTAATTCCTCATCCAAGGAGTAACCATGTTGTATACTTTTGATGGACCCTTCTACACGAAAAATGAGAAATACATGAAAAAACGTGATTACAATAATGTTTTACACATATTTTTCATTTTTCATTGTTGGGTCCCTATAATACTAGTAATTACCCCATTACTATTGTAGTTATACCCTTTATTTATATTGTTGTGCCCCCATTGCCCCCATATTGTTATTAATGTGCCCATAGAATCCCTCTATTTTTATTTTTGTGGCTTTATATTATTATTGTTAGGTTGGCTAGATTATATTGTGACTCCATAGACTCCTATATATAGAAAGGAGGTTTTGTCATTTGAATCATCAAAGGACTGTTCATTTATGTAATGCAAAGGAGGTTGCCCCCTCGAAGAGGCTAAATTCTAAGGCGTTGATCTATCTTTTCTATCTTTTCTTGAGCTGGTTTCATAACATTTGGTATCAGAGCTTTGGATTCTAGGGTTTCGCTGCTCCAAACAGGTCATCGTGGCATTTTCGCTATAATTGTTTTTCTGTGACATTTCAGAAGTCGCAAAAAAAACCCATTTGAGAAGAAATCACGCTGAACCTTGGGTCCGAATTTCAGAGCTTTTCGCACGATATTTTCCGAGATATGATCTCAGGAAGTTACTCTTTTTGCAGACTCCTGAATTACACTCAAAACAGGTGACCTGGGTAAAATCGTCATAACTTTCTTTCTGAGCGTCAAATTGAAATTTCGTAAGAAGGTACAGAAAGAAAACGGACTGTAGTTTTCTTTTATATATTTTTTGGAGTCAAAGGTTGAAACAGTGACGCGTGGCACTTCATACAAGTTCGCTCTACGGAACTAGTCTATAATTAGGTCACTGCGGGAGATTTAGCATAAATCTTTCTTGGAGAATCCAATTTGGATCAGACTAGTGGCATTGGAAAGAGGACATAGAAGGCTACTACAGGTCACAATTTCAGAACTGGATGATTCGAAATTACAGAGATACATCAGATTCAATATCAGGCTTCTACAAAGTAAAAAAAGGTGTGTAGTTTTTATTTTTTATTTTTGCATAAGCTTGGTTTGAAGGAATTCAAAGGGCATAGTGAAGAATTATTATCGGTAACTGATTCCCCGAGGAAAGAAAATGCAAACACCTAGTAAGGAACCTGAAAGCTCTAGCATGACTCATGAAGAAGAGGAAGAAATGCTACATGATATATCAAAATTACAAGAACAAGTGCAACAAATGTCACGCTCACAAAAGCTAACAGATGCTAAGATAAATGGCGTGGAATCTAAGATAAAGGGCATGGAAGCTAAGATGGATGACCTGAAGATAGATTTGAGGACAGATTTGAAGACAGACATGGTAGGTTTGAAGACAGATTTGACAAATTTTCTACAAGAAATACTTACTAATGGTGAAAAGGTTGTAAAGAAAACTCATGATGTGAACAAAAGAAATGTTAATCATGATTCCATAGACTCTAATGTTGGATCGAAGACCCACCATATTCCAAAAATCGATATGAGGAAGTTTGATGGCAAGGATCCGGCCACATGGATATTACAGATGGAGCAATTCTTCGATCTCAATAATGTGCAAAACACACAAAAGGTATGTATGGCAACTTTATATTTGGAACCAAATCAGTTTGTATGGTATCAATGGCTTTGCTCTCGTAAACAATTTATCACTTGGGCAATTTTTACGGAAGAATTGATAGCACATTATGAGGATACAAAAAACAACACTTTTTTTAGCCAATTGATAAGTCTCAAACAAAAGGGTTCAATAATGGAGCACATTGAGGAGTTCCAAAAATTGAACATAAGGGTAAAAGATATTCCAGAGGAGCATAGGATTGATGTGTTCATAGGGTCTTTAAAGGATAATATCCAACATGATGTTCGCCTTTGGGAACCTGATTCATTAGAGAAGGCATTCAGGTTAGCAAGAAAAATGGAAAGCAAAATTATGGCAACCAGGAAGCATACCACTCACAACTATAAAAACGGAAGTGTTGTTGCCCCTAGTCTTCCACAACCTATAAGGTTGACACCACAACAATTGGAAGAAAAAAGAGCAAAAGGGCTTTGTTACAGTTGTGATAGCAATACACTAAAGGTCATAAGTGTGCTGAGAAGAAATTATTCTACATAGATTGTGAAGAGGAAGAAGAAAAGGAGCAAGAAAGGTCAAAAGAAGAGGATATACTCCAGGAACAAAGCCTAGATGAAGAACAAATAAATCCGACCATATCTTGTAATGCATTGGCGGGAATTACCACTCCTCAAACCATCAAGATAGAAGGACAAATCAAGAAGAAAAAGGTAATAGTGTTGATTGATTCAGGAAGCACCCACAATTTTATTCATTGTAGGGTAGCAAAAGAATTGAATTGCTTCCTATATCCAGCACCAGAGTGTCAAGTGATGATTGCAAATGGAGGAACAATAAATTGCTCTGGAAAGTGCCATAATATCAAGCTATCCATGGGAGAATATGTATTGACTAGCCCAATGCTTTCCATTCCAATGGGAGGTGCTGATGTTGTACTAGGAGTCCAATGGCTACAATCCTTGGGTACAATAGCTTTTAATTTTCAAGAACTTTTCATCAAATTTTCTATGGAAGGAAAGGAAGTTGAATTAAGGGGTATTGCAGGGAAACCAGGAAAGATAATCAGCTCTAATGGTATGACAAAGCTTCTAAAAAAGGAGCAAAGGGTGTAATTGCACAATTATGTTCGCTAGATGTTTCCACATTAGAATCATCTATTTCTCCAGATCTCCAAAAAGTCCTGGACAATCATTCCAAGGTATTTGAGACTCCCAAAGGTCTCCCACCTATGCGTGATCATGATCATGCTATTCATCTGATTCCAGGAAGTGTTCCTCCAAACATCAGGCCGTACAGATATCCCTATGTCCAAAAAAGTGAAATTGAACGTATGGTTGCAGAAATGCTAGAGGCTGGTATAATTCAACCGAGTCAAAGTTCTTTCTCTGCTCCAGTAGTATTGGTGCACAAGAAGGATGGATCATGGCGCATGTGTCCGGATTATAGGGAGCTCAACAAGCTCACTATTAAAGATAAGTTCCCCATTCCTGTCATTGATGAATTACTGGATGAATTGCATGGATCAATTTACTTCACCAAGTTGGATCTTCATTCAGGATATCATCAAATCAGAATGAAGATTGAAGACATTTCGAAAATGGCATTTAGAACTCATGAGGGTCATTATGAATTTTTGGTCATGCCTTTTGGCCTTACCAATGCACCTTCAACATTTCAAGGTTTGATGAATTCAATTTTCAAACCATTCCTTAGAAAATTTGTGTTAGTATTTTTTGATGATATACTTATCTACAGCAAGTCTTGGAAGGATCATGTTGAACATGTTGACAGGGTGCTACAACTATTGGAGGAGAAACAATTATATGCCAAAAGATCCAAATGTTTCTTTGGAGTCCAGGAGGTGGAATATTTGGGTCATATTGTATCTCATGAAGGAGTTAAGGTAGACCCTAGCAAAATTAAAGCCATTAAGGAATGGAAAATCCCCACATCCATAAAGCATCTGCGCAGATTTCTTGGGTTGACAGGGTATTATCGCAAGTTTGTTAAGAATTATTGGAGAATAGCAGCACCTCTAATGACATTATTGAAGAAAGATGCATTTTCATGGACTCCGGAAGCAACAAAGGCCTTTGAACATCTTAAAGAGGCAATGTGCCAAGCACCGGTCTTAGCTACACCGGACTTCACAAAAACCTTTATTGTGGAATGTGATGCTTCAGGAAATGGAATTGGTGCTGTTCTAATGCAAGATGAAAGACCCATTGCTTTTGAAAGTCGTCCAATCAAGGGAAAGTTTCTAAGCAAAGCTATTTATGAGAAGGAAATGTTGGCAATACTCCATGCACTTAAGAAATGGCTACCCTACCTAATGGGAAGACACTTCAAGGTAAAAACGGATCATGATAGCCTTAAATACTTTTTAGAACAAAGATTATCCTCTGAAGAGCAACAAAAGTGGGTCACAAAGATGTTGGGTTATGACTTTGAAATCATCTACAAAAAAGGGAAGCAAAATGTGGTGGCAGATGCACTCTCAAGAAAGGATGAGGATGTGGAAGCATTGTTGTGCGCTATTTCTATTATCCAACCAGATTGGATAAATGAAGCAAGGGAGGAATGGAAGAATGACGAAGAAGTGTGGGCACTTATTCGAAAGCTACAACAAGATTCTAGTACGTCTGATACATTTAGCTGGAAAAATGATTCGTTATGGTACAAAGATCGCTTATACCTCTGTAAGAATTCCCAGCTAAAACAAAAGATTCTTATGGAATTGCACACTTCTCCCTTAGGAGGGCACTCAGGATTTTTAAAAACTTACCACAGGGTTAAGAAGGAATTTTTTTGGGATGGCCTTAAATCAGATATTCAAAAGTTTGTGGCAGAATGTTTGGTTTGCCAACAAAATAAAGTTGAAACAATTAAGACACCGGGTCTATTACAACCTTTATCCATTCCAAGCCAACGTTGGGAGGAGGTTTCAATGGATTTTATCACAGGTTTACCCAAGTCTGAGGGAAAGAGTGTCATCATGGTGGTAGTTGACAGACTTACCAAGTATGCACACTTTTGTGCATTATCACATCCATTTAAAGCCAGTACAGTTTCTACTGCATTTATGGAAACAATTCAAAAGCTACATGGAAACCCAAAGATTATTGTAAGTGACAGAGATCCCATTTTCACTGGAAATTTTTGGACACAATTATTTTCTTGTCTTGGTACTCAGTTAGCTCATAGCTCATTTATCATCCTCAATCTGATGGGCAAACTGAGATAGTAAACAAATGTTTGGAAGGATATCTTCGTTGCTTTGTATCTGATAAACAGACACAATGGGTCAAATGGTTGCCTCTGGCTGAATGGTGGTATAACACTTCCTTTCATACAGCAACAAAAATGACCCCATTTATGGCACTTTATGGGTATCAACCACCATCCATCACATCATATTTAAGAGAAAATTCTAAGGTTCAGGCAGTGGAACATCACATCGAACATCAACAACAAGTCCTCCAACTCTTAAAGGATAACCTCGTGTTGGCATAGAATAGAATGAAACAACAGGTAGATCAACATCGCAGTGAAAGAAGTTTTGATGTAGGTTATTGGGTATTCCTACGGCTACAACCATATAAGCAAATGTCCCTCAAGCAAGCTAAGAAGGATAATAAATTATCACCAAAGTATTATGGTACGTACAAGGTGTTGCAAAATATTGGTACTATGGTATACAAATTGGAGCTTCCTGCAACTTCTCGATTGCACCCAGTTTTCCATGTTTCATGCTTAAAGAAGGTTATAGGCGACAAGCTCCCAGTTCAAACAATATTGCCAGAACTTGATGAGGAAGGAAAAATTATATTGGAACCGGAAGCAGTTATAGAAACAAGAACTTGAAAACTACGAAATCGATCAATTTCAGAGTACCTTATCAAGTGGAAGAACTTATTCGCTGAAGATCCCACATGGGAGGATGAGAATTTTATGCAGAAGTATCCAGAACTACTCAAGCGTTGAGGACAACACTTTTTTGAAGGAGAGGGGCATGTTGGGTCCCTATAATACTAGTAATTACCCCATTACTATTGTAGTTATACCCTTTATTTATATTGTTGTGCCCCCATTGCCCCCATATTGTTATTAATGTGCCCATAGAATCCCTGTATTGTTATTTTTGTGGCTTTATATTATTATTGTTAGGTCGGCTGGATTATATTGTGACTCCATAGACTCCTATATATAGAAAGGAGGTTTTTTCATTTGAATCATCAAAGAATTGTTCATTTATGTAATGTAAAGGAGGTTGCCCCCTCGAAGAGGTTGAATTCTAAGGCGTTGATCTATCTTTTCTATCTTTTCTTGAGCTGGTTTCATAACATTCATGTAGTAGGGTCCATCAAAATTATGAAACATGGCTACTCCGTGGATGAGGAATAAAATTATGCATCCAAGGAGTTTTTCTACTCGAAATTTGAGTAAACCCATAGGGAGATAAGTTGAAAATATGAGTTGAAAAAATATTTTTTTCTTTTTTCCCTCTAAAATTTGATGATGTAATCTAATCTTACTTTATTATTTCCACTATTATTTTATAATTTCATTAGGAGGCCCATTTTAGACCTCAAAATTAATCCCCTAATGAATATTTTTGTGCACACTAACCATGAGAAATATTACCTCCATAAGGTAGTATAATTTTCATTGGGTTTAGGAAAAGCTACAAACAACAAAGCATAAGAACTAGCAACATTTAATTGCTAAGATTTCTAGGCACACTAAGCCCCAAGAAATATCACCTCCATAGGAGAGTCATATCTTATCTTCTTAATACTAGTAAGACAAGCTCAGATACACTTAGAAACTATTTAGTCACCTACAAGTCACGAGAACCCATAACACATAAGCACAAAAGTGGATGTTGCAGCGAATCTGGAGTTAGCATTGGATATGGTAGAACTTTGGGTGCTAGAATAATATTGGACAAATTTTCTGTATCCAACCCTAAATCAAAGCGACATGAAATTCCCCAAGAAGTTGGAGGCTAGGACCCACAAATTGCATCATTAATACCTCAATAATTGCACAGAACCAACTTTTTATTCTTCAATGGTGTGGCAAAAGAGAAGCAGGGAGAAGTAGGAGAAGGAGGTGTCATTATGACCCAAGGGGTAAAAAAAGTAAAATAATTCTCATGGAATTTGGGAACAACTACTAACAATAAATAAAAAGCATTAGTAGAACTTCAGTGGTTAAAAATTCCAAAATAATTGGGTATGGGATAATTGATGGTCTTGGAAAAAGATTTTGAGGTCCATAGGTAACCATCATATATCCTTGTTAAAAGAAATAAGAAACAACAAAGAAAGGATCAGATTGATGCTTCCCTCGTGCCAATGCTAGTCCAAGGATGATAGAATAACATAGGCAGAGAAATAGAAGCAAAGGGAAGAAATTAGGATGGATAGATTACACACACCCAAATGTCGTATTAGTTTTTGAAAAAATATTGAAAAGAAGGTTGCAGGATCAAAGATATCAATAATAGTAAGGGCCTAGAAAGCGTGTGCAAGACTTGAAAAATTAGGAACATAATGAAAAATTTAAGATATCCAGTCATGGGAAAGAAGGAAATCACTTCATATCATTTGGTGGGATTCCTGAGATTCCCAAGTAAAACACTCAGGGGTAGCAAGGTCAATAGAAACATCCTCAAATATTATCAACCTCAAGACTATCTTGGAGTCTCTAAAGTACTCTGGAATGAGAAACAATTGCCCCAATTTCTCAGCTACAGACAAAAAAGTAGCGTGGGTGCAATTTGACATCTCAGATGCAAATAGAAGACAAGAAAACTAGAGGAAAGAAATACAATGTTATCCAAATCAATGGGGAACCTGAAGGAGAAGGTGAGGGCAATAAAATTTTTGTAGAACATCAACCTCCATTCACATGGTGAGTAGCATAAAAATAGTTGTAGCAAAGGAGAAATTGAGCTTTTAAGGAATTGAACCAATTCCTGATACACCATATTAGCGAGATCAAAGAGGGTCATGATAAACCCCCACATAATAGAGAGAGAAAAGTGAGTAGCATAAGGAAAATCCACCAACGAAGAAAGAATTATTGCTAATCATCAGACAAAGCAACAAGCTAGTCATTTATGACATCTAAGTTCTTTTCTATCTTAAAAAATGTTGGGATTTTGTATAATGATCCACCTTCAGTTTGTCTAGATCTTCATCTATAGGAATGATAGTCAAGTAGAAATGGGTTATGATTCCCATCTTATATTTCACAGTAACAACTTGGCTACTTTAAATACTTTGAATCCAGTTCAATATATTTTTTCCTATGAGCATAAGCAAGAAGCCGACCTACGATTATAATCCTTGGGGGGAGGTGGGGTGCCTATATGGTTTTTCATGTCGTGAATACAAAACTTGTCACTGTTAAAAAAATATTATAACATTGAGTTGACATTCATTCATGATGCATGCCATGAATACAATAATTAAAATTGACAACAAGGCACATCAATTATTCTCAAAGAATAGGATACAAAGTATTTGTAGTTGTATACCTGAAGACCCACTCCAGTAAATGAAGCATGTCTTACTTCTTTGGACTTGAATAGGTCTAGGTATGATATATTTCCATTGGAATCCCTCCCATTAAGGTATTTTTCAATAGAAGATGATAGTTGTCGATCTCACTCCCCAAACAATCAAGGTCATATATCTTTTCTAGAACTGCAACACCCTCAACTTGATTTTTCTGTGTTGAAAAAAAACATGAATAAGTTGCAGGTCCATTCTAAAGAAATGTATTTACATTTGATTAAAAACAGAAATTGTATGCACACTAACTAAACCTTCATAAAGATCCAATGTGGAGATTTTGGCAAGAACAACATCAATACAAGTTGTAAGAGGGTTGGTAACCCTGTTGCACCTAGCATCCATCGCCATGTCCCTAACACCTACAAATAAAAAAACATATTCAAGTGATTAAATTATCCTCCGATGAACACCACCTTTACTCCAAAAAACATGCAATAATCAAGGTATCCCTTAAATGAAAACTAAGAAAATGCAGCAACTTTGCATAAAATTTAGGCTAGGAAAATTATGTGGTTTAGAAATATTTCAGCAACTAGAGGAGAAATGTAGACTATGAGCTGAATATTTGATACATAATTTGTTGGATAAATTACAAGGATACCCACTAATTCTCAAGGCACTTTTTTCATGCTACTTTGTGTAGCCAATGACAAATCAATAGACAATTTGACAAACAATAACAAGGCTTCTTACCTCAGTAAATGCTAGATTCATAAGATATGATAGGAACTGACCCCCAGTAGTCATGAGTATATTTGTACTCACTAGTGCTCCCCTTATTTCAGAAGGTGAAGCTTCTACAATATAAAATGGAGTAGTAATTGATGCAATCAGCTAGTGTGCCCTAGCTCCATGGATAAGGGTGCCAAGTTAGTGCATCTCAATTAGAAGACAAACTAATGTATGTAAGGATGTGTCCCCTTCCTTAAGTGCACCTTCTATTTTAATTAGAATCTCACCCATGAAAGTTCCTTAGGAAACCTATGGATATGCATCATGTTTAAGAATAGATCATATAAGCATTCAGAAAATGGATTGACCCAGAAGTTGAATTTAAGCAAACTAGAAAGTGTTAAATCTGGGACACCAATAAACTCAATTTAACTGAAGGTGGAAAAACTAGAAATATATTAATATTAGTGCATGAATGTTGAAATCATTTTAAACATGAATGAACTCCCTACTCTCTTACAAAATTTCACCTCCTTCACACTCTATTAGGCACGGGAATCAAAGGAAACTTCTACCATACCACCATTGTACGGACTTGCAATAAATGCACCCTGAACATTGTTGTACAAACCTATAGATGTAGTCGAGTTTTGTATGTTGGTTTAAACGAGGTCGAGCCCTAATTCATCAAAGTTGCCTAAACATATGTGGCATGATATTTTTCAAGGTTAAGTACAAGTTGACAAACTCGAGCCTACAAATTTGTAAGTTGGTGCTTGCAATTTTGTAAGTTGGTGCTTACAAGGGATTAATTTCCTCATCTTCTTGACAAGCTGGACTCTACAATTTTTGTAAGTTGGTCCTTATAGAGGATTGGTGTCCTCACAAGTGGTTGTAATAAATTGAAGATTGTTTGAAAAGCATTTAAGTTTCAAGTTTGAATTTTCACTTTAATATCAGTATTTATGCAATGGGTTCATGATTGATTATGTGATGAGTTTTTAATTTTAAGATTAACAAAGTGAAAATAATTTAAATCTAAGTGATATTGGTTCACCCCCCACCCCTCTTGGTATCAGTATGAGTTATCAACAAAGCCTTCACAGAAAAACGACTGCTCTATAGGACTTGCAATTTCATTTTCTTACTAAAAATGTTGGCATTGGGAAAGTGGTACTTGTTAAATACTTGGCAATAAGGATAAAATACTAGGAAGAAGATACAATAGTTTAAAAAAAAATTAAGCTATCACTAGACATGGAATATATAAATTTCACATATAATAGTTGTTCTGAATCATGATCCTAAATTAAACTCCATGAAGAATCAAATCTAGCTATCAAAATAATCCTAAATAACTTGCAAAAATGATTTTTGTGCATAAACCTCTATGGGGTATTATTGTGGTTTTAAATATTATTACTACTAAAGTTGTAAGATGATTTTCGAAAAGGAGATAAGGGATGTATCTACTTCCATTCATCACAATTCAACTCGTTTCCTTGTGATTGCGCAAAGGGTCTAATAACTAGGCATAACTCACAACCCTAGCAGTGTTCCTCAGAATCACAATTGATGGCGACTAACCTAGAATCAAGATTTGTAATGATTATCATACGTTATTGACTATGTTATAGCCTGGAGGATTTGGGCTAAAGTTTCAATTATTGTGCCTAAGGCATCAATACAAAATGTAATGTAATTTTCTCCTTTCAAAGTAACACATTACACAATTTTTCAATCGATAAAAATGATTAGCAAACAAATGTTGAGTTGTGTTATGCCCTAAAATGCAAGTTCATTTTTCATTTTCGAAAGAATTATTTTAAACTCATTGTGCTAGCAAATGCAAACTCTGGGAATTTGGTATGAGTTATGGGTTCAAACCTCATCATGTTTATGATGCATTGGATATATGTTGACGACGGTTCCACCTTTCTTTTTCCATGCTGAAATATATTTACTTTCAAGGTATATTTCATTATTAAGATCGTATATTTGGACTCTAGAGGCATTGTTGCACATGTGGCAATATTTCACCTGTTAATTTTTGCAACTAGGGTCAAATTCCACATTAAACAACTTAGATGACCAAGATTATGCTTGCATTAAATTCCTCTTTTTGAGAGGACCAAAATCAACCCAAAGATCACCTAATTTGGTTAAGCAGAAGTTAAGTTTTGAATTATTTTATTCATTCATTCATTATGGAGCAGGTCGACCCTAACCACTTGGGTAACTACTTGGGTCAATCTCAACCCCAAGTAAACCCTCAAGAAAGCCTATAAAAGGAAGCGACCTCAAGTTCATTTCAACACACTTGATCAAGACATGTTTCTATTCTTCTATTTTGTTTTGGCTCACATAGGTTCATCAGAAGGAGTTTGCACAGGGTCCAAAATTACAGGCGAAAGGTTCACTCTAGGTTAGGGTTTTATGGATCTCGATCTCTGGCACATAACAAATGTTTTTTGTCCCTGATCACAGACACATAGTAGGCAAGAGAGAGACTCTGTTTCTATGGTCACTTGGAGACGGTTCAGAGAGAGCGACTTTGGGTTTAGTGGCAAATGAGAAGGTTCTGGTTCCCAGTCACTCCCACAAGGTAGTCATGGGAGCATCCCTTCCATCTCAATCACTCGTAAAATATCATTAAGGAAGCGACCCTGCCATCTCGATTACTTGCACAACAATGGTAAGGGAGAGACTTTTGGTTTTATTTGTTCAGTACCACAGTCACTCGCATCAAGACCTCTTGAGAGCTACCCTGTAGTCACGTTCACTTGCATATAGTGACAAGGAGAGTGACCAAGGAATTTCAGTCGCACACAGTCAGTCATGATGAGGGAGACCGGAGCTTAGATCTAAGATTTTACATCTTGGATTCAATTGACTTCAATGATATGGTAGATCTGGGTTTGTCTCTATTGTTATACAGATATATAGATTGGATTTGTTAGTTTCTGTTGCAAACAATTGTATTGGGCTCATTGACAGTTACAATAGTGCTCAATAATGTTCAACATAGTGACAACAATATACAACAGTTGACATCAATTTCTAACAACACATTACACCCATCAGTATGAGGTTTCTGATTCCTAGCATGATTAGATCTATTTCATAGATATCCTTATTGTTTTGCTGCATAGACAAAGTTGTGGATCATTGTACTCTCTTTTGTTGCATCATTTGATGACGATCTCAGAAGAAGAATATTTTCAAGGGTTTTCCCCATAGTGGGTTTTTCCCTGGTCTTGGACCAATATGTGTGCATGCTTTTCTTATATTGTTCCTTTTATGTTCTGTTGCATTGATGATGTTGGTGATGTTGTTTCTTTCCATGTAATTGCATATGCAGATGTATAATGGTGTAGATCTGAATAATTCAATGATGATATGAGGTGAACTCAATGTATTAATGATGAAATGAAACTATTATTGTGAACTTAATGTATTAATGATGATATGGGGTGAACTTAATGTATTCCATGAAGAATTAATTGTGCAACAGGGTTACCAACCCTCTTACCACTTGTATTGATGTTGTTCTTTCCAAAATCTCCACATTGGATCTTTATGAAGGTTTAGTTAGTGTGCATACAATTTCTGTTTTTAATCAAATGTAAATACATTTCTTTAGAATGGACATGCAACTTATTCATGTTTTTTTTCAACACAAAAAAATCAATTGAGGGTGTTGCAGTTCTAGAAAAGATATATGACCTTGATTGTTTGGGCAGTGAGATCGACAACTATCATCTTCTATTGAAAATTACCTTAATGGGAGGGATTCCAATGGAAATATATCATACCTAGACCTATTCAAGTCCAAAGAAGTAAGACATGCTTCATTTACTGGAGTGGGTCTTCAGGTATACAACTACAAAGACTTTGTATCTTATTCTTTGAGAATAATTGATGTGCCTTGTAGTCATTTTTAATTATTTTGATCATGGCATGCATCATGAATGGATGTTAACTCAATGTTATAATATTTTTTTAACAGTGACAAGTGTTGTATTCATAGCAGGAAAAACCATGTAGGCACCCCACCTCCCCCAGGGCTTATACCCGTAGGTCGTCTTCTTGCTTATGCTCATAAGAAACAATATATTGAACTGGATTCAGAATATTTAAAGTAGCCAAGTCCTTACTGTGAAGTACAAGATGGGAATCATAACCCATTTCTACTTGACTATCATTCCTATAGATGAATATATAGACAAACTGAAGGCGGATCATTATACAAAATTCCAACATTTTTTAAGATAGAAAAGAACTTAGATGTCATAAATGACTAGCTTGTTGCTTTGTCTGATGATTAGCAATAATTCTTTCTTAGTTGGTGGATTTTCCTTATGCTACTTACTTTTCTCTCTCTATTATGTGGGAGTTTATCATGACCCTCTTTGATCTCGCTAATATGGTGTATCAGGAATTGGTTCAACTCCTTAATAGCTCAGTTTCTCCTTTGCTACAACTATTTTTATGCTACTCACCTTGTGAATGGAGGTTGATGTTCTACAAAAATTTTACTGCCCTCACCCTCTCCTTCAGGTTCCCCATTGATTTGGATAACATTGTATTTCTTTCCTCTAGTTTTCTTGTCTTCTATTTGCATATGAGATGTCAAATTGCACCCACGCTACTTTTTTTTTTTGTAGCTGAAAAATTGGGGCAATTGTTTCTCATTCTAGAGTACTTTAGAGACTCCAAGATAGTCTTGATGTTGCTAATAGTTGAGGATGTTTCTATTGACCTTGCTACCCCTGAGTGTTTTACTTGGGAATCTCAGGAATCCCACCAAATGATATGAAGTGATTTCCTTCTTTCCCATGACTGGATATCTTATATTTTTCATTATGTTCCTAATTTTTCAAGTCTTTCACACACTTTCTACGCCCTTATTGTTATTGATATCTTTGAACCTGCAACCTTCTTTTCAATATTTTTTCAAAAACTAATACGACATTTGGGTGTGTGTCATCTATCCATCCTAATTTCTTCCCTTTGCTTCTATTTCTCTGCCTATGTTATTCTATCATCCTTGGACTAGGCATGAGGAAAGCATTAATCTGATCCTTTCTTTGTTGTTTCTTATTTCTTTTAACAAGGATATGTGATGGTTACCTATGGACCTCAAAATCTTCTTCCAGGACCCTCAATTATCCCATACCCAATTATTTTGGAATTTTTAACCCTTGAAGCACTACTAATGCTTCTGCTTTATTGTTAGTAGTTGTTCCCAAATCCCATGAGAATTATTTTACTTTTTTTACCCCTTGGGTCATAATGACACCTCCTGCTCCTACTGCTCCTTGCTTCTCTTTTGCCACACCATTGAAGAATAAAAAGGTGTTTCTGTGCAATTATTGAGGTATTAATGTTGCAATTTGTGGGTCCTAGCCTCCAACTTCTTAGGGAATTTCATGCCTCTTTGATTTAGGGTTGGATACAGAACATTTGTCCAATATTCTTCTAGCACCCTTAGTTCTACCATATCCAATGCTAATTCCATATTCGCTGCAACATCCACTTTTGTGCTTCTGTGTTATGGGTTCTCGGGACTTGTAGGTGACTAAATAGTTTCTAAGTGTATCTGAGCTTGTTTTTCCAGTATTAAGAAGATAAGATATGACTCTCCTATGGAGGTAATATTTCCTTGGGGCTTAGTGTGCCTAGAAATATTAGCAATTAAATGTTGCTAATGCTTTTGCTTTGTTGTTTGTAGCTTTTCCTAAACCCAATGAAAATTCTACTCTCCTATGGAGGTAATATTTCTCGTGGTTAGTGTGCACAAAAATATTCATTAGGGATTAATTTTGAGGTCTAAAATGGGCCTCCTAATGAAATTATAAAATAATAGTGGAAATAATAAAGTAAGATTAGATTACATCATCAAATTTTAGAGGGAGAAAAGAAAAAACTATTTTTTCAACTCATATTTTCAACTTATCTCCCTATGGGTTTGCTTAAATTTTGAGCGGAAAAACTCGTTGGATGCATAATTTTATTCCTCATCCAAGATGTAGCCATGTTTCATAATTTTTATGGACCCTACTACATGAAAAATGAAAAATATGTGTAAAACATTATTGTAATCACGTTCTTTCATGTATTTCTCATTTCTCATGTAGCAGGATCCATCAAAAGTATACAACATGGTTACTCCTTGGATGAGGAATTAAATTTTGCATCCAACAAGTACTCCCACTCAAAATTTAATTAAAACCTTAGGGAGATAAGTTAAAAATACGAGTTGAGAAAGTAGTTTTAATGTTTTATTTTTTTTTAATAGTTTTACTTTTTTACTCCAAAAATGGTGAATCACCCCCCATGGATGACATCATCATATTGAATCCTATTGGTCCTTATATAATTTATTTTGGTTATACATTTTTCTTAGGAGGTCCATTTTAGACCTGAAAGTCGCCTAATGATCCCTTAAAGTGTTATTAATGCTTCTGATTTGTTGTTTGTATATGTTCCTAAACCCCGTGAGAATTCTCTTTTCTTTTTAACCTCCTGGGTCACAATGGCACCACCTACTCCTACAGATCATGTATTTCCCCTTGTTATATTGAAGAATAAAATGAACCTTTTTTTGCATATTTAGGTTCTAATGTCTCCATTTGTGAGTGTCAACCACCTTGTTTGGGAATTTTTGTGGTTGGCTGCTGAAAATTAGTCTGATGCCAAAGGTTCAACAAATGTAGCCAGTTTTGTTTCCTAACCTCCAAGGGAGTTGTAAATTTTTTCTCTCTGTGGTCTGCATTGAGACTATAGTAATGTCATAACTGTTGATGCTATTTGCATTGGACAAATTTTCTCTTCTTGGAAGATAATTATGTTTCTTGACAACCATTTTTTACACAACAACATTTGGGAAATTATTTCTGCAATGAATCCTTGGCCAATTCTTGTGTTGTTCCAGGTGAATTTCTTGTTTGCAGGTTTGACATAAAATAGGTTCAGATTAGGTCTTTTACTTGTACTTTGCAGGGTCTCTTATATATACCATCCTTTTTCTCTTTGTGGTCCTATTGGAGTCACTTTCCAAGGTATGGTTTTCTAAGGGATGGATTCCTTTGAGATCTTGAATGATTCCTAGAAACTTCTCTTTTACCCCAATTATTTTGGGTGTAAATGTTGGTTAACTATAATTCTTGACCCAAGGAAAATTATGTAAAGGATGTTGTGATCCAGTGAGAAGCTTTCAACCCTACCTTGTAGGGTATCAAAATCCCATAGGGAGGTTAATCCTTCTAAGTAACCCTTTTGGTTTCATGTAGAATCTGTGTCTTCCCTTCCATAGAGATTTTAGTAGTTCTGAGAATACAGTTCTTCATTTTATGTCTCTTAAAGGAATATTTGTATCGATTTTTTTTATTTCCCCAACTTCCATATTACTAGGATCTTAGCTTTGTATTTTTATTTTTTTTAGAGCTGGCTCCAAAGACTTATAGCAATGTTAACCATGGGCCATTTACATTGTTCTGTGTTGGTTATTCTTTCTTTTCTTTGTGACTTATATTTTTACAGTAATTCACTTACAAGAATTTCAATAGTTTATGGGTATTAATACTATAATTTGTTATATTCCTACTTTTATGGATCCGGTGGGCTTTGCTTAAAATTAAATAAATTTATTACACTCCCTGTTTGTTGCAACAATTAATGCACTTGGCACAATTCTTGGTATACACTTAATAGATTGGTGTGGAAGAAGACTGCTACTCCTTATGAGCTTAATTGATTTTTTTTTTTGGTCACTAGCCATTCTATCTGGAGCATTTTAATTTAGCTTTGTTGATGTGCCCATTGTTGACATACAACAAACACTAAAAGTAGGTTATGCTTGTCCAACACTCCTCAACTTTATTTGACCTCTTTGGAACTGCAATGGTTTCTTAACTACTAGGTGTGGATTTTGCATAGCCTCTGGAAACAAGGTAAGGACACACCCCATGTTCCTTTCTCAATGTGATATGCATTCCTAATGGAAATGGATTTTATTCACTCTATCCTGTATAGTTTCGGAAAAGATAAAAATATGGACTAAAAAGTAACTATGTTAACAGACAACAAAACTAGGCGCCTGAAAAGGTTTTGTGATCAGAATTTTTTCTAAGATAAACTTACTAAAAGATTGATGTCATTGACTTGGATTTCCTATCTTAACATGTATATTTTTATTAATGCATTACAATATTTTATCATTAATTGTGCAGATGCTTCTTGGAAAATGCTCTCATGCAATCACAACATCCTAGCAGTATTGTTCCTATCATTGTCTCTTGGTATAGCTATGTGTGTCCAAGTAGCCATGGTTGGCTTGTTGTCCATGGCTTGTTTATATATATATATATATAGAGAGAGAGAGAGAGAGAGATTTATATATATTTCTTCTCTCCTGACATGGGACCAGTTCCATGGAAAATCAATTCCAAAATTTTTACTTCAAAATATAGAAGTATGTGTGGAGGCATTGCTACAACAGTTTGCTAGATATCTAATCTGATTGTTTCAAAGAGATTCCTATATTTTATTGATGTGTTGGGAACATATAAAACATTTATAGTATTCATTACTATTGCTTGGGTTGCATTCCTTTTTTTCCTTACTTTTTTTCTTGAGATGAAAGGCCTGAGCTTCGAGGAGGTCGATAAATTATGATAAGAGAGATCATAAGTGTCATTCATTAGGGGAATTTTGAGGTATAAAATGGGCTTCCTAAGGAAATTATAAAATCGTAGTGGAAATAATAAAATAATATTAGTTTACATCATCAAAATTTAGGGGGAAAAAAGAAAAAACTAATTTTTCAACTTGTAGTTTCAACTTATCTCCCTAAAGGTTTTACTCAAATTTCGAGTGGGAGTACTTTTTGGATGAAAAAACTAATTCCTCGTCCAAGGAGTACCCATGTTGCACACTTTTGATGGACCCTTCTACACGAAAAATGAGAAATACATGAAAAATATGATTGCAATAATGTTTTTTTCATGTAGCAAGGTCCATCAAACATATGTAACATGGGTACTCCTTGGATGAGGAATCAAATTTTTCATCCAATGAATACTCCCACTCGAAATTTGAGTAAAACCTTAGGGAAAGTAGTTTTATTATTTTATTATTTTTTAATACTTTTACTTTTTTACTCCAAAAATGTTGAATCATCCCCCATTGTTGACATCATCATCTTGAATCTTGTTGGTTCTTATAAAGTTTATTTTGGTTGTATATTTTTCTTAGGAGGCCCATTTTAGACCTCAAAATCCCCCTAATGATAGGAGAGGAAAGTTATTTTAATAAACCCTTCTTGATGATCATCATACAACCTAAAGTAGCAAATTTGATGCTGAAATTTCTCATGATAGAGGGAAGTCAAATCAATTGTTGCAAATTTGTGGATGACATTTTTAAGGTATTATAGGAGAATGTACAACTTCAATGGAATATCACCAATCATACCGACAAGTTTTGCATGGTGGCAGAGCCATAATTTGCACTATTCCTGATAAGATACTATTAATATGTTTGAAAATTCCATTGGATATGTTGTATAACGAATGCTTCTACTTACATCATTCATTAGCACTGACTTTGAAAATCTTTTTCATTACTATCACTCCCCAAATATAGGAATTTTAATTTAAAACTACATTTGTGTATGCAAAGAATATGTATTTTATGTTTTCCTCGATTTGGGATATACATCATTTATCTCTATTAAAGTTACGGCATTTATAGATTAGGTTAGGCACAAACCAATGGGATTTTTTGGGTTAATCTCTTAACACTTGTTGTGGTCCAAATGTTTTAGGTATCAATCTTTGCATACTATTGTTTTCTACGATGATTGTCTTCCACTAGAAATACAAATACATACTAAATAAATGCATCAGCAAGCTAAGCTTGGAGTTGTTGCACATTGGATGTACAAAGAGGATGAATCAACACACTCTTCCTTAATTGTTTAGATGATTGAGTGGGCAAGATGGGTGCTACTATGGAACACTGACATTATGGACACTAAACTGCAATTATCTCCTCAGGATGCATACATGAGACCACCTTTCCCTTTCCCTTCCCATAAATATGGTTGCCTGCATATGGATAAATTTTGCAACACACTATGTGACACAAATGATAGCCCCCTTGTAATTATGTTGGAATATAATAAAGTGAGTATGGTATTCTTAAAAACACCACATTATGATGTAGTTTCTTTGCAATCTTCTTATTTTGAAATTCATTTGCTAATCTTTGCACAATTTTTTATGTATGTTGTTTGAAATTTATACCATCACATAAGTTTCATGAACAAATCATTTCTTATTGTAGTTAAATAAATGACTATGCAAGAACTACATCCAAATTCGACTGTGAAGGATTTTCTAGACAAAATAGCTTATGGCATCTCACTTTTTACATCATATGGTTTTCCAATACAAGAGGAGATGAGGCCAAGAGTGAATCAAAAAATCATTAGTGATCCTTGTTAGAAGTTGAAAATGGGTGATTTAGTTGAATTGACTCTGTCAATACTACATGCGTTTTTGACAGAACAGAGGAAAGAAATAATTTGAATGTTTTGGTAAGGCAGATGAATGACAGGATGAAACGGGCCATATGCTAGGAAAGAATTCACAAGTTGCAGCTGTGACATCACTTATGTAGAAATTGGACAATTTTTTTGGGAGTGAATTAGAAATAATGGTGACCAAAATATTTACCTTGCTGAATTCCAGTCAACAACAAGGTTCAATTTCATTACACCAATATACTTGTTATGAGTTCAATACGTCACTTATGGAAATTGAAATTGGGTAGGAAGGATAACAAGGATTCCTCCCAACCACTAGAGATAAACCCAAATGAAAACTTTTTTTGTGGAGCTTATAATCAGTATCATGATAATCACAGTTTTTTTGGTAGCCAATTCATTCTACTCTTTGAATAATTTAAAGCAGATTATTTTAACAAGGTTAGGAGATAGGTATGGATTGTCTAGGCTAGTTCGATTCTCATATTTCTATTTCACTTATTTAGTGAAAACTATTTATTTAAATGCAAACTCAACTCAAATCAAACTAAAATAGAGAAGCCTAATTATGAAGATATTTCTTTATCCACTACCTTCCAATGATGTTATTTTTTCTGAATTATACTTGAATTTCATTGATAATAACTTAGATTTACATATTTCTTTTAATACCAAATTGACATCATGGTAAACATATGAATATCCCATTAAGTATGACCTAAATATGATTCAAAGAATCTCACCTTTAGCCTAAGCACGTCGTAGAGTAATTTCTGAGGTGTGAAGTTTTTTAAGAGGCATTGTTTGTTTGTTTGTTTTGGTTAGAAAGGGGTTTGGTCTTGGTTTTATGCAACTTTCAATTTATCATTTGTAGCATGTTGAGAAATGGGAAATTATAATGTGTGACATTTATCTTTCATAAAGTGATATTGAATGAAAGGATACAGAGTTTAACCAAGCTACATTCTACTTTGCTAAAGGTACAGGAACATATTAAAAAATTTACTAAGAATACACCATATATAGAGATTGAACACAAGTAATATATGGCTTTTTCATTTGCAGATATGTTAATTTTTCTAACCAAGATATCAAAACAAGAAAAATATTGATATTGTAGGAATTGTTTGAGGACCTCATTAAGGTCAATTGTTCTGATGTTCTACTTGATTGATACATTCTAATGATAAGAAGACTTTAAATATAGGTTAATATGTTCCTGAAACAAATCAGATTCAAAGTTTTTAGATATAAAAGAAAAATAAAAATGTCAATGCCTTCATTTGAGTGTTACTTGACTCCGGCATGGGTAGGTTACAGGAAATGGGATTGGAAAAAGGATGGGGAGACAATGTAGAGCATGTCTTGGATATGATTCATTTGTTATTGGAGATCCTTCTGGAATTTGAGCCATCGAATTTGTAAATGTTTCTAGTAGGGATTCATATGGTTTTTAATGTTGTGATTCTTTCACTTCATGGTTATTTTGGGAAATAATATGTTTTAGGAATGCTACACAAGACATATGTGGACAGGTAAACAAATGTTTAATAATTGCAATGCCCATTCCATGATATCCTTTCTTTATTGTTTGATTGTATTTTGAATGTTTCATTTAATTTTGTTTTTTATTTGAACTAATAAATTTAAAATACTTGGTATCTTGTCCATTTAAACAACATCCAAATATTGAATATGAGATTAGTATTACATGTTATTAACTGAAATCCTTTTAGCTATTTTGTGTTGAAAATTTTTCTTGGCTATTAGAACAATTTACTTTCAGGTTGTTATTTAGCACATGTTGTTTATATAATTTACCAAGTTCATGCATTAGAGAATGAAATGTTGTTGTGAATAAAAAACAAGGATTAGACATCACACCTCATATTATTTGGTTTCACAAGTTATTTACAGACTGAGTTTTTTAGCATGTAACTTAGTTGGCATGATTGCACCTAATATTTCTCTGGAGGTTGAACACTAAGTTACTAAGGTGTTATTTTCTATGGTGCATTTTATTTGATTTGTTTATACAGTTTATCTGGCCACATAGTTGCCACTATCACCCAACTAAAGAAAACTTGTTCGATTTTCTTTCTTTTATGGGGAAAATGGCATTGACATTGTTGATGTTGAGGTATATGTCGTATAAATATTTTATAGTCTACTTTAGTTTATATTCCAGTATTCATCATATTTCATGTCTTATACTCTGCATTGTATCTTCTTTCGTTTTCAAGAGAGGAACTAAGTATTGATGCTAAGAAGCACGAATTGAAGAAAGAGGAGAACAATAACCCTGGAGAGAAAAATGCAAAAGGAGAGAGAGAAGAGAACCGGTCCAGTGATACCCTTAGAGCCAATATCCTACATAAGACATACACATAGAGGTTGATGGTCAAGTCTTCAGAGTTGGTGAATTCACTTGCAATGCCTTGGTAACACAATGATAATGTTTTGAAGTGATGAAACAATATTTCATGTGTAAATTGTAGTCCAACCAATATTAAGTTGGAAACTCATATTGTAATATTTGACATTTTATATAATATAATTTATATGGTTGAAATTATTTATAGTTGCAATTGATATTATTTAGTGGTGTAATTGACATATGTAACTTTGTGTTTTCATATTATATGAACATGCACATTGTATGACATTTTTTTAATTTAGTTGCAAAATCATACTAATTAATTTATGTCGATTAATAATGTACACATAAAATCAATATAAAAAAACTAAATTCGTAGTTTACATTGATCAATGATGAACACTAATGAAATGAATACATGGCTAAATTATTTGTTTATAATTATTATTAATGAAAGAAGATGAAATGAATATAAACCACTAAATGAGTCATTTATATAATGAATTTGAAACTATCAAAAAAAGATAAATGACTACTGCAAATGCTAACTTTTTATCCCAAATGACGACTAAATTTTGAATATATACAACTATTAGTAGCTAATTTGCAATATATTATAACACAATCGAAATATAGTCATATTTCTTTAGTCATTAATTGGTTTCAAACGATGTCTAAAATTTGCGTATATATGACTATTAGTAGCTAATTTACAGTATCTTATAACACGACTAACATTTTGGTCATATTTCTTTGGTCATTAATTGGTTTTCTCAGGTGATAATATAGTAATAATATAGTAATATATAGTGTTGTATATTTGGTCATTAATTATGACAATTAATAACTAAATCAGTAACTAAATTTATGACCAAATTTATGACTAAATATACTACTAGACGATAAAATTGAGACAACCAATTAATGACTAAGCTAAAAACGATTAAAAGTTGGTTGTGTTATAAGATACTGTAAATTAGTTACTATTGGTCACCAACTAAAAAATGGTCGTTTATATGCAAATTTTAGCTGGTTTTTTAATAAATAATTAGCCATTTTGTACTAGTATATGTTTTAGTAGATGGATATGATGTAAATGTTGTATCAAGTTATGTTATAAAGCTCCATAGACAACATGTGTTTTGTTGTTTTATAAGTGTTATTAAATACTGAGGACGGTGTTCCCCCAAGGGGGAGGGTCGTGTAACAGTCATGGTTAAAAATCCATGTAATAAATTTAAAAAAGGGAAAATAAGATCAAGGTCATTGGGCACATATTCCAAGTTGAATGTTGGGAAAACAACATAGTGATGGGGATCATTTGTGATTAATAAATGACTATGGAAATTGCCAAAGGCAATGGAAAAGGTAAAGAAGCATTATTTATCATTTTATTTATGAAATAAATGAAAATAGGAGAAAATGAAGTTGAAAGGTCATCAAACTGCATGTCAGGAAAATTGAAGGAAAAAGAGATGAAAATGAAGAAAATGAAGAAAATAGAGACCCTAATGATAAAAAGGTTTATGAGGATCAGTTCATAACTTTTTTCAATTCAGTCTTTGGCACTCTCATTCTATTCTCTCTATCTCATGCTCTTGCACATAGAGTTTTCTTGGAGCACTTTTGGAAGATTGTGGCATACTTGGGATTTGGAGTAAGAAGGAAAAGCAAAAGCAGGAAAGCGTAAGAGGATAGTGGGATTAGTAGCTACAATGGATTTTATTTGCAGGTACCAAGTTGCATATATGATTTCCTTGCTATTTTTAGCATGCATGGTATATGCATGTGGTTATTTGGTTATGATTTTTCATTGGCATGGAGGATTGTCTAGATTAACAGTGGTTTTGTCTAGCCTTGCCATTTCCTAGATAGCCATGGTGTTTTGGGTTTTCCCATTTGTTTTCTGATTAGTTCTTATGTTTTTTATGGCTATGGATTGAGTTATTAGTTCTTGGATCCCTGGTTGGACAAATTCTCTAGAAGACCTGGAACAACTTGGGTTGAGTTAATAGTCTTAGAAGACTTGGTTGGAAAAATGCTCTGGAGCCCTGGTGGGTTGAGTTACTAGTCCTGGATCCTTGGTTGGACAAACGCTTTAAATATATGTGACAACTATGGATTAAGTTACTAGTCATGGAGCTAGGTTGCAACAAATGCTCTGGATCCCTGGATAGCTTGGGTAGAGACCGATCTAGTGATGGTTAGTGATGTCCAACCGTGAGGTGGAATCACTGGTTGAGGGTTGAGGTGTTTGGCCTCTAGAAGCCAGGGTTTGGTTTTGGTTGGTTTATTCAATGAGATCCCACATTCATGATTGGAATATGGCACGAGGGTGATTGGATGAAAGAAAATTTTGGTTCAACCCAATCTATGGTTGAGTGGTACATGCAAGTCCCTTACATGGTTGGATTTGGGGATGTTAATATGAGATATGTTGCTCTTGTAATTCGTGAGTATTTATAATTTTTATTATGTGGCTTTTATGGTGGTTTTATCATCATTATTATTTTGGTTATATGCTAGTTATAAGCATGGTTTATGGTAGATTTTAGTTATGTTTCTTAAAATATTTTGATTGTTAAATGAATGGTTATTGAATGCGTGACCTAATAGATGTTTTTGTAGCTATTATGAGAGGGCATTAGACCTTCTTGATGATCCTCAAATAAGTATGAGACCCTTATGTTATGTTCTACATTTATAACCTGTAGATTATATGTTCACAATGTGTTTGAAGAAATATATGTCCTTGATAGGCCTGTTAGGTCAAGTCCTTGATCAAGTTTTATGTTAAAGGATTTATCTTGGTGTCATTTATCATTTCTAAAAGTTATATCAAGTTTTGGGCAAAGGTTAGGATCCTAACCCTGAAAAAGTGGCTCACATCTCGAGGTCACGGGCTAAGAATTGAGTAATTTATTCTATATTCATTGTGATGTAGGGTTATCCATGTGACTAGAGGCTTCCAGTCACTGGATTTCCTTTTTATGCAAGTGACTAGGATTCCAGGTGATGAGCATCGGTATTGCAACAAGAATGTTGCAACTCCCAAGACTACCGACTTTAATTATCAACCTGGGGTTCGTACAAACTTAAGAGGTATCGGCACTATATGTGCAACATACAATGTGTCCTTTTTATGTCATGAGAGAAAAGAAATGTTGCCTGTTTTCAAGAATGAAAGACTAGATTTAAAAATGCTTGTAAAGTAACCTGAAATCCTCTATCTACTTATTAACACACATTGCTTGCAAAAGAACCCTATTTTAACCCTATTTGTCACATGTGATGTTTTAACTAATCTAAGAATGAAATCTGATCTAGAGAGTACTAACTACTGTGTGCATGTGTAAATATAAAAGAACTCATTTAACCTTTTTTCTTTATAAACGCAAATGCTTATACTTCCTTGATCTTTGGCAGAGGAGATAGGTGTGGAGGAAGAGGGGTACAATGATTTTGATGGCTTGGAGGTCAAGTAGGGGCCTAATCCCAGCTTCAGTGATGACTTTTTCAATTTGGGCTCAAAACAGGCTACTACAAGATTTCCTACAAGATGAACTAGTTCTCCTACAGGATTCCCTAGTTCTCCTACAGGATCCCCTAGTTCTCCTACAAGATCCCTTGTTTTACTACAAGATGTTACAAAATTACTATATGAAATTATAATTCGTCGAATGACCAAGAAAACCAAATCCAAATTGGATGGGACAAATTTTTTTATTGACTAGGATGCCTTAGGTCTCCATTCCAAGTGAAATCACTCAAAAATACCTCTGTTAACCCATGCTAAAAAATAGTAGAAAATTACTAGTCGACAATCTAGAAATTCGGGAACTAGTGAGCTAGGAAATCTATAAAATTCCTAACCAAATCAAGTGAAAATTAAATGGGGTAATTTTTATTATGAAATAGAATTTTTTTTTGATCTAATGCAAGTTGAATCAACTCAATTGAAGCTCGTTAGCATGCTCTAAAAATTAGCATAAATTTATTGTTCTTTGCCACCAAAGAGTTCCAAAAATCTACATTTGGGAATAAGAAAGCTAATCCAAGTACCTCAATGATTACTATGACCTTCCAAATATTTTCTAAGGATTAAATGATGCTTGTGATCCTGCAGAAGAACTTACATCAACCATTTAACCCAATCCTACAACAAAAAATCATTAATACTAAATGAAGAAATCGAAAGAAATAAAAACAAGAGATGCATGTGAATAAGAAGTGAAAAGAAGGAAAGAAAATGATACAAAAGGGCTCTAAGGCTCTTGGGATGGCCAAGCCCAAAGAAACTCATAGATCTATGGAGCAGAACAAGGTTTAGAAGCTGAACATGACACCAATCATCATTATTTTCATCAATACAATTACATCCCTGTAAGAAAATACAATGGAGCTGCAAAAATGCGAGTTCTCCACAAAAGAACATTAATTAAAATCTCTCCCTAGAGGCAAATTCAACTTGTTACTTATACAAAATGATTAGGAATCATTCCCCATGAATGGAGGAAGCTTTCCCCACTAAAATCCCTTGATTAGTGGGTCTGGTTCCCAATAATAGGAATCTGCATTAAATGGCAGGGAACACATTCCTAGATTTTCTCAATCATTAGAGTTCCACAATCTGTGTCATAATTCCATAGTATCTTGTTGATTTATTATTTAATAGTGATCCTCCTGTATCAGGGAGAAAGTCCATAAATTATCTCCTCCTCCAAATCTTCATAATCTGCCCAATATTCTCATAATCTTCCACAAAAATAGATAATATTAGGCACAAATATGAGTTTATTCATAAACCTTCCTAAAGAATATATTAAAGTTAAAAATACATTATCTAATGCAAAAAGAGAGCTTTAATGTGTTGAAGGATAGTCATAGGCCTTAATTTATGTTTAATTTAGAGGCATGGGCCTTAATTTATGTCTAATTTAGAGGCCCATCATACCCCCCTGTTGAAAGTGTTGCTCATCCTTTGAGCAACTTAGTGACATCATTGTGCCTCATTCATGGCCCTTGTGGCCTCTCTCTTGTGCATTAAGAATATTAGTTGTAAGTTCTACAAGGACAAGCCCAAAAACAAAGAAAAATCCTTGTTTTTTGAGACCATTAGTTTGCCTTCTTCCCCTTATTCAAGATGGTTCTCGAATATTTTTCAGTTTGGCAAGGTCTTCCACATCCTTATCAACCTTCTGCTACCTTATTCCACCATTTGGAAACCTCTAAAACCTTCAAAATTTATTTAGATGAGATCTAGGAAATCTTGTAGTAATTCCTGTCAAAACGACAGGAAATCTTTTTGGAGCATAAATGATAGTTTGAGCCTAGGATAGGCCCTCAACTTGACTCCCATGCCTTTCTCTCATTTCTATAATCTTTTAGGCCTTGGAAAAAAGATAGAAAGAGATTAGAGATCTCTTGGAAAGTCTCTTTTCATCACTACAGTTTGAGTTCTGTTTTGATGGTGGATGCCTTATTTCCTTTTGTTGCGTTCTCCTTCTCTCTTGTGGCCTAGATGGTTGCCTAATGGCCTTGGAGTTCTCTATTTTGATTAGGTCTCTCTAGGCACTATCATTTTTTGTTTTAGCACAAATTTTTCTATCTTCCTTCTTGTAGCAGCATTCTGCCTTCCTGTAGTAGTCATTCCTTCTTCCTTCAAAGTCTTCTAACTGTATGGGAGTGATGAGAAATGATGTAGGTTTGTGAAAATGGAGAGGATGCTCTACTTGTTTTTCCAAGAAATTTTCAAGGAGAGATAGGGTTTGTTCGTGAAATTATGAAATGGGATTGATGAATGATGGATAGATAGTGAATATGAGGTGGATGGAGGGCTTAAAGTGCTATGGTGACTTGGTCTTTGCAAAAATTTCTTCTTTTAACTTCTGTCCTCATTTCTTAAAATCATCACCCTTCATAATTTTACTTTTCAATATTGCATGAGTGAAGGAGTGAGCTACAATTAACTAGTTGAAGGTGACTAAGACCGCTAACCCATCCTTAGCTTATAAAACCTCATCTCTCATGCATTGACAACAAATTTCTAACTATAATATGCTCAAGAGAAGAAGTCAAGAATAATGCACACCTGTACCTACCTGATGGTTTTTGGAGAGACATGCATGTTGTTGTTGAGTTTATGTTGTTGTGCTTCTCATGACTCAGGTACATCTTCTTGACTGCCTTTTTCATTTTGTTGATCTTATTTTTCTGATGGATTGTCTTCTCGTTGATGTGCAGGTGATGGATTCCTCTATTTTTGCTGACCTCTGGAGGAGTTTCATTATGCCTGTAGTTATGCTTCTCCTCTTTCAATAATTGTGCTAAAGGTTAGGCCTGGAGCCTGTTGTTACTTCCAAATAAGTTGTTGTAGCTTCCTTCTTTTTTTTTAATGTTTGTGTCCTTTCACTGTTGGAAGGTAAATAGGTATTGGAATGAGTGGAAGGTGTGGCCATAGAGTGACAAGGTCATGATGGGTGTTGGCTGAGATGTGGTGTAGTCAATTTCCATTTTCCTATCCCAAAATAGACCTGCATCATAATTTTTCCATCGGACTGCCTTTCCTGTAGATTTTTAGAACTTCTTGTAGTACTATAGAAACTCCTGTAGTAATTTAGGACAGCCTCTTATAGCATATTTGTTTTATCCATATCTCCCAAACAATGGAATGGATTGAACTAAAACTTTCTAAGCATATTTCTATCATCATTATGCACCTCCCCATAAAAACAATTTGGTCAATGGATGCATGGATCTCAAGAAAAACTAAAACTGGTTGAAAGTGATGGAGGTTGATTTCTTGGAAACTATGCACTGGAATTTGTTGAAATTGCTTGGGCATGTTACCATCATCCATATTCATATCCCCATGAAACAACTATTTATGTGGATGCATAGTTTTCAAGTTATGGAAAAAATAAATTTCTACTCTATGTATTTTTGTTTCCTATAGTAAAACAGAGCCTTTCTGTAGTTTTTTAGGACAACAAGAAAATTGAATGGGAAAAGCTTGAGAATAATGGGTGGATGGTGGAAATAGATGAGGGTGATGGATTGGCATGGCCTTGGCCTTGTTGGATCATTTGAGAAAAGGAGTAGTAAGTCAAAATTTGAGTTCTTTTGACTAGGTTTGATCTATTTTTTCTTTCTTTTGTGGCAACTTGTTTTTGTTCCTTGTAGATGTTGGAGAGCACCTAAATTCACCAAAGAGATGCATGGAGCAAGGATTTTTTTCTTTTCATTTTTCTTTTTTTTCTAGGCCTACTAACCACCTCAATGAGGTTTTCAACTAGTAGGTCTGCCTAGGCGCCTCAAAAGAGGTTTTCACCTAGGATCTTTTCTTTTTTCTCTTTTTTCTTTTTTTCTTTTTTCCCAACCCATTGACCGCCTTATGGAGGTTTTCAATCAATGAGTCAATCTGAGGCGCCTCAAAGGAGGTTTTCACCTGATAATTTTATTTTTTTCTCTTATTTTTCATTTTTTCTTCTACCCTACCCTACTTGAAAAATAAAATCACTTTCAAGTATAAGAATACTTCCAATGGAGCCATGTGCACATCAAGATGACAGAAAAAATGATGTGTAGGCTTGAAATGTATGCTTTGACATGTACCTGGATTTCAGAGACCAAATGATTTGACTTTGAAAGGATCAAGCATAGTTGAAGAAGAGAGTGATGCTCCATCTTGTTGATTTTCTGGAACCAAACCTCAATATAACTTTGATGTCCTTGGTTTTCTTGCTTATCTGGATCATTCTTCATGTCTTCTTCTACCATGACCGTAAAATCTTCCTCTTTTTTTTTTTTGTTATCTTGAATACATGGAGGATTTGATGGTAATTGTTAGCTCTGAGGTGCAATGATACTATTTTAACGGAAATGTCCCCTGGTTTAGCTTCGATGGTCCACGTCTCCTCTTGCTCCGCTTTGGACATAAGCCTTTAAAAACCTGGGACCATACAATTATCGCAACACAAAGGAAAACACGGGAAAACCCGCAGCCGAACCATAAGCCGGACTTCAAAAAATTATACACCCACGCTCATAAATATCGGCGGGTCCACTCTCGATTCATCTACTTTCCGATGTGCTCTCCATTCTCCGATCTCCGATCAGATCAATCTTCGCTGCCTGACCAACATCCCAACTGTCGATCCACACCATCTAATGGCCCCCGTACCCCAATTCCCACCAGTCACTCAGGGAGGAAATTTCTTGGCTTTGTCAGTGTTTTTGATAGTCAGATAGTGAACTGAAATAGTAGAATGCATGGCCAAAAGGGAAAAAACAACAACGCGATGCAGCCGAACCAAAAAAAATGATCATGGAACATCATGAGTGAACTGCCTGACAACGTGGTGAAATTACCAGAATTTGATTGTCGTGTTTGTTAGAAAAAGAGCTCTCTGAGCTCATGTTTGTCTAGTTACAACATCAAGTAGTTAGAAGATAGAGGGGATAGATTAAGACATCTCGAGCCTGAGAGAGTTCGAGGGTATTGTAAAAAGCCTATAAATGGCATAAAGTTTGAAGGAAGAGGGGTTCAAATTTTGGAGACTGTGGATACTTTGTTCCTCCCAACGTCTCATTTTCATTCCAATAATACAAGCTTCTTTTATTGTTACATGTTCAATTCCCATCTTCTCCTTTGTTCTAAGCTTGTGCTTGAATAGGTTATTCATGTTTTCTATTGCATCTAATGCTAGATAAATGTCATCTTATCTCTACATTGATAAATTAGATTTGCAAGCTTCATTCACTTTCTGTAGCTAGCCATTCATATGTGTTTATGTATGTATCTTCTGGTACAGTTATCATTCTCCATCTATTCATTGAATCTATAAACTATTGAGCATTAGTGGTCGAAAGCCTTGTCAAGCTAAGGGTGTTCATGCATGTCTTGAGTGAAAACAGAGTTTAAACAGTCATCTAACTTGATCCACACCCCAATCCATTCCATTAGTTCACAGAATGATATTGAAGATTTATATATTACCAAGCATCTCCAAGCTACAACCTAGGAGAGTTTCCTGGAGTGCTAACATAATTGGCGTTGTTTCCGGAGAGAGGAGACTGAAGCTCAGCTTCCCTAGGGGACGACATAGATCCAGCTTTGATGATAAACAAAGTCTGGACATTATTTGGATTGTAGTCATCTATCTGGCGATTCTACTGGAGGACGAACCTCTTGGCGACTCCACTCCATACTTCTGGCTCAGTTTGTGAGGCATACTTGGAGAAATCCTTAGAAGCCACAAGTTGACCCAGTACCTGACCCTGAAAAAATCATCAAAGAAATAAAGGCATTGCAACAAGGAGCATTAGGTTTAGGTAGCTCTAAACAATATTTTATATCTCTTCAAGAAAATCTTGTAATAGAAAAAATACATGTTGAGAGTATAGTATCTAATACTAGCAGCGAAGAAAAAATCTCATGGATTCATAGAGCTCCTTATTCTTTTGGTTCTTCTTTCGTTGTAAGCCCAAAGGAAGCCTTTTCTCCCATCCATGATACTCCTTTAGTCCTATCAGTCACTCCTCAACCCTCTATCATTTAGACTTCCAGTACCCTTATAGCCACCATAGCTATGGCAGCACCTACCAAAATGGAAAGAATCATAGCTGCTAGGTATGGACCTCTAGTACTACCCACTCCTTTGAATGCCATGCCTACTGGAGAATATCAGAAGTATATGCCTAAGTTCATTGGGACTGAAGGTGTTACAACTGAGTAACATCTTGAATCATTCTATAACTATGCTGATAACCTAGACATTAGTAAAGATGATGTATGGATGAGAGCCTTTGTCCAAATTCTAAATGGAGAGGCTAGAAAATGGTTTAGAGAACTGACCCCAAGGTCTATAGCAGATATTGAGGCTTTAGATGATGCATTCCTAAAGAATTGGGGGGATAAGAAGGATCTACTCTACTACCACACCGAGTTTGGGAACTTAAAGAGGGAAAATGGTGAGTTGTTGTCCAATTTTAATAAGAGGTTTAACTGCATGTACAACAAGATACCAGCTGAAGTAAAACCCACCACTACCTTTGCTAAACTCACCTATGACAGTGCCTTTGGTTCTGACTTCTGTCTGCTGTTGAGGGAGAGATGATGTGCTACATTGGATGATATGCAGGATGCAGTCTTAGAAGTAGAATCAAACATCATGGCCGCAGAGAAGGTCAAGGGGAATATTGATAGAAGGAGACAAAGGAGTGAATCTTCATCATCTTCAGATCCCAAGATAGATAAAATGACCATGATGATAGAGTCATTAGCCTCTGAAATCTCCAAATTAAAGGTTGAACAACACCCTGGGAAAGGAAGAGTTCCTAATACCTTTGCTCCTAGAAATCCAAATCCATATAGAAGAACTAATGAGCAGTTGCAGATTCTGCAAAGAAGCAAAGAGGCCAATGAAGACCAAAGGGTGAAGACCTCTCTCCATAATGTAGTCATGGAAGAAGAGCAGTTTGAAGAAGATGATGAGATCCATTATCTGGAAGACAAAGGCAGTGCCTCCTTTTTTACCTTAACTGCCTATGAAAATTCATTATTCAATGACCAGATCAGCCAAGAGTGGGATGGTGGAGCTGTTCTGCAAACTGGTGATCAACACAGATATGAGATGAGGTCGAAGATGAATAATTCCAAGGGAACTCATGTTCAGAGAGCTGACGTCCCTGCAATACAGCACGTTGATAAGCAGAAACAACCGGCAATTGATCCTATCATCCTTAAAGCTCCAGCTCATGAGGTAAGAGGCCTTGACAAGTCTCCTTCTCCTTTCAGTTTTGAATCAGAAATTTAGAAGCTAAGCATACATATACCTTTGATTGAAATAGTGAAGAATGAGTCCTTCAAGAGATCTATCCTCGAGGCCCTTGAGACTAAAGACATCCAAGCCTCCATTGACTATGTAAATCTACAGGACGACAAACTAGTTGTTGTTCTTAGCCCAATGATTGAAAGTTGTGATAACAGCTCTCCATCATTTTATGTCTCTTTGACTATTCATGAAAAAATACTTCATAACTTCCTTCTGAACATAAAAGCCAACCATAATCTAATGCCCAAGGCTGTTATGGATGAGTTGGGTCTTGACACTACCAAGTCTTATCATGACCTGTTTTCTTTTGACTCCAGAAAAGTGAAATGTTTGGGGTTAATCAAAGACCTAGCCATCACCTTGCCTCAGCTACCCATGAAGAGCATGATGATGGATATTGTGGTAGTAGAGGTACCCCCCAAGTTTGGCATGTTTCTTTCCAGAGGTTGGATCAAGAGATTAGGTGGAACATTGCAAAATTATCTTTCCTATGCTATTGTCCCAGTTTTTGGAGGTGAGAGTAGGAGATTATACAAAGAAGCTCAGTTGGCTTATATCATCAGCGATCAAAGGAATACCACTAATCATCCCATCTATGCTGTCGACACTAATTTTGGAGCCTGTATTCTTCAGATTGAAGAATCCGAGTTGGCCTCCATGTAGCTTAAGAAACTGGTTTGCCAGATCACAAAGGAAGAAGGCCCACAAATTTGGGACATGTTCTTTGATGGAGCTTGCTCTAAGGAAGCTGCAGGGGCAAGTGTAGTCCTTATGTCCCCTACACAAGAATACATTCATTTATCTTTCAAGTTAACTTTTCAGGTTACAACTAACATAGTAGAGTACGAAGCCTTGATATTGGGCTTAAACGCTGCTAAAGAAATGGGAATCAAAGGTCTGAAGGTGTTTGGAGATGCAGACCTTATCATTCAGCAGGTCAACAAAACTTTCCAAGTAAAGCATCCAAGGCTGAAAGCATACAGAGATGAGGTATCAAAGCTCAAGGGTTCTTTTAATATTTTTATCATTTCTTACATCCCTAAAATGAAGAACTAGCTTGTTGATTCCCTTGCTATGTCTGCTAGCACGTTTATTCCTCCTTTGCCTCCTAAATTGACTTATGAAGTTTAGGTGAAGTATAAACCATCTCTGCTTGGAAATGTCAAATACTAGAAAGTTTTTGAAGCTGATGATGAAATTAATAGGCTTTTACAAGTCATTGATGAATTTTCTAAAGTGCACATTGACCAAGAAAACGAAACCATTGAAGAATGCAACTAGTCCAAGCTAAAGGATGAGATTGGTCATGATAACATTGTTCAGCTGCCTAGTAACCATATACCCAAAGGATTGGTGCCCCTAGAGAAGTTGTTTGATCATAATGATGTACCTTATAAGCCTGCCAAAAAAGAAAATGAGTCTGCAGTTCATAGACATAATGTAGGGAGTCCAGCCCATCCAAAGTACATAAATCTGTCCACTCACTTGTCTTCTGCCCAAAGTTCTGAGTATTGCACCCTGATGAAACAATTTACTGATATTTTTTCTTGGGATTACAGTGATCTTAGGACCTATGACACCAACATCATTCAGCATAAGATTCACTGGAGAAGAACAACATCTCTTTTAAGCAAAAATTAAGACCTATTAGCCCTCTCTTATTGCCTTTGATTGAAAAGGAAATCAAGAAGCTGTTGGATGCCAAGATCATAGTTCCCCTAAGGTATTCAAAGTGGAGAGGTAACCTTATGGTCGTAAGAAAGAAGAATGGAGAAATCAGGCTTTGTGTTGACTTCATGAATCTGAACAAATTCTATAAAAAAGATAACTATCCCCTGCCTAAGATGGAACACTTGCTGCAAAATGTTTCAATGGCTAGAGTTATGTTTTTCTTAGATGGATTTTCAGGTTACAATCAGGTTGTTGTACATCCAGAAGATCAGGAAAATACCGCCTTCACTACTCCTTGGGGCACTTTCATGTACTCCAAGATGCCTTTTGGACTGATGAATGTTGGGGCTACTTTTCAGTGGGCCATGGACATAGCCTTTGTGGGAGAGAAGGACAAGTTTGTCCTTATTTACCTTGATGACATAACAGTATTTTCTAGCAGTCATAAGGACCATTTGTAGCATTTGAAGAAGGTGTTTCCAAAATGCAGATGGTTTGGAATTTTTGTGAACCCTAAGAAGTCACAGTTTTCTCTAAAAGAATGAAAACTTCTGGGACATATTGTTTCTACTGAAGGTGTGAAGATCAATCCAACAAGAGTTCAAGAAATTAGACATTGTTTATCCCAAGGTCAAAAAGGGGCATTCAATCTTTTTTGGGTAAGATTAACTTTGTCAGGAGGTTTATTCCAAACTTTGCAGAGCTAGTGAAGCACATCACTTCCATGCTGAAGAAAGGATCAGAAATAAAATGGACAGATGGTGCAAGAAGCTCTTTTGAAGCCATCAAACAAGCTATCATGGAAACTCCCACTCTAATCAGTCCATATTATACCAGGGAGTTTTATATCTTCTCTTTTTCCTCTTATGATACACTTGCAGCAGTTCTATTGCAGAAAAATGATGAAGGTGTAGAGAACCCTGTGGCTTTTATCAGCAAAACTCTGAGGGATGCTGAACTAAGGTATGACCTTATTGAAAAACAAGCTTATGATCTCATAAAATCTTTAAAGGTATTTAGAATTTATATTCTGAATTCCAAATTGGTTGCATATGTACCTTCAGCCTCAGTAAAATATGTTCTAACTCAGCCAGATATTGATGGAAAGAGAGCTAAATGTATTGCAAAATTCATAGAGTTCAACATAGAGGTGAAGCCCACCAAGCTTGTTAAAGGCTAGGGCTTGGCTAAGCTTATGGCTGAGGAAAATTGCAATTTGTTAGATATCAATTGCATGGGTTCAAATTCAGGTGGTGAACAGACAGAGGAAGTAGCAGAAGAGCAAGAGCAGAATCAGTCTTTGGCTGAAAATCTAGCCACCTGTGAATGGTATTCCAGTGTAGTTCATTTTTTGTAGAAGCTAGAAGTCCCTCCATGACATAGCTCAAGTCAAGCCCAGGCAATTAAGCTCAGATCAACCAAATTCTACATTAATAAAAACCTGCTTTATTGGAAAGACCCATCAGGGATCCTCTTGAGATGTCTAGACAAAGGACAATCTATGGAAGTCATGCACCAGTTCCATTCTAGAATCTGTGGAGGGAATCATTATTGGAAAATCATAGCCCACAAGATCCTGAGAGTTGGGTATTATTGGCCTACTCTGTTCTCTTATGTGTTTTCTTTTGTGAAGTCTTGTGACAAATGTCAGAGCTTTACAGGAAGACAACAGCTAAAATCTCTGCCCTTGAAGGCAGTACATGCCAATGGTCCCTTCTAGTAGTGGGGCTTGGACTTCATAGGTGAGATCAATCCACATTCCAGTGGCCATCACAAATGGATCTTGGTAGCCACTAATTATTTCACCAAATGGATTGAGGCTATACCCACTAAAAATGCTAATCATCAGGTCATCATAAAGTTCTTGAATGAGAATATTTTCACTAGATTTGGTTTCCCAACCAAACTAGTCACTAATAATGCAGCAACTTTTAGGGCAGAAGAATTGGTGGAAATGTGTGAATCCATGGGCATTCAATTGGTGCATTCTACCTCATATTATCCTCAAGGCAATGGCCTGGTAGAATAATCTAACAAGAGTCTTGTAAGGATAATCAAAAAACTGTTGGAGGACAACAAAAAGAACTGGGATTCCAAGTTGAAATTTGCGCTATGGGTTGACAAAGTTACCAATAATAAGTCCATAGGAAATTCTCCATTTAAGCTAGTTTATGGGGCTGATGTTGTTTTTCGTATCTAGCTGATTCTCCCTGTGGCCAAATTCTTGCAATAAGAACAAGATGAAGAGAATGACATGGCGAGGAGAATGAGTAACTTGGTTTAATTACAGCAGATCAGAGAACAAATGGTTGAGAAGTCAATAATTCATGAAAAGAAGATCAAAGAAACCTTTAATAGAAAGGAAAAAATGGACAGTTTTCAGGTCGGTGACTGGGTTCTCAAATAGGATGCATTGAAGGAAAATAAGGGCAACCATGGTAAATTTGATGCCTTATGGATGGGAACATTTATAATTACTCAAGTTCAGATGAACAATACTTTCATTCTACACAATTTGGAGGGGGAATGTGTTTTTGATGGCCCAGTCAGTGGGCGGTTTTTGAAACTTTACTTCATATGAGGCTTTAAGGCCTTAATATTGTAATAGGTTTTTTCAATTTTTGTTTTCTATGCAAATAAACTCCATGACCAATGGAACACTAGGAGATAAGTTTGTTTTGTTTGTTATTGGAAAGGTTGTAGTCTGTAGTTCTTGAAACCTCACAGGGAGGATTTCATCCCCAGAAGGAGCCAGTGTTAGCCCTGAGGTGCAGTGTTGCTATTTTAACATAAATGTCCCCTGTTTTAGCTTCGATGGTCCACGTCTCCTCTTGCTTCGCTTTGACCATAAGCCTTTAAAAACCCAGGACCATACAATTATCGCAATAAAAAGGAAAACACAGGAAAACCCGTAGCCGAACCATAAGTCGGACTTCAAAAAATTATACACCCGAGCTCATAAATATCGGTGGGTCTTCTCTCTGTTCATCTCCTTTTGGTTGCACTCTCCATTCTCCGATCTCTGATCAGATCAATCTTCACTGCCTGACCAACATCTCGATTGTCAATCCACACCATCCAATGGCCCCCGTACCCCACTTCCCACCAGTCACCCGGGGAGGAAATTTGTTAGCTTTGTCAGTTTTTTTGACAGTGGCACAGTTGTTGAAGCCCCGAAAATCGGGTCGACAACAAGGGGGATACCCACCCGGTCCGGAACTTGGTTTGCAGCTCCTTGTCCGTTTGGTATAGCGGGTCCAATTGGGGATAATGGGACCAGTTTCCCAATCTAGGGGGTGTGTGTGTGTGTAGAGTTGGATCATGCTGATCTAGAAGTATTTTAAGCTAATTTAATTCGAACTTCTAAACTGACTCTATGCTATTGTAATCTAATAAAAACAACACATCTAATCTACGCTAACACGGGGTGTATTTCTTCTATTATGCGATCTAAAGAGATTTCGAACAATAACTGGTAATAAAGATCATTCAGCTATCATAAGAATAGAAATCAATTAAGATAAACCATTATGCATAAAAATTTAGGCAAAACAGTTGTGAACAGCATATCGCATAATAAGTTATTCATATGTCAAGCACAAATAAATGACTCCACCATACAAAAGTGCCAAATGGTAACCCACACATTCATACATTAACATATAAACAACTAAAACTGCATATCACTCTAAGAATATAAGCAGAAATTGGTCAAGAGATAAAAGTACCATTTATGACTGATTTCACTCATAAACTTCAAGCAATAACGATTTATCTCTACTTGTTCTAATATCTACTAAGAGTACAGAAGCACAACATCAGTAGCAGACATTAAATGCAAACGTTGATAAATCTTGATCCATCCATTCATCAAAAACCCCCTCCGAGGGTGCAAAAGTGCATGTTCTAAGGACAAGTTTTTTAACAGATTTCTGGACCCTTCTCCAAATTTCATGAGAAGGGTTAAATACTACTAACTAATTAATCTTAATTACACAAATTTAAGAAACGGCTTCAAATGACCGCCCTTCTACTAAAACAGATTTATTTCTAAAAATTGAATCTAATTTCTAACTGTTTCTGTATCTGCTCCTTAGTGTTGTAAGCAATGCAATGTTTGCCTGAGAAGAGTCGGCTGGTTGTCTTCTCCTTTCGTTCGAGCGATAAAAGTAGAAATAACAAGAGCTGGCGCCGCTTTCTGACAAACTGGAAGATATTTTCAAAAATCTTCCTTTGGCTTGGTGTATTCGCTGTGTGTATACTTGGTATAACCCAGATTTCTTTCAAACTGATTGTGCTGTTGCTATTTCGGTTTCCGGCCGTGCGAATGACTCAATGAGTTAGGGATTTTGTTGCCTGAACAATTTTCTGTATTGCAGATTGCTTCCGTTCTTTGTTCCAGGCTTTTCTGAAGCGTCCTCCTTCCTTAGCGTCTTTCTTTTTGCTTTACCCAGTCTGAGCTTCAGGATCTTTTGTAAACATGCCGCTTTTGTGCGCCTTTGACTCTGAGTCTTGGATAGTCTATTTTCATTAGTGTCTGTTGAGTGATACTCTGGAATCCAACGTCTTGCTGCATGCGGCATCCATTTGCGAAGGCATCTCCTCTCTGTTCTCTGAGTATTGGCGCTTTCCCCTTTTCCTTAGATGTTTCCTGCATATTGATTTATATTAGTTGCTTCCTTACAGTTTACGCAAAGGAAAAGAGAAACGACGAAAAGATTGACATGAAAGCTTTAAGTTCTAATGAATGCATAGTCATGACACTCATAATGACTTGAGTCTTCGAAAAACGCAACACAATCATTCTTGGATACTTTGGCGTACAATCATTAATTTCCCTTAAGGTGCGCGCTCAATTTTGGGTTTACAGACTATGTCGAGGAAATTTTGCGATGAGTGGTTTCTGCAATTCGCATCACAGTATCGAGGATTGCGATGTCGGGAAGTGTCATCGCAGGAATTGATAGTCTCATTCATCGCAGATCACAAATCGCAAGATCGCAGATCGCAAGATCGCAGATCGCAAGATCGCAGATCGCAAGATCGCGTTTTATCATTCAATCACTGTGTGCTGCTTATGCGATGTTGCGATATGCGACGTCGCATATCGGCCGTCGGCGATTCCTTAAGTTTCTCATTTAAGGGCGCTTTCAATATATGCGATGCAATGAATTTCGCGTCGCTTCTTCACAGCTTATTTACGCGCATAGGAAATGCTTCACTCTCTCTTCGCGATGCGATACAACTTTAGGGAGTAAAAATACAAAAAATTTGATAAAAATATTTTTTGGATTTTTTGTTAAGGGTCGCCCTTTGCTTGGTGTTATTGCTAATACCAAATAAAGAGGGGGGTTGTTGGTGACCACAACAACAGTGAACTAAAATAACAGAATGCATAACTGAAAAGGGAAAAAACTACAGCACGATGTAGCCGAACCAACAAAAATGATCATGGAACATTGCTGGCACAAGTGAACCACCTGACAGCACCGCAAAATTACCAGAATTTGATTGTCATGTTTGTTAGAAACAGAGCTCTCTGAGCTCATGTTTGTCTAGTTACGACATCAAGTAGTTAAAAGAAAGAGGGGATAGATTAAGACATCTCGAGTATCAGAGAGTTCAAGAGTATTGTAAAAAGCCTATAAATGGTTGAAAGTTCAAAGGAAGAGGGGTTCAACTTTTGGAGACTGTGGATACTCTGTTCCTCCCAGCATCTCATCTTCATTATAGTAATAAAAGCTTCTTCTACTGTTACATTCTCAATTCCCATCTTCTCCTATGTTCTAAGCTTGCGCTTTAATAGGTTATTCGTGTTTTCTTCTGCATCTAATGCCAGATAATTGTCATATTATCTCTCCATTGATAAATTAGATTTGCAAGCTTCATTTATTTTCTATAGCTAGCCATTCGTATGTGTTTATGTATGTATCTGCTGGTGCAATTATCATTCTCCATCTATTCATTGAATCTATAAACTATTGAGCATTAGTGGTTGAAAGCCTTGTCAAGCTAAGGGTGTTCATGCATGTCTTGAGTGAAAACGGAGTTGAAACAGTCATCTGACTGGATCCAAACCCCAATCCATTCCAATAGTTCAGAGAACAATATTGAAGATTTAAATGTTACCAGGCATCTCTGAGCTAAAACCTAGGAGAGTTTCCTGGAGTGCTAATAGTAACCATGAGGGAGCTCTCTCGATCTTTGATTTTGATGTCTACTCTTCATCAAGTGCAGCCCATGATTTTTTGGTCTTCGCATTTGAATCTTCTTCTTCTGGATGTGGTCCTTCAATGATATCAAGATAATATCTTTTTTGTAATACTCTTCCTTAGCTATGGTGAATACCCTTAATCTCAAGAGGAGATGCTTGGAAGTGTTGTACCTCAGCATTGTAAGTGGGCTGAGCTACTTCAATGTGTGGGTTTGGAAATGGTGGTACAGGTTGTTGAGTGGGAGTGGATATTTGAGATGGATGTTGTTGGGGTTGTGGTTGTGGTGGAGATGAATGGTAGGGATAACACGGAGTTGGGTATGTAGGATATTGAGGAAAATACTGAGGATATTACGGATGGCTCCCATAAGCTCCTTTCAAACCTTTTTTCCAAGATTAGTTTTGGGGTTGAGATGGCCAATGTTGCCAAGGAAAGGGTGTGTTCCAATTAGTTTGAAGTGGATATGCATAACCTTGAAATTGTGAATTAGGCTCTTGTATCATACTAGGTTGAGTAGGCTTCCATGGTCCTCTTGGAGCTACATAACATAGTTGCATTGGCAATTGACTTACTCCATTGTCCTATTGGTGAACTTCCTTCAACCTTGGTAATCAGGAGAAACATTTAACATCATGTGATTCTGTATGGACAACATGAATATCAACATCTTCTTTTTTCTCATTTTGTATTCTTAACATTTCTACTTGTTCACTTAGATTTCTAAGAATTTATGTTTTAAAGTTATCAAGCAAATTTCCAAGTTTAGCTTGACTTACTGATCTTGATGCTGATTTACCTACTCTTTCCCTTCCTCTTGATATGTGTTTGCATGTTTCACAAATTTCTTCAAATGATAATTTGTATACATCACATCTATTCATGAGATCAAGGAGATTAATCCATTCATCCCTAATTGTTCTAAGTAAGAGGGTTTTAAGTGTGTCGAATCCTAAATGATGTAGTTTTTCCCTCTTAACATTATACATGAACCTTTCTATCAGATCCTCTAGACTCTCATATTATTTTTAATTCATTCTAAATATTTCTTCTTTAAGATCATGATCTTTATATATTTCTAGACATATATTTTCCGTATCATTCCATGATCTTTTTAAATTAGTCCCTAAACTCATGAACCATTTAACAGCTCTATCCTTCAATGTTGCCGGAAACAATCTCATTTTTTTATTTTTTTAATAAGTAACCATAACATCTACAAACAATTTCAAATTCAAAGAGAAAAGTTTCTGGATCCTCTAACCTTAGACCATGAAATTTTGGAAGAAAAGATGGAGGGATGTTCTTCATGTGCACACTACCATCAGCATCTTGAATGGGAAATCCGAGAGGATCTTCTTCATTTTCATCATCTCCATCCATTTCTTCTACATTCTTTGCCATCGTCTTCTTCTACCTACAAAAGTGAATGGTGATGTGGCTCTTACTGCACCACGTGATCAAATGGGGGGGGAGGCGTGTTTTGGTATTGGAGTTTTTTTTTTATGATTGAATGAAAACACTAATGCAATGCACTTTTCTATCTTTGAAATGAAATATGCCTAATGCAATTATTTTTTTTTTTACAAAAAGGTAAAAAGAAATGAATCAACTAGAGAAGAAAACCCCGGCAACAGCACCAAAAAGTGATGGGCCTCGGTATTGCAACAAGAATGATGCAACTCCCATTTGTCACATGTGATGTTTTAACTAATCTAGGCATGAAATCTGATCTAGAGAGTACTAACTTCTGTGTGCATGTGTAAATATAAAAGAACTCATTTTGTAATCTTTTTTCTTTATAAATGAAAATGCTAATCTTTCCTTCATCTTTGGCAGGGGAGACAGGTGTGGAGGAAGAGGGGTACAATGAATTTGATGGCTTAGAGGTCAAGCAGGGGCCTAATCCCAGCTTCAATGATGATTTTTCTCAATTCTAGCTCAAAACAGGCTACTATAGGGTTTCCTACAAGATGTACTAGTTCTCCTACAGGATCCCCTAGTTCTCCTACAAGATCCCCTGTATTACTACAAGATGTTACAGATTTACTATACGAAATTATAATTCATAGAATGACCAAGAAAATCAAGTCTAAATTGGATGGGACAAATTCTTTTATTGACTAGGATGTCTTAGGTCCCCATTCCAAGTGGAATCACTCAAAAATACCTCTGTTAACCCATGCTTAAAAATAATAGAAAATTACTAGTCGAAAATCTAGAAATTCGAGAACTAGTGAGTTAGTAAATCTATAAAATATCTAAACTAATCAAGTGAAAATGCAATGGGGTAATTTTTGTTATGAACTGGAATTTTTTTGTGATATAATGCAAGTGGAACCAACTCGATTCAAGCTCATTATAATGCTCTAAAAAATAGCAAAAATTTATTTTTCTTTGCCACCAAGGAGATCCAGAAATCTAGATTTGGGAATAGGAAAGCTAATCCAAGTATCTCAATGATTACTATGACCTTCCAAATCTTTTCCAGGGATGAAATGATGCTTTTGATCCTGAAAAAGTACTTACATCAACCATTTAACACAATCCTACAACAAGAAATCATTAATACTAAATGCAGAAATAGAAAGAAATAAAAACAAGAGATGCATGTGAACAAGAAGTGAAAAGAAGGAAAAAAAATTATACAAAAGGGATCTGAGGCTCCTGGTATGGCCAAGCCCAAGGAAAATCAGAGACCTATGGAGGAGAACAAGATTTAGAAGCTGAACATGACACCAATCTTCATTATTTTCATCAATACAATTACATCCCTGCAAGAAAATACAATGGAGCTGCAGGAATACGAGTTATCTCCACAAGAACATTAATAAAAATCTATCCATAGAGGCAAATTCGACTTGGTACTTATACAAAATGATTAGGAGTCATTCCCCTTGAATGGAGGAAGTTTTCCCCACCAAAATATCTTGATTAGTGGATCTCATTCCCAATAATAGGAATCTGCATTAAATGGCAGGGAACACATTCCTATATTTTCTCAATCATTGGAGTTCCACAATCTATGCCACAATTCCATAATATCTCGCTGATTTATTATTTAATAGTGATCCTCTTGTAGTAGGGATCAAGTCCCTAAATTATCTCCTCCTCTAAATCTTCATAATCTGCCCAATATTCTCATAATATTCCACAAAAATAAATAATCTTAGGCACAAATAAAAAATTATTCATAAAACTTCCTAACGAATATTGTATGTGAAAGCTTCCTTTCAGGATCGGGGTAGTAGAGCTGGAGCAATCCCGGAGTGAGTTCACTCAGATGTATGTGGACCATTCTCTACAGCCTCCACCGCTAAACAAAGGTACTATGTTATTTTCATTGATGATTTTTCTCGTAGATGCTGGATCTACTTTATGCAAAAGAAGGATCAAACCTTCTTGAGGTTTTGTGAGTTTAAAGCCTCAGCAGAGAAAGAATCTGGGAAGAAAGTAAAAGCCTTGTGTATGACAATGGTGGAGAGTATATTTCCCAGCAGTTTAAAGACTTCTATGCTTCAGAAGGAATTAAACGGGAACTGATGGCTCCTCATAACCCACAATAGAATGGGGTGGCCGAAAGGAAGAACAGATATATTGTGGGAGCAACTCGAACGATGTTGCATGACCAAAGCCTACCACTTCATCTGTGGGTTGAGGCATGCAATACAGTAGTGTACCTTTAGAACAGAAGTCCTCATCATATTTTGGGGATGAAGACACCTATGGAGGATTTTTCGGGGAAGCAGCCAGATGTGAGTCACTTCCGTATCTTTGGATCACTAGTTATCTGTCCTGTGACCAAATATGCTCGGAAGAATCTAGACCCAACAGCTGAGTTGGGGACACTTGTGGGGTACACAAATACACCCCACAACTATTGTGTGTTTCTACCTACCAGTCAGAGGACCGTAGTGCGCAGGGATCTGAAGTTTGACGAGCAGAGAGCCATGCAAGTGTGACTTGGAAGGGAGCTCAAGTTGCATGGTGATGAGGAACTTTTAGTTCCAAAGGAGGAGGAGCCTCATGATGATGTGGATCAGCCACATGCAGAGTATCCAGTAGTGGAGATCACCACTGCTGGAGAGTCTTCCAGAGATGGGCAGAAACACTCGCGTGAAGCTGATAGATTGATGCAGGATGTGAGAGAGAATGTGGGGTATCCATCCTCTCCTCACAGACATAGGAGATCTCCCGAGAGATACACTAGCTACATGGCCCTGGTTTGGGAGTGTGTACCAACCAAACCTTCTTCTTTTCATGAGGCATTTCAACAACCAATCTCGGTTGATGCAATGGTAGAAGAGTACGATTCTATCATACGGAATAGTGTGTGGGATGTTGTCCCTAGACTTGGGGACAAGTCAGTGGTTAGTTCCCGATGGCTTTACAAGGTAAAGCAGGCAGCTGATGGCAGTGTTGAGAAACAAAAGGCAAGGTTTGTTGCCTGAGGTTTCTCACAGGTTGAGGGGGTCGACTACGATGAGACCTTTGCTCCCATACTAAGCTACTCATCTATCAGATTGATGCTAGCTCTATCAGCTCAGATGGGTTGGAAGATCCATCAGATGGATGTGAAGACAACGTTACTCAATGGTAAGATTGAGGAAGAGGTATACATTGAGCAGCCTGAAGGATTTGAGACCTTCGATCGCGAGTCGCATGTTTACTGACTCAAGCGAGCACTATATGGGCTTAAGCAAGCACCCCGTGCTTGGTATACCAGGATCAACAGCTATTTCACTGGGTTGGGCTTCACCAAGAGTGAAGCAGATGTGAACCTATACCACATCATGGTAGATGGTAAGCCCTTGATTATTATACTTTATGTCGATGATCTGATTTTGACAGGTGATGAGTAGCTTATACAGTCTTGCAAGGAGGAGCTTGCAAGAGAGTTCGAGATGAAGGAAATGGGTTTCATTCACTACATTCTAGGCATGGAAGTGTGGCAGAAAGATGGGGAAGTATTTGTGTCTCAAGGCAAGTATGCCAATGAGATACTCAGGCACTTTCACATGGAGAAGTGCAAGCCCATGCAGACTCCTCTAGCTGGGAACTGGAGGAAGGAGGATGCTACTTCTGGTGAGGTAGTAGCTGCTATTGTTTATTGGCAGCTGGTGGGTTCACTCATGTATCTGGTGAACACACGACCCGACTTATGCTTTGCGGTGAACCAGCTGAGTCAAGCTATGGTTCAGCCTACCAAGCTGTTTTGGAAGGTAGCGAAGCATGTGCTGAGATATCTCAGAGGCACTACATAGTACGAATTATGGTATAGACAGACAGAGGGAGTGAAGCTGCAAGGCTTCATGGATGCGAATTGGGCAGGTAGTCCATCAGACAAGAAGAGCATTTCTAGAGGAATCTTCAACCTTGGTTCAACTGTAGTTTCTTGGTATAGCAGGAAACAGAGATTAGTTGCACTTAGCTCAGCAGAGGCTGAATACATGGCTCCGAGTCAGGCAGCATGCGAGACCATTTGGATGTGGAAGATTCTAGTGGGATTGTTTGGTCAGATGATGGATCCTATGGTGATATACTGTGATAATCAGAGTTTCATAAAACTCTCTGAGAATCCAGTGTTTCATGACAGGTCCAAGCATATAGATATTTGTTACCATCATCTATGGGACTGTGTGGTCAAGAGGATCATGATGTTGCAGTATGTTTCAACCAAGGAGCAGGATGCGGATATTTTGACAAAGGCATTGTCAAAATGCAAGTTCAAGTTCCACAGAGATAGGATTGGGGTTGCTAATAATCCCTTTCTTGCTGAGAGGCAGTGTTGAAAAGTGTGCAACAAGAAATGCTAAAAATAGATGATGCTAAAAATAGCAATGCTATAAATAGCAGTGCAACCATTGGAGATCTTAGCTATAATGGGTGAAAAGTGAAAGTGCGAAAAATAGCATTTCAGGATCCCTTCTTATTTTAGTCAGTCCCTGGACTAAACATAGGAAGTAAAATTCGAATTTGATATCAACAGCAGTTTGGAAATTAATTAATTAATTCATCTTGAGTTAATTAGTTAAGGAAAATCAAACTTGAAGTCTGTGTGAGCACATGCAACAGTTTCTCCTTTGATTGAGTAATTTAACCTTCAGTTAAAGAGGTAAGGATGAGTTGTAATCAGCTGACTTAGTTTAACTTAGTCAAGTCCAGTTAGATTAATTTAATAGTTTGTTAAATTAATGAGAGTTCAGTTAGTTAATGCTTGCATGCATGTAACCACTATAATTCAGATAACTGAGTATTCACTCATGGATAACTCATGCATGTCTGTTCAGTCAGAGACCCAGTTGAGATCAGATGGAGGGACAGTGTACTATCAATTGCTAGGATATTCCTTGGTGAATATTCCTTGCATGCAGAAGGAATATTATTCCTTATGGATTGCGCGGTTGGACCTAAGTTTACAGTGAGTGTGATGAGGCCAATTCACACATGTGATATCATTGGACCCCAATCAAAACTACGCAAGGAAATAGGAGGCTTGGATGGCTTGAGGAAGATATATTCTATGTCTATTGAGTCTGTGTATTGTTTAAGTGCAGAGAGATTAGGATCGCTTGAGAGCTAATTCTTTTTGTAACTTGAACAAGATTCCACTTGTATCATAATACAGAGTTAGGGTTTTAGGCTGGTGCTTTCCCCAGTGATATATCTTCTATGTTATGGTTGATTACTTATATATATCAGTTATATATGTTCATGCTTGATGTTGCTCATGTTCGATTAAGCTTCCACTCAATTGTTGTAGAAGTAGATCAAGTGTTTTTCTTTAGTACATTACATTACCAAGTGATATATAGTGGGAAATTTCTACATCGTATCAGAGCAAAGGTGATCAAGGAAGAACAGTATACAAGCAGGATAAGTTTGAAGTTTGGTTTCTGAATATTGAATTGAGTTCTTATCACATCTATTTCACCGATGGCGTTCAGTGGTTTGAGACTCGAATATGCCCTTGATGGTAGTTCGAATTATATAGCCTGGAAGGATTGCATGGAGGCAGTATTAGAAGATAACGGCCTAAAGGACTTCATTGATCAAGAAGTCCAGAAGCCGACTGATGCTACTCAACTGGTGGAATGGAAAAAGTGTGTGGCTAGAGCAAGGAGAATCCTCCTAGAGGGAGTTCGAGATCACATTGTCACGAGCCTCCATGCGAAGGAGACTCCATTTTCGATGTGGAAAACATTGAAAGATCTTTATCAGAATAGCAGCGATCAGAGGAAGCTGGCGCGAAAGGACAAAGTTCGCAAGATCAAGTGCAAAAAGGGCGACACAATCTCTACATTCCTGAACAAGCTCACCACCTGCAAGGATGAGATTGTAAGTGTAGGGGTCGTGACTGCTGATGATGGCATGGTGAGTCTAGCACTCCTCGGTCTTCCTAAGCGCTGGCATAGCTACCAGGACTCAGTTAATGGAAGAGAGAAACTGCCAGATTGGGAATGACTTTGGTCAAATCTGATGCAGGAGGAGATAAGGCGGAGCACCAGGGATGGATCTTCATCAAATAAGATGATGAAGAAAAACTAGATTTAGTGAGTAAAGCTAAGAAAGGGAAATGGAAGGCATCCCAATCCAAATTGAGAGAGAGTAGAATAGAGAGCTCCAAGCTAAAACTAACAAAAGTCCACGAACTGATCCTTTGAAGACTTTTTATCATTGAGGCCTCTATTTTCTTCAATTTCCATTATTTTCCCTCATTTTTCTCCTCAATGCAACCTATGACCTTTCACTTCCCTTTTCTCCTAATTTCCATTATTTTCATAAATAAAATTCCAATAAACTTCTTGTTCCTTTCCAAATCCTTTTCCATTTCCTTTGTCAATTTCCATTTCCATTAATTAATCACAAGTGATCCCCATCACTATGTTTTTTTCCCAACATTTAGCTTGAAATACGTGTCCCATGACCTTAGTCTTATATTTTTTTACATGAATTTTTAACCAAGGTTGTTATAGAACCCTCCCCCTTAGCAGAACACCATCGTTGGTGTTCAATGACACCTATAACTAGCAAGACCACTAGAAAAAAACATACTACCCATGAAACTTTATAAGACAATTCATTGCATTATTTATAATGACCACTGCTAAAACATGACAAACATACCGTTTACTAGAGCTTTATAACATAACTCGTTACAATATTTACAATAATAACCACATACATCCTCAAGCACATTTCCTTCAACCAACAAATAAGCATATTGTCTATGGAGCTTTATAAATCTAGCTCGATATAATATTTACAATAATATACACATATATGAATATGCACATTTTCTTAATTGGAAAATAAAATGATACCATGCTCGTATCAATCAATAAGGGAATCCGGAGGCTCACAACTCCACCCTAAAAAGTAGTATCAGGATTCACCTCCTTCCTAGGAATTCCAGAATCCACTGCGAAGATCAAAGTTCACATCCAATGTCTAGTGCTACAATCTCATGCTAGTGGTCCCCTCAGTGTACAACTATTGCCTCAATGTTCCAGGGCATACTTCCAATGTGCATCTAATTCCATATGGAAATGCTAATGACCAAAACAAATTCGTCCCCAACCTTCCCTTCCATGTTACACAGTCCCTCGGGAAATCCGGCCACACCCTTTCATGTAGGCATACACCTTCAAAGTTCTGCAATCATCCCCTTCTTTGCTACACAATCCCTCAGGCGACCCCTCCCTTGGCAAGGTTTCCTCTCATCAAAAATCCAAAAACCAAGGCACATTCCTGCCTTAAAAACATCATACCAGTCATAGCATTATCATGGAAATAAATGGACACTCTTGGGTACCAGTGTCCCACGATGGCCCTACTCTTGAAGTGCTTTACCAACATACAACTGCTTGCTCCAATTTCTTTCAATGTTGTTGCTAATTCTTGCAGATATTTTCAACCACCCAACCAGGCATTCTCATGTTTTCTTGTACCAAGCACATAATTCCCATTAGATTCAAAATAAATTGAAATAGATTCACATCATACCTCATCGGTGGGCTGTCAATAAGGTACACTTGCAATTATGTTCACTTCCTGTCACAACGAGTCAAACTAGTTATTTGATAAAATCATCATGAATAAACATATCACGTCCAATTAGCTCAAAACAAAACTATCATAAATCATAATCATAAGTCACATGTAACCATCATAAATCAAAATCATAGGTCACATATAACTATCATAAATCAAAATCATAGATTAAATGCATAATTAATATGTAAATAAAATATTGATACTTATCCTTCAAATAATTATTTTCTTCCTCCTTTATTCTTTGTCCTTTCTATACACACGCTGAATCAGTTGCCAAACCTAACAAGCATCGAGTGCCTTTGATTATCTCCAAACATGTCCACATACACAGTGTATATTGCAACACATACATCTACACACAACGTATGACACCACACAATACATACACCTACACTTGATATACATCATGACACATACACCTACACCAGATGTACAACACAACACAATACACACTCCTACATCTGGTGTACAACACAATACACATACATACACATACTATAACACAACAAATACACATGTTATGATACCCCGACTACACAACGCACATACATAGTACCACTCATACACAAAACAACATGTACAACATGCACAGAATACCACATGTACAACAATACCACACGCACAACATGTACATAGTGCCACCTATACACAACACCATATGCAGAACATGTACACAGCACCACATGTACACCCACTTGCACAACATGTACATGGAACCACATGTCCACAACACCACTTGCACAACGTGTACCCAGAACCACATGTACTCAGCACCACCTGCACAACATGTACACAACACGACATGCACGACTTGTACGCAACACCACATGTACATAGCCCCACATGCACGACATGTACACAGCACCCCATGTACAACATGTACATGACACCACATGTACACAACACCACATGTACAATCATACACACAACACCACATTTACAATCATACACACAACACCACATGTACAACATGGACACCATGCCATATGTACACAACACCGCATATGCAACATACACAAAGCACCATATGCACATAGCACCTCATATCCAACATGCGCACAACACTATATGTACAAAGCACTGCATATCCAACATGAACACATCACTATTTGTACACAAAACTACATATCCAAAATGCGCACAACATCATCTATACACAACACTACATAAAAAACATGTAAACAACACCATTTGTACATAACACTGCATAAACAATATGTACACAACAACATATATACACAACAACACATGCACACAACATCACAGGTGAAACATGTTCAACATATATACAACAATAGTAATTCACATCCATAGACCACACATTGAATCTACCAAGCAACCTTTCTTCTAATGTATTTTCACTATTCATGCATGTTCTAGCATTCCACTAATCACACTGCTCCATTTCGCTGACGTATTCTTCAACATTACCTGTCCATAACATAAACATAGGCATAATGCAAGCTTTTTTAATATCAATTCATATACACATGATACTGCCCTTGTAGATTTGTCAGGGTTACTCTTCCCACTTGATTCCTCATAAACCAAAAACCTCTTCATGTCATTCACCTGCATAAGAAATCATTTCTCCACAAGAATGATCCCTGGAGACCCTGTCAGACAATGACATACATACATACATACATATATAAATATAAACATCAACATAAAAAAATCATGATACTTGATGACCATGTCAAAAAACAACATGTGTATAGACATATATACATCATCATAATCATAATCACAACATAATTACCAAATATCATAAGGTTAAGATTAAGAGAACCCCCTTTATCCATGCACAACATTGAGAACAAAAGTTCGCAACTTAGCCAAAGCATATGATGCCTAAAATCCATTTACTTTACCTTTTATTATTAATTTTCTCATGACTATCCTGCCACCATCCATTTTCATCAATGGACCCGACCAATCCAACTAGTTTTCATACGCTTGCCTTCAATTGCTCGTATACATGCACTGAGCTTCATCTGGGTCTTATATTACTTGTTGTGTGTCATTCATCTCTCCCCGAGCTCCATTAACTTCCTCCTTCCCAACCAATTCTCAAGACCCTCAAAACACAAAAGGCAAGAGCAAGAAAAAACAAGAAGAAAACCATGAAAACCCAGTAGCAATATGACACTGCAACAGAGTGGCATGGACATGCACTAGACATAATCAAGACCACAAATAAAGCACAACAAATCACAAAATACCAAAAGCACAAGGCTAGCAACAAACACTATGACTCAATTCTCCATGGGTTCCCAATGCTTCCAAGGGAAAGCTCAACCTGAGCCTTCTTCAAGATTTCATGGCAGTCTATTTTCCATGCAATTCCTTGCATCATACTACCATAAACACATAACTGTCAGTGCATAAATAAATATACAATATACCAATTACCTTACCTTTTCATGACAAGTACACTGCCTTGTAACTTAACATATCCATGCCATCACTCAAGGTACTCCAATCCTTTGATGAATGTAGCTACAACTAGAGACTAACTAATATACATGTCAAATACATGTTCATGAATATAGCACATATCCACATAATGTTAGACAAAATCAAGGTTAAGAAGACTTCATGTATGAAAAGCACTCATTCATCTGGAAATGCGGTTTCCAAACACAGCCAAAGTAATTCTTACCTAATTCCTTTCTTTTACCTTTTACCTTGCTGCAATTGAGTCTAAATATGTATTGTCACATCACCCAACTATTATTTATATAAATTAATCAAATGTTACCTTACCATGCTAATACCAAGCATATTGCCCCACAATCGCTCACACACGTCAATCACATGTTCCAAAGATCAAGTCATCCTCTCTATTAATTTGAAATCAACATTTACCAAGGCTAATAATCCATGTCATAATCAACTCTCAGTCATCAGTCATAATACTAAAACTAGAACCCACTTACACTTAAGTACATATCAATTGTTCTCAACACATATGTGTTAGTAGGATCGTCTTAAAACAATATTATTTCTTCATGCAATGTTATGGATATAAACTCATATCACGCAACTAATCAAACATTCAAACAATTGATAGATGACATAATAGACACCAAACACTCAAATGACATAATCAAACATTCAAGCACCAAGTAGAGGACCAAACACTCAAATGACATAATCAAACATTCAAGCACCAAGTAGAGGACATAATAAAACTCACACCTTAATGTATCTAAGGGGAGTTTATCTTTTCTACACAATCAATCTAGATTAGCACGATGTAAATTCACAACATATCAACTCAAACATAAATAAGGTCATGATATCCATAACAGTAACTAGCTAAAATGTTCACATCATAAACTCATAAATGATTTCCATTCATGCATAACAATCACATATGCACAGTCAGTCTACATTAGTACAACACAATATCACAAATAGGTTGACTCATACCAGAATGTCATTACCCTAACCATTTGCATAGGCCAATAAAAATTAGCATGATACATATAACATCAAAATCTTAAATTCAATAACCATAATCATACTATGTATGACCATAATGCATATAACAATAAGTTACTACCATTCATGACTATCTGACATATAAGCATATGACTACACTGAATAACTAGCATCTATCATGTATGTGTAGATTTTTGTGTAGATTCACAGCTCATGTAATTTCCTAAAACATAATATAAGAATCTATTTCTACTTTCAACTAGCAGAAGCCAATAGATCGATGAAAATAATATGAACAAGAAGAAGACAAATCAATGGAACATAAAACAATATTTATCCGGGGAAAGCCACTGCTCAAAACCCCTACTATTTATATTGCATTAATGAAAATATTCGAGAAGAAAATACAAATCTTGTTCTCACTAGAATAATTCCTGCACAAGTATGGTCAACTATCTGCTCACAAGCTAGCTCAAGCCAAACCTTAGCCTATTATGCTGCTCTCCAAGCCCCTGCTTCCTTGCGCCATTCCTGGTCAAGGAATCTGGATGAATAAAATATGCTTTGCTCAACCTTGAGCTCGACCTGCACAAGTATTTCCTATCCTTTGCATGATGACTTCCTTTAGCCAATACTTAGCCAAATTCTTAGCCTTCAAGCTTCTGATTCCTTGCCCAATTCCTAAGAGAATTAGCCCATATTTAAAGGGAAATCCTCAGTTCATAACCGTGCAATCCAAACATAGGTCATCAACTAATTGCATGCACCATTTGCACAACTCGGAAAATTATATTGTAGTATACCTAGGGGGGATATTATGGGGTACAGAAGGAGGTACCCAAGGGAATAATGTAATAGGCCATAGTTAATAAATAAAGTTGTTAACCCACATCATGTAAGGGACCACAAGTAGTTAGCAATAATGTGATAAGTCCATGGTATTAGATGTATGGTATTGAGAGACCCATGGTATTGTATGTATGAAGCCTATATAGAGTCTAGAGACTCTCCATTGAGAAATGTCAAGGATTATTGTATTGGAAAGCATATGGCTTGTGAAGTGTTCTCCTTCCTTAAGGAGTGATTGTATGGTGTTACCCTAACTCAAGGGTTTTCATATTAATAAAGAGAAGTTTATCTATTTCTCTCTTATTATTTCTGTGCATAATTCTATTCTCATTATATTTGCAGGTCAGATCTATTACAGGTGGTATCAAAGCACTTTCTTAGGCAAAGCGGGGAGATCTTTTTATTTTTTTTTGCATGAATTTTTTGGGCGATGAGTTTGCAAATCAGATTTGAAACTTTTGGTGCAAAATTTGTAGAATAAAATTGTAAATCTAGATTTTTTGTGAAAAAATACCCAAATTCAAAAAAAAAAAATCGGCCAAATCAGAGCCCGAATGGGGGATATATTGCTGATTTAAAAATCAGCTGTGTTGCAGAAATTTTTTCTAACGAAAATTCGTGGATGACGGATCTCCGGTTCATTTCTATAGTTTTTGTTGGGAATTTTGAGAAACTAATTGTAGATCTGAGATCCTCTTGAAACATTACCCAATTTAAAAAAAAACGATTGATCGAATCGAAGTCCGGATGAGGGAGATATCGTTGATTTAAAATCAGTTTTTTTTTTTTTTAGAAATTTCTGTGATGGCGGGATAGTTGCGGCGCAAATATGAAATTCCAGAGTGCTTAGATCAGGATTTATAACACATGAGAAGATGCAGAATGGTCATTCCGTTTTTAAAAACAAGTTATAATAAGGATTCTAAGCAATATTGATCGAGTTGTGGCCATTTTAAATTTGCCGCATAAAGTAGGTAATTTTTTCAAAACCCTCATTCTACTTCATGGCTTCTACTGAGCTAATTTTTACAGGAAAAGATGATGGCCTTACTATTGAAGAATTCATAAAAAGAGAAAATTCAGAAGTTGGGCAATATTGGAGACCTTTAGAGAGGAGGCCAACGAAAATTTTAGTGGCGAATGTTCACCCTTAGGCAAAATTAAGGGGTTTAAATTTTTAGTGGGCGAATATTTTGTATCATAGTACATTTTTACAAATCGCCTCAAATAGTCCACCTTATTTTAAGGGAGAGGGTAAAAAAGGTAAATTTAGCCCTTGAAATTAGGAGTTACAACCTTCCATTCGCCATAATTTTCAAGAATAGGTTTTATTTAAGTGAATCCTATGGGCCAAATACCATATTTATAAAAGAGGTATGGTAAATTAATAAAAATATAAATAAATGAGAGGTATGGTAAATAAATAAAACATTTTTTATATTTACTCCATAAGTCACCTTATATACATGCAAGGGTGTAAACAAATAAAAATATAAATAAAGTGGAAGTATGGTAAATAAATAAAAATATAAATAAACTAGACGTATGTTAAATTAATAAAGCCTCTTTTTATATTTAGTCCATAACCCTCTTTCTATTTATGAAGACTCAAAAAAAAAGGTTTTATTTAAGTGAATCCTATGGGCCAAATACCATATTTGTAAAAAGAGGTATGGTAAATTAATAAAAATATAAATAAACGAGAGGTATGGTAAACAAATAAAACAGTTTTTATATTTGCTCCATAAATCACTTTATATTTATGAACACTCAAAAAATGCATTATATTTAGGTGAAACCTGTGGGCAAAATACTATGGGCCAAATACCATGGGCTAGATTATTATTAATACCATCCAAAAAAACATTATTAACCCTAATATTAGTATTAATAAAAATAAAAATGGCACATGGAATTGACCCATGGTATTCACATGGAATGTAGCCTATTTAAATGGGGGAATTAAACCAGCATAGATCCATCTTTACTCTGGATCTACTAAGCTCTGAGAGGGATCAAATATCGTGATATGCAAACTAGCATAGAGTGAAAAAATATTTGATCCCTCTCGGGGCTTGGTCGATCAAGAGTAAAAATGGATGTTGTAATTTAATTTATGTTAAACATTTTAACTCAAGGATAAAATAAAAAAATAAAAGAAAAATCAATTATCAATTTTATTAATTTTTATAAATTATTAATAGTAATTTTTAAGCTCCGGGTTTATTATAACCCATGGTATTGACCCATGGTAATACCATGGTATTCATGTGAGCATAGACTATTTAAAGGGGAAATTCTATCATCTTAGATCCATCTTAATTATGGGTCTACCAAGTGCTCAGAGGGATAAATAGATTTCATCCCCCTAAGAGTGGTAGATGTGGAGTTAAGATGGATATAGGTTGGTTTTTATGATAATGAAGATATTAAATAGACTTAGGAAATTATATTGTAAAAACATATTAAGGTGAACGGTTAAAGCTACATTTAGTCACTTCACAAAATTTAGTAAAAAATACCAATACCTCCATTAATATTGGTTTTTAACTTTTTCTAATTTAACAAAAAAAATTCAAAACAATGAAACCTTATCACTTTTTCCGCATCACCCTTGCAGAAGATTTCTCACCATTTTTCAAACATTCTCAATATGATATCTTCATGAAAAAGTTTAGGTACTAATGTTGGATTAGTTGTTTGAAAAATAAGCCGGTTTGTACAACCTTTCATCTTCGGTGCTATTCTTAGTTTGTCCTAATGATCTGTAGGGGTTGGAGCCACTGCACCATATTTTCCTAAAAGGTGGAGATTATTCACCAAAAAGGAAACTAATCTACATGTTACAACGCCATTAAAAAATGTGAGACCTATTAGGGTAGTGAATTATGCTAATAAGCAATTTAGATTGGGAGAGATGTAATTAAATTTTATTGTTTAATTGAAGATTTCCAATTGAAATGATAATAAATCTACATTTATATATTCATATATTGATTGGAAGGATTCTCACATTTGTCACTTGTTTCAATTAGATCCCCTTCAAGCCTTTGGGATACCTAATACTTTCTTATATAATATAGTTGGGGCTTGCTACTTGTTGGCGTGTTGGGGTAACCAAACTTGATGTGTTTTTTTTATCTCGCAGTTGAAGTCTATGGAATAAGAAAGAAATTTGATAACTTGAAAAAAGTGGTAGCCTGACAAAAGTTGTAGAGAAAATATTAATCTGTCCTACCTCGACAGAACTCGTTGTCAGTATCAACACCTACAAGAACTTTGTTGTGGAATATTATCAAAACTAATAGAAGCATATGAAAGAGTGTATTGTAAGAACCTTGACAAACACAGCCACTGAAACTTGGAACATTGTTTGTAGGAAGAAAAAATTATGTTTCTTTTTTCCAAACATGTATGTTGTCAATATCAACACCTACAAGAACTTTGTTATGGAATATTATCGAAACTAATAGAAGCATATGAAAGAGTGTATTGTAAGAACCTTGATAAACATGGTCACTGAAACTTGGAACATTGTTTGTAGGAAGAGAAAATTATGTTTCTTTCTTCCAAACATGTATGTTAGTAAATTATAGTTTAATGAATATGTTTTCTTATTATCATATATGGGTTCATACTTTAACAAAACATTCGCCAAGACTTCACAATGTTTTATTATTCAATAAAAGATTTGCCAAGATCTTACAAGATTTTATAATTCAATGAAAGATTCTACATCACTGTACAAGATAATATAATCTGGTGAGAGATTCGCCAAAAAAATTATATATACATATTATATTATTGATCAAATCGCCTCCCATTTTTCCTATGTATCATGGGGATTAGCCCATTTATTATACATATAAATTTAGGGTGGTTCTTAAAATTTTCCCTGGAGGAGGCTGCCATATGGTGGCAATCACTTGACTTCTAGAAGCATTTAAGCCTTCCTGATGAAGAGTTTGAAAAAGTCATTTTAGACAAATGGTCTCATGCTAGAAAATAGGAGAATGAGACATGTAAGGGGTTATTTTCTGATGGTATCTCCTTATTACAGGTTCAGGGATGTATTCAGAAAGAGAAGATAATTGTGTCTATCAATCCTAATAGAAAGCATAATTTTATTAGTGTTCATTTGGCTAAAAGGTTGCAAGTCCCAGCTAAACAAATGGAGCACACATAGGTTAATAATGAGCAGGTGCAAGTTTATAAAGAGTTGAACATTTCTATGGATAAGTATGTATTGCATTCTGATTTTTATGCTTCAGATATATATAATGTGGATGTTGTTTTGGGATACCCTTGGATGGAATCTATTGGTACTATCAATATTAATGTGCAAAAGAAATTCTTGAAGCTCTGGTATAAAAAGAAGAAAATTATATTACAGGATATTTCCATCAATAAACAGGTAGAGTCCAAGGAGGCTGAAGTAGAAAATGTTACAGGTACTGATACATCAGATGAGGAGTTCGTGGTTGAAGTAATACTAGAAGATAAGCAACAATTGCAGGCACCACAACATGTACTAGATACCCATCAAGCTCCATTAGGTGGTGAATTAAAGAAAGATACACCATTGGTTAAAACTTCAACATATCACCACCCACATCACCCAAAAAGAAAACAACTGACACAATGGCAACGACTTAGCAACAAGGACAACAACCCCCACACGGCAGATAGATAGATGCAAAGATCCAACCACAGCACATCAACACAGAGGAACTACCAATATCAACTTCCATCTCAGGCGAGCGAGGCACAAGCTAGATTGAGGGTTCACCTTTCTCATGGATCGCTAGATGCATGTGCATGGTACCAGTGGAATACTCTTTTGAGTAGGTATTATTATTTGTGTTCTTCTTATGTTTCAGGGATGAAACATGTTTAAGGGGGGTGGAATGTAGTATACCTAGGAGGGATATTATGGGGTATAGAGGGAGGTACCCATGGGAATAATGTAATGGGGCATAGTTAATAAATAAAGTGGTTAACCCACATCATGTAAGGGACCACAAGTAGTTAGCAATAATGTGATAAGCCCATGGTATTATATATATGGTATTGAGAGACCCATGGTAATGTATGTATGAAGCCTATATAGAGGCTAGAGACTCCCTATTGAGAAATGTCGATGATTATTGTATTGGAAAGCATATGGCTTGTGGAGTGTTCTCCTTCTTTAAGGAGTGATTGTATGGTGTTACCCTACCTCAAGAGTTTTGAAATTAATAAAGATAAGTTTATTTATTTCTCTCTTATTGTTTCTAAGCATATTTCTATTCCCATTATATTTGCAGGTCGGATCTATTACATATACAACTGATAGTACATTGTCCCTACACTCTACTCTCAACTAGGTATTCCTAAAAATAGACATGCATGAGTTATTTATGAGTGAATCTTCAGTTAGCTGGTGTGGCACTGAGGATGCACTAGTGCACCAACTCACTGCTAGACCTCTACTAGTTCCATCAATAGTTAGAACTAGTTTAACTGTCTATAACTCGATCAAATTGAGTTATCCAATTACAACTCAAATAAACTCAATTTGGACCCATAAAACTTAGTGATCACATTTACATGACTCTAGAGGGAAAAGGTATTGATCCTATAGACAGGTTAGAATGTGGTATATGACCACTCCCGAAAGGGAAACCCTGAAAAGAAGCTGATCCACTCGCCATGGAAGTCATAGACGTGGAAGTAACATATGGAAAAGTTAAGGGAACCGAAGGAATTGTGCTAGAAGGCATTCCAAAGGGGAAAGAACCAGTGTTGGAGACAAAATCTTGGGTGCCCCCACTCAAATATGGAATGGAGGTAGAGCCAAAGATTGCAGTGCTAGGAGTGATTGAAGGTATGGAAATTGTACCTCCTCCTTGTACTAAGAAAGGAGTATGTACACTAGTAGCACTCATAGTTGAAACCATGCTCCCAGCAGTGGCCATCGAAGGAAAAGACTGATATAGACTAGGGATCGAAGGCTTGTGGGTCGATGTCCTGGCGTATAATAAAACATATGTATAATCGGGAGGGAGAGGAGAAGAAGGAGTCACAGGAGACTCAGGGATTTCTTCAACCTCTATAACGTCTTTTGATTGGAAGAAGACTCTAGAAAGGACCAAAGTGTTCCTCTCCAAATCTCAACTTACACTAGGTCTATTCTGTGAAACAATAGCTTGAACTGGAGGATCAATCTATGTTACGTTCGCTACCACTAATTGAAAATCACCAGCAGAATTTCTCCTGTGCCTTTTGGAGGAAGGCTCTGCACTCGTAGGTGAAAGCCCACAAAGCCTCCTAGACTGACAAAATGGTCAACCAACCACTTTTAATTATTTAAGAGAAATAATTAAAGACTCAAAAAAATTATAAATCTATTGGCAACTAGGAGCAAAGAGCATTCTCTAACCAAGTCCCTAGAATATATAGTCAACCAAGGAACTTCCAAGTATTTCCATTTCGGGTGATGAGGACCGGACACCAAAATACAAGAAAGTGAAATCAAGGACCTTCCTAAGATATTTTGGGATAATGATGGCCCAAGCCTACCAGCAAATCTGACAGAAATAGCTACGCTGACGCCCAGACAAAAACCTTTGCTGGTACAAGTACTCAAGCTTCACAAGGGTACCCTACATAAGTACTAATGAATGTGATGCAATGTCTGTCTCACGTGCCGTGGGATTCCCCTCCGTAGCGACCTATGTGGTCCCTAGAAATAGAAACTATGGACACCAGTTCGTATCAAAAGTCGGGCAGAATAGTCTCGGGGTGGGATCCAACAAGTAGGAGAGGGGGTATGTCTCTTTCCTTATCTTCACTCTCCCTTGTGCTTGACTCCCAATAGAATAGAGCTTTCCTTGTCTTTCTAACGACACTAGATTTCACTCATTATTAAACATGTATGTTTAACAGTTTGAGTGGCCTTGGAGAGTTAAATCTCCACTCACCTATTCCAAGGCCCTAAAGAGCTATACTTGTTGATGTAATTAATGACAAATCAAAAAATGTTCTAGTTCTTTTTAATTAAGCGCTTGATTTTAAAAGGTTGTTCTTTAGGTCACGGGTAAAATGAGAGTGCAACTTGTGGTGTTTTGATGCAAAAGAAATCAATAGAAACTTAGATATATGAAAATGCAGCTATTTTTCTTCGATGAAAAGAGATTTCTATAAGGTTCTACGAATAAACTTGTAAAAACGAAAAAAATAAAAAATAAATAAATAAAATAAAAAATTATTTTTCAGAAAACACGCTCCACACACTCAAAATCTAACAAAAAGACTAAAATTCCTGCAGTGAAAACTAACTTAATGCAAACTATAATGATGGTGCAAGATTCTATGGATGCTCATACAATAAGAAAATGTGTTCCTTCACAAGATCAATAGGCCAACTTGACTACAATGAGGGCACAAATTTAATGACAAATTTCCCTCGAAACCAAGCAAAACCAATCGAAAAAAGTTCACAATTGGTAAAAAATAACGAAGAAACCAAAAACAAAAAAATGAAAAGAAAAAGAAAGGTGTTGGCTTATTTGGGCTTGACCCAAGTTTGGAAGAAATATTTAGCCAAACAAATCCCGCAGCTACCGGCCCTTTCGGCAACAGCCCGCGAAGCGCGAACTGGGGTCTCACCCGAGGTAGCAGGGGAGGGTGCTGGAACCAGGTTTTTGCACCCTGGGGATGTCTTGGATATGGTTTGGGGTTCGTGCGTTGTTCTGCAACCTTGCGCTGCGCCAGATCCGTGCAGATCGGAATACCCTTTATCGCGCTTTATTACAGATTGAAACGCTTATCACTGGTTTGATCTAGTTAAAGCGATATTTAAGAAAACATTTATTACTGTTGGTTACTTCGTGCATCAAGATTAACCCAGTTCACATGTATTCAACCATAGCAAATGCAAAAATCATAACAGTTCATTTATCATAAAAGAGTAAAGTCGCAATTAACACAAAATTCAGAAGAAACTTATCTTTATTAGCAATCCTCAACAATACATCCAAATCCACCCTGCGCACTCAGTTGCAGGGGTCCGTGCACATAGCTACGAACTTTCCAGGCCTCTGCGCCCATAGCTGCAAAGCCTCTACCTTCTATCATACTCCCTCGACTCGAACTTACAAACGCTTTCAGATTATTTCCTTTAAGAACCCATTACATTCCATCTTTCCAAAGAACTGCCTTTCCCTTATAGAGCCACACTCTATTTATACTTTCCCTTGGCCCGCGATCCCTCCGTGGGCCGACTCTATTACTATTTATTTACATTATTTTCGAGCGGACTACCCTTTGACTCAACCTACTATAGTTCATGCTTCGTGCTTTCCGCGGAGTCTTTTACCCTAATATTACCCAAAATTCTGGGCGTCGCACTCCATACTCATTCTGCGGGGCTTGTGCTAACCAACATTCCCCCAACACAATCATCGTGACTCATCCCGAGTCACTTGTTGGTGTGGCTAGACGCTCTACCTTGGCTTCGCAATTCACCTCCCGTTGAGTGGCACTCATCATCTGGCTGCTCCTACTTTGTCTCCTGCAACGCTTCATCCATCTCCTACTTTAGTGTTTCTACCACATCTCGCAACCAATGATGCTCATTCTACTCTACTCAGTTAACACAGAACATCGCCCACCCCACCCGGAGGATTTTAGTGCGAGTGAGCGAGCCGCATACGGGACCTCTACCAGCGTAGCCCTTTCCTACCATTGTATCTTCTCTTCGCACCGTCTGTTTCAACCTATGTTGCAATTTTGCAAGACCCTGGCTGTTGTCCGCAGGATCCCACTCATCGAGAACCATCAAAGGTGACTTATTGACTGCATCTCCACCCATGGTCGCCATTTGTCCATCCTTCTGTTGTTCTGTTGTAGTGCGCCATCCTGCCCCTAGGCGGGGCGACGGCATCCGGACCAATTCTACTTCGCATTCCATTTTTTCTGGTACATCCCCTACTAGTGATGCTGCAGCCTACGGGATACCCGCAGCTATCAATACCAAACTCCTTAGAGAGTCCTGCTCCTCCCTCGGCCAGATTACTACCTTCAGCCGCATGCCTGGTGTAAAGATGCTGAACAACTCCATCTGTATTTCCAAAGTGGAGGCTGCCCAGTGGATTCCCCATGGTGATTTATAAGCCATGCGAACTTCAAATGCCTAGATTTCCGCTCATTCCAGCTCATGTAACTAGCCCGTGTGAAATTTGTGGTCGATCATTTCATATCTAGCTCATACTATTGCTTGTAATTGCCTGCCGCCCACTCCATTTTTCCATAATGCAGCCATCTTGTCATGAATAGTGGGATTAACGGTCATCATTCCTTGGAGAGGCGCAACCGCGTGGCTTTGTTCGCGGAACCATGCCCTTGATTGTTGGCCAACTGTACGCATACCGTGATACCAACGCATCTGTCCCCCAAACTGCTTTATCGTCCCCACTCTCTTTCAACTAGTCAGAGTGGTGAGACTCTCCTTGGAACGGTTAGTCAGGCAGTCGGCCTGCCCGTATAGAGCTTCAGGCGACTACCATTCACTCTTACCATGAAGGGGTCTTCGTTGAGCTTAGCCAGCTGAACTGCGCCCCCATCAGTTACTTCTTTAATGACATAAGGCCCCAACCAATGCATGTGGAGTTTACCTGGAAATTCTCGAACTTACTGTCATATAGAAATATGAGATCATCCTTCTCGAACGTGCGCACCTTGATATGGCAATCATGCCATGCTTTCTCGCGCTGTTTTTGTACCTGCTGATGAAACCCCGCTAGAAATCGTTCTTCGTCCAGTTCATTGAGTTGTGCGAACCTTTCCTCCAAGGTGCCACGATCTACCATTCCTTTCATTGCTGCGATCCACAGACTGGGCACGATATATTCCATAGGCATCACTGCCTCCTTACCATAGACTAGTCGAAACAGTGTTTGGCCTGTCAACTTTTTGCACGTGGTTTGGTATGCCCATAGCACAGCAAGGATGCGCAAGTTCCAATCATTCCGTCACGCATTGCAGATCTTAGTCAGCGCAGTTTCCAATATTTTTTTGAATGCTTCAACGGTCCCATTTGCTTGTGGATGGTATGGCATGCTCTGATGGTGATATATCTGGAATTCCTCAGTGAGAGCACTGATGGTTTCGTTCAAAAAATGCATTCCTCGATCACTCATGAGAATCTTAGGACACCCAAACCTGGTCAACACATTCTCGAACAAGAACTTTGTTGTTGTCGTGGTTGTGCAATCTTTAACTGGCTGTGCTTCTACCCATCGGGTCAAGTATTCAACTGCAGTGATAATATAGCGCGCGCCCATCTTTCCTCGCAATTCAATAGGCCCGACGAAGTTGATCGCCCATTTCTCAAATGGTTGTAGTGTTACCTATGGCTGAAGTGGCATTTCATCCCTTCGCGTTGGCTTGCCCATTCGTTGGCATACATCACAGGCCCGACAGTATAATTTTGAATCTTCATGTAGGGTGGGCCATCATAATCTAGTGCGAAGGACCTTCTGGGCTATGGCGCGGCCCGCATAGTGTCCACCAGCAACCCCTCCATGTGCTCCGGCAAGGATCTGTTCTCGCTCAATCTCTGAAACATATTTGCGTAATATCTCATCATGGCCCATCTTGTAGAGATGGCCGAAAATCATAGTGAAATCTATTGCTCGTGTCACCAATTCCTTCTTTTGTTGCACAGAATACCCCTGCGGCGTAGTGCTGGTAGTCAAAAAATAGATTATATCTTCAAAGTGGCCATCCGAAATGCGCACTACATACAAGTGGGCATCTGGGAGTCCTTCTTCTAGATTCGTGGGTTCCTCACCCATCTCAATTCAGGATAAGTGGTCTAGACCCACATTCAAATGTCCTGGCTCTAAAACAACCTCAAAATCATATTCCTGAAACAACAACAAACATCGACAGATGCGCACCCACAACACAGGCTTATTCACTAGGTATTTTAGCGCAGAGTGATTAGTATACATCTTAAAATGTCCTCCAAGCAAATAGTGACGATACGTCTTGAGTGGGTACACCATCGCCAATCCCTCTCGCTCAGTAGTACAGTAATTCTTCTCATCTTTTGATAACCTTCGACTTGCAAACACAATCGGGTGGGCAACTCCCTCCGCTTCTTCCTGAGTAAGTACTGCTCCTATCGTGATACACGACGCATTGACATGCACATAGAACTCCACGTCCCATTTTGGAAATATCAAGATAGGGGCAGATGCCATCTTTTCCTTCAGCAATTCTAGGCTTTTGTTACATTCCTCGTTCCAGCAATACATGGCATCCTTTTTTAACAACTGTTCCATTGGACCCGTGATCTGGGCATAACCTTTTATGAACTTTTGATAGTACCCCGTGTGTCCCAGTGTAGCGTGTAGCTGTTTGACACTGCGTGGTGCTTGCAGACCTAGTATGACAATGATCTTTGCCAAATCCACCATCAGGCCTTGCCTACAAACTACGTGGCCCAGCAAGTTCCCAAAAGGAACAAGGAACGTACACTTCTTTAGATTGAGCGCAATCTAGTGTCGACGGCAAGTATCCAACATTAACCGTAAGCTCTTAGTATGTTTCTTAACCAGGCCAAAGACGGTTCAATCATCAAGATAGACTTCTAAGAATTTATGTATAAATTCCTTGAAAGCAGCTACCACAATGCGGGAAAATATTGTCGGTTCATTCTTCAGCCCAAATGGCATCACTGTATACTGAAAACAACTCCATTCCATAGCAAACGTTGTCTTGCTTCGATCCTCAAGCGCAATCTTGATCTTATGGTATCCAAAGAACCCATTTATAAAGAAATACACTTCCTGCCCGCCCACATTTTCTAAGACTTCATCGGTAAAAGGTGTGGCAAATGGATCATTAACACAGACATCATTGAGTTTTCGTAGATCCACACAGATGTGGATCTCACCCTTCTATTTCTTCTCCTGTACCACCATCGGACTTACCCAATCGGACTCCTCGACTGGTTCAATGATCCCGGCTACCAGCATCTTGTCCAGTTCTTCTCGTACTTTTTCTTTGTTTTTTAGATTCAATCAGTAAGGTTGCTGCTTTACTCGCTTCGCATCAGGCTTCAGAGTTATCTGCATCATTCCTAGTTCACCTCAAATCCCTTTCAGCTCCGTAAGCTTAGTAGGGAAGAGGTCTCGATATTCCTAGAGCTACTCGACGACATTTTCCACTGTAGCATCATCCCAGTAATCCCCAAGCGTAGCATACTTCGGTTCTTCCTCTGTTCCAATATTCACTTGCTTCATTTTTAATGGCGTTGCGATGTCTAGATCTTCTATTTCAGGGTCGCGCACTTCTCGACTTTCTTCGGATTCTGGTATATTGATATCGCGCGGGTCGTCCTCGTCACCTTCTACTTTTACATTGTAGCATTCCAAGGCTCGGCTCAGTTGTCGCGACCAGTCTGGTTGCACGACTTCTTCCAATTCTAGCGGCATCTTGAAAATTGTAGCCTTTAATAGTTTTAATGCGTCATCCACTGTATCCATCCATTGATCCTCAAAAATAAATGTTGACAGAAACCTTTCATGCAAGATATCCCACACCTGTGCCACGTCGGAGCTCTGTTTCAGTATACCAATTCCTTGGGATGACATCCAAGGTATGATAAAATAGGTGCACCCATTTTGGTTGCAGCTCCTCGCCATAGGCTTTGGTCCATTTGCTCAGCTGTATGCGTGGATTCTCTTGTCCATCATATTTCTCCGTTAGTTGGAGTGTTGGCTTCCCAAATTGTATCTGCATCATGCGCTTACAACTTCACCAATCTTTGAAGGTTCCTTCATGGGTACCGCACCATCACGTCGGTGTCACACGCAATGCTCATTTGAGTGCAACAAACCACTGGTACTCTGGTACTGCGCTTTCAAACTTCTCCAGGAATTCATTTACTATTGTGAGCCCATCATACACTGGCAACTCATGGTCCTGAGCTTTAACGCAGTACACGGATTTCATCAGCATATTGCAGTTTACAATAGTTGCCCCGTTCAGTCTGTTCCACCATTGCTCATCTTCTTCTTCCGAATCATTGGTATATGGTTCCGTGTAACCTTGTGAAATTCTTCGTTCCTCCATTACTTTACCCTTTATTGGCCTTTGTGCAGCAATTTGGTAGATGCAATCCAATGCTTCGTCCTGCTCGTCAGCGCACACAGGTTTTGTGTAGCGGGGTCCCTCGGTTGGATCTAGCTGAACGACTACGCGGCGCGACTTTTTCTCAAATATCATCTTCCTCCGCTTGAGATTAATAACCCCATTCATGTCGATGGCCCAGTCTATTCCCAACAACACGAGGTACGGGCTTTTTCATCCACTATCTCAATAACTTCAAAGTCTGTTCTAGTGCTCGCACTATCTAGGTCTATGGTGATTCCTTGCAGCCTACCCATGGGCAAGATCTTCTGCTGATTTTCCATTTGTAATTGGATTGGAGACCATTGGAGTGGGGACTTGCCAATACACTCCCATGTTTGCTTAGGCAAGACATTTGCATCCAAACCGAGGTCAATCATGACCTGATCCATCTCATAGTCACCAATCTGCACTGTTAATCACATTTCTTGTCTGGTTCGCGATGTATGGCTCCCCATTCGTCAGACTATGTGAGGTTCTCCCCATCTTGCATATCTGTTAATTACATCCTGCAGTCCTTTCACAGCCCTATTATCGTGAAGTAACGTCATGCAGGTTCCTAGAAAAGTTGTCAACATTGAGGGACCTTTATATGGCTCAGACTGATCCCCTTCTAAGGTTGCATCGCCCCTTAGTACCATATTTACTTTAGATTCTTCATCGCGTGGTTTCGCCCTTATCATCTACACATTCTGTGTCTTCGTAGGAGGTGTTGTCCTTTTTTCACGAATATCTGCTAGCAGCATAGGGCAATCTAGCAGTTCATGGTCAAATTGCTTGCAATAGGGACATGATGTTCGAGTTGGATTTGTGCAATCCGGTAATGTCTTGGTCCTCCACAATTGTAAAAAATCAACTGTCCTCAACCCCTTCCTGGTCCCATTCCGCCCCGTCCTTGGCCTCGTCCTTGGAATCCACCGCGCGCAAATGTTGCACTTGGGTTTTGACCTCACCCCTCAATCTACATTTGGTAGGCAGATGCCTGATCCACCAACATCTAGAAATCTCTGTCCTTGTGACCCACCGATCTACAAAAGTTGCAAAAGAGCTGTTGGGGGGTCTGATTGTATTTCGGCAACAGGTGGCAATTATCTGTGTTGTGTTTTCCTCCTACTTGACAGATTGCACACCAGAGCGGGGCGATCACGCTCGGCCCTGCCTGTGCCTCTGGTCGCAATGGTGTTGGTCCCCCTGTGACCACAAGATTCACCGCGACTAGACAATGGTCTTTATCATGTCCCTGGCCCCTACATTTGATGCACCAAACTTCTTCCCGAACTTCCGGCGCCTGGTCTTGTTTTAACTTTTGTATTTCCAAACACAAATTTTGGACCTGCGCTTGGATTTGCTGAACTCCCAACCCTGGGTCCTGTACCAAGGTTTCGTGCAGCTACATTACTGCCTCCAGTGCTTCTGCTTGGGTTGAGATCTTCTATTGTGACAAAGCCGATTTCAGATATGGCGTTAGTGATGCGATGAACCAAGCACAGTGTTGTGCATCCGTCAGGGTCATGTTGGCCTCACAAATCGTGATTTTTAACATTTGATCCAGATCCCATGGGGTCTCACCAGGATTCATTGTGATCTCTTTGAATCCCACTACCGACTGCGATTCTGATTTTGGCTGGTTGAACTCCTTTTTTAATTCCGTGTGGATGTCCGCTATCCTCGCCGTTGGGTTGATGCCTAAATACTTCATATGCCATGTTAGCACTCAGTCCTGCAGTGTGCTGACTAAGATGGCTTTCTTGATATTATCATCCATGATCTGCTGCGTGTTCCATACTGAATTCAATACAAACCAAAACTTTTTCGGATCTTCACTTCCTGCTCCCTTGAATATTGGTAACTGGATGGCACTCGCCATTACTACCATCCTGATCTTTCATCGCTCTTTCCTCTAGCGTCCCCGCCTTTCACACCAGACACCCCTTAGGTAGATCCCGGTCCTGGCAATGGAACCATTTGTTGGCTTATTTGGGCTTGACCCAGGTTCGGAAGAATTATTTAGCCAAACAAATCCCGCAGCTACCGGCCCTTTTGGCAATAGCCCACGAAGCGTGGACTGAGGTCTCACCCGAGGTAGCAGGGGAGGGTGTTGGAACTAGGTTTCCACACCCTGGGGATGTCTTGGATATGGTTTGGGGTTCGCGCATTGTTCTGCAGCCTCGCGCTGCGCCAGATCTGTGCAAATCAGAATACCATTTATCACGCTTTATTACAGATTGAATCGCTTATTACTAGTTTGATCTAGTTAAAGCGGTCTTTAAGCAAACATTTATTACTGTTGGCTACTTCGTGCATCAAGATTAACCCAGTTCACATGTATTCAACCATAGCAAATGCAGAAATCATAACAGTTCATTTATCATAAAATAGTAAAGTTGCAATTAACACAGAATTTAGAAGAAACGTATCTTTATTACCAATCCTCAACAATACATCCAAATCCACCCTGCGCACTCAGCTGCACGGGTCTGCGCACACAGCTGCGGACTTTCCAAGCCTCTGCGCACATAGTTGTTCCTCTACCTTCTATCCTACTCCCTCGACTTGGACTTATAGACACTTTCAGATTATTTCCTTTAAGAACCCATTACATTCCATCTTTCCAAAGAACTGCCTTTCCCTCATAGAGCCACACTCTATTTATACTTTCCCTTAGCCCGTGATCCCTCCACGGACCAAATCTATTACTATTTCTTTACATTATTTTCGAGTGGACTACTCTTTGACTCAACCTACTATAGTTCGCACTCTGTGCTTTCCACGGAGTCTTTTACCCTAATATTACCCAAAATTATGGGCTTTGCACCCCATACTCGTTCCACGGGGCTTGCGCTACCCAACAAAAGGAAACAACAATGTTTTTGTCTTTTTCTTTTTCAAAGAACCCAAAGAAGTTTTTGAGAACACAAAGACTAATAAAATTCCAAGACCAAAAATAAGCATAAAGAGTCCCAAAACTCGCAAGTTATGTACATCATTAATATAATAATAATTGAAACGAAAAAGGACTACAGACTTGCATAAATTGATCTGAACAACAGTATAAATGAATTCAGCAAACCAAAAGAACTTCAAGAAAGACTTTCAATATCGCTAAAGAGGCACTCAAAAACCATGAGAAACATAATAGGTCAACCAAAAAAGGAAAGTAAAGAAAATCAATCCGAAAGTTGGATTATAAACAAAACTGCAACCAATTTCTTGTTCTGAAAAGTCCGAACAACCAAGAACATCTACAAGACGCCTTGAACCCAAAACCCAAAATGAAACTTTACTCAAAAAGAAAACCCTAAGTTGACTAGGTTTTTCAACAAGAAGAAGATTAGAAACTGAAAACTTGCATGAAAGCAAAGCTTTGCTAATAGTGAATGACCAAAAAACAACAAAAATCACCAGGAAACAATCTTAATTGGGTCCAATATTTTGAAAAACTTATTCAAAATAAGGTATACGCAACTATGCAAAGACAAAGAAGCGTGTATATGTGACTAAAACAAAGGAAACTCACGTAAAAGTAAGAAATCAATCAAGCAGACCCTGATCAAGAAGAAACAACCCAATCTAGGAAAAACAAGAATGCTTCCCCCAGCGGAGTTGACAATTTTGTTTCAAGTAGAATCACCCTAGGGTCTTGTTGAAAAGTGTGCAACAATAAATGCTAAAAATAGAAGATGCTAAAAATATCACTACTATAAATAGTCGAGATATAAATAGTAGTTCATTTATTGGAGATCTTAGCTACAATGGGTGAAAAGTGAAAGTGCTAAAAATAGAATTTCGGGATCCATTCTTATTTTAGTTAGTCCCTGGACTAAACATAGGAAGTAAAATTCGAATTTGATATCAACAATAGTTTGGAAATTGATTAATTAATTCATCTTGAGTTAAACAGTTAAGGAAAATCAAACTTGAAGTCTATGTGAGCACATGCAACAGTTTCTCCTTTGATTGAGGAATTTAACCTTCAGTTAAAGAGATAAGGATGAGTTGTAATCAGTTGACTTAGTTTAACTTAGTCAAGTCCAGTTAGATTAATTTAACAGTTTGTTAAATTAATGAGAATTCATTTAGTTAATGCTTGCCTGCATGTGACTATTGTAATTTAGATAACTGAGTATTCACTCATGGATACTCATGCATGTCAGTTCAGTCAGAGACCCAGTTGAGATCAGATGGAGGGACAGTGTGCTATCAGTTGCTGGGATATTCCTTGGTGAATATTCCTTGCATGCAGAAGGAATATTATTCCTTATGGATTACGCAGTTGGACTTGAGGTTACAGTGAGTGTGATGAGGCCATTTCACACATGTGATATCATTGGACCCCAATCAAAATTGCACAAGGAAATAGGAGGCTTGGAGGGCTTGAGGAAGATATATTCTATGTCTATTGAGTCTGTGAGCTGTATTGTTTGAGTGCAGAGAGAGCAAGATAGCTTAAGAGCTAATTCTTTTTGTAACTTGAACAAGATTTCCACTTCTATGATAATACAGAGTTGGGGTGTTAGGTCGGTGCTTTCCCCAGTGATATATCTTCTATGTTATGGTTGATTACTTATCTATCTCAGTTATATCTGTTCATGCTTGATGTTGCTAATGTTTGATTAAGCTTCCGCTCAATTGTTGTAGAAGTAGATCAAGTGTTTTTCTTTAGTACATTGCATTACTAGGTGATCTACAGTGGGAAATTTCTACATGGTATCAAAGCAAAGGTGATCAAGGTAGAATAGTATACAAGCAGGAGAAGTTCGAAGTTTGGTTTTTGAATATTGAATTGAGTTCTTATCACATCTATTTCACTGATGGCATTCAGTTGTTTAAGGCTCGAATATGCCCTTGATGGCAGTTTTAATTATATAGCCTGGAAGGATCGCATGGAGGCAATATTAGAAGATAACAGCCTAAAGGACTTCATTGATCAAGAAGTCTAGAAGCCGACTAATGCTACTCAACTGGAGGAATGGAAAAAGTGTGTCGCTAGAGCAAGGAGAATCCTCCTAGACGGAGTTTGAGATCACATTGTCTCGAGCCTCCATGAAAAGGAGACTCCATTTTCGATGTGGAAAACATTGAAAGATCTTTATCAGAATAACAGGGATCAGAGGAAGCTAGCGTTGAAGGACAAACTTTGCAAGATCAAGTGCGAAAAGGGCGACACAATCTCTACGTTCCTGAACAAGCTCACCATCTGCAGGGATGAGATTTCAAGTGTAGGGGTCGTGACTGCTGATGACGACATGGTGAGTCTAGCACTCCTCGGTCTTCCTATGAGCTGGCATAGCTACCAGGACTCGGTTAATGGAAGAGAGAAACTGACATATTGGGAACAAATTTGGTTGGATTTGATGCAGGAGGAGATAAGGCAAAGCACCAGGGATGGATCTTCATCAAAACAAGATGATGAAGAAAATATAGCTTTAGCGAGTAAAGCTAAGAAAGGGAAAGGGATGGCGTCCCAATCCAAATCTTCTCATGGTGGGAATAAGGTTGACAAGTCGAAGGTGTGATGCTTTCATTGTCATGAAGTGGGCCATTATGCTATGAATTTTCCATAGAAGAAATCCAAGAAGGGTTCCTCAAATGGATCTGATGGTGATGCATGAGCTTCACAATTTGAGCTAGATTTCTTGCTTATCGGATGCATGGTTTCATCCATGTTGGGATGTATTTGGTACCTGGACAGTGGAGCTTATTTCCACATGTCGGGTGATAAGAAACTTTTCAGTACATTGGAGGAGAAGGATCTCCAGATGCGGATCGAGATGGGCGATGATGGAAAATATTGTGTCTCTTGGTGAAGGTACAATTGTGTTTCAAAGGAAGCATGGTACTCATGTCACCCTATCTGCTGTTAAATATGTACTAGGTTTGAAAAAGAATCTTGTGTTTGTTGCTATACTAGAAGATAAAGGATATGATGTAGTCTTTAGTAAATGAAAAGTGTTCCTGAGGCATATCAACACCGGACAGACCAAGCGAATAGGGTTCCGAGTAAATAATCTCTACAAGATGGAGGTAGATGACTGTGTTGCACTAAGTTCCAAAGCAGAGGTGGTGCAAAGCCAAGATGTTGGCGAGCTATGGCATAAGAGACTGGGCCACTTGCATCACGGGGCCTTGAAGATCATACAGCAAATTTCTATCGGCTTACCCAAGGGAAAACTAGAGCAAAGAGATACATGCAAAGGATGCACCCTAGGTAAGTATGTGAAAGCTTCCTTTTAGGATCGGGATAGTAGAGCTGGAGCAATCCTGGAGCGAGTTCACTCAGATGTATGTGGACCATTCTCTACAGCCTCCACCGCTAAACAAAGGTACTATGTTATTTTCATTGATGATTTTTCTCGTAGATGTTAGATCTACTTTATGTAAAAGAAGGATCAAACCTTCTTAAGGTTTTGTGAGTTTAAAGCCTCGGCAGAGAAAGAATCTGGGAAGAAAGTAAAAGCCTTGCGTAGTGACAATGGTGGAGAGTATATTTCCCAGCAGTTTAAAGACTTCTGTGCTGCAGAAGGAATTAAACGGGAACTGATGGCACCTCATAACCCACAATAGAATGGGGTGGCCGAAAGGAAGAACAGATCTATTGTGGGAGCAGCTCGAGCGATGTTTCATGACCAAATCCCACCACTTCATCTGTGGGTTGAGGCATGCAATATAGTAGTGTACCTTTAGAATAGAAGTCCTCATCATATTTTGGGGATGAAGACACCTATGGAGGCTTTTTTGGGGAAGCGACCAGATGTGAGTCACTTCTGTATCTTTGGATCACCAGTTTTCTGTCATGTGACCAAAGATGCTCAGAAGAAGCTAGACCCAACAGCTGAGTTGGGGATACTTGTGGGGTACACAGATACACCCCACAACTATCATGTGTTTCTACCTGCCATTAGAGGACCGTAGTGCACCAGGATTTGAAGTTTGACGAGCAGAGAGCCATGCAAGTGTCACTTGAGAGGGAGCTCAAGTTGCATGGTGATGAGGAACTTTTAGTTCCAAAGGAGGAGGAGCCTCCTGATGATGTGGATCAGCCACATGCAGAGGATCCAGTAGTGGAGATAACCACTACTGGAGAGTCTTCCAGATATGGGTGGAAACACTTGCGGGAAGGTGACATATTGATGCAGGATGTGAGAGAGAATGTGGGGCAGCAATCCTCTCATCACAAACAGAGGAGATCTCACGAGAGATACACTAGCTACATGGCCCTGGTTGGGGAGTGTGTAGCGACCAAACCTTCTTCTTTTCAGGAGGTAGTGCTACAACCAGTCTGGGTTGATGCAATGGTAGAAGAGTACGATTCTATCATACAGAACAGTGTGTGGGATGTTGTCCCTAGATCTGGGGACAAGTTAGTGGTTAGTTCCCGATGGATTTACAATGTAAATCAGGCAGCTGATGGTAGTGTTGAGAAACACAAGGCAAGGTTTGTTGCCCGAGGTTTCTCACAAGTTGAGGGGATCGACTACAATGAGACCTTTGCTCCCGTAGCGAGGTACTCATCTATCAGATCGATGCTAGCTCTATCAGCTCATATGGGTTGGAAGATCCATTAGATGGATGTGAAGACAACATTCCTCAATGGGAAGATTGAGGAAAAGGTATACATTGAGCATCCTGAAGGATTTGAGACCTTCAATCGCGAGTCACATGTTTTCTGACTCAAGCAAGCACTGTATGGGCTGAAGCAAGCACCCCGTGCTTGGTATACCAGGATCGACAGCTATTTCACCGGGTTTGGCTTCACCAAGAGTGAATCAAATGCGAACATATACCACATCATGGTAGATGGTAAGCCCATGATTATTGTACTTTATGTTGATGATCTGATTTTGACAAGTGATGAGCAGCTGATACAGTCTTGCAAGGAGGACCTTACAAGAGAGTTCGATATGAAGGACATGGGCCTCATGCACTACTTTCTAGGCATGGAAGTGTGGCAGAAAGATGGGGAAGTATTTGTGTCTCAAGGCAAGTATGCCAATGAGATACTCAGGTGCTTTCACATGGAGAACTGCAAGCCCATGCAGAGTCCTCTAGCTAGGAACTGGAGGAAGGAGGATGCTACTTCTGGTGAGGTAGTAGCTGCCACTGTTTATCGACGGTTGGTGGTTTCACTCATGTATTTGGTGAACACATGACCTGACTTATGCTTTGTTGTGAACCAGCTTAGTCAAGCTATGGTTCAGCCTACCAAGTTGTTTTGGAAGGCAGCGAAGTATGTGCTGAGATATCTCAGAGGCACTACAAAATACGGATTATGGTACATTCGGAAAGAGCGAGTGAAGCTGCAAGGCTTCACGAATGCGGATTGGGTAGGTAGTCCATCAGACAGGAAGAGAACTTCTGGAAGAATCTTCAACCTTGGTTCAGCTACAGCTTCTTGGTATAGCAGGAAACAAAGATCAGTTGCACTTAGCTAAGCAGAGGCTGAATACATGGCTGCGAGTCAGGCAGCATGCAAGGCTAGTGGGATTGTTTGGTCAAATGATGGATCCTACGGTGATATACTGTGATAATCAGAGTTTCATAAAACTCTCTGAGAATCCAGTGTTTCATGACCGGTCCAAGCATATAGAAATCCGTTACCATCATCTACGGGACTGTGTGGTCAAGAGGATCATGATGTTGTAGTATGTTTCGATCGAGGAGCAGGATGCAGATATTTTGATAAAGGCATTGTCAAAATGCAAGTTCGAGTTCCAGAGAGACAGGATCGGGGTTGTTGATAATCCCTTTCTTGTTGAGAGGGAGTGTTGAAAAGTGTGCAACAAGAAATACTAAAAATAGAAGATTCTAAAAATAGCACTGCTATAAAGCCGGGCTATAAATAGTAGTTCAGCCATTGGAGATCTTAGCTACAATGGGTGAAAAGTGAAAGTGCTAAAAATTGCATTTCTAAAAATAGCATTTCAGGATCTCTTCTTATTTTAGTCAGCCCTTGAACTAAACATAGGAAGTAAAATTTGAATTTGATATCAACAACAGTTTAGAAATTAATTAATTAATTCATCTTGAGTTAATTAGTTAAGGAAAATCAAACTTGAAGTCTATGTGAGCACATGTAACAGCTTCTCCTTTGATTGAGGAATTTAACTTTCAGTTAAAGAGATAAGGATGAGTTGTAATATTGAGTTGTAAGCATTTGACTTAGTTTAACTTAGTCAAGTCCAGTTAGATTAATTTAACAATTTGTTAAATTAATGAGAGTTCAGTTAGTTAATGCTTGCATGCATGTAACTACTGTAATTCAGATAACTGAGTATTCACTCATGGATAACTCATGCATGTCAGTTTAGTCAGAGACCCAGTTGAGATCAGATGGAGGGACAGTGTACTATCAGTTGCTAGGATATTCCTTGGTGAATATTCCTTGCATGCAGAAGGAATATTATTCCTTATGGATTGCACAGTTGGACCTGAGGTTACAGTGAGTGTGATGAGGCCAATTCACATATGTGATAACATTGGACCCCAATCAAAACTGCGAAAGGAAATAGGAGGCTTAGAGGGCTTGAGGAAGATATATTCTATGTCTATTGAATCTATGAGTTGTATTTTTTTAGTGTAGAGAGAACAGGATAGCTTGAGAGCTAATTCTTTTTGTAACTTGAAGAAGATTTCAATTTGTATGATAATACAGAGTTTGGGTTTTAGGCTGGTTCTTTCCCCAGTGATATATCTTTTGTGTTATGGTTGATTACTTATCTATCTCAGTTATATCTTCTCATGCTTGATGTTGCTCATGTTCGATTAAGCTTCCGCTCAATTGTTGTAGAAGTAGATCAAGTGTTTTTCTTTAGTACATTGCATTACTGGGTGATCTACAGTGCGAAATTTCTATAGGTATTGGGTTGGGAACCCCAACAGAGTGGAGGGAATACAGCATAAATATACACACAAACAATTAGTCCTAATACTTAAACAATTAAATTTGGTAGAAAAGGTCTTACCTGTAGGTCCTATGTTTGAGATCGTTCCCGTAGGGTTCAAACCCTCTGCTTCTTCCTTGCGCTTTAAGACCTGAAATTCATTCAAGGCAAAGCATATACACCAAAAATAACTGAAAGCATGTTCACGATATCAAGGTTAGATCCTATAAGCATGTAAGTAAATAAGCATTAACATGAGATTTTATAAGCAAATCATGACATAAATCAATTCATAAAGACCATAATCATCAGGAATAAGACAACACCTCTTTATTAATGCAAGCTAAAGAAAATACGAAAGAACTACAACGTTATTTGTTTGCCGGCTCCAAGTGAAACCGTCTTCCAGATCCATCCTGCCTAGGCCTCAGCAATCCTCCTCCATAAGTATACACAATGATGTCATGAAGGGATGATGAACATCTTAAGAAGGAAGTAGGGGTTTCCTATGACTGGGAGTGCAGAAGGCACAGGGATATCTTCAGACTTGATCATGTATGTAATCAAATATAATATCAATATCTAAGCCTTCCTCCCCCCCTTAGGCCTTCCCATGGAGATGTATTTATACTTCTCCAAATTAGTTTTTTCAATTGGGAAACAGTTGAGCCACAGGCTATAGTAGATGGGTATCCGTTCAAACTTGTAAACCCCGCCCTAATTAAGGGATGTTATATATTTTTTAATGTTTTAACACATATACATGGGTTGGGTATAGGCTGACCTGCATGTACATGTGCTTTAGATAGGGAAAAATTATGTATGGGATTTAGAACATTGTTTTTGAAAAATGGACCATGTCTGGTAGGGAAGGGTTGCCCTAGGCCATATCATAAAGCACCAAATATACCAAGGGTGGTAAATGGTGCTATAACAGACTTCCAACTCAAAATTACTAAGTTAAATAAGTCAAATTAAATTAGTTTAACTATTACAAGTTGCTATGAGAAAAGAATTACAATTTAATTCAAGGATAAATTAAATTGGAATTTCTAGATGCTATTTTTTAACATTTTTGTTGCTATTTTCAACACTCCCTCTCAACAAGAAAGGAATTCAAATCTATCTTGATTCTGAACCTTTGGAATGTTCTGCATGAAACACTTCTCTCTAGTGTTATTGCTACAACAACTTCTAAAACTGAAAAAGTATCCAACCTAAATCAATATGATACATTTGTCATCAAAGTCTCTCATTGCTACTAGCTCTACCTCTGTCGACTGAAAACTCTACGCTTCTGTTGACTCTGTCTTCTGCACTGTTGTCAACTCTTCTCTTCATTCTCAAGTATTTGGCTGCTATAAGCTTTGTCACTTTGATCTCTGACTGCATCAATTGCCATTGATTCCTCCTGCTACTATTTTCTTTGGGCTCCCATAGCAAGGTAAGATCCAAGAGACAAACCTCTCAATGGACCCTACCCAATTTTAGCCCTCTTGGGACTATTACTTCGCATCACCCCATCTCTCACCTGGAGGTATGTATGCATGTGCTTCTTCTTCCCACTTTTCTTAAAATTTCCTCTTGCTGGAGATTTGTGCATGAGTGGATGTCTTCACGCGGTCTCCTCTATGCTTCTCCAATTGTGGTTGCTCCACAATTGTCTGAGACTGCTTCTACGGTTGAATGTTGAGAGGTAATTCACTCTCCCTCTCAACCACCAATTCTCTAACCTTTGCCTTTTTCCTCAAGTATTTTTATAAATATTTTACCTCAATAGCATAAAGGTTCTTGGCTCGTACGTCAATCTGTTTCATTTGTCCCGCCGTCACGAAATTTTCTAAAAAAAGATATGATTTTAAATTAGTGGTATCTGCCTCATCTGAACTCTAATCTGGATGATTTTTTTTTAATTTGGGTATTTTTTTCCCAAGGAATCCGAATCTGCTATTTGTTTTTAGAATTTTTCATCAATAAATTTCAAATGTTCTCTGCAAACTCTCCGCCCATAAAATTCCTACTCCTCAATCTACCCACTAGCATCCTTCTAGCTCCATCAAGAAGTCTGCACATAGGGTCTTCTATATTTGCTCTGAACTAGAGCTCCATCAATCTGCAAGGACAACTTCGAATTATTCTCTTCTATATTGTCTTCATCTTTGATACCATGTAGATTTTCCTATACATTCACAGCTCATGTAATTTCCTAAAACACAAGACAAGAATCTACTTCTACTTTCAACCAGCGGAAGCCAGTAGACCGATGAAAACAATATGAATGAGAAGAAGAAAAATCAATGACACATAACACAATATTTATCCGGGTAAATCCACTGCTCAAATCTCCGACTATCTATATTACATTAATCAAAAGATCCAAGAAGAAAATATAAGGCTTGTTCTCACTAGAACAATCCATGCACAAGTATGATCAACTCTATGCTCACAAGTTAGCTCAAGCCAAACCTTAGCCAATTTTGATGCTCTCCAAGCCCCTACTTCCTTCCTTCATTCCTAGTCAAAGAATCTAGATGAATACAATATGCTCTGCTCAACCTCAAATGGTTGTTGTAAATCTGGTAACGCGAGCACTGGTGTTGTGCAGAGGCGATCCTTCAACTCTATGAATGCCTTCTGTTGAGATTCAGACCAAAAGAATTTTTCTTTCGCTCCGCCCTTGGTGACTTGACTCAAGGGCCAAGTAATATGAGAAAACCCCAACACGAACCTGCGGTAGAAGTTGGCAAGACCTAGAAAACTGCGGAGCTCTGTTAGAGTGGTTGGAGAGGGCCAATCCCGAATGACTTGGATCTTGGCTAGATCCACATGCACACCCTATTCATCAATGATGTATCCCAGATACTGAACTTGGGTCATGCCAAAAGTTCATTTCTCCAAATTGGCACATAGCTTGTGTTGTCGTAGTGTTTGGAGAACCTGTCGGATGTGGTTGAGGTGCTCTTCCCAACTCTGGCTGAAGATCAGAATGTCATCCAAGTATACTACTACAAATGAGTTGGTGAATGGCCGTAAGATGTCATCCATTAGCCTCATGAAGGTTGTAGGAGCATTCGTCAATCTGAAAGGCATAACCAGCCATTCGAAAAGGCCCTCCTTGGATTTGAAGGCAGTCTTCCACACATCAGAGGGTTCGATTGGTACCTGGTGATATCCTGACTTCAGATTGATCTTGCTGAAATATTTCGCCCCCTTTAGTTGGTCCAGGAGGTCACCAATTCACAGGATCGGGTACCTATTATGGACAGTGATCTTGTTCAGTGCCCGATAGTCAATATAGAGTCTCCACGTCCCATCCTTCTTATGTACCAACACGATCGGGCTCCCACAAGGCGATGAACTCGGACGGATGTGACCTTTCTGCAGGAGCTCCTGAATCTGCCTCTTGATTTCATCGTTCTACAGAACGGAGCGCCGATAAATTGGTCCATTGGGTAGCGCCGCACCTGGGGTCAGATTGATGGAGTGTTTGACCTGACAGTGCAGAGGAACCCCTGCGGGGGAGGTGAAGATGTCCTCGTACTCCTCCACGACCTTGTCCATCGGTAGTTGTCGTGCGGAGGGGCCCTGTCTGGAGGCCGCGGCCACCGTCTTCTTCTTTCCTTGAGAGCGTATCATCAGGAAAACAAATTTCCCGGTTTTGGAAATGAGCTTACTGCATTGTTTTGCAGTAATCAAAGAGATGGCGGTAGGTGGTGCTACCTATGGTATCCTGTACAACTTATTTCCCAACGTAATAATAACAGCACGGGGCCTTGATTCATACACATCATGTCGCTTCCACAAGTATGGTTGTCCTAATAATACATCACAAACTTCAAGGGGAGAAATTTCACACAATACCTCATCCGTGAAGGGCTTGATGTTTTATGGAAGGCGACATTGCTGGCTCACGCGAAGATCTCGTCCTTGGTGAAGCCACCCGATGGTGTACGATTGTGGATGTGCTGTGGTCGGTAAGCCCAACCGCTTCACGACCTTCGCCGAAACGAGGTTCTTTTGGCTTCCGCTATCAACAATGAACTGTAGCGGGGAGCCCTTTACCCACATCTGGGAGTGGAAGAGACGCTCCTCATCCTCTGGATCTTCGGGTTCATTTTTCTGGATCTTAGCGGTAGCAATAGTGGCATTGGGATCCGCATCAATGATCTGCTTCCCTTTGTCATTCCCCTTGTCAGGTTCTGACTCAGAGTCGGAACATGCATCTGATTCTGAAACCTTTAGCTCAGCCACCAGTGACTGCTTGGCCTGACACTCACTTGTGTTGTGAGTGGAGCTCTTATGGAACTCACACCATTTTCCTGTGTCCTTTTTCAGCTTCGCGGCGCTGTTCTTTTCTTGTAGCTTCGGCGGGTTTTCTTGGGCTACCCCGCCTTGGCTTTGTCCTTTGTTCTGTGGTTTAGGGGCACCTTTCCCCTGCTTTGGATTCGCAGATCCAAAGTTTTGCTACTTTTGTTTAAAATTCTGCTCGACCTTGACGGCATATCGGTATGTTGTGCCAAGCGAGGAGATGTTCAGGAATTGTATTTCTTCCTGGATGTACTTGTGTAGGCAGCCGCGGTATTTGAGTATCAATGCTGCTCTGAATCCTTGATACCCAACTTTGTGCGAAGGGTATGGAAAAGATTGGTGAACTCTGGCACGTCTTGGTCCCTTCCCTGTCGCAGCATGGTCCACTTTATGTATTCATCCTCATAGCTTCCGACAGGGTAGTACTGCTCCTTGATGGCATCCCGGAATGAATTCTAGGTGGGTGCGGCTGAAAATAGTGAGCCAATACTTTCATTCTTCTGCTCGCAGTAGGTTTCCCACCAGTCCTTGATGTGGGGGGCTGTTTGAGAAGAGCGAAAACAATCTTTTCCCGACTCGAAAATTCATGAACAAAAAAATAACCCTCTAGCAGATTTAACCATTTATCGACGGCATCTGTGTCTATCTGACCCTCGAATATGGGGATTTCAAAATTAACTTGTACCTTAAAGGGCGTGGCATTTCCAGAGTAGCTGCTGGAAGTCGATGTGTCGCTTCTGGGTAGCCGCTGAAGGATCTGGGCAAAGTTGTCCATCATCGCGTTCCGTTGTCGCTCGAGGGCTTCTTCGAGCAAGATTTTGATAGGATCTCCTGCCCCCTTGTCTTTCTTCTCATCCGCCATGGGAGGCCGTCAGGATTTGCGAGGCTGGTCTTGCAAAGGTTCGACCAGTTCAAGCCCTAACTCCTTATATCCCGACCTTGTTGGGGACATGCAAAGAAAAACAGAGAAAAAGCAGACCGCTCTGATACCACTGATCTGGACTTAAACAGGAATGCAACAAATTACAGAGATAACCATAAACACATATATGCAGCGGAAATAATGCTTCATTTCATTAATGTAAAATACTGAAATATGCTTACAAACAGTAATGGAAATAAACTAGCTAGGGCGATGGTAGCTTATCTCTGAGAAGAGATGTGGTGGCTACATGCCTCTGAACTGTGTTACAATGAGGCTCGAAGGCCTATTTATTGTTGAGAAACAATGGAAAACCCTTAACATTCCAAAACCTAACCCTAGAAGATGAAACGCCAAACTGTGGGCCCCGTTTGGGTAAATTGGTACACCAACTTCCCGGGGTCATAACTTTGGCATACAATCTCCGTTTGACGCGTACAATATCTCGTTAGAAATATCTATCTGAGCACTACCACTTTGGGAGACAACATCCGTCCATGGACCCATGTTGCCCCAGATTTCCCAAAAAACGTCGTTTAGGGCCTCAAAACGGCTCCGGCAGTTCAGGACCCGAAAAACTGCTAAAAATAGTAAGTTGTACTACAATTAAGGAAACTAAAAATGCTGAGAGAAACAATGGTGGGAGTCCAGGTGGACTTGGCAGGTGGCCACCAATATCCACCTGGATCAATTCGTATAGAGGTAATTTCGATACAGGGTTGAAACCTACATTTGGTATCAGAGTTGTTTTGGCTTCAAGGGGACGCCTTTGTTGCTGAGGGGTTTCGCTCGGGCTTGTGGTAGACCTTGTTCAGTGGGAGATCTGTGGGATCAATTTGGGTGGTGAAAGAAGATGGTGAGCAGTGGAAATATAGAGATCGAGAAATTTAATGTTTAGGGTTTTGAGTTATGGAAACTAAATATGGAGGATCTATTGGTGGATAAAGATCAATGGATCGCGGTAGATCTAGGTACTAAACCAACGAGAGTGTCCGAAGAAGAATGAAAGAAGTTGGATCGGAAATCAAAGAGCACAATACGATTGTGTGTCTCAGATTCATTATTGTTGAATGTATCAGGGGAAGCTACAACGAAGGCTTTGTGGGACAAGTTAGGGACTTTGTACCAATCTAAGTCTCTAGTGAATAAATTGTTCCTACGAAAAAAGTTGTATAACCTGAGGGTGAAAAATGGAGACTCGATGACAGAGCATCTGAACGCATTTAATATTGTGGTAAGTCAGTTATTATCTATTGATATTAAAATTTCAGATGAAGATAAGTGCATCAGTTTGCTGTGTTCTCTACCAAATTCATGGGATAGTCTGGCTATTGCAATAGGTAGCAATGCAACTGCCTTGCAGTTTGATGAAATAGTCTCATCCTTATTGACGGAGGAAATGAGATGGAAAAATATGGAGAGCCAAAATGGTGATGCCTTGTCTGTACGAGGACGGTCCCAGAACAGAAACAAAAATAAGTCATCGAGTGGGAGGTCTAAATCTAGAGGGAGATCTAAATCTCTAGGAAAACCTGTAAAGGTGGTGTGCTGGTAATGCGGAAAGGAAGGGCACTACAAAAGGGACTATAAATATAAAGCTCTTGATAAAGGAAATGGATCTGATGATGCTCCTTCTGTAGAGGTGAAAACCACCTCAGATGAAGGTTGAGATGTGTACTTGGCTTCTTTAAGTACACATGTAGATCATGAGGCATGGTTGATTGACTCAGGTGCATCCTTTCACTTCACTCCCCATAGAGAGTGGTTCTGTGAGTATGAGAAATATGATTTTGGTGATGTCTTCTTGGGGGGTGATAGGAAGGCTAGAATCGTTGGTTGCAGAAAAGTAAAGTTGAATTTTCAAGGTGGAAGGGTTAGAACACTTTCGGGTGTTCTGCATATTCCTACATTAGCCAGAAATCTGATTTCTGTAAGTAAGCTGGATGATGCAGGTGTAAAAATAGTGTTCGAGAAGGATACCTGCAAGATGGTTCGTGGGGCACTCGTATTGATGTGGGGAGTTCGAATTGGAACTCTGTACAAGATGCAAGGTAGCATTATTGTTGATGGGTGTGACAGTTCTGTGGTTCCTGAAAGTGGAGCAGAAAATATAGTGGTCTCTGGAGAGAAGACCATGTTGTGGCATCAAAGGCTTGGACATATTGGAGAGAAGAGGCTTCAAATATTCATGGTAAAGGTATGCTAGAAAGTATGAGTAACAGCTCTCTGGATTTTGATTTCTGTGAAAATTGTGTGTATGGGAAGCAGAATCGGGTGAGTTTCCCCTTTGATGGTAAAAGGGCGAAACAAATATTATAACTTGTGCAAAGTGATGTGTTTGGACCTGTGAAGGTTCCATCACTGGGTAAGTCTGTGTACTATGTATCATTTATAGATGACTTCTCAAGGAATACATGGATATATTCCGTTAAGAAGAAATTTGAAGTCTTTGACAGGTTTAATGAATTTAAGGCTCTCGTGGAAAACTAGACAGAGAAGAAGGTAACGGTGTTCAGGATAGATAATGATGGAGAGTTTTACAGCAAGGAATTTGAAGAATTCTTTAAGAATTGTGGTATAGCACGGCAGGAGGCTACTCCATACACACCTGAGTAAAATGGAGTTGAAGAAAGAATGAACAAGACATTGATGTAAAAGGCAAGAAGCATACTCAGTGGTGTCGAGTTAGGACAAGAATTCTGGGCAGAGGCAGTGGAGACATCATGTTACTTGGTCAACAGATCACCTTCATCAATGTTGGAGGATAAAACTCCACAAGAGGTATGGACTGGTAAGAAACCTTCTCTTTCACATCTGAAGGTATTTGGATGTGATGCATATGTACATGTTCTAAAGGAGAAAAGAACCAAGTTAGATAGTAAATCTAAAAAGTGCATCTTTATTGGGTATAAGGATGGTTTAAAGGGTTATAAGCTTTGGAACCCAGTAACAAGGAAGGTTATGTACAATCGAGACGTGGTGTTCAAAGAGGTGAAAGATGTTATTAAACATGAAGTCCAACCAAAGGAACCTGAGAAGATAGAGTTTGAGCTTAAGGAGGAAGAATTAGACTCTACAACAGAGGAGGAATCAAAAGATGAAGAGCCACAAACTCCAGGTGTGAGAAGATCAGTTCAAGAAAGAAGGTAGCCAGAAAGGTATAATCCATCTACTTTCTGTTCAAATTTTGCTTTATCTGTTACTGATGATGATCCCAGAACTATGAAGGAAGCAATAGATTCAGAGGATGGCAAACTCTAGAAAGAGGCCATGCTTGATGAAATGGCATCTTTGCACAAAAATGAGGCTTGGGATCTGGTGGAGTTGTCGGTTGGAAGGAAACCCATTGGCAGCAAATGGGTGTTCAAGAAGAAGACAAATGCAGAAGGAAAGGTGGAGAAATACAAAGCTCGGTTGGTAGCAAAAGGTTATTCCTAAGTGCTAGGAATTGATTTTGGTGATATTTTTTCTCCTGTTGCCAAGGTAGCTTCTATTAGATTAATTTTATCTATTGTTGCTGCTTTTGATTTTGAGGTAGAACAGATGGATGTGAAGATAGCATTTTTTCACGGGGATTTGAAAGAGGAGATCTCCATGAAGCAACCTAAAGGTTTTGTGATGAAGGGTAAGAAAGAAATGGTATGCAAGTTAAAGAAGTCTCTGTATGGGTTAAAACAGTCACCAAGGATGTGGTATCAGAAATTTGATACATTTATACGGTGACTTGGCTTCACCAAAGGAAAAGTAGATCACTGTCTGTATTTTAAATTAATTGGTGACTATGCTATTTATCTGGTCTTGTATGTGGATGATATGTTGCTGGTTGGAAATGAAAACTAAATTATCCAGGATTTGAAGACCCAATTTTCCTCCAAATTCAACATGAATGATCTTGGTGCTGCAAACTATATTTTGGGCATGGAAATTAAAATAGACCGGGAAAAGAGGAAGCTCTAGTTAAACCAGGGGAAGTATGTCGAGACAATACTGGAGAGGTTGAATATGCAGGATAGTAAACCGGTGAAGGTTCCTATTCCTGTAGGTGTGAGGTTATCTGTTGAACAGTGTCCCCAAACACAAGAAGAGGAAGAGTACATGTCCCATGTTCCATATGCAAGTGCAGTCGGTAACCTGATGTATGCAATGGTCTATACTAGACTAGACATTGCACATGCAGTGGGAGTATTGAGCAAGTTTATGTCAAAACCAGGGAAGGAGCATTGGACAACAGTGAAGTGGGTTTTGAGGTATTTGTGTGGCACTAGTGATTATGGTTTCTGCTACTAAGGAAGACCAGGATTGGACAGAGTGTTGGATATTCGTGGCTTTGTTGATGCAAACTGGGCTAGAGATCTGGATCAGAGAAGATCTACAATTGGGTATGTGTTTAACCTATTTGGAGGTGTAGTTAGTTGGATGAGTAAGAAATAATTTGTAGTGGCACTATCAACTACAGAGGCAGAATACATGGCAGCCACTCATGCAAGCAAGGAAGTAGTTTGGTTGCAGAGATTGTGTTCAAGTAAAGGGTTAGTACAGGGAGCTATAAGGATAGACAGTGATAGCCAAAGTGCAATATTCTTGGCAAAGAACCCTACATATCATTCAAAGACAAAGCACATTTATGTTCAATATCACTTTGTGAGGGATATGATAGAAGACAAAAAGGTGTTGCTGGTAAAGGTGGACACTTTGAAGAATACTGCAGATACATTGACAAAATCTGTGAGCTCTAAGAAGTTCTCTTGGTGTAGAGAAACAATGGGCATTGTAGGGCTGGATAATGACTAAGCTCTCTTGTGGCCCCCTATGGAAAGAAAACAACAAGTGGGAGAATGTTGGGTTGTGTTATATTCTTTCCACTACTAGCCCACGTAGTTAACCGGGGGGTTAGAGGGGGGGTGGAGCGCCCCCTTCGTTGTGCCAATTACATAGCGGGGGGGGGGGGTCAGAGGGGGTTTGAGGGGTCTAGGTAACCCCCTTCTATGGGGTCCGGGGCAGTGCCCCAGAAAATTTTGTTTTCTAGACCCTATGTTAGGTTGGGCGAACCTACCTATGGTTTTGTGCATGATTTTCACACATGGTTTTGGACGTGATGGTTTTCGGTCCATGGTTTTGGATGCGATGGTTTTCGGTCCATGGTATTGGATGCTTTGGCATGTATAAACATGTATTGTAACATTGAAAGGAAAATAATGAAAAATCAAGCTGGTAGTCCTGGTTTTGGGATCCAGGGAAAAATATCTTTGTATATGTGTTTTATGTGTTATGATCTTGCATTTTTTATTTTCTGTGTTTTAGAATTCGTATGCAGGTAATTTATGTACAGGGTTAAAACCTACAGCCTTAACGGGGTATTCCTCTGAACTGACATGCATGAGTTATTAATGAGTGAATCCTCAGTTAGCTAGTGTGGCACTGAGGATGCACTGGTGCACCAACTCACTACTAGACCTCTACTAGTTCCACCATGAAATTTTCTGAAAAAAAGAGAGTTGATTTTAAATTGGCGATATATCCCTCATCTGAACTCCGATCTGGACGAATTTTTTTAATTTAGGTATTTTTCCCAAGGAATCTAGATATTCTATTTTTATTTTGAAATTTTATAACAAAAATTTTCATATATGCTCTGCAAACTCGTCGCCCATAAAATTATTTCTCCTCAATCTTCCCACTAGCAGCCTTCTAGCTCCATTAAGAAGTTTTCACATAGGGTCTTATGGATCTTCCCTGAACTAGAGATCCATCAATAGGCAAGGAAAACTTCAAATTCTTCTCTTCTATACTATCTTCAGCTCCAATACCATGCAGAAATTTCTACATATCTAGCTCTGATACCATGTAGAATTTCGTGTAGATTCATAAGCTTATGAAATGTATTAAAGCATAGGACAAGAATCTACTTCTACTTTCAACCAGTAGAAACCAATAGATCGATGAAAAAGATATGAACAAGAAGAAGACAAATAAATGACACATAACATAGTATCTATCTAGGGAAGGCCACTGCTTAAAACCCTTATTATCTATATTGCATTAATAAGAAGATTGAGAAGAAAATACAAAGCATGTTCTCACTAGAACAATTCCTGCACAAGTATGATGAACTCTTTGCTCACAAGCTAGCTCAAGCCAAACCTTAGCCTATTTTGGTGCTCTCCAAGCCCCTACTTCCTTGTGCATTTCCTGGTCAAAGAATCTGGATGAATACAATATTATCTACTCAACCTGCACAAGTATTGCATATCCTCTGCCTGATGATTTCCTTTGGCCAATACTTAGCCAAATTACTAGCCTTCAAGATTTTGATTCCTTGCCCAATTCCTGAGAGAATCAGTATTTATTTAAAGGGAAATAATCACTCCATAACTACACAATCCCCTGCCTATTTTGCTGCTCTCCAAGCCCCTACTTCCTTGTGCATTTCCTGGTCAAATAATCTGGATGAATACAATATTATCTACTCAACCTGCACAAGTATTGCATATCCTCTGCCTGATGATTTCCTTTGGCCAATACTTAGCCAAATTACTAGCCTTCAAGCTTTTGATTCCTTGCCCAATTCCTGAGAGAATTAGTCTTTATTTAAAGGGAAATAATCACTCCATAACTACACAATCCAAACATAGGTCCTCAACTCTTTTCATCCATCATCTGTACAACTCAGAAAATTATACAATTGATAGTGCACTATCCTTGCACTCTAGTCTCAACTGGGTCTTCCTCTGAATTGACATGCATGATTTATTTATGAGTGAATCTTCAGTTAGATGGCGTGGCACTGAGGATGCACTAGTGCAACAACTCACTACTAGACCTCTACTAGTTCCACCCACAGTTAGAACTAGTTTAATTGTTTATAACTCAATCAAACTGAGTTATCTAATTACAACTCCAATAAACTCAAACTGGACCCATAAAACTTAGGGATCACACTTACATTACTCAAGATAGACTTCAAACTCAAAATTAATAAGTTAACTAAGTCAACTTAACTTAGTTTAACTATTACAAGTTGCTATGAGAAAAGAATTGCAATTTAATTCAAGGACAAATTAAATTGGAATTTCTAGAAGTTATTTTTAACATTTCTTCTTGTTATTTTCAACAGTATATAACCATAGCATCAATATAATGGAAGGCATATAAATAACCATAATTCATATAACAACCATTAACCAACATAACTGCATACCCATCATACAAACTTGTATGGCAATGTTCTCTTACCTTGTGGTCTAGTGTTGCAACCTCATTTTGATGATCTGCATCTCCTGCTCTATCTCAACCAACACATTAGCATCATGACAAACAACAACATCATGATGACACAAACTGCATACAATTACCTCACCATGCATGTTTGACCTACTAGACATGCATAAATATAACCATGGCAATGGATGCATAACAAATGCATATACAACAAACATGCATTCATGACAAACACATCCCAACATCATCATGAACTCCTACATGACAACACAATTGTAACAATGACCATCACCATGCATACATAACATGCACATATACAACCTACAAGCATGCATGACAACCACATTTTGCTCATCCAGTCCAAGATTTGAACCATACTTTGATACCACTATGTAACACCTTCCTCCAACATTTACCCAAGTTAACAGGTTTGCCGAGGTAAAAATGTGACGAGAGTCTACTATGATGTGATTCAACTCCCCATGTATAGTTAAGGATGTGGAACCAACACAAAAAAAACCATTATGACTTTCCACACATGCTACAGAACCTTTAGGATCCAACTGACCCTTCCAGGTGACCAACCCCTAAGAAAAATTGGTATTTCACTACCCTAGAGCCTTAGTAAATCCCATGACAAGGCATGCATGTGAATGGGACCCTCTAGTCTGATGAGCCTCGGTATTGCAAGACGAATCTTGCAACTCCCAAGGCTACCAACTTTAATTATCAACCCGAGGTTCGTGCAAAATTAATAGGTATCAGTACTATATGTGCAACATACAATGTGTCCTTCCTTTGATGTCATGATGTAATGGAGTAAATGTAATAAATTTAGATCATGAACTAATTGCAGAAAATGAAATGCTCAAAATGGAAATCTTAACCTATTCCAAGAGAGAAAATACAAGAAAAGAAACCTATTTTAATTGCATAAAGTAAATCTCATGAGGTAAATGTCAATCATTACATTTCAAAGAGTTTAATTCCATTCACAGAGTTCATTGGATGTGGCAATCATTATTATTTTATCTATTTCATAAATTTGTCCATTAACATAAATCGTTGAAATGTTTTGCATGGGTAAAGATGCAAGTCCTAAGTGGTATTTAGTCTTCCCTAATAATTTATTTAGAGCCTAGGGGGCTTGATTCAATCCTAAGGGAAAATAACCAAGATTCTTGAAAGAATCTGGGCAAGTATATACATGTTGGAAGGCTACTACAGGAGATCATGTACTTACTACAAGAAATTGTAGATTTACTATACGAAACTATAATTCACCAAATGACCAAGAAAATAAAATTCAAATTGGATGAGACAAAATTTTTTATTGACTATGATGTTTTATGTCTCCATTCTAAGTGGAATCACTCAAAAGGACCTCTGTTAACCCATGCTAAAAAATAGCAGAAAATTACTAGTCTAAAATCTAGAAATTCAAGAACTAGTGAGCCAATAAATCTATCAAATGCCTAACCTAATCGAGTGAAAATGAAATGGGATGATTTTTTTTATTAACTAGAATGTTTTTTCTATCTAATGCAAGTGGAATCAACTCGATTGATTCTCATTAGCATGCTCTAAAAAATAGCAGAAATTTATTGTTATTTTCCACAAGGGACTTCCAGAAATCTATATTTGGGAATAAGCAAAACTAGTCCAAGTAGATCAATGATTACTATGACCTTCCAAAGTTGTTCCAATGATGAAATGATGCTTTTTATCCTGCAAAATAACTTACTTCAACCATTTAACCCAATCCTACAGCAAGAAATCATTAATATTAAATGTAGAAATAGAAAAAAGACAACGAGAGATGCATGTGAACAAGAAGTGAAAAGAAGAAAAATAAATGATACAAAAGGACTCTGAGGCTCCTAGGATGGTCAAGCCCAAGGAAATTCAAATTCCTATGGAGGAGACTAAAACTTAGAAGCTGAACATGGCACCAATCTTCATTATTTCCATCAATACAATTATATTCGTGCAAGAAATGATAGTGGAGCTACAAAAATACGCGTTCTCTCCACAAGAAGACTAAGAAAAATCAACCCATAGAGGAAAATTCAACTTGGTACTTATACAAAATTATTAGGAAACATTCCCTATGAAAGGAGGAAGCTTTCCCCACCAAAATCCATCAAATAGTGGATCTAGTTCCCAATACTAGGAATTTGCATTAAATAACAAGGAACACATTCCTAGATTTTCTCAATCATTGGAGCTCTAGAATCTATGCAATAATTTCATAATATCTTCTTGATTTATTATTTAATATTTATCCTCTTGTAGTAGGGAGGATGTTCCTAAATTATCTCCTCCTCCAAATCTTCATAATATGTCCAATATTCTCACAATATTCCATAAAAATAAATAATATTAGGCATAAATATGCAATTATCCATAAATCTTCGTAATAAACATATTAAAGTTAAAATTACATTATCTAATGGAAAAAGAGATTTAATGTGTTGAAGGATGGTCAGATGGGTCTTAATTTATGTCTAATTTGGAGGCCCAACATACCCCCTGCTGAAAGTGTTGTTCATCCTCTGAGCAACTTAGTGACTTCATTGTGCTTCATTTATGGCCCTAGTGACCTCCTTGATTTGTACATTCCTGTCTTTTTACCCTTATGCAAGATGGGTTCTTTAAAAAAATTCGGTTTGGCATGGTCTTCCACATCCTTTTCCAATCTCCTTCTACTTTTTTCCACAATTTGGACACCTCTGGAACCCTCAAAATGCCTTTAGATGAGATCTTATAGTAAACTAGGACATCCTGTAGTGACTCCTGTAGTAACTACAGAAAATCCTGTAGCAGCTTGTTTAAAACTATTTTGAGAAGAAATGACAGTCTGAGCCTAGGGTAGGCTCTCAACTTGACTTCCATGCCCCTCAATTCCAATTTTGGATAAGCTTTTCCATGCCTTTCTCTCCTTTCTATAACATATTTTAGGCCTTAGACAAAAGCTAGAAAGAGATTAGAGACCCCTTGGAAAGCCTCTTTTCATCACTGCAGTTTGAGTTCTATTTTGATGGTGAATTCCTTCTTGCCTTTTGTTTCCTTCTTCTTCTCTTTTATGACCTAGATGATTTCCTAATGGACTTTGGAGTTTTCTGTTTTGATTAGGTCTCTCTTAGGCATTGCCATTTTGTTTTTAGCACAATTTGTTCCTTTCTGCCTTCTTGTAGTAGCATTTTGTCTTCCTGTAGCAGTCATCCATTCTCTTCCACGCTCTTCTAACTGTATGAGATTGATGAGAAATGATGTATAGGGATTAGAGGATGATACTAGGGCTCAAAAGGAGTAGTGTAGGTTTGTGAAAATGGAGAGGATATGCTCTGCGTCTTTTTTTCAAGAAATTTTCAGGATGAGACAAAGTGTAAGGTTTGTTCTTGAGAAATGTTAATTTTTTCTTATGAAATGGGATGGATGAATGATGGATAGATATTGGATATGAAGTGGATGGAGGGCTTGGAGTGTTTTGGTGACTTGGCCTTTGCACAAATTTCTTCTTTTAACTTTTGTCCCCACTCCTCCAAATCATTACCCTTCCTAATTTAGCTTTTCCACATTGCATGAGTGAGGGAGTTAGCTGCAATTAACTAGTTGAGGGTGGCTAAGACTATTGACCCATCCTTAGCTTTATAAAACATCACCTCTCATGCATTGATCACAATTTTCTAACTATAATATGCTCAAGAGAAAAGGTCAAGAATATTTCATACATGTACCTACTTGATGGTTGTTGGAGAAGAATATATGTTGCTACTGAGTTGATGATTGGTCCATAATTCCCTGGAGGTGCTAATTTTCTTTGCTTGCTTCTACACAAGTTTTCATAGCTTACTGATTCTTTGAATTATAAGGTTTTTGTGTGCAATTTTCTTTCTAGTGTTCAATCTTTTTCTAGTGGAGTGTATGGAGTGCTTCCTAAGGAGGGTGTTCCCCCTTTTCAATATTCAGAAATGGCTTCATGCTGCTTAAGGTGGCTAGATCTTTTGTTGTGTAAGTGAAAAAAGAATTGATGTTGAGTTCTGCTGTAACTAAGCAAGTTGCTTATAGGAGGAATCCTCTTCCTATAGCAGTCATTTAATTCGTATTCGAGACCTCATTAATGCATGTGGGATTGGTGTAAAGTCATAGGAGGTATAAGTACAGGGTTAAAATCATCAAGAGGTGGTGTAGGTGGTGGAAAATTTGATGATAAAGTTTTTTTTTTTTTTTTTTTTTTTAATGTAAGGCAGAGTGGAATTTGAAAATGGATTTTGGTTAGATGGAGTGGATGAGTGATGAAAGTGGTGTTGGGGGACCTATATCAACCTTTCCTAAATAATACATGACTTTTTGACTCCTCTCTCTAATCAGATTGCCTCCTGTAGCTTCTTCCCGACCATCTTGTAGTACTACGGGATCTTCCTGTAGTAATTTAGGACAACCTCTTGTAGCAAATTTGTTTTGTCCATATCTCCCAAATGGTAGAATAGATTGACCTAAATTTTTTTGAGAATTTTCCATCATCCTTGTGCACCTCCCCATAAACATCTTGGCCAACGGATGCATGAATCTCAAGAAAAATTAGAAATGGATGTAGGTGATGGAGGTCGATTTCTCAAAAAGTGTGCACTAGAATTTGCTGAAATTTCTTGGGCATGTTACCATCATCCATATCCATCTCCCCATGAAACAACTTTTCAAATGTATGCACGAATATCGAGAAAAGTAAAAAATGGTTGTAGGTGGTGGAGGTCAATTTCTCGAAAAGTGTGCATCAGAATTTGCTGAAATTGCTTGGAAATGTTACTATCGTCCATATGCATCTCCCCCTGAAATAGCTTGGCAAACGGATGCATGGTTTTCAAGATATGACAAAAATATTTTTTTTCTCTATGTATTTTTGTTTTTTGTAGTAACTACAAGATCTTCCTATAGCATTTTAGGACAGTAAGGAAAATAAGTGTTAAAAGTTTGGGAATGATGAGTGGATGGTCAAAATAGATGAGGGTGATGGATTGGTATGGCCTTGGTCCTTCTGGAGCATATGAGCAAAGGAGGAGAAAGTCAAAGTTTGACATCCTTTGACTAGGCTTTTGATCAACTTTTCTTTTGGTGGCTAACTTGTTTTTGTTGCTTGCAGAAGTTGAACACCTGCATTCATGAGAGAGAGATACATGGAGAAAAGATTCTTATTTTTTCTTCTAAGCCTACTAGCCGCCTCAATGAGGTTTTCAACTAGTATTTCTGTCTATGCGCCTCAAAGGAGGTTTTCACATAGGATCTTTTATTTTTCTCTTTTTTATTTCTTTTTTCCAACCCATTGACTGCCTCGTAGAGGTTTTCAATCAATGAGCCAATCTCTAGTGCCTCAAAGGAGGTTTTTCACCTGAGATTTTTTTTTTTCTCTTATTTTTCATTTTTTATTTCTTTTCCTATCCTACTCTACTTGAAAAAACAAAATCATTTTCAAGTGTAGGAATACTTCCAATAGAGCCACTTGCATAACTGGATGACAAATAAAATCATGTGTAGGTGTTAGGTCCCTATAATACTAGTGATTACCCCATTACTATTGTAGTTGTATCCTTTATTAATATTGTTATGCCCCTATTGTCCCCATATTGTTATTACTATGCCCCATAGAATCCCTCTATTGTTATTTTTGTGCCTTTATATTATTATTGTTAAGTCGGATGGGTTATATTATGACTCCTTAGACTCCTATATATAGAAAGGAGGTTTTGTCATTTGAATCATCAAAGAATCATTCATTTGTGTAATGTAAAGGAGGTTGCCCCCTCAAAGAGGCTGAATTCTAAGGTGTTGATCTATCTTTTCTATCTTTTTGTGAGCTGGTTTCATAACATTTGGTATCAAAGGTTTTGGATTCTAGGGTTTCGCTGCTCCAAATAGGTCATCGTGGAATTTTCGCTATAACTTTTTTTCTGTGAAGTTTCAGAAGCGAAAAAAAAAACCCATTTGAGACGCATTCGCACTGAACCTCAAGTCCAAATTTCAGATTGTTTCGCGCTATATTTGCGGAGATATGATCTGAGAAAGTTGGTTTTTTTGTAGACTCCTGAATTACATTCCAAACAGGTGACCTGGGGAAAATCGTCATAACTTTCTCTCTGAGCATCGGATTGAAATTTAGTAAGAAGGTACAAAAAGAGGATGGATTGTAGCTTCTTGTATATATTTTCCAGAGCCAAAGGTTGAAACAGGGACACGTGGCACGTCGTACAAATTTTTTCTACTGAACTAGTCTATAATCAGGTCACTGTGGGAGATTTGGTATAACTCTTCCTTGGAGAATCCAATTTAGATCAGACTGGTGGCATTGGAAAGAGGACATAGAGGGCTATTGTAGATCGCAATTTTAGAACTCGATGATCAGAAATTACAGAGATACATCAGAGGCAATATCGAGCTCCTACAAAGTGAAAAAAGGTGTGTAGATTTTTTTAAATTTTTGCTTAAGCTTGGTTTGAAAAATTATTTTGAAGAAATTCAAAGGGCATAGTAGAGCATTATTATCAGTAACTGATGCCTCGAGGAAAGAAAATGAAAACACCTAGTAAGCAACCTGAAAGCTCTGGCATGACTCATGATAAAGAGGAAGAAATGCTACATGATATATCAAAATTACAAGATCAAGTGCAACAAATGTCACTCTCACAAAAGCTAACAGAAACTAAGATAAATAGTGTGGAAGCTAAGATGAATGGCATGGAAGCTAAGATGGACAATTTGAAGATAGATTTGAACACAAATTTGAAGACAGACATGGCAGATTTGAAGACAGATTTGACAAATTTTCTACAAGAAATACTTACTAATGGTTAAAGGGTAGTAAAGGAAACTCATGATGTGAAAAAAAGAAATGTTAATCATGATTTCATAAACTCTAATGTTGGATTGAAGACCCACCATATTCCAAAAATCGATATGAGAAAGTTTGATGGAAATGATCCCGCAACATGGATATTACAGATGGAGCAATTTTTCGATCTCAATAATGTGCAAAACACACAAAAGGTACGTATTGCAACTTTATATTTGGAACCAAATCGTTTTGTATGGTATCAATGAATTTGCTCTCGTAAACAAATTATCACTTGGGCAATTTTTACGGAAGAATTGACAACACATTATGAGGATAAAAAAAGCAGCACTTTTTTTAGTCAATTGATAAGTCTCAAACAAAAGGGTTCAATAATGGAGCACATTGAGGAATTCCAAAAATTGAACATAAGGGTAAAAAATATTCCAGAGGAGCATAGGATTGATGTGTTCATAGGGACTTTAAAGGATAATATCCAACATGATGTTCGCCTTTGGGAACCTGATTCATTAGAGAAGGCATTCAGGTTAGCAAGAAAAATGGAAAGCAAAATTATGGCAATCAGGAAGCATACCACTCACAACTATAAAGATGGAAGTGTTGTTGCCCTTAGTCTTCCACAACCTATAAGGTTGAGACCAAAAAAATTCGAAGAAAAAAGAGCAAAAGGGCCTTGTTACAGTTGTGATAGAAAATACACTAAAGGTCATAAGTGTGCTGAGAAGAAATTATTCTACATAGGTTGTGAAGAGGAAGAAGAAAAGGAGCAAGAAATGTCAAAAGAAGAGGATATACTCCTGGAACAAAGCCTAGATAAAGAAGAAATGAATCCGACCATATCCTACAATGCATTGGCTGGAATTACCACTCCTCAAACCATCAAGATAGAAGGACAAATCAAGAAGAAAAAGGTAATAGTGTTTATTGATTCAGGAAGTACCCACAATTTTATTCATTGTAAGGTAGAAAAAGAATTGAATTGCTTCCTATATCCAGCACCAGAGTGTCAAGTGATGGTTGCAAATGGAGGAACAATAAGTTGCTCTGGAAAGTGCCATAATATCAAGCTATCCATGGGAGAATATGTATTGACTAGCTCAATGCTTTCCATTCCAATGGGAGGTGCTGATGTTGTACTAGGAATCCAATGGCTACAATCCTTGGGTACAATAGCTTTTAATTTTCAAGAACTTTTCATGAAATTTTCTGCGGAAGGAAAGGAAGTTGAATTAAGGGGTATTGCAGGGAAACCGGGAAAGATAATCAGCTCTAACGGTATGACCAATCTTCTAAAAAAGGAACAAAGAGGTGTAATTGCACAATTATGTTCGCTAGATGTTTCCACATCGAAATCATCTATTTCTCCAGATCTCCAAAAAGTCTTGGACAATCATTCCAAGGTATTTGAGACTCCCAAAGGTCTCCCACCTATTCGTGATAATGATCATGCTGTTCATCTGATTCCAGGAAGTGTTCCTCCAAACATCAAGCCGTACAGATATCCTTATGCCCAAAAGAGTGAAATTGAACGTATGGTTGCAGAAATGCTAGAGGCTGGTATAATTCAACCTAGTCAAAGTTCTTTCTCTGCTCCAGTAGTATTGGTGCACAAGAAGGATGGATCATGGCACATGTGTCCGGATTATAGGGAGCTCAACAAGCTCACTATTAAATATAAGTTTCCCATTCCTGTCATTGATGAATTACTGGATGAATTGCATGGATCAATTTATTTCACCAAGTTGGATCTTCATTCAGGATATCATCAAATCAGAATGAAGACTGAAGACATTCCGAAAACAGCATTTAGAACTCATGAGGGTCATTATGAATTTTTGGTCATGCCTTTTGGCCTTACCAATGCACCTTCTACATTTCAAGGTTTATGAATTCCATTTTCAAACCCTTCCTTAGAAAATTTGTGTTAGTATTTTTTGATGATATACTAATCTACAACAAGTCTTGGAAGGATCATGTTGAACATGTTGATAGGGTGCTACAGCTATTGGAGGAGAAACAATTATATGCAAAAAGATCCAAATGTTTCTTTGGAGTACAAGAGGTGGAATATCTGGGTCATATTGTATCTCATGAAGGAGTTAAGGTAGACCCTAGCAAAATTAAAGCCATTAAGGAATGGAAAATCCCCACATCCATAAAGCATTTGTGAGGATTTCTCGCGTTGATAAGGTATTATCGCAAGTTTGTTAAGAATTATGGGAGAATAGCAGCACCTCTAACAACATTATTGAAGAAAGATGCATTTTCATGGACTCCAGAAGCAACAAAAGCCTTTGAACATGTTAAAGAGGCAAAGTGCCAAGCACCGGTCTTAGCTACACCGGAATTCACAAAAACCTTTATTGTGGAAAATGATGCTTCAAGAAATGGAATTGGTGCTGTTTTAATGCAAGGTGAAAGACCCATTGCTTTTTAAAGTTGTCCAATCAAGGGAAAGTTTTTACACAAAGCTGTTTATGAGAAGGAAATGTTGGCAATACTACATGCACTTAAGAAATGGTGACCCTACCTAATGGGAAGACACTTCAAGGTAAAAACGGATCATGATAGCCTTAAATACTTCTTAGAAAAAAGATTATCCTATGAAGAGCAACAAAAGTGGGTTACAAAGATGTTGGGTTATGACTTTGAAATCATATACAAAAAAGGAAAGAAAAATGTGGTGGCTGATGCACTCTCAAGAAAGGATGAGGATGTGGAAGCATTGTTGTGCGCCATTTCTATTATCCAACCAGATTGGATAAACAAAGCAAGGGAGGAATGGAAGAATGATGAAGAAGTGTGGGCACTTATTCGAAATTTACAACAAGATTCCAGTACTTCTGATACCTTTAGCTGGCAAAATGGTTCGTTATGGTACAAAGATCGCTTATACCTCTGTAAGAATTCCTAACTCAAGCAAAATATTTTTATGGAATTGCACACTTCTCCCTTAGGAGGGCACTCGGGATTTTTAAAAATTTACCACAAGGTTAAGAAGGAATTTTTTTGGGATGGCCTTAAATCAGATATTCAAATTTTTGTGGCGGAATGTTTGGTTTGCCAACAAAATAAAGTTGAAACAATTAAGACCCCGGGTCTATTACAACCTTCATCCATTCCAAGCCAACGTTGGGAGGAGGTTTCAATGGATTTTATCACAGGTTTACCCAAGTCTGAGGGAAAGAGTGTCATCATGGTGGTAGTTGACAGACTTACCAAGTATGCACACTTTTGTGCATTATCACATCCATTTAAGCCAATACAATTTCTACTGCATTTATGAAAACAATTCAAAAGCTACACGGAAACCCAAAGATTATTGTAAGTGACAGAGATCCCATTTTCACTGGAAATTTTTGGACAGAATTATTTTCTTGTGTCAGTACTCAGTTAGCTCATAGCTCATCTTATCATCCTCAATTTGATGGGAAAACTGAGATAGTAAACAAATGTTTGGAAGGATATCTTCGTTGCTTTGTATCTGATAAATAGACACCATGGGTCAAATGGTTGCCTCTGGCTTAATGGTGGTATAACACTTCCTTCCATACAGCAACAAAAATGACCCCATTTATGGCACTTTATGGATATCAACCACCATCCATCAAATCATATTTAAGAGAAAATTCTAAGGTTCAAGCAGTGGAACATCACATCGAGCATCAACAACAAGTCCTCCAACTCTTAAAGGATAACCTCATGTTGGCACAGAATAGAATGAAACAATAGGCAGATCAACATCGCAGCAAAAGAAGTTTTGATGTAGGTGATTGGGTATTCCTCTGGCTACAACCATATAAACAAATGTCCCTCAAGCAAGCTAAGAAGGATAATAAATTATCACCAAAGTATTATGGTCTGTACAAGGTGCTGCAAAAGATGGGTACTATGGCATACAAATTGGAGCTTCCTGCAGCTTCTCGAGTGCACCTAGTTTTCCATGTTTCATGTTTAAAGAATGTTATAGGCAACAAGCTCCCAGTTCAAACAATATTGCCAGAACTTGACGAGGAAGGAAAAATTATATTGGAACCGGAAGCAATCACAAAAACAAGAACTCGACAGCTACGAAATCGATCAATTTCAGAGTATCTCATCAAGTGGAAGGACTTATCCATTGAAGATTACACATGGGAGGATGAGAATTTTATACAGAAGCATACAGAACTACTCAAGTGTGAGGACAACACTTTTTTGAAGGAGAGGGGCATGTTAGGTCCCTATAATACTAGTGATTACCCCATTACTATTGTAGTTGTATCCCTTATTAATATTGTTGTGCCCCTATTGTCCCCATATTGTTATTACTGTACCCCATAGAATCCCTCTATTGTTATTTTTGTGCCTTTATATTATTATTGTTAGGTCGGCTGGGTTATATTGTGACTTCGTAGACTCCTATATATAGAAAGGAGGTTTTGTCATTTGAATCATCAAAGAATCATTCATTTGTGTAATGTAAAGGAGGTTGCCCCCTCAAAGAGGTTGAATTCTAAGGAGTTGATCTATCTTTTCTATCTTTTTGTGAGCTGGTTTCATAACAGTAGGCTCGAAACATATTCTTTGGCATGTACTTGAATGTAAGAGACTAAATTCTTTGACTTTGATGATATCAAGCACTGTTGAAGAAGATAGTATTCATGCAAATTAGTGACTGTCTGGAACCATATTTCAATATAGTTGTGAAGCCCCTGGTCCACTTGTTGATATGGATCATCTTGGATGTCTTCTTCTTCCATGAAATTCAGATCTTCTTCTTTTTGTTGATTATTCTCTTGAATACATAGAGGATCTAATGGTAAACATGAGGGAACTTTCCCAATCTCTGACTATGATGTCTACGCTTCATCAAGTGCTACCCATGATTCTTTGGTCTTCTCATTTGAATCTTTTTTTGTATACATGTTGTCCTTGAATGATATCAAGAGAATCTCTTTTTTGTGATACTCTTCCTGAGCTAATATTAATACCATTTAGATCAAGAGGAGATGTTTGGAAGTGTTGTACCTCAGCATTGTAAGTGGGCTAAGATACTTCATTGTGTGGGTTTGGAAATGGTGGTACAGGTAGTTGAGTGGGAGTGGATATTTGAGATGGATGTGGTTGGGGTTGTGGTTGTGGTGGAGGTGAATGGTAGGGATAACATGGATTTGGGTATGGAGGATATTGAGGAAAATATTGAGGATATTGTGGATGGCTCCCATAAATTCCTTGCCAACCTTGTTGCCAAGATTGGTTTTGGGGTTGAGATGACCAAGGTTGCCAAGGAAAGGGTGTGTTCCAATTACTTTGATATGGATGTGCATAAGCTTGAAATTGTGAATTAGGCTCTTCCCTCATATCAATTTGAATAGGTTGTCGTGGTCCTCTTGGAGCTACATAACATAGCTGCATTGGCAATTGACTTGCTCCATTGTCTTCTTGGTAAAATTCCTTCAACCTTGGTAATGAAGGGCAATATTTAACATGTGATTATGTATGGACAACACAACTATCAGCATCTCCTTTTTTCTCATTTTGTATTCTTAACATTTCTACTTGTTCACTTAGATTGCTACGACTTTATTTTTTAAAGTTATCAAGCAGGTTTCCAATTTTATCTTGACTTACCGATCTTGACACTGGTTGACTTACTCTTTCCCTTCCTCTTGATATTTGTTTGCATGTTTCACAAATTTCATCAAATGATAATTGGTATACATCACCTCTACTCATGAGATTAAGAAGATCAATCCATTCATCCCTAATTGTTCTAAGTAAGAGATTTTTTAGTGTCTTAGATCCTAAATGATGTAGTTTTTCTCTCTTGACATTATACATTAACCTCTCTATTAGGTCCTCAAGGCTCTCATCTTTTTTATTCATTCACAATATTTCTTCCTTAAGATAATGATCTTTATATTTTTCTAGAAATATCTTTTTCATATCATTCCACGATCTTATTGAATTAGTCCATAAACTCATGAACTATTTAAGAGCTCTATCCTTCAATGTTTTTGGAAACAATCTCAGTTTTTGAGTGTTTAATAAGTACCAATAAGATCTACATGGATTTCAAATTCAAAGAGAAAGGTTTCCGGATCCTCTTACCTTAGACCATGAAAGTTTGGAAGAAAAGATGGAGGGATGTTCTTCATATGCACACTTACATCAATATCTTGAATGGGAAATCCAAGAGGATCTTCTTCATTGTCATCATTTCCATCAATTTCTTCTTCATTCTCTACCACCTCTTCTTCTTCTACCTGCAAAAATGAATGGTGATATGGCTCTTACTGCACCCAGTGATCCAATGGGGGGGTTGGTGTTGGAGAAGTATTTTAAATATATTTTTTTGAATAAGAATGCTAATGCAATCAAATTTTCGGTTTTTGAAATGAAATATGCCTAATGCAAATTTTGTGTTTATGTAGAAAGTAAAATAAATGAATCAACTAGGGAAGAACACAATGCATACTTTGACACCTCCCCGGAAACGGCGCTAAAAAGTGATGAGCCTCGGTATTGCAACAAGAATGTTGCAACTCCCAAGGCTACCAACTTTAATTATCAACTCGGGATTCGTACAAACTTAAGAGGTATCATAGCTATATGTGCAATATACAATGTGTCCTTCCTTAGATATCATGATGTAATGGAGTGAATGCAATAAAATCATATCCTAAACTAATTGCAAAAAATGAAATGCTCGAAATAGAAACCTTAGCCTATTACAAGAAAGAAAATAAAATGAAAGAAACCTATTCTAATTGCATAAAGTAAATCTCATGAAGTAAATGTCAATCATTACATTTCAAAGATTTTAGGTCCATTAACAGAGGTCACTGGATGTGGCAATCATCATTGTATTATCCATTTCATAAATCTGTCCATTAGCCCAAATCGGTGAAATAATTTTCATGGGTAAAGAGGCAAGTCCTAAGTGGTATTTAGTCTTCCCTAATCATTTATTTAGAGCCTAGGGGTATTAATTCAATCCTAAGAGACAACAACCAATCTTCTTGAGTGAATATGGGCAAGTATATACATGTTGGAAGGTTGCTACAAGAGATCATGTAGTTACTACAAGAAACTGCAGATTTAATGCAGGAAGCTATAATTCACCGAATGACCAAGAAAATCAAATCAAAATTGGATGGGAATTTTTTTATTGACTGGGATGTCTTAGGTCTCCATTCCAAATGGAATCACTCAAAAAGACCTTTTTTAACCCATACTAAAAAATATTAAAAAATTATTAGTCTAAAATCTAGAAATTCGAGAACTAGTGAGCTAGTAAATCTATCAAATGCTTAACCTAATCAAGTGAAAATGTAATGGGGTAAATTGTGCTATTAACTAGATTTTTTTTTATCTAATGAAAGTGAAATCAACTCAATTAAAGCTCGTTAGAATGCTCTAAAAAATAGCAGAAATTTATTGTTTTTTGCCACAAGGGACTTCCAGAAATCTATATTTGGGACTAAGAAAACTAATCCATGTAGCTCAATGATTACTATGTCCTTCCAATGATGAGATGATGCTTTTGATATTACAAAATAACTTACTTCAACCATTTAACCCAATCCTACAACAAGAAATTATTAATACTAAATGCAGAAATAGAAAAAAACAAGAACCAGAGATGCATGTAAATAAGAAGTGAAAAGAAGAAAATTAAATCATACAAAATGACTCTAAGGCTCTTGGGATGGCCAAGCCCAAGGAAAATCAGAGTCCTATGGAGGAGACAAATACTTAGAAGCTGAACATGGCACCAAGCTTCATTATTTCCATCAATACAATTACATCCCTACAAGAAATGACAGTGAAGCTGCAAAAATACGAGTTCTCTCCACAAGAAGACTAAGAAAAATCAACCCCTAGAGGCAAATTCGACTTGGTACTTATACAAAATCATTAGGAAACATTCCCTATGAAAAGAGGAAGCTTTCCCCACGAAAATCTGTCAAATAGTGGATCTGGTTCACAATACTAGGAACCTGCATTAAATGATAGGGAACACATTCCAAGATTTTCTTAATCATTGGAGCTCCAGTATCTGTGCAATAATTTCATAATATCTTCTTAATTTATTATTTAATATTGATCCTCCTGTAATAGGGAGCAAGTCCCTAAATGATCTCCTCATCCAAATCTTCATAATTTGCCCAATATTCTCACAATATTCCACAAAAATAAATAATATTAGGCACAAATATGCAATTATCCATAAAACTTCCTAATTAACATATTAAAGTTAAAAATACATTATTTAATGCAAAAAAGAGAGGTTTAATGTGTTGAAGGATGGTCAAAGGGGCCTTAATTTCTGTCTAATTTGGAGGCCCATCACAGTCACTCCCATAGTAAGGCATCCATGTGACTATGGAGTTTTCCATCTAGTTCTGTCCCAGCGACCCCAGATTTTGTGCCTCTTTTTTAGGGCTAGGACTTAGGCCGCTGCCCAAAACTTCATGAAACTTCCAGAAATGATAAATAACATAGAAACAAGAATACTAATGCAAATATTTGATCAATGACTTGACTGGACCCCTACTAGCCATGACAGCCATTTCGTCAAACATGTCACAAAAATGTAATCTACAAGTCATAACAACAAAATTGAGCATAGGGGTCTCATACATATCTAAGATTCTTAAGTAAGTATTGATGCCTTATCACAATAGTTTCAATATAATCTATTAGGTCATATATTTATTGTTCATTCATTTTTTAATTAAAACATGATGAGAGCCATACATCAATATTGTCATAAAAGATCCTCTTAACCAGCATATATTCAACAGGAATAACCAAGATATAACAACCATAAAAACCACATATGAAAAAGTATATTTACCCATCAAATACAAGAGGAAAGAATCTCTTATTAACATATGCAAACACAACCAAGTCTGGGACTTCCACGTACCACCCGACCATAGATTGGTTGAACCAAATCTCTCTTTCATCTAATCACCCTCGTGTCATATTCCAAGCATGAATGTGGGATCTCATGGAATAAAACAGGAACACCAAACCAGGGCTTCCACAGGCCACACCACCTCAACCCTCAACCAGTTATTTCACCTCACAGTCGGACATCACTAACCATCACCAGATCGGTCTCTATCCAAGTTGTCCAGGGCTTTAGAGCGTTTGTTCCAACCAAGGCTTCCAGGACTAGTAACTAAACCCACAGCAGTTATTGGGCTTCCAAAGCATTTTTCCAACCAAGGCTTCCAATACTAGTAACTCAACCCACCAAGGGATTCTAGAGTGTTTGTTCAACCAAGGCTTCCAGGACTAGTAACTCAACCCAAGCTGTTATAGGGCTTCCAGAGCATTTGTCCAACCAAGGCTTCCATAAACTAGTAACTCAACCCACAGCCATAATAAACATGAAAACCAACTAGAAAATAAAGGAAATATACCCACAACACCATGGCTATCCTTGAAATGGAAACACTAGGAAAATCCACTGTCAATCCAAGCAATCCTCCATGTCAATGACAAATCATAACCAAGAAATCATATGCATGTGCTATGCATGCCAAAACTAGCAAGGAAATCATACATGCAACTTGGTACCTGCAAGTAAAACCCACTATAGTTGTTGATCCAGATTTCCTCTAGTACTTTCCTACTCTTCCTTGTCCTTCTTGCTCCAATTCCCAAGTATGCCACACTCCTCCAAGAGTGCTCCAAGAAAACTATAAGTGTCCAAGAGTATGAGAGAGAGTAGAATAGAAAGCTCCAACCTAAAACTGACAAAAGTTCATGAATTGATCCTCATAAGCATTTTTATCATTTAGGCCTCTATTTTATTCAATTTCCATTAATTTCCTTCATTTTCCTCCTCACATGGAACCTTTGACCTTTAACTTTCCTTTTCTCCTAATTTCCATTATTTTCATAAATAAAATGCCAATAAATGCCTCACGCATTTCCAAAGCCTTTGCCATTTCCTTTACCAATTTCCATAGCCATTAATTAATCACAAGTGATCTCCATCACTATGTTTTTTTCCCCAACATTCAGCTTGGAATATGTGCCCATGACCTCGGTCTTATCTTTTTTTACATGAATTTTTAACTAAGGCTATTATAGACATCCAAGCCCAAATTTTTCATGACAATGACTACCAATTGTCTGAACCTCCTCTTTAATACATAAGGACCCAAGACTCTCTCCACACTAATGTAATTAATTTACAAGATGTAATCATGAGATATAAAACGGCAGGAACAAAATTTTCCATACATTTCACATCACACCACCATCTTGCTTCAAGTACTAATTATCCAATTAGGAAATAGATTTAGGTATATGTATACATTAGTTTTATCTTTAACAAAAGTTATGTTCCAATGTGCATATTACATGTAACATATCTCTTGTTCCTATAATTAGAAATTTCAGATCCAAACACCCATTCCTAATTCAACACATATAAAATTGATTAAATATATATATAGGGGCCATGAAGATTGTGTGCATTGTTCCTTTAATAACTAGATTCAATTGTGACAGATCTAATAAAAAAATATGTGCACAAAATTAACGAGTCTCCGATATTTAAAAGTGACTTCCCTGCCACCTACGCACAAGATAAACAGAGATCGGATTTACTTCAATCAATAATTCATGGTAGCCTTCTACACAATGATGCACACAAGCAGAAGGTTCTTCCAATATGGAAATGTAACTTGATCATCCAGATCATTTTCTAAATTGTGTGCATGTAAAGAAGGGTAGGACCCTGCAAAAAACCAACGTAGGAGCAGATCTCTGCACTTAACAACAAACTATGTGCATCGAGGAGATCAAAGAATTTATTTTAATATGCATCCACCATAATCTGTAAAGAATATTTCCCATACCAAAATGCACAATCCATATTTTATGAGATCAATGTGCAAAAGAAACACTTTAAAAATTTCTGCATAAAACTATGCCAATCGTAATGTCAAGCCACATGAGTCTATATTGCCTCTACGCAGCTCTACAACCTCTTTAGTGCACATGAGAAAGATTGTGTAAGATAGAGTAAAAAGAAAATTTGATTTGTATTCAACCATCCCTGTGCTCATTTCAAGTTCGATCAAATTTTTAAAGTTTTTATCTTGTGAACTTTAAAATTCAATCTAGAAAATCAAGTTGAAAAATTTTAAACACTTAACTCTTCATAAAAGAATGTACATAAGTGAATTCTTCAGCATTGAAAAATAAATTAGAAGTGAGACCAATTTTTTTTTATCCCGATTAACATTTGTCAATTTCTACCATCAAGTGCATTGGTCTCTCTTCCAAGAGCTACACATACCCTAAATCGAACTTTATTAAATACAGAAATATGTAATCTTTGTCCATCCCAAATCCTTGTGCCAGAAAGACAAGAAGGAAAAGCTAGATCGGTTTCTGAACTATGCACCCAGTCAACACTCCTTCAGTGGCAAGGAAAATTAATCATTCTAGCCTAACAAAATAAAAAGATCGAATTCTGTAAGGAATTTCATCTTAATAGGTCCATCGATCTCTACTCAAACTTTTCACACTCTTGTAGTGATATGCACACAGAAATTGCTCTCCATATGAAACTCACCATTGAATTTTAACATTTGTTCGTTGGTTTTTATATAAGAAATTAAATTGATTATCATTCAAAACCATGCGCACTGCAATATTTAACACTCTGTCTCAGCATGATATTATTCCAATACTCATCCATATTTCCCGTACATACTATGCCATAGTTTTCATTTTGATATTTGTCCAAAAATACGTTGTCAAACATAGATCACTTGTTGTCTTCAAAACACCCTCTAGTAACCACACATTGAATGCAAACTCGTTAATAATTTTGATCCAAATCTATAAATCTACACCTTCCACCATTCCTTTGCATGATATCGATGCTCTTCCTCCATACGCTGTGAAAATCTGCTATCTACATTCACATTGGTATATTTGGATTTTCCTAATCTTCCATGTGCACAACACTCACCATAACCTCCAACACCTTCAGATTAATCCTGATGGTGCTTTATGGTGAAATTGATCAAATCAAGAAACATCAAAACACATGTGGACCATTCAAATTTATTGCATAACTTTTCAATGACCAGAATGAAGAGAGACCATAGATTGTAGATCAAAAGTCGTAGTTGCTTTGTTAATTGGACCAAATCAACTATTAAATAGCCTTTTAAATACCTTGGAACACTTAGAGGATGTTGAAGATAGTGCCATTAATCTTACTAATCCTTCCATGCCGTATGTGCATTGACCTAACAATCATTGACCGGATCTACCACTAACTCCATATCCAGATCAAAGTTAATCCATTAATGACAATTTGACTCCCATAATAAATAAATAAAAGACTTTCTAATGCCAAAATGAACCAAATTAATAATGCGCTGATGGAACTATATTAAAAATGGATGGATCAAAGATTCTTGAGTTCACATGATAAATGTACTAGCTTCATAAGTTCATTAATCGATCTTCTACAAAAAGGTCTTCTATTATAGCGCAGTGTGTAATCATTTCTTCATGTGAAGGATATGTAAGAACAACATTCTGCCTCATATTTCTTATGCGATGTCTTCTAATGATTCTCTATCATTCAGGCTTACATCAGTTTCAAAATATTCCAACAGTCTTATCCATTCTATTATTAATTTTGTTGGATCCATTCCTTTTTTTCTAATGCAGGTACTCATAAGAAGGCAAAAAACACAGATCAATTTTAACTAGATTATCCATGGATGAAGGAATTGCAGCAGATCCATTAACTAAAATATTTCTAAAACAAAAAAGAGACAAGTTATCAAAACAAGGTCTTTGAAAAAATTGCTATTGAAACTAAACATATCTCATTTTCTTGGAGGATCTCCTATCAGGTTATACACATTCTGCTTCATGCTCCCCCTAAGGCTGAGCTAGCCTCAATTGTATTTTTTCTCCTTTCTTTTCCAGACTTTAGCAGTCCAGTCCCTTTCTTTTGGCAGTTGTTTTCTTCTCTAGAGTATTTGGAACTCACCTGCAAGTTGCTTTGATGCATGTTGGAAATATTTGCACCATAACTCTTTTTCCTCCATCTAATCTCCATGATGGCCATTGGAAACTTGCAGTCTTTGGCCATATGGCCAATATTGTTGCACATAAAACACCTTATATGTACAAGAAAAGGAGGAAAGGGCTCAAGTATTTTGTTGGTCTACATTTTGCTACTTGTGCCATGAAACCTACAATCAACATGCTTATACCCTAAATTATTATATAAAAAGAAGTAGCCATAAAATGAACTTTTATACCTAGCCAAAGAAGAGATTGCATGATGTGTCCTTCTGTTTGATTGCTTCTTCTGTTGTTTTCTTTTGCAGTTTGCAACAATATGCCTGGGATTTTGACAACTAAAGCATTTAACTAATCTTGAGGATGTATATGATTTTCCTAGTATATATTTTGTCTCCTTTGATTGTTGATGTCCTTCTTCCTTGCTAATTTCACTGTTGATACCATATTTTTCCATTTAATGTTTAAATTTTTCTTCTGAACCCATTTCTCCCTTGTGTAGACTAGGATCTTATTTGTCTAAGAGAGATTCTTGGCTGATATTTAATTGCATGGAGCTCATTTATAGGTCACTCTTCAAAGCAACTATATCAATTTTGAGTCTCTCACACTCATCTTCTTTATCTTTGCAGTTCTTCCACATCCCTTCCTTCGTCCAGTTGAGCTTTTAATTTGATAATTTCTTCTTTGTAGCTACACTCCTCATCAATTATTTGTAATAAATTTGGTTGGTTTTTATTTTGTGTTGTGAGCCTTTTAATCTCAACTTCTAATATAGCTATATTGCATGGCTCTTCATTTTCATATTCTAAATTTTCTAGAAAAAGGTTAGCTCTACTTCTCCCCAAAAAAATCATGCTGAATTGATTTGTTATCTTCTTTTAAATCATCAATCTCAAGAAAATCATTTTCACTACATGTACAATGAAATGTACAACCAGATATGAGATGATCACTACGTTTACCTTCATCATTCTTTACCAGCAAGAAGAGAGGTTCTTCTGAATTTGAAATCTTCCTCACTTGTTTATTGATCTTTCTTTTCTGAGACTGCTTCATCTTATTCTTGGCCATGGCCCACAATCTACACTCGAGTGATCAAGCTCCATCGAGACAACCCACTCTCATACCAATTGTTGGGATTGAGCTCACTACTTGGGGTGTGGGGGTGGGTGAATCAGTAATGTTAGGATTTATTTAATTTTTAATTATTTTTACCAAAACACTCAATTATTAGGGAGCCAACATCAAAGCGAAATTAAAACATGCAGAACCATTACAAAAACAATGTAAAAACACCAGAATAATAAACAATAAACCATGCACATAAGGGGGCACAAATGTTTCTAGTGGAAAACCCCATCCAAGGCAAAAAACTACCTGTTGTTTCTGATGCTCAAATCTTCTATTAGGCGTTGAACAAATTTTTACATGGAAGAGTTATAACCCACTAGCTAGAAGACTCAATTATTATTATAGTCTGGTACCAACACTAGATAGAAAGACTCTTATCTCACAACCCTACGAACACATGTTTTCTAGAAGCCACCATGAGAAACGAGCCTCGCCCAACACTATTGGACTTTGGAGAAATCTTCTTCCCATTCTGATTTTTCGGCTAGAAGGCCCCCGCCTTATCTATACACTTTCTACTACCAAGCTTCAATGCCTTCAATACCTTCATGTGAACCACATTTCATATATTTTTAGACTGGATTCTCAAATTTGCTCAACATGAGCAACTCAACAACCTCTCTCATTTGTATATGTAATATGTTAGACACCCTACTTAGCACAACTACAAATATACAACATGATAGACAAAAAATTTTAGGACACTCTCATATTCTTACTCTATAAAAAATCCCACAACTCAATACTCACACACAAATATATGGAAAACTATACTCATCAATCTCCAAACCAATACCATGGGAAAATACTAAGTAATAGCAATACCAAGTGCACCTATACCATGATAATACGAATACCAAGTGGCAACCACTAGAGAATTATACATGCTCGCTAGTCAAATACTTGGGAAAAAACCATGGTAATGTTTACTCATAATTAAACCTCTAGTCGCAGCCACAAAACATGAAAATATCAACTACAACTGCAACCATAAGACTACATACTTGCGGTTAAAGGCCTACAACCACATGCATAAGACTAACTCCATGCGGTTGTGGAAGAGCATAGAGAAAAATAAGAAACGTATAAACACAAAAGCTCTGCAAACCTTCTCCACAACTCTTCCAGAACCTACACAACTGTCAAAGCACCAGTGACATACCCTATCATTAACAAGCCAAGTAACTGCCGTAGCAACACACCATCACATCTGACATAAGCCAAGTTGTGACCTGTAGCACAAACATCTACTGTATCACCCAATCAATCATATGCATAACATCTGCTATACATGCCCAAGTTGACATCAATGCCAACTATAACACACCATCAATGCCAACACGATAAGACTTAAGAGTGTCTTCTAAAGGTATGGTATTGGGATGGAAGAACAATACCCTAAGAAATATCTAATGGGCCATAACTTGGTACTATGAGATCGAAACTCATAAAAATCATATAAAATAGAGTCTCTTTATAAGAAAATCATGACCAATTAATCAGGTAAACCTTCTTTCATGCCATATCCCTTTTTTCCTAAAGACACTAAAAGGTTGGGTATGTTACAATTAAACTAGTTAACATTGGCTCTTTTACAATCAGTGGTTGATCTTCAAAGAATGTTTTGAAAATGTTAAAAACAAATTCCTATAGTATGAGAAAAAAATTGAGCCCAAACTTTTCAATTTTCATTTTATCAATGTTTTGTAAGAAGTCTTCATCAACTTGAATATCACTATGACTACCAATTTGACCGTGTATCCTTGTTTCATTAGTATATTGTATTTCTTCATCAATTCTATATTTTGTATTAGCATCCTCTTCCATTTAGTCCTCGGTTCCAAGTTTTTCTTCATTAGAAATATATTTCATTCACACTTCATTAACATGTCCAAAAGGCTAGATCTAGAACCCAAGGCTTTTGAGGAGGCAATGCAGGACTTGGGGATGGTGGAAATTTAAACAACCAATGGCAAATTCACTTGGAATAATCATATAGGGGGGAAGCACTAGGTGGATAGTAGATTGGATTGCTTTCTGATATCTAAATCACTGATTGGAAATTCTATTTTTGTGTAAGTGGCTATCCTCCCATGTTTGGGCTCGGATCATTAACCTATGTGACTAGAATTGGATTTGAAAGAAGCCCTTAAAAATTTTCCCTTTAGGTTTGAAATTTTTTGGCTACAAGACACTACGTTCTTAGATAAGGAAAAGGAGTGGTGGAAGGAGATGTTGGCATTATGAAGTATGTGTTGTACTTGATGGCAACCCACTTGTAGAAAAACAACTCACTTGTATATGGTAACTAGATGAATCTACATAAGAGATATCAGATGTGACAAAATGCATGACAAGAGTGTTTACAAATGCAATGAAATGCAGGGCAGCTTCAAGGAATCAGTTCAGAAAGCAACTCACTCAGATGAAAGATCACAATATAGTAGGTAAACAGCAAAGAATTACAGATCAGTCTTCACAGAATGAAGAAAGAGAGGTGTATGCAGGTTCACTATATACAAGTTGCGTATACATACACACACACTTTCATAGAAGGAAAAGCACGTATACCTTGGAAAAAAAAAATTGGTCCAAAGTATTTGGTCCATCGTATTTTTAATCCATGGTATTGGTCCAAGGTATCGAGTCCAAGGTATTGACCCAACATATTTGGTCCAAGGTATTGGTCCATGGTATTGAGAAAGGCCTACAAACTATAAAAGGAGGAGAATATCATTAGGCCAAGGTGTGCAAGTATTGAATATCTAATGAAGTGTGAGATCTAATATGCAGGTTATTGACTTATGTTGTTGTGCTTGATCTAAACCAAGGATGAACCTTAGCATTTGATGAAGGATAAGATCTAATGATGTATCAGGATCTCAAGGCTTGAAGTGAATTATCTTTATGTGGTTTGATCATGTATCTGAATAACTGGCGCATGTTGTAGCCTGTAAATGTGATGATTTGGGTATGAATGAAGTCTAGAATAGTTGTAATGTTTAAATCATCATTTACAGATCTGTACGCAGGTTCGCTTTAGAAAAGGAGCATATACACGCTGGTTCTGCTTATCAAAGTAGCATATACATCATAAATTTGATTTGCGGATTTGTACAGTGGTTCGCTTTGAGGAAAGCATGTATGCACATAGGTTCGACACATGGAAGTAGCGTATACCTTATAAAATATGTTTTAGTTGCTTCTATTTGCTGTTGCATTGTTCTAGGTTCTGGCTTGGGTTATAGTTACTGTATTCTGGTGACAACATTCTAAATGATCAGATTGATGGAGTGATTGATTGATTCGGTTGTGGTTGGTTCAAAAGGATATTGGTTGATGCAGATATATTTGATGATTGAATGATGTTGTTGATGGATCCAATCTGAAAATTTATGAAACGTGGTCCCTAGAAGAAAAGAGAAGGTTGTAGCCTTCTATAGGCCAGCACCTATGTACTAGTAAACATATCAGCTAGTACAAGAGCTAGGGGGTTGTAGCTCCCTTCCAGTAGAAGCTGGAGAATGAGAGAAGGTTGTAGCCTTCTATAGGTAGAAGCCTGTGTACTGGTATAAGACTGCACCAGTACAAAAATTGTAAACAGAATTTTCTTATTATTAAAAGAAGACAGCGACAATTGCAGTTGGTGGTTTTCACCCACATTGGGTTTCCACCTTATATCTTGGTGTCCATGTGTGTTTCTTATGTGTGATGCTTTATTCTGTTTTTACTGCACTATCTAATGAATTCTCAATATACTAGTTAAAGTTCAATGCATGATAATTTGGGTAAATCAAAAGATCTTTGCATATACGCTGGTTGCATTAAGTACAGTTGCGTATACACGCTAGTTCACTAAGCTGAAGTAGCGTATACAAATCAGTTTTGAAAATTAAATTATTGATCTGATAATACCGATTCACCCCCCCTCTCAATATTATTTCTGACAATTGGTATCAAAGCAGGTCCTTTAGAAGAAGCTTGATCGCTTGAAGGAAGATCCATCATCATGAGTAATCAAGAAAGCGAAGGATCCATCAGACCGCTAATCTTTGATGGGAGCAACTTTGTTTATTAGAAGGTAAGAACCACAGCCTATCTTCAATCTCTTGGAATAGATGTCTGGGAAATCATGGAAGGAGGATACACACTTCCATCAACAATTCCTACAGATACAGCAAGTAAAAAGCAATATGAAACCTATGCCAAGGCTGTCAATACATTATTGGGAAGTTTGTCACAATCAGAGTTTGTTAAAGTTATGCAGCTCAAATCAGCCAAAGAAATATGGGACAAAATCGTTCTAATCTACGAAGGAGACTCTCAAGTAAAACGTGCTAAACTGCAAACTCTCATAATTCAATATGAAACTCTCAAGGTGCACAATGATGAAATTATAGCTAGTTACTTCTTACGTATAGATGAGATTGTTAAATGCATGAAGAATCTAGGTGAAGAGATAAAGGAAGTTACCCTAGATGAAAAATTTTTAAGATCCTTATCTACTAAATTTGAAGCAAAAGTATCTACCATAGAAGAAAAGTAGGAACTACAGACTATTACTATGACACATATTCACAGAATCTTAACTACCTTTGAGATGAGAAAAGGAGGTCCATCAGATATGAGAGAAGCTGCATTTAAAGCTTCAGCGAAAGGAAAAGAAGAACTCAATGAATCAAGACATATTTCAGAAGAAGCAAACTTTGTTAAGAAGCTTCAACGGGGTTCCGGAAGATTCAAAGGTAAACTACCTTTCAAATGTTTTTCCTGTGGTAGAGTCGGTCATTATGCTAACAAATGTCCTCATAAAGATAAATATGATAAAGAGAAGGGATCTGAAAAATGGAATAGAAAACAAGGTGTAATTAAAAAGAGTTACTGTACTCATGAAGATAGCGATGGTTTATCAAATAGTGATGAAGATGAAAATAGTAAAGACTATAGACTTCTAATGGCTTATCAAGATGATGATTTCTTGGATGCTCTAGATGAAGATGACCTTTATGAAGAAATCTCTAAACTCAAAATCTGTTTAGAAGAAAAGAATATGATTATAAATACCTTGACATACCAACTTGCTGAAAGAGAAAAACACAATGAAAAGTTAGAATGTGAAATTGTGGGTCTAAGAAAAGATCTTGAGAAAACAAAAGCTCTCAATCTTAGATTTGCTAAAGGATCATAACCTTAAATGAAATTATCAAAGTGAAGCGCTTTCCTCTGATAAAGACATGTCTTAGATATACTAAAGAAACATCTCAATCACAGAAGTTGTTAACCTCCACTAAAAGCTATCTTAATGCAGCAAAGAGCAGTGAACAGTTTGACAATTGTCAGCAAAGGCATAAAGCAGATCACCAGGTGAATCAGGCTCAATTTACTTCAAGGATGAACAAAAGCCACAATCAACCTCAGGTAAATCGTACTCAATTTGCTTCAAAGATAAATATCAATAGAAACTACAATCAACAGGTCAATAGATTCGATAATCGCAGGAACTTCTTTAATGGTCAATGTTTCTCATGTCATAATTTTGGACACAAAGCTGCTCAATGTGTTTCTTACAAAACTATCATGACTAGAGAAGCATGAAATCAAAAGAATGTGACAGGGATCAAGAAAAGTTCATATAATAACTTTTCTCTTCTTGAAAATGAAATAGAATGCTCAATCTGTAACAACTTTGGTCATGAAGAATCTGAATGCAGGAGTAAACTTCGGCAAATAGCTCAAAAGGAGAAAACTCCATTAAATCCAAAAATATGGAGAAAGAAAGAACCGAAAACAGAAAGATGTGGTATAGCCTTGTATGCAGAAGGACAAGAAAACGAGTGTTACATCGATAGTGGATGCTCAAAACACATGACAGGTGACAAAGAAAAACTACACTCATATAATGCCTTAGAAAAGGAAAAGAGTGTCTCATTTGGAAATGACACTCTTGCTGTCATAAAATGTAAAGGCTCTGTTTTCTTGAAAGAAAAAGTTAAAGCTGGTAATGTTATGTATGTTGATGGCTTAAAGCATAACTTGTTGAGTGTGAGTCAAATGTGTGATCAAGGAAATGATGTAGTGTTTCGATCAAATGGATATGTTGTTCGTGGGCTTGATACATGAGAAACCATGATCAAAGGAACAAGAAATCCAAACAACCTATACATACTCAAGGGAGGAAAACAACAATGTTATCTAAGCAAAAATGATGAAAACTAGTTATAGCACAAAAGATTGGGACATCTAAGCTTTTCTCAAATAAGAAAAGCATGTAGATTCCAAGTTGTTCGTGATCTTCCAGATATCAACATTCCTGAAAATACTATATGAAAATCATGTCAATTCAGTAAGCAAACCAAATCTCACTTCATCTAAAAGGAAGGGTCAGCTAGGAAGCCTCTTGAACTTGTTCATACTCATTTATGTGGACCGTCAAGGAAAAAGTCACCTCGTGGAGAAGAATACTTTATATTGTTCATTAATGATTTTTCCAGAATGTGTTGGATAGGTCTTCTAAAGCATAAAGATGAAGCATTTGAAAAGTTCAAAGCCTTCAAAGCTTTGGTTGAAAATTAATCAGATCGCAAAATCAAATGCCTCAGATCTAATCGAGGAGGGGAATTTACCTCGGATGAATTCTTTGACTTTTGTGAACAACATGGAATAAAAAAGTAGTTCTCCACCGCAAGGACTCCTCAACAAAATGGAGTGGTATAAAGGATGAATAAAATTGTTCAACAAATGGCTCGTGCTATGCTAGATGAATCTAGAACTCTTGCAACCTTCTGGGGTGAAGCTGCATTCACCGCCGTCACGATTCTCAACCAAGCAAATGTTCAAGTAGACAACACTCAAACTCCACATGAACTTTGGTATGGTAAGACTCCTACTGTAAAATAATTCAAAGTTTTTGGAAGCAAATGTTACATCAAAAGGACTCATGAAAAACTTGGTAAGTCTGAACCCAGAGTAGATGAAGGTATTCTTCTTGGCTACTCTTCCCGAAGTAAAGGATATAAATGTTACAATAAAATACTTGGGAAAATTATTGAAAGTATTGATGTTGTGGTTGATGAAGCATGCAAAAGTCCAAAACAGATAAAAAATGAAGATTATGACAATGAAGAAGATGAGGATAATTTTCCCACATCAAATCACACTGATTCTGAAGAAGAAACCAATGAAGCACCAGAAGAAGAGATAACGATAGAAGAAAATACTTCGTCCAGGTATGTTCAGAAAAATCATCCAGAAACTCAAATTTTAGGAGAAAAAGGGGCAGGTGTGCAGACTAGAAGAACCATTGCCAAAGCTTCAAGTTATCTAGCATCACTATCTTCCACTGAACCTCAAAATGTAAATGAAGAATGCAGAGATGAATGTTGGGTCAAGGCCATGAATGAATAACTTGAGAAAATTGAAAAGAATAATACTTGGGAATTAGTTCATAGAACTCATGATAAGAATATCATAGGAACTAAATGGATATTCAAAAACAAGTTGAACGAAAATGGAGAAGTTATTAGAAACAAAGCTAGACTGGTTTGTAAAGGATATGCTCAACAAGAAGGTATAGATTTTGAAGAAAATTTTGCACCTATTGCTAGACTTGAAGCCATAAGAATGTTTCTTGCTCTTTCTAGTTTTAAGAAATTCAAAGTATACCAAATGGATGTAAAATATGCCTTTCTTAATGGGGATTTAGAAGAAGAAGTCTATATTGAACAACCAGAAGGATTCATTCTTGGAAATGATGCAAAACTTGTATGCAAACTCAAAAAATCTCTCTATGGTCTAAAACAGACTCCAAGGGAATGGTATTACCGTCTTGACAAATATCTCCACCAACAGGGTTTTTCAAAGGGGTCGACAAATAACAATCTATATACAAAGATGGACACTGGTAAATTGCTAATAATTGTTGTGTATGTTGATGATATCATTTTTGGTAGCAATGAAGAATCCATGAGTCAGAATTTTTCTTTAGTAATGCAGCAAGAATTTCAAATGTCCTTGCTTGGTGAGCTTACCTATTTTCTTGGTCTACAGTTCAACAAAATAAAGATGGTATTTTTCTCTCACAAGCCAAATATCTCAAATAGATCCTAAAAAGTATGGCATGGAAGATTCTAAACCAGTATGTACTCCAATGGTAACAGGATGCAGTCTTAGCTCAAATGATGAATCAGCAGAAGTACATCAACCAACTTACAGATCCATGATTGGCAGTCTGCTTTATCTAACAGGTACCCGATCGGACATCATGCATGCAGTGGGAATAGTTGGAAGATTCCAAGCAAATCCAAAGGAATCACATCTTCAGACAGTTAAAAGGATTTTTAAATATCTTCAAGGAACACAGAACTTTGCTTTATGGTATCCTAGGGATACAGAGCTTACACTTCATGCATATACAGATGTGGATTGGGCAAGAAGTATTGATGATAGAAAAAGCACTAGTGGTGATGCATTCTATATGGCTTCCATGTTAGTTTCTTGGTTCAACAAGAAACAAAGCTCAATTGTGTTTTCTATGGCTAAAGCAGAATACATGGCTGATGCATCTTCCTACACACAATTACTTTGGATGATGCAAACCTTGCAAGATATTCAGATCACATGTACTCCACCCATCTCCATTCTATGTGATAATACAAGTGCCATCAGTATTTCAAAGAATCCAGTCATGCACTCCAAGACCAAGCACATACCCATCAAATATCATTTCCTACGTGAACAAGTGCTTGAACAAAAGGTCAAATTGGAGTATGTTCCCTCCAAAGAACAGGTTGCTGATATATTCACTAAACCACTGCCCAGAGAGACATTTGAATATCTCAGACAAAAGATGGGAGTAGTTTCTGCATCATCCTGCTGTTAAATCCTATTTTTCAGAAAAAGGTGGTTATACGCGAGTTTCATGAAGTGTAGTCGCATACATACACGAGTTTCTGTGGGCACAGTTGCGTATATGTTGGTTTGAAGAAAAGCAGTGGGCCAGACTCAGAAAAAAGGGGTCTGCTATGGTTCTGTCAATTATCTGCTCTGTTTGATGATGGTTTCAATCTGCTGATATATTGGTCCTCATAAAGTTGTTGATAACTTGATGTATATATGATTGATGATGATGCTTTGATATCTCTTACTGACATATGCAATGATCAGATCTGACAGTGAACAGGTGGAACAAGTTCAGGGGGAGAACATGGTTGATGATATTTTGGGAACTAATGATGGAAATATACAGGTTTCTAGTCTGGAAGCTATTGACAGATGTTACTGATGGTACAAATCATATGATAGTTGTTGATGACTATCATGGTCTTGTTTAAGATATCTAATCTCTGTTATATATGTCTTGTATATTTTTTAATGTAACAGGCATGAAAAGACCTAATTTGTAACCCCACTATGCATGGGATGGATGATGTAATGTTTCTTATTTTTGACATGTATAAACAATTGATATATCCCCACTTAGTTGGATGGATGAGTCAAATTTGGTATATCCCCACTTGGTTGGGAGATGGATGTATGTATGAGTCATTGGTGATAGGAAGGTCATTCGTGATGTATGTATAGAGTCATGTTCTTCTTTTAGAACACCTTTTGTAGACTTTTCTTATACTCAGGGGGAGCATGGACTCGATCATGGGAGCTCAATCTGCACACTTCAAGCATATCAGAGAATTCAGCATGCACTCAGGGGGAGCATGACCCTTTGCCCTTGATGTCAAAGGAGGAGAGTGACTTGGTGTGGATATTGCCATCAAGTACAAAGGGGGAGATTGTTGGCATTATGATGTATGTGTTGTACTTGATGGCAACCCACTTGTAGTAGAACAACTCACTTGTATATGGTAACTAGATGATTCTACATAAGAGATATCATATGTGACAGAATGCATGACAAGAGTGTTTACAGTTGTGATGAAATGCAGTGCAACTTCAAGGAATCAGTTTAGAAAGAAACTCACTCAGATGAAAGATCACAGTATAGCAGGTAAACAACAAAGAATTACAGATCAATCTTCACAGAATGAAGAAAGTGAGGTATACGCAGGTTCACCACTGACCAAGCTATGTATACACGCAGGTTCATTGTATACAAGTTGCGTATACATACACACGCACTTTCGCAAAAGGAAAAGCGCATATACCTTGCAAAAATAAATTTTTGGTCCGAAGTATTTGGTCCATGGTATTTTTGATCCATGGTATTGGTCCAAGGTATCGAGTCTATGTTTTTGACCCAAGGTATTTGGTCCAAGGTATTTGTCCTAAGTGGTTTTGGTCCATGGTATTGAGAAAGGCCTACAAACTATAAAAGGAGGAGAATATCATTAGGCCAAGGTGTGCAAGTATCGAATATCTATTGAAGTGTGAGATCTAATATGTAGGTTATTGACTTATGTTGATGTGCTTGATCTGAACCAAGGATGAACCTTAGCATTTGATGAAGGATAAAGTCTAATGATGTATCAAGATCTCAAGGCTTGAAGTGAATTATCTTTATGTGGTTTGATCATGTATCTAAATAATTGGGGCATGTTGTAGTCTGTAAATATGATGATCTGGGTATGACTGAAGTTTGGAATAGTTGTAATGTTTAAATCATCATTTACATATCTGTACACAGGTTTTCTTTAGAAAAGGAGCGTATACACGTTGGTTCTGCATATCAAAGCAACATATACATAATAAATTTGATTTTCAGATCTATACGCTGGCTCGCTTTGAGGAAAGTGCGTATGCACACAGGTTCGACACATGGAAGTAGCGTATACCTTATAAAATATGTTTTAGTTGCTTCTATTTGCTGTTGCAGTGTTCTGGGTTCTGACTTGGGTTCTGGTTACTGTATTCTGGTGACAGCATTCTGAATGATCAGATTGATGGAGTGATTGATTGATTCGGTTATGGTTGGTTCAAAAGGAGATTGGTTGATGTAGATATATTTGATGATTGAATGATGTTGTTGATGGATCCAGTCTGAAAATTTATGAAACATGGTCCCTGGAAGAAAAGAGAATGTTGTAGCCTTCTCTAGGTCGACATCTACATACTAGTAAACATATCAGCTAGTACAAGAGCTAGGGGGTTGTAGCTCCCTTCCAGTAGAAGCTGGAGAATGAGAGAAGGTTGTAGCCTTCTGCAAGTAGAAGCCTGTGTACTGGTATAAGACTGCACCAGTACAAAAATTGTAAACATAATTTTCTTATTATTAAAAGAAGACAGAGACGATTGCAGCAGGTGGTTTTCACCCACATTGGGTTTCCACCTTATATCTTGGTGTTCATGTGTGTTGCTTATGTGTGATGCTTTATTATGTTTTTACTGCACTATCTAATGAATTCCTGATATACTGGTTAAAGTTCAATGCATGATAATTTGGGTAAATCAAAAGATCTCTGCATATATACTGGTTGCATTAAGTACAATTGTGTATACACGCTAGTTCACTAAGCTGAAGTAGCGTATACAAATCAATTTTGAAAATTAAATTATTGATCTGATAATACTGATTCACCCCCCTTCTCAGTATTATTTCCAACAGGAGATTGAGGTCAAGGGAAAAACACATAATGCACACATTCCAACTAAAGATGAAAGAACTCAAATTGAAAATTAGAGATTGGAATAAGGAGTTTACACATGTAATGGAATATAAAGAAGTTATGGAGGCTCAAATGTAATAGATACAACATAAAATTATTTTGGAGGGGTGTACAAAAGAATTGATTATGGAAGAGGGACAAATTCCAAGTAGGTTGGAGTAGAGAAGAAAGCAAGAGGAGGCTTTATGGAAACATAAATAAAGAATGCAGTGGATTAAGCAAGGGGAAAGCACACAAAATTCTTTCATAATTCAATGATCAAACATTGACACCACAAGAGGATATTCTCTCTCACGGTGAAATACGAGCAGAGATTGCTACAACATGAGGAGATTGAACAAGAACTAGTTGAATACCATTAATACATGTTGATGGAACTAGAGCACTCAAGGCAACAAACCATAAACAAAGTCACGACCTATATTCCCGAGTTAGTTAACTAGGAGAAAAATGAAGCACTAATGAGGGGGATATCTTTTGAAGAATTTAAGGAGGTGATAATGGTTATTCTTAAGAATAAGGTTCCAAACCCATATGGATTTACTATTGACTTCTTTAAATCCTACTGGCAATTTTTTGGAGACAAAGTTCATGTTTTGGTGGAAGAATCCTCGAGCTCTCAAAAGCTTTGGCTAGGTTTGAATGCTACCTTTATAACTTTGGTTCCCAAGTTAGATAATTCTGAGGATCCAAGTGGGTCCAAACCCATAGCTTTATTTAATGTCATATACGATCTTATTTCCTTTTTCATTGTTAATTGTCTAAAGCTCTTACTTAATGGTTTAATTTCCCCGAAGAAAGAAGGTTTTATTGAAGGTTGTCAGATTTCAAATGGGATAGTGACAAGTTACAATATTCTCCATTCCCCGAAACAACTGAAGAAACCTAATATGTGAATCGATATAAAGTCTGTCATAGGCTAAATTGGGATTATTTTATACAAGTTGTGGATGCTTTAAGGGTTCTCCTAGCACTGGATATCTTGGATTAGATCTCTCATTTCAATGCCTTTTTTTTATATATTTCTTAATGGTTCCCCCACTATAGCCTTCAACCCCTCGATAAGCTTGAGACAAGGTGATCCCCTATCACCATTTATTTTTATTTTGGTAGTGGAGGGGCTAGTAAGATACGTAAAAGAAGCTTGTGTCGAGGGCATTGTTAAAGACCTTCCCCTTTTTGGTAACGACCTGCCTATAACTCCTTAGCAATTTGTTGATGATATTCTTCCAACCCACCCTCCAAGAACCTATAGCACTACGTACCATACTTTTAGAATTTATTGTGGCTTCTAGCACAATGATCAACAAAAAGAAGTCAAACATATTCTTTTTCAATTATAATGCCCCTATTCAATGCCATCTTTACATTATTGGATTTCCAGATAGGTAGCATCCCAACCAAGTATCTTGGAATCCCTTTGGTGACTAATTATTTGAGAGAATCTTATTGGAAAGAGATACGTTATAAGATATCCACCAAATTAAACAATTGAGCCTTCCTGGGACTAAACCTAACTCACAGGATTGTCCTGCATAAAGTGGTCCTTCAAGCATTGTCAATTTATCAAATGTCTGTCTTATCATCCCCCAAAGTTATTTGTAAAGAAATTATATCAACATTTAAATATTTCCTATGGAGAGGATCAAATAAAGCCAAGAAATGGACGTTGGTAGCATGGGATAAAATTGTGCATATCAGAGCTAGAAGGAGGGCTTGGTTTGAGATATTTGGATACTTTGAACAAAGATCTAGGTGGTAAATTATGGTGGAGATGGATCCAGGGGGTAGAGGAACTATGGAAGAAGATATGTGATAGAAAATATAGTACAACCACCTCGGAAATGGATAAACTCATAGAGACTGTTGTCATTCCTGACTCCTTTATTTGGAACCTGGCTCAAGAAAATAAAGGGTTGAATCAAGAAAATGTCTTCTGGAAGATAAGGAGAGGGGATAAAACCCTCTTTTGGGATGATGTTTGGAAACAACTCCCTTGCTTGGTGAAAGGGAAGAGTTTAGGGAGTTGAAAGCCTTTACTATTGAGCATGGGGGAGTAAGGTGGCAGACTACTACTAAGCAGACTAGAACACCCCCTATTGGAGAGAACGAAAGACAAAAGAATACTAGAGAGATGATTAAGGGAAAATTTCACCTGTAATCACAAGTTAATTTATACCCAGTAGACTTTGCCCAAGGCCTTCCAAGACTCTATGTGTGTAGAGAAGTGGAACCAAGCTAAAAAGACAATCCCATGCACATTAAATCATGATAGGAATGTGAAGGTTTACCTTTATAATGTGAGAATCATGGTCTCTATTTGGTGAATCCAACTCTTAGGAATATCTCCTCGAGATCTTTGCTCCTAAACTCCCGAGTGACCCGCAAACGAAGAAAGGAACCAACCAATCTACCTGCAAAATAATATTAATGCATAACACAACATTCATCAACCATATAACATAAAAAGAATGCAAAAGATGAAAAATGGGGAGATTCTTTTATTATTAAAGCATCCAAGATGAAAAAGAGTACATTGTCGAGTCCTCCAAGCCTCTGCCTTTAGCCTCTTTCCTAACCTCTATGCTCACTAGTTGGCACCTGCATGCGTAATTTTTTCATAGATGTAGATTGACAACACTTCCTTTCTCCTATCTTGTGACTGGTGAAGAGCTTGGTCTTCAGTAAACCTAGACACTTTGTTTGACTGTATCATAGTTGATGATTAAAAATTAATGATTATTTTAATCAAAGTTGTTAAACTAGACCGAATCCATGCTTATTCAATCAAAGCTTCGCTCTATTTCAAAAATCTAATGCAGAGAGAGGGAATTGGTAGGCTTTTAGTTCGATCCCTGACACTGAGCAAGAGCATTTATAGGCCTTCTGGTTCACTGTTAGAACTGGATAAGAATGTTGATTCCTCAAAACACCATTTTTCTTGATGTTTCACTAAATACAATTTGACCCTTTGACTTGGAAAGGGTTGTTCTTGTCTTCTAGACCCTAGGGGGTGGATTTTTTAGATATAACACTAGAGCATCAAGTGAGGTATCCATGGGACATGAAGAACTTAAGGAATGGAATTTTTTGATTACCTAGGATCCTGATAAGTATGATGAGGATATCAAACAAAAGGTATGTTTACTCTGAAGGAAGCATACTCTATGTTGGTGGGGCATAAAAACCTACTAAGACGGGTTCTATGGCAGAGAATATGGAGCGACAACATTTGGTCTAAAGTGGCCCACCTCCTATGGCTAATATGGAGAATAAAAATACTAACATGGGATCATATTAAGACGAAAGGTTACTAGGGCCCGTCATACTATCATCTATGAAAAAACCAGCAGGAGAATACGAACATCTCCTAAATTCGTGCTCATATGTTAAAGCAATATGAATACACATGCTTTCAATTTTTTGTTATAGGGATCACAATCCAAATGATCTTTTTTTCTATGTTCAAACAATGGAGATGTAACTTATTCAAGAATCCCATAGCGAATAGAGTTTGGGTAGTTGTAGGGGGGATTTTCCATTTGAGCATTATGGAAAGAGCATAACCAAAGATTATTCCAAAACAAGAGAAAATTTGTAGATGTAGGTTTTAACCTTGTACATAAATTACATGCAGGGGAATTCTAAATACATAAAATAAACAATGACGAGAATATAAAACAAATACACAGATATTTCCCTAGATCCCAAAACCGAGACTACCAGATTGACTTTTCATTATTTTACTTTCAATGTTACAATACATACATACATACATACATACATACATACATACATACATACATACATACATACATACATACATACATACATACATACATATATATATATATATATATATATATATATATATATATATATATATATATATATATATATATATATATATAGATATATACATGTTGAAGCATTCACAAACCCCAATCCATTAGCCCTAGATTAGAACATAATCGTACTTCCCTTGACCGAATCTACAAAATACCAAGGGCAGAAAACCATCATGCCCAAAACCATGTGCGAAACTCATTCACAAAACCATAGGTAGGTCTGCCCACCTAATATAGGGTCCAAAAAAATTTCCTGGGGCGTTGCTCCAGACCTTGTACAGGGGGGCTATCACCCCTTTGAAACCCCCCAACAAGGGGGGTTGTGCCCCCCTGCAACGAATAGGGGGAGTTGTCGCCCCACCTGCGAGTGCCACTAGTTGTGGAAAGAATATAACATACACCCAATAGTAGAGAGTACATGGGAGTTAATAAGGAAAAATATCAAAGAAATAATCTTATCTAAAACCTGGTCGACGGAAGATTAGAAGAATGATCATCGAGAGGTGGAAATCCTGAGTAAATTAGAGTTAGACCAGAATATGATTTGTCCTACAAAATTAAGAAGTCAGGAGACGCATAGTACTAATCCCACTAGCTTTACTCCTCACCCATTTGGCTTTATCAAATTGAATTTTGATGAGGCCTCAAAGGGTAACCTATGAATTGCAGGGTTTGGAGGTATTTTCATGGATTGTAACAAGAATGCCCTAAGAGTATATTCTCAAAGTTGTGGGATCACTAAAAACAACATGACAAAGTTTTAGGCCCTAGATAAAGGCCTCCAAATAGTTATAACAAAAGGTTATTAGAAATTACAAATTGATGGTGATTCGAAGTTGGTAATAATGATTGCTCAAAAATTCATCTATGGAACTTCTTCTTCCAAATTGGCCAAAAGCTAGCAATTAGAACTCTTAATCGATTGCATTAGAGAATTAGTTTGTCAACTGGATTATGTAATAGTCCTCCATTCAAGAATATTTGGGAATAATATGGTAGACTTTGTGGTTAACCTAGGATGCCAATGCAGAGACCTTTGTATTAACAAGAGTTGGTTGTTATTGGCACAAGTATGCTGGGTCAACTCGTTCCAATCTATCTTAGATAGTGATAGGAGCTCCCTATCGAGAGTGGGCATGGAGATCAAAAGGGGGCATCATGGGGTGAGCCCACCAACCTACCGATGTGATGTGAATTAAAGAGTAGGCAGTGTGACAAACCCCTAGCATGCATTCACATGCATTAACATAGTTGGTTATTAATAGATGTAGAGGGTGATGGAGAGAGCCTTAGTCCTGGTGGTCTATGAGGGTTGTTGAGTCAGGTGCAGGGTCAATGAGCTAAACTCCTTGTTATTGGTGTCTATGCTTGGCTCCTATGCTGAGAGAGTGCCACTATTGTTTGTGCTTGGCTCTTGTGTTGAGAGGTTGGTGCTTCGTCTAGAGCTAGTCAAGTGGAGGAGGGCAGGGAAAATTTGTCATGGAGGGGTGAATATGCAATAGGAACCAATGATTGGTTATGGTTGTTGGTCATTGTTCTCTTTTGGAAACTTTGGCTTGACAAATCAGGTTTTGTCTTTCTTGGATTTTCTTTGTTTGTTTCTCACTCTTCTTGGTAATGCATGTCCTGGTTCAGTCATTCTATTAGGTAATTCTGGTGCGTTGGGGTTTGGGGTTGATTTGGAGAATTTTGGTCTTTGGTCTGGCTTTTCTTGGCTTGAGGCGGAAGTGTTCTTACCTGGTCGGAAGGTGTGGAATCTCATGCTTAGTTTGCTTATTTTGGTTTTTGTAGCTTTGACCTCTTGGTTCAATTTAGAAAGGTTTAATTGTGGCATGTCTTTTCTTTGGGTCTGTATGTGGCTATTTTTGAATTCTCAGATTTCAGTGGGTTTCAAGGGTGGTGGAGATTATTTCCCTTTGGTCTCTAGTAGCATTAGTTCATCTTCTGGCTTAATCTGGTGTCAGTTCAGTGGTGTCGGTGCTAGTTATACTGTTAATTTGTGTCCTGTAAGTGTTCTTGCAATAGGTGGGTATCCTTGCCAGTCTTTTGGTCGCGGGTGCTTGCGTGGTAATCATAGATTTGATCCTCTCCTGCCTGTCATGCCTCTCAAGAAACACATGTGATGCAAGAGAGGCGGTGGCAGAAATAGTCCATAGGGAGAATGCAATGCCTAACTATTTTCGCAAGACTTGGTTGTGACATATTTCAATGCGGTGCCTCCTAAGACTTGAAGAGAAATCATAAAATTGGAGACCAAGGCAGGTGTCAAGAAGCAATCCCACTCTGATTTTGAAATATTAGAGGAGGTCTCTTGTCGGTTTCCTGGCCCTAGTCACACCGGGAGATGAAGAAAACAATACCTCAACTTAGTTGCACTACAGTGGCAGATGAAGACTCTGCTTAGTTTGATATTAAAAGATAAACAATGAATCTAGGTACAATGTATTTGCTTCACTAGAAGATATTAAAAGGATGTTGAGGAACCAACACTTTTCCATGGATAGGCTCAATCCAAAGTTGGCCCATGTAGAAGGGCATCTTCAATGTGACGTTGCTACTGTTGCACTTTGTAGTTCAAGTGCAAGTGACCCAAGTCCCATTTCTTCTTCTAACTCTTAATGGTTATTCACTTTGCTAGTATATCTGGACTCTACCCATGTTTTGTAATCTGCTAGTATATCTAGACTCTACCCATGCTTTGTAATGTCTATCCAGAATGTCTACTTCTTTTTTCTAAATTTCTTTGAAAAAAAATAGTTGGTGGATTCTCCTAATTTCCTTGGAAGCAATGAGAATCCACTGTACTCTAATTTAAAAATATCTAATACATTGAAATATTTAATTTAAATAAAATCATCATTACTATTTTCCATTCTCAAATATCTTTTACTTTCTTTTTTCACAATAAATAACATCACCTTTGTTGTGATGACATTTTTTAATAATATTTTAAAGTGGAGACAACGATTGAGAACATGTATTTCTGTGTAAAACATTATATATATGAACATGAGCAACCAAATAGCTAGACACAACAAATAGCTAGACACACTAACCAAATAGCTAAACAAAAATGTCAAATTTCCAAATATATCTTGATATTTGAAAAATATTTTTTACCCAATTTAAAAAATAAAAAACTTTCCAAAAAGATATTTTGAAAAATGATTCGAAATTTTAAAAATAAATATGATGTAAAATGATTCCCTCACCGTTCACAAGCAGCCTTGTCACATTCTCAATGACCTTTATCATTACCATGCATTCATGAATGTGAAAAAGTCGCTCTTTCTTTCATAGGGTCCATGTGTATACAACCCAATGTGCAGTGGATATATACAAATATATACACACTTTGCAAAAGATATATACGTATATATAAGTATATAGATATATTCACACTTCTGAACGCAAGATATAAAATACTGCTTTTGATCTTCCCACAGAAAAACATGAGCATATCTAATCACTTATTAAAAGCATACATAAAGTTATATAGATGGCATATATTCTCGAGTATCAGAAAGACAAACATGTGACCATTTGTCCTTTTACTATACATAGAAACGTGTGATCCTAGAGCCAATCAATGGCATTTAAACGGTGACGTCACTAAAGGCATACTCTATGCTTTTCTTCACGAAAATGGGACCACAAAAGTTATTAAAAGCAAAGGATCGAAGAACATTGAGTGTGATGGAAAAGCTTTTGAACGCGGTTTCCTTTGTACGTCTTGATCAAGAGAATACACACTATGTATATATCACATCAAAAGATAATCTCGGTTTGTTTTTTATATTTTTATTAAAAAAATAATTAATATAGATTTTATATTTAGATGGATAGGTGTGTTTATTTTAATTATTTTAAATATTCTTAGCAGTATTTACAAATAAAATGTTAAAATTTATTTGAAAAATAAATATACATTTTCTATTTTTTTAATTAAATTGATTTATTAATATAAATATCATATAAACAAGTGCTATATGGAATAAATTATGGTTTTTTTGATATGTGGTATTTATCAACTATGTATTGGCCCATGATATTGTAACTAAGTCTATTTACATATTAATAGTGTCCCTGGTAAAGTGGTGGATGGATATATGTCTAAATCATATATTAATTATTTGTTATAATTAATAATTATAATTTAAAATAAAGTTTATGCTTTTTTTCATCTTAGCAATATTAGATATATTATGGAAATAGTGTTTTGTGCTAGGGAGGCTTCTCTCCAAACTTTTTGAGTATAGAAATAAAATCTTAAATCAAACTAAATAATTCGTTTCTTTAAGTTTGATAGACCAAAATTTGGTCTCAGTGAACGTTAACCATCATCATCAATATCTACATTGGATTTATTTTATACTAGTTATTAACAATTTTCATTTTACTCTTATTATATTTACTAATAAAAAAATTAAATACTTAACTATAAATATCGTACATTATGTTATTATATTTATCAATAATAACATACTTAAATATATAACAAAAGATTTAATATTTTAAATTATTAATTTTCTTAATATATAAAAAATTGATTACATAGAAAAGAAAAATATGCATCAATTACAAACTTGGGATAAAGCAATCACTTGGTGATAACTAGTATAGTTAGTTAGTGTAAGGTAGCAAGGTATCTGTTGTTGCTTATGTAAAACATGAACTGTTAAATGGTCATAGAAAAAAAACATATGCATCAATTACAAACTTGGGATAAAGCAATCACTTGGTGATAACTAGTATAGTTAGTTAGTGTAAGGTAGCAAGGTATCTGTTGTTTACATGAACTGTTAAATGGTCTTAAAAACCATAGATAGAAATATTTTTATAAGTTATAAGAACGCAAATAGAAAATGTTTTATAAGAATATTGAGGAGAAAAAAACAATTCAGCATTCTACTTATAAGTAATTTGACATATAGTTAGCCATAAGTAATATAAATTTATAAATGTAAAAATGTAATCATGAATTTAGGGAGGGAAAAAAAATATTATTGAAAATCAAGCAAAAAAAATTGTTATTGAAAACTCTTGGAGAGGAGACAGAGTACACACCACACCGACATTGATTCTGGATCCTAAAGTCATAATTTTGATTTATGATTAAAAAAATTAATAAGATTAATATAAAAACATTCGCTAAGAAAGATACAGCCCATCTGCTTAAATAGTTCACATCATTCATGCATGCATGTAGTAAGAATATAAAAGGACAGATGTTGTGGATCAATGGCCACTTGCAAATTTGGCAAATTATTATAATGGCATAGTAACCTAAAGGCCCTACATTTTTTCCTCTGAAAGAAGAAAAAAAAAAAGAACTACAGGCCCTACAAACCCCTTCACATGATTAACAGTTTTGATTCCAGCACTGTATGAATTTAGCTTTAGAAGCAGCGTTACCAAACAATATATAATTGTGCTTCCAATGGAGTCTGTTCAAAGGAGATAGGCAATCTAACCTAATCTTCCATTTCCAGTGGCATAGCCATTGCAGAATAGGACAGCTTAACTTGCTGCTGCCAAGATGATGATTGGCATTGGGAAAGGTAGTACAGCTCTGGGTTTCATGGTGGTAGTGGCAACATTATGTGAGCTGGTGCCAGTCAATACACAAGGTACTGTGGTGGGGTTCTACAAACAGACTTGCCCAAACGCAGAGAGACTTGTGCAGCTGAGGGTACAGAAAAAGTTCAGCACTGATAAGACCATTGTGCCTGCGCTTCTTCGAATGCATTTTCACGATTGCTTTGTCAGAGTAAGAAAAAAATAGATTAAGCAGATGTTGTTCCTTCTTACCTGCAAAAACAATTTGCTTAATAATGTATTCAGCAATGGGCTTTCTGTTCATGTTTTTGTGCTGAGTTTCTGAATTTGTGATTCAGGGGTGTGATGCATCCCTGCTTGTAGATTCTACTGCTGCAAATCAAGCAGAGAAGGAGGCAGGCCCCAATCAGACTGTGAGAGGATTTGAATTCATTGATGAGGTCAAGAAGGTCTTGGAAGCTGTATGTGCCAACACAGTATCCTGTGCTGACATTATTGCACTGGCTACAAGAGATGCTGTGGCCCTGGTAATTACGTTGAGGCTCAGGGTCGAATCTTGTTAAGAACCTTCACAAATATATCTGATTAACAATCAGGTTTTTTTTGGTTGGGTCAAAGTATAAGACCTAGAGTTGTAGCGTTAGAGTTCTAGCTAATGGGTTTAACTTTTTTTATGTTCTTTTATGGTTTTATTTTCCAGAGACATGTTAACTTTATAGTTGTAGCTAATGGGTTTAATTTTTTTTTAGTTGTTTTATTGTTTTAGACATGTTATCTCATGGTTGTAGAGTTGTAGCTAATGAGTTTAATTTTTTCTTCATAGTTTTATTTTCCGGAGACATGTTAGCCTTGTATATAGTTGTAGCTAATGACTTTAATTTTTTCTTCATGGTTTTATTTTCCAGAAACATGTTAGCGTTATAGTTGTAGCTAATGATTTAATTTTCCTATTTTATGTTACGAATTCACCAATTACCATTAAATAAAATTGTATTACTGATGAGCTGATATGGTGTGAAATGTGCAGGCTGGTGGACCACGATATGATGTTCCAACTGGAAGAAGAGATGGTACAGTGTCCAAAGTAGATGATGCAAATAAACTTCCTGATCCCAATGATAGTGCCATACAGTCCTCTTCAGCATTTGCTTCCAAGGGTCTCTCTGTTCTAGATCTTGTTACCCTGTTAGGTCTGACTCCCCACTCTACACAAACAAATCACATGGAATGCTAACTTTTTTTCCTTTTTTTCACAGAAATCATGTCTACCATGCATTCATTATGGCGGTTCTTATTACTGATGCAGGTGCACACACCGTGGGCATTACACATTGCAGTTTCTTTAACGACAGGCTGTACAACTTTTTGGGCACGGGCAAACCAGACCCAACCATGGATCCAGCCCTTGTAACCAAGTTGAAGACCACATGCCCAGATCCTGCCTCGGGCAGCTCTGCAGACCCCCCCATAAATCTGGATCAGGGAACCCCCTCTGTTTTCGATAACAGTTTCTTCAAACAGATTGCTGCCCGGAGAGGTATCTTGCAAATTGATCAGCAGTTGTTCGAGGATGCAAGCACCACTAAATTTGTTAGGAGTTTCGCAGGATCGTCACCAAAACCTTTGAATTTCAGCCAGCAGTTCGTTCAGTCCATTGTTAAGATGGGTAACTTGGGAGTGCTCACTGGTAATCAAGGAACCATCAGGAAAAACTGTAGAGTTGTCAATACCTGACTGATGAATGTTGTCTGTATCAAATAGCTATTCGTCGCATTTTCCTGGAATATTAATGCCATGCCATGCAAGCTAATTCAGAATGTTATATAATAAAATCTGGATGTCGGGTCTGGTTTTCTATATGTGGTCCAAGAATGGATTTCGAAAATTTTAAAAGCTAATAATATTGGTCAGTGGTTAATTTATTATTATTATGGTTATGTATTTTGGATTAATGTTTTATATTTTTTCTTTAAAAAGGGTCGATTTCTATATGTATATTTTTTTTAATTATTGGTGTAAATTTTTATTATAAAATTATTTTATCTTAAAAATTGCGGAAGTTCAATATAATTATTTTATCTTAAAAATTGCCAAGTTTAATAGAGACTATATAAAATTATTAGAAATTTATTTTATTTTCAAAATCACGAAAATTCAATAGAGATTATACAAAATCATTAGAAATTTGAATATTTTGACAAATATATGGCTAAACATTTTATAGTTTTCATTTCAGTAATTCATATCAGTAACTCGTAAGATTAGCTAAAGTTTCTAATTTTTAAGAGAAATTTCCATTTTTCAAATTTTCCTTGTTTGCCTCTTGAAGTTTTGGTGTTTGGAATCGATTGGCAAAGAGTCCCACTGTGTTCAAATCTTTGGAGGCGTCACTCATACGCCCATAGTAAGATTAGCTAAAGTTTCTAATTTTTAAGAGAAATTTCTATCTTTCAAATTTTCCTTGTTTGCCTCTTGAAGTTTTGGTGTTTGGAATCGATTGGCAAAGAGTCCCACCATGTTCAAATCTTTGGAGGCGTCACTCATACGCCCATAGTGTAGAAAGATACAAGCAATAAAAAAGCAAGCCCATTACCAACTCTAAAAAGCCCAATCCACTACTCTAAATAAAAACTAAATATGTAGAATGTCTTTACCAACAAATATAAAAATAGTACACACAATTGCAGGGATCCTAATAATCAAGCCCAGCCCAGGGAAGAAAAACACTGATATCTATGTAATGTGAAATGTATAATGAAAGTGGGTGGTTTTTAGGTAATTAAAATGTAATAATTATTTAATTTATTTAATAATATATAGTTAATTTTTTTTATGCTGTGAAATTTTTATTTTTGAAATTTGATAATCAAAATTTCAATGAATTGTAGTATTTGATAATGTAAAATATATAATTAATATTTAACAAAATAATATAATAATAATATATAATTAATCTCATTTTATTTAATATTTTACAAAATAATCTAATAATAATATATAATTAATCTATTTTTTCTATGTTTTGTTTTGTATTTTATATTTAACAGTAAATTTTTTTAATAAATCTGTAGTTTTTCATTATTTAAAATATATTTATTCTTAAGGATGTGTATATTTTGGAATAAGGTTTTCATAATTTTAATTTAGTTATCAAGAATTATTAGGTAGATTGTAGGGATTTAACTTGAAAATAATATTTTAGGACATTTTTAATAATATACCCAAATTAAAGGTTGAGATTTATCTTCAAAGTAGTTATGCTCTTTTCCCCTTTGAATTAAATTGATTAATTAAAAAAATGTTATATAAATAAGTGTGTTATGAAATGAACTATTTTTTTTAACATGTGGTATTAATAAACCATGATATTGTAATAAAGCCTATTTATAGATTAAGACTCTCTATAGTAAAGCGGAGGTGAATCTCCATGGTTAAGAAATTTTTTACATGTTTTTTCTAAATGTATACATGCTCAATTTATATATTAACAGATGTGAAACGATAGAGGTTCCAATAGCAGATGTGAAAGGATAGGTTGGCGTCAGATGACACAACCATGATGTAAAATGATCATATATGAACCACGTTTCATCCATGATGTAGAATGATTATATATGAACCACGTTTCTTCTAGGGTGGTACCCCTTTTAAAAAAACAATTTAAAATAAAGTTATAATTTAGTTAATTTATATGATTTTTTTAATTTTAGCAATGTAAAATGTATCATAAATTAATTGTTTTAATGTTTATCATGGATTGATGTTTGTCACTGTTTACAAGCCATTTAATTTATATGACTACGTGTAAATAAATTCAAAAAAAAATTTAAAAAAAAAATTGACAATTTAAATTTTACAAAGTTTATAAATCAAAACTCTACTATTAACACATCTTTATTTTGGGTATAATCTACCTAAAAATATATTTAGAAAAAGCCAAAAAAAAGCATGTTTTAAAATAATATTTTGTTTTTGACTATATAAACACCATGAAAAAACTATGAGAAAGTAGATTGTGAAGAATTCGCAATTCAAACTTGTTTTTTCAACAAATTTCCATTAAAAAATTAGCTAGCAAAGTAGTCCAAAAAAATGAAATATTTCAATTGTGAAAAGTTCACAACTCAAATCTGTGATTCCAAAAAATCTCTGTCAAAAAAATTAGATTAGAAAACAAGCCCAAAAAACCTTCCAAAAATCTAACAAATAAACTAAGCCCATAATATTATATTATTATTTTTCTGAAATAAATTAATTGTAAACACCGCAAATTAATTCCAAACATCCCAAATTCTAAAAATATTATATATTTCCAAACACCAAAACTCCAAAAACATTATATATATTGGTGAATTTTTATTATATTTGCCGATAAACATTGCCCGCCTGGTTTTGTTTTCCCTAGGGAAGTGAATCGTCAGGCGGTTTGGATTTTAGCGTGGCCGCCTAGGTTATGCTCTGGTTTGCTCGTGACCAATTTCTCGTAATGGGTGCCTAAATGTCTGGTACAATGTCAGTGTTCACAGTTTTAATACACAAGTGGTACGTGCACGTGTTTAGTTTTTTAAACTTATTTTAGGTGAATGGGTTGATATATAATTTTGGTTTATATTTAATTTAACATAAAATTGTTAGGTATATGTTCGTGAGTGTACTTAAAGTGGGTGGAAAAAGTAGTATGTTTCCATGGAATGGTTGGAAAAATGATTTGTTTCTCTTATTCTCTATCGATTTGGAAGATGAATATTTTTTCCCCTTTTCTATCATCTAAAAAAATATATTAGATTTACCTATTAGATTTTATTAATATAAAATTGTTAGTATATGTTCGTGAGTGTCCTTGAGGTGGGTGAAAAAGTAGTGTGGTTCTATAAACTAGTTGGAAAAGTGATTTGTTTTTTCTATTCTCCATCCATTTTTTGTTAGAATTTTTTTAGATTTACATATTAATTTTATAATAACCTTTAAAAAATAAATATCATATATAACATTATTTGAGATCTTTCTTTAATGTTAAGAATATCATTAAACATGTTATAATGGTGACGAAACAACATTATGTTTACATGTTTATGTCCATCAACTTTATTCTTTTTAAATTTCTCTTACACATGTATGTATTTTTTTCACTTGTCTCTTATACATGTATGTGAGGTGTACCTACTTACAAATGTATGAGGTGTATCTATATTGCCTACCAGAGGTGTATCTATATTGCCTACAATCAACATGTTGCATTGGCAACAAAATAACGTCATGTTTGCGTGTTTACGTCTTTCAACTTCATTCTTTTCACTTGTCTCTTGCAAATGTATGGAGTTGTGTATACATTTCTCTTAGAACTAGCTATGCTCTTTGTAAACTTCTGGTTCAATTCAACACCAAATCTTTTCAATACATCAAGGTTAAGCCTCCTTGTTGCCTTCGTGTAGATTATATAGAACATTGTGTTGCCTACCTACTTGATCCCATTTTGCACTTATACGACTTCCCTAATTCAAAATGTATGGTTTGGGATTTTGACAATAAAATTGGTAAATTGGGGTTATGATTATGTCATATTTTATATGTAAATTAATGGTGTTATAATAATAATAATAATAAAATAATTTTAAAGTTATAACTAAGCTAAACATCAAATTGGTGTATGTGATTCTTTTGTTTGTGAGAAAAGTGACCCATTTCCATATAATGATTTGATTGCTAAAGTCTATAGAGATGTACATACTCTACCCCTCTATAGATTTAAACTTGTGACACCTTAAGAGAAAACACATGTTAATCCCAATAAAGTATCATTATTTCCTAATTGACAAGAGGCTTTATAGGTCCCTATAAAGAAATATATCTTTGTGTATGAATTCCTCGAGCTCTTTAATTACTATATCAATCTCATCTTTGTTCTGTGTGGAAATATAAAAACTTCTTTTGTATTCTTATGTTATGTACAAGTATAATAAGGATAGTCCTCTCTAAGGCGATTGCGGTCTAAAAATGATAGTTCTTGATCCATTAGTCATTCAAGGGTTATTTGGGTTCAGTTGGTTCAAGGTTATTAATATTATATCTTGTCTATTCCCAAATCCTCTCCTATGGCCATCATTTATTGAATTTCTAAAGAGTTCTTAGCTATATAGATTTTCATTGATTGTTATATCTTATCCATACATAAAACCCTAGTATGTTCTTGGTATTCTACTCAACTATCATTTGAGCTCTAAATCTATTAATATTCATGTTGTTATATTGTCAAAATTGTAATTGGGGTTGTCAATGAAGTGGTGGTGTGATGATTTTTACCCCTTATCAAATCTTAGTTTTTTAAATAAATGAGCATTGATTTTATGTTAGCTTATTAAGTGTCATCCTTATCGCAGGTGATCAATTTTATTGTGCATTACGGTTTAGTAAGGCATGCATATTTACATGGGTATTTTGTATATAAAAAGGGTTGATTAGGTCAGTCTCCAATAGTTGTAGTGATCATATCATGATGTATTAAGTTCTTTCATTAGGTGTTGTCCATAGGAACATCATGGTTACTTAATATAGTCCCAATTTTTAGAAACGACATTAAGGCTATAGTCAGTAATATTATGAATGCAAAGCACAATATTTTTTAGTAGTGGGTTTCATTCTCACAATTGAGTTACCACTCATATCAATGCTCTATTATGGACAATGTGAATGCACCTTACTATCTTATTGATGAGTACATTGCTAACCAAAATAAGGTTTATATGTCTATGATTACTGTTATTCCTTTTACGCATGATTAGTAATGGAAAACCCTATGTTTTGTATTAAAATCCATGTCTTGTTGGTATTTAATGTCGAATGATAATTTGCATTGTGTTTGAGGGTAAATCCCACATTGTAGCTTTAAGTATCCAACATTTTTTAGGGGCATATTGATAGACAAACTTGCAGGCATTTGTTGTATTGATTAAGGTTTCTATATAGTATGATGTCACTAATTTTATGGGAAATCGTGTGAACACTAATAGAAATTTTATTTAGTTTGATGACATCGATACATTTGAAATAGCCATAGCAAGCTGTGGAGGTGCATGCCTAAAGGACAATGAACATGATTTCTCACAAAGATCAAGGGTTTCATGAAACAACAAAATGGAATCCAAGGATAATGGCTAATGATTGGTTAGGATGATTAAATGACCAAAGAAAATAAGATAGATTAGTACATTCATGCAAGAAAAGCATATTTTTTCCATGAACTAGCTTATACCATTATATTATTTGTTATTTATTTTGATGTTTTTAGAGTGAAAAAAATGGAGGAATCAACTCATAAGGTTGTTTTAATGGCAGATTCTAGTTTGGAAAATTTGGGTTTGAAATCTTTTGAAGCTATTTTGAGGCATCAAACAATAATTGTTTGGGGTCAAAACTTCCTCATATTTAGCTAGACCCCTTAACATTGACCTACATTGGAGACATTTGCAATGGTATAAAGGTTGTGTTAATTAGAGCTTGTGTGCAATAGTTAATGCTTCCTGCAAGTTGACCTATGATGTTCACCACCATGGTACAAGAGGATGCCACATCAACCTCCATTACTCACACATATGGGGCTAGCCACACATGGAATTTCAAGAACACTTTAGAAGTTATAAAACTGTAACTCTAATTGAGGGTTAAGCCAAAATATTGCCCATCAATGACTATTGGGAAACTTTAATTACCAAGCCACTATGAGGAGAAGGGGTTCCATTCTGTCATCAATTTTTTTCCATAGTTTAGGAGAGCATCTAAGAGTAGGAATTTAGAGGGAAAAATAGAGGGGGGTAATATTTTGTAGTATTGTTACAAACCACGGGTTTTAGGTGACTCCATAGAGAGTAGCTCTCTTTTGAATTTGCATATTCCCATACTAGAGAAAAGAGGGTAGAGAAACCTCACCTTCTACCTAGGTTTTCATGTATAGTTTTCCTATGATAAACTTGTTACACATCATTTTGTCGCATTAGGAAAATTACCATCAGTTTGGAACTTTCACTATCCATAAATGTGTCCAAAAAGCATTCCCCTGTAAAGTTAGAATCCAAACTATCCCAAAGAATATGAAATCACTGGATCCCATAGTTCAAAACCTTGTTTTTCACTTCTTGCGCAGTTCCCGAGTCAATCTCTGCACATACGTAGAAGAGTCCATTAGGAACTGTGCATAAGTGCGCACTGTCTTACACGATGACCTAAATACATGACTTAACAAATGTAAAAATAAAAAGTAAAGTCTAGAAGCATTGTTAGTCGTATCTATCCCAACTAACAAGCTTCAAATGGATTCCTATTCAACCCTGATCCCTCCCATCATGGAGTTACTCCCTCTCTTTGTGGAACCCCTATCCCACCATTAGTGGATCTCATCCCTTGGAAAATGGATCCCAAACTTCCCCTCCTTGGCCTATAAATCTAATCCACGCTTGAGGATTGAGAAGGATTGTTGGAAGTAGGATTATGTTGCAGGAATAAGGTTGGAAGGCTATTCATTCAAGGAGAGGGTTGGAGATTGTGGGAAGGGACTTACAACATGAAGGCTTCAAGGTTGTAAGGCTATTCTCCATTTTATTAATATAAAGGCAACTACTCTTTCTCAATTATATCTTTGTTGATACAATTTGTAGGATTCCTTGACCACCTACATAGATTGTGATTGCATATTGATCAGTTTATACATGATTCGGGTAATTAGTTAATTTATCTCTTATGTTATATACTGGATGCTTTGATCTCGTGTACATTTATGTCTATGCAGATCTCCTTTAGGACATCATGAATAAGCTGTGGGGAGTGAATGGAATATCTTTACAGCATCGAGGAGAAGTGGATGATCAAAATCTCTGAAGGGGACTTCATAAACCATTTCGATTAAATGATAAGTGGCCTCTATCATAGTATTTTTTTTAGTCAATCATAGTCTAGAGAAAGGTAGCAGTTCCTAGTTGTTTGTTACTAGATTTCTATGAGGTTTAGGGAGATCACTCTTGTCCGCAAGAGGGATAAGTCCACATAACAAATTGGTGACTCCATTGGGGATTCGTCTCACTCTCCATTATTTTTCTTGTTTTACCTTTTGAACCTTCTGTAGAAGCCCTCTCTGAGTGTTTAGAAATCTTAAAATCTGGATTTTGGTTTTTATTTGACTAGTTTTTTATTTTTTTTCAAATTTCCCCGCTATGCGCACTTTAGCTTTAGGCACAAAGCACACTTATACACACTTTCCTTTCTGCAACAATGCGTATGCACATTGGTTTTCTCTATGACCTGCGCACATACCTGGAATTTTTGAAAATTTCAGTTTTATCCTCATCAAGTCCAAAGTTTTTGGTTTTTCATGTTTAGTTACACTTGTCTACACCTTCTTTGACTCTCAGTCAGTCTGGATGAGTGCTGTGAAGAGATTTTCTTGTGATTATCTTGTTTCTACAAATTAGGGTAAAATCTCATATGGTGAATGGTCGATCTATCAAAAGATAAATCGGTTGGTCTTGCCTTGTTGTTTGTTTGTCTTTCTTCTTTCGATCAGATCGGGAATTGAATTTAGTTTAATTTTTTTGCGAGAGATTGTTTTGTGTGTGAAAAGAAATTATTTATAAGATTGGGTATTTTTTGTGAAAAATACTTCTTATGCTAGTTTCAAAACGAAAAGTCAATTTTCTTCTGTTGGAAGTATTTATGAATTGTACTCTTTACTGCAAGTGAATTCAAAACATTCATTTTGGGAAAATTCATTTTAGTGTTCATTGGTTTCTTCTTGCATTTTGTGAATTTTCGGGTGATTATATGTTTAAAGAGGAATTTCTTGATTTTTTTGTTATTGGGAAAAGTGAAATTTTGAAGTTAATTTCAATATTTGGGTAATTCGAAATCAGATACTTGCATTTTAGGAAAAGGGATATAGTTGGATTTAGAGTATTTGTTTACATTTCCATTGAAAAATTTGAAAGACTCTTTCTTACTTTAGATAGAAATTCATTGAAACCAAAATATTACATTTTCATTTTTTATTGCATTAGGATTTGCATAGAGTCATAATTCCATTAGTTTCACATCCATTACCTTTGAGTAAATAACAACTCTTAAAATCAACGCTAATAAAATCGATCTAGAAATTTTTATTTTTAGTAGGGCTCTTTTCCACCTATAGTAGATCAGGTTGTATGGATTTGGAATAGGGAAGTGAGTTAAATTTCCAAAGTTGTAGACAAACATTAGCATCTTGTGATAGGGAGAAAAATCCATTTACTGTAATTTTTCTCTAGGAAGCTCCCCTTACAAAGGATTCAAGCACAAGATCATATCGGACCCAGTGAAGTGATCAATCCCACTTCATTGGCTACCGTAGAGTGATTTAAACATACTAAAAACGGTGTCAAAAGGTACTTCGGAGTCACTTGGAAGTAAACCTCATATTAACCATGTTGAGGAACTTTCAAGGGGATTGAGCTTTGTGACTCTGCCCTTGCATGTATGTATAATTTGAGACTATCCCCCCCAAGTTAAATTGTTTTACGTGATAAACTTAGAGACTATAATGTTAAGGATTTCACCCGAGGTGACGACAGAGGGGAAATATCCGCTATACCTGGAACAAACATTGACTAGACTCACTTGGAAATTTCTGACGGGTATTCTTCAATCGATATGGCATAAATGAAGTTAATTTGCACCAGATCATGTACATTAAGCATGTTGTTAGCGTCGCTGGTTCCACTCGCTTCATCTATAGCCACCTTTCACTTTGATCTCTATGACGCTGGGTTTCATCGCCAACTAGTGATTTGGTCAAAGATGTTAGCTTGACTTGTTGTGACAAGAAGTAAAAAAGATTGCAAGTGTACCTTTATTGACGAGCTACCAACGAGGTACGATGTGAATTTATTTCAGTTTATTTTAAATCTAATGGTAATTATGTGCTTGGTATAAGAATGGATGAACATGCTTGGTTGGGTGGTTCAAATTGACTGCAAGAATTTGCAACAACAAAAGGAATTGGAAAATGCAACAGTATGATGGTAAAGTATTGAGGAGTAGGGCCATTGTGGGACACTGGTACCCAATATTGTCCATTGATTTCCATGAGCATGCTATGACCGGTATGATGGCTTGAGGCAAGGATATGCCTTGCCTTTTGTATATTCCGATGCGAGGAAGCCTTGCCAAGGGATGGACTACCTGGGATGGGGGTGCCAGTGGAACTTGGAAGGTGTGTGACTGCACAGAAGGGGGTGACTGATTTCCCGAGAGACTATGTAGTAGAGAAGGGAAGACCAAGGATATATTTGTTTTCGTCATTAGCATTGCCATATGGAATCAAATGCACATTGGGAGTGTGCCTTGGAACAATGAGCCGGTAACATTTCACTGAGAGGATAAGTGGCTCTGGATTATAGCGTTGGACATTGGATGCAACTTTGACTTTGCAGTGGATTTTGGACCTCCTAGGAAGGAGGTGAATCCCGTTATTACTTTGAGGGTGGAGGTGTAAGCCTCTAGATTCCCTTGTTATGGATGCAGGCATCGTGTCCTTTTATTTACAGGTTGAGCAAATGTGCATATGTGTATATGTGTGTATTATTGTAAATATTGTATTGAGCTAGATTTATAAAGCTACATAGACAGTATGATTATTTGTTGGTTGAAGAAAATGTGTATGTGTGTATATGTGGTTATTATTTTAAATATCGTAATGAGCTGTGTTATAAGGATCTAGGAAATGATATGTTTGTCATGTTTTAGCAGATGGTCATTGTAAATACTATAACGAGTTGTGTTATAAAGCTCCATCGACAATATGTTTTGTTTTCAGCAGTCTTGCTGGTTGTAGGTATCATTGAACAACGAGGACGTGTTCCCCCAAGGGGGAGGGTTATGTAACAACCCTGGTTAAAAATCCATGTAAAATATATAAGACCACGAGGGACACATATTCCAAGTTGAATGGTGGGTAAAACATCTTAGTGGTTGTTCATTTCAGTTATTATGGCTAAGGAAATTGGCAAAGGAAACGACAAAGGTTTTGGAAAGGCATGAGGCATTATTTGTCATTTATTTATGAAAATACAAGAAATTAGGAGAAAAGGAGGGTCAAAGGTCACAGGTTGCTTGTGAGGAGGAAAATGAAAGAAAGTAACGGAAAATGAAGAAAATAGAGGCCTCATTGATAAAAATGCATATGAGGATTAGTAGGCAGACTTAGTCAGTGTAAGCTTGGTGAGTTCTGTTTTGGGGCTGTCATATTATTCTCTCACTCTCACTCTTCGACACTTAGAGTTTTCTTGGAGCACCCTTGGGGAGTGTGGCATACTTGGAGTTTTGGAGCAAGAAGGCAAAGGAAGATCAGGAAATTACAAGAGTACATTGGGATCAACAACTATAATGCTTTTTTCTTGTAGGTACTGAGTTGCATGTATGTTTTCCTCACTAGTTTTGGACTGCATGACACATGCATGTGGTTTATTGGTTATGATGTGTCACTGGCATGGAGGATTGCATGGATTGATAGTGGATTTTCCTAGCCTTGCCATTTCTTGGATAACCATGGTGTTGTGGGTTTATTTCTTGTTTTCTGGTTGGTTCCCATGTTTCATTTAGCTTGGGTTGAGTTATTAGTTCTTGGAGCCTTGGTTGGACAAATGCTAGAGAGCCCTGTAACGAGTTGGGTTGAGTTATTAGTCCTAGATCCTTGGTTGGACAAATGCTCTGGAGCCATGTAACAACTTGGGTTGAGTTATTAGTCCTGGAGCCTTGGTTGGACAAATTCTTTGGAGCCCTAGGTTGGTTGAGTTACTATTCCTGGAGCCTTGGTTGGACAAATGCTCTGGAACCCTGTATAATTTGTGGGTTGAGTTATTAGTCCTGGAGACTTGATTGGACAAACACTCTGGAGCCTAGTATAAGATTTGGGTTGAGTTACTAGTCCTAGAGCCTTGTTTGGAAAAAACGCTTTGGAGCCTTATAAGGCTTGGATAGAGACCAATATGATGATGTTTTTGTGATGTCCGACCATGAGGTGGAACCAATGTTTGATGGATTGAGGTGGTTGGCCTTTGGAAGCCCTGGATGGTTCTAGATTGATGTGTTCTATGAGATCCCACATTCATGCTTGGAATATGGCACGAGGGTGAATGGCTGAAGAGAGATTTCGCTAAACCATTCTACAGTTGGGTGGAACATGGTAGTCCCATATTAGGTTGGCTTTTGCATCATTAATATGAGGTTATTTCTCCTTGTTATCTCATGATTATTATACTAGTTTATATGTGGATTATATGGATGATGTTTCCTTGGTATTTCTGTTGTTATTATGCTTGTTATGAATATGTATTATGACAGTGGATATGTATGGCTCCCATCATGTTTTTACTTGTATATGAATGAACAATGTATCTATGGCATAATGGATGAAACTAAAGCTAAAGCGATAAGGAAACAATGCCTCACATCAAATCTCAAATAAGTATGAGACCCCAATGCTTAGATCTACCATTTACACTTGTAGATTGCATTGATGCCAAGTGTTTGACAGAATGTCAGTCCCGGTTGGGGATGGTCAGGCCTAGTTGTGGAGTTAGTTTTTGGTTTATTAGTATTTTCATCATGTGTTTAATGGATTCCATAAGTTACAACAAGTTATGGCTAGTCGCCAGAATTCTAGGCTTGAAAAGTGCCTTAAATTCCCCAGACTTTGGCATGGGTCTGCTGGAAATAGTCCCTGGACGCAAGCATGCAAGCTTGTGGGAGCGTCCATAGCTCTTTGGATGCTAACATGCCCATAGCATGGGGGCGTCCAAAGGTTTAATAGCTTAAAAACTTAGTGGGACCCAGGGAAATGATTCTTGAGTGGTTGGGGTGGCTCCTGGGAGTGTTGTTGCTGATGTGGAAGGTGTGTTTGATGTGTTTCCATTGATTCCACTTCCTTAAGGTTACCTAGGAGGTTGAATCATATCATAGTAGCGTCTCATCACATGTTTACTCCAGTTGGCCGGTTACTTGGGTTGATATTGGAGGAGGGTGTTACAGAGAAAGCGGAAGTGATGAAGATGCTAAGAAGAGACCTTTTGAGGATCAACATATGAGGATAAAGACATCAATTGAGACTAGATAGTCTTGTGTTTTGAAATATGATAATTAATGTGTAACACTCTCTGGGGTAAATGTGCATATAAACAGCATAATAGGAACAAAAATACAATAAGCAGATCAACCATCAAAATCCATATATACATCAGTACTTTAGCACATGAAAAGCAAGGGAATGAATTTTTTCATTAATAAATGCAATGAACCAACTGAAGATGGGACTACCACATTCCACCAAACCATAGATTGGCTGAGCCAAGTCTCTCTTCAGCTAATCACCCTCGTGCCATATTCTAAGCATTAATGTGGGATCTCATAGAACACATCAATCAAAACTCATCTAGGGCTTGTAGAGGCCACCCACCTCAACCCATCAAACAGTCATTCCACCTCACGTTCAGACACCACCAAAAACCATCATCAGATTGGTCTCCATCCAAGCCTTCCATGGCTTCCAGAGTGTTTGTCCAACCAAGGCTTCCAGAACTAGTAACTCAACCCACAACTTATACAAAGCTTCCAGAGTGTTTGTCCAACCAAGCCTTCTAGGACTAGTAACTCAACCCAAGCTAAGAAAACATGAGAACCAACCAAAACAAAACAATGAAAGTAAACCCACAATCACCATGGCTATCCAGGAAATTGCAAGGTTAGGCAATCCACTGTCGATCCAGGCAATCCTCCCTGCGAATGATAGATCACAACCAAGAAACCACATGCATGTGCCATGCATGCCAAAACTAGTGAATAAATCATACATGCAACTCGATACCTACAAGAAAATCTGATGTAGCTGCTAATGCCGATGCCTTCTTGCGCTTTCTTGCTCTTCCTTTGCCTTCTTGCTCCAAGAATCCAAGTATGCCACGCCCTCCAAGAGTGCTCCAAGAAAACTCTAAGTAACCAAGAGTATGAGAGAGAGAGAGAGAGAATAATGAGAGAGCTCCAAAACTAAACTGAACAAGTCTTGCCCACTGATCCTCAAAAACCTTTTTATTAATGAGGCCTATATTTTCTTCATTTTCCATTATTTTCCTTCAATTTTCTCCTAATTTCCATTATTTTCATAAATAAATGTCCCAAAAATGCCATTTTGCCTATTTAATGCCTTAGCCATTGCCTTTGCCAATTTCCTTAGCCATAAACAACCAAATGAACACCCCCTAAGATGTCTTGCCCACCATTCAGCTTGGAATACATGTCCCATCATCTGTGGTATTTATATATTTTTACATGGAATTTTCATCAGGGCTGTTACAGAACCCTCCCCCTTGGGGGAATATCGTCCTTGATGTTCAATAACATCTATAACCAACATAACTGCTAAAAACAAAACGTATTTCCCATGGAGATTTATAACATAGCTCGTTGTAGTATTTACAATGAAAGATCTGCTCAAAATCAAAACATCATGACTGTTACACAACATTTTGTCACCCTGTACTCCCCATTCCTTGATCCTGGAGGGCCTCTACAGTGAACCCCGCATGCTTTGCCTTCATGAAGAAATCCCATTGTGTCCCTCTTCATGAGTAGATCAATTCCCTTTTGTACCATTTCCCATGAAACTTCTGTTTTGCCTGGTTTACAAGACTGATGCTAATGGCCTTTGTCTCCCCCGTGCCAAGGTACAAAGATTAGCACTCTCCCTAGCACCGACCAGAGCGACTGAGCTATGTTCCAGTTGCGCCGGTCCTGGTATGGAAATTTTTTTAAATTAAGAGCCAAAGCTTCCAGCTCTAGAAGCTTCGTAACAGAAGTCTGGTAAATGGTTTGGCTGGATGGGGATGAGGATGTCAATTTGGGCTCCTTTCCCCTATAATGATGGAACTATCTCAAGAGATAAGACCTTCTCCCATGAGAGGAGGATCCGTCTCCCATCCATTCATCCTATATAAACCTCCCTTTTCCCAAGAACAGGTTAGTGTTAATGTTGGTGTGCTAGTGCTATTTTGGTTTGGAGTAAACAACAAGCTATTCATAGTTGTAGCTCTATAGTTGTGTGAGGGAGAAGTATGATTTGGTTTGGAGTGAAGCTTAAATGGAAGAGCCTTAAAACTATTATTGGTTGATCCCATCATGGAATACTAGCAGAAGTGTGTGGGAACCTGGTCTTGTCAGAGGAGAACAACAACGTCAAGACAATGTTTGTAATCTCTTCTGGATATCAATATATATGCAACTATAGATTGATTTACTACATGATTTGTCATCTTACATATCCATGGATTACAATTTGTCTATTATCACAGTTGTTGTTTGCTATTGTTTACTTGTTTCAGTTGCTTGAAGAAGGAAGTGAGAGATAGGTGGAGTGAGCAAGCAAGGACATCATCAAAAGGGATAAGCGTACTAAGAGGTAGGCCCTCTTAATTGGTTCTAACCTAAGGAAATCTTTCATAGAATGTATCTGTTGTGGCTAGACCCAATATCGGCTAGAGGAATTTGTTTGTGTCCGCACTTATAATTTTACTTCACGACAAATTGGTGACTTTGCTGGGGAACCAATCCTTTTGTTTGTCTTGGATTTCATGATTTCATGTGAACTTTTTTAGTTCCATTTTTTCCCTTTGGTTTTGTTTTTTTTCTCCTGCTTGCTGGCTTAAGTTTGAAATTCATAGTAGCAAATCTAGTCTCTGTTTCAATTATTTTTTTCTTGGCTCCCTCGATCAACGCGCTTAATCCACTGACAGTCATGCCGATCAGCACGATATGATGAGAAACAATCACACCGACTAGCCTATGGCGCTTGTTGTCAGTTAGGTAGTTGCGTCGATGCCCACAAGTGAAGATTAGGATTTGTCCCCAATCTTGGCCAGTGTGTTTTGCTCTTATGATTTTGACCCCATAAGCCTTTTAGACCATTTTCTCCCTGACTAGAAAGCTGCTTTTGATTTGTTTGTTTGCTTATTGGCTTATCATCTTTCTGCTTGATTGCTTGAGTCATTGGATGGTCAACGACACTAGGGCATCTAGATTGTCGTCCATTTAGCTATTTGTGAACTTAGTGAGTCGGGTTGTAGGTGTACTTACTCGCATTTCTTTTTCGGTCCTTTTATGACTTTGACCTCTATTACACAAGTTTGAAAAGTTTTCGTTTGCTTGTCTAAACGTTTCTTTTCCAGCATGGATCACGTTGCTTGTCTTGTTATTAGTAAAGTCGGTATTTCAATAGTCTGAATCATCCTTTTTTTTCATGTTTTCATCCACTTGAAGAGCTTATTGTCTCGAAAATTTTTTCATTGAAGAATTGTGTGCGGAAAGTTTATTTTGTTGTTTCCTGAAAAAGTATGAATTCTAGTTTGTTGCGTCATTGTGCTACGATAACTTGCATCACTAAAAGAATAGAATTGCATTGGAATTTGGAAAAGGAAAAGAACTCTTTTGCTTTCGAAAGGACTGTTAGATATGTGTTTGTCAGGAAATTAGGAATTGGAATGCTTTTTTCATTAGTTTATTTTTCAAAAAAGTAAGGTAGTGAAAGATCATTTCGCTTTCAGTTGCTTGGTTGTTTACATCTAATTGAGTAGTTTCTACCCTCTCTAGTGTAGGCATTTCATCGAATTGAAAGGTTCTTGTCTCATTTAGTTACATTTAAGGTTTTTTGAGTCGCATAGCTAAGACCTGAAAATTGAAACATAACTCAAGATAAAATTTAAAATGAATTCAATTAACCGAAGGCGCATTTGACATTTAACGATCATATCTAGAAGGTCTAGGCTAGAGATGTGTTCTGATGTCTTTAAACCTAGCAGTTGTCGTTAGCTTCGGTGTTAGACAGCTCTAGGACAGATTTTTTCTCCTTGTACCATTGAGTATATAACAGGAGACCCCTCTAGGCTGCAATCATTTATCCTTAGGAATCGGAGTCGGCCACCTTGCAAATGTGATACACCGAACACATCATTTAGGGAGATTGTCTGCTCGTACTTCTCGGTTCGCTGGGAGGTATTCTGCAGTTCATGGTTGCCTGGTAATCTTCTTTACCTAGATCATCCAGAGAAGTCATTTGATCTTTTGACTCATTAAACTTAAAAGATTATTCGAGCACTTGTCCTTTCGAGCTCTTTTCCAATTGAAAGCGATAGAATCATCTTTGTTTCTTTCTCAACTCTTAAAAAATGAAAGAGCACTGGTCTTTTATGTGTATTAATCCCCATGATCCAAAAATGCCCTGTTAGTATTCTCTGAGACCAAATCGCGAGTTTCCCTTAAAGAGCATTTTAAAGCCTTGAAGTTAATTTTTGTCGACTAAGACAAGGTCATCGTGGCTGAACCATCTAGTTCACCCAGTTCCTCTTCCTCTCCTCTGTCTGAAAGATTGTTTGAGGAGCCATTTCCTGAGTTACTAGAGTCACTCGAGGACCAAGGTGTTGAACTCAGAATCGTTCTAAGCATTCAGCCTTTCTCATCTTGTCCTCCGCCTGCTTTTGATACTGGGTCATCAGTTGATCTTGGCCTAGAATCTTGGGACAATCCTGTTCAAACCCCTAAGGACTCACTGACCCCTGACGGTCAGCTTGGACTAGTTATCTACCCTCTAAATCCTCTATTTGACCCCGTTGTGATATCACCGCAGTGTCCTTACAGTCTGTACAACCAGCCAGGTGTTCCTTCGGAACTATCCCCTTGTACTTCTTCTGCCATTCGTCATCATTTATTTCTAGACATGGAACTCGAAGGGGATGCTCCAGTCACCTCTCCGAAAGAGTCCAAAGTTTCTACTCCACACACTCTTGAGGAGGAAGAGTTTCCTTTTTGTCCCGAGGGTTTTCCCTATTTAGGGGGTATTCCCGCCAGTTTTCCACCCAACTATGTGTCCTTGGCACAGTTAGTTTCAGGTACACTTAGTGCCTCATCACTTTACCATAACCCTATTTTGGCGTTAGGTGCCATGCCTACTTCAAGTCCATTCGTTACGAACACGACTTCCCAATAGGATGTTACCTTAGTCTCGGTGCAACCCACTATTCCCAATACCCTTGTATCGTCAATCCCAGTTACCCGTCAGGCACAACCGACAGTTTTGAAGAATGTCTTTGTCAGTTCCTCCATCCCTCTAGTCAGTGCCCCGGCTGTGCCACCGCCTGGGGGGAAAAACCTCAATGTTTATATGGTGTCAGGTGCCACCCATGTGAGCAGATCACAAGCTCACATGCTTGGTATGAACCAACCTTCTTCTGGTATTATTCATAACCCTACTGATCCTACTGGATCAAGCAATGTCTAGTACCAACAGGTTCGGAATCGTGTTCGTCTATCTGGATCGAGAAATGTTCAGTATCAACAGCCCTATGGGGCTCAGGTCTAATACCAAACTCCTTAGTTCCATATGGTTCTTAAGGAATGGTTAATCAACCTTACACCCTCCAATCTGGGCAGTACATTTAGCCTGGCTATGGCTAGATTCAGTTCGGAAATTTCCCGAGCACTGTTCAAGTACCCTTGTAGCAACAAGGACAACCTCTGCAACAACAAGGGCAACCTTTGTTACTGCAAGGGCAACCTTTTTTGCAGCAAGGGATCTCCGCACAACCGCAAGGGAAAATGATCCTGCAGGAAGGTCATCTGTAGCAAATGCAAGGTCAACCCTAGCAACAGTTGTAGAAAACCGTGTAGCAATAGTTTCAATATGCTCCACACACTTCCTAGCCCATGTCCTCTTAGGGCCAACCTCTGTAGCCTCAGGGACAAATTTTGCAACCGCATGGTCAACCCTTGCAACAACAAAACCAACCAGGGCAGCAACAACCTTTGTATACATATGAGCAAGGTCAACTCTTGTAAGGGAAAGGTATTTAAGGTCAACACCTGCAGTAGTAGGCTCAAAATCCTAATGTGCTAGGTCAATAGGTCCAAAATCCGGCTGGCCAAGGGCATCAGTTACAAAATCCCTATGTCCAAGGGAAAAAAGTGTATCAACCTTATGCCTAAGGACAACAGGTCCAAAATCCTCTTGTTCAGGGACAATAGGTTCATCACCCATATGTTCAAGGACAACAGGTCCAATATCCATATGTCCAAGGTCAACAGGTTCAACAACCTTTTAACCCATACGTTGCTTATCAACAACCTATGGCTGGACAATTCCAAGGTATTCAAGGAAAAATCCTCCCTATGGTCAAGGTAATCTGCAATGGGGGCAACCACAGATGCCATATGGCCAAAATCCCCCATTGTGGGGCCAAAATACTTACCACCAAGGATGGGCTCCTCTGTTCAGACCTGCTTATCAACCTCCCATGCCTTTTAACACCCAATTTCCATTCTTGGCCACACTCGAGTTGCCAGATGTATCTTGCCTCACGAATGATCCAATCCTTCATTTGCCGTAGTTGCTTCTGGTGTCGTCAAAGATACCAAGCAATTGTCCAAAGTTTGATGGGAAAGCAAAAGAAGATCCTTAGGCCCATGTGATGACATATCACCTCTGGTGCTCATTGAACTCGTACGTTGACGATTCCATTCATCTCCATCTTTTCCAACGAACCCTCACGGGTGCTGCAGCTAAGTGGTACATCGAGCTGCCTCGAAGTACTTACCATGACTTTAACTCTTTAGCCATGGATTTCCTCACAAATTTCCAGCTACCAGTTCACTATGAAACTGGCACCTATTTGCTCACATCGCTTAAGCAAGATACTACGACACACATCTCTGATCACATCCATGAATGGAGACGTAGACATCGCCTGATCAAATTTGAGATTATTGATCAGTTTCTCACTGAATGGTTCACCAAATCATTCATGGCCCCAATTGCTCGCGATATAGCTATGGGTGGATACATCTCTAAAGATCAAGCCATCGCTCGTGCCCGGCACTTGGACTTAGTTTACTCTGAGCCTGGCACTTTGTATGAGTTATTACCCGATGCTCTGTGGCCATCATCCGATCCCACAACATCAAAGTCACAAGTTGTACCTCCTGTTGATGGAGTTATTGGTTCAGTATCCCAAACCCCTGCTAAATCTTCTTCCAAACAAAAATCGGTCTCAAATGTTGTTCCTAATAGTTCATCCCAGAATCCACCTGGCCCTGGTAAAACCTCAGAGGTCCACACTGTCCAGTCTACCGTAGCAGATAAGTACTCGAAAGGAAAGAAGAAAGGCAAAGGCAAGGGTAAAACCAATGCCCAAAACAGGGTCCTCCCAAATCGTTTGCCAGAGAATCTTCGCAATGGAAACCTAAGTATCCTTGCCTCATTTATGAGGAAGATCACTACACTAAGGATTGTCCCTGATGATCTGAAGTTAGTCGCTTGCTCAAAGGGACCCCCGCTGTCCTCAAAGAGCTGTTTCCATCTTAGCAGACCCAAATGGTAGACCAACCCCAATGTTCTTCCTCCAGATCTCAAGTGTTCATGATGAGTACGCCTATTAATGTGGCTGCTAGATCGAAAGATTACCAAACTCCTGCTTTGACAGCTAGGAAAGAGAAAGAAACTGCACCTTCTTCTTCTACCCCGAGTTTTGGCCCTCTTCATATTCAGCGCCCTAACCCTGATTCCACTATATGACCACCCTCTCAAGGTGTGATGCGAAAATCCTCGTATAATCCCAACGCCCGAGCCACTCAACACTACAATATTGTTGAGGATTTGGCTTAGGCGGCGTCAGCCATGTCGGCTCTCGAGGTGCTCCAAAGCTGCCCATAAAAACGGAAATCTTTGATGTCAGCTATTGGGGGCATCGATCCCACCGATTCCAATTTGATATTTTTGATCTAGAGAACCATGTTCCGCATCTCCCTCATTAGATTACCTTTCTCATTCAGGTAGTCATTAATGAGAAGACCATCCACTGGACTATCATCGATGAAGGTGCTTCCACCTGCATCATGTCGATCGCATGTTGGAAGGCTATTGGTTCTCCTACTTTGAACCAATCTCCGAACACTTTGGAAGCTTTTTATGGGTGTGATTCGCGACCCTTTAGTGTCTTACCTAACCTTGCCATCACTCTGGAATGCAAGACAATGCAAGTCGAGCTAGAAATTGTTGACGCCAATCTCAATTATAATCTTCTACTCAGCCAAAGATGGATCCATGCCATGCACACTATGGCCTCCTCTTTACTTCACATGATTTGTTTTCCCCATCAAGGGAAGATTGTCACTATCGACCAGCTGTCTTTCTTTCCCTCTTCCTCCTCAGATGGAAATGTTTCATATGTCAAGCACACTAGTGCTCCTAATGAGAGTGTGGGGGCAGGTCTTCTCATAGATTCTGCCTTAATGGGAATTTTTCCACTCCCACCTCCTCATGTTGCCTCTTTCAACGTGATCTCGGTAAAATATGATCCTTGGGTCATACCTTCACCAGATCTTGTTGATGCCTAGGGCGAGGTTATGCCGCTTAGTCTTGCCGAAGTTAATTACGTGGAAATTGTTTCGGCTTCGAGTTCTGCTTCCTCTGATTCTTTTATGTTGAATACCTCTCTCGATACGTACTCTCAATCCCCGTGGCTTGGCACTTTGGAATCGCCTGATCCCTTAGCCAAGACATTCCTTGCTGATGAAGGTATCATGGAAGTCATGTCTCTCGAGGAACCACCTTGGACCAATACTCATTATCCCTCCTCGTTCCTGCCTCGTTCGACGTGTTAGCTACCTATACCAATAGGTTTCATATTTCATGATTGGCAAAGAAAGTTCCAAATATGCTCTGCTTTGATGATGCAAAGATCCCATATTTCCAAGAGAAGACAATGTGTGTATATAGCTTGATGTGGACTCAATTTTGATGGATGGTCCAACAGCCTAATCTAGATCATGCCATGTTTCAATTTTCTGCTGTAGAATAGAGAAAGAAGTCTATCCAAACTGTTTAATCTTGGCAGACCAGTAGCTTAGGTAGAGAATTAAGGTTCCCAACTACTTAATCTGGGACCTTGGAAGCAATAAGGGTAGTTCTAGATAGAAAATCAAAAGAAAAATCCAAGAGAAAAGAAAAGGCAAATAAGGGTCTGCAAGTCTAAGTGCACCCTCCAAGAAGAAACAAAAAATGCTAGGCAAGTAGATGGGTAGGCAGATGGGGTTGCTGAAGTGTCATTCCTTACAATTAAATGTGTGCTAACCTATTCACAAAGGAAAATCAATGGACTGAGAAGGTCTTCTTCTCCATCATGTTGCAGCAAAGCAAAGAAGCATGACTAACTTCCTTTTCCCCCTTTTCACCTTCATTACTAACATCCCTTCATCAGTTGTGTTCATGGAAGAATTTGAGGTTTTATGGTGGTTCTTATTCCTTTAAAAGCCACATTTCTTGTCTAATTTTTTTTTCATTTTGATCTACTCCCTAAACTAAGTGATTTTCAAATAAACTTAGTGATATCACTCCTCATTCACCTTTTCCATCCATATTAACCCCTAACTTCTATTATCTAAATCCCCTATGTTACCCTTTCCCTACTATTATAACACTATGGTGTATAAACCCCAAGCATTGTATAAATATCCCTCTCCTTGGCATTATAGCCATATGTTCACTGTTAGGGATTAAATTGGCATCTGGTCAGTTTAAGAACCCTAAACCTTGCCCCTTTTCCCCTTCTGAAGCCATTTGACCCATTAAACCCTTCATTTGCTAAAGAAACCTTGTGATAAACCCTTTGTACCCCTAGCCCGCTTCATTTGCAAAATGCGCATAAAAACCCACTTTTTCCATTTACCCAAAGTTTTAGCGCTATCCGCATTTTTTTAAAAATACATTGAAAAACCATGAAAATCCGCCATATTCCAAAGGTTTCCGTCGGGTGCAAATCCCAAAAGAAATATTATTTTAACCCCGCCCGCGTACGTATCGTCCGGCCACCTCAACGATCCGTCGACCGTCGGATCAGGCCCTTTTCATCCGACGGCTCTCGTGCATATCGGACCAGCCCCGACGTCCGAAAGATACCTTCCGATATCTGTCAGAGGGTGACGTCAGGCCTCTGCCACGCGTCACCCCCACATCGTATCGGAGGTACCTCTGACATTTCCGCTTCCGTATGGAGGGCGGTGCGATATGAAACCGCTAACCACTTCCGGTTTCGGTGAACCCGCCTGCCAACGTCATCGCCAGCGTCATTGCCGTGTCAGCACCTCGTCCGCCATTTGCTCCATCTGTCTGCCACCTCACCATCCCCGTGGACCTCTCTTATGCCGCCACGTCACCCGATGACGTCATGCTGACGTCATCCGACCTTGACCCCACTTGATGACGTCATGCTGACGTCATCCAAAAAAAGCGCCAATGTTCCAAAAAATCCATATTTTGGCCAAATTTCCGCGTTTTTCGCACTTTTGCCAAAAACGCTGTTGCTTTCTCTGCATGGTTTTTTACGTTCAAACAGCGCACCAACCTGCTGAACTCAGCCTGGAGATCACCGGCGCGCCATTTCCACCTGCACTCGTGACCATTGCTCGCTATATACCAGGTATTTATCCTTGTGAATCCCTCCTGCGCCTGGTTTGTCTGTGATTTACCATAAAAAGCTTAAAACACTGAGAAACTTATAATTCACCGGCAAATCCCCTGTGCCTGGTCCCCATTTGCACCTGTAAGGTCGAAGATTACCAACTGAGCCTTGTTCGCCCGAGCTTTGGCCAAAAAACTGCATTCTGTTCGCGCAATCGCGAACTGGTAACCCAAACCGTACCAATTCGCTGTAAAAGAGAGATTAAGGTTAGACATTGGTCTTATCCATGCATTAAGCAGTATTTCAATTGCTGCAATTGGCCATATATCCTCTGTCCTTGAGTAATTCACATTTCTCTGTCAAAGTAAACTCTTTGTGTTGCTCTGCATAGTAACACCAGTCTATAAACAACAGAAATCCTTAAAGTAACCATGGATCCACCAGTAGCCCCGGTGGCTTTGAACGTTGCTCCATTGAATGCCCCTCAGAGAGAATTGGAGTGGCAGCCTCTAGCAGACCTGGATTATCAGATATCCAAAGAAATGTTGATGCACAGCAAGTACCACATTCATTTGCTGAATGAGTTGAGGATTAAACATGAAGCTGGAACAGATGTATTAGGTATTTGGGACTCTTTTCTCCCTATCTTCAAGCTCCCACAGGTCAACCAGTTTCCTGAGCTAATCCACCTATGTGCTGACTGTTATGATGCCACTCAGAGAGCTGTGATTGATCCTTCAGGCTCAATTGTTTTCTATGTCACCCCTGAAGCCATCAGAGAGATGCTGCAATTCAGAACTCAGAAGAAATTGGTTCCTTTGTCACTAATTGATCTGATTAAGCAAGGAGCCAAGTTGACAGATGCTCAGGTCACCAAGCTAAATCAACTATACATTGACTCTGATACTGTGATGTACCCTCCTATCTCCCATGTATACCTCAATCAACTGGGCAGAGACCTAGTAGATATGATCAGTCCCATTCTGGGCTACAATTCAATTGAGTTTGTTGATGAAACTGTGCTGGTAATGATGCTTATGTTTGCCCCTGGCAAGTCTCCAACCTGCTATGACTATGCCACCTACATATCAGACAAAATACATGAGCAATTGATGAACTTGGCAAGAGAAAGGGTGTTCAGATACACCTCCTACATCTACCATTTGATTTTGTACTATCAACATGAGAAATTTCATTTTGCTATGAAAAGAGTGGATGCACAAGGAAACCTAAGGTCAGTGGTTTATTGGTCCTCTGCTTTCCACTGCCTGTCTAATTCTCCATACACTTATTGTGAATTCATTGACCTTTTCATACATCCAGCCATGTCCCTGCTTATGAGCTCACCTCCTCCAAGACTGACTGATGACATGCAAAGAATTCTTCAGTTATCTAAGTCATACAGCATTGGGGACTGGTACTTCTCCCAGAACCACACAGTCATCAGGATATATGGGTGTGAATTGCCCCCATACCGATTGCCCAAATATGTACCCATGAGATTGTTTGCCCTTGAATATTTCAGGCAGTTTGGGAATGCTGATGTGCTACATTTTTCAGGCAAAGGTAAGAAAGCACAACTCAAGGTCAGGAACCAATTAGGCCACTTTATCTATAACCAGAGGGAGGAAGGTTGGCGAGAAGCAGACAGAATGCTTGAATCCCTTGGCCTTAAGACCAGTTTCCTTTGGAAACCTTATGACCCCAATCACTTCATAACTTTAAGAAGGGTCAAGTATAAGCTGTCCGGTTATGATCATGTAAGGATTCCTCACATAGAAAAATATGCAAATCAAGTAAAATGGAGGAGAGGAACCTTAGAGGAAGCTGTCACACAAGAAGAGTTAAATGAAAGAGCAGTAAGAAATCTGAGGAAGATGGCTGACCTTGAGCTTTGTTCACAGGTGTTTACTCTTCCAAGCACTCAAGTGGGAGCAGCTGCCTCTTCCTCCACAGCAAATCAGCAAGTAGTTAAAGCTACTGGGCAGACTTCTAGTAAAGGCAAGGAAAAAGAGATGGAAACCGAAGAGCCACCTCATGAGGAGGTGCAGCAGCAACAGGTACAACAGCAACAAGAGGGGCAGCAAGAGAAAGAGCAGCCATTGCAGCAAGAAAAGGCCCCTGAAGCCCCAATTTCCACTGAGCAGCAGGCTCAGGACACAGTGCCTCCTAGGCCAGAAACGACAGTGGAGGCCTCAGTCCTCCAAACCCCACAAAAAGAAGACATAAGCAGAAAGAGGGACAGAGAGACTCCCCTAACCACATCAATAAGTCATGGGGAGAAAAGGCATAGAATAAATCCCCTCTCTGAGGAAGAAATGCCTATTGGGCAATCTTTGGGCATGGGCCCACCAAGCATGGAGGCCTCTGCAAGTTCCTTCCAGCAGGAACAAGAGAGGACAGTGGGAGGAGAAGTCAGCTCCTCAAGCCAGCAGAAAGAAGGTGAACTGGGAATCAAGCAGCAGTTCATTGACATAAAGAAGAGGAATGAGCCCATAAAAATACAGCTATATAATCATTTGTTGAAAATGGCTCCCACCAACCAGCAAAGACTCATGTCTGCATATGATGTTAATGAAGGCAAAATGATCATGAGTCACTTCATGCCAACTGCATTGCAGCCTCAGTCCCCTTTAGACTACTTGAGGACCAATCTTGAGGTCCTTGCCAAGGACATCCACCCAATTGACAAAATCGAATTGCATAAGCAAACGGGTGAGATGGTGTATGCCTCCTTGGCAGACAAGACATTGGATAATTATAGGCTAGAAAATAGCCTAAATAATACAACTGCCCAACTTGAGTTGGAGAGAGCGTCCTCTCAAGCAAAAGATAACAGAATCAGGTCCTTAGAAGATATAATCATAGAGATTGGGCATGATCCCAAGGACATCAAGGGCATACAAGAAATATTGAAGTTAAGGGATGCAGACATGGCAGCTTTAAGGAGAAAGATCAAAATCCCAGCAACAATTCACCCTCAAACAGATGAAGTTGCCCAGCTGAGACATGATCAAGATGCCACAGCTTTGCTGGTGTCTTTATACAAACAGCTGATTCAAACACAAGAAAAATTGGGAGAATCAGAGGCTGCACAAGCAGCATTACAAGCAGCATTACAGCAAAAGGAAGGAGGTCAAACATCTCAGCCTCCTCCAAAAATAATTAATCTTGAGGAGCCTCCTCAAACTACTACTCCTCCCACTCAGCAAACAGACCAGGCAGCACCTTCTACATCAGCACCAGCGCCAACAACAGAGCAGGCTCCAAGCCTGGATATGCAGAAGCTCAAGAATGAAATCCAAGCCCTGGAAGCCCAAATGGCAGAATTAAAAGAGGCCAGGGAAAATTTGGTTAAGTTGAATGAAAGATATGACAAATCCAAGCAGACTGTAGCAGAAAAGGGCAGGGAGATAAAGGCCCTTAAGGATAAGATAAAAGAGCTAGAGAAGGAGCTCACACTTGATAAAGTGACAGCTGAGCTCAAGACAGTCCTATGGGCCAACATTGGCCAATCCGTAACTGATCAATGGCAATACATTGAGACAATTCATGAGCAAATAGAGCTCATAGGAAAAGCACACAGAGAAATCCAGAGATCAAGGGTCTCTCTAGGCAATATGCCTGAAGTTGCCAACAGGATGATCAATGTGCTTAATAATAGAACAAGTGCTCAGTTAGCAAATATGGGAATCTCCAACAGGACTGAGACTATTTTGTTGATAAAGAGGGTCCTAACACTAAGAAGCCTAGTGCAGACACTAGAGAGAAGGACCCAGGATATGCAGACCGAGGTCAATAGATTCATGGACAAATTTGTGGCATTGCAAAACAGAGGTCTCCCTGGCTTACTGAACAGCGCAGGAAGGCTACTTACACATGAGCAGTATGCCAAGAGGGTCAACACATTCGCCACAAATCAGATCACTGAAAGGCCCAGCACCTCAGAGGAAACAGGGCCAGCTACAGGACAAAGTCTCTACAACAGGGTAGAGAATTTATTCTTTATAATGAATGAAATTAAACATCTGTTTGAAGTGCCTCCAAACTTCTATAAATACACAGAGGCAGATGAGACTTTAGAGGCAATTCTGAGACATCAATTGCCCACACAGGAATACTGGACCAAAATGATACAGCTGATATTGTAAGCCAGAGCCTGTAAATCAAGTTTTTTGTTCAAATTCATAAGTGGTCATGCACAGGAAAACTTAGTAAAATCAGCATGCATGGAAAGGGAAGAGGCTGAGCCAACTCAGCAGATCACATTCGGCCAACAAAGCAAGATTGACAGCTAACAGGTAACAGGGCCGAAAAGCTACAGCACGACAGCCATAAAGGCACATTTCCAGCATTAAAGCAGAACGTTCAGACCGACTCAGTGGCCTCCAAAGGTCAAAATATCTCCTGACAGATATAAAGAGCATTTATTTTGTATTCAATGATGTAATAACTTTCTTATCTACTATCTTGAAAAGTTGGTGAACGTATTCATTTCTCAGATGACTCAACGCTTCAGATATTTTGTATGAGCGTTTGTATATATTCCCCCTCGCATAAGTTTGCAAGGGTTGTTGTTGATTTCTCTTCAAGAGTTCTTTTGCTGTAAATTTTCAGAGTTTAATACAAAGGCCGATGGAATTTCCAAAGTCTGTGTTGTCTGAGGGGTTGTGATGCGATTGCTGTGTGCTACAGGATTCCTGCGTGTTTTCATGGCTCAATAAGTTTCCTTAAACTTTCGTTATGTTGTTTCTGTTATTTTCTCATAACTCATCCATGTTCTAGATCTCACAATTAATGGCAGAGAAAAAGACTAATTCCAGGATTTATTCATAGAATACCCTGAATTCAATCTATGCTATTATAAACGTTTCTCTCAGTTATGGTCATAAAGGTGTAATTCTTAATTGCTGCACCTCTACACTGTATCTTTCACAGTGATTATTGTTTTAGGAATTCAAATCTGCTCCTTTACAATACATCTCTTTCTCACAACCAAACTTAGTGGAAAATTCTTAATTACTTTTCACTGGTTAAACACACTTCGTCATTATAATATCAAGTTTGTTTCATGAGATATTCAAAAGGCCCTGCAATTTCAGCAATCCCAATCTACCTCTCAAACGACCAATAACCAAAGACTCCATTGCCCAATGGACTAGAATTATCTGAAGGTTTCCACCTTAGGTACAGAAGACATCCCTCAACCAAAACATAAAACCAAAACCCTGAACATCATAGCTAGCCTAAAATACTATCAAAACAGAGACAAATCATAAAGAGAGAGCCCTCTCTGATTACAGTTTGGCTAGGAGCTGTAATCCAAAGATTGGTTAGTGGTTACCCCGGCCGTATTCCCTTGGGAGTCAAAGGGAACAACCTGGGTGTTAACACGATGGTCATGTCTATCGCTCTCGAAGAGTTCTCTTCTCTACTGTCTATTGATGTGTTAGTTTATCCTGACATGATCAAGATCTTTTAACTGAGGGAACCTTTATCCCTTCATGGATTCAAGATTTTTCTCCCTCCCCAAGTTTTTACCGATTTCCCACTATTTCAATGGGGTTACCATCTGACTCGTAACTGTTAGGGTCCCACCCTAACCCCCTTATTTATGTAGTTGGATCGAGTCATAGTTATAGTTAAGTAAGGAGTCAATAAAGCCCATATTAATAATTGTAAGTGGTTAACCCACAATTAATGACGGGACCATAGTTAGTTGCAAAAGGCCATGGTATTAGATAGATGGTATTAATAAGAACCATGGTATTGATCCATGGTATTGCATGTATGAGTCATATATAAAGGATAGAGACTCCCTGCGAGGAGCATCGTGTCTTATTTTGTAATCGAGCTCTGCTCTATTGGAGGTTGCCCCCTCGAAGAGGCAAGTGAACATTTCTTTATGAATAATAGAATACTTGCTGTTGTTTCTCACTATTCTATGTTCTGGGTATATTTCTTCGCATATTCTGTATTCTGGTATCGTCTTGCAGGTTAAGAGCATAACAAGTGGTATCAGAGCTCTTTCCAGGGCCGATGGGATCTCCATTTCTTAGCAAATTTTTTTTTTGGCTAGAGACGTGTTCCAGCATCTTTAAACCACGGAATCTTTCGTTGAGCGCATAAACCTGCGGATTTGGGGAGGCATGCATGCAGGAAATACAAGAGGTGGTCATGCTTGTTGGACTCCCTTGTAACCCCTGTGGGTACCCCTTCGAGTAGTAGCGCATTAGACAAAACCACGCACAGACTATCTTCCAAGTACCCTCTGGGTATATCAGAAGCCCCCTAGCTCCTTTGAAACATCGTCATAGATAAACCGTTGGCCATCTTGCTGCTACAGTACACCGAGAACAGCACTCGGAGAGATTACTCGCCCATACGATAGGGTAGTCGGGTTGTATGGCTAAGGGTACGGTTGATCCTCCTTAGTTAGAGCCCTGAAACATTGGGCCAAGTACTACTGTCAGACCCTTATGTATATTGTGATCTGTAGCACCTGACACTCCTCGAGACCATAGTTCCCTTTTCTAACTTGGGATCACGCATAATCTCTGCCAGATCAGATCTTGCAAGGGGGTTTGCAGCAACATCAGACATCAGTCCTGTAGTTTCGAGTTAGCAGACCAGCCATTCCGATCTATTAGATCCATCAGATCCGCAGAAGCAATCTGTTTTGCCGATCAGAGCTACCCGATCAGCCATTCAGATCTCTTAGATCCACCAGATCTGAGTAGTTGTGTGGGGTTCCTATACTAAGGCATGATTTCCGAAGGACTTTTGGCAGCATTGACATTTTGAGGATTCGACTATTTATGATCTAGCCCATAAGAATCAGGACGACGAGCTGATCAAGGTGGTACCATTCAATTGTTAGTGAAAAAAATTCGGGCGGTCCCAAATTTCAAGTACATCGGATCGGTGCATGGTAGAAACTAGAGCTCAAGCTATGGCCAATGAGAAGATTGACAAACTTGAACAATCCTTGCAAGCCATCCAAGCTCAACTTGACAAACTATTTGATGCACTCTCTAAGGGCAAGGAGGAAGCCCGCGAGGAGGCGTATATTGGAAATGGACACAGTGAGGGTGAGTCTAGCCACTCTCTTCACCTCTGGGGCACCCGCCAACAATCCTGTCCGCGACCTCCCAAGCTGGATATGCATAAATTTGATGGTTCTCACCCGGCCGCATGGGTAGTACAAATGGAGCAGTATTTCAATCTAACTAACATCTTAGATAATGAGACTCAGCTTATGGTGGGGAGCATGTACTTGGAAAATGAAAGATGGAAATTGTGGGAATGGCATCAACATTGCAATGGAAGTTTTATGACTTGGGCCACCTTCAAAAAATCTCTTACAGAGCGCTTTGACTAGGAATCTTCTTTTTTGGGTTGTCTCACTAAGCTCCGACAAACTGGCACAGTGGATGAATATGTTACAGCCTTTGAAGCCTTAGCTTTCCGCACTAGGGATCTCCCAAATGCGTTCTACACAGAATGTTTTATCAGCGGTCTTAAAGAGGCCATACAAGCCCACGTCCGACTACACCACCCTCCCACATGGTCGGAGGCTTGCAAGGTAGCTCGTAACGTGGAACGTGCATTAGCAACCTAGTCCATTCGCCCAAATTTCACCGCCAAGGGTCGCCCCCCACAGGCTCACAACATGACTCAAACACTTAAGGTTCAAAAGGTGTCACCTGCAGAAATGGCCGAAAGAAGAAAGCAGGGATTATGTTACTACTGTGATGAAAAATACTCCCCAGGTCATAAATTCAAGGAGCCTAAATTTTTTCAAATTGATGCCACTAATTACAGCTCATCGGAGGAAGCCCCAACACTTGAGGAACCGGAGGAGGTAGAAGAGGACAACCAGAAGGACAATGTCTCTGATGAACCAGTTATTTCGCTGCATGCTTTGTGTTTGGTTAATTTAGAGTGTCTTAAATTGCTATATTAATTGTCAATCCGGGAGTTGTAAACTGTTGAAGTGTGGCGCACTATACGTGCAAGATAACCTATTTCTTACTTTTTGTCGTTTTTGATTTTTATTTTGTTTTTGGGTTTATCTTCGTTGATTTACTAATGTGAGATGGAAATTCTAAAAGACAAGTATGGATCTAAATGTTCAAGGCAATGATGTCCTTTAAAATGATTTCCAAAACAGTTCAAACTTTTCAAAAAGGTTTTAAAACATGCATTGATGAAATTAATTCCTAAAAGAGAATGAAAATGTGCCACTATTCTAATTAAACAAACAGTGAACTATTGATCATGAAACCATTATCCTTGCTGCTGTCTAAATACAAAAGAAATTGTACTCAAAGAAATCCAAAAATTGCAAGCAAAGTAAAGCTAAAATCAAATTACATCAACTCATATTCTGACCCCTCACCATTAGTCTCGCTATGGCTTTCGGAAGTAATCATAAACAACTTGAGCAATCTGATATCTAATTTGCAGAAAAATAAACTAATATCAAACTACAGACTCATACTTCAATCCCTCACCATTAGTCTCGCTATGGCTTTCGAAGGCAACTGATAATGACATGAGCAATTTAATATCTAACTTGCAGAAAAATAAACTAATATCAAACTACACACTCATACTTCAATCCCTCACCATTAGTCTCGCTATGGCTTTCGGAGGTAACTGATAATGACATGAGCAATTCAATATCTAATTTGCAGAAAAATAAACTAATATCAAACTACACACTCATATTTCAATCCCTCACCATTAGTCTCGCTATGGCTTTTGGAGGTAACTGATAATGACATGAGTAATTTAATATCTAATCTAACTAATAAAGCAAATGAACAAAACTGAAATAAATAAAATAGTGTTGGAATTAGAAACTAAGAAAAATAAATCAGCAGAAGGACAAGACTGATTCCATGTCATTGGTCATTGTAAAACTATGTGCAAATGCCCGGGCTACCTACTGTAATCTGGAACAAAGACACTGATCAATTAACAGTAGTATAAAGCATGAAAAATTATGGACAGAAATAAAACGTTAATACCATAAGAAATGCAATATATACACGTGAATAACTATGGCATAATGAACGTAAGGAAATAAAGCATGAAACTATACAACAATAAACAAAACCTCGGCGTGTGTAGGGGCCCTCTGCACAACCTCGGGTAACAACTATCGACCACGAATTATGCTTATGAACAGAGTCTTCTCATGTATTTAGAATGCAGTTATAACAACGAAACAATGTCACGACACAGTGGGCTCGTTAACAATCAACAATACATTACAAAGACTAACTATTATGCGTATGGAAACACATTATTTATAGCAAATGTTTACATAACTGAATTCCTAAAAACTACGCTGACAGAGGACACGTGAACAACAACGTCCAGGGATATAGCATCATGGCTGCCGTGATGATTAAATCTATTAAGGATGGCTATTGGATTCACCTTATGGAGCAATCCATAGGTGTTGATATGTCCCCAGAGATCTAGGAACGGCCATGCAAGTCTTCACATGTTGAAAAACGAAGTCCTATTACCGTAAGACTCTTCTGTTGACCACCGCTTGACCCTCGTTGACTATGGCCTCCTTTGATGAATTCGACTGAGCCAATAGGACTCGGTCCATGTCCACGTCATTTCCAACTTGCCCATGTGGCTCGATTTGCCTGAAGACACCTGCAATATAGAATTTAACAAAAAGGTTGCAGAAAGTTGAACTTGTTGCGAAAAGTGACAAGATTCCGAAGCTCAATGAGCAAAAATATAATTCAAACAGCAGACACAAGACATAGTTAGAAAACCACTTTATATGCTCTTTTAAACTAATATGCAATGATGTTGACAGCTTAGGAGGTCCAGGTAAATGGAAAAAGTCTTGAAAGGTGTATAGGAAAGATGCAAGTTTGGGGCTCAACACTTTGGCAGGGATTTCTTCACCTCAAACTCACAAAATCAGAGGTTTTATTAAACATCGCCCAGTAGTAGTCTTGATTGATAGTGGAAGTACACATAATTTCATCCATAAAAAAGTCGCGGAAGTAGTGCATTGTTTTGTACGAGCAGTTTCTAACTTCCAAGTCCAAATTGCGGATGGGGGAACAATGAAATGTGAAGGCCGCTGTGAAAATGTCAAACTTCAAATGGGGGATTATCAGTTGAAAACCCACATGTTTGCCATACACATGGGAGGGTGCGACATTGTCCTCGGTGCTGAATGGCTTCACACTCTTGGGCCAAGCACAATGGATTTCCAGGAGTTATATATGAGCTTTAAGAAGAACAACTCCACACATACCCTCCGTGGACTCTAGGCAGGAGCTCCTTCTATCATTAGCTCACATAGGATGGAAAAATTGCTAAAAAAAGGGCCATCATGGAGTTATAGCTCAATTTAATGCCATCCAGGCTGTCGAACCCAATTCTCTGCCGATTCATCCTGAGATGTAACAGATTTTAAATAACCATCTGCTAGTCTTTGACAAGCCTCATGAGCTTCCACCCTCACGAGGGGAACATGATCATAGCATCACCTTGGTTCTAAGGGCCCAACCACCAAATGTGCGCCCATACAGATATCCGTTCACCCAAAAGAATGAAATAGAAAAAATAATCAAGGAACTTTTGGAAGCAGGTGTCATTCGTCCCAGCATTAGTCCTTATTCATCACCGGTGGTCATGGTGCTCAATAAAGATGGGGAATGGCAGATGTGTCCAGACTTCAGGGCCCTCAATAAGTTGACAGTCAAAGATAAATTTCCCATCCCGGTTGTTGATGATTTGCTGGATGAACTCAATGGGGATCAATTCTTCACTAAGTTGGATCTTCGCTCAGGCTACCACCATATTCGCATGAAGGAAGTCGACATTCCAAAGACTGCTTTCAGAACTCATGAAGGCCATTATGAGTTCCTAGTCATTCCATTCGGTCTTTGTAATGCCCCATCTACTTTTCGAGCCTTATGAACCACCTTCTCAAACCATATCTCAGGAAATTTGTCCTGGTCTTCTTCGATGACATCCTCATCTATAGTTTCACTTGGGCCGCACATCTTCAGCATGTAGATCTGCTCTTGCAACTGCTCCGCAAGCATAAATTATTTGTTAAGATGACCAAATGTTCTTTTGGCATGGAAGAAGTTGAGTATTTGGGCCACATTGTGGGGCGTGAAGGTGTCAAGGTGGACCCCAAAAAGATCCAGGCAATGCAGGATTGGCCTCAACCTAAGACCTTGAAGAGCTTGAGAGGATTTTTGGGTCTCACAGGCTATTATCGTAAATTTTTCCACAACTATGGTCACATAGCGAAGCTCCTCACTCAACTCCTGAAGAAAAATTCATTCTTCTGGAATGAGGACGCACAACAGGAATTTACAGCTCTCAAAAATGCCATGTGTTCCACTCCAGTCTTAGCACTACCTGACTTCACCAAATCTTTTGTCATTGAATGTGATGCTTCGGGTACGGGTATTGGGGTGGTCTTAATGCAGGAAGGGCGAACTTTGGCCTTCACAAGCCAACAACTAAGTGGGAAGAATCTGGGCCAATCTACCTACGAGAAGGAAATGATGGCCATCTTATATTTAGTAGAGACCTGGCAACATTACTTATTGGGGCGACATTTCCAAATCCGCATAGACCATCACAATCTTAAATATTTTTTGGAGCAGCGCCTATCCTCCCCACAACAAAATAAATGGCTCGCCAAAATGCTGGGATATGATTATGAGATCATTTACAAGAAAGGGCAAGACAATAGTGTAGCAGATGCATTATCTCACCAATTTGAGGAGGAAAGTACTCTTCTAGAAATTTCCCTCCCCATTCCAGAATGGATTGAAGAGGCTCGTAGGGAATGGTTTTCACATCTCGAGCTCTCCCAACTCATTTCTCAATTGCAGGTGGATCCAAATTCCACCAAGGGCTACTTGTGGCAGGATGAGATTATTCGCTACAGGGACAGAGTCGTAATATCACCAACATCCACCCTCAAAAGTCACATTTTGGCAGAATTTCACTCATCCCCCATTACAGGACATTCAGGCTTTCAGAAGACGTATGCTCGCACCAGAAGATCATTTTTTTGGATAGGCATGAAAAAGGACATCCTTACTTTCGTAGCAGAATGCGATGTCTGTCAACGCCACAAAGGAGAGACTGTCAACACACCAGGCACATTACAACCGTTGCCCATCCCGGCATCAATATGGACGAAGGTTTCTATGGATTTCATTACAGGTCTTCCAAAGTCAAGAAACAAGTCAGTCATCATGGTGGTTGTGGACAGACTTTTGAAGTATGCTCATTTCTGCGCCCTACCCCACTCGTTTACACCGACTTTTGTCGCTCAATCTTTCATGGATCAGATATTCAAATTGCATGGCATGCCCACTTCTATTGTGTCCGATCGCGATCCGATCTTCACCAGTAATTTTTGGCAGGAACTCTTCAGGCTACAAGGCACTCAACTAAAACTCAGTACTTCCTATCGTCCGCAAGCGGATGGTCAAACTGAAGCCATCAACAAATGTCTGGAAACCTACCTTAGGTGTTTCACTTCAGAAAAGCAACATCTTTGGGTACAGTGGTTACCTCTGGCTGAATGGTGGTATAACACCAACTATCATGCCACCACCAAAATGACTCCCTATGAAGCAGTATATGGTCAACTCCCTCCTTCCCCTACTTCTTATATTAAGGGGTGCTCAAAGGTACAAGCAATGGATCAACTCCTACAACACCACGCAACCATGCTCACCCATCTTAGAGAGAATCTTCATCAAGCTCAAAACCGCATGAAGCAACAGGTAGACCAGCATCGCTCAGAGCACCAATTTCAAGAAGGGGATCAAGTCTTTTTGTGGCTGCAACCATATAAGCAAACATCACTCAAAGACAATGGTTGTCAAAAACTATCTCCAAAATTCTACGGACCATATCAAGTACTTCAACGCATTGGAGAAGTGGCTTACAAGTTGGCTTTGCCACCTACTGCAAAAATCCATCCAGTTTTCCATGTCTCATGCCTCAAGAAAGTGACTGGGAACAATTGCAGAATTTAAACCAGTCTACCTGAATTGGACGAAGAAGGGTCAATTTGGCTCCAACCTGAACAGGTCCTAGACACACGAGACAGGCACCTATGGGGCCGCATGATTAGGGAAGTCCTCGTCAATTGGAAAGACACCTCTCCGGAAGATGCAACTTGGGAACCAGCCACTATTCTTCAGGAGTTTTCGCAGCTTCAGCCTTGAGGACAAGGCTAGTCTTAAGGGGGAGGGCATGTTAGGATCCCACCCTAACCCCGTTATTTATGTAATGGGATCGAGTCATAGTCAAGAGTCAATAAAGCCCATATTAATAATTGTACGTGGTTAACCCGCAATTAATGACGGGACCACAGTTAGTTGCAAATGGGCTGTAGTATTAGATAGAAGGTATTAATAAAACCCATGGTATTGATCCTTGGTATTACATGTATGAGTCATATATAAAGGATAGAGACTCCCTGTGAGGAGCATCGTGTCTTATTTCTATATCGAGCTCTTCTCTATTGGAGGTTTCCCCCTCGAAGAGGCCAGTGAACATTGCTTTCTGAATAATAAAATATTTGCTGTTGTCTCTCACTATTCTATGTTCTGGGTATCTTTCTTCGCATATTCTGTATTTGGGTATCTTTTGCAGGTTAAGAGCATAACAGCTGATCAGGTAGACCTTGAGTAACTATTTCAAACCAACTTTTGGCTGAGGCTTAGCCTCCCCAACCTGAGAGGGCTCTCTCATAAGATCAAAGATTTTTGATAATGAATTAGATGGCTAACTCTATGAAACAAGTGAAGAAATATGAATGGTTGAACATGATCAGTAAGCATCCATTGGTCTTATGGAGTCAAGAAATGCTTCAGTATGACAATAAGATTAGCTTTACATGGAAGTCAGGGCATATAGAATTCAACATATGAAGGGTACATCAGTAGCATAAAGAAAAACACAGTCTACAAATGTATGAAGGAAGTTAGAGCATAACCAATGAATTCTAAGTATCATACATTCATACTACTGCAAATAAGGAGATAAGGAAAAACATAAACAAGCCACCATTGCACCATTGAACTCCTTATGAATCCTGAGAAGTAAAGTCAAAGTCTGCATTCATAAAAGCATAATATTCTACAATGGCACAATATGAGTCTTTCTCTGAAAATTTCCAACCCTTTGTACATTAGATATTCTCCTATATATAGAGCCCTTTACATGACTTAGATTCCTCCTCTAGGATTAGGAAAATTCAAATTCTACCTGATCTGACACCTATTGACACTTAAAACTAACTATTAAATGCAAATGACAACTAACTAGCAGTCCTAGAGACCTAAAACAATTAGGAGTGTAACTCCTCATTATGATTAAAACAACCTTATCTAGGAATTAAACACTCCTTTTGACACCTATAACTCCATGAATTCGAATTTTATGGTGCTCATAACCCTCCATCTGGCCCTTGATGACTCATCCTTTTACTGCTCCTAGAAACTAGGAGACTGTTCCTTGCTCTGTTCTGGCTGAAAAATAGGTCTTGGGATAGAGCTCATATCTTCTCATAAAAAATGTATTTGGAAAAACTGAAGGAGGCTTTTGTGAACCAATCCGTTTTGAACAAAACCCTCTCTTTGTTTTCTGAAAAACCTTTCCTATCGCCCATAATGTGTCTTTGAAAAATAGGTGTAAAACAGAGAAATATGCTTGTGAAAAACTGTACCTACAGCAGTTTCGTAGCGCAAGTTTGGTCCTTCATTTCTCCTAGTTAATAATGGATTTGAAGAAAGTGGAAGAGTGTTTTTTTCTTCAGTATCTTAGAAATGAAAACCTCTTTCACTTTTTAGAGATGAGTTTTTAACTGCTCAGAAACTCTTCTAGAAGTTGACTGGTAAAAACAAGGAGACAAAGTTCCTCCCTTTTTGCTTTTGGTCTCCACAAGGATGAAATAAATTATCCATGTTTTTTTTCATAAAATTGCATGGTTTATCATGTTTTACATACACTTTAGACCTTTTCCATATATACATGTGAAGATAAAACCCTTTAATGATGCCTGATGTCTCATGAAAAATACTAGCTATGAAATGATGACCTCTTATATAGCTAAGAGTTCATAGATATCCTTCCTTCACTTGATTTGCCTTTGCTAGATACTTACACCTTGTAAATTCTCCCCTTTCAGACATTCCTCTTCAAAAATATTTTCTTTTGTATCCCAAAATTGGTCTACCAAAACATAATATGCAACCACAACAGTTTGGTAGAGCGCTACGAAACTGCTGTGTAATTTTAAAAACACAGTTTGAGGCCAAAACTTTAACTCTTTTGATCTTTCTTTTCCTTGTAATGGCTTTTCCATCTACCATGAAGTTGTCCAGAACTGAAAACATAGACACCATTCTTTTAAAGTAAACCTCAAAAGGCAATCTATCAAAATTTAGGACTTAACCATACTTACTATGTGATTTTTCTTAGTTAAGAATGTCCTTCATGTTGGCTTAGTTGTGTCTTCAGATCTTCAATTTGCCTTTTCAATTTCATCTTTCCTTGCCCTTTCCTTGAATTGGGAAATCTCCAGGTTGGTAGACATCAATTTCCTTTTTGAGTTCCTCAAAGCTACATTCTTCTTCTTGAGTGCTAATTGCCTTGCTTGAGTTGAAATGGAGAACTCTGACGTATGCTGACCATGAGCTTTCCAAGTGCTTCTTATGCATGAAAGGAACATGAAAGTGACCAAGACCAATTCTTCCTTACCTTACCCCTTTTCTTTGAAATTTGTTTAGTGATAACAATGGCTCCACTTGGGATAGTGTGCCCTTGTGGTACACTAAGAACCTGCAGTTCCAGTGCCTTATCCTCTTATGATAAACAAAAATTTATTTGACAAACATCTCCTTTAAGTTTCTTGGGCCTTCACCTTAGGCTTAAGCTTGATGATCACTGTAGGAGAAAGAATTCTATATATACTGAAAAAAATGCTCAGTCAACCTTGAGCTTATTTGCATTTTCCTACCTACCTACCCTATCATCTGCAATCTCCACTTGTAGCTCAAGGAACATGAAATTTCCAATGAAGCCAGTCATCGATGTGATCTGACACTTGAATCTCTTGACTGCATTCAACCTCAAAATAACCATGATAGTGAGATGACCAAATCAACTTATAATGTATATGATCTTCATAATGCAAATGAAAATGAAATACTGATGTGCAAAACTTTGCTATGTATTCATTTATAGTGTCAAAGAAAACATGGTTATTTTGATAATCATCATAACATTCTATCTCTTCAGACAACTAATCCTTAGCCACACAAAATTCATTTGATGTGCTATCCAACTGCCTTTCTGCATGATTCCCATAGCCAATGTAATTTTCCTCACTATTGTGATCATTATTTGAAGTAATTAGCTGCAAGGAATTACATAAATGATCAACCTTTTCCTCTACCTGAGGGTTATAAAAATTTTCTTCCAATATTTCTTCTTGTTGTGTGTAATCATTTTCATCTTCATTATGATTCAAAAACTGAGAAGTCTTCTGCATCTCTACATCAATATCAGAGGATTGAACATGGTTTTCATAAGTAAACCCCCGCTGATTTTCATGTTGCATTTCATGGGATGTTATACTTTCTTCTTGGTGTTGAAATGTATTGTTATGAAGAGCCTCTAAAATTTCTTCATCCATAAATTCATCATCATCATAACAATCCTTCAAATATTGAATAAGACTCAAAGAATGTTTACAACAATCTTGGACCAGCAACAAGGAGGGATGACACCCTTTATACATCTCATAGAATTCATCATGAAAATTAGCAAGCGAATATATTGAACCATTTTCCAAACTTTTATACCAAGACCATCCTTTTCCTTCTAAAGTGGTCATAAACATCCTCATGAGACAATATTCAGGGAACTGAACCTTAAGACTGTGTACATGCATATGAAACTTAACCAAATGAAGAGCAGCATTGTCCTTCTTTTCATCTTTGAATATTGGAAGATCATCTAACCAATCAACCTTTGGCATAGGATTTGGAAAACCAGGGATATGATACCGATTCATAGGGGCATACCTGGCATTCATTCTTGCAATAAAACTCATCTTGAAACCTCATCAAGCTACTAATCTTCTAGCAGTGGATTCACCTTTCAATTTGTTATTCGATGTGTGGAGTCGCCAAGGTAGTTTTGCAGCCTCGAAAAGATGTCTGAGCTCCTGCTACCTTCAGAAGTTCAGCTTCTTGATTTCGGGAATGAATAGACTTCAGGCTCCCAGCAGATGCACCAAAATCTTATCTCAAAATCAGACCCTGATAGGCTGCTGATCAGGTAGACCTTGAGTAACTATTTCAAACCAACTTTTGGCTGAGGCTTAGCCTCCCCAACCTGAGAGGGCTCTCTCACAAGATCAAAGATTTTTGATAATGAATTAGATGGCTAACTCTATGAAACAAGTGAAGAAATATGAATGGTTGAACATGATCAGTAAGTATCCATTGGGCTTATGGAGTCAATAAATGATTTAGTATGACAATAAGATTAGCTTTACATGGAAGTCAGGGTATATAGAATTCAACATATGAAGGGTACATCTGTAGCATAAAGGAAAACACAGTCTACAAATGTATGAAGGAAGTTAGAGCATAACCAATGAATTCTAAGTATCATACATTCATACTACTGCAAATAAGGAGATAAGTACAAACATAAACAAGCCACCATTGCACCATTTAACTCCTTCTAAATCCTGAGAAGTAAAGCCAAAGTCTGCATTCATAAAAACATAATCTTCTATAATGGCACAATATGAGTCTTTCTCTGAAAATTTCCAACCCTTTGTACATTAGATCTTCTCCTATATATATATATCCCTTTACATGACTTAGATTCCTCCTCTAGGATGAGGAAAATTCGAATTCTACCTGATCTGCCACCTATTGACACTTAAAACTAACTATTAAATGCAAATGATAGCTAACTAGCAGTCCTAGAGACCTAAAACAATTAGGAGTGTAACTCCTCATTATGATTAAAACAACCTTATCTAGGAATTAAAAACTCCTTTTGACACCTATAAGTCCATGAATTCGAATTTGATGATTCTCATAACCCTCCAGCTGGCCCTTGATGACTTATCCTTTTATTGCTCCTAGAAACTAGGAGACTGTTCCTTGCTCTGTTCTGGCTGAAAAATAGGTCTTGGGACAGAGCTCATATCTTCTCATAAACATTGTATTTAGAAAAGCTGAAGGAGGCTTTTGTGAACCAATCCGTGCTGAACACAAACCTCTCTTGGTTTTTTGAAACACCTTTCCTACCACCCAGAATGTATCTTTGAACAATAGGTGTAAAACAGAGAAATATGCTTGTGAAAAACTGCACCTACAGCAGTTTCGTAGCGTAAGTTTGGTACTTCATTTCTCCTAGATCATAATGGATTTGAAGAAAGTGGAAGAGGTTTTTGTACTTCAGTATCTTAGGAATGAAAACCTCTTTCACTTTTCAGATATGAGTTTTTAACTGCTCAGAAACTCTTCTAGAAGTTGACTGGTAAAAACAAGGAGACAAAGTTCCTCCCTTTTTGCTTTTTTTCTCCACAAGGATCTTTGAAATCAATTATCCCTATTGTTTTTCATAAAATTGCATGGATTATCATGTTTTACATACACTTTAGACCTTGTCCATATATAAAAGACAAAACCCTTTAATGCTGCCTAATGTCTCATGAAAAATACTAGCTATGAAATGATGAACTCTTATATAGCTAAGAGTTCATAGATATCCTTCCTTCACTTGATTTGCCTTTACTGGATACTTACACCTTGTAAATTCTCCCATTTCAGACATTCCTTTTCAAAAATATTTCCTTTTGTATCCCAAAATTGGTCTACCAAAACATAATATGCAACCACAGCAGTTTCGTAGCACGCTACAAAACTGCTGTGCATTAGGCATCATTTACAGTAGTTTCGTAGTGCGCTATGAAACTACTGTGTAATTTTAAAAACATAGTTTGAGGCCAAAACTTTAACTCTTTTGATATTTCTTTTCCTTGTAATGGCTTTTCCATCTACCATGAAGTTTTCCAAAACTGAAAACACAGACACCATTCTTTTAAAGTAAACTTCAAAAGGCAATCTATCAAAATTTAGGACTTAACCATATTTGCTATGTGATTTTTCTTAGTTAAGAATGTCCTTCATGTTGGCTTAGTTGTGTCTTCAGATCTTCAATTTGCCTTTTCAATTGCATCTTTCCTTGCCCTTTCCTTGAATTGGGAAATCTCCAGGTTGGTAGACATCAATTTCCTTTTGAGTTCCTCAAAGCTACATTCTTCTTCTTGAGTGCTAACTGCCTTGCTTGAGTTGAAATGGAGAACTTTGATGTATGCTGACCCTGAGCTTGCTAAGTGCTTCTTATGCATGAAAGGAACACGAAAGTGACCAAGACCAATTCATCCTTACCTTACTCATTTTCTTTGAAATTTGTTTAGTGATAACAAGTACTATGCTTAGGTCATCTTGCATGGTTACTTGTGTACATTAGTGTGTCATTCTTTTTTTGAAGTGTGGTTTTGTGTGTTAGTTTCAAACATATTTCCTGTTTACTATCCTTTTCTTGCTTTGCAGATGTCTGCGACTCCCCACATTGGTTTCGCTGATGGTAAGCCGTAGTACCCGGAACCTATCATTCGCAGCATGGGCTATTTATGACCCTAACGGTGAGTTGACCTTCAAGGTATTTGTCTAGGTCACACAACTAACAACATTGTTGAATATAGTGCGGTCATCGAACTGTTGTCAGAAGCCATTGCTCTTGACATTAGAGAGTTGGTTGTCAACTTGGATTCACAGCTTGTCATCCTTCAACTCAACGGGCAATATTCCATTAGAAACCCTCAAATATTGAGAATGTATCTCTGTATCCATCTATTGGAAAGAAATTTTGATTACATTACATATCATCATATTCCTAGATGCATGAATACATTGACAGATGCATTAGCTAATTATGTGTTGGATAGACATTTACGAAACATGTGAAAAGATAAAACAAACCATTTGTACCATAGTAGACAAGAAAATACAACATATCTATATATATATATATATATATATATATATATATATATATATATATATATATATATATATATATATATATATCTATGGCGATAATGTTTGATACATTAGAACCCAAAAAAATAATATGTGTGTCCAAAATAACATCGGCAGCTCGCAGGCCTCATATATATGTGGCATGCAGGCCTTAAAAAATGTAAGTGTTGGACCTAGGAACTAATCATCATGGTGGAACTAATCATGCAACACGAGTTAGCAATCGGTGACTCCGATCCGAGACTCCCACTCTGTGTCTCTGGTACTGACGAGGAATGTCTCCTACCCAAGCATACTCTGGGATACCACGAGTCAACCCCTCAAGGTTCCTCGTGATCTCCTCCTTGTTGTCACTCCCCCCTTGATAAGGAGCGACAACATCAAGAGGGCGAGGGACACACCTGGCTATTGGGAACATCACAGCAGGCAGCTCTGGTCCAATGTTTGCGTTAACAAGTGAAATGTTATAAGCACATATATACCAAAAAACAATTAAAAAATCTCAAAATTAAAAAACTTGATTTTATCTTCATTGTCAAAATCCTCTCCATCTAATAAGGGCATGTCTGGATCTCCACGGAAGTCGGTGCCACTATATGGCCAATCCTCCACGATGATCTTCTGTCATCGTAGCCATGAAAATAATGCAGGGTTGTATGACATGTGTTGACCCATAGTGATCCTGGGCATCAAACGAATCTAGCAGGCCATCCATGGATCGCATGGCATAGGAGGATCTACCTCAGTCAGCTGATACTGGAACAGTGGCACCTGTTCCAAGAAAAAGGTCATGAGCACAGATCCGAAAAAAAATTGCTTCAAATTCCCCGCCTTAGCTTTGGATAGTTGGCGCTTTATGTTGATATTCATGGCCTCTTCTCGGTTGAAGATCGTGGGTGTTGTGTAGTCAAGAGCATATATGAATTTTGACTTGTTGGTATCATGTTCCACATGTGACATTGCCACTCTGTTGATGGTCAACAGAAGCACTCTTAGTGTCAGATCCTGAACACTAGACATCTCAACCTTCCCACTCTTGGATTTTAGGGCCTCGGGGCAGTGTTCGACAAGCAATGAAGATATGCTTGCCACAATCGGTTGTGACCCATACAAGTTAACTGGTTCCCCTCTTCAGGATAGTCCAGTGATGAAGTATATATCTGAAGTTTCTAACTCCAGCTCCTGGGCACCAATGACAAATATTTCCTGATTAATGTACCAAAGACTAATCAGGTACCGAAGAAACTCAGGTTGGGCCCGCATCCCTGGCGTGAGAAAGAATTTGAGGAGCTCGCAAGCCCTCAAATCTTCCAGGCAATTTGGGTCATTCATTGTCTGGGTGTCAACATCCTCATGTTCCCATTCTTTACAGTCCACCATTTTAGCGATTCTTTCTTGCAAAAGCCATTAATTTAAGTCAACAATCATGCTTGGCCCATAAATTTTGAGTTTTAACAATGAATTTTTGAGGAAATATGGCTTTTCTCTATTCACAGCACTGGCGTGCCTGTTTTCAAAATAGTTGCACTGACGGTGCGATTGGCTTTGTTAATCATCCTCGGTATGCGCGATCCCGTGCCCGAAAGTCATGTCGATCGAAGGCAAAAATGTTTTTGCAAAACCCCCTCAAAAAACCAAAAAAGTGGTTAAAAATAGAAATAAAGGACATGAAAATGGGGCTCAGGGCTTTGGCTTTTACCTATAACTAGTAGCTTGACAATTGACCTACCAGATCTCTCGCAATTTGGTTTGGAAAAATTAGGGAAAAGTGAGTAAAAAGTTTTCACAACAAGGTAAAATGGTAAATGGTAAAAACATATTTACTTTTCTCCTTTTTATTCAGTTTTTCATGAAAATATCAAGTTTTTGTAAAAAATTTAACCTATTTTGCCTCAAGAACTAGATAATACACTTTACCCTTTTTTGCAGTGATAGGTTCGACGATGATGACGAGTCACGTTTCAACTCTTTTCTTGACTCATTAAGCTCATATGAAAGGATTTCTGAGCATTTTTCCCTTTTGACTCATAAAATAAAGTAAAATGGGGGGTCCGCTTTCAAGCTCTTTTATGACCCTTTAAAAGTGAAAAGATGGCTGAGCCCTTTTCGTTTCAAACTCCTTAACGTATGTGAAACGTAGTGTGGCCAGTATAAGTTTACCCCTTTTTAGGCTGGGATGCACTATTTACGAAAAAGGTACTCCTTGGCTGAAATGGTCAAGCGGTTCTCTCAAGTATCGTTTCTACCTTTTCGGGCTCGAGAGACACAAACATATGAAAAGGGACCATGTTGAGTTTTCTTTTACGTGTCTTTTTCAAACTCTCTAAACATGAAAAATATATCGAGTTACACCTTTGTTAGACTCGTTAAACTATTAAATAACATTAGATTCGTCATCATGACGAACATGAGCTTCTTCTTCCTAGGGCTCGTTAAACTTACTAGGTCAGATTCGTCCGAAGGACGAACTTACAGTGCAAGCATATGTTATCCCCTTCAAGCTTTCGATTAAAAAATAATTGGGGTACCTTCCAGAAATGGTGGGGGAAAATTGGAAATCTATCAGTTGTGTCGGCAACTCACTCTTGAACATGACACTTTCTACTTCCTGTCGGGTTGGGATATCCTCCTTTGTATTGTTGACCTTCCTGGGTTTGGGTCGTTCATATTTTTCCTTCCATTTGATCTCTGCAATGTCGTCATGACCACCGATCCCATGGATCCAAAAGCTGCCAAACTTCCAGTTGTGTTGCTGACATGTTCAAGAGTTGTCCTTCTACAGTTGCACTTACCTTTGTTTCTATGTATCACCCAAAGTCATTTTGCATCCTTTTGTCTCGTTTCAATGGTGTGGGAAACATTACGACCCTCCTTCGACATGGTTGTTTCCCATCAACTTCAGCTCATTATTCGGGAAGTTGACTGAGAGACTCCCTTCTAGTACCTTAGAGCTTGCATGAACTAATGGCAAGTTCTTCGCACTCGACGATAAATTCACATCATTGGCTTTTGATCGAGTGATTTCACGGGTGTTCGACTTCAGTTCCTCTATTCACATTCTGTGAATTGTGCTGATAGTACCTTGAGGACCATTGTCATTATTGGTGGTTTCTCTCGCGTTTGTTAACAATTTACATCATTGACTGGTAATCAAGCGACTTTCTAGCATGTTCGATGTCAACAAATTTATTCACATGTTAGAATTTGTACTTTGATTAGGTCGTGTTGGAGCACAAGACCCAGGACTCAGATCACAAAAGTCCATGTTGCGAACTGATGTGACATGGTTATGTTGATATACATGTCTCTTTCAGATGGATGGTTGTGACCATACCATGGGTTATCATATGTGATCCTTCTCATTATTAGATGGCTGCGACCATACCATGGGTTATCATATGTGATCCTTCTCATTATTGGATGGTCGCGACCATACCTTAGTTTCATTATGATCCTCTTTGACGGACGGTTGCGCCCATACCTGGATCCATTTACATGATCATTCTCTAGATGGATGCATCCATTCCACGATTCATGTATCATTTGACAGAGTTCTCAGTTATGTATATGTATCTGTACTTGCTTGTAGGTTTTCCGATGGTAGACTACGGTTCCTGCACTGATTCATAAAGCATTTCATCCCTCACTCTACCTTGGCCTTCACGCTTTAGGGGGCATCTGTTACACAACAGTTTGTCACTGTCCCTATACTCCCCGTTTCTTGATCCTAGAGGACCTCTATAGTGAACCCCACATGCTTTTCCTTCATGAAGAAACTCCCATTATGTCCCTCTTCATGAGCAGATCAATTCCCTTTTGCACCATTTCCCCTGAAAATTTTATTTTTCCAAATTTAAAAGACCGATGCTAATGGCCTTTGTCTCCCCTGCGTTGAGGTGCAGAGATTAGCACTATCCCTAGCACCGATTGGAGCAACTGAGCTGTGTTCCGATCACGCCAGTCATATTATGGAAAGTTTTTTAAATTAAGAGTCGAAGCTTCCAGCTCTAGAAGCTTCGTAACTGAATTCTAGTAAATGGTTTGGCCGGATGGGGTCGAGGATATCAGTTTGGGCTCCTTTCCCTTATAATTATGGAACTACCTCAAGGGATAAGACCTTCTCCCATGAGAGGAGGATCCATCTCCCATCCATTCATCCTATACAAACCTCCCTTTTTCCCAAGCACAAGCTAGTGTTGAAGTGTTAATGTTGGTGTGCTAGTGCTATTTTGGTTTGGAGTAAACAAAAATCTATTCATAATTGTAGCTATCTAGTTGTGTAAGGGAGAAGTGTGATTTGGTTTGGAGTGAAGCCTAAAGGGAAGAGCCTTAAAACTATTTTTGATTAAGGCCATCATGGAATACTAGCAGAAGTCAGTGTGGGAACCTGGTCTTGTTAGAGGAGAAAAACAACGTCAAGACAATGGTTGTAATCTCTTATTGATATCAATATATATGCAACTATCGATTGATTTCCTACATGATTTGTCATCTTACATATTCATGGCTTAATGTTTCTTGATTTGTTAGGTACTAGGTTGAATTACAATTTGTCTATTATCACGGTTGTTGTTTGCTGTTGTTTACTTGTTTCAGGTGCTTGAAGAAGGAAGTGAAAGATAACTGGGGCAAGAAATAAAGGACATCATCAAACAGGATCAGCATACTAAGAGGTAGGCCCTCTTAATTGGTTCTAACCTAAGGAAATATTCCATAGAATGTATCTGTTGTGGCTAGACCCAGTATCGGGCTAGAGGAATTTGTTTGTGTCCGCACTTATAATTTTACTTCACCACAATGAGAACATGACAACATACTGCATAATGGAGCTTTATAACACAGCTTATTACAATATTTACAATGATCATATTTCTTAAGAAAACTCATATGACGTCATAACATCATGATAACATAACCACATGATAGCATAATAACATTACACCCATACTACATAGTGGAGCCTTATAACATAGCTCGTTATGGTATTTACATCCATACACAGGTGTACATATAACAACATCATCAAAATATATATGCCAAAACATATGCCAAATCATATACCAAATCATATACCAAACATATATCAAACATATACTAACATCATATAGCATATATCAAAACATCATAAGGCATATATCAAAACATCATATAGCATGTATCAACCAACATAAAGCATGTATCAAATCATCATAAAGCATACATCAACCATCATAAAGCATATATCAATCACCAGAAAGCATATACTAAACCAACACAAATCAAATACTAAACCATCATAAAGCAACTACCAAACCACCATAAGAAACCACCAAACCACCATATGAAGTTGTTAATACTTGGAGTTGATTTCAACTACCCAAGCGGGCATGTTCATGATCCATTAGTTTTAAAGTAAATTATAATAAATTCACATCATACCTCATTGGTAGCTCATCAATAAGGTACATTTGCAATCATGTTCGCTTCCTATCACAATAAGTCAAACTAGCATATTTGACCAAATCAACATGTATAAAAATATCACATTAGGTTAGCTCAAAACATAACCATCAAAATCATAAATGACATGTAACCACCATAAATCAAAATCCTAGATCACATGTAATCATCATATACCATTATCATAAGTCACATGCATACTAAAACTGAAATACAATACCGATACTTATCCTTCATTGATCCTTACTTATGCCTTTATTCTTTCTGTACACACACCATATCAGTTGCCACACTGAGAAAACACCCAGTGCCTTCTCCTCCATGAGGTGCACATACACATAGTGTGCATCAAACACATACAACCACACCTGACACACAACACCATGCAATACATGCACCGACACTTGACGTACAATGCATACACCTACAACTAGTATATACAATACAATGCATCCATCTATACCCGATGTGAAATACCACCCAATGCATGTACCTACACAGAGTACAACACAACAAGTATGCACACCATAATGCCACGACTACATGATGCACATACATAATACCGTATGCCCATAACACAACATGGATGACATGCACACAATACCACATGTATAGCAGTACCATATGTACAACATGTACATAGTACCACCGGTACACCGCACCACCTACACAACATGTGTACAGCATCACATGTACATGGCACCACCTGCACAACATGTACACAACGCCACATGTACACTACACCACTATACAATGCGTAAACAATACCACATGTACACAGTACCACACACACGATGTGTATGTGACACCATATGTACATAGCATCACATGCACGACATGTACAGAGCACTGCATGCTCATAGCACTCTATGTACAACATGCACATAACACCGAGTGTACATAGCACTGCATATTCAACATGTACATAGCACCATATGCACACACGCCACATATAGGTCATGAAGAGAGTAAAATATGTATACAACACCCCATATGCAATATTCACACAACCCTATTTGTACCATCTTGTAGATAACATTGCATAAATAACATGTACACATGCTATGTATACACAACACCACAATCACACACATCATAGATGAAACATGTACAAAATATACAATGTATGCTCAACAATAGTACCACACATCCAAAACCACACTGTCCTTACCAAGAAAACTTGCTTCCGGTATCTCATCCATGCTAATCCTAGCATGCCACAGACCACACTACTTTCACTTTGTTGATGTATCCTTCAACATTACCTGTTATGACATAGACATAGGCATAATACAAGTATACAATACCAAATCATATGCACATGATATTGACCTCGTATATTTTCCATGACTACTCTTCCCAATTGATTCCTCGTGTTATCACCCCAAGAAACTCTCCTAGGTTGTATATCAGAGATGCTCGGGAACATTACAAACTCAAAAAAAAGTTGGATAAGTTGGTTGATGAATGAAACAAATGCTGCATATTCAAGCCATATAACCACTCCTACTATGCTTAACCTCAGACATGGGTGAACACCCCCAGACTACAAGGATTTTAACCACTAATTACTCACAGTTTTAGAGAGAATGTGATGATGGAGAACATTGATCACACCAGTAGATGCACAAGACCCTGTGATGGCCAGCTGCAACCAGTTAAGAAGGTCTATAAATATCTTATTTAATACTCAGACAGGATGACAGCTCTTTGGCATTAAAACAACAGAAACCTACAAACAAATTAAATGATGCATGCTCAATCCTAACACAGAGGTGGGATGACAGCCCCTCTGATGCTAAACATTAACAACACATGAATAAATGTAAAACAAGCACAGCCTGGAACAAGAAGAAGAAGAGGAAAGTGAGGAATCAACAGCAAAAGAAGCTTGTATTAGCTAGAAATGAAGACCAGAAGTTGCAGGTCTCATAATAGTTACAGTCTCCAGAAGTTGAAGTTTACACCAGAATTACATTCATCCAACAATCATCAACCTATTACATTGTGTTTCTGGGTATATATAGAATCTGTTTACAAAATTGCTTTGCCAGGCTAAGCGTGGAGGTATCTTAATGGACCACCAACCACATTTACAATTAGATATGGGTCTATGATAACAGTTTGATGGTTTTCAATGAACAAAATGGCTCTTTCTGTACTTTGATGTCCTTTCTGAGCAAATGGAATGTAATGTGTACAAAGCTCCATGACTGATTTATATCTGGATCTTCTCGAAGCCGTCCCTCTTGTCCTTTACCACGCTGTTCTTGAATGCAGGTAGATGAGGGTTTAAATGCGCAGGTTGCTGGATCGTTCTCTTCCTTCTTCGCGCACACAAAACAGGCTCAAATCATGAAAAATGCCCGAAAATGGACGATAACCTGCAAATGAATATTGACCATTGAATAGCTCAGATGGATGACCAAGATCACTTGGCGAGTAGCATTGGGAGCAAACAAGAGCGCGATTAAATATTAGCTGTGGATCCAACAAATTGGATGGCGGAGATCGGCATATGGAAGCCATCGGGGGCAAACAGGAATGGAGGGACAAGGGTCGTCTGATTGCAAGTTTGACAATCGAATGGTTGACGGGTGGCAAAGATGATCGGGATTTAATGAGCGGGGAGCCGTACTGGAAGGGCGGTAAGCGGTTCCCCCGCACCGCTTTATGGCCAAGGGTGGTTTACGTACAGGCAGGTGCGATGCAATAATATGAAGACGCGTGGCGGATGCGATGGCGGGGAAACCACTTTCCCCAGGAACTAACAGGTGTGTAGGTCTCTGAAGCGGGGAAAGTGACAATCGTCAGATGATAAGGTGGGCGCGATTGGACGGTCGAGGCAATACATGTGCTCCGAGGTTGATGTGACAGGTACGGTCTCAACGGGTAACAATTTTATTATGTGCGCGGTTATAAGTTAAAACTTTAGTGGTGGGGTGAAACAAAAATCATAGGTCAATATGGTTTATGGAGGGTTATCAGCCTTAATAACGTTAAACACAAAGATGCCTAGGGATTAAAGGGAATAGGGGTAAACGGGGTTTTAAAATGTTAAGACTTTAAGTGCCCAGGGATAAACAAATAATGGGTTTATAAAAGCAAACAAAAATAATGATGATAGGGAGAGTAAAGAGAAAGGAAGGGAAGGAGGAAATGAAGGTGGCGGGAGTTATAACGGTAAAACAAATGGAAGGGGAAATATTGAATGAACAGCTACTAGCCCCTCCTTACAAAAAACACCACGGCCAAGCTGTCCCTGACCCTAAAAAATGCTCAAACATGTAGCAGAGCTAACACTAGCTCCTGCCGGGGATGAGATCCTCCCTGTGAGGTCTCAAGAACCTGCAGACCAATGCCTTTCCAACTGAAAACAAGTTAACCAAAATTCCTAGTGTTCCATTGAGCATGGAGTCTATTGTGTTTGTACAAAACTGATAAAAACAAAATATTTACAGCCTTCAAGGCCACCAGACCTTAAACAACATAAACTTTCAAAAACCGCCCATTGACTTGGCCATAAAAAACTGTCTCTCCTCCCATACTTTTCAGTATGAAGGTGTTATTTCCTTGAACCTGAGAAATGATGAAAGGCCTTGTCCAGAAAGCATCAAATTTCCCATGATTTCCTTTTTTCTCCTTTAGTGCATCCCACTTCAAAACCAAGTCACCAACCTGAAAATTATCTGTTTTTGCCTTTTTGTCAAAGGCTTCCTTGATCTTTTTTCTGATGTGCTGCAGCCTTTTCAACCAATTGTTCTCTAATCTGATGTATTTATGCTAGATCAGTGATTCTCTTTGCCATGTCTTCTTCCTCATCCTGCTCTTCTTGAAGGAATTTTGCTACAGGGAGAGTTAGCTGAATTGGAAATATAGCCTTAGTGCCATATACCATCTTGAAAGGAGAATTCCCTGTGGATTTCTTAATGGTTACTCTGTCAGCGCACAGTGCATACTTGATCTTTGAATCCCAATTCTTTTTATTATCCTCTAACAACTTTTTAATTATCCTGATCAGGCTTTTATTAGAGGATTTTTCTAGACCATTTCCTTGTGGATAATATGAAGTGGAATGAAGTTCGATTCCCATTGAATCACACATTTCCACCAACTCTTTGTCCCTGAAAGCTGCTGCATTATCTATTATTAATTTATGTGGACAACCCAATCTGCTGAAGATATTCTCTGTCAAAAACTTCATGACCACATTATGATCAACCTTCCTTGTAGGGACTACTTCAATCCACTTAATGAAATAATCAGTGGCTACTAATATCCACCTGTGCTAGCCACTGGAATGTGGATTAATTTCTCCAATAAAATCCAAGCCCCACTGCTGAAAAGGTCCTTTTTCCTGAATTCGTTTTAGGGGCAGGGATTTCAACTGTTGTTTTCCTTCAAATATTTGGCACCTGTCACAAGATTTAACAAAAGCAAATACATTAGAAAATAAAGTGGACCAACAGTACCCAGCTCTAAGAATTGTATGGGCTGTAGTCTTCCAATAATGGTGCCCTCCACACATGCTGTTATGAAACTATTGCATAACTTCCTTTGATTGTTCTTTGTCCAGAAACCTTAGAAATAATCCAGATGGATCCCTCCAGTAGAGCAGATTTTGATTAATGCAATATTTTGCTGCTCTAAGTTTTAAAGTTCTAGCTTGACTTGTGCTTAAGCCTGAAGGGATTTCTAGCTTCAGCAAGAAACTAATTATTTCATCATACCGATTACATGAAGCTAGATTTTCAGCCACTGATTGCTTTCCCTTTGTTTCAGCTACTTCCTCTTCTTCATCTGTTTGACCAATTTCTGCAATTGTGCACAGGAAATCAATATCTAAAGACCTGCAATTTTCTTCAGCTAACAATTTGGAAAGACCCTGACCTCTGACCAGCTTGGTGGGCTTCAGCTCTATATTAAATTCTATCATTTTAGCAATCCTTTTTTCCCTCCTTCCATCAGCATCAGGTTGTGTCAAGACATCTTTTATTGCAACAGAGGGTACATATGCAATTATTTTTGAATGCAAAATATAAACTCTGAAAGCCTTCAAGAACTTAATAAGAGCATATGCCTGTTTTTCAATAATATCATACCTCAGTTCAGCATCCCTCAAATTCTTGCTGAAAAATGCCACTGGATGCTCTGAACCTTCTTCATCTACCTGCAATAAAATAGCTGCAATGGTGTCTTCAGAGGCAAAAGAAAATATATGGAACTCCTTGTTGTAGTCAGGACTGATTAATGTGGGAGCCTCCATAATATCTTTCTTAATTGACTCAAATGATTTCCTTGTTGTATCAATCCATCTTACCTCTGCTCCTTTCTTCAACATAGAGGTCACATGCTTAACTAGTTCAACAAAATTTGGTATAAACCTCCTGACAAAATTAATTTTGCCCAAAAAGGATTGGATATCCTTCTTTGATCTAGGGACAGAAAAAGTCTGAATTGCTTTGACTCTTTTTGGGTCAATCTAAACACCTACAGAAAACACAATATGTCCTAACAGCTTGCCTTCATTTAAAGAAAATTGTGATTTTTTGGGATTGACTGAAATTCCAAAACCTCCTGCATTTTAGAAACACTTTTTCCAAATGCTGCAAATGATTTTGATGGCTGCTGGAGTAAACTATTATATCATCGAGGTAGATAAGCACAAATTTGTCCTTCTCTCCCACAAATGCTATATCCATAGCTCTCTGAAAGGTGGCTCCACCATTCATTAATCCAAATGGCATTTTGGCATACATAAAAGTGCCCCAAGGAGTGGTGAAAGCAGTCTTTTCTTGATCATCTGGGTGCACAACAATCTGATTAAAGCCTAAAAATCCATCCAAGAATGACATCACTTTAGCTCCTGAGACCTTTTGCAGCAAATGCTCCATCTTGGGCAGAGGATAGTTCTCTTTCTTTGAGCATTTGTTCAAATTTCTGAAATCAACACACAGTCTGATTTCACCACTTTTCTTCCTTACTACCACTAGATTAGCTACCCATTTTGAATACCTAAGAGGGACTATAATCTTGGCAACCAACAACTTTTTTATTTCTTTTTCAATCAGTGGAAGAAGCATAGGGTTTATTGGTCTCAGCTTCTGTTTGAAAGGAACAGTGTCTTTCTCCAGAGGGATTTTATGTTGAATTATGTTCTTGTCATATGTTTTCAGATCACTATACTCCCAGGCAAACACATCAGCAAATTGCCTCATTAAATTGTAGTACTCAACACTTTGATCAGCAGACAAATGAGTGGACAAATTCACATATCTAGGCTGACCTTGGCTTCCTATATCATGCTTACAGACTGCAGATTGGTCTTCTTTTTGAGCAGCCTTGTAAGGCACATCATTTTGGTCAAACAATCTTTCAAAAGGGATTAGGCCCTTAGGAATATGGTTACTAGGAAGCTGGACAATGCTGTCTTTACCAATCTTATTTCTAAGCTCGGACTAGGGTTTTTCTAACAAGGCATCATTTTCTTGGTCAATCTGCATCTCAGAATACTCATCAATGACTTGCAAGAACCTATTTATCTCATCATCATCTTCAAAAACTTTCCAATGGTGGACATTATTAGGCAAGGATGGTCTGTATTTCACTTGAAATTCATACACTAGTCTGGGAGGCATGGGAGGTATAAATAAACTAGAAGAAACAGCAAGGGAATCAACAAGCTGATTTTCGGCTCTAGGAATGTATGAAATACAGAAAAAATCAAAGGAATCTCTGATTCTCCATGCCTCATCTTTGTATGCTTTCAGCCTTGGGTGCTTTGCTTGAAATGTTTTATTGACTTGCTGAATAATCAGATCAGCATCTCTAAGCACCTTAATATTTTCGATTCCTCTGTCTTTTGCTACATTAAGACCCAACAACAATGCTTCATATTCTTCTATATTGTTTGTCACTTGAAAAACTAGCTTAAAAGACAGTTGAATTATTTCTTTCTCTAGAGACACTAGCACCACCCCTGCTCCTGCAGTCTCCCTGTAACATGCTCCATCAAAGAACAACTCCCAAATCTAACTTCCTTGCTCTTTCTCGGCCTGGACTGTTGGTTTCCTGATCTGCAATGAGGCCTTATGAGATTCTTCTATTTGGAGAATAGATGCTCCAAAATCAGTGTCCACTGCATATATTGGATGATTTGTAGGATTCTTTTCATCACTGATAATGTATGCCAACTGTACTTCTCTATATAACCTCCTGCTTTCTCCTCCAAACACTGGGACAGTTGCATAAGATGGATCATTTTGTAATGTCCCACTTAGTCTCTTAATCCACCCTCTGGACAGCAGCATGCCAAAATTAGGAGGGACATCTGCTACCACAATATCCATCACCATACTCTTCATGGGCAGCTGAGTTAAGGTAATAGCCAAATCTTTAATCAATCTAAGACATTTGACCTTCCTTAAATCAAAAGAAAATAAATCATGATAGGGTCTAGTGATATCAAGGCCTAACTCTTCCATGACAACTTTAGGCATTAGATTGTGACTGGACCCTGTGTCTAGCAGGAAGTTGTGGAGGATTTTGTCATGAATGGTCAAGGAGACATAAAAAGATGGAGAATTATTATCAGCAGGTTCAACCATAGGACTGAGCACAATGGTAGGTTTGTCATCTTCCAAATTGATAGAGTCATTGGAGGTTTGTTTGGTTTCTAGCTCAAGGGCTTCAAGGATAGGCTTCCTAAATACTTCACTCTTAACCAACTCAAACAGAGGCATAGATATTTTCAATTTCTGAACTTCTGACTCAAAGCTGAAAGAAGAAGATGACTTATCAAAACTTTTTATCTCATGAACAGGAGCTTTGAAGATGACTGGAATAGCTGCTGGCTTTCTCTACTTGACATTCTATGATTTTGCTTGGACAGCAGCTCTTTGGGCAGAATTTTCTTTGACATTCTTTGCATTGGATCTCAAATTATATCTCTACTGTTGTTCAGCTTGTAGGATAGCTTCTCTATCCCATTCTTGATTGTCTTGCTCCTGCAACAATGATTGTTCATACTCAGCCAATGTCAAAAATGCAACGCTGCCTTTATCTTCCATGTAGTGAATTTCATCCTCATCTTCTTCAAATTGTTCCTCCTCCATGACTACATTTTGGAAAGGAGCTTTTATTTTCTGATCTTCTTTTGAATCTTCACCCCTCTGCATAATTTGTAACTGCTCATTTTCTCTTCTGAAAGGATTTGGGTTTCTTGAAGCAAATGTGTTTTGCTGCCTTGTTTTTCCTGAATTCTACTCAACCTCCAGCTTAGATATCTTAGCAGCCAATGACTCTATCATTTTGGTCATTTTATCAAATTTGGGGTTGAAAGATGATGCAGAGGAAGTAGAAGCCTGACCTCTCTATCTTCTCCTGTCAGCTTGACTCTTTAGTTTCTTTGCAGCCATGATATTAGATTCTACTTCTAAGGCTGCATCCTGCATGTCTGCCAGTGTAGCACATCTTCTTTCTCTCAATAACAGGCATAAATCAGAGTCAAAACCATTGGCATAAGTGATTTTGGCAGAGGTAGGAGTAGGCTTTACCTCAACTGGTATCTTACTATACATTCGATTGAATCTTTTATTAAAATCAGGCAAAGATTCACCATTTTCCCTCTTCAGATTACCAAACTCAGTATGATAATACAACAAGTCCTTTTTATCTTCCCATTGCTTCAAAAATGCATCATCTAATGCTTCAATATCTGTTATTAATCTCTGGGGTAATTCTCTAAACTACTTCTTAGCCTCTCCATCAAGGCTCTAGACAAAAACTCTCATCCACACATCATTTTCACTTATATCTAAATTATCAGCATAGCTGTAAAAAGCTTTAAGGTGTTCTTTTGCTGTTACTCCCTCTGTACCAATGAATTTAGGCATATATTTCTAATAGTCTCCCACAGGTATAGGATTTAAAGGCACAAGCAATACCAATGGTCCATATCTGGGAGCTACAATTCTTTCTATCCTCGTAGGTGCTTGCTGTCCTGCCATGATTGGAATATTTGGAAGAATAGTAGCAGATTGATTGGTAGGGAGTAATGCGATGGATGGCAGAGATAAAGGGATGTTTTGGACTGAATGGGATGATTTCTTTGGACTGAGATTTAAAGGGGAACTAACTAAACAAGGGGATGTAGTAATCTCTGCAGATTTTTGTTCACTAGCAGCACTAGGCTCTAAATCTTCAAATTGTGTATTTTCAACTAAAAACTTCTCATGCAAAGACAAATAATATTTCTTGGGCTTACCTGATCTTGATGCCCCTTTCTGTGATGCTTTCTTTGATTTAACAGTCCTCTCAGGTTCAGGCACTGGTTTAGCTGGTGATTTCTGAGGATTTCTTCGACTATGTCTCACAAACTGAGCCAAAACTTCAATGTGGAGTCGCCAGACAAATGATTACAACCAGAAACTGTGTTCAAAACTTGTCTATCATCAAAGCTTGAAGCTGTGTTGTTTTCCCAAGGAAGCTGAGCTTCAATTCTCCTCTCCCTGACAACGGCGCCAATTAATGTTATCACCCCAAGAAACTCTCTTAGGTTGTATATAAGAGATGCTCGAGAACATTACAAACTCAACCAAAAGTTGGATAAATTGGTGGATGAATGAAACAAATGTTGCATATTCAAGCTAGATAACCACTCCTACTATGCTTAACCCTAGACATGGGTGAACACCCCCAGACTACAAGGCTTTTAACCACCAATTACTCATAGTTTTAGAGAGAATGTGATGATGGAGAACATTGATCACACCAGCAGATGCATAGGACCCTGTGATGGCTGGCTGCAACCAGTTAAAAAGGTCTGTAAATCTATTATCTAATACTCAGACAAGATGATAGCTCTCTGGCATTAAAACAACAGAAACCTGCAAACAAATTCAATGATGCATGCTCAATCCTAACACAGAGGTGGGATGACAACCCCTCTGATGCTAAACATTAATAGCACATGAATAAATGTAAAACAAGAACAACCTGGAACAAGAAGAAGAAGTGGAAAGTGAGGAATCAACAACAAAAGAAGCTTGTATTAGCCGGAAATGAAGACCAGAAGCTGCAGGTCTCATAATAGTTACAGTCTCCAGAAGTTTAAGTTTACACCATAATTACATTCATCCAACAATCATCAACCTATTACATTGTGTTTTTGGGTATATATAGAATCTGTTTACAAAATTGCTCTGCCAGGCTAAGCGTGGAGGTGTCTTAATGGACCACCAACCACATTTACAGTTGGATATGGGTCTCTGATAATAGTTTGATGGTTTTCAATGAACAAAATGGCTCTTTCTGTACTTTGATGTCCTTTATGAGAAAATGGAATGTAATGTGTACAAAGCTCCATGACTGATTTATATCTGGATCTGCTCGAAGCCATCCTTCTTTTCCTTGACCATGCTATTCTTGAATGCAGGTAGCTGAGGGTTTAAATGCGCATGTCGCTAGATCGTTCTCTTCCTTCTTCGCGCATACAAAACAGGCTCAAATCATGAAAAATGCCAGAAAATGGACGATAACCTGCGAATGAATATTGACCATTGATAACTCAGATGGAAAGCCAAGATCACTTGGCGAGCAACATTGGTAGCAAACAGGAGCACGATTAAATATTAGCCGTGGATCTAACAAATCGGACGACAGAGACTAGCATATGGAAGCCATCGGGGGCAAACAGGAATGGAGGGACAAGGGCTGTCTGATTTCAAGTTTAACGATTGAACGGTTGATGGGCGGAAAAGATGATCGGGAGTTAACGCGCGGGGAGCCATACCGGAAGGGCGATAGACGGTTGCCCCACACCGCTTTATGGCCAAGGGTGGTTTACGTACAAGCGGGTGCAGGCAGGGAAACCACTTTCCCCAGGAACTAACGGGTGTGTAGGTCTATGGAGCGGGGAAAGCGACTATCATCAGATGATAAGGTGGGCATGATTGGACGGTCGAGGCAATACATGTGCTCCAGGGTTGATGTGACAGGTACGGTCTCAACAGGTAACAATTTTATTATGTACGCGGTTATAAGTTAAAACTTTAGCGCTGGGGTAAAACAAAAATCATAGGTCAATATGGTTTATGGAGGGTTATCGGGCTTAATAACGTTAAACACAAAGATGCCCGGGGATTAGAGGGAATAGGGGTAAACAGGGTTTTAAAATGTTAAGACTTTAAGCGCCTAGGGATAAACAAATAATGGATTTATAAAATCAAACAAAAATAATGATGAAAGGGAGAGTAAAGAGAAAGGAAGGGGAGGAGGAAATGAAAGTGGTGGGAGTTATAACGGTAAAGAAAATGGAAGCGGAAAGATTGAATGAACTGCTGCTAGCCCCTCCTTGCATAAAACACCACGACCAAGTTGTCCCTGACCCTAAAAAATGCTCAAACATGTAGTAGTGCTATCACCTCGTAAGACCAGGAACCTCTTCATGTTGTTCTCCTGCATAAAAAATCATTCCTCCGCAAGAATGATACTTGAAAACCCTGTTAGATAGTAACATAGATACATGGATACATAAATACATATATAAACGTTAACATAAAACAATCATGATCCTGTCAGACAACAACATACATACATACATGTATACATATATAAACTTCAACATAATCATGATCATAAAATAATTACCAGATACCAAGGTCAAGGTTAAGAGAACTTCCTTTATTCATGCACGACATGAACGATATTGAGAATAATAATTCCCAACATAGCCAAGGCATCTAACACCTCAGATCTATTTACTTTACCTTTTCCGGTTACCTTTATTATGTCTGCACTACTACTGTCCATTTACCATAATGGACCCAACCAGTCCAACCAACCGTCATAGTATTACCTTCCGCTATGCTTACTCATGCACAAAACTTCATCCGAATCTTACATTACCTTCCGGGTACCACATAGCTCTCCCGATTTCCATCAACTTTCCTCTTTCCCAACCAATTCCCAAGACTCAAAACATAAAAGGCAAGAAAAGAAACAAATAAGAAGAAGACCTAAAAACCAATAACAACATGACTCCATAAACAAATTGGTATAGCTATGCACCAGACACAATAAAACTTGCAAATAAAGTGAAACAATCGCAAAAGACCAAAAGCACAAGACTAACAACAAACACCATGACTCGATCCTCATGGTTCCCAGGGAAACTCAACCAGAGCCTTCTTCAAGATTTCATGGCAGTCTCTTGCCATGCAATCCCCTGCATCTTACTGTTGGCATTATGATTCAAGTGTTGTCCTTGATGGCAACTCACTCAGAGGTTGGTACAGATACTCAGAAGTTGGTTCAGGTGATGGCAACTTACTCAGAAGACAGATCCTAGTACAGCTTGCCAAGGAAGTTCATACACGCAGGTTTGTTAAGCCCAAGTCGCGTGTACACGCAGGTTGGCTTCAGAAAAAGCGCGTGTATGTGGAAAAGCACCTTTGGTCCATGGCGGTTAGTCCTTGGAAGTTGTGCCTATGGTTTCGGACCATTGTATCTCGACGGGCGTGTCGATCCCTAGTTTTGAAGTTGATGGTATTGTGTTTCTATGGTTTTGGCTCTTGGTATTGAACAAGGCCTAAGGCTATATAAGGAGAAGATCACTAGGCAAAGAGTAAGTGTGTGTGTGGGTGTCTGACGCAGTGAGAGGATCTGGTATTGCTGGTTATCTGTTCGGGACGCTTGGCAAGGGTCGGATCTGACAGCAAAGGCAGAAGTAATCATTTCTAGATCTGCACGCGGGTTGCCTTTGGAGAAAGCGCGTATACACGCGGTTTTGGTACAGTGAAGTAGCGTATGCATGATAAGGGTTGATATTTCAGGTTGTTGCTGATTCTGGTGGTTGTTGCAGAGTTCTAGATTCTGGTTTGGGTTCTGTGTTCTTGATGACAGGGTTTCAGTGATTCGGTATTGGGTTGTTTAATGAATTATGATGCAAGTATAAGTTGATGATTGTATTGCGGTAATGTTTGCTTTGTACTCTTGGATCCAGTCTGAAAATTGATGAAACGTGGTCCCTGAAGGTTGTAGGGTCAGCACCTACGTACTAGTAAATGGATCAGCTAGTACAAGAGCTGAGGGGGTTGTAGCTCCCTTCCAAAAGTAGTTGGAAAACGAGAGAGAGGGTTGTAGCCCTCTGCAGGTTGTAGCCTGCATACTGGTAAAGGACTGCACCAGTATATTGTAAAAGAAGTTTCTCATTAAAGAAGAAAGAGACGAATTGCAGCAGGTGGTTTTCACCCACATTGGGTTTCCACCTTATATCATGGTGTTCATGTGTGTGGCTCTTGTGTGATGTTCTGTTCTGTTATACTGCACCTGTTTACTGCTAAATTGCTTAATAATGTTCTGATGCATTTACTGAAGATAAGATTAACTGAATCATAAGATATCTGCATATACGCTAGTTGCTTTAGACACAGTCGCGTGTACACGCGGGTTCACTTAACTGAAGTCGCGTATATGTTTCTGAGTATGAAATTGAAAAGGTTTTATTGATCTGATAATACTGATTCACCCCCCCTCTCAGTATTATTTCCAACAATTGGTATCGGAGCAGGTCCTTCAGAGGAAGCTTGATCGCTTGAAGGAAAAGATCCATCAAAATGGCTAATCCAGAAAGAGAGGCACACATCAGGCCACCAGTCTTTGACGGGAACAATTTTACTCACTGGAAGATAAGAACCACTGCATATCTACAGTCTCTTGGAGCAGAAGTTTGGGGACTCATAGAAGGAGGATACAAATTCCCATCAGCAACTCCTACAGATCCAGCAGAGAAAAAGCAATATGAGCTCAATGCCAAAGTAGTTAATGTCCTATTGAGTACTTTGACTCAATCAGAATTTATGAAGATCATGCATCTCAAATCAGCTAAGGAAATATGGGACAAAATCGTTACAAGCTACGAAGGAGATGATCAGGTAAAAATAGCGAAGCTTCAAACTCTCAGAATCCGGTATGAAACTCTTAAGATGCGAAGTAATGAAAGCGTAGCTAATTATTTCCTGCGTATGGATGAGATTGTGAATTGTATGAGGGATCTGGGTGAAGAATTTGAGGAAGTTGTCTTAGTTCAAAAGGTTTTGAGATCTCTGTCTACTAAATTTGATTCTAAAGTATCTGCCATAGAAGAAAAGGAGAATGTGCGAAAAATTACCATGTCACAGCTTCACGGGATCTTAACTGCTTTTGAAATGCGACTAGAGGTACCACCAGAGGCCGCATTCGAAGTGTCAGAGGAAGAAGATGAGGTAAATTTTGTCAAGAATCTTGAACGGGGAACTGGACGGTTCAAAGATAAGCTGCCTTTCAAATGTTTTCTATGTGGTAGAGTTGGTCACTATGCTGCTAGATGTCCTCATAACAAAGAAAGGATATATGAAGAAGATGGTAGAAGCTATTATTCCCATATTAAAAGTTCATTTAATGATAGTGAAGATATTAGAAGTCTCATGGCGCACAAGAAGAAGAATGCTTCATCCAATGATAGCGAGGATATTAAAAGTCTCATGGCACATGAAGAGAAGAATGCAGAAACTGAAGAAGCTGCCAAATTAAAAGAACTATTGGAAACAGAAACCAGGGTAAGGGAGAAATTGCAGGATATAGCAAAAGATCAGAGCACAACTATTCAGAGACTTGAATCAAAGATCCTCTCTCTAAAAGAAGATCTTGAAGATCAAGAACATGAAGTGATCAAACTAAAGCGACAAGTAGAAGAAGGGAGAAAAGTTGAAGAAGACCTAAGGAAGCAGTATCTGAAAAAGGAAGAACAACATCAAGTTGAGGTAAATATCTTGAAAGGTAAACTAGAAGAAAAGGATAAGCTTTTACGATTTCAAGATAGTTCTAAAGTCTTGGATGATATTCTTAATAGTCAGAGATCTCCTGCTATCAAGACTGGTCTTGGTTTTCATGAATATGTTGAAGGTGAATCTAGTTCACAAGGTGAGACAAGAAACTCTAATGAGAAATCTGAAATGCTCAAGGAACAACCAAGAAAAGAAATTCCTCAAGGAAGATCCTTTACTCCTAACTATGGACGTGATAGACGATTATTTCCTCCGCTGAATAAAGTTGAATGTTATGTATGTCATAATCTTGGACATGTTGCAGCCAGATGCAGAAGTAGAATGGTTCAAGAAAGATCATCTCATCCCAGGTATTTCAGAGGGTATTGCTTTGCCTGTAATGCATATGGACACAAAGCAATTGATTGTGATAGAAGGAACATGAAAAATATAAGGTGTTATACATGCAACAACTATGGGCATAAAGCAAGGGAATGCAGAAGCAGATTTCAAAATTCAAGACAAGGGGACCATACATCATCACAGTTGCAGGAATTGAAGAAGACAGAGACAAAAAGGTGTGGGACAACTCAGTCAGCTGACATAACAGACACAGGGGAATCTGAAAGTGATGAGATTCAGTATTCCATCCTGCATACGCTGAGATAATGAAGACAAGTCGCGTATATACGCGAGTTACATGCTGCAAAGTCGCGTATATGGAGAAAGGGCAGCAGAACAGATGGTTATATGGAGAAAGGGCAGCAGAACAGACCCAGGTTCAGTCATGGTTGGCTCAGGCTCAGGGGGAGCAGAACAGACTCAGGAAATGGTTCAGACATGGTTGGCTCACACTCAGGGGGAGAATATTCTTCAAATAATGCATTGTTGGCATTATGGTTAGAAGTTGTTGATAAAGTCTATGAAGATAAATGATACATCTTACTGTTTAGGAATGGTATTGCAGGCTGATGCTTATATCATGATGCTGTTGGTGGCTTTCATAAGTCTTGGTCTAGATATTTCGTCTCTATGTCATGTATCTCTTGTGATATCTCTTTTATGGTGTCAAGGTCATGTAACGGCCTATGTTGGTTTCCCCACTATGCCTGGGATGAATGATGAATGTATGTTGAGTCTTTTGGTGATAGGAAGGTCTTCTATAATGTATAAGTCCTTGTTCTTCTTGAAGAACATCTTTTGCAGATCTTGCCTACAGTCAAGGGGAGCATGAACAGCACAATTCAGCAAGAGCAGGATGGATAGATTGGTACACTTTGGCATACACAAAGGGGGAGCATAGTTGGAGATTTCAGCAAGTACTCAGGGGGAGTATGGACAGCAGAAGGTATACCAAAGAAGAGAATATCTTGGTCCGCCCTTTGCCCTTGATGTCAAAGGGGGAGAGTGACTTGGTGTAGTGGTTGCCATCAAGTCCAAAGGGGGAGATTGTTGGCATTATGATTCAAGTGTTGTCCTTGATGGCAACTCACTCAGAGGTTGGTACAGATACTCAGAAGTTGGTTCAGGTGATGGCAACTTACTCAGAAGACAGATCCTAGTACAGCTTGCCAAGGAAGTTCATACACGCAGGTTTGTTAAGCCCAAGTCGCGTGTACACGCAGGTTGGCTTCAGAAAAAGCGCGTGTATGTGGAAAAGCACCTTTGGTCCATGGCGGTTAGTCCTTGGAAGTTGTGCCTATGGTTTCGGACCATTGTATCTCGACGGGCGTGTCGATCCCTAGTTTTGAAGTTGATGGTATTGTGTTTCTATGGTTTTGGCTCTTGGTATTGAACAAGGCCTAAGGCTATATAAGGAGAAGATCACTAGGCAAAGAGTAAGTGTGTGTGTGGGTGTCTGACGCAGTGAGAGGATCTGGTATTGCTGGTTATCTGTTCGGGACGCTTGGCAAGGGTCGGATCTGACAGCAAAGGCAGAAGTAATCATTTCTAGATCTGCACGCGGGTTGCCTTTGGAGAAAGCGCGTATACACGCGGTTTTGGTACAGTGAAGTAGCGTATGCATGATAAGGGTTGATATTTCAGGTTGTTGCTGATTCTGGTGGTTGTTGCAGAGTTCTAGATTCTGGTTTGGGTTCTGTGTTCTTGATGACAGGGTTTCAGTGATTCGGTATTGGGTTGTTTAATGAATTATGATGCAAGTATAAGTTGATGATTGTATTGCGGTAATGTTTGCTTTGTACTCTTGGATCCAGTCTGAAAATTGATGAAACGTGGTCCCTGAAGGTTGTAGGGTCAGCACCTACGTACTAGTAAATGGATCAGCTAGTACAAGAGCTGAGGGGGTTGTAGCTCCCTTCCAAAAGTAGTTGGAAAACGAGAGAGAGGGTTGTAGCCCTCTGCAGGTTGTAGCCTGCATACTGGTAAAGGACTGCACCAGTATATTGTAAAAGAAGTTTCTCATTAAAGAAGAAAGAGACGAATTGCAGCAGGTGGTTTTCACCCACATTGGGTTTCCACCTTATATCATGGTGTTCATGTGTGTGGCTCTTGTGTGATGTTCTGTTCTGTTATACTGCACCTGTTTACTGCTAAATTGCTTAATAATGTTCTGATGCATTTACTGAAGATAAGATTAACTGAATCATAAGATATCTGCATATACGCTAGTTGCTTTAGACACAGTCGCGTGTACACGCGGGTTCACTTAACTGAAGTCGCGTATATGTTTCTGAGTATGAAATTGAAAAGGTTTTATTGATCTGATAATACTGATTCACCCCCCCTCTCAGTATTATTTCCAACACTTACTACCATAAACACATAATTGTTAGTGCATAAATAAAAGTACACCAGTTACCTTATCTTGTTGTGCCAATCACGCTGCTTGCAACTAAACACATCCACAGCATCTCTCAAGGGACTGCAATCCTTTAACAGACCCACCTATTGCTGAAGACTAGCTGATATACCTGTCAAGTGCATGTTCATGAATATAGAAAATATCCACATAATATCAAACAAAATCAAGGTTAAGAAGAGTTCCTATTTGAAAAGAACTCATTCGTTCAAAATTAGGGTTTCCAAAGATAGCTAAAGGAATTCTTGCCCAATTCCTTTCTTTTACCTTTTTACCTTGTTATAATCGAGGCTTACTATATGTTGTCACACCACCCAGCTGTTAGTTATATAGACACATCAACTATTACCTTGTCATGCTAATACCAAGCTTGTTACCCTGAAACTGATCACACATGTCAACCACATGTTCCAAATATTAAGACAATCATATCTATTAATTTGAAATCAACCATTACCAAGACTAACAATCAAGTCATAATCCATAGTCAACTCATAGTCATCAGTGATAATACTACAACTATCACCTACTATACTCAAGTACATATCAACTGTCTCAACACATATATTTTAGTACAATCATCTTAAAACAAGATCATTGGAACACATACTCATATTATGTAATTCATCAAACATTCAACCAACTCGCAAACATACCATGTTAAATAAATCAATTAGACGACATAATAGACACTGAACACTCAAATACCAAATAGATGACGTAATCAACTATGAAACACCAAGTATAATACATAAGCAAACTCATACCTTAGTGTACCTTAGGGGAGGCTATCTTGTCTGCATTATCAATCTAGTTAGCGAGATATAATTTTACATGTCAACTCAAGGACTCCTAAGATCATGATATCCATAACAATATCTACTAACATGTTCACATCGTAACTCATACACAACTATCATTCACACATATGAAAATTAAATGTAGATTAGTATGACACCATCTCACAAATATGTCGATTCAATCCTGAATATCGCAACCATAACCATCTGCATAGGTCAAATCGGGTTAACACAATACATATAACATCAATATCTTTAAGGCAATGAACATAACCATCACTCATATGACCAATCCAAATTATAACATCAATATCTCAATGAAATAACCATAATCATGAAGTTAATAGCATATAACAACAATAATATATATATCATGCTCATCAACAACATAAAATCGAATCATCAAGCTAACTGTTATATAACAATCAACAGGTTAACCTATAACATACTCATCTGCAACATATAGCATAATCATCATGTTATCTAATATAAAACAACAATAGCAATGCATACAACTACAAGTTATTATCATTCTTGACTATCTGACACATGTGCATATAACTACACTAATCAACCAACATCTATCATGAATGTAACCATAACATCAAAAGGCATGTACATAAACTTAATGTATATAAACCTAATGCATATAAAATCCTTAACTTACATACCTGCATGTCGAACACACAATACCTGTATGACAATCTACTCTTACCCCAAAGTCCAATGTTGCAACCTTATTATAATGATCTGCATCTCTTGCTCTATCTCAACCAACACATTAGCATCATAACATCCAATAGCACCATGATGACCTAAATTGCATACAATGACTTCACAAGGCATGTTTTACCTACTATACATGCATAATCATAACCAAGACCATACATGCATAACAACAACCATTACTCCATTGTGCACATTACCACATGCAACCAACAATATGCATAAGCAATGCCAAATCAACTACACCTACGCATAAACGCATGTAGTCAAACATAAGCGATCAATTCTTGTAATCAACCTACAAGACTGATACATGTAATCAAAATATTCAAAAATGTAACCTAACATACAAGGATGTAAGTAGGTATCATGAAATCAACATGTAAGTGACATATAATTCATACACAGTTAGTCACATGTTATAAAAATGAAAACATCGTGTCTATTAATTTGAAATCATCATTCACCAATATAACAACCTATAAGCATACCCCCTTACTATCCATGGTCCACACTAAGGTAGAAGGAGGAAGCTACTATAATGGCTTGATCTCCAATGTCCAATTATGGAAATGGAATCTCCGAAGCTCTACTAAATTTAACCATACTTGAAAATAAATTGATTTTCATTTCTCATACATTTGTATGAGACTAAGTCAAAAATATTTCACTTATTCCACTTATAACATCATAACTAAAAACATGCCACTTTTCCATTTCCTTACATGCAACTTTTCAAATTCTTTACATGCAACCTTTCAAATTCCCTGCATGCAACTCTTCAAATTATTTGCATGCAAATAGGCATAGATCAACTACATCCATATTATCATACTACAATACTATCCCATCCAAGAAAAATAACATTTTCTTCAAACAATTACCATACTTTTACATTTTCCACAAACAACTACTATACAATTACATTTGCATGTAAACATTTATTCAAACACTTTACATGCAAACTAATATAGAAAACTATTTTCAAACAAGTAAGAATATATAAAATACAGAAATACTATTACACATCAATACTATCCCCAACCACAAACAACATACTCACTGGGGCATTTTATCATACATTTTTTATGCAATTAATCACTGAACCATTTAAGCATTTCATCAAACACTTTGCATGCAAACTAACATAGTGAATGATTCAATGCATATATCCTAAATTGTAGTAGTACAAGTTATGGAAACTGAACTATATGATCAATGGAATTATTCCTAACTATGGTTCAAGTTTCAGCTTCTGAGATTTCATAGATGAAAAGTTATAACAAAATACCAACACAATCCAATTTGGTGCATAATTCTAGAGTATCCAGAAAGCTCAATTTACACTGGTCATATCTCCTAAAATATAAAGAACAAATGTATGAAATTTTTATCACAATATAAGTAGGATTTACTCTCATTGTGAAAAAAATTTCAGCTCCTAAGAGTGCCCAGAATAAAAGTTATGACACAAATGTCAGTGTGACCTGTTTGAGACCTGATTTTAGGAGCATTCAGAAGACTTGACTCCCTCTGCTCATATCTCCTAAAATATTGCGACCCAATATCTGAAATGTCTACCACATAATCATTGGTATTTCCCCTCCATGTGGATGATATTTCAGCTTCTGAAAGCCTACATAAGAAAAGTTATTGCAGAATTTCCAACGTGACCATTTAAAGGTGCATTCAGGAAGGTCATCTTCCTTAGATCATAATTCCTAAAGTATTGTGAACCAATATCTGAAATTTTTACCAAATTATCAGTGTGATTTACCTTCATTATGGACAAATCTTTTACTTCTAATATTCTACAGAAGAAAAGTTATAACAGATATGATAGAAAGGTCTAAAAATTAACCTTTGTTTTTCATTTTACCTATGATAGAGCCCATCCAGTCCAAGTGTTTGAACCATGCTCTGACACTACTCTATAACACCCTTTGAGGTAAATAAGCATATAAACAACATAATAGGAACATAAATACAATAAGCAGATTAGCCATCAAAATCCATATATACATCAGTACTTTAGCACATGAAAATCAAGGGAATGGATTTTTTCATTAATAAATGTAATGAACCAACCGAAGATGGGACTACCACATTCCATCCAACCACAGATTGGTTGAGCCAAGTCTCTTTTCAACCAATCACCCCCGTGCCATAGTCCAAGCATGAATGTGGGATCTCATAGAACACATCAATCAAAACTCATCTAGGGCTTCCAGAGGCCACCCACCTCAACCCATCAAACAGTGATTCCACCTCACAGCCGGACATCACCAAAAACCATCATCAGATTGGTCTCCATCCAAGCCTTCCAAGGCTTCTAGAGTGTTTTTCCAACCAAGGCTTCTAGAACTAGTAACTCAACCCACAACTTATACATGGCTTCCAAAGTGTTTGTCCAACCAAGGCTTCCAGGACTAGTAACTCAACCCAAGCTAAGGAAACATGAGAACCAACCAAAACAAAACAATGAAAGTAAACCCACAATCACCATGGCTATCTAGGAAATGGAAAGGCTAGGCAATCCATTGTCAATCCGGCAATCCTCCATGCCAATAATAGATCACAACCAAGAAACCACATGCATGTGCCATGCATGCCAAAACTAGTGAATAAATCATACATGCAACTCGATACCTACAAGAAAATCTGATGTAGTTGCTGATGCCAATGCCTTCTTGCGCTTTCCTGCTCTTCCTTTGCCTTCTTTCTCCAAGAATCCAAGTATGCCACACCCTCCAAGAGTGCTCCAAGAAATCTCTAAGTAACCAAGAGTATGAGAGAGAGAGAGAGAGAATAATGAGAGAGCTCCAAAAATGAACTGACCAAGTCTTGCCCACTGATCCTCAAAAGCCTTTTTATTAATGAGGCCTCTATTTTATTCATTTTCCATTATTTTCCTTCAATTTCCTCCTCACATGCAACATGTGACCTTTCACCTTCCTTTTCTCCTAATTTCCATTATTTTCATAAATAAATGTCCCAAAAATGCCATTTTGTCTCTTTAATGCCTTAGCCATTTCCTTTGCCAATTTCCTTAGCCATAAACAACCAAATGAACACCCCCTAGGATTTCTTGCCCATCATTCAGCGTGGAATACGTGTCCCATCATCCGTGGTATTTATATATTTTTACATGGAATTTTCATCAAGGATGTTACATAGTGTGTGAATGTAGGAATTGTTTTAGATGATGAGCAAAATGTTAATTTTGTTCCATACAAATATGAAGAACAATCACTGTGCATTGTTGGAAGAGATCAAGGTGGAGAATGTATGAAGTGGATAAATGTAGTCATGGAAGAAAAGCTAGAAGTAGAACATTTTTTTTTTTGGAAGAGATGCCTGAAACAGAGAATTTTTTTTTTTGATGAAATTGATGAAGTTTCAATTTAGTATGTACATCCAAGCATTGAACATATTGAGAAAGAAGTTGTTATAGTGAAATAAGAAGATGGATATATTATGAATGAAGTGTTGCATGAGGTGGATATGTTCAAAGAATCTACATAGACAAAAAATTCTCATGTTTTTGAAACTAATGAGTGGTGTGTGTTTAGAAGATGCAAGGAATGTAAGGATGAACATAATCATAACTCTATCATTTTAGTGGAAGAGGCAACATTGTCTCATTTACCCAGTGAAGAGGGAAAATATGCAGATACAATGAGTACAAATTGTGGAAACTATCAAGATGATAAATACATGCATGACACAATGAGTTGGCTTGGAGATACTTCAACTAATGAAGTACTAGAAGCTAGGCAAGATTATAGAGGAGAAAGGATGGAACTTGAGAGAAAGGAAATGACAACAGGAGAATGAAGCAGAATAATGGAGGAAACCTTGTACAAATGTATGAGTTGTTTATGGAATATTTATCATTTTAACAAGATAAAAAATATGAATTCTTTGGAATGAGTAGAAAACCTAAAATTGTAGCTCAAGGATATGCAACAGTGGACACATAGTTTTATTGACCAAAAATATGAGGAGCTGGAAATGACAACAACAATACAAATTATTTGTAAAAGTAAAAAGAAAAACTATTGAAGAACATCAGTGACAATAGGATGCCGTAAGACAACAACATGATTTTTCAAAGTATGTACCAACCAGAAGACTAAATGTACATAGAAATTAAGGAAATGAGGAAGTTGATGATGAGGGTGTCTCAAAAGAGGCATACTATAGAAAGGAGGAAGATGGGAAGTAGGTTGAATTGGACTGAATGAGTTTACATCGGCAAAAGATGAGGAGAACTACAAACTCAAAATTTGGAAACCTAGAAGAACAAATGAGACAACAATAGGACTACAACAACATAGTAAAACAATTGAACATTTGCAGCGTAAATTCTAAGATCCAAGAGGATTTTATTAGCCTATGAAAGCAAATGGTCATGAGACCATTGTAGGTTTTAACCCTGTACAGAAATTACCTGCATACAAATTCTAAAACACAGAAAATAAACAATACGAGAGCATAACACATCAAACACATATACACAGATATTTTCCCCTGGATCCCAAAAATCGGGACTACCAGATTGATGTTTCATTATGTTCCTTTCAATGTTATAATACATATTTATACATGCTGACGCATACAATACCATGGACCGAAAACCATCGTGTCCAAAACCATGGACCGAAAACCATCGCGTCCAAAACCATGTGCGAAAAAACCATGCACAAAACCATAGATAGGTCTACCTGACCTAATATAGGGTCCAAAAACAAATTTCCCCTGGGGCGCTGCCCTGGACCTCGTAGAGGGGGAATACCCATCCCCCTCAAACCCCCTAGATAGGGGTGGCTGTCGCCCCCCTGCTGCGCAATTGGTGCAATGAAAGGGGGGCTCCGTCCCCCCTCTAACCCCCCGGTTAACTACATCAACTAGTCGTGGAAAGAATATAAAACAACCCAATAACCATGACTATTTTTCGCCTTGGAAGTCTGATGCAAGAGCATCCCACTTCCAATTCAAAATGTATTTTGACTAGAACACCGGTCTTTTCATTTACCAAGGGAGTTGGTTCCCTACATCTGTGAAGTTGTTTAATTAAATGTATTTTCCTAAGTTTCTAGAATATTTTTATATATTAATTAAGGTGAGGATTGATGCAATTAGATCTATTCTGAAAGAGATATCTTGAAATTATTTGGGGAAGCTAGATATATTTGAGGATTAGTTGGATTTCTAAACATATTTTGTGGATATAGAGTAAATTTGGGGATTTATTTGTTGAATAATTTATGGATATGCACTAATTCTGGTTCAAGACCTTTATGTGTATTTTATATATGTAAAAGATAAGTAGAGGATCATTCATAGAGGGAATAGGGGAGAGATTCGAGAGAAGTAGAGAGGCTTAGAGGCCGAGAGTGGCTCCGAGGTCAAGAGGACCAATTGTCATATTTAGGCCCAGGCCTTTTGTAATTGTGTGTATATAATGCAGGAGGACACTCTATTTTTAGTGTATGGAAACCGAATGTTGAGCCATTTTTTATTATTTACAAGCGTGATGTACACACACATGTGTAGTTATGCCTATGTTTGTAATAATATTGTTGTGTACAGGAAGCTCAAGAGGGATTGACGCAATGATCAAAGGGCATAAAAGTAGATTGGACTTGTTCAAGTATTAGAGTTGCACAACAGAGGATGTAGCAAAAGTGTACAAGTTGAAACATAGTCAAAGGAAAGAATTAACATGAGTTGAAGGCTTACAATGGAGCAAAGATCAAGGTTGAGTCCAATAAGCAGTAAACCTGCGGGATACTGTACGACTAAGAACATATGCAAGAGCAGAGTCATTATAAGGGAAAGCGTGCACGAGACATAACAATTTGTGTTTATCTCCAGAAACGAGTCACTTGACGATTCATGCTTTGATAGAGGTTGGCTATACTAAGGAGCCAAGTGGGTCCCGCGCAGAGGCTTTATACCCCAACAATTTTGTGAAGTGCATTTATGTGTTGAGTAGGGCTACTATGAACGGGATCACGTGGCCTTGACATGACATAAAACCAAGTGGATCCTGCTCGAGGTTTTCTACCCCGTCGGCCTTTGGTAATCTCTTATTCCGACGAGTCAGGTTTTTGAGAGAAAGGCATAGGCATTAAGTGGAGAATCTAGGTGGGTCCTTCCCATAGGCTTATTTCCCTAGTTGTTTTGTTATCTCATCTACACATCAGGTTAGGCTATCGTAAGCGGGGCTCATGTGGCGTCAACGGAGCACAGAGTCAATGTGGGCTAGCACGGAGGTTTTATGCCCAGAGGTATAAGAAGTGGTAACTAGGGTTGGCTTACGTGTTAAGGAGAACGAGTGGGATTACATGACAAGGCTTGCGTGGTAGTCAACGGGTAGAGTATATAGGCAAGTCAACCAGAAGATCAACGAATTACATTATAAGGAGAGGTGGGGTCAGGATTTTATAAGCCTTGGTTCTGAGGAGGGAACGAGGAAATCCGAGGGAATAATATATATATCAAAGACCATGAACAAGAGCTAAATCTTGGAACAAAGGGGTCAAGCTTATTATTGTAAAGGGATTCAATAGAAGTTTGCACGCCTGTTTTAACAGGTAAAGAACAAGGGTGCAAGAGTTGTGGAGTATAGTAGTTCCAAAAGGGAATATGTAAGAAAGGAGATAAAGGGACTGAGTTTTAAAATCACTGTGCACCTGTATCCTTGAGGAGAAGGGCCAAGTTATTAACGTTTGTGTTGGTGTTGACATCTAGTGTTATACCCTTTAAATCCTCTCGCTATAATTTGAAAGTTGAATAATGATGGAGGAAGCATTGGATTTGGTGATAGAACTTGGCATTTTGGGTTTGGCATAGAGAGGTATTTGGTAGGTCTCTAATTGAGCCCACATCACCAACTATGGTTATATCCTAAAAACTATAGGAGAAAGAACTCAGTCAGTTGTCGCTCGTGCATATGTCATCCTGGTTGTTAATCTATCCAAAAACCTATAGGCAAAAGAACCCATTTGGATCCACTCAAACATACATCATCCTAGTTGTAGTTCTATCCAACAACCCATAGGAAAAATAACTCGGTGTGTGTGTGTGTCTATTAGCATCATGATCTATCCATGTGTGCATATTGTGTATATAGGGTGTTTTCTTTCTATTGTATATATGTATAATGGTTTACTAATGCGATGATAAATATACATGCTTTGTGATTATTAATTAGTAAATGATGTTGTTAACATGATAATAGTTGGTTTGGAATTTCATTTGTGATGCTATCTACAAATTGATTTAAACTCTTAGGAATGTGTCTAAATGTGATGGTTCCAATTTTTTTGATAAAATTTGCACTTATAAATATTATTTATGAAGACATGGGTCACAAACATGGTAACCTTTATTTAATTACACTACAAGGTGTTGGAGTTGAGGTAAAAAATGAGGTGATGGACTTGAAGTTGAACAACATCAACAATAAATCCAATTATAGCAATTCACTCATCTTGGTTATTCATGGTTGGCCCTAGGCATACACTACTTGATTGGAGTAGTGTTTGTGAGGGTGAGTAAATTGTCCAAGCTAAGAGGTGAGATTCCAGGTCCATCAACTAGCACTATTGGAAAGTCCAATGAGACATGTTTATGCATGAATCATCTTAGAAGAGTGGTTGGATGCAAATACGCTCTTCTACTCTCCTTAAGGTGGTCCTTTTGCTTCTTTAAAAACCTCCGTAATAATGGTGCATTAAGAAACCTTTGTTATTCAATAACATAACATACACAAGCATGAGGGTGATTAACAATAAAGATAAGAAAGAAAGATATATAATTCCCAATCTCATTCCTACAACATAAACTTACAATTCTTCTTTCTTTCAAATGCTTCCCTATGTCTTTCGTTTATAGAGAAATTCTAAACCTCTTGAAGAACCAGTTAATTGTCAAAGCTATTTTTTCAAAATGGAGATACAAATGCTTGAAATAGACACGGGGACTCTAAAATGTTCCTACAAATGGGATGCCATCTTGATGTAGGAGCTAGTTGAAGTCATGATTGACCTTCATAGGTAAAATATTTGCTAGATGAAGGTGGTCTCCTTAGTTTTTATTTAGTTTGTAATATTTAATATTTTCTAATTTGTAATATCTATACAAAACATATTTATGGTTAAGAGGTTTTGATGAGTGCCAAGATGTTTGCTAAGTAATATAACAACTAGCTAAATTAGGGGAATTGTTAGATAAATTAGGAAGAGCTTAAGTTGTTGATATTTTTGTTACGAGAGTGTTTTTATATGAATTTTTTTTTTATGTAATCATATGAGAGAGAGAGAGCTAAAATTTGTGTATAGATCCAAGGATACCAAGACTTTGATAGTGCTATATAATTGTTATATTTGTATTCATCTATCATCTGGTTTTGTGAATAAATAAACTCAAGATTGTTGTATTTATTTGTTGATGGAAGAGTTGTTATTATATTCTATCAAGTTTATGCTTCAAATACTTGTTATTTTGTTGAGAAATCATGATCTTTTCGTATACAAGTAACCAAATTAACTAGGTGGTCATGTGAACCAGTCAAGGTTCCAACCCCTTTGAGTCTAGTCTCAAAAGTATTTCACCATATTCGTTAATCATGCATTATTGGAAGGTTCTAATCCATATTTTATATGATTTTGGAAAATTCTCCTAATACACAAAACTCATGATTTTCCCAAGTTTTGGTGGCACTTTTGTTAGTTAATGAAGCTTAGTGACATGTATTTTTCCATTAACTACCACCATTTTAATGGAGTCAAAGCATCCAGAGTCTAGGTTTTAGTATAAATTATCCTTATTGGGGCCTTGGTGTTTTTCATATATTCCTTTGTTTCTAATTTTTTTAGATATTCGATATCTCGAGGTCTCAACTGCCAAATAACAAGAAGTGGTACAAAATCATGGCTATCTATTGATGTTTCATCATACTAGAATAATCATATATTAGAGACTTGGTTTGAATTTGTTAAAACATCAAAGTTCCAATATTGATTAACCATCTAATATTTCGATGCATTGACCTACAATGCTATTAAGTGATGAGTAACTATCCTTTTATTAAAGTTATGTCACCTTGGCCAATGTAAAAGATAGTTATATGTAACAAATTTGATTTTCTGATATCCATTATGTGGTTGCACTTGTTCTAGTGTATCGTCATGTGTGGAGGTTTGAATATAGATCTTGGTGGTAAAGGTTTTATAATTGGGTTTACTATGGACTTTACGCTTAAGTACACGATAGAGGGAGTGGGAATTAAGACTTGACTGAGAATTCATTGTAGTGAAAAGATTCAATAGTTTGAGCTAGAAACTATAAAAAAGGTAAACATTAATACAGACCCATCAGATGCTGAATTTCTCTTATGCATCAACCTAGAGCTACTTCAACTAGGATTGTCTCCTTAAATGTGCCAAAATGGTTGTGCTCACTCAACTTTCAAAAGAAGTGTTGTGCAAGTTGCATGAGTTTCAATACAGGCAGCCTATAAAGTGAATGAAAACCCACTTGTAATGTTTTTCTCTTTCTCTTTGAGATGATGTAAAGTATCCACGATATAGCCTTATTATTTTATATCCTTGCCAATTGATGATGTTTTTAGACAATTTCCTATATTTTTCCTATGTGTAACATCCCAATTTATCTCCTTTAAAACTTTGTAATTAATTTTTTTTAAAGAATATGCAAGAATATTTTTATTTTATGTTATAATTATCACCATGAGGTAGATATACCATTATGGTGTAAACATTGTAAAAGTGTTTATTTTGTAGTTAATAAAATGATGATGACCAATGCCAAAAAACTATGAGAACCTATAAGGGGCGTGAAACCATAAGTGGGGAAAGGTAAGGTGGTATAAGGCAATTATCTATTATTCATACATCTATCCTAGTTTATTGTCTTCAACTTCTTAAAAATATGAGTAGCGAGGAAAACTAATTCCTATAATTAAGCCATCATCTATATACTTAAGCAAGGTGTCTCCCCTACATTTTGGGCAAGGAAGATGTAGTGAGAGAAAACTTCTTGTTGTTTGAAAATGTAACTAGGTTTGGTCATCATAAGTATCATTGTACTTGTGTCATTGTATATTTCATGTAAAAATGAAAAGAAGAAAAATAAATTCCTATTTTTCAATAACAAGTTTCATGCTCAAGTCAAATTTTTATTTTATTCAAGCATGTTATTCATGCTCATTATTATTTGTGTTAATCAAAGTCAAAGACTTGTTTATAGCCTAGAAAAATAAGTTTTCAAAGATGTAATTTGAGTCATAGTCACCTCGAGATGCCAATCAGGCCCTACCCAAGAAGTGCCATCTAATTGAACCCCTCTAGACAATCTAAATAAAGGACATGTTGAACTCATTTGGGACAAGAAATTCAAATGATTTGAGTATAATATTCTCAAAAAAAAATTAATAAGGAAAGTGAAAGTCAGGGAAAGAAAGGGAGCCAAAAATATGAAGTTTGCACATGAAGGAAAGATTCTCTTGAGCTTGCTCTTGTGAAATCTTGTTGAATCCTGTTCTTGCTACTACACATGTTGATGTTGATGAAATTGTTGCTGTGAGGAAGGGGGAATTGAATTGGCATCTTGAGGGTTGGAGCCTTGTCATGGTCATGGGTCTTGGATATCTCACATTGATATGATTCTATGAGAAGATGATTTTTCTTGTTTTTCCCCCCTTTTGGGTGGTTTTCCCTGGCTTGGAGCCTATATCTTATGTTCATTATCTTTTTGTTATATTCTTGGTTATGTTTTGGTAATTTCTTAATGAAAAGAACATAATAAAGATTAATAAGAAGCAAACAAATTTCATAAGAAATTATCAAAGAACATAAATATACCCTAATATACAGAAAACACGAGTTCTCACATGGAATCACACTCTATTGAAGGATACCATTTTAAGAATCAAACGTTGTTGGCATTCGTGAAGAATACTCATTATTTTTATAAGCAATCATCACTCTATTTGAAAGAAGATCATAATCATATCCGAAGTCCACAACATCCAATCAAAAGAATATGAAACTCATACTCTCCATTCAAGATTTGAGCTCAAGAAAAGCATGTGATATGCATTGACTCTAATATTAACTCTATCTAATATATTCACTCTCGGTCTAGTATGAAGAAATGGACAAAACTTTGGAAACTATAATGTGAAAAATATCCAGATCCAAAATTGTAGATTCCTGCTTTTGAAAGATCCATTTGCGATAGAGAATGGTTTGGTGATAATCTATATTCAAGGAATTTGTGTTTTAAGGCTATATTTTGACCTGAATCTCTTATTAGGATATGATCCTCTACAAATAAGAAATCCTCCAAAATCTGAGACTCTCTCTATCAACATTCAAGCTTGCTCCCTATGGTTTGAATACTCTAGACCAAAACCTAGGGTCGAAGAATAAAAGAGTTTTGACTTGATTTGAGCATTGTAGTAATTGAAACCTAAGCCAAGATATCTAGAGTAAATAAAGAGATTTATAAGAAACATGTATATGAACTATGGAGTTGGAATTCAAAATACTACTACAAAAACCTCGACCTAAAAAAGATCACATTGTCTGAGACACTTTAGAATATATGAACTCTATGATAGAATTCAAAGTGAATGTTTATAAAAGCGAGAAATATACAAAGAATCAAATCTAATACAACTTATCTCTATTAGCCCTCAAGTAGATAAGAATACCAAATTATGCACTCATCGAATCTTCTATGATGTTATATGTGAAGTTTACTATGCACTATAAACTATATTATAACATAATTCAAAGATATTTGGTTTTGAATATTAACTCCAGAACTTTGTATCTAAGCCATCTCTATGAATTTGGCCCTACATAAATGAAGTGCTCGAAGAAATCTATGAAAATGCATCCATAACTTACTATTAATACAATTAAGATCACATACGAGACTATAAAAAAATTCTGAGAAGAAGCTTTGAAGAGAGGACTTGAAGGATGTGACAATGTTAAAATCTATGGACATAGCATTTAGTTTGATACAACCTCATTACAAATTTTCAATAGGCCTATACATAAGTGAAGGATCTGTCATATCAATGAAGCCAACCTACCGCTGAAGTTTGTCAAAGCAATAAGAATTACTATGTTGTGTTCTTGACATTGAAGAATTGTAACATTTGAATCTTAGGTCTAATCTATTTCTTCTAGAAGAAAATGATATATGTCAAAGGAGTATTCCTACAAGGAAGAACACGTGACTCACATAATTTGGCTATCATATTACAGTATCTTGTATCTAATCTCTGAATGACTCATATTCTAGATCAGATCGCATGCATATGCTTGTGGCTTGCTATCACCTATGGCTTGTGCTAATCTCTAAGACTGGTACATATTTTAGTGGTTCAAAATTATATTTCTATGGTTCAATATGTTAAGATGGCTTGCATTGGTATTCATGAGATTCACATCATCTCTATGATTCACAGCTATAATTATGTGATGTGCAACTTGAGGTTTGAACAATTATGTATATGAAAAGGACTTGGAGGCATAATAACTTGATGATTGACTTGGAAACATGACAATGATCTATACAACAATGAGGCATGACTATGATCTGTATAAAAATGACCTTGGTTTATGATATTGACCTATGGATATGTGAAAATGGAGAAATTTGACAATAGTGTCCTATGACCACTATACAATGACCTTATATGGTTGTAACCTTGAAATATCAATTGAAAATAAAACAATGATCCATATGACAGTGATACAGTGACCATGATGACAGTGAGATTATGATCCATGTGACATAAGCATGACTATAATATATGTGTCGGTGAATTGGAACCTTGTTACATAAAAATGAAATGGCAGACATAACAATCATCTCAAATAAGGCAGAAAATTATGACAAAGATGGATGGATAATCTATTATTGGAAAATAATGGATAATAAACATTATGACAGTAATATATGCTTATGAAAGTGATGTTATGTTTATGATGTATATGACAAGACTCTGAATATGTGACAATTATTTGTTTAATCCGGATCAATAGATGAAAGTTCACTTATGTTAGCTACTAGAAAATATGAAAAGAAGTATGCCTATATTAGAAAAAGGTTCATCATTAGAAATATTCATATCCTTAGAAAGTATTAAATAAATAGTTGAATGTAGAAACATACATGGGATCATAAGAATGAAATGTCTTTGTTAGACTGAAAATTCAGGACTCTTCCATATGGTTGAGGAGCATCACAAATGGGTGGAACACATGATGATGTTGATCGACATCTGATATGGTAGCTTGAAAAATGTAAGAAAGAGAATAATGACAATTGCAGAGGGAGATAGAAGCACAAAATGACTAAAAGGACCTTATAGTTTGCAGTCTGAAAATAAACCATACAAAGAGGGAGCTAGCAACAAAAACATGACATGAAATAATCCCACACCTTGACTGAAGACTACTGGGATTTGGAAACTATGATAATGATGTTTTTCTTAGGATATAGTTTGACTCCCCAGAAGGACATATTGCAAAAGAATGAGAGGAAGCTAAAATGATAACAATTGAGACATTTATTTGATGGTATTATATCGGCAACTGATTGATTCATTTTTGGAGCACATGAATTGTTTGGAAAACACTAATGATGGCGTAGAAAATCATAAGGGTATATTTGATGTTTGGAAATCTAGTACTTATTGAAGAGTGTAAATCGGAATTCTGTTATGAAAGAATGAAGGAGAAAACCTTGTCATGAAGATAGATTGTAAAAGAGTTTACCTCCATAAGAAGGTTAACTTGTTGGCATAATAAGAGCTATGTGAAGATTGACATCCAGGGAGTTTGAAGCTTGGTAAGATGTGATACTAGATAGGAGCCTGAAAACTACAACTAGATCTCCACTGGAAGAACTAGTAGTTAATGAATGAGATAAGCTGAGACTTGTGGTTATGTTTCCTTGGTTGATAGGGAGTAAGGATCTCTTCCCTGGTTGAGAGGGAGTGATAATGGACACCATATTATCCATGTGTCATGCACCAGGCCAAGACTAATAGCCATAATTCTAGTGAAGGCACTAGTAAGGAGAATGAAGGATTGGATAATCATATGGGTCTGATACTGCTTGAGGATTTGGAATCCAAAATAGGTAATCGTCTAGTGGACCGATACTCCTTGAAGGTAGGACATGGTATCCAAGATAAGAGTAGTCAAAGAGGACTGATATTCTTGAGTATTGGGAATCCAAGATAAGAATAGTCCTGTAAGGACATACTTGGTGAACATCCAGATCGGGTATGTGCCTTGAGAGGTGGTTGTGGTGGTGTCCAAATGTATGCCTCCCATCATTGTGCTCTAATATAGTGGAGAGTTAGATATTGTTAGTCAAGGCCTTGATATTACAAATTGATAATGCTAGTTATAAAGTTGATGCTTGACGATGGCTTATCAATCCAAAATCTTCTTATGAAAATATTTCAATTTGAGCTTATCCTTGTATCTTAGTGTGTAATTATGAATACCTACCTAGTTAAGAGGGAGTGTTGGAAAATGTAACTAGGCTTGATATTCATAATTATCATTGTACCTGTTTCATTGTATATTTCATGTAAAAAAAAAGAAGAAGAAAATTGAATTCTTACTTTTCAAGCATGGGTTTCATGCTTAAGTCAAATTATTATTTTATTCAAGCATGTTCTTCATGCTCATTATTATTTGTATTAGTTAAAGTCAAAGGCTTATTTATAACCTATAAAAATAAATTTTCAAAGATGTAATTTGAGTCAAAGTCACTTCAAGATGTCAAGTTGGCCCTACCTATCAAGTCGGCCCTACCCAGGAAGAGACATCTAATCGAATCCCTCTGGGAAATATAAATAGAGGATGTGTTGAACTCATTTCGGGACAAGAAGTTCACATGATCTAAGTATCATCTTATGAAATAAAAGCAAATAAGGAAAGCAAAAGTTAAGGAAAGAAAGGGAGGTTGAAATCTAAAGTTTGTACATTAAGGAAAAGTTCTCTTGAGCTCACACTTGTGAAATCCTATTGAAGTTTGTTCTTGATACTATACATGTTTATTTTGATGAATTTATTGATGTGAGGAAGGAGGGTTTGACTTGGCATCTTGAGGGTTGGAGTCTTGTCATGGTCACGGGTCTTAGATATCTCACTTTGATCTGATTCTATAAGAAGAGTATTTTTCTAGGTTTTTTCCCCCTATCTTGGAGCCTATATCTTGCGTTCATTATCATTTTTTGATCTTATTAGTTATGTTTTGGTAATTTTTTTGATGAAAAAAACATAATAAATATTAATAAGAAGCCAACAACTTTCACAAGAAATTATCAAAGAAGAGAAATATACCCTAATATGAAGATAAAATGATTTTTGAACACTTGTTAATCAACTATGCATGGGAGATTTGAATAGGAGAAAAGAGATTGATAGAGAGAGAGTTTGATAGGAGAGAGACGTGTAGAAATTGAAGGTTTATGAACATATAGACCAGACTCGACAAAAAAATGAAAGCAAATATTGGTTAAAAGAGCTAGAAAAATAGGAAAATATGAGAATGAGAAGCACAATAGGAACTTTCTATGCCTCTTTGAAAAGCACAAGATGAAGAGATATTCGAGGGAATAAGAAGCATAAAATGAATTTCTCATGTATTGTGAGAGGTAGGTAATGTGGGTGCCTATTGCTATTTTTTCATTTGCAAAACTTAGTAGTTGAGGATACCTTGATTAAATTTCCTATAGACTAAACCCAAGGCCATTATTACCACTTCGGTGTGGAGGTATGATAGCTTGGCTAAGGGGTGGAGTTATTTAGTGAACTACCTATGACTGGGTTGAAATCACGCCATCTACTAGTTGTTGTTATTCATCTACTATGTACAAAAACAAGCCTTTAATTCTTGTTCTGCAAGCTCATTATGTAACTACAATTGTTTATACAATGTTTGGTTGGTAGGAAAATAGTTAAAGGCTAATAATTTTTGTGGTATAAGATAAATCTCTCCTAAAATACTTCTATTCATACAATAATATTGTCGATATATTATTAATATATGAGAAACCCTAGGACAAACAACAATATTGAATTCTAAAATCTCTTCTATGGAATTGGTTTATTGCACTATGTATTCTATCAAGTTGTGCATATATGTTTTTTCTACAAGTCCCTAGTTTCTAGAATTAAATTTGGAAAATCTGGGGACAGGGGATTTTTTATCCTTGGCTCCTGTTCATATGGATTATGGGCCTATGACTAGGAGCTTATATGGAAAAGAGTGTCAATCCCAGTCCCACTTGATTAGCCATAAGTCTTCAAAAAAAACCTTTATTTTCCTGGTGGACCATTGGCCTATGGACATAAATGTTAACAAATTTTAATAGAATATGATTATAATAGGTTAACATAACCAAGATTAGGTATAATTGGGAGCATTCGTATTAAAATTATGTACAGTGTCCTAGTTCTTAGTTATTTGTTATGAATGTTACAAAACCTTTACCATTTCTATGAGTAAGGATTTTTCAACTAGACTAGCCTCAATGAAAAGAGAAACCTTTGTAAATTCTTCATGGTATGAATTTATGGTGGCCTAGTTAGCAAAATTTCTAGTTAGGAAATTGTCATTTGACAAAGTGGGTTCTCTCAAAAGCCATCTATCAATTGGACCAATATCATATGAAAATCTTCCCTAGTGGCCAATTAATGGATATATATTAACAAAAAATAGATAATTCGATATTATTCAATGATAGATCTAGAAGTCCAAAGATTCATAAATTACATAAATTGACATTTTCTCAAAAAACCAGGACTTGGATGACAACAGGGCAAAACATGTGGAGACATTTGCAACCATGTCATTAGAAGAATGACATGGCATGCTGACTTTGCTTGCTAAGATGGCATGTCAGAGTGGGATGTTGATGTGGAAAAAGATGATGTTGTGCCTATGTGGTAGGTATGATGTGGATTGATAAAGGAAGATCCATAATATACAAATATGGATTTTTTGAAAAATGGTTATTAAGGATTTTCCTAGATCTAGATGTTTTTGATGGAATTTGGATTGGATTCTATTAATTTCTTTACATGAATTATTCCTATATTTTACAAATCTAAAATTCAGAAATATGAGTCTTAAAAAAAGTGTCCCCTTAAATATTTTCTCTAACCTAGAGGTGTTTGACATAATCAAAATAAGATTATATTAATTGTCATTAACATGAACTATCTTCATCTTTTGAAAAATCTGTTAAATCCAAACTCTGAATTTTTGGATAAGCAGGTGTTTAAATATTTCCTTGGATCCAAATATACTAGATAGAATATGACTAAATTCTATTTGGTATCATTTCCATGGATAGTTATTGTCATCTATCATAAATTAGATATAGAATTTGTCAAACTTGGAATCAATATCTTTGAAGAAATGCACCATTTGGGTCAATTCGAGATACAAATTTGTTAATTAGCATTATGTTGGGTATTCCAATTATTTGATGAAGATTAGACCTAGATTCTGTTAATTTAGAAATTTGACTTTTGTAGAAGAAGTGTCTTTGGGTTTTTAGATGATTTTGATGTGGATAGGTAATTGATGTGTTTACCTTCTAAGATGGGCAATGCAATGGGGACACAAAGATGTAAGAATGCCACATGCCAACCACATGTGATGTGGCATGGAGAATGCGATCATGACATATGGATAGGCTACCACGTGTTGGCCAAATGTCAGCTACTAACTTGGTGTAGTATAGTAAAAAACTTTAAGGCTATAACCTTTTGTACAAAACTTAGATTTGGATGAAATATATATTTTTAGGCAACTCCCAACAAGAAAAATGCAATAGTGATACCAAATAAGAAGTTTAAAGAGTTTGAAAGAAGAGGAATTATGATAACTCATTTCCAATAGAGTAAATAATGGGTTGGAATTTAAACAAAACAAGGGAACTATATGAAGAATACAAAACACATTTTTTTATATTGTCATTTATTGTTAAATATTTGTTTATATTAATAAAACTTTAATTTCTAATAATTGGTTATCTTACATTATGAGTGAATCTAAGGTGATAATAGGTACCATCTGAGTTTATTGAATTGTATATGAGGGAGATTAGAATTTGGGTCATCTCAAAGATGGTTTTCTTTTGTCAAATTGGGTCATCAACTTCCCCTACATTTTTATGGCCTTAATAATAATTTGTTCAGCATGGTATATGATGAGGGTGCTCATAGGCTTGCCTCATCTGAAGTTGAAATTGTTCTTCTAATTGAGATCTCTCCAAGAAGCTATTGTGCACTTGAACTAAAGTTTGTATAAAAAAATTATAGCCCTAGCATGAAAAAGAATCCATATATTTCCCACATGTCTAAGTGATGACCATGTTAGGCTTTCTTTGGAGACTCCTAGATCCCTAATGAAGCATAATATGAGTAGGCATTGACATTACCATAGTATGAGTAGGAGTATGAAGGAGATATTAACAACGCATGGACATATTGTAGGACTGTAAAAGATAATAACTTCATGAATACTCCTCGAGCCTACTCCTAGCCTTAACTTCATGACTACTCCTTGAGCCTACTCCTAGCCTACTCCTTGAGCCTTACTCCTTGAGCCTACTCCTAGCCTACTCCTTGAGCCTTACTCCTTGAGCCTTTTCACCATGGCTTTGTTGAGAAGAAAGCATTACAATGAGATAACATATTCATGACTACTCCTTGATCCTACTGCTAACCTACTCCTTGAGCCTTACTCCTTCAACCTTATCACAATGGCTTTGTCGAGAAGAAAGCATTCCATTGGGATAACATCTTCATGACTACTCCCTGAGCCTTATCACAATGGCTTTGTCGAGAAGAAAACATTCCATTGGGATAACATCCCATTGTACCAACCACATCACCTTTATATATTATTATTTTTCTTTTACCATGGTGATCTCATTGTGCCAACCACAACAACTCTATATATTGCTACTTCTTTTACAATGGTGAATCAATAACTTGTGCAAGGCCTAAGATCAAACCTAGAGGCTCCAATCTGGGTGAGGCCCAAGATCAAAACCTAGCTAGTGGCTGCAATCTGGGAAGGCCCAAAATTCAAACCTAGCGGCTACAACCCCTAAACCAGAAACCTGATAGAGGGGATAACATCCCAATGTTCAAACTTCTAGGAACAATTCAAACCTAGCGGCTACAACCCCTAAACCAGAAACCTGATGGAGGGGATAACATCCCATTGTTCAAACTTCTAGGTTGTTCCTAGTGAGAAGACACCTTTAGATATTATTATAATATTAATAATAATATATTTTTAATGTCACTACCAAGTCAAATACCAAATTGGTGTATAAGAGTTCTTGTTTGTTGAATAAGAAATCCATACAACTATTTGATTCCTAAAATTTATGGAGGTGTCCATACTCTATCAACCTCCTAATTGTACTTGTAACCTTTTACAAAGAAACATATGTTTTTAACCATTAAACTCACTCCCTTTGTATACTAGTGCAAATCCATTTAATCTAAAACAATTATAAACACAGAAACAAAAACAAAAATTATCAATCACTAAACAAGCCGTGTTTACAACGGACTCTGAAAAAAAAAAAAAAAAATCTGAATTAAAAAGCTTTTACCAATATCACTCTGAGAGAAAATCCAGAATTAACAAGTTTTTACAAATATTTCTACCAATTTGTAAAGATGTGGAATACTTAGTTTCATATTTAATCCAAAATTAAAAAAGTTTTTCTAATATTTCTACCCATTTGTAAGGGTGTGGAATACGTAATTCCATATTTATATCCAGTACATCAAAGAACCATGAATTTTTTTTATCGAACCTCCAAACTGAAGCGATCCAGGTTTCAAGGATTCTCAATTACGGTTCCATTTGTCGGCATACGCTAAATTAAGAAATACTATTGCAATTTGCATTGGCCAAATTACAATTTGTACTGATTGCTAACAAATTTAACACAGTTCAGAGATGGCGAGATTACAAAGTTCTATGAATTATATTATAGACATTGCAACAAGAAAAAACACATTAGAACGAAAGGCAATTTGAATGCACGTTATCGGACCGTCAAACACCGCGTTCAATCTTTGATGATTGCTGTTGGTGATTACATATCATGGATGCCTGCATGAACGCACTAACTAACATGTATGGATCGCTGGCCACTGGTCAACTTTGCATTTTATTATTTCGTAGCAATTACGTCTCCGCCACGTTACCTGGTGTGAGCAGATTTGATTGAAGCATAGTATGATTCCAGTTTACTGTGGTAGGTTTTTGGCAAAAATTTGATAGTATTTTTGTTTTTTTGAATCTTAAGTTTGAATTATCTAAAATTTTATTCCAAGAAATTAAATTCAAAAATATATTTTAAACCACTTAAATATAAAATCTTATTAAAAATTACCAATCAACTTCCACCATCTTACATTTTCAAACCATCTATAAATGTGCCTCCCACTTACATTTTCAAACCATCTATAAATGTGCCTCCCACTGGAGGCTCACAGAAGATATTTGAATAGATAGGCCATCTAATTGAAATCTATTTCTTGTCCTTCCATTGCTATTGTGAAAGGGAAAATAGGAAAGTTTAATCTTCTGCTGCAATGATGATGAGTTGGATTGGAAGTCTTGCTGGTACAGCTCTCAGGCACATGGTGATCTCCATAATCACGGCAATATTTTGTGAGTTGGTCTGCACAAGGCATTGTGGTGGGGTTCTACACGCAGACTTAGCGCAAGGGCAGAGACTTGTGCGGATAAAGGTACACAGGAAATTTAGCAACCAGAAGGCTTGGTATTTCAATACAAATTATCTTGGTGGATATTATTTCTCTCTCCCTCGTTAAAAATTTGCGTAATCCATCTCTCTATATATATATATATATATATATAATCGGTTATTTATGTTTTATTCTATATATAATCTGTTATTTTTGTTTTATTCCATAGGGGTTTGAGTATCTATTTTGATATATTTTGTTGAAGATAATAGAGACTATATAAATTAGTATAGAGTTTGTTATTAAAGCTTTAGATTACGAATTAGTTCTTATTTTTTAGACATTTATTTTAACTTTTTTACTTGTGTGAAAACTAAAAAATAAACACTGTAAAATATCCAAATTTAATCTCTCAGAAACCACTCCACAGAACTCTATAAATCAATACCTTGAAATTGTATATCTCATGGCATTATTCGTGTGGCTAACGGTGTAAAACCCTTCTGATACACTTATGGAGTTAATGAACTGCAGATTTTCTGTATGAATAAATTTAATTTCCGTACCCTACCAAATTTAATGTATTTAGCATATGTAACAACTGTATTTACGATTTAATTAATCTAATTTATGATTTCATCACTTTATTGAAATAGTTTAAACAAATGTAATGTATTAAATATTTGCAACAATTGTATTTGCAGTTTAACTAAATATTTGCAACAATTGTATTTGCAGTTTAACTCATTTAATTATCATTTCATCACTTTATTGAAATAATTTAATCGGTATAATTGTTTAACAATATCTGCAATACTATTAAATTCAGTAGCCTAGCTCCAAAATCTTTATTTCCTTCTCCAGAATGTATTTTTAATCTCCTAACTAGTTAAAAACAATTTAGTTGGTTCTCAAACTATATAAAATTTATGGGATTTTTAAAAAACTGTTGATATATGGAAAAATTCTTTCGTGCAAGGGGGAGGTAGCATTTTATCGGGCCATAAATACAATTAGACCATTATTTGTTTGGCGTGGCTTTACCAGTCAATATATTGGCTTGTTGCGTTAATCTAACTAACCATAGTAAATATCTAACCTACTATCACTTTAATTTAGTTATAGTAAATATATATTATTAATTTATTTAAACATAATATCTATATTACAAGTTTCTTGTACACGGGTATTTCTGATAAGCGGTAACGAGTATTTGGTACCGTTAGAAGTATTGCCTACATTTACAGGAAACATTAAGTTGGGAGTGATAATAATATAATATATTAAAATTTAATATATATTAAAAATAAAAATAAAATAATTTATTTATTTCTATCGAAAGCTTGTCAATTAAATTCCATCTTGCAAAAACACATGTAAAAGATTGAACTTTGAAACATTGCCCAAAAAAATCAAAATATTAATCCATTAATAATTTCTCAATCAAATTCCTTCCTAGCAAAGAAACATGCAAAATTCCCAAATAGGAAAAAGTTTGTTATTACTCGATTATTAAGTGATTTCATACAACTATATATGTTAAGTCATTGGTTCAATTCTCATCCTTGATGTAACCTCACTAATATTATATATATTACATATAATTATAATAGAGATAAAAAAATTAAAATATATATTAATAGTAATTAAAAAACATTAAAACAATAGAGTTTAAATCCAATGTTATTTTAAAAAGAGTTTGTATAATAAAATTATAAATTTCCAAGCTAATATATATTTTATACTTAAATAAATATGAAAATTAAATTAAAAATTGGTTTTTTCATAATATTTATATTTCATAATTTCAACTATTTTTTTTTTCTTTACTATTCCATCTTTTTTTCATTCAGCTCGGGCTAGAATGATGGTTTTGTTAGTGGCCAATGATCTTCCTAAATTATTTTATATCCATCCGCCTATATGAGGAGAATGAATAGTTTTCCAATGACAAAGATCACGATTGGGCTAGAATGATGGTTTTGTTAGTGGCCAACGATCTTCCTAAATTATTTTATATCCATCCACCATCTGCCAGGAGAATGAATAGTTTTCCAATGACAAAGATCACGATTGGCCAGACTCCTGGCCAACAATCTTCCTAAATTCTTTTATATCCATCCGCCATTCGCATATATGAGGAGAATGAATAGCTTTCCAATGACAAAGATCATGATTCCCGAGATGCCTCATCTTCATTTGGATAGAAGGGATTTCCATAAACATGTTGTTTCTCTTAGTTCTAGACCCATATCCAAATCTAAACCCAACGACATACCCTTCCCTTCACACAATTCCCTTAGTTTAAGCAACACCCAAGTTGGCAACATCAAATACACCTAAGCTTGCACTCATTCATTGCAGTGAAGCTCCCAAAACGTCAAAAATGGGTTGCAGTGAAACTCCGGAAAGGCTCCAAAGTACCAGTTGAAGCTCCAGGCAGTTTTGGAGCATTTCCGATCACCTCCCAAGAACAAGGGAGCTTCGGGTACGTGCTCTTCAATGCCTCAGGGCGGTACCCATATAACTATGCATAATACCTATTAAATTGGTCTTTGTAAAGCTTCTAACGGAGAGAAAAAACTGCCCAAATATAGATTTCTTAGGAAATCCCAAATATTTAAAGCAAAAGTTTTTTATAATTGATATAGACTCGACTAAGCTACCTAAAAACATATTTTAACAAAAACACACTAAATAAAAAAATAATTTATTTTATTTTATTTTACTTTTATGTTTTAAATATTAATTATATATAACATTAAACCCAAATTCAAATGTTAGAGAAAAGATAATCAATTTAAATAACATAAATAAACTGAACTTAAATGAATTGATAAACATTAATAGTTATTTTAATTAAGTTCATGGAAGAGAAACAATTCATCAATTCCTAATTTCGTATTCAACAAAAATCACATATGCATATAACAATATATTACATACCGCTGAACACAAAACTTGTAATATGGGGTCCATGAAAATAGCCAGCGCGTGCCCAAAACATATACAACAGCTCCAAGTTTTTCCACCTCCTTCACGACAACTACACAAGTTTCACATCAATTCTGCTGACGCAACAACCCACTCCATATGCACCGTAAGTTATCAGTTGGAAACCACCATTTATCTGCTGCACAACCCACAGAGTCAAATTTGGAGCCTTATTCGAAATTCTTAGAACCGGGAATGTTCCTTGAATATTAGTGGAATGCAATGTAGTTCCGAGAGAACTTTTAAGCAACGAAAACAGTCCTTTGATTTGTTATCAAGTACTCAATTAAGTACTCGTTGGAACAGAATAAATAATAAAGATTGACATGTTTTAAAATTTAGTATAGATTTATTTTAAATATAAATTTAATATGAGTCTAGGCATTAAATTTTTTTTATATATAATCTTTTTAAAGTATAAAATATAATGTGTTATTTTTTATTGGCCAAACGACTTGAATGTTTTTTGTTCCATGATAAGTTGTTGGAACGTTTGAGCATCCTAGATACGGATATCTTAAACAACTTCATTTCAGATCATAGGCCCATCATACTGCAATGGAAAAACTCTGGAATCTGAAAAGGTTATCCTTTCAAATTTAATAGAACTTGGCTGGATGACCCAGAGTTCAATGAACTTGTACAGAAAACCTGGGGCTGCCACTCTCCTCTCTCCAGCGTCTCCCCTTCTCAACATCTCCTTGACAATTTAGTTTCCCTTTGGAAAGTAGTAAAGCCCTGGAAAATCCGGAAGCTAAAATCAAATAGAAAAGCCCTAGAAGACATTCAGATGGAATTGGATAGGATTGCCTCAAGGATGACAGATCAATGTCTTCCCTTAAAGTTTCGCTTTCGCATAAAAGAACTGGAATTTAAGAAAAACAAATTATTGGCTATTGAGGAAGCCACATGGAGACTAAAAAGCAGGGCTATATGGCTAAAAGAAGGTGACCGAAATACCAAATTTTTTCATAGATATGCAAATCAACGGTGGAACATTAACACTATTTGGGAGATTAGGGATGAGGGGGGAAATACTTTTCATACTCAGGAAGATATTTGCAATGCGGTTGTAGGACACTTCCAGAAATCCTACAGTAGGAATGAGAACATTAAGGCTGAAGATATCATCTAGGGAATTGACCCATACCCCACCATGTTCAATGATGAACAAAATGAAGAATTATACAGACCTGTTTCTGAAGAAGAACTTTTAAAAGTAATGAAATCTTTTAAGAAAGATAAATGTCCAGGTCCGGATGGATGGACGATCGAATTCTTCCTTCACTTCTTTGATCTAGTAAAGAAGGATCTTCTGAGTATGGTTGAGGAATCCAGAATGTCGGGTAAAATTCACCAATATATATCATCAACCTACATTGCCCTAATTCCAAAAAAAAAATATGCCAATTCCTTCTTGGATTTTAGACCAATATCTTTGTGCAACGCAATTTATAAAATTATCTCTAAGATCATAGCTGGTAGAATCCGAGGTACTCTCTCGAACTATATCTCACAGGAACAACATGGTTTCCTAAAAGATAGAATTATTCATGACGCGGTTGCAAACACACAGGAAAGTTTGCACTCCATTCACACTAAAAAACTTGATGCTGCGATTTTGCAAATTGATTTAAAGAAGGCATATGACTGCCTAGATTGGGGTTTCTTAAGATGTGTTCTTACCAAAATTGGCCTCAATCTTTACTGTACAAACTGGATTATGGCTTGCATTGAGAAGGTTAATTTTGCCATCCTTATAAATGGACATCCTACTTTTTTCTTCCCTGCTGCTAGAGGTTTGAGACAGGGATGTTCCCTTTCCCCGTTACTGTTCATCCTGGCAATGGATTGCCTAAGTCTGCATATAAAAAGGGTTGTCTCGGAGGGTCACTGTCGACCTCTGATGATCAGCAAAAACAACTACATTTCACACAGCCTTTTTGTTGATGACATCCTGATTTTTGGAATGCTTTGTCATTTCACCTGGATATGTCTTTACAACATCCTAAAGAATTTCAAAATGGCTACAGGTCTACAAATCAATGAAAGTAAATCTATTATCTATCATGGAAAATGTGACAGGGAAATCATTGATTACATTGCAGAGCTGTATAACATTAAAGCAATTCCTATACAAGAAGGAATGAAATATCTCGGATATCACCTTAAACCCTCCTGCTACACCAGAGTGGACTGGCAATGGATCATAGATCGTTACTATAAAAGAATCTCAGGTTGGGAAAGCAAGTGCCTGTCGATGGGAGGAAGAGTTGTACTTGCCCAATCAGTTTTAGCACAACTGACTGTATATTGGGCTCACCTTTTTTATATTCCAGCTAGCATTATTAAAATGCTAAATCGACTTACAACAAATTTTATTTGGGGAGGATGCAATGAAAAGAAGAAATTTCATTTAACCAAACTTTCTAACATTACTCTTCCAAAGGATCTGGGAGGTTGGGGGATTATGAATCTTCGAAAATTTGGAATAGCCTTATTATGCAAATCCTTATGGAGGGGTTTATATGGAGAGGGCACTTGGAGTAGGTCCATAAAAAGAAAGTATTTGGGCAATAAAGACTTTGCTTTCTGGTACAGAAAAGGCACAATAGGATCCATACATGGTTATGCTATCTGGCAAAGTTTTCACAAAATACAATCTTTCTTCTTACAAAATCTCTCATGGAGTTTTCAAAATGGGAACAGAATGTTCATTGATTTAGACCCAATTTCTGGAGCAGGGAAGGATTGCTCTATTCCTCAACAAATTATAAATGTCTTTCATCGAGTGGGCATCTTTGTTTGGGGACAGGTCATTGTGGGCTGGCAGGGACCTTCTCCTATATGGAAAGAAGCTCAAGATTTGGGTCTACAAGGACAGTTGGCTCTTCAATGGAACAAGATATTGACAATCATAAGAAATATTGGTATCTGTCGTACAGAACCACATGACTATCTCACATGGAAGGGGAAAAGGGGGACGGATAATATAAGTGTTGCTGAAACCTATTTAACCTTATCCATGATACAACCTCCCCTAACAGGACGTCAATTTCCAACTACTTTATGGAAAACAGGAGTTCCAAGCAAAATCATTATTTTCTCTTGGTTAGTTTTTCATAATAAAAATCTCACATGGGACAATCTGCAAAAAACTCAATGGCAAGGGTTGAGTATCTGTTTAATCTGCAACGCTGGAGCGGAAAATAATGAGCATATATTCCTACATTGCAACCTCACCTCTCAGGTATGGAGAAAATTATCAATTTTACTTGGTTTCAGTTTTATAATGCATCCTTCATTAAAAGACTCACTAGAATGGTGGAGTGTACAGAAGGTTTCCTGGAGGTCCATCCCACAAATAGTTATATGGACAATCTGGAAGTGGAGGAACAATGTTTTGTTCCAAAACAAACATGAAGAGTTTCAACAAATAACTCACAAGGTCATCTCTTATTACAATAGTTGCATGCCACAACTCAAACAGCTTAATAATAAAACCAGTGGACATAACAACTTTTTGCTGGAATACCCAAGGGGTTTTTTTGACGGTGCAACACAAAATGGAATATGTGCTTGTGGTGTCTGCATTTCCATGAATGAACATCTAAATTTCAACATTTACTGGAACGGAGGGAAAGGTACCAATAACAAGGCAGAGGCAATGGCACTCTCGGGCCTCTTATGTTTCAGTAAATTCCTAAACATACCTGATCTGCATATTTATGGAGACTCCAAAATTATAATTGATCATGTCTTAGGGAATATTTCCATAAATAATCCCCATCTAATAGGATGGATGAAAAGAATTGAGTTTTTCTGGCAAGTACAAAATGGTTACTCTATCCAACATGTGGACAGATCCCAAAATGAACAAGCTGACAGTTTATCAAAGAAAGGGCTATCTCAAGAGCCGGGTAAATGGTATATGGATATATTGTTGGAAAATATCACATATAACATGGAGGAATTTCTCCTCCCAGGAACATAAATCTGAATCCTTTCTCCTATTTTTCCCTGTTGATGAACTTTCTTTTGCTTGGCCATTGGGCTTCTCACAGTGTCCTCTGCGAAGCGAGGTTTCTCCTTTGCAGATGGTGTTTATACTATGTCTTTACAACAGGATCTATTTTTTTTCTCTTAGTATCGTGCTGATATTCTATCTATAACGATACTATCATACACAGATTCCATATCTTGTTTTACATTTGATCCTTCCTTATAATGTTTATAGGGGGAGATGTCTCATGATGTAATACATGAACATATTGTAATTGTTTATTGTTTTGATCGACATGTGATTGCCAGACTATCTGTGAATTTTGTATATCTCCCTCTGATATTAATATAAATAGCACTTTTTTTGTACCGAATAAAAAAAAAGAAAAAAGAAAAAAGACGAGATAAAATTTAACTATAAAATATTATTTTATTTTATATATATATGAAGTTAATATGGACATACATTATTTAACATAGATCATCAAATAGTTTATTTAAATTTTTGTTAAATATTTTTGAAAAATATATGATTTAAACTTCTAATTCACTCCTTTTATTTTTAATTACTTATAACATATTTATTTTTGTTAATTATAAAAAACATTATTTTTCTATTTAAAACATAATTTTTAATTTAAATTTAAAAAAACCACCCAATGACACATCCCCTTATACCAATACTACTCTTCTTAGTATTTCATCAATCCACACCAATGCACCACACCAAGCGCGGGCTCTCAGCTTAGTACATCATCACCGATGTCCATAGCACCTAGCCACACCGCTGCAATAAGCAGCAACGGTAGTCCCGATGCCGCTTGGTTGTGATTTGAACCCCAGACCAAAGCCACTATCAAATATCTTCAATAAGGTACACAGTCAATTAGAGATTGAGATCTAATGGCCATCACGCATCAACAACATTTGCAAGTTGCTTTCACACCCTTGGATCTCGCACTTGACACGTAGATCCTGGTAACGAAAATCATTTCGTCGATATGACATGATCTCAACGAAAAATATCACACCGATCACTTTAGCATTTGTAGCCATGTCTCCAGGGGACAATCTCGATGATTTTCGGATCTGATTCAATCTCAGCCGCTATAGAATAGACCATGAAAGCAGGGAATCCATATAGAATCTAAATCGAAAACCAACCGCTCTTAAACCAACACAATCGATCTTCAATTCCATATAGAATCTAAATAGAATTTGAATTTGGTAACTATATTGTAAACACAATTTTCAAGACTACTGAATTCTAACGAGCTTTTTTGCATTCATAACTTTTGTCAAAACTCACCTGACGCTCTGATACTAACTGAAAATTTCATAATGGACAGAATAAGATAGAAATGGCCAGCTTTGGCTGAAGTCTCAACCTAAGAGTGTAGGCTTATAGGTCACTTTTATTCACCAGCAAGAAAGTTCATATATATAAGGTGTTGAAGATAATGGAGCATATCCTAGAATAAGTAGAATTGGTTCACGTAACCTCAGGATAGGAATTAGTTTCTATTTCTTAGGATGTTGTTCTAACTTCCCTAAAACCATGTTTTCTATTTAATGTGTAATGTGCATGAACAATGTAGAGCATTTGGCAGAGCCAGACTCTCTTGGTTCAGACTCTCTTTCGTAGAGCTGACCAGTGGGTTTTATTTTTAATACAAACATTGCCAATTTTATCATGGTATCAGAGCATTAGGGCTGAGGAACCTGTACGCTTGTTGGTGGGTGGTTCTTCAAACTGAGATCATCGCAGTTGTGAGGAAGATAACTGCGACGAATTTGAAATCATCGTTGGTTATGAGTGTACCTTTGCAACGAGTGCACTGTAGCTCCTTCGCGCATATTTTTAATCTTTTTCGTCATAGGAAAGACATGTACAGCTGTGACGACGTCGCAGAAAAGACAGGCATATCTACGATGATCGTGGAAGCCAATAACAAGGCTGTGGCTGCAAGGGGAAGCCAAGAACAAGGCTGTAGCTATCAGAGAAGTTGCGTGGGGAAACCAAGAACAAGGTTGTAGCTATCAGAGACGCTGCATGAGGAAGCCAAGAACAAGGTTGTAGCTGACAACAGAAGGTTGTCTGGAGGCTTAGAAGGAAGCCATGGTGATCTACAGGTGTGCTGTGAGATCAAACAACATTGAAGAACAATGATTTGTCTCTATCACAGATCTGGGGTAAATTGAACATCTTTTACCTGTCGAAATTTTTTTCTCTAAATCGCCAAGATGAATAACAATATATTTGAAGCATGCATGAACGAGCATAACAAGCTTGATGGTTCCAGTTATGCAAATTGGAATTTCAAGATGCAGACTCTGCTAGAAGGGTAGAGTGCTTGGACGATTGTGAACGGGGATGAGTCGAAGCCCGCGCTGGATCAACATCAATCCCAAATTGGGAGAAACAAGAAAGTAGAGTAAGGACAATGTTAAAGATGTCAGTGAAAGACTACATTATACCACACATCAGAGAAGGTAAGTCAGCTAACGAGATTTGGGGAATTTTAAAGGAATTGTATGAGATCAGGAATTCAAATCATCTTCTGTTCCTCAAGAGTAAGATCATGTCCCTCAAGATGGAGGAGAATGAAACAATTGCATCATTCGTAGCAAGTATCAAGGATCTAAAGAACAAATTGCCAGACATTGGTCATACAGTTGACGATACATTTCTTGTAACCATTACAATGAATGGTGTCAATGATGATTATCAAATGTTCACCATTGGGATAAATGTGAGAGAGAAGATCTTGCATTTTTAAGTGACAGGTATACTGATGCAGGAAGAAGAGAGGAGATCGTCTTTGAAGCCCTAGAGTGTCGATCTTGCATTGATGGCAAAGAAAAACTTCTACAAAGGGAAGGGAGGTCCACAACAGCAAAATGGAGCAAGTTCATAGAAATGGCCAAATTAGACTCAAGGTATGCATCCCAATAAAAACTACTCTGAAACTAAATGTTTTTATTGCGGAAAATCGGTAGGAAAAAGAAATATCATGAAGAATAGCAGAAGCCAAAAAGACATGAAAGTCATCTCGCGAATGGTGATCAGGTGTAGAATTTCAGATTGTTCATGGCAGATCGTGATGAAAATGTTGATGAAGACATCTGGTATGTAGATTCAGGAGCGTCAACACACATGATAGGGAATAAGCACTAGCTCGAGGATTTTAAAGAAATCAATGAAGGCGCACAGATTTACCTAGGTGATGACAGAAGTCATCAAATCAAAGGGTGTGGGAAATTTTATTTCATTCTATCTAATGGTAATATCAAACAAATTTATAGTGTGATGTATGTGCCTCGCATAACAAAGAACTTGATTTCTGTATCTATGATTACAGATCAAGATTTGAAAGTTGAATTTTTAAAATCTAACTGTTGCATTAAAGATCTGCTAGATGGCATGAAGAAAATTGCTACAGGAATCCGAACAAGAGGACTATACAAGTTGGATGTGAGACCTGCACTGGTTCGAGCATTGACAGCAGTGAGCCTGACTACAGAAGAGCTTTGGCATCAGAGATTCGGCTACATCAACTACAATGATTTGCTGTTATTACAAAAGAAGGAAATGGTAAGAGATCTTCCTATGCTAAAGCAAGCACATAATGGTTGTGATGTCTGTACTTTAGGAAAAATGCATAGAGAAGAATTCCCTGTAAGAGTAGAAAAGAAACAAAGGGATATACTGGAATTAGTGCACACAAACCTTTGTGGACCCATTCAGACAAAATCGTTAGGAGGTGCACTGTATTTCCTACTATTTATTGATCATTGTACAAAGTTTTCTTGGGTGTATTTCTTAAGTAAGAAGAGCCATACATTTGAATACTTTAAGCAGTTTAAAAATATGATTGAAATACAAACAGAGAAACAGATAAAAATTCTCCACTCTAATCAAGGGGGAGAATACAGGAAGGATGAGCTTATCAGATATTGTAAAGATCATGGAATTTTGCAGTAGTTTACAGTAACCCATACTCCACAACAGAATGGAATAACGGAAAGAAAGAACGGAACACTGGTGGAATGTGCTAGAAGTATGCTTAAAGGTAAGAGTCTTTCGAATGGTTTTTGGGCTAAAGCAATAAACACTGCAGTTTATTTGAAAAATAGGAGTCTTACAAAAAGTCTTGAGTCTAAAACTCCTTTTGAGGCACTATATGGATATAAGCCTGCAGTAAAACACTTAAGAATATTTGGATCTAAAGCATTTTCCCACATTCCAAAGGAAGATAGAAGAAAATTAGATTCAAAAGCCATCAGATGTACTTTTATAAGGTATTGTTCATCTTATAAAGCATAGAGATTATTTAATCCCTCTACTCACAAGATTTTTGTTAGTAGAGATGTTAAATTCCATGAGCAGGATAATGAAGAACCTGATGAGCACTATGAGGAATGGGACATTCCGTACTTTCTGGAAAAAGAAGCAGAGAACAATTAAGGTCAGGAGCAGACAAAGGCAGAGGATGAACAACAACAGAAACAACAGCATCAGTAACAACAACAACAACAATAGCAAGAAGAAATAAATGATGATCGAATAAGGTTTGGAACCACCACCCCACCACTTAGGAGATTAGGTAGGAAAGCTCAAATGCCTGCAAGATATAGGGAAAATGATTTTATAACTAGTATGATGAATGTGGTTGAACTGTCTAGTTATAAAGAAGCAAATGAATGTAGTGAATGGAAAACAACCATGGAACAGGAATATGAATCAATAATCAGAAATAACACTTGGGAATTGGTTGAACTTCCTAGAGGAAAACAGACCATAGGTTGTAAATGGTTATATAAACTGAAGATTAATATATATGGAACTATAGAAAAACTAAAAGCTAGGTTGGTAGCAAAGGGGTACTCACAAAAATAAGGGATAGACTATGAAGAAACCTTTGCCCCTGTAGCTAAATTGAACAATATCAGAATGATAACCGCTTTAGCTACTAAGAAACATTTGATGATGCACCAACTAGATGTAAAGTCTGCATTTTTTATTGGAGAACTAAAATAAGAGGTTTATCTAGAGCAACCGGAAGGGTTTGTCCAGAAAGGAAAAGAACATTTAGTCTGTAGATTGAAGAAAGCACTTTATGGACTGAAACAAGATCTCAGGTCATGGTATGAAAAGATTAATTCATTTTTTCTACAAGCTAGCTATAATAGAAGTAAGAATGACCCTAATCTTTACACCGTGAAATATGAACAAGGGTGCATAGTGTTGATTTCATTATATGTAGATGATTTGATAATTACAGGTGATGCTACATATCTAATCGATGAAATCAAGCAACAGATGTCACAGGTGTTTGAAATGAAGCACCTCGGTGAACTTAGATACTATTTAGGTCTTGAGATCTAGAGAGATTCAGGTCAAACATTTCTGTCCCAAGCAAAGTATGTCAAAGGCCTATTAGAAAAGTTTAGGATGGATCAGTGTAAGCATGCAGCCGTACATTGCAGCAGAACATCAAATTATAGTGTGATGATGGCTCAAAAGCGGCGGATGCAACACTTTGTAGATAGCTGGTTGGGAGTCTAATCTACCTAACCACCACTAGACTTGATTTGGCTTATGTAGTCAGTGTGATAAGCCAATTTATGTCTAAGCCACTCAAAATCCATTGGAATGCAGCAAAGAGTGTTTTGAGGTATCTACAAGGTACTGTAGATTATGGTATTATTTACACTGACTCTTCTAATGTTAGATTGGCAGGATTTGCAGATTCAGATTGGGCTGGAAATATAAATGATTGTAGATCTATAACAAGTTATGCATTCAGCATTGGATCCAAGGTGATCATATGGAGAAGCAAGAAGCAGAACACAGTCTCCTTGTCCTCAACGGAAGCAAAGTATCAAGCCATGTGTGCAGCAACATGTGAGGCAGTTTGGTTATGGAGACTTCTCCGGGATGTTGGGGAAAAACAGACAGACGCAACAACAATTAGATGTGACAATCAGAGTTCAATCAAGCTTGCCAATAGTCCGGTGTTTCACAAAAACACTGAACATATTGATACACAATTCCACTTTGTCAAGGAAAAAGTGCAATCCAAAGAAATCCATTTGGAATATTGTAATACATGTGATAATGTTGCAGATATTTTCACTAAGCCTCTTGGGAAAGTTAAGTTTCAAATGCTTAGGGAGATGTTAGGCATATTTGTGAACCCATTCTCCATTAAGGGGGAGTGTTGAAGATAATGGAGAATATCCTAGAATAGGTAGAATTGGTTCACGTAACCTCAGGATAGGAATTAGTTTCTATTTCTTAGGATGTTGTTTTAACTTCCCTAAAACCATGTTTTCTATTTGATGTGTAAAGTGCATGAACAATGTAGAGCATTCTGCAGAGCCAGACTCTCCTAGTTCAGACTCTCTTTCGTAGAGCTGAACAGTGGGTTTTATTTTTAATACAAACATTGCCATTTTTATCATAAGGTTACAAATTTGTTAGAAAGTTTGAACAATTCTCTAAAAAATAAGATATAGATCCTAAATAAATCTCACAATTTAACTAACACCACAATCACAACAAACATTTTAATAATAATACACTATAAAATAATCTATATTTCTCCTTTAATTTCAAATAAAAATAGACTTTTTGAAAAGTTCCCTGAATCTTCTGAGGCAATATTATGTGAGTTGGTGCCCGCTTATGCACAAAGCACATTGGTGGGGTTCTACACACAGACTTGCCCAAGGGCAGAGAAACTTGTGCCACTGAAGATACAAAATTGAGCACCAAGAAGGCTTCGTATGTTTAGTACAAATTAACTTGGCAGATATTATTTCTCTCTACCTGGTTAAAAATTTACTTAATCCATGATATATTCCGCCCCTGGAAATCAAAGAGAGGAGGATGTAGGCCTAATGAGACATTGAGAGGATCACAATATGATTTGATTTCATTGTCAACATGGATAATATCTTGGAAGCTATATATCTCATGACATTATTCCTGTGGCTACGAGTCCAAAACCATTTTTATACATTTAGGAAGTTATGAACCTACATATTTTATGTATGAATAAATTTAGTTTCTATACTGTGCAAAATTTAATGTATTTAACGTATGGAGCGATTGTATTTATATTTTAATTAAATTAATTTATGATTTCATCACTTTATTAAAATAGTTTAGTTAAATTTAATGTATTTAATATTTGTAACAATTGATGTAATTACTCAATATATTTATCTTTTTCTCCAAAATGTATATTTAATTTCCTAACTAGTTAGGAATAATTTATTTTTTTCTCAAAATTATTCTTTTGTCAGGGAGAGATACTATTTGGTCGAGCCACAAACACAATTAGACCCTTACTTTTGGTGTGGCTATACTACCACTATATTGGTCTTGTTACGGTAACCTAACTAACTTTACTCCTTTGGTATGGTTTTACTCACCACTATATTGGTCTTGTTACGGTAACCTAAATCTCAAATGTTTAACGCAAAAACCTTTCATAACTGATATGTGGGCTTAGCCATGTCACCTAAAGAAACATACTCTAATGAAAAAGCACTAAATAAGAAAATAAGTTTTTTTTTTTTTTTTTTTTTTTGAGTATTATTTATATATAATTAATAATTCTAAATCATATTTTAAAACAGACAAAACTATTCTATATTGTTGGTGACAGTAAGTCCAATTTGATTGAAGCATGAATGTCAAATAAAAAACCAGTCCAATTTGATTGAAGCATGAATGTCAAATAAAAAACCATTAATTTAAGTGGCAAAAATAATTAGAACTTAAAAAAATTGATAAGAACTAATACTTATTTTAATTAATCTCGTGGAAAGGAAACAATTGATCAAATCCTAATTTGGTATTCAACAATCACATACAATATATAACAATATATTACATACAAGATTTTGTTGACAAAACTAGACTTTTTGAAAAGCTTACCAAATCTTCCAAATTGATCAAAATAGCTGATAGATAATGTCAGTTTCTTTCCATACATATTCATCCAAAACCCTTCTCATCGACCGTTTTCTCATAGAATGGATTTGTATAGATAGAGTAAAAATGTTTCATAACAAAAAGATATTGGTTATTGTCTTATCAAATTGTTTACTTAAATTTAAAACAAAAAAATATTGTTCATAGGAAATCCATTGAATGGATAAAACCATATTCCCAGATTAAATGTTTTGTGACTGAAATTGTTGTTGATGTTCTAATCAGCCATCAGTGTGATTTTTCGTCCAATGAAATTGGATCCTCTCTAATTTTCAAGGGTTTGGTCTGGATTTTTCTATTTTTAATTAGTTGCATCCAATTGGTGAAGGGCTTTGAAATATTTGTCTCTATTTTCTTCAACACCATTTTCTTTGTTATGAGAAAATTTCCAGGGTCATTTGACTTGCCCCCTTTTTCCATTTTACTTCCATAAACAAAATTAACAATTGTAAGAACTCTAAATATTAAGAGAGTGTTTGAAATAAGAAATCCACGCAATGTATTAACTAGGACAACTTAAAACCAAGGAAAACATTACTTTAAAATTGATAAAGGGTTGCTAAGGTATCATCAAACAAGGGCTAGAGGTATTCAAAATGATGAATAATGAACGAACGAGAACGAAAACGATTTTAATGAGGCTACATAGGGTGTTAGTCTCTGAATCCACTTCAAAAGTAAATATATGTCAAATCACCCATCAATGAGTGGTGAATGGCAACAAATTTATTAATCTGGGCATCTAGGGTTTTGTAGGTACAATGATTATTTCCTCCAGGTTAGATAATATTCTTTTTTCGTTATTTTATTAATCATGATAATTTAATGATTATGTAAGATTAAAACAAAATTTGGTCATCTAGGTGCTAGACATGAAAAGTAATTTTGCTCGAATGAGAGATTAGATGGGAAAATTCATCATTAGTCGTTAATTAACCATGATTAATACTTTATCTTAGTTTATTATCAATGGGTTCTAACAGGATATCTAGTCATCCAGGGGGTGGAAGGTGTAAATTGTTTTGGTCATTCTGTGAGCCCAAATGAATGGATATTAAGTACAATCCAAAATTCTTTGAAACACAACACAATTAGGTGTGGAATCCAATCATTTTTTTCAAACAATGAAACAAACACGCATATCCAGATATCCTGGGAAGAAAATGAACATCATGCAGAGGGATAAGGTATGTTAGATGAGTAGATTGGCTAGAAAAGAATCCATATTTTCCAAAAATATAATATAAAAATATTATGAAATTAAATAAAATTAAGATTTTTCAACAAAGACAAGCTATCAACACTTTTACAAGGAAACAAACAAGCAAAAAATAAAAAATTTAATAGGTTCCCCATCTATTTTAGAAACAAATGGGGGGGTTGTTGTACACACGACAATAGATACTTAAACCCTTATGCTAAAATCTCCAAGAACGAAACCTAATTCACTAGTATTTCAACAATTCATCAATCAATATCTAATAAACCTTTCAAAGTTCCAATACTTCCAATTGTTCTCCTTTGCTTTCAATCATCCTTTTTCCCAAATATCAACCCTTTCTTCCATTCCTAGAGTTTTTTAATGTTCCTCTAGCATCCCCTATAATCATGAGTTTTTTGGTTCAAACATCTCGACCAAAATATAAGAAATGTAGTAAGGAAATAACTTTACATTTCTATTCCCAACAACATTCTCCACTACAAATGGCCATTCTTCCCTAACTTGCTTATAATTTCCATGTCCAATCATTTTCTCTATTAAACTATGTTGGAACATAGACAATATTGTCTTAAGACTAGATAGAACCTATAAGTAGGAGTACCAAATATCTCCACCAAATTTCCTTAGTAGGCTACTGAAAATGTGTTGAAAATAGCAACAAGAAATGCTAAAAATAGAAGTGCTAAAAATAGCACTGCTATAAATAGCAGTTCAGGTACCAGTGTTGGACATAGCAACAAGGAATGAAAAATGGAAGTGCTAAAAATAGCTTTGCTATAAACATAATTTCGAGTTAGATTCCTATTTTAGTTAGTCCCTGAATTAAAATAGAGAAGTAAAATTCGAATTTGATCTTAGCAGATGTTTGTAAAATAATTAATTAATTCATCTTAAGTTAATTAGTTGTAGAAAATCAAACATGAAGTATATGTGGGGACATGCAATAGTTATCCCATTGATTGAGGAATTTATCCATTAGTTAAAGAGATAAGGATGAGTTGTAATATTGAGTTCTAATTAGTTGGCTCAGTTAACTGAGTTAAGTTCAGTTAGATTAGTTCCAACAGTTTGTGGAAATAATTTTGAGTTTAGTTAGTTAATGCTTGCATGCATGTAACTGCTTCTCTCCAGATAATTAAATATTCTCTCATAAATAACTCATGCATGTCAGTTCAGTGAGAGACCTAGTTGAGATCAGAGGAAGGATAGTGTACTATCAGTTGGAGGATTTTTCCTATATAGGAAACTCATCCATGTAGAAGGAATTATCTCCTTCAGGATTGCGCAATTAGATGAGAGGTTAGTGAGTGTGTGAAGAGGCCAATTCACACAGGTGGCATCACTAGACCCCAAGGAAAACTGCGCAAGGAAATAGGAGGCTTGGAGGGCTGAGGAAAGGCATATCTCTTGTCTACTCAGTCTGTGAGCTGTATTGTTTGATTGCAGAGAGAGCAGGATAGCTTGTGAGTTGATTCTTTTTATAACTCGAACATATTTCCACTTGTATGATAATACAGAGATTGGGATTTTAGGATGAGGCTTTCCCTGGGTTATTTCTTTTGTGTTATGTGTGATTGATTTCTCATTCTTATTTATATGTGTTCTTATTGATCTTGCTCATATTCGATTAAGCTTCCACAAAGTTTGTTGTAGAATTAGATCTTATATTTTTCTTTAATATATTGCATAATCTGTTGATCTACAGTGGGAAATTTCTATATGGCATCAGAGTAAAGGTGATCAAAGCGAAGAACAATATACAAAGAAGGGAGAAGTTTGAAGTTCCTGATTATAGAATTTGAATTCTTTTCACATCTCAAATTTCACCAATGGCGTTCAACGGTTTAAGATTCGAGTATGCCCTTGATGGCAGCTCGAATTATATAGCCTGGAAGGATCACATGGAAGCAGTATTAGAGGACAATGGTCTAAAGGACTTCATTGATCAAGAAGTCCCCAAGCCAGCAGCGGCTAATGCTACAGAATTGGTAGAATGGAAGAAATGTGTGGCTAAAGCGAGGAGAATCCTTATGGAGGGAGTTCGAGACCACATAATTTCGAGTCTACATGGGAAGGAGACACTGTTTTTAATGTGGAAAACATTGAAAGATCTATATCAGAACAACAACGATCAGAGGAAGCTGGCGTTGAAAGATAAGCTTCAGAAAATCAAGTGTGAAAAGGGCGACATAATCTCTACATATCTGAACAAGCTCACCACCTGCAGGGATGAGCTTGGAAGTGTAGGGATCATGACAACCAATGATGACATGGTGAGTCTTGCTCTCTCGGTCTTCTTAAGAGTTGGCATAGCTACCAAGACTCGGTTAATGGAAGAGAGAAACTACTAGATTGGGAATGACTTTGGTTGGATCTGATGCAGGAGGAGATAAGAAGAAGCACCAGAGATGGTTCTTCATCTAAGGAGGATGAAGAAAATTGCACCTTAGCGAGTAAGGCAAAGAAAGGGAAGGAGAAGGATTCTCATCCCAAATCGAGTTCTTCCCATGGTGGGAAGAAGTTTGACAAATCGAAAGTGTGATGCTTTCATTGTCATGAGGTGGGCCATTTTGCTACGAATTGTCCATAGAAGAAATCCAGGATGGGATCCAAGGAAGGATATGAAGGTGAGGCATTGGCCTCATAGTTTGAGTTGGATTTCACCCTGTTTGCATGCATGGTTTCATCCATGGTTGGATGTGGTTGGTTTATTGACAGTGGAGCTTCATGCGGCGATAAGAGTTTGTTCAGTACCTTGGAGGAGAAATATCTCTAGATACTCATAGCGATGGGTAATGATGAAAAGTATAGTGTCTCAGGTGTAGGCACAGTTGTTTTTCAGAGGGAGAATGGAGCTCGCATTACCTTGACCGATGTTAAGTATGTACCAAAACTGGGGAAGAATTTGGTGTCGATCGCAATGCTGGAAGATAAAGGCTATGATGTAGTCTTAAGTAAGGGAAAGGTTTTCCTTCGACACATCACCATGAGACAGGTGAAGCAGATCGGTTCACAAGTTAAGAACCTATATGCTCTTGAGGATCAAGATGCATGCAAAGCCTTAAGGAGCAAGGAAATTGATGGAGACTTGGTGGTTGAGAGGGAGAGTAAATTACCTCTCAACATGCAACACCAGAAGAAGTCTTGGACAATTGTGGAGGAGCCACAATTGGTGAAACAGCTTTAGGAGGTTGTGGAGCATCCACAACTGGGGAAGCCGAGAGGAGGCAGAGTGGAGGCATCCACTCATGCAGAGACCTCCAGTAGGGGGAAATTTGAGCCAAGTGGGCAGAGGGATCACATGCATCCATACCTCTAGGTCGGAGGTGGGGTGATGTGGAGTGACAGTCCCAAGAAGGTTGCAATAGGGGCAGGATCATTGAATTACCCAAGCTCTTTGATTAGACCTTGCTATGGGAGCCCCGACGAGGAGTAACAAGGTTGGCTAAGTGGGTAGACAGATGCAGATGGACCGGAAGAGAGAGCTACAATGCAGGAATCCCAAGACAGTGCAGAGCTAGTAGGTTTCTACAATGCGAGAGGCACAGTAGTGTTGCACCAGTGTAGGATGGCACAGAGAGGTGTGCAACGGTGCGAGATACATGGAGTGTTACAGCAGCTCAGAGGTCATAGAGGGAGCACTTGTCAGCGACAGAGGGAGCTTCAGCATCAGAGGATGTTTCTAGTCAAACAGGGAGGTCAGTTCGGAGTTTTTTTTGTTTCTAGAGTTGCTGGAGCAACAACACTTGGGAGAAGTGTTGCATGCAAAACATAATTTCCAAAGGTTCAGGATTAGGTTCGATTTGAATGTCTTTCTTGTTGAGAGGGAGTGTTGAAAATAGCAACAACAAATGCTAAAAATAGAAGTGCTAAAAATAACACTGCTATAAATAGTAGTTCAGGTACCAGTGTTGGACATAGCAACAAGGAATGAAAAATGGAAGTGCTAAAAATATCTTTGCTATAAATAGCATTTCGAGCTAGATTCCTATTTTAGTTAGTCCCTGAACTAAAATAGAGAAATAAAATTCGAATTTGATCTTAGCAGTTGTTTGTAAAATAATTAATTAATTCATTTTGAGTTAATTAGTTGTAGAAAATCAAACATGAATTATATGTGGGAACATGCAATAATTATCCCATTGATTGAGGAATTTATCTATCAGTTAAAGAGATAAGGATGAGTTGTTATATTGAGTTGTAATTAGTTGGCTCAATTCACTGAGTTAAGTCCAGTTAAATTAGTTCCAACAGTTTGTGGAATTAATTGTGAGTTCAGTTAGTTAATACTTGCATGCATGTAACCGCTGCTCTCCAGATAATTGAATATTCTCTCATAAATAACTCATGCATGTCAGTTCAGTGAGAGACCCAGTTGAGATCAGAGGAAGGGACAGTGTACTATCAGTTGGAGGATTTTTCCTATATAGGAAACTCATCCATGCAGAAGGAATTATCTCCTTCAGGATTGCGTAGTTAGATCAGAGGTTAGTGAGTGTGTGAATAGGCCAAGTCACACAGGTGGCAGCACTGGACCCTAAGGAAAACTGCACAAGGAAATAGGAGGCTTGGAGGGCTGAGGAAAGGCATATCTCTTATCTACTCAGTCTGTGAGCGGTATTGTTTGATTGTAGAGAGAGCAGGATAACTTGTGAGTTGATTCTTTTTGTAACTCAAACATATTTCCACTTGTATGATAATACAAAGATTGCGGTTTTAGGCTGAGGCTTTCCCCGGGTTATTTCTTCTATGTTATGTGTGATTGATTTATCATTCTCAGTTATATGTGTTCTCATTGATCTTGCTCATATTCGATTAAGCTTCCGCAAAGTTTTTTGTAGAAGTAGATCTTGTATTTTTCTTTAGTATATTGCATAATCTGTTGATCTACAGTGGGAAATTCTACACAATGACCATCACACTTTCAAGGGAGTGTGGTTTAACACAACCTTTCTATGACTCTAAGTTTTAGATGATAAATGTTGGGAAATACCTTCACCCCTCTTCATAAATCTAGCATCAACAACTTATGGTTAATCATACTATGTGACTATTGTTGTTTTTAGAGTTTATCATCAAATAACCAATTTGGAAAATTGTGTTTCCTGTCAAACCCACTCTTTCCAAAATATCATACAATATATTGAACCAATGATTAAATAAAAAAACAATATGTTTTGACATACCACTTTCTTTTTCATGTTCATGACATCTATGCTACTTTATTATTACACTTACCTCACTATAATTTATCCCATCCAATTTATAAGCCAGTTTACAACACATGATCATATATAACCATATAACTATGTATATGTAATTGACATATTACTCACTAACAAACAATGTAAACCAATAAGTTTAACTATAATGTGCATGCTACCTATTGCTTCATTATAACATATAATCTAAAGTAGTATCCACATACCACAATATTTTATTTAAATATTGCACGTTTGAAGTAAATTACATAACTATCATCATTAATAACATAAACAATAACTTACACATAGATTTTGCATATAGGTAGGTCCACATATCGAAATAATAAAGTCACGTCAATCTAATATAGTTCTACAAATAATAATCAAAGGAATACAAAATAAATCATAATGTAGTTTAGTTGCCCAAGTCAAAATAGGGCATTAAAAGAGGAGATGTAATCAAAGTGAATCTTAGAGTATGTAAGAGAAAATATTATCAATGTACAATTATAAAATATTGTATTTGTTATTGTGTGGCATGTGCATGCTAGTGGCCTACATTATGGTGTTCCCAGTAGAAAGAGAGATGGTACATAACCCATGAAAGGAAGCAGAGGTTTCGTTCTACACTAAGCAATGATATATGAAAGTGAACAAATTAAATAAACATGGTTGTAAGAATAAGAACATAGAAACATATAACGATTAGAAAATTATTTATTGGGAAAACCCTTATGGGAGAAGAAGCCCGCACTCTACAGAACAATCAATGTATTATTTAACAACTAAATCATTATAATACATTATAGAGTCTTTGTTCTCTCAACAAAGGTGTTAAGCAGTAGCATAAATATTCTAGAGAAACTTTAATGGGATAATCGTGAGTGAAAACTGGATTGATCTGCAAAGGGAGAACCTCAAGGCTCTCATGATGGAGAGACCGCAGTTGACGGACGTTGGCTCCCTGCAATTTGACAGAGTCACTGTCCTTCGTGAGCTCCACGATTAACTGCTTTCTCTTGCAAATGAGCCCAAAGGGATTTAGTGTGAGAGGCTTTGTGGGGATATTCCTCTGATTCGATGGGCACCAAAGGAGGGACAAGGACCCTCTAGATCTTTTCCAAGGGGGATTTAGCTAGATCAGGAGCATCCACTGAAGACACACATAACATAGTTCTCTTGAAATGGAGGTTGAAGCTTTGACATAGTTCTCTTGAAATGGAGGTCTGATGTTCTGGTCAGGCACAACCTTCCCGGTGTTAGGACTTTGATTTTTTCTAAAGTTTGGATTTCTAGTGGTGTTACTTGGTTGACCTTCCCAAGAAGATTTCCTTTCAATGGTTTCCACTCTATCACCTAGTCTATCCATGCCTTTGATGATAGCATCGAGTTTTTTCTCAAATGCAGAAGGCTCTTCTTTAAAGGTAGTCCTTCTTTCGGCTCTAGCTCGGGCTCTTTTAGAGATCAGATTTGCCTCTACACTAACAGTTATGCTCTGCATGTCTTCTAAATTGGCAGGAGCTCTTTCCCTTAGCTGATATGCCATGTCAGAGTCAAATCCATCAGGTAATTTGATCAAGGCTAAGTCAGGTGGAGGTCTAAGATTCTGAGGAATAGCATTGTAGACGTTATTGAATCTAGCACAGTAGTCTTGGACAGTTTCTTGTGGACCTCTTTTTAAACTCTCATATTCGGACAAGATATGCAATGGGTCTTCTTCTTTTCCCATCTGTTCAAAAAGGTTTGGTAAAGGGCGTCTAGATCGGCAATTGTGTTTGCAGCAAGTGCCCTAAACCAAGTCCTTACATCGTCGGTTAAACTTTGAACAAAAATTTTCATCTTGACATCATTATCATCAATTTCATAATTCTCAAAGTAGTCCAACATTTTCTTAGTATGTTGTTGGGTAGTATAGGAGCCAGTACCATCAAAGTATGTGATTTTACTCTGATAATCCTGAGGCATAGCCCCTGGATTTGCAGGCAACTGCAGAGGAGCATATCGGTTTGCCATATTTACAAGTATAAATGGGACAGCTCGAAGGACAAGGATAACAGCTGAGATAAACAGAGTAGATGGAGGGGTGGAAGGGGTGCTTTCAAGTGATGATGGTGAACTAGAAGAAGCTGCAGCAACAGTAGAAAGGACCGTTGTTTTTCCAGGAGTAAGCTCAAATTTGGTAAGGTTTTGCTGAAGTATATCACGGTTTATATCAGCAGAATTCTCTAGGCTTTCTTGTTTTCTAAGGTTCTTAGAGATCAAGTTAGGATTTTCAAAAATAGCTGGGGGATTTGGATCTGGATTTGATCTAGTATAATGAGTTTTCTTCTTTGGAGCTAGCTTCTAAATCTATTTCTGGAATTTTCTGGAGATATTTGAAAGATGATGCTTCTGACAATATCTTTCTAGGAAAATATAAATTGTAAGAGCGTTGAATTTTTCTGAAGATTTTTTGGAAACAAGAGGAAACTGATCAAATTTTTGAGACAGTTGTATAAAACCTAAAGCTATATTGGAGATATACTGAAGCAACTTTTATTTACTCCTGTAAATGCACATCAAAAACAGTTTCAAAGGCTACCTGGCTAACTTCAGGCTCCATCTGTAGCTTTAGAAAATAGACAATAGTAACAAACACCGTCATTCAGTCCCCAGTGGAGTCGCCAATGATGTTATCACTCAAGTTGTTCCCAAAAAGCAGTGCAAAAGGGAATACAGCCGAGGTAACCACTAACTAGTCTTTTAGCTGCAGATTCTAGCCAATCTGCAACCAGAGAGGCCTCTCTCTGTATGATTTATCTTTTTTTTGCTATATGTTAGGCTAGTTATGAGGCACAAGTATTTGTTTGATGTTTGGAAGGTGACTTTCAATAAAACAGAGTTGAAAAGTATGAGAAGTTCAGACCATTGGGTTAATGGAGTTAATGAAAATAAACCTCTGGGTATGGTTTCTTTGGCAAAGGAGGAATTGCAGAGCAAGATAATTACACATGGAACAATCTCCAAGCTGAAATAGGATGAAATGGAGTTAGGGAATGAAAGGCAATTAAGAATCTTTCATTATGCTAACAGAGTGAAAATGAGTAAATACTACCAAGGAGCAGTTAAGAATTCCTTAATTGTATTCAGGGTGTAAGAACCAGGGAGATAGGAGCAGTTAAGAATTCCTGCCTATGCTAGTCCTATAGAAAACATAAAAAATGACATGAATTAAACATAGAGTATAGCAAAGTAAATTCTGGGCTATTCTTTTTTCCTGCAATTTAGAACATGATATTTAGATGATATATAAAACACAAAAACAATAAAACATGAGTTAGAAAAGACTTATTGATCCATGAGACAATCCAAGAATTCTGTAACATATTCTTCTGTCATTAAATCCATAACCAGAGAGTTCATTAGCAAATCATTCCAGCAATCTTTATTCAAAAGAGTTCTAAAAAATTACAGCGCAGGTCCAGAATGATATTCACCAACCAACCCCCAATACATCTCTAGGGGAGGTATTCATACAAAAATAGTTACAAAATATCTCATAGAGGAAATATCAAGCAATAAATTTATCCATATACTTCTTCAAAGGCAATAAATGACATCGAAAACAGAGCGCAATGAATGTAGGAGTAACTTCCGCTATACTGGTTGCCTTAGGTGGTCTGCTGTATTTGACTTTTTGACTCAACAAGTCGGCTGGTAGCTGTCTCTTTAATTTGCGTCCCTGCATTGCTGTCTCAGCCCTTTCATCTGTGCCTGATTTTGCTTTAACGCTTTTTAGCTTGAATTCCTTCCTTTGTTATTTTCATTTTTCTGATATGTGACACATGCATTTGAATTCGATTATATGCAGATGATCAAAAAGAACAAGCACCAAAAACTACCTTGGTAAAACCTCCAACATGCTCTGCCACCATTGGTCTGTTGGCAACTGGTGTCTTTGTAATTTTATCAATATTTCATCAGCTTCAGTATACCTATAGAAATTGGGCTGGATTTCAAAAAGATGTGTTATTTCATGCTCAATATAGAACATATTTTCCAACTTGTCATATAAGCTTTGCCCAGAGGGAGGTACTATGTCTTCTGAAGTGCTTGATGATGCTGTGATCTAATTTGCAACATATGTATTCACCCTGTGAGCATACTGTTCATGTGTCAACAGCCTCTGATTGCTGGTTAACAAACTGGGTAGACCCCTTTGCTGCAAGGCTGTAAACTTTTTTGTAAAAGCATTTATTTCTTCCTGCATTTCTTGGCATTTTCTCTCCAGATTTTGCACAAAACTCTTCATAGTCAACACCTTTTTAATTGTCAATATTGTACATGTTCTGTTCCCAATATCTAGAGGTACTAGTTGCTCTCTGGTATGAGTATTCAAAAAATGAATTAATCTATTGGCCTGCTCAGGCATGTTTCTCAATAATGCTCTGGCCTTTTGAATCTCCACTCGAGCTATTTCTATCAATTCTATTTTCTCATGGATGGTTTGTATTAATCTCCATTGATCAGTGATGGACTGGCCAATCTTAGTCCACAAAATTGTTTTGATTTCAGACAGAGTTTTATGAAGAGTTAGATCTTTCTCCAAATATTTTACCTTATTTTCCAAGGCCTTTACCTCTCTTGTTTTTTCAGCTATAGTTATTTTTGATTTATCATAGCTTACCTCCAACTTGGCTAGTTTTTCTTTGGCTTCCTTTAGCTCTGCCATTTGGAGTTCTAAGGCCTTTATTTCCTCCATCATCTTCTCCATGCTCATGCTGGTATCTGGCATTGTTGTTGTTGCTGCTGAAGTATCTGTGGCTGATGTACCTGTTGCTGATGTTGGGGTAGTGGGAGGGACTGATGTTGTTGCTGTAGGAGGAGCAGTTGTAGCTATTGGGGCTGTTTGAGCTGGCTGAGAGGCCAACTCTCCCTGTTTTCCTTGTAGTGCCTCCTCCAATGTCTTCTCTGTTTCGGCTAGTCTTTCATTCATTTTAATTAAAAACTCCATCATATCTTCTTCTTCTTTTTCTTTCACCATCTCTATGGCCTGCGGATGCATAGTAACCAGCAGTTTTAACTATTTCTTGAGGGCAGCTATGTCATCCTCCTTTTTCTTTATCAGTGCTTTTATTGCCTTGGGATCCTTGGGATTATGTTTTTAGCTTAATGATTATTTCTTCCAAGGACTTTATCCTTTTGTCCTTGGCCAGAGAGGATACCTTTTCCAACTCTAATTGAGCAGATGCATTATTTAGTGAATTCCACAATTGCTGAGCCAGTATGGCTTTATCTGCCAAAGTGGAATAAACCATTTCACCTGTTTGTTTATGCAGTTCAACCTGGTCCAGAGGGTGAATGTCTTTGGCCAGAGCCTCCAAATTTGTTCTAATATAATCGACAGCTGACTGTGGCTGCTGCACTGTGGGCTTGAAATGACTCAAGATCAATTTCCCTTCCTTGATATCATAAGCAGACATCAATCTCTGCTGTTTGGCACGAGTCATTTTGAGGAACTGATCATACAATTGCATTCTTATTGGCTCATTTTGTGCCTTGATCTCCATGAATGGCCTCTTAATATTGGAACTTTGTCTGCTTTGTGGCCGTGCTGATGAAATTTCCATGATAGGTTGTTTTCCCGATTGCTGTCCATGAGAACTGGTAGGTGATTCTGTCCCTAGGGAAATTAATGCGCTGGCTGCCCTTTCACTTCTTGGACTCTCAATAATCTCCTCTATAACTTCCTCTTCAGGTAGAGGATCCACTCTCTTCCTCTTTGCTTCTGGCTGTTCTACTGTCCCACTTATGGGTGTGGCCTCTTCTCGGTCTCTTTTCCTGCCCTTCTCCTCATTGAGAGGAGTCTGCAATGCTGGTATCTTTGGTGCAATGGTTTGGGTAGGAGGAATTTTCCCTTGGCCTTGCTGATGTGATCATGTAGGCTGACCTATGACTTCTTGTTGTTCTGAATGCATCACTTCTTTTCCTTTGGATGTGCCTACAGGAGGAATGTCTTCTTGGGCAGGTTGTTGTGAAGTTGTAGTAGTTGATGTGCCCGCTCCGATGTGTTGAGGAAATTTGAAAGAGACCTGTCCAAAAGGGTCCAGGTCAAGAGTATTTTCAAGGTTTTTCATTGCCTACTCCATTTTCTCTTCTTCAGTAATCTGTTCTACCAATGTACCTTCTACCCATTCATCTTGATTAGCATACTGTTCAATATCAGGGATTCTACAATGTTCATAGCCTGATAACCTATAATTTGTCTTTCTATCATGGATAAATCCTTTTGGGTCATAGGGAACCCACCAAAAACTCCTTTTTAGCTTGAGCTGCTCACTTAATATCTTTTCAGCGTCTTTCCACCCTTCCTTTTTGTTAATGATAAGGGGGCCTAGTTGGTTTCTTAGCTTCAGCTGAGCCTTTTTCTTGGCCTCATAAAAATGAGTCAAATCTGAGCTAATAAATTGCCTAAAGTATTCAAGGGAAAACAATCTCATAGGAACATATCTTGGCAGCTTGTAGGGGCACAATTCACAGCCATAAATCCTGATCTCTATGTGATTTTGGTAAAAATACCAATCACCTATTTTATAGCTTTTGGACAGCTGCAAGATTTTCTGCATTTCAGCTGTGAGTCTGGGAGGGGGACTTGTCATCAACAGAGATGAAACTGGATATATGAATAGGTCAATGAACTCACAATAAGTGTAAGGAGAATTATGGACTATATGGAAGACTGGGGTCCAAAATATGACAGATCTCCTTTCTCCTTTTGCATCCAATTTCTTGACCGGGAACTGAAAACTATCTGTTTGATAGTATAAGAACAGATGATAGATATAGGTTGTATACTTGAAAACCCCTTCCCTATTTAGGCTCATGAATTTTTCATGGATTTTGTTGCTAATAAAGGTAGCAAAGTCAAACTTGATGGTAGGAGGGTGTCCTGGAATAAAGGTAGACATCATAGCTAGAATGGTTTCATCAACATACTCACTTGCTCTAAAACCCAGGACATAGGATATCATGTCAATAATAGTTCTCCCAACTTCATTGAAATAGACCTGGTGAAAAGGAGGTGAGTCTCTGGGCTGGGAGTCTGGACTCATGAATAAGTTGGCAATTCGGCCTATTTCTGGAGAGGATAATTTGGAGCCTTGGTCCAGCAAATGTTTCATAGACAAAGGAGTCAGAGGATGATTACGCTTGAAATGCAACATCTCATTGATTGAGTCAGGAGTGATATAGAACAGGACAGTGCCATTCGGGGACATGACTGCCCTTTGAGTAGGCTCATAGTTAGCACAACACAACCGGATTGTATCAGGAAACACATTGACTGATGGAAGATAATATATGGGCAGGTTGGACTCCCAGATGCCATAGAGATCAGTCTTGTTTAGATAGTTGTTTCTAATTTCACAAAAGGTTTGCAGATGGTTTTTGATACCCATTAGGTCTTGTATTTGGAAGTCCCTATCAGCTAAGGGCAACCATTCCAGCTCCTTGTGTGGTGCATTCAAAGGGGCAACATTGAGGGCTACTGGAGGTTCCATTTTCAATCTTCTATGATTTTTTTACTTGGAATTTGGGCTTTCACAGCAACAGTAGGTACGATATGAGTTTTTGGGGCTTTCTGCATGAATTGCAGGTCAAATTGAGCTTGAATTTCAGCTAAATGGAGGAGTTTGCAGATGGAGACAAGTTCTGAGAAATTTCTCGAGAAAATGGGCCGAACAGAGGTTAAAATGCAGAGGTTCGGGGGCAGCAGTGCGTTTTTAATTCAAAATTTGGTTCTACGGGCAATTTTGGATAAAAACTTGGAAAAACAGGGTTTGGGAGAAGAATTTGGGTAAATACTTGTTTTATGGATCCCTGGTGCACAATGTGGGTGGTAGGCCGAGTTGAGGGACCGAGCAGCGGAGTTGATTTGCCTGGGTGGTGGACTGTGCAACGACAATGGCATTTTGGTCGTTGAAAACCATGCAAATATCGTGTAGAACAAACAAAGTGGAATGGACAAAAATGACGTTTCAACGGCTTTTTGACAAAATTTTTGATTTTGGCGGGTTTTTGGTGCGCTTTGGTTGGGTGATGTCAGCATGATGTCATAATTTTTTCGGGTAGAGGGTGTACGAAGGTCGACCTAGCAGTGACGTGGCGGACACGGGGGATCATACGGAGGCGGGGTGGTGGGTGACATGTCTGATGACGTGAGGGTGACGTCAATAGGGCGGGGGCATAGGCGGTAAGTGGTTTGGCCCCCACACCGCCTTTGGGCCAAAGTGGTTTTGTCATAGGGGGCAGCGATCACGCCGGAAGCCTGACACCTGTCCTCTGTACGGCGGCAGTACTGCCCATCCCCCGGACGCTATCGTTCGACATATGAGGGCTCGTGATATGCATGTGGGCCGTCCGATCTGGGGGATCGGATCCGACGGCTGGCAACATGATAAACAGGCGGAGGTGTAATACACGGGACCCGCCATAATATTTCAATGTTTTTTAAGGTTTTTGCGAAGGATTGCAGTGTAATGCGATTTTGGGTTTTGAGGTTTGGTTATTTAATTAACCAAATGTTAATTAAATCCCAAGGTTTGTATGCACGGGGAGGGTTATTATAAGGTTCCAAGTGAACCTATAATTCTCGAAACATTATGGTATATGGCTTTCTTAAGCCGGGGGGGAATATTTAAGTATTTTGGGGTTTTTATGTGTTATTCTATGTATAATAGGGGCAGGGAAAACTTTAAATAGGAGCTATATAATAAAGTTAAAGTGTTAATATGGTTTTATGGATAGAAAACGCTAAGTTTATAAGGTAATAACTTAGGTTTTTAGGGAAATAAAAGGGAAATGGAATGATTATTTTTACACAAGAAATGTGGCTTGTTTTGGCTAAGTAAACACAGAGTTCCACTTAGTATTTCTCATAAAATAAAATGAACTAGGACCATTGAGCAGATCCCAGTGTCCTTGAAGGGATGTTTGTAAGTGTTCTTGGGGAAATGAGAGGGGAAATTAGTCATGCTCCACCTAAACTACAACCACCTTGCTATGGTTTTTGTGATATTCATGAGATAGATCTTATTCAACAAGGCAAAATTGATCACCCACCTGCTTCTGCAACATCCAACTGCCTACCCAGCCTAATACACCTAACATTTTTTCTTCCTTTTGATTGGGTGCATTTGAACTAGCAAACCCTTTCTCTCTTGCTTTTCTTTTAACTGTCCTCCTATCTGAGTTTGCCCTTATCTCTTCCAGGGGCTTAGATTTAGCTGTTGAGCACCCTTGCTTCTCTACCTAACTACCGATCCGCCAAGCTTAAACTGTTTGAACAAATCTTATTCTCTAGTTCTACAACAAGAAATTTAAACATGGACTGGCCAAGATTGAGCTATTGGCCCATCCATCAGGTGTGACAGAAGTCACTGATTGCACATTCTGAACTTATTTGCAAAAATAGGATAGTAGTGGCATTTTGACTAGCCACTTTCCTGGTCTTTTCTTTGGGGTTCATTTTCTTTCTTTTTTGACCAATTCATTCTTTTTTCCCTTTGATTTTTCTTTTAGGGCATACCCTCTTTACATTTTTTAAATTTTTTGGTTTTCTGAAAATATGGAACCTTTTCAGCATGGAAAGGATGATCATATTTGGCATTTCCACAGTCAATCATGAAATATGACACCTATTGGTATAGGAACCTAACAGGTGCCAAAAAAAGCGACAACACAACCCATAACAAAAGTAGCAAAGATGATAGATCTAATATAAGTGTACCTAGATACTAGGGAAAATGTTTCATTATAATCTTTTCCCACTTTTTGGGAGAAATTCTAGCCACAAATCTAGCTTTATACTTTTCTATGTTGTCATCTGTAGCATGCTTAATATTGTAGATCCATTTTGAAGTCACCACTGACTTCCTTTCTGGTCTCAGAATTACCACCACACATCATTTTTTATGATGGATTGGTACTCATCCAACATATCATTCTTCCACACTTGTTGTTTTGTGACTTCCTCATAAGTGGAAGGTTCTAAATCAATGATCTTACTCATTAGCGCCACATAGTTGGAAAACTTGTGTGGCCTCTTTATCTCTTTGAACAAACCTCTAGGAGCTACATATTTTTTTGCTTCCGGCAACGTGTTTTGAAGCCATACTAGTCTCTTCTTGATGATTGTAACCTCTTTGGGTGGATCTACTGGTATCTCTAGCTCTACTATCTCATCCTAATATTCTAGGATATGTTCTTCTAGAGTAGAGTCAATCATCATTGTATCCTTGGGAGCCTCTTTCTCCTCTTTGTTCACATCCATGTGATGCTCCCTAGATTTCCTGAAAGCTTCTTCCTCATCAAAGGTGGTATCTCTGATAATCTCAATCTTTCTCCATCCAAATATGTATATTCTATAACCCTTTGAAGTCCCACTCTATCCAATGAAGATTCCCTTCTTTTTTGAAGGCTCTAGCTTTGCTCTCTTTTCCTTGGGAGCATGTATGTACACTAGACAACTAAATATCCTTGAGTGGTTGACTTATGGTTTCTTCTTAGTGAATACTTCTTCTTGGTGTCTTATTCCCCAATATCTTATGAGGACTTATGTTCTGAACATATACAGTTGTTTTGAATGCTTTTACCCATAGATACATGGGTAAGCTATGTTCATGGACCATTTCTTTAGCTTCTTTTACTATTGATTTATTATTTCTCTCTACAACCCCATTTTGTTGGGGGTTGTAGGGAGTTGTTAGCTCCCTCTTAATCCCTTCTTCTCTGCAAAAGTTTTTGAACTCATTTGAGGTGTACTCACCTAGCTATTATGTGAATTCAAATCTTTAATATTTTTTCCAAAGATATTTTCTATTAAAGTCTTGAATTCTTGAAACTTATTGAAAACTTCATATTTTTCTTTCAATAAATAGATCCACTCTTTGCGTGAAAAATGGTACACTCATTTGTCCGCATACACCTGAATGTATAATGTCAAAGATCGCCTTTGATCTATTGTCATTACTTGGAAAAATTCCCTTGGCATTCTTGCTAAGTGCACAACCTTTGCATACTCCATCATGCTCCACCTACATATTTGGTAGACCTGTGACCATTTTGCTCAAAACTAGAAAGGCTCTATAGTTGAGGTGAGCAAGTCTTCAGTGCCATAGCTCATTGGAGCTAATACTATTGTGTACAAGAGCTTGTGCTGGGTGTCCCTTTAATTTATACAATCCTCCCTCTCAGACACCAATCACATTGGTTGAATCTATACTTGAACCCTTAGGCCATAGAAGGACTTGGCCATCAACAAAAGCTACTCTGAAGCCTCAATCTTCTAAAGCAGAGATAGAGAGAAGATTCTTCTTTAAATATTGTACAAGAAATACATCTTTTATTGAAATGGAGTTACCTGAATCAAGTTGGTAGGATGTTTCTCCTACTCCTTTGATTGCATTCTTTGAATCATCTCCAAGTTCCACCTGAAGGGATAAAATACTTTTTATCAAATTTGTAGGAGAATTTCAGAACCCAATTATGTTCTTGGAAGCACTACTGTCTACTAGCTAAATATTTCTTCCTTGAGTGATGGTGCCTATGATAGCTAAGAGAAAGACATACTCTTCATCTTTTGTCTCCCTTGTCTTTTTTTTAGATGTAGACTCCTCCATATCTACTGCATGTGCATGATGTTTTCTTTTTCCTTTCCCTTGAGAACACTAGTAAGAAAAGTGTCCCAACTTCTGATAGTTGTAATACCTAATATTAGATACATCCTTCTTGTGATCCATAATTGATCTTCTATTTTTTTGAATTGTTGCTTCTTCGTTCTTTTCTTTTTTACAAATGAGAAACAATAGCTTGATTCATGAGGAATTAAGTGGTCCTTTATTGAATCTAACAATATCCTCTTAACCTCGATCACATTCTTCTTATGTTTTTCCTTGGCACCTTCCTCTTTTAGTTCTGAGAGGTATTTCTTAACATAATCGAAGAGCTCATTCTCTTCTAGTATGAGAATTATTTGATGCTTCCATGATCTGAAATTGTTCAAACCATGTAACCTATCTTCTACTCTGAGATTGGACACCATCTTGTAAATGATAAATTAAATTAACTTATTTCCAATTATCGAGCAGTGTTCGTCTTATTATGCACTTCAATTTAAGAAAGCATTTGTTTTGTTTTATATGGTAGGAAATATCATGGGCCAATGGTTTAGAAAAACCATGGACCTGTAAACCACCAACCATAAAAAAAATAATTATGAAATGATACATAAATTCTTTTTGATCCAGTAAAATAAATTTTATAGATCAATAGCAATTTTTTTTACCAAGTTGTTTTGGCAAATACCATGGGCTCTTAACTCGACTTTGATACCATGTTGAATTCTTTCTTATTTTTAGATCTTGGTAATTATTGTTTTATGATCAATAATTAGACACTTGAAAACTTCTCAAGATTAATTTCATTTTTATGATTGTCTGATAACAATTGAGGACCCCGATATATATATACATAGTGGGATGTTGTTTCATTAATAGACATATATTTTCAATAAGAGAGGTCTTTTCTTTTACATTATCAATTAATTATTGATTATTTATATTTATATATTATATTATATATAGAATATAATATATAAATATATATTGTTTTTTTTTTATTAATTTCGTTTTTATGATTGTCTGATAACAATTGAGGGCCCCGATATATATATATATATATATATATATATATATATATATTGGGGATGTTGTTTCTTTAATAGACATATATTTTCAATACGAGAGGCTTTTTCTTTTTCATTATTAATTAATTATTGATTATTTATATTTATATATTATATCATATATAGAATATAATATATAAATATATATCATTTTTTTTGTTTATATATATAGTAGGGATGTTGTTTCTTTAATAGACATATATTTTCAATAAGAGGAGGTCTTTTCTTTTTCATTATTAATTAATTAATGATTATTTATATTCCCAAGATTAATTTCATTTTTATGATTGTCTATAACAATTGAGGGCCCTGATATATATATACATAGTGGGGATGTTGTTTCTTTAATAGACATATATTTTCAATAAGAGAGGTCTTTTCTTTTTCGTTATTAATTAGTTATTGATTATTTATATTTATATATTATATTATATATAGAATAGAATATATAAGAAAGGTCTTTTCTTTTTCATTATTAATTAATTAATTAATGATTATTTATATTTATATATTATATTATATATAGAATATGATATATAAATATATATTGTTTTTTTTGTTTTTTAGGGTGGTTCATAAACACCCTAGTCAATGGGTGGTCACTACGTCCACGGAAAAATCTGGGCTAAACTCCCCTTGGCATACTAGCAAGACCTAAGCCCAAGGGCTTCGGGCAAAATCGACCCTATGACCTCCCGATGGCGAGGCACAGTTTTTGACCAACTAGGCTAACCCTTGGGGCTTATAAATATATATTGTTGTACCTAATATAATATAATATATATTATACATTGTTGTCCAGAAGGAAATATTTTTCGTTGCTATATAAAACATCAATAAATGACTGCTTACTCAACCAATGTCCTAAGAAAATTACGTCTTAACTAACCAAAATAAATTTATAAGCATTCTCAAGGCCTATTTCAATATCAATTATATATGACAAAAACTAATTAAAAATATATACAAATATGTCAGCATCAACCATATATATTAATAAGTAAAAATATTATATATATGAAAAAATGAAAGCATAAAATTTCTTCTCTTTAAAATGTTTAAATGGAGATCCTGATTGGGATGTGGGCCGATCACTGGGAGCGCATGGAGGTAGGTATGTTGGGTACCCAAGCACTTGGCACACTCGCCCTCCACATGCTTGAGGTAGGGGGCGCGGACCCCTTCAGAATAATGGAAATATGGGGAAGTTGGCAAGGTGGCGGGACTGGCGGAATGATAGGGTATATCATACGGGAGAGCATATCGATGTGCAGTCTTTGTGTGATAGTCTATGGAGAAGGGTGGTGGTTCAGAGTTGGAGGCGAGTGTCAGAACAGGAAGAACTAGGGCCGTCGTCATCGAACAACTGTGAAATCCGAGTATGTTATTCGGCTCCACCTCAAACCTGTAATTATGGTCTTGCTGTGGTTAAGTTGGGATGTAAGGGGGTCTGTCTAGGGGATAGGAAATTGCTAGTGGCAATGGGGTAGGAAACTGCTCACCATGGCCTGGTTTTGCGTCTTTTCCTTATGTCAAATGGGTAAAACCCATGTTGGTTAGTGGGGTAATTGTCCACAGTTAGGCTGGGAAGGGCTGCACTCTACCATCAAGGGGAGAGGGAAGCCTGTTAGTCATAGGGTAATGCAGGAAGGGTAGAGGAGCATGATGGGCGCTAGGGAAAGTAGGTGGTAGGTGTCCTAGGATGCAGCGCTGCCCACAATTCACATAATAAGAACTTGGTTAACAAAAAGGATGGGAGGATACTAGTTGGGGGGAAAAGAGCGGCAAGAGGTTTAGGGTAGAGGCAAGGGGGGATAGGAACCCGAGCCATAGTTGGTATATTACAAATTACAAGGGGGAAATGAGAGCTTGGCATGGGTATGGGACGATAAACCTGCAGATGGCCACGAGAATTGGAGAGGGGGAAAAGGGCGCTTCAAGGGGGTAGGGCCAGGGCCTTCTCCACTGGGGGCTGTGGGCTCCAACCCACCCCAGCAAGACAATGGCAAGAATGGGCAGTGAAGAGAAACAAGGCAAGAAGTGGTGTATTGTTTCAATCCTGTGTTTCAAACTAACTTACTGTGGATGTCAGTAGTGCTCAGGGCATCGAGGTATGGCACATGTTGTGCGAGGTCGTGGACGTGGCAAAAGAGCCTCGACTCCCAGGCATGACAAGGGGCCGAGCACGTCAGAGCTGCGCAAGGGCAAAAGATCAATCGAACACCTCATAACAAAGGCATCATAAGCTTACCGTGAGGGAATAGATGAGGGCATCTGGAAGTTGCTGGAAGAATGGGAAAAGAAGTGAAACAAGATAGTGCATGAGAGGAGGAGATGGACAACTAGAGGACCTTAGTCCTAGATCCAGGAAACAACTGCGGAAGAATCACCCAGTTTAAGCCAACTCTGTACACGTATTGGCTCATGAAGAACCTATTAGGCAAGGCTATGGAGCAAATCTCAGTTGAGATGGCAGTGACACTACAGGGAATGCCGAATTACAAGAAGGATATGGATAAAATCCTCTTTCAATTGCATAAGCAGGATATTCGGCTGGACATAATAGACCGCCATATCCCTTGAATCTTGGAGCTGTATGGTATGCCTGATGAATCTACCGAGGACTCGACACCCATTGCATCTGTCTCAGAGGAGAAGAATGATTATAACAACACCCATGCATAATTTTGTCTTATACAGATAGCTTTTAGTTTCCATGTAGCAATTATCAGTTTATATAGTTATGTAGTGTTTGGTCATGAAGTAGAGACATATCTAGCCTAGCTGGAAAGACTAAAATAATTGTGTTTTTGGATGGCTTATAGAGTTGAATGATGGCCAATAGACTTGGTTTTTCTTCGAGGCAAATTAAGGTCACTTGGTTTATCTATGTGGTGTAAACTTGTTCATATATAATAGAAAATGAAATGGTCCTGCCAAGCTTAACAAAAAAAAATGTTTAGATGGAGATATGAATCTCTCTCTCTCTCTCTCTCTCTCTCTATATATATATATATATAATTGAAAATACATAAAAATATTTCAATATCAAAAAAATAAATTATAATAATTTTTTTTGTATGATTTAAACATTTAAATAGTGTATATAAGCTAGATGTGTAATTCCTTTTATATTTAATATGAAATTCACAAATAATTAAAACATTTAAATAGAAATCTGATTCTAAATAAAATATTCTAATATCAACTTTATATATATGAAAATATTTCAATATCAACTATATATAAAAAAATAGAAAATGGAAAATGTTTTATAATTATAATATTTAAATAATATATATGAAAGAAATTATAATATTGAAATAATCTATAAAGAATATATATATATACATTTCTATTTATATTTAATATAAATTTTACACATAAATATAAATAATTAATATAATTTTCTTTTAATTTTTTTTTAAATATTACTATAATTATGTCTGCATGGAGTAGTTCAAGTGGCAATGGCCGTGGAAATGAAGTCTCATCGAACCCGAGATCTTGGGTTCGATTCTTGTACTACCTTCCCCGGAAATGGGGTGAATAACAAACATGTAGAAACTTCAAAATGAGGTGGTCCTACCAAGCTTAAAAAAAAAATATTCCTATAACTATTAATCACTAAACTAAATATTTTATAATGTTTTACCTACTAACCAAGTTTAATATAAATTTTACACATAAATATAAATAATTAATATAAATATTATTTAATTCTATTTTTTAAAATATTATGCAATGAGTGCTAAGTGAACTATTCAAAAATCATGAGAAATTAGTCAGTTACGACTACCTCTCATGGAAATGGTCATACGTTTGAATGACTTACTTAACGCAGTTGAATCCCAAAAAAAATGATATCTAATATAATGCACTGCGTAAATCCCCCATACTTAAATTATTATAATTATTAATCACCGAACTAAAGATTTTATAGTGTTTTACCTACCAACGAAGTTTACATATTTTATCAAGTAAATTACTGCTTATTTTAATTCCATATTTATCTATTATGTATATTAAAAAAAATAGTAATTACCATTTAAATTTAGTAATAAAATATTTTAATTGCAATATATATCTTTTTATATATAAAAAATTGTCATTCAAATTTATTATTTTTGAAAAAGTTATTGAGGGAATGGTCAAAAGTGATGATTCAAAAAATTTGCGGGTGGTAATATTTGAATGCGTGAGGAATTGTCCGGAAATTTATGGAAATTCTAATCATATTTAGAGAAATTCTGGCAAGGATTTTTGTAAATCCAAGTTATAGTTGTTAAATTTCAAAATTTTAGGTGTCCTAGGCATTTTTGATGGTGCTGAATCTATTTCCACCATTAAAAACACGATTCAAACACTACCTCTACAAGATTTTTTGAAATTTTTTTCTCTAGATTCCGGCCACTTTTGACCGTCTGAGCAATTCCTTAGTCTCGATAGACGACTCCTATTTGAATCATGTTTTTGAAGTTTGACCCTAAATTTACTTTATTTTTTAAAACGCTATTGAGTGGATGGTCAAAAGTGACTATTCAAAAATCTGCCAGTCGCAGTATTTGAATCATGTTTTTGAAGTTTAACCCTAAATTTACATGTTTAGTCGCAGTATTTGAATCATGTTTTTGAAATTTGACCCTAAAATCATGTTTTTGAAGTTTAACCCTAAATTTACATGTTTAGTCGCAGTATTTGAATCATGTTTTTGAAATTTGACCCTAAATTTACATGTTTTTGAACTTTGACCCTGAATCCTGAATCATGTTTTTGAAGTTTGAATTTCAATTTACAAAAATTACCGCGAAATTTTGTCAAAAACTCTTGTCAAAATTTTAAAAATCATGTTTTTGAAGTTTGAATTTCAATTTACAAAAATTACCGCGAAATTTTGTCAAAAACTCTTGTCAAAATTTTAAACATTACCGCGAAATTTTATCATTTGGAAAATATTTTAATTGCAGTTTTTATGGGTCAAATTACAATTTTGTATGAATCAATTACTAAAATTTACACAACGGGATTCATAGCGGAAATAAACATCAAAACGAAGATAATTTGACTGAACTCTACTAACGAGAGCAACGTTGATTTTACATCATGAATGCACGCATGAACGCACTAACTAACGGGTGTGGGATACGGGACCATCATATCGCCACAGCAAAATCAAGTGTGCCTCTGTAGGCAATTGGTCATTTTCTGCACTTGATCATCTCGTAATAATTACAGATTGCCTTTTTTACCTGGAAACTAGGTTCGCTTTAAGCCTCGTATGAATTCACTTCTGGCTCCACCATCATCACGCGTTTTCAAACAGTATATAAATGGGTTTTCCCAATCTAGAGTCTGTCAAAAATATTTTGATAGACTGGCAATCTGGTCCTTCCAATATTATCGATTCCATTGTTACACCCACTGCAAATATGAAACTTCAATTTGCTGCTGCAAAGATCATGAGTCTAGGCGGTACAGCTCTGGGCCTCATGGTGGCCATGGCGATATTATATGAATTGGTGCCAGCCAACGCACAGGGCACGGTGGTGGGATTCTACAAGCAGACTTGCCCAAGTGCAGAGAAACTTGTGCAGCTGAGGGTACATAGAAAATTCAGCACAGATAAGACCATTGCGCCTGCTCTTCTTCGAATGCATTTTCACGACTGCTTCGTCAGAGTAAGAAAGAAAAGCAAATTAAGTAGATTTTTAGACTTCAGGTTTCTGTGATTCGAATTCATTTGAAGTATATCTTCCTCATATATCAGATAGAGATTTAATGTGACAATTTTTCCAATTAATCAGTGTGGTTTACTCTGTTTTAATGATGGATTACATTAATTGGTTAGTAAAATTTTCACATTTAATTTGTATTTGGTATATTTTAATTTTTTCTCTGTTTTAATGATGGATTACATTAATTGGTTAGTAAAATTTTCACATTTAATTTGTATTTGGTATATTTTAATTTTTTTTTTTAAATCAAAATCTTAAATCTCATGGTTTATATAATACTTCATAATAATGTTCAATTAAGCTTTTTCATCCGTTTTCATGCTTTTGTTTTGAGTTTGTAGGCATTTTTTGATGTTTTTGTTTTGAGTTTCTGAATTTGTTTCAGGGGTGTGATGCATCCCTGTTGGTTGATTCCACTCCTGGAAATCAAGCAGAGAAAGAGGCAGGAGCCAATCAATCTGTGCGAGGATTTGAATTCATTGATGACATAAAAAAGATCTTGGAAGCTGTATGTCCCAGCACAGTTTCTTGTGCTGACATTATTGCTCTGGCTACAAGAGATGCTGTTGCCCTGGTAATCACAGAGTTTTAGGCCATGTGAGAGGAACATTATTAGCAAAGCAATTATATGATATTGTATTTGATATGGTGTGGTATGTGCAGACTGGTGGGCCGCGTTATGATGTTCCCACTGGAAGAAGAGATGGTACACGGTCCAGAGTAAATGAGGGTAATAGACTTCCGGGTCCTGATGATGGTGTCACACAGTCCTCTGCAGCCTTTGCTTCCAAGGGTTTCTCTGCTCTAGACCTCGTTACACTTTTAGGTCTGAGTTTCGATTGTAATGCTATTTTTTTTGCCGAATCTAATTGTGATTTCTTGAATGTATAAATAAATCAACACTGGCGATGCTAAAAATTGATGCAGGGGCACACACCGTAGGCATTACACATTGCAGTTTCATTAGTGACAGGCTGTACAACTTCCAGGGAACGGGCAAGCCAGACCCAACCATGGATCGAGCCCTTGTAACCAAGTTGAAGACCACATGCCCAGACCCTGCCTCTGGAAGCTCTGCAGATCCCCCGATAAATTTGGATCAGGGAACCCCCTTTGTTTTCGATAACAGTTTCTTCAAGCAAATTGCAGCCCGGAAAGGTATCTTGCAAATTGATCAGCAGCTGTTCCAGGATGCAAGCACCACTAACTTTGTAAGGAGTTTTGCAGGATCCTCAGCAAAACCTATGAATTTCAGCCAGCAGTTCGTTCAGTCCATCGTCAAGATGGGTAACTTGGGAGTGCTCACTGGTAAACATGGAACCATGAGGAAAAACTGTAGAGTTGTAAACGCCTGATAGCTGTCTTTTGTCACCATGAATCGGCGATTCCCCATAGCTTTTTCTTGGAAGCTATTGGAAGGAATTGAATTGCTGATTTTGGGCACAGTGAAATTTTACTGTACATAGTATCAAATATTTTATATTATATGTATAATGATGACGAAGAATCGAATCGGGAAGTTTCTTATTTTAAATTCAATTGCAAAGATGTAAAGATCATCCAAATGTCTAAATCCTTCTGGAGAGCACTACATTGTAAATGCAAATTATTTTAATTAGTATATATTTTAATTATTTTAAAATAATTAGTATATATTTTATTTTACTTTAAATAAATTAAAAGTATTTTATAAAAATTAAAATTTTATTTCATGAGCGGATATAAGAGCTGGTATGCTGCAGTTCAGTTTTAAAGCATAAATTTTTCTTTTCGTATAATGTTTTACCTTTGTATTATTTTTGTGGAAGGATTTATAGTTTTAAAGTAAATTTTGTTTTTTATAAGGCGGGAAAATTTATTATAACTGAATTATTAAACTAACAATAAAGACATGTCTCTCTAAACTCGGTTTTTTTTTTTTTTTTTTTCAAAAGGTGGAAAAACCTATCAAACTCAGTTTTGTCAAACCAACATTGAGGACAGCCATCTCTGGCTGCTATCCGCGAATGTCAGTTGACACATCACTGTTATCAAGGAAAACCACGCCACCTGAAATAACCCGCTGGTGGTCCGTAAGGGAGCAGGCTATCACTCCTGCCAGATGCCTCTGGGTCTTGGGCCGTTAACCTGTTTCCTTACGTCCGAGGAAGACGAGCTCTTACCCAAGCAGAAGCAGTTTTAGGGCGTACTCCAGGCCCAAACTCGGTTTTCTTATATTTATAAAAATGGAAAATATTATTATTTTATATTTTTAATTTAAATATTAAAATTAAATTTCTATGTTTTCTTATATTTATAAAAATTGAAAATATTATTATTTTATATTTTTAATTTAAATATTAAAATTTTAATTATAAATTTAATTTGTAATTATTATTTAAATATAAACTAAAATGTGTTTTAAATTTTGTTGTATTTTTTCTTAATTCATAATATAATTTTAAAATTCCTAATTATTAAGTATTTTATAATAAGTTAATAATGAACGGCCTGGAGTATGCCGTAAAACTGCTTCTGCTTGGCTAAGAGCTCGTCTTCCTCGGACGTAAGGAAACAGGTGAACGGCCCAAGACCCAGAGGCATCTGGTAGGAGTGAAACCCTGCTCCCTTACGGACCATCAGCGGGTTATTACAGGTGGCGTGGTTTTCCTTGATAACAGTGATAGTCACACCGACATTCGCGGATAGCAGCCAGAGATGGTTGTCCTCATTGTTGGTTTGACACCTGAGTTTGATAGGTTTTGCCACCTTCGGAAAAAAAGAAGAAGTTAATAATGAATTAATTTTGTCAAAACTAAAGAAATAGGTTAATGGCCCATTACCTAGAGGTATCCCATAGGAGTTAAAGTCCGCCCTTTGAAAATCACCAACAAGCATTACCAGGTGTCATGGTTTTCCTTGAATTATATTCACAAATAGCAGATAGTAGTCATTGATGATTGTCCCCACTGCTGATTTGATAACATAGTTATGATAAATTTCCACACCATTAACTTAATTAATTAGTAAGTTTGATGTTATCCATATTTAATATTGGAAGTGTCTACCTAGGGGAGGAATTGCCCGGACCTCTAAAAGTGGCTAGAATCCCGGTAAAAAAATTCAAAAAATCTTGCACTAGCAGTGTTTGAATCATGTTTTTATGGTGGAAATAGATTCAGCACCATCAAAAACCTCTGGGACACCCAGAACCTTGAAGTTTGATAACTGTACCTTGGATGTACAAAAATCCATACCAGATTTTATCAAAATCTTGCCAAAATTTCTATGATTTTCAACTTAAAAAACAGTCTCATGAGACTTCCGCTTTAATATTTACATTTACCCATTTACCTCTTAACCTCTAGAACTGTACTCTGCTCTATAATCTCATCTCTGCCGTGTAAGAACGAATTTTATCTTTACAATGTACACTATTGAACAGGTTTCATCTCTACAGTCTCATTATTAAATGGGTGCCTCTGGTCTCAGATTGCATGCGTTAAAAACTCTGTACTGTGACAGTACTTAGTTGTAAGAACTCTATGGTGTAAAAGAACTCAGAACTGCTAGCAGACAAAAATAATTAACAAACTTTGCTGTATGAAAGAACGCCGCAGTAAGAACTCTACAGCGTGAATGGACTCATTGATAAGAACTGTATGTTGGCTTATTACTGAGACTGACAACTATAGTGAGTTCTGGGTGGTAGTACTTGGATTTTTTTTGGGTTTCCATTCAAAGCCTACAGTAAATCAAGTGGGTAAGCTTTTTCTCTCTTTTAGTTTATTTTTCCTTTCTCAATATAAATTGAGAAATTGATTAAAAATAATAAAATCTCTAATGAGAGGTCTGACTCGGTCAAAATAACCCTAGATAAGGGGTACTTTTTCTATTAAGTAAATGGGTTTTTTTTTAATTATTTGAATATCATATTTATAAAAAATATTAATATTAAATATTAGATATGAATTTGAATTTTATTTTTAGAAAAATTATTTTAATATAATTTATAAAACCATATAAATTTATTTTTATTCTAATTTATTGAAAACTAATTTTACAGCATAAATTTTATTAAAATAATAATTAATTAATTTAATTTTATTGTAATTTTTTTTATGATAATAATAAAAATATATAAAATCATTATAAAAATGTAGAGAAAGGAGAGAAACCGTGCTTCAAATAGAGTTAGAATGGATATTCTATTCCAAAAATCGATTAGGATAAATAATAGAATGTTAAGATTGGGATTAAAGAAAAGCTAAAAGAAAAGTTTTTGTTTATGAAAAATTTCACTTTAAATAATTTGGAAGGTAACTTGGACATCAAGCTTCATGAAAGAGGAAATGAATAAGCTATAAAGTTAGACCATGATTGTAACAAAAGAGCTTTTAAACTCATTATTTTTTGTATAAAAAAGCAAAAAGATGAGGAGACTCGCACAATAGTTAAAAGAGAACCAAAAAATAAATCACAAAGTCGAACAATATAAGCAAGCATGCTAGGAAAAATAATCAAACATAATGATAGCTTGATTTAAGTCAAGGTAATCTCTCATATGACAATAAATATGGCATAGTCAACACAAGTCCAATCTTAAAAGGGTTAAGAATATTTGTATATGAAGAGTTCATCCTTGAACACCACATGGAATTATAGAATGAAGCTTAAAAGATAAAAGAAGCCAAGAAGGAAGGGAAATGAGGAATAATTAGAAATCAAAATGTCATTATAAAGGATAGAGATGAAAAATATAACAATAAATAGGAATTTGTTCTGGAGATGAACCACACTTGATTGTTCGAAACATCAACAAGAAAAATCTCTATATGATGGATCTAAAAGATGTGCTTCAAATCTGTTCTAATCACTGAAACCTCAATTCAAAATTTTTGGACTCCTTGATCCTTTTATGGAATTGTTATGGTTTTCCATGGAACAAAGGGCCTATATTAAGTTGGATCACAAGTGAAATTGATATTATATTCATGGTTGAAACTTGGGAGCATGAAGAATCTAAGGTCCCTAACATAGTGTAATGCTCCCTCCCAACCCCATAGATCTCCCAAGCTAGGTGAGAGGTGTTAATTTTAGTTTACCCAACCTCCATAGTTCTATCATGGAAATGGATTCACAAAACTTCAGAGGTTTCAACTTCTTTAAAACTAGAATAAACATCATTGATGTGTTTACCTCGTCGAGATTTTTTCGGTGATGTAAGTTTTATTGAAATCTGTCTCCCAGATCAAAAGTTATGATTATTCAAAGTCTAACTAATACAACCCTCACCATGTGAGCAAGGTACTACCATGTAGCACCCACGTGGCTGCCCCACCCCACCTGGGTGGACCACATCTCCTTGCTTTGCTCACATGGCATTTTCCCATACTCACATGGATCCTACCATGTTACACTTTGCTTGGGCCCCATCGGACCAACCCATTAATGTGTTTTGTAACAAGAACATGTTATAACGAAGAAGTCAAAATTCAACCATTCCCATTGAATTTCCATGACTCAAACTTCGGACCCCCAAAGCTTGAATAAGAGCTCTATCCTAAATATGTTCGGGCCTATGCCTTCTCTCGTCGTCAAACTATATTCCCTAAGCCTTCACGCTCATCCTCATAGCCTGCAACTCACATCTCTAGAGCCTCAAGCCCTACTCATCCCCAAACTCATGTAACCTAGGCCTCAACCTATACTCGACCCAAACTCTTGTCTCTCAAGCCTTGAGCCCCATTTGACCCCAAATTCACGTATCCCGAGCCTCGATTTGTACTCAGCCCAAAATCACAGGCCTTGAACTCTACTCGGGCTCGAACCTCCCAAACCTTCCCAATTCAACCTGATTTTTAGTGTTTTCTTCCTTCTACCATTATCACACCAAAATGGATTTTCCTAGTTTTTCTTTGAATTATTACTCATGCACACCATGAAATCAATCCCAACCAGGGTTAAGTTCCTCTCATGGATTTATAGTTGGAATTTATACTCAAAACATCTTCAACACTTTCTAGTGAAGTGTTCAGGCATATCATTTCTCAGGTTAATACAAAGCGTGTTCAAGATACTCCTAGCATCTATATCAATGTGTTAAACCATTCATGATTCCATAACAATTATCATGAAAATAATAGTATTACAAGGAGTCTCGAGCTCCTATCACATGCACATATACATATATATTTATCCATCCATAACATCTCAAGCGCACATAGAGCACATGAATTCCTTAATAATAGTACATGCTATAATACCAAAACTCATCCATTATAATGAAGTAACATAGAAAACATAAGTTAAACCACTTAATATCTCATATTGTGTGCAACACTGGAAACTGAGATTGGGACTTCAACTCTCCACCAAACCTTAGATTGAATGCATTATAGACTTTCTCATAGTCAACCACCCCCAAGCCAAATTCAAGGTCTAAGGAGGTAGTTTTCTCAAGAATTCTCAACCCTTCAGGCACATACAATGAATAGAGCCATGTCTTAGGTGTTCTTAACAACACCTATCTGTTGCACCACAGTTGGATTTTAATCCAACAACAACTCAACACTATAGTAAAGCAAGGCATAAAGAGTCTCATTTCAGTCTTGGAGAGAGATATGTATAAATTTAAAGGAGGTTTATTAGTTGTGTTACTTATATAGGAATAAGAGAGAACTTTCCAACAACTTCTCAGTGATTCTCTCTCTTGTGTTCTCAACCCCCACAAGGCTGCACCAGGTGATATCAACCTACTAGATTTGAGGTGCCTTAACCTCTTAACAATTTCTCAACCAACTAGTTTCTAGTGGTTTTGTAAGCCTCGGGAGCACAAACACAACCTTGATTATTCTTAGTCAACTAGCCCCATGAGATTTTCATCTTGGCTATCATAGAGCATCCCTACTCCACTAAACTCTCTTCTAGAATTTAAACACATAGGCATGCTATAGTCTTAACAAGAAACACATAGACACAACTACTAGCCTTTCGATCACAGGGAATATTCACACACCTCTACATGCCTCCCTTATCACATAGATCAAACATGTGATCTTACCACGGGGGCTTCACTTATTGAACCTTTGACCTATCATGTGCGTTCATGGCATATTAAAAAATACCTTTAATTTGGCTAGATATTGGAAAATACACCCAAAAATCACATTATTTAACCACCTACGAATACAAACCCAATACACCCTCCCAATTTAAAAAACCCCTACTTCCACTAGATATTGTAGGTATCCATTTTTTCATTAACATTTTTTATACCCCTTTATATTTTTTCATTAACTTTGAGCTCCATTTTTTATACCTGCCAATATAAAAACCCTTTACCCCTTATATATCCCCCAATATATTATGTCATTTTTTCCTCAATATATATCCCCAAATATGAACCCACGTGGTATGGTATTACTCATCCAGTGAAGCCCCTATGGATCTTACTAGGCCTAACAAATGCAAGAGATACGAAGATAAGAAAGAAACCAATCCCTCATTCTCTTGTTGCTTCATGCATACTTTCCCCTTACGCATAACTATCACAGTCCCCTCTTCACATTATTCTTCCTTGTTTTTCTTGTCTACCTTCTAACTCATCTTGCATGTTGACTCTATCAACACAGTCCATGCGGCAGTCTGCGAACTCATCCTCTACTTAGGATCCCATTTCCTCCATTAACTTTCTGCACAATAAGCTCAACCCTCCCAATAGGGATTTAGGTAGTAACCTAAATGCAAGGCATGGTTATAAGAAACTCCTCCTCCTGCAAATCTATGAATCTGTGTCTCATCTCAACAAATCATCATTTTTTATTAAGCATCATTTACATGAATTTACAATTCATAATAATATTTACATGAGGGTTTGACAAAAAGGGTTGTCACAGACCCCACCCCCTTAAAGGAACATTGTCCTTGGTGTCTTATTCCCAAATACACATCATTTATAGGACCATTATATATACACAACTCTATTTATAGTTGCATTTATAGTCATATTTATATTTTCTTAACCAACAAACAAAAAAGTGTATGATACCCTCATTTGCTCACATTGGGAGCTTTACAATAGTGAGAGGGGGGTGAATCAATAGTTTACTAATGGATCACCAATTAAAAATTCTACTTTTTCTTTATAAGAGTTACTTGAATCATTAATTAGCCATCAATAACATACATCATAAAAGATAACAAATGCATAAACCATGAGCAACATATAAAACATCAAGGAACATAAAATATGAGAGAAAGACATAAACACATGAGAACACCAGATATTAGGTGGAAACCCTTCTGTAAGAAAATCCATTGAACTCTATCTTCTTCTTCTTATTGTTTAAAATATTATTTACATCATATACCGACACCCACCAATATGCAAGCACCAAATTGCATGATCTACAAGTACCCACTCTCTCCAGACCACTATCTTATGGAAGCACCTACTTCTGCAACTATATGTAGACACCCATCTACTAGAGGCATCGACCCCAAAATAATTTCTTGGAAAACCACCTAAAGGAAGTCACTACTCCCTAATCAAGCCACCACTTTCCATTGAAGGCCTCAACCTTCAAACCCTTGTGGACCCCTTTCATATATTTTCAGACTAGGCCCATGAATCTCTCCTCAAACAACTATGGACCATGTTTCATCTATTTTCATACTAGATCCACCTCTGCTCAGTATCAATACTAAAATTGTAACACAAACTTTGCTCAATAACCAAGGTTCTACCTTATACATTAGCACTATTAAACTGTAGCATACCTCAACAACTTTGTCCTCTCAACATCCAGTGACACTCAACAACATTATCTACTCATCAATATCAAACCCTAGTAACATATTCTCTCAAATACTTTGACCTGAAATCAAGAATCACATTCAGGTTTACATGGCTTTAGTAGCAATACATGACATTATAACACTCATCCATTAAGCGCCAACAATAATACTTTCAAAATACAAGGCTCGTCATAATTCATGGCATCTTTAACACATATATGACACTACAATATACTAGTTTCCTTATACTAACAAACAACACATAAACTCAGAATAACATGTACACTCTGTTCTCAATAATAATCTTCAACATATTAACTAGCATACATTACTGTTGCAACATTACATACTCAACTTCTCTACAACCTGTTGCATAATGTTAACACTCTGCCCACACATAAAAAATAATTGGCCTTATAAAACACTATTAGGATTATGAGAAACATAGAAACTACGCCATTAATGTTTTCTCCATAGAAACAACACAAGACTCTGACCTCAACAATAACACAATCAATAGTGAACACACTCTGCCAATCTCTCCTACATTCTATTAAATGCACCAGTTGATTATCACCATCACACAACATGTACACTTGCATAATTAATAATCTTTATCACACTCTACTCAGAATGCCATCAATCGATCAAAATAACTAGCATCTCAAACCATATTCTTTGACAATAAAAATTGCACAACCCATACACTTCATCACTTCAATATGACAATACACAACATATTCATTGGGTTCCAAGCACATTGATCATTGTGCTCTACTACAAGTGATATATTGACAACAAATCACTTAACATCTAACTTTTAATTGATTCATAACATGTTTCTTTTAAATTGATTTCCCAATAATTAAATTAGACCTCATTAGTCATCCATTGCACCTGATGTATGCAATCTACATCCAAATCAAATGTACACCAACCTCTAATCGATTCATATCACACAATTTGTTGCATTCATTTAGTCACCAACTCACACAAGTGAAACACACAAACAAGATCCTCCATCCATATGTAGGTAATCACATTTTTTTTACATTGGAGTGTACTATCTCTGTTGAGATCACACATACTAATGTATGATTTTGACCTGTTATGCAACTAGCTCAAAAAATAGAAGAACAGATAGATCAATGACTCAAAAATTATCCTCTTTGAGAGCCTCCTTTACATTACCTAAATGAGCAATTCTTGGATGATACAAATGCAAATACCTTTGTTGTATATATAGGAGTCTAAGTGGTCAAAATATAATTAGAGCCTACATAACAATAATAATATAAGGGTATAACAATAAAAATAGTGGGCTTCTATGGGGCACAACAATAACAACATGGGGGCTACATGGGAACAAAAATAATAATAAGGGGGCTACACTAGTATTATAGGGACCTAACATGCTCCTCTGCTTCAAAAAAGTGGTGTCCTCAATGCTTGAGTGGTTCTAGATGCTTATGTATAAAATTCTCATCCTCCCATGTGGAATCTTCAACGAGTAAGTTCTTCTACTTAATGAGATACTCTGAAATTGATTGATTCTATAGTTGTCGAATTCTTGTTTCTGTGACTGCTTTAGGCTCAAATATGATTTTTCCTTCTTCGTCTAGTTCTAGAAACGCCATTTGAAATGGAAGCTTGTCACTAATAACCTTCTTTAAGAATGAAACATGCAAAACTAGGTGTACTTGGGAAGATGTAGGCAACTCCAATTTGTATGCCATAGTCTTTTGCAACTTTTTGTAAGGACCATAGTACATGGGTGATAATTTTTTATCCCTCTTAGCTTGCTTGAGAGAAATTTGATTGTATGGTTGTAGCCATAAAAATACCCAGTCACCTACATCAAAACATTTTTCACTGCGATGTTGATCTACCCATTGTTTCATTCAATGTTGCGCCACAGTGAGGTTATCCTTTCAGAGTTGGAGAACTTGTTGTTGATGCTCGATGTGATCTTCCATTGCTTGAACCTTAGAATTTTATCTTAAAGATGATGTGATGGATGGTGGATGATATCAGTAAGTTTCCACAAATGGGGTCATTTTTGTTGTAGTCTTTTGCAACTACTTCTGACAATAGTTCAATCACTGCACTATATTTGGAAATATTATTAGTCGTACGTCCTAGGAAAATACCTTGTAAATCGACCAACTCACCATCAGGGGAAAAGAGTGCCCAAGCTATGGAAGACAAGTTATGTGTGCTATGACAAGCACCATCAACAAAACCAACATAATGGTTTGACGACATCTGCAAACCGAGTGGAACAAAAGGTAAGCAGAAAACGCATGTCTGCAAAGCAAACAATCACACCAAAAAATAAAAAAATGTACACCAATGAATTCACACACTAATGTACAAAAGTAATTACATGGAACTCATGCATAATACTTTTTCAGATATAACCCATTGTGGGGTTGTGATAATGCATTTCCTTCGTAGCCAACTAGCCCATAGGCACCCTCTTACAAGGCACATTTTACAATATATGGCCCATGTCACATAGTTTCGAACTTTCCAGCTCCCAACTTATCATTGGCCTCATCATATAGGAGGACCAAGTCACCTTCAACAAAAGTGTGCGAAGAAACAGCTTGATCGAAATGAGCTTTAACACGTTTCTTCTGGGCTTTGATCACCATCGGAGCATGATGACAGGTGTCATCAAGCCTCTCAAGGTAAAGTAACTGCTCCTGTTTAGGGGAGGTATTAGGAAGTAGTTCGATAGCTAATTTGAATGAAGGGATTTCACACTCAATCGATAGTGTCACCTCTAAACCATAAACCAACTGGAATGGAGTAAATCCAATGGTTGTCTTAGCCGAAATCTAGTAAGCTCAAAGATCCGAGAATAACATCAAGTGCCAATTCTTTGTGTGCTTCCCAATGGTTCATTGAAGCATAGTAATCAAAACTTTGATAATTTATTCAACTTGGCCATTGGCCTGTGGATAGTAAGGAGTTAAGCTATCATGGCAAATACCCAATTGAGAAGTAAGCTCTTCCATCATGTAGTGATGAAAATGTGATCTGTGGTTAGTGACAATGGCTTGAAGGACACCAAAATGGGTTATGGCATGGTTGAAGAGGAACTGAGCAGCAATGATACTATTAGCATTATATTTGGGCATCACTTCCACCCATTTAGTGAAGTAGTCGTCGACGATGATGATATAGCCATGCCCTCGGCCGAGTAAGGGTTACATGTCATGAAATCTATGCCCCATTTAGCAAATGGGCCAATGGTAACGACTGGGTGTAAGGGTGCTAGTGGGGCGTGCTGCTTGCAGTTATAAATCTGACATTCATGACACTTTTGAATGACCAGAATACAATCCTTGAAAATGGAAGGCCAAAAATAACTGGCGTGAAGGATTTTCTAAGCAGTGGCATAGCCTAACATGTGACCACCACATGCCCCAGAGTGGTAGTCATTCAAGACTCGTTCAGCCTCTTCAAGTGTTATACATCTGCGAAGAACAGAGTCAACACCGACTTGGTACAATGTATCACCAAGAATCCGATAAGGTTGAGACTGATGTCGAATGCTGCGTTGGTCATTCATACAACTCGGATCAAAAGGTTTGGGTCTAAAGATAAACAATGATATCTCCATACCACGGGTTGAGAGTTTTGATGAGAAACAAAGTGTCATCATGAATTTTCTTAGTAAAATTGGTGGAAGTGTTTGTGGAAGGAAGGGCACAAATCAATTCGGCAAAAACAAGTGATTTCTTTGATTTGGCAGCAGTAAACTCCAAATCAAACTCTTTCAGGATAACAATCCATTTAGAGTATTTTCCCCCAAGAAATTGATGAGTCAAAATATAAGTCACGGGGTTGTAGTTAGAAATCACAGTGGTCTTTTGGAGAAGAATATAGTGACGAAATACTTGAACAACATGCACTACTGCCAAGGCAAGTTTCTTAACATGAGCATATCAAGTTTCAGTGTGAATGAGATTTTGGCTTAAATAATAAACCACGTGTTCATTACCATCATCATCATCCTAAACCAATACAATAGCAACGGTACTATCGGTTGCAGCCAGGTAGAGGAAATAATCACGATGATAGTTAGGGGGATGCAATGAAGGAGCACTGATGAGCGTGTTTTTTAGGGCATCAAAGGATTGAGGGGAAATTTCATCCCAAATGAATGGGATCCCCTTTTTTAGAAAGTGAGTAAATCCCTTGGCAAGCTCAGCATAGTTAGGGACAAAGCGACAAAGAAAATTAGCCTTTTCTTGCAAACTTTTCAATTGATGCAGTGGAGTAGGACGGGGTAAGTTTACAATAGCCTCAATTTTTAGAGGATCTATTATCATACCTTCTTTGGACACTACAAAACCTAAGAGCCGACCAGATTCCATGCAGAAGACACACTTATGTGGATTAGGATGAATATTATAGTGTCGACAATGCAAAAAGATGGCTTGAAGGTGGTCTGGTTGGTCACAATGCTTAGCAGAATGACTTGGTAAGTCATCTAGATAAGGTTGAACAATGTGTCGAATATCATGGAAAGCATATGACATTGATCTCTAAAAGGTAGCACCAACATTTTTCAAGCGGAAAGGGAGCTTCTTATAGGCAAAAGTTCCCCATGGATAGATGAAGGTCGTCTGATCAGCAAGTAATATGTTGATCTAGTTGTAACCAGAAAAATCATCCATAAAAGAGAAAATCTCACTCCCAGCACATTCATCGATGATTTGATCAAGAAATAGAGTGGGATAGTTAACTTTCGGGCAAGTGCGATTGATGTAGCGGTAATCAACACAAACTCGGATTGTGCCTTGATTTTTAGTAACAAGTACAATGTTAGAAACCCGATCTGTCAAAGGGATTGGATAGATGAAAATAACTTTTAAAAGTTTTTCAACTTCTGCCTTAATAGCAGTAGCCTTCCTAGGATGCACAGGACGAAGTTGTTGATGAACATGCTTTGCACCAGGATACATAGGTATTTCATGCACCATAATAGATAGATCAATACCAAGAATTTCCTCATACGACCAAGCGAAGACATCACAAACACTTTGAAAATATCGATGTAAACCCTGATCTCATCGGGAGAATAGAAAACCCTAATATGAAAGTTCTCAACAATCCCAAGTTTAATGGAAATGTCGGGAGGCATGGTTGCAGTAATATTTCCCATATTAACTTAAGACAAAAATTCGTGCACCAAAAGAAGTGTTTGAAGTGGATGCATCAAGTTATGAGAATCGAAAGCTTCAAGACATGAAGGAATCACACTTAGGCTTGGAAAAAACAAAGAACGATGATGAATATCATTCCAAGGATTTTCGTCAAGAGACCTAACCTGAACAATACTTTCGTTGGTGGGGAATATCTTGTTCAAAGGATCTAGGGAATCCGAAGAACCAAGCCAAGGAGATTGCACATAAGTATTTAGGCTCATACTGAAAACAACATGACTTTCTGAAGCAACTATCGAAGCCGAGACAATTTCATGATAAGCTTGTTCCAATGGACTTAGAGACATGGAATCAACAAACGAATCAATTTGATCCAGAGAAGGAATAATCCATGGGTCTGTAGAGATAGAGATCATATTGATTGAGGCGAAATTCGGAGGTGGGAGAGAAAAAGTTCCCATTAAATCATAATATTTAAAAATACCTGCCCCTACACTCTCATACGAAATTTCAATATTTCCCACATATGGGACATTACCATTTGAGGCACCAGAAGACAAAAAATACAATTGGTTGACAATGACAATTTTTCCTTCATGAGGAAAAAGGAGCACCCGGAACAAAGAGGAAACCACACAAAATATGACATGGATTGAACTTCGCTCGAGAAGAAGGTTGTAATTGAGATTCACATCTACAACTTCCACTTCTAGCTCAACAGTTTTCCCTTCCAAAGTGATAGGAAAACTTGTGAGAATTCGATACAAACGGGAACCTCTACCATTAAAGGCCTCCATGGTGTTCGGGGATTGGTTGAGGGGTGGAGAGCCAATGGCTTTCCAACATGAAACTGGCATGATGCAAGTGGAAGCACCTTCATCAATGATAGTCTGATGGATCATCTTTCCTTTTATATTAACTTGAATCAGAAAAGCAATCTGATGAGGAAGACAAGGAACATGGTTTTAAGGATCAAAAGTAATCGAACTGGAATCATCATGATCAATGGCTCCTATAGTAGACAACAATGATTTCCAATGCATTGGACATGTTTGGAGAACCTCCAGAGTAGACATTGTCGAAGGCGCTTGAACTAGATTTTAGACTATACTGTAATGTTGTGCATCTCTGGCGTTCGGATTATAGGATGATTTCCGAAGCACACCTTTGGGAGGTGGTCAGAGAAAGGATTCATTATTAGGGCTCTCAATATGGAGCAGACCTGAACTATGTGGAGTGGAAGTAGAAGGTATATCAATGTTTTCCTTTTCCACTGTCTGCTTTTTGGGGGTTTGATAATCTTTTGATTGAGTAGCGACAAAGATAGGCAATGAACCCTGCATCATGAAAATTGAGAACCAGATGAGGCAGAGGATTGAGGTTGGTCTACCAATTGAGTCTGCTGATATGGAAATGTCTCTTTCAAAATAGCCCAATGAGTGGGACTAGTGACCTATGTGACAATTTACTAGACACTTTCCTAAGTTATAGTCAAAATAGAAGAAGAGGAAGATGGCCTACCTCGTTCTGATGCTATAATATCCTCCTTTGTTGAAGACCTCGAATTGCTTATGCCACGGGATCGGTCCTACTGCTCACATCGTTTAAATTCCTGCACAAGCGATCAAGACACAACAAAGAATGCAAGCACAAATAGCATAATCAAAAGTAACCCACTTAACAGATCAAGGAACATTAACGTAATTGATGCATTAACATACACATTTATGGAAAATGAACCAGCAATTGTATATATTAATAGAATATAGGAGGATGTATACAACCAAGCCTTGATGCCAATAAGATCTCCTTGAGTGAATTTCCAAGTCCAATCTCAAGCTCTCCAAGCACTCCTTCTCCAAGCCAAATGAGTTGCATGTAGGAACAATCTCAGCATAAGGGTGAAAATAGCCAAAGACCCACCATTTGGGAATGGGAGGGGATGAATATATAGGCAGGGAAATGGAGTTAGGATCTATCCAAATATAGGAGAAGGCCCTCATCTCAAGGAGGTATCTCATAGGGATAAGACCAAAAGGCCAAGTTGAGATAACCCGACCTCATCCATGCCGAACAACCTCTAGCTCGTCGTTCTGGAAGCTTCTAGATCATGAAGCTTCTTGTCCTATTTGGGAAAATTTTCTTTTAGGGATCATTGTTAGTATCCAAGCAAAAAGTGCACTAGCATCGTGGGGCTAGTATATTGCAACTAGCGACCATCGCGGCTTTTAGTGTCAGGGGAGCAATTATTTTACAATTAGGGATTTAGAGCCATTTCCTTCAGGGGAAGTTCAAGACATTTTTCAATCAGTGTTTTAGGGAGGATCTAAGCTGCATATATGGATGAGTACACTGCATGATGGTCATGTTTTAGGCACTTCGGGGTATGTCATAGCGAAATGCGGGAGGCGTGACAAAATATTGTGTAACAATGACTTTGTTTTGTTGTATCATTTCCATTTATTTCTAGTAATTGCATGAATATTTTTATATATTCAGGTGATAACAAGTACATCTTTGAAACTAAAATTAAAAGTATTACCTTCAAGTGGCTTTGAAGTAGTGATTGGTTTTTTGTAATAGCACTTTAAATTCTTTGATCAGAGGTACCTTCTCCAATGTTCTTTCTTAGAATGAAAATCTTATTTGATATTTTTTAACTAGGTGTAGAACACTTTCCCTGTATATAAGATCCTTCTCTTAAAGCTCATTATTTTTATGGGCAAGCTTGGGAAAAGTAAAAATGTTTTAATGAGAAAAAATTTCCTCTTCATTTCCTGGGTTTCCTATCAAACCCAACATCTATTTTTATACATCTTTAGATTTTCCAAAATCATTAGAAAATGTATTTTTTCATCTCTTTTAAGAACCATGGAAACTAAGGGTTGTAAATCATTAGTGTAGTATTCAATGTTTAGCTCTTGAGCTAGCATATAACACTAATAATTTGTTTAAGACTGTAATGAAACACTAGTTAAAATCCTTTACCATTTCTTATCCATTATTATAGCTATTAATTCTTTTGAAAGTCCAACACAAGTAGATTCTTCACCCAATTTAACAACAAATTCCTTTTCAAAATAACCCCAATTTCCTACTAGAAAATTAAAATACCATATGGAACCTTTGTTTTAAAATATATAAGGAAACATTATGAAAATTATATATTCATACTCGACATCAATAATCTAAAATCCAAATAGAAATTTTTAATGTGATACTTTGGTAAGCCTAATTTATTTGGGTCAAATTTCAATAGGATAAATTTAGGGTGCCTTGGAAGATCATGAAGTTGTATTATTAAATCTAGAGTACCATGAGCTCTCCAAGCAATTGGTTTCTATTAATTTTCAACCATTTGATTGGAAATAATCTATTGAATAATTTCATAAGTTTTTCTAGCAAATTCAGAATCATAGTTAGAAATTGAAGGATTTGAAGAATGAGTGGATAAAGCAAAAGGAGATAATCAGATTGTCTTTAGTGTTAATGAATTTTTGTAGGCATGAGCATAATTAAATCCTCTACAATTTCTAGAATAGTCTTGACATTGGTATAAATATTTTTTTTTATGCTCTATTTCCCTTAGGTAATGAAAGAGTTACAAGAAACTTGTCAATTTGCTTTTTGTATGTTTAAATTAATGTAATTTGTTTACTTCTTGCTTGGTCATAGCCAACAATGATTCATTTTCTACAAAAAAAAAAAAATGGATTTTCAAGATTAATAATTATATCTTCATTTTTTTCTGAAATTTGAAATCCACATTAAAAAGCGTATGTGAAAAATTATTGTATATTTTTTCATCATCCATGCAGGGGCTTGTTCTCTTTCTAGAGGCAAAAATATTGATAGGGTTTACTGACCCTATAAAATTGGTAAGAATTCACCCCATTGAAAGGTTCTAATTATGATCTATATTATTTGCAATAGGGAACCCATCAAATTTATGGCTTGACCACCTTTATATAGTTTTGTTCAAGTTTTACTTGTGGTGGCTCATTCCACCATTTATAGAATTTTGAGAATGTAATAAAATAAAATGCAATTAATATAGTATGTACAACGTAGGATGATAGCTAAGCTAATTAAAAAAATTGGTGGCATAAACAGATCGCCAAATATTTCCCTACTTTCCAACTTTAGTAAAAAGTTACTTAAGCAAATTAAATAAAAAATCTAAATAACGAGTTGTATTATAGAAAGCTCTAGTAATTACTAGCTAATTACATCTTTATGTTTCAAGGATACTAAAAACCAATTTGTGAGATAAACTAAATAAACAAGTTAGTTATAACTAAGAAAAACTTGCATTATAAACATGGGGTCCCCTAAGGACAATTTTGGGTCAAAATCCCAAGTTTTGTTGTATAACGATGTAAAGTCTCCGCAAGTTGTGGTCACGGAGCACGTAGATAGTTAAAGTGTCATAAAGGGTTTCACCCTTGTTTTATGTAAGTTAAGTCAGATATTGAAGATGGAATGTATAAATAGGTGTGTCTTAGAGTGTCTAAGGCATGGTCATAGAGAGGCAATGTTTTGGTCTATGGGAGAAGTCTATATAGTTAGAGAAGAAGAGTAGGAAGAAAGGATCTGTCGCTGTGTGCGCAGACGCCTAGAGTAGAGTCCACAGTTGAATGTGCATACCCCTGTAGCTTAGAGTGCAGGGAAGTCTTGAGTCTACAAGAAGAACTGGGTATTAATAAAGAGGATTATTATAGAAATACTTGTGTTATCTCTTTACTTCTGTTTATATGAATGTGCCTTATGTTATAATGGGTTTATGAAATAATGATGTATTGATGTGTGACTTTACATGACTTATATTGTTATATGAATACAATTACTGTTAACTGTTTATGCGAAGATTATCTTGTTATATGTTGAAGTTATCAAAAACTTAATCTATGAGAGTAGTTACTAGGTTATACGTAATATTTGATGTGCGTAAGTAGAGGATTCACCTATTCAGGGTTTGCGAAAGACAGTCGTAAATGTTCGTGGAGGTGTAAAATCTGATTCAGGGTATTTATCAATAAGCCCTAAAGGCTTATCGATCTGCATGAAGGAAGATTTAGGGCATAAAACAACATCATGCTCATCTTTGGGTGCCAAAAATTGGTTCCATCATCCCCCCATACTGCTTCAAGTGAGACTTCATTCCGCACTCTGTGGATTGATGCTGAAAGGGATAGTAGTGTAGGGATTTGTTTGTCAAAACTAACTCTGAACCAGGGATAGGACCCACTAAGCAAACAAATGGTTCTGTTGCCAGGACCAGGATCTACACCAAGAAAGAAATTGAGGAGTAGTTGGATAGAAATATCCACGAATTCGTGACACAAGAAAATAGAAATCCACGCCTGATGAAGGAACAGTGGTTGGACAGATACCTGTACACAGAAATACACGAGATATTCTTCTGCACCTTCTCGATTGAACTATATGAGTGGATCGATAAATTGGCAGATGACCAAGGAAGGTGGAGGCTTGGCAGTCCAATAGTGTGGACCCCGGAGCTAGTACAGAGATTGGAAGCTTCTGAAGATAATCTTGCGTGCACTATTGATCACTTGCTTGATTGAGTCATAGGAGGATTCGTCGCAGAATTCATGGTCGATACCTCAGTCAGCTATAGCAAAGTAGAGCGATGCTTTTTCAAGGGACTGCGAGGTAAGCATTTGAGATCTTTGAATACTTGGATTAAGATGCTCTTGTGTGAAAAGCAGGTTATGCCATTACCTTGATGTTTGGAGCTACGTGAAGTGGAAAGTTCTTTAGGGATAGAGGAGAAAAGGGCCTAAAGATAGCCCACTGATTGATCCTCCTCTGAGTGAGGATGAGGGAGCAGCACAGGCTCCACCATAGAGCAAGGGTTTCCAAGAATACCTCATCCATCCAAACTTCCTCCACCTTCACCTCCATAGCATACACCTTCGCCCACACCACCACCACCTCCACCACCATTCACTATGTCGAACACGATGAAATTGCCCATTTTCAAGGGCTTGGGAAATGAGGACCTGTACTAGTTTTGGTTTGTTGCAAAGGCCATGTGGACAACAAAAAATATTATAGATGATCATATGAAGAAAGTGCAGTTGGTTACTGCTCTACAAGATCGTGCATTGACGTGGTACATTAAGTACTGCACTAATAACCCAGTGGCGTCATTAGCAGACACTCAGACTGCTATGAACAAGGAATTCAGTAGGCCTAAGTCTAAAACACAGTCGGTAGTGGGGTTCAAGGAAATCGCGATGACGATAGGTGAAACACACTTTGGAGCTAGATCAGAGACTGAAGTGCAGAATCTGCGAAGCCAATGTGAATCTCACAAATAGTCAGCACCGCGACTGGTTTATAGCCGCACTCCTACCTCACTTAAGGATTTCTCTGTCATAACAAAAGATAGGAACGCAGGCAGAAGCGCTGGAGATCGCAATGAGATTACATGAGATGCCTATCCAGGATATGACATTGGGAGTTCAACAGATTCATGCGGAGTTGCAGAACCTCTACTTGGAGTTTCAAAGCTTGAAGAAGGAAGAAATGGCTCGACCTAAAGTGTGCGAAGAAGTTTGGTGCCTCAAGTGTAAGAACCAAGGGCATGATAAGGAACATTGCCTTGCTTTCGTGAATTATGTGGCAAGAAGAGGGCCCATGCCTTTGAGGGAAAAAGCCCTAGTAGAACCAAGTACAGGGCTCGCGATGCGGTGCGCTATCTGTCAAGTAGTAGGAAAACATGTAGCAGACAATTGCCACTTACTAAAAAAAATTGTACAAACAGTGCAATAGTTATTCTGCAACTTCTGTAAATCTGTAGGTCACTATGAGCGTAATTGTCATAGCTATGAATTAATGATGGAAAGAACACCCACGTATCGGATACAAACAAAAACTTAGCCTCTAGATAAATGCACTGGGGGAGTGCACAGTGGATATCAGGGATACGGACGAGGTCGAGGAGGAGGAGGACCTGGTAGAGATTGAGGGAAAGTCATTTGCTATAATTGTGGAGTTCTAGGACACTATGCGTGGAGTGTATGAGCCAAGCACGTTGTCATGTTGGTATTGTACTTAGTTTGACGACGCGATAGAGAATGCTCTATATTGATAGCTAAAATGAAGGAGAAGAAGGCACAGCCTCAACAACCTACCCAGAACCTGTAGATGATGAGGGCAAAGCCTCGTGAAGAGGATCCCAATGTCAATATCATGCTGCGAAGTGGTGTGACAACTGGTGACGATAAGGGAAAACAGCCTGAAGAAGGTGGATGGGTCCACAAGGCTCTAGAAAAAGAAGTTGGGTTTGATCTGGAGCGTGCAAAGGAAACGTTTATGGAAGCAAAGAAAAGCTTTGCTAAAGCCTCTACCTTAGGAAGTCAAGATAGGCTATCTAAAGAAGTTGACCCCTCCATGCTTACTACTTTCTTGGAAACTTGCATGAAACTGCTACGCGACAACAGGGCTGTGAAAGGATTATAGGAGTTGATAAACAAATGTGTGGGTAGGGATAATTCTTCTGATGGGCACCGCGCGGTCAGAAAGATTGGTAGACATAAGACGAGAATAGGACACGAGATGAGGCTCACCGTGCAAATAGGATTATACGAGATGGACCAACTTATTTTGGATGTAGGGTTGGATGTAAATGTTTTGCCTAAATAGACTTGGGAAACGATGGGGAGGCTTGCATTATAGTGGTCTCCGATTCAATTAAGAATGGAAAATCAACAGAAGATTATCCCTATGGGGAGATTGCACCGGGTAACCGTAGATTTAGAAGGTGCGATTGCATTGGATGACTTTGAAGTGATAGAGATTGTTGATGATAGTAATCCATACCCCACACTCTTGGGAACTGATTGGGCTATTGGCATGAATGTGTTCATCAATTTGAAGAAGTAGACAATGTAATTTGAAAGGAAAACACTCGCATGGTAGTACCATTGGACCCTACAGAAGGGTCATGCTACACTAAACCAGTTCGCTACTATGAGGAAAGTGATGATGAATTGGACCAGATCTATAAGATAATAGCGCGAGACCAATATTGGGTTAATCCAACAACCGATGGATGAATTGCATGGGACCATGAAAGCTCTTATACATAAGATTCAGACAAAGAATTGGAGCACTAGCAGAATAGGTTACACAAAGTATCTACACTGCGATGTAATATGATGACTAAATTGTTGCGCTATGTATCATACAAGCTAAGAAGTTTACCTTATTATTATGGACTAACTGATGTGGATAAATTTCTGGATGCATTTGAAAGGGAAGATCCTAAGAAGCATCATTTCTAAGCGTTGGATTTGGCGCTATGCCTGCATGGTGGTGGGGTACGCATAAAGACAGTTTTGAAGAATGGAGTGACTATAGGAGGATGATGCAAATGTGATTTGGTCGCCCCAAGGTATGGTTGACTAAGAAGTATGATGGGAGAAATTATTCGTGCGATCATTTGGTAAAGTGGACGAAGGTTTATGGAACAAAGCCGCAACCAGATTGGGTGCATATTTTCTATCACACTTTGGACATTATCCCTATGAAATGATATTTGGAAACATAGCTCCACCATGGCACTGCGGAATGGGATATCTTAAGTGAGGACGTTCAACTTTGGGGATGAATTCAAGAGTATTGATGAAGAGCTACAAGAGGTTAAGGTAGCAATCTTTAGAATTCCGCAGGATCCCTTGGAATTGATTCAACCAGATTGGAGCACCCAGCTATGCCATGTGCTGGAATGCTATTATATGACTACTGAAGGAGAGGATGAGGATCCAAGGAATATTAACATCCCCAAAGAAGAAGGACACCGTGAAGTATAGGGACCACAGATAGAGAACCCCGACATCATCTCGCCCCTGAAAACTAAGCAAGCAAACATTAGTGCAGAAGCAGAACCAAAGTTTGTGAAGATAGGGTATAACTGGGATTATGCTACAGTCAATAAAGTCACTGAGTTGCTTCGCAAATATCAGGATTTATTTCCCACAAAATTTTTGGACTTAAAAGGCATCATAGGCGATTTGGGGGTGATGAAAATAACTTTGAAACTGGACACAAAGCCTATTAAGCAGAGGCCATATCACCTTAATCCCAAATACAAGGAAAAGGTCTACTTGGAGTTGGACAAGATGCTTGTAGCAGGTATTATTGAACCAGTGGAGGAATATGATTGGGTCAGTCCAATGGTCGTCCAGGAAAAGAAGTAGAAGGATGAAATAATGATCTGCGTAGATCTTAGGAAGCTCAATGATGCTTGTGTTCATGATCCTTTTCCAACTCCGTTCACAAATGAAGTACTAGATAATGTTGGCGGGTAGGAGGCCTATTCATTCATTGATGGGTTCTCTAGATACCATCATATAAATATTATGCTAGAAGACAAAAGTAAGACCACCTTCACGATAGAATGGGGATGTTTCTAGTATACAGTGATGCCTTTCGGACTCAAGAATGCACTGACGATCTTATCGCGTGTGGTCATCACAACATTCAAAGAGTTCATTCACACGTTCTTGGAAGTCTATTTCGATGACTGGACAATGTTTCGGCTAGTCAAGCGCCATGTAGATAGTCTACACTTAATGTTGGATACATGCCGAAGGTATCAGATTGCACTAAACCTAAAGCAATGCTTGTTTTGTGTCCCTTTAGGGATCTTCTTGGTCATGTGGTATGGAGGCAAGGACTTATGGTGGACCCTGCGAAGATCGTGGTAATCATCAATTTGGAAGTGCCAAGAAGTGTTAAAGAGTTGCACATGACACTGGGACATAATGGATATTATCGGAAGTTCATCAAAAGTTATGCTCAGATTACCGCGCCTATGGAAAAGTTACTAAGGAAGGATGCTAAATTATGTTGGGATAAAGAATGTCAGTGCAGCTTGGATGTAATGAAGGAGAAATGGTCACCGCGTTGATCCTAGTCTTCCCAGATTGGAAGAAGGAGTTCCATGTGCATGTAGATGCCTCATGTATTGCACTAGGAGTAGTGTTGACATAGGCTAGTAAAGGAGAATTGGATCACCCTATAGCGTTTGCGAGCAAGAAGTTGTCTAAGGCTGAAAATAATTACTTGAAGATAGAGTGTGAAGGGTTGGCTATGGTGTACGCGCTCTAGAAGTTCAAACATTACCTTCTAGGAGGACATTTTAAGATGTACACAGACCATTCTAGTCAATAAGCATGTGTTGGGGGGGGAATATGCAAATGGCTACTGTTGTTTCAGGAGTATGATTTTGAGGTGATTGTGAAGCCAGGAAGGTTGAATGTAGGGCCAGACCATCTATCGTGCATTGGAATAGGAGAGGAGCCTACCAATTTGGAGGAAGCATTGCCTAACGCACAACTCTTCATGGTGCGCGTATTGGATAATCACTTTGCAGACGTTATCCACTTTCTAACCACAGGGATGACTCTAGAGGGATACACCAATCAACAAAAGAAAGAATTGGTGGTACACGCCGCAAAATTTTGAGTTATTGTTGGCCATTTGTATAAGATGGGCTCAAATGAAATACTTCGACGCTATGTGCTCGACTTTAAAAGAAACAATATCCTCCTTGAAGCTCATGGAGGAGTTGCAAGAGGACATTATGCAGGGAAAGCAACAACATAGAAGATTTTGCGTGCTGGGTTGTGGTGGCAGACGCTGCATAAAGATTCTAAATCATATTGCAGGGCATGCGATGCATGTCAGAGGATGGGTAGGCCATCACAAAGGGATGAGCTACCTTTGAATCCAAAGGTGACTTTGCAACCATTTGAGAAATGCGCAATTGATTTTGTAGGGCCGATTTAGCCTCAAGGAAAAGAGATAGGCGCGTGATATATCATCACCGTGACCGAATATCTGACCAGATGGGCATAGACATAACCTTTTAAGGACTGTACAGGGGAAACAACAATGAAATTTCTATTTGAATATGTGTTGACTAGGTTTGGTTTCCTAAAGGATTTGATGAGTGACCACGGTACACATTTTCTCAATGAAATGATCAACGAGTTGATAGAGGAGTTCCAGGTTTAACATTAGAAGAGTACGCCATACCATCCTCAGGCCAATGGAACGGTTGAGGATTTTAATAAGATATTGGAGAATGTGCTGACGAAGGTTTGCAATGTGTAGTGGAATGATTGGGACGTGCACATACAAGTAGTGTTATGGGCCTATATAACTACCTGTAAAAAGCTTATTGGTCAGACACATTTTAGGTTGGTCTATGGTGTGGAAGTTGTAATGCCTATGGAATACATTGTGCCTAGTCTACACATAGCGGCCTCATAGGAATGGCAAACTGTAGAGCCTTAGAAGAAAGCCTCATGCAGCTAACAGAGCTCAAGGAAGATAGGTTTTTGGCTGGATTCCATCAGCAAGTTGAAAAGGGATGTGAAAAAGCTTGGCATGATTAACACATCAAACAACACACCTTCAAGGTAAATGATTTAGTTTTATTATATGATAGTAAGTTTGATAAGTTTCCAGGAAAATTTTAGATGCATTGGATGGGGCCATATGTTATCAAAGAGATTACAGATGGTGGAGAAATTCAGCTTGCGAAGTTGAATGGAGATCCATGTCCAGGGAGGGTAAATGGAAACCAATTGAAGCCATACACTGGGGATCCAACCAAATGACTACATGATGGTAGCACAGTCTTAGCACTCTAGGAAGTTGCAAGGAGGCACGAGACTATAAACTACACTATCCAGTTGGTAGAAAACCGTGACAAGGGGCCTACACAGAAATGAATGTTGTCACAGTACCCGAAGAAGCATGAAGGGAGCTACACTATAGGGGAAGTGACCATGCAGTGCAACTAGAAAGTAACCGTTACATTCACTGTTCATGATTTGACTACTAGGAGATGGTTAAGAGGAGTCGGGGGGCAACATTTAAGGCATTTAAGGCTGAAATCTTTGGAGATCTGTTGCCAAATCAGCATTTATGGACAAGTTTTGGGGGGAACAGTTGAATTTGAATTCGAATTCACCTATAAATTATGCGTGGCTGTCCAATGAAAAACAATTTGCATCCTTGGAATTTTTGTATTGTGTTGTCAATTGCCTATGAATCACTCGTATTGGGAGGATTTAGTTGTGAGCCCTGCATTTGCTAAGTTATCAGAGGTAAATTAGACATTCATCCTGGAAAATATGTTAGGACCAAGCCACATGGAAATTATGAGTACTGGTGGAGATGTCACTTCTGAGGGAGTGGTTCCGGAAGTTGTGATCATGGAGGTTCTAGTTGTTATGCCTACAGTGCCGAGGTTGCCTAGGTCAAAGTCGACACCAGTGAGGGAAGTCACCAAACCTAAGAAGGACAATTAGAAGAAGCCTATGCTGGTGTGCGAGTCACCGAGGAAGCATGCAGCCACCCAAGCTCAAAATAAAGACAAACTGAGCGCGAAAGAGAAGGGAAAAGTAGTGGACTTGGAGGTTGAAGAGGGCGCGGAGGACATTGACACAAAGGGAAAGTGAAGGTCCCTAAGGACTCAGATGCAGGAAAATTCCTCCTTAATACACCCCTGCTACCGAAGAATATCACCTTTGAAGGTCCGCACTTGGCGCGGATTCCCCATCTCAAGCTGGAATATTGGGATTTGGTGGACCATAAGAGGTTCCCCCACTTTGCGACATAACATTACATGAAGAGTGTGTTCTACAAAGAATCAGGTGTCACCACGCTAGAGTCAGTGGAATGGATTCACGAAGTGAAGCAATTGGGGTTGCCATAGAAAATTTTAGGGGCGAATGTTCGCCCTTTGGCGAAATTAACGGGTTTTAAATTTTTAGTGGGCGAATATTTTGTATCATAGCATATTTTTACAAATCACCTCAAATAGCCCACCTTATTTTAAGGGAGAGGGTAAAAAAAGTAAATTTAGCCCTTGAAACTAGGAGTTACAACCTTCCATTCGCCCATTTTCAAGAATAGGTTTTATTTAAGTGAATCCATTCGCCCATTTTCAAGAATAGGTTTTATTTAAGTGAATCCTATGGGCCAAATACCATATTTATAAAAGAGGTATGGTAAATTAATAAAAATATAAATAAATGAGAGGTATGGTAAATAAATAAAACGTTTTTTATATTTACTCCATAAGTCACCTTATATACATGCAAGGGTGTAAACAAATAAAAATATAAGTAAAGTGGAGGTATGGTAAATAAATAAAACGTCTTTTTATACTTACTCAAAAGGTATGGTAAATAAATAAAAATATAAATAAACTAGGCGTATGGTAAATAAATAAAACCTCTTTTTATATTTAGTCCATAACCCTCGTTCTATTTATGAAGACTCAAGAAAGAGGTTTTATTTAAGTGAATCCTATGGGCCAAATACCATATTTGTAAAAGAAGTATGGTAAATTAATAAAAATATAAATAAACGAGAGGTATGGTAAACAAATAAAACATTTTTTTATATTTACTCCATAAGTCACCTTATATTTATGAACACTCAAAAAATGCGTTATATTTAAGTGAAAGCTATGGGCAAAATACTATGGGACAAATACCATGGACTAGATTGTTATTAATACCATGCAAAAAAACATTATTAACCCTAATATTAGTATTAAAAAAAATAAAAATGGCACATGGTATTCACCAAAATGGCACATGGTATTGACCCATGGTATTCACCTGGAATGTAGCCTATTTAAATGGGGGAATTAAACCAACATAGATCCATCTTTACTCTGGATCTACTAAGCCCCGAGAGGTATCAAATATCGTGATATGCAAACTAGCATAGAGTGAAAAAATATTTGATCCCTCTCGGGGCTTGGTGGATCAAGAGTAAAAATGGATGATATATCGTGATATGCAAACTAGCATAGAGTGAAAAAATATTTGATCCCTCTCGGGGCTTGGTGGATCAAGAGTAAAAATGGATGATGTAATTTAATGTATGTTAAACATTTTAGCTTGGTTAAAATAAAAAATAAAATAAAATTCAACTATTAATTTTATTAATTTTTATAAATTACTAATAGTAATTTTTAAGCTCCAGGTTTATGATAACCCATGGTATTGACCCATGGTAATACCATGGTATTCATGTGATCATAGACTATTTAAAGGGGAAATTCTATCATCTTACATCCATCTTAATTTTGGGTCTACCAAGTGCTCAGAGGGATAAATAGATTTCATCCCCCTAAGAGTGGTAGATGTGGAGTTAAGATGGATATAGGTTGGTTTTTATGATAATGAAGATATTAAATAGACTTAGGAAATTATATTGTAAAAACATCTTAAGGTGAATGGTTAAAGCATATACATTGGACAAGTATATTTGTATACTTCTGTTTTAAACTGAAAAAAATCCAGGGCTAAAAGGAATGGATTGATTGCACTAGTCATCCTTCTATAACTTTCCAACATATGCTGGAGTAAATAGGTTGTAATTTGGGTAATTTTTCTAACTGCAAACAGGAACATACTTGTGTATTGGTAGGGTGGTTACGAGGTCCCTAGAAGTGATGAATTTGAATTTTTCTTGGTTTTATATATAGTATTAGTTTTTTTCTCATGCTTTTTGTGAATGACACGGGTGAATTTTATCCTACACCCACTTGGTTATCGATATGTAATTTCAGTAATTTTGATTTCAAAAGATATTTTAAAGAAATGCAATGATTTCATTTGTGTATTCAATAAACACAATATTCTAATGGAATTCTGCATTTGTGGTTTACCTATATAGATTCCATGGAGAAGTGTTAGTGGTGTGACAACAATTGTCCTCAAGCAGAGGCTTTAGTTTTACTCTTTTTGGAAGCAAATACTTTCTTCCAACATTTTTGAGTTCCATGAAAAATTTGAAAGTCCTAATAGTATTCAATTATGGGTTCAAGAGAGACATAGTATTCAATTATGGGTTAAAGAGATCCACATTGAATGATCTATCGGCCTTATCTTCACTTAGTTTTAGACTATTCACTTAGAGAGCCTGCATGTGCCCCCACTTCAAGAGCATAGTAAAGTCATGTAGAACTTAGAGAAGCTATCTTTAAGCTTTTAGTGAAGAATGGAAAAATGTCTGGGTTCAATAACAACCAATCGAGCATTAAGCTTCCAATAATGTTAGATTTTAACTTGGAGCACTTTTGTGATTTGGAGGAGATGCCCCCTCGTATTTGTGACACATCTTCAGTTGTGAATTGGACTATTACTAATTGTCATTTCCTTCGAAAGTTACATGATGACTTGGGGAACCTCAACTCTTTAAGAATGTTAAGGAAGGAAAGAAAGTACATTATGTTAAGTTCTCTTATGCTTTTCAAGTTTTTCTTGGATATCTACAACGTTTTAGGTAGGAAAGTACATTCTGTTAATGAAAATTTGTCTTGATAGAAAGGCCCAATTTCAAATTCTAATGCTTTCAAAAAACATTGTATAACTGTGATGTTTCTAAAAGGAAAGCATATTTTTTCAATTTAAGTATCATGATCCCATATTCCAACTTATTTTTCAGTAACCCATTAGGCTTTGTAGCTTTGAATAAATCCATGTCTTTTGATAAGATCCTCTTCTAAATTAGAACACAGTTTCCTTTTGGCAATAACCACATACAATGTCTTGATTTTGTTATTGAGAAAATAGAGGTTGTGAAACAAGCTTGTGCCATACAAGGACTTGATTCATTGATTATGTATCAATTATGGCTCTTGATGTAACAATGTCTTGATTTTGTTTCTTGAAAATAGAGGTTACGGTTTACTATTTCACAGAATTTCTTACAATCTTTCCATAAGTATTGATTTGTAATCTCAGTCACTGAGGGATGACAGTAATGACAAAGGTAATATTCCATGGTTTGAAGTTACCCTCTTACTAAATATTTAAATATATCACCACAATTTAATTGTTAGTTAAAGGAATTGTATTTGATTTGTAAACAATTCATTGCTTGATTTATAGATTTTGATTTTTTCCCTTTTTTATTTTTTTCTCAGATTTGGTATGAAATATCTTCCAATATTTGGGTTCCCTAGTTTCCCCACCATAGCTATGAGGTTCAGATGCTATCATTAAATAATCTTAGAACGTTACAACTTTTCTAGTAAGTGTACTTTGAAACATTGTTGTTGCTTTTCCATGGTGTTAATGCAAATAAGCACTACAACTAGTGCCATTATTTAGATTAAGTGCCGAAATCTAGGTGGTATTGTAATGATGGAGTGATTGTTTTCTAGCTACTAAGGCCATATGCACTTTTATCTCTTATGTTGTCTTGAGATATTCAAATTCAGAATAAGAATTGAGGTCTCGTTTCCACTGTAGATTGCAGTCAGTTTCTTGAACATAATATATAGTAGATTATATTTTACTAATCAACTGTGGATGTGATCCCTCGTAGGAAAGGAAATTCAAAGTGATTTTGATTTCACATTGATTTGTCAAAACATCCACACAGGAAAGGAGATTCAAAGTGACACTGATTTCACACTGATTTGTCAAAATGGAGGCAAGAGAAAAGGAAACTTTGTATTCAACAATGCTCTTAATTTCATATGTACATGCACAGACATATTAGTAGAAAATATTGAAGGGTTGCCTAAGTAATATTTTCCATTCCACTACATTCTTTACAACTTGTAAATAAATAACTCGGAACAATTCATTACACTACCTGTTATTCTTTATTAATCAGTGGTTAAGATTTTGATATTGAACTGGCTAAGATTTTTCTTCCTTCTGTGAAATTGTGTGTTCTATAATGCTTCTTTTCCATTCACTATGTATAGCATATAAAGTGTGTCTAATGGAGTAGGAAGATTGGAAAGTCTTGTGATCCTTGAACTATGTTACAAGGCAGAAACCCAACGGGGTAGGGTAGGTGCATCCCCACAAAGGGGTCACAAATACCAAAGTTGGTATTGGCTAGTGCCTTGAGCTAGAAAATTTCCTTTACCCTTGTATTAACAGTGAATCCGGAGAGGATTCTAATATTATCTTTATAAGATTTATATTAGTTAAGATTGATGAATAAAATTCATGAGACATGAGTTAGGATGTCCTTGCAAGGTGGTTGTTGATTATTGGAAGCTATGATGGCCATTATGTCAGGCTAGGTGGTCGCACTCTCTTGATCGTGAGCACGATTGTGATCAAGATGGAAGACTTCATAGTTTGGATTGATTTTTTAGCAGTGATAATTAGTGGGCTCATTCACAAAAGCTTCTATTTCACTAATCCTTTTTATAGAGTTGTCAGATTCAATTTCCAAAGGTTTTAATTACACTATAGAGTTGAGTTCTGAGAGAGTTGTGATTCACAGTGTTAAGTATAGCAGCTATGACACTTGAATGAAGACAAACATAGTAGATGTATCAGACTCTATTATAAGCTTACATGCATATTATAAGGGACTTGGTTGGCTTTTTTATAATTTTATAAACTCCATTTTGTGGAAATGTGAAAAAAACAGTGATATTGCCACCATGTGGCTCTTGTCATATATGGTTTTATACTTTTTCAAAAAATTCTCTAAGAGTTCACAATGCTAAGATTCATTAGGACCTTACAAAGTTTTATTATTTAGTGAAAGACTCACCAAAATCTTACAAGATTTTATAATTGAGTAAAATATTCGCCATGCCTGGTGAGAGATTCGCCAAAAAATTATATATACATATTATATTATTGATAAAATCACCTTCCATTTTTCCTATATACCATGGAGATTCGCCCATTTATTATACATATAAATTTGGGGGGGTTCTTAAACCTTTCCCTGGGGGTTGCTGAACCTATTGTGGGTGCCCCACTACCATCACTCCAATATCAACTTGATTTTCATTAAGCAATTGCTAACCCTAGTGCATGATAGTTGTTTGTGGCTGAGGGTGGCAATCCCCATCACCGATATGCTGATCCATCGGATCACACTCTTGCCATACTTAGGGTTGAATCCGGCCAAGAAGTTTGGTAGAAAGACGAGTGAGCACGACCTTGCAACAAAAATGAAGGATAAATTTAAGCTCGAGAAAAAGCCGCATGGGTACTCTATAACCTCAATCACTGACCCCGCAGTGAAGGTTGTCACATAGATCCTTGTGGGAAAACTTATGAGAAAATGTAGCGCAGAAAAAGTTCTGGCACCAGTGATTCTTTGTCTGCCTAGTGTGAGGAAGGTGTACAGTTCAACTCAGAACGCTTCCTTTGTAGCAAGTTCCTTGCAAACTGTCGAGAGGCACAAGACGAGAGTAAAAAATTCCACTATTCAGGGTTGTTGCTCTCCATTGTGCTCATCACTTAGGATTTGTCAGATGACAGTCAGTTTCCTACTATGGATAAGGATTTTCCACAGGTTGCAAAGTTTGCATCTCTCTGGGCCACAAAAGATGTTGCGTAGACATCAACCAGAAGCCATGGTTGTCACCAACCATGGCTGAAAATATTTCAGGGTACACGAAGTTCAAAGCTAACTTCCACCACGTCTACATGCGGGTGCGGAAGGATCCACAACAAAAATGGTTTGACCTACCCTACCTTACTACAGAGGACTCTATTGAGGAAGTCGTCAAGTGCCAGCCGACAAAGTGGCACTCTCCATCTGATCTGGTCGTGGGTACTAGCAAGTCTACAGAAAAGAAGAATAAGGAAGTGGCCAAGGAGAAGGTTTAGCAGTTGGGTGAGAAATGGAAAAAAGAGGCCGAGGAGAAGGCCTAGGTGGAAGCAAAGCATGCCGCGAAGCAATAGGCTGAACAGGAGGAGCACAACTCCGAGCAGAGTGATAAGTCTCCTTCACCCCAAATGAAGGAGGAAGAGAAGTCAAACCAGGGTAGCGGCGGTTAGGAGGAGCAGGAAAGCACTCCCTTCCAGGTAAAAAAGATACAGAGAATAGGGAAAGGAAGGACTGCGGAGGAAGTCCAAGGCGACAAAGCCATCGCTGGATCCAATCACTTTAACAGATGACGACCTGGATGAGATAGGGGACAAAGTGCAGGATACTATAGCAAAATTACTGCAACAGTTTGAGTAGCAGCAATAACAAGCACTGAGCACCATCCAGAAGGATCTGCGCGAGTTGTAGATTCAGACAACTAGAATCCAGGTAGGCGCAGGGCAGAGCAGCATTGCAACAACGAGTTTAGCACCGGGGACCACTCAGGCAGCTGAGATGGTTTGATCACTAGACCTCTAGGTAGTCGCACTGCTAGATGGATCTTTGAGTGTGGAGGCGGCCAATGACAAGGCCATAGTGAGTTCTTTGAAGAACATCAACCTCAACCTGGTCGTGCTCCCAAATGAGTACTTGCACATGCTACAGGTAGGAGTGATAACAGAATTTAGAGCTCGGGAGTAGCGTGCGCTCAACCTCATCAGTGAGTATAGATTGAAAAATGAACAAATGTTTGCTAAGAAGTCAGAGGCATTGGAGGCACAGAAAAAAATCCAGGGACAGAACAACCAGCTTGTAGCCGTGGTGGCAGAAGCCTGCAGAACAATAACCAAACTGCATATACTAGAGGAAGCATCATTGGAGATGAAGATCAGAAAGCTGGCTATAGACATGGGTGACACCAAGACAGAAGTGGCTAGAGTTCAGTTTGAGCTACACCTGAAGATCATAGAATTAGAGTTGAAATCGCAACCATCAACTCCACCAGAGGTAAGGGAACAACGCGGAGCCACTGTGAAGGATGGAGTCGCGATGGTGGATGCCATGGTGGTAGCTTTCACTACACTTTTTGAGCAAGAAATGGAGGTAATCACAGCTCTACAGGAAGATCCCACTCTGCAGGCCTTGAATACAAAAGCTCGTGAACTCTAGAAACAATATGATGAAGTAAGGGCGACGACGCACACCATTGTTGTTGCATAACGCCTTGCTAAGTTGCAGGAGGCAAGACAATTGTTTACACGTGTGGAAGCAGCATAGAAGAGAAAGGTAGTCCTTAAGGCCAAATTAGGGCCTTGGTTGGATGAGGCCTACATCGTCTCCACCAACGTTCAGGAGAAATTGGCAAATTTACAGAGTACGCAATAGAAAATTAAGGAGGCCAGTGCAGGACCGCTAACAGAGCAACTGGTGGAGTAGATCAAGAAGAAAGCCACATAGAGTGTGGCTGAGGTAGCAGTAGCACGAGTGGAGCTGGGCAATCTTCATAATAAGATCTCAATGCCAGTAGAGTGACTCGAGGGCGAGTCACGAACTTTGTGTTGGGGGCCTGTTGGGATGGGGTCCCTAGGGTCAATTTTGGGGCAAAAGTCCAAGTTTTGTTGTATAAATATGTAAATTCTTCACAAGTTGTGGTCGTGGAGATGTAGATAGTTAAAGTGTCATAAAGGTTTTTACCCTTCTTTTATGTAAGTTGAGTCAGATTTTGAAGATTTACCCATGGTCCACAGACCATGGGATTGTATAAATAGGTGTGTCTTAGAGAGTCTAAGGCATGGTCATAGAGAATTAACGTTTTGGTCTATGGGATAAGTCTAAAGAGTTAGTGAAGAAGATTAGGAAGAAAGGCTCTACAGCTGTGTGCGTAGAGGCCTAGAGTAGAGTCCGTAGCTAAGTGTGTTGACCCTTGCAGCTAAGTGCGCAGGGAAGTCTTGAGTCTGTAAGCAGAACTGAGTATTAATAAATAATATTGTTGCATAAATACTTATGATATCTCTTTACTTTTGTTTATATGAATGTGCCTTATGTTATAATGGGTTTATGAAATAATGATGTATTGATGCATGACTTTACATGACTTATACTATTATATGAATGCAATTACTGTTAAATTTTTATGCGAAGATTATCTTGTTATATGTTGAAGTTATCAAACACTTAATCTATTGGATTAATTATTGGGTTACACATAATCTTTGATGCACGTAAGTAGAGGATTTACCTATTCAGGGTCCACGAAAGATAGTTGTAAACGTTTGCGAAGGTATAGAAGTTGATTCAGGGTGGTTATATTAATAAGCCCTAAAGGCTTATTGATATGCCCGAAGGAAGAATTAGGGCATAAAACGACATCACGCTCATCTCTGGGTGTGAAAACTTGGTTCCATCATCCCCGCACACTGTTTCGGGTGAGACTTCAGTCTGCACTCCAAAAATTGATGTTGAAAGGGCCAGTATTGTAGGGATTTGTTTGGCAAAACTAACTCTGAACCTGGGTCAAGACCCACTAAGCCAACAATTAATGTAATTTGTTTACTTATTGCCTGGTCATAGTCAACAATGATTCATTTTCTATAAAGAAAAATGGATTTTCAAGATTAATAATTATATCCTCATTTTTTTCTCAAAATTGAAATCCACATTAAAAAGGGTATGTAAAAAATTACTCTATTTTTTTTCGTCATCCATGTAGGGCATTGTTCTCTTTCTAGAGCCAAAAATATTGATAGGGTTTACTGACCCTATAAAATTGGTAAGAATTCACCCCATTGAAAGGTTCTAATTATGATCTATATTAGTTGCAATAGAGAACGTATCGAATTTATGGCTTGACCACGTTTATATAGTTTTGTTCAAGTTTTACTAGTGGTGGCTCATTCCACCATTTATAGAATTTTGAGAATGTAATAAAATAAAATGCAATTAATATAGTATGTATAATGTAGGATGATAGCTAAGCTAATTAACAAAATTGGTGGCATAAATAGATCACCAAATATCTCACTACTTTCCAACTTTAGTAAAAATTTACTTAAGAAAATTAAATAAAAAATCTAAATAACTAGTTGTATTATAGAAAGGTCTAGTAATGACTAGCTAATTACATATTTATGTTTTAAGGATATAGAAAACCAATTTGTGAGATAAACTAAATAAACAAGTTACTTATAAGTAAGAAAAACTTGCATTATAAACATGTATACTCATATCATTCCAAAACTATGTGAATTAATAAAAAAAAATATTAGAAACCACACATTTTAGGGAATAACTTTGTCTTAAAAAATAATATTTAGCAATGGGTTCTCATTGATTAACACTTCATATAAAATTTTACAAGATGCATAAATCAAAAGGTTATTATAATTTGAATATTTTGATTTATTAAGAAGAATAAGAAGGGGCAAATGTGTGAACTTAAGACAATTGTGTGATTCCTCATTTCCCCTCTTATCTATTGGTCACTTCTAACACTTCATGTTCATTCATATATGGGGATTCAATTTATTACTTCTTGGGGGCATTGTATCCCTACAAATCATTCTACACTTATGCTTGAGAAAATAATTTATTGCTAGGTTCAAAAGATGAGAGGTTGCAATCCTCTAAGATTTGTTCTTTGTGTTTCCATAGTCTTAATAAAATCCTTAACCTCCTAAACAATTCCTTGAATAATTCCATTGGAACTGTGCTTCCATTATTCGTAGGAATACTAGTTTTTTTTTGGGAGTTTGGGGGATAAAATATTTCACCCTTGTTGACTTGTAGGTAAGCTTTATAATACTCTATATCTCATGCTTGGACATATATTTTGAATTCTACTATCTCTGAGAATATATAATCTAATTGAGAACCAATATAATTAGAAAATTGAGATAAGAGAAGGGGAAAAGAGTAATTAGAGTAATGTGATTATCATTAACTTAGAGAAAAATAAATCATCTAAAAATGAAATAATACCATACTATGCCCACCGAGATTTGTATTGTACAATGAATGGGTGCATTGTCAAGGAACTCCTTATGAAAATGTCATCGCTTCAAATCACCTGTGGGCGTTAACCTAATATAAAATAAAAAAGAGTACCATACTATGCAATTTAGTGAAATTGAATAAAATTGGTGCTTATGCAAGAACATGCTCTAATTAACCAAGCGCACTTTCATAAGGAAGTAAACTAGATCATAATAGACAAGTGGAGTGAACTAGTTATGATATGTACTTTTCTTTTTCTTCTCTCTATAGTTCCACCTTTTCCACATTGATTGATATAATTTCCTTAAGATCCTATAATATGAAAATAAATTCATCTTTCTGGATGGATTTTTTCATTTTCCTCTATCTAGTTCGAGGTTAGATATAATTTCCTAAGAAATTTTAGCACAATTAAAAGAGAATACATGATTATCTTAGAATATGAAATCAGATTAAAAACCATAAAATTCGTCAAATAATTCAAATTATACAAGGTTGTGGATTTTATAGAATATTGACCTTGATTTGAAATACACGTTGAATTAGACAATACATCATTAAAAATTCATTGCAAACTCCTAATGTAAGTGTTACAAATCCATTTGGGCACATCAAATCCCAACATCTAGATCAATGTTTTAGAGCTCATCAAACCCTAATTTTAGTTGCTTCATGCCTTAAACAAGTCACCCCTTTGAATGTCTCCTTCCCAGACAGTTTCATGACTTGAAGACGTCCAGAAATAGCCTCTAGAGGGACTAGTGCAGGTAAGCCCTTATGAAAGTGTGCTATAGAGTAGTTAAGTCCACTGCCAGGGTGCTCTGTAGAGAACTTAGGCTTCCTTTCATTTGCGCTAGATGAGAATGAGTGAAATTCACATAGGTTTTGGGGAATATTCTTATCTTTTGGAGTCATCTAGAAGTTTCCCTCACTTATCAACTCTTATGAGCTCGAAAATGGATGAGGAATGAGTTAAGGTGCATCCTATACTCTCATCCCTTCCTCCATGGAAATAATTCTAAGTATGGAAGGCCATTCAATGCCACCATTAATGACAAAATCTCCTTCATCTTCCTATAAATTGACCACTCATCTAAGTGATCAGGGGCTGGATTACGTTGAATTGTAAGGAGATAATGCTTCTATGAGATTTGGCTTTGAAGCAAGTATTGTGATGCTACAAGTTTTTCATGATTTTGATGTGATGTGGATGGGACCCAAGCTGGAGGAATGGCTTTGAATCAGATACCGATGGTTGTAGTTCCTTCTTCTATCTAATAAAGTGTTTGAACCCTTTTCCCATATTTTTGTATTGTTTCATAATGCTTATGTGTGTGAATTGTATAGGATTCCTTTCACATATATTCAATAGATCGTATGCTTTGATCAATTTTTGTCTTCTGTTGTGTTTACAGGGTACTTCTCAAGTAGATTAAGTACGGGAAGGAGCGACCTAATCGATACAAGGGAGAAGAGAGGAAAGCTGAACTACAAGTAGGACTTCTAACTTCTCATCTTATCTATTGTTTATAGGAAAAGACTAAAACACTTTAAACTATTGTTCTAGATACAACTACTTAACTAGGGAATTAGTTTTTAACCGTAGATGCTAAATTCTCCAAAACAAGTTGGGAGAAATCTTGCATGCAAAATCATATGCATTCTCGTAAATACTCAAACTAAAAATTTAATTAATAGGGATAAATGCCAAATCATGATATTTACCTATCAAAACAAAATTTGTGACATGTGCAATTAAAACTCATACTTCAAGGGTCATTTAATCACTCAAATTCAAAAACTGATGGTCTAAGAATATGGTGTTGGTGAATCCCATTTGAAGGAATATGGATAAGTACAAATCACTTGCATAATTCAAATATGTTAATTTGACTTCATTAAGTTTTCATTCATGTGGATAGTTTGAACTAACAAAAGAATCAATTGGTGAAATAGGGCCAATGGATAAAATTGGGACCCCTTAACACTATTTTAAGTAAGGGTGGGTTTGTTTTGATGATGTATCTTGACTCTAGCAATTGATATCCGAGTTCAATTGGTGTAAGTATATTAGAAATTGATTTTAGAGTTAGCACTTTGTGACACCAAATTTTGGAATTAAAGGCCTAATTACAATTAAATTTCTTTGAGAGGCTTCACACATGAAAATATAGATTTTCCTCTAGTGACTTCAGAGTGTGAATTAGAGTTTCAAACCAATTTGGAAAAATGACTTTAAAAAGTAAATAATAAAAAAATATTAGAAGAGGTTAATGAAAGGAAGAAAAATTGACAAAGGCCTTAGAACCATGACACAAATCAAACAAGGTGATAGTACCTTATTTAAAATGGATCTTAAATTTCCCCATATCATGTGTTCTTGGAGAATGATGGAAGATAACATAGTCACATAGCCATGAGGAGATCTTGGTTTACATGTGTCGGAATCACACTATTAGATGTGTTGGTTGAAGAAATAAATGGAAGGAATAAGCCTAAACTAGAAGGAGGATTGCACTTGCTGGAGTGGTGTCTAGATGATGCAACTATACTAAAATAAATCATGAAGGAAATAGGCACCATGAAATTGACTCAAGTGTGGGTTTTTATGCTGATTTGATATCCTATATTGTAACATCCCCTTATTCTACCCCTACTTATTGCAATAATGATTGTTATTGTAGTTCCATAGTGGAAGAACCATGACTGGCGAGACCTATGATTGAACATACAGTAATTGTTATTAATTAACTTACACATCTAAAGGTTGGAAAACATTATGGATCCTTGGACTAAGAGGGAAATTTATTTCCCACCTATCGTTACCTAAATTTTTTGTAATATTTGAATCTCTCTTTCCCACCTATTTTTCTTGTAGCCATGAGCCATATTAGCTAAATTAAATGATGTTGTTACTTGTGGTGTACTAGTGGGTTACACTTGTTGCATGCTTATTAGGTACCTAATTCATGCTATGAATATTCCCATACTCACATGAAGAGGGAATAGGTGACACAACATATCGAGCCACCATAGCACTCATGACAAGATGATATTTGATAGAGGAAGGCACACATGTTTTGTCTTGTAACACGAAGGAAAGGAAGAGACATGAGTGGAATAATGGGTACAAAATGGGGCACGTGATGTCCATTTCGGGGGCTTTTCGATTAGCAGATCAAGAAGAGAATGAATTGATGAGTAAGCTTGAACAACCGGAGGAGACAGAGAAGAGAAGAATCAAGAATGTAGTGGTAGCAAAGGAGAAACGATGAGATATTTGGATGCTCGAGGATTGATATGTGGTCGGCCTTATCTGACTCATATTTCCCTGTATTTTAATGCTTTTACCATTCAATTGGTGGCCTACTTTATGTGACCCTGATGATAATCTATGTAGTTGTGTTTATAACCATTCAGTCCTTTATTTGAGCTTGTGTGGCCCGTGAAAACTTCAGTGAATGAATGGACCACCAAGTGTTGTCTGTTGAGCTAGTGAAGCACTTGAACAATGGACTCCATGTCCTCAAATTGTGTTTGACCTATTACTTTTAACCCTTTACCTATGCAAGTATTTCCCTCAAACCGTGGATCCAATTTGGGGGTGGTCAGTTGCAAGAAAGGTTACAGTGTAGCTGGCCTATGGTTGGGTGGAGAGTGGAAGTCCCTCCTTCATTTTCCAACTAAATAAATATACACAAATAAGTAACTCTTGGTTATGCATGTTAGACTACATGCTATGATTTCCTTACAATATTTATGACTAATGATTAATCTTGTAATGTTTCTATAAGAATGTTTGATTTATTATATTTTTTGGGTTGATTAGATAACTCTTGTGTCTATGGTGATTTTGAGGTAATAAGTTATGTTGTTGCAACCTTATCATTAATTTGTAGGTTGTCTAATATGTCCCTAAATGGTGATTTGGAATCACTCAAGGCTAATTGTGATTTCATAAATTTAAACCATCTATTTATATATACTTATAATTTTGGGTAGTTTACTACCGTAACCATGATGGTAGGTTATCTTATTTTGAATTAAATCTATGTGATGTGTGTGTGAATTATTTTTACCTCAGGAATGTTGTGCAAAACTTTGTGACATTAGAAGTTGCTCACATGAATTATTCATGGTTATTTAATATGCTTCAACTAACCTATTATGCACTATTAATGATGGAATATGTATTCCTATGTATATACAATGAGATGGTTTGCATGATTATTCTCATGGTGCAAGGAACTTGCAGGTCCCTATAGTTGTTGATAAGTTCCCTAGAGTTACTTGCATGATTATGTATATTGTTAATGAACCTAGATAAGCCATTATAGTGTTTGAAATTCCATGGTTTGAGTGAAAACTATAAAAAATATATATGTTTTCTACGAATTATGGAATTTTTCTATTAAAAATATATATGTGGCATGCCAAGAACTGCCATGGATTTCTTTTATAGACGACTGATTATTTGACTCCTTTAGTCATGGATCAATAAATGAAATAATGCATCATATATATCATGGGATCTGATAGTAATGTTTAGATCCACTTTGTGGAAGGATCTGGTGTTGTTGTAGTTGAACAATAGAGTATTGTTAGCCATGGATAGGCTTTTTATAATGCTTGTTATTGGGTAGAATTAACATCTCTATGGAATTATTATGTCTATGGTTAGTACTTGGGATTGATTGTGCTTATGTTTGAAATAGTAGCACCAAAATGAAGGTTTGTTCCTATCATTATTTAGGATCTCAACGATGTCTGATGTTCAGGATTGTTTTGCAAGGTCATTGAATTCCTTGAGACTTCAATCCTAAGTTCATAGAGTAACATGCTTGTATGCAGGTTGAATGATCCTTGTGAGATTTGTAAAAGAATTTTGAAATTTTACAAAGAATCAAGGGATTTACTAACCCTTAGGGATTACTACTAATCTCTAATTAATTATTTCACTTAATGATTTGGCTTAGCGCCAAATCCTCCATGCCAAGTGATATGAATTTCCCTCTTTGGAGACTAGGTTTTATTGACATGAGGCATGGAGTGTGACAATAACCATTCATATTACCTGGTGTGGATTTTCATGTTGCATTGCATTGGGTTGCCCATAATGCCTTATTACATCTTGGCATTGTGGTGTAGAAGTGATGAATGCCATAGGATGGGAAAATTCCCATTATTGGACATAAAATTTCACATCGCACAACACCTATATGACTCAGATCCTTGAGGTATTATGGCGTTGTGGTGTGGTGGCAAGATAGGAAAATATGTGTTCTAGGAAAACTAGAATGGAAATGGAAAGAAATGGGGAAGTCTTGTGTGGACCACAAATTGCATATAATGGTAAAACGCTTATTTGTATGAAGGGATTGGCCCTATGAGACCCCCATAGCGTCACTTGAGGTGGAAAGTGCAATGTAGACCAATTAGGGTTGTGTGGATGCCACGAGGGTAAGTAATGTTGGCATACACTGACGTGGCACCTACATGGAATTGACATGAAACATGTATATTTGGCCCTATTGGATGGCCAAAGCGTAAATTTTTGGATGACATGTTTCAAAGTGATAGGATGCCACATGGAAAGATGATATCACCCTTATGTCAGTGTGATGTCAATAAGTTGCAGTGGAGATATGTAACATGGAGCTAGATGATGTAGACTCTATGTGGCTTGTGGTCGATATACAAGTGGCAAAATGGGTTACACAACCTCATCCTGGAATAATTCTTATTGAAGGACCCTTAAGGCATGACCTTTGTGTTGGGCATGCCTGACAGAAGTTGTGACGTCAAAAATGGCATCGAGAGATGGGAAATTCCTTGTTTGCACCTTATATTTAGCACCATGTTGCATTATGGTGCTTCCATGATATGGGCATGGACTAACAACGAGCATGAAATGGAAATTGGTGTGTTAGATGACTCACAACAATGTACATATTGCAAACCCCCACCTTGTTAATTCTTGGGAAGGTAGGGGGCCCCGTAATTGATATAAGTCGATGATGTAGACAAGTGGCCACATGTAGAATATTGGGTAGAGGGGAAAATGTGCACTATTTAGCCACATATGTGAAAAATAATGGACCCCCCACCACTAATTATTGGAAGGAATAAGGGGCCCTAAAATTAATGTGGGCCGCTGATGTGGTTTGTGCATGTAGCGCTGGTTGGAAAGTAGTGAGAGATTTAACCCAATTTTTTTAAAAACCGAATATAACATAAAAGAATGAAATAACATGTGAAGGCCAAACTTGGTGGGGTCCACAGATTTGTTAACATGGCAGGGTTGATGTGGGATTACCCATATTTATGTCGATGTCAAGAATGATATGGAGCCACCTAGGTGAAATGGTGGAGCCACGTGGTAGAACCTCGCTTATGTGTCAAGGATTAAATGGACAAAATTTAAATGGGCATAACTTTTGATCTGAGCATCGAATCAAGATAAAATTTATATGGTCATAAATCTCTCAAAAAGTAGCACATGATGGGTATTGTCCAAGGTTAATTCCATTAACTTTGGCAAGGGAGAAATTTTGTAAGCCCATCTTCACTGTAAAACATGAGGGTCGATTTAATTATGAGGTAACACTTTACAATACCCATGGGAATACAAGGGGGTGGAAGTGAGTGTTACAAAGTGGCATAAGAGCATACAATTTTAACGCTTGGATTGGATGGGCTCAAGAAAAAATAAAATGAAAATTTAAGGTTCAACATTAAACCTAAGGAGGCCTACATGCAAATAATTACAATTCATTTTGATGAGTAGTTGGTCATTTTCATTATAATATTTGTTATAAAGGTCAGTGTATGCTTTTAAACTTGCAGAGATTAATGGCTCTCAATAATATAACAAAAATTTTCAAACCCCTAAGGTTCTCAACCTTAATTATCAACCTGGGGTTCACACACACTTAAGATGTTGAGTGTGGAGTATGATTATATTCCTAATTCAGAGGTCTTTGTTTTAGTCGGATGTATATCCTAGGAAGATTGTACAACCCTCCATGCGGGGGGGAATTCACCCCCTTGTGGGGATCAGAGGAGGGTCATCCCCCTCGGCTAGGGGGTCTGGGGGGCAGTAGGCTGTCGGTAAGGGTTCGAGGGCAGCGCCCTGCAGTAAAAAATAGATGTAAAATTTCCTTGTAAAATATTGTAATTTCGTAGTAATCTGGGTCGTTCATTAGGCAGATGATCTGATAATAGAAGTTATGTTTAATTTAGGGTTTTTTTGTCCTAGAAGGAAATCCCTCAATTTATGTGAGGGAATCCAAGAATTGTATTCTGACTATGTATATGTGTATTTTGATTGAGAAAGATAGAGGAGATTGTGTGAGAGAGAAGAGGAAATTACAATAGATCTATTGTAGGTTGTATCTCTTCATTTTGTTGGGTAATATAAAAGGAAGGACTAGTTGATTCTCCGTGGACGTAGCCCAAATTGGGTGAAGCACGTATATCCGTGTCTCTCTTATTTTATGCATTTCTGTGTTTGCGCTTCTACAATATTTTATGTGTTCCATTGCTTTGTAATATATAATATTCTAACAATTGGCATTAGAGCCAAAGGTCTATTTGGATGATAAAATCGTAGGAGAGAAGGGTTCCTAGTTCGAGTAATGCCAGATGATAGTAGGTTTATGGTTGAAAAAATTAACGGCCAAAACTATCAGCTATGGAAGATGCAAATGGAAGATTATTTGTATCAGAAACATTTGTACCAACCATTGAGCAGAAAAACAAAGAAGTCGACGAGTATGATAGACACAGAATAGGACATTCTTGATAGAAAGGCACTTGGAACAATACAGTTGTGCCTAGCGACGTCGGTAGCCTTTAATATTTCAAAGGAAATGACAACAGAGGGTTTTATGATGACATTGGGAAAACTATATGAAAAACCCACTGCCTCAAACAAGGTATTTCTTATGAACTATTTATTTAATATGAAGATGTCATAAGGTGGCTCTATTGCTGGTCATTTAAATGAATTTAATACAGTTACCATTCATTTAAATTCTATGAGGGTAAATTTTGATGATTAAGTTAGGGCTCTGTTATTTCTGTGCTCATTTCCAGAAAGTTGGAATGGTTTAGTCCTGGCAATTAGTAACTCTGTCTCTAGATCTAGTACCATAAAGTTTTATGATGTTGTCGATGTCATTCTTAGCAAGGAAATGCGGCAGGAAAGATTCGGTGAGACATCAAGTAATGATTTGACTGTAGAGACTAGGTGAAGAAAAATGGAAAGGGGAAAGAGCCAAGGATATCACAGTAAGTCAAGGAAAAGAAGATCCAAGTCTAGATCAGGGATAATGTGTTGGAAATGCAGGAAGAGAACAATCATGAAGTGAATGTAACAAGTGATGTGTTGCAATATGCTTTGATTCTTTCATTCAAAAATATTATTGATGGCTGGGTGGTAGATTCAATGGCCTCATTCCATACCACACCTGATAGGAAACATTTTCATGATTATGTTCAAGGATATTTTGGACAGGTTTGTCTGGGTGATGATAAACCTTGTAAAATTGTTGGAATGTGTAAAGTTTTCATAAAATAGCAGAATGGAAACCAATGGCTATTGAAGGAGGTAAGGCATGTTTCAGATATGAAAAAATAATAATTTCAACAAGGCAGTTGGGAGATGAAGGTTGTGTAACTATTTTTATAGATAAAACCTAGAAGGTCATTAAAGTAGCCCTAGTAATAGAAAAAGGAGAAAAGGTTGGTGCATTGTATTTATGTAATGGTATTTCTAATTATGTTAATGCTTTAACCTTCATAGGAGAGGATACACCATTTTGGCATCATAGGCTGAGGCACATGAGTGAGAAGGGGATGCAAATTCTTCACTCAAGATTTTTTTTGCCAGGTTTGAAGCATGTTGATTTGGATTTCTATGAGAATTGTGTTTATGGAAAATAGAAGAGAGTCAGATTTCTCAGAGTTGGGAAAGAAAATAAGCCCAAAAAATTAGAGCTTGTGCATACATATGTATGGGGACTTTCTCAGGTATCATCTCTCAATGGCTCTTGTTATTATGTTACTTTTATTGATGATGCAACTAGAAAAACTAGGATATATTATTCGAAATAAATATGATGTATTTTATACTTTCAAGAAATGAAAAAATTTGGTTGAGAATGAGAAAGGAAATAAGTTGAAGTGTCTTAGATCAGATAATGGAGGAGAATATTGCAGCAAAGAGTTTGATAATTACTATTCAAAACATGGAATTTGTAGAGAGAATACATTTCCAGGAAGACCGCAGGAAAATGGTGTGTCAGAAAGGATGAATAGGACAATTATGGAGCGTGAAAGGTGCATGAGATTTCATGCAAGATTACCTTTAAAATTTTGGGCAAATGTTGTAGATACTATTGTTTATATAATAAAAAGAGGGCCTTGTAGTTCCTTGGATGTTGGTATTCTTCGGTTGTGAAGCCTTTGTCCACATTAATAAAGAAAATAGAACAAAGCTTGAGGAAAAATCAAAGAAATGTACATTTATTGGATATGGTGTTAATGATTTTGGTTATCGCTTATATGATTATGAAAATCACAAAATCATTAGTAGTAGACATGTCATATTCAATAAAAAAGTATTGTATAATAATCAAATGTAGGAAAAGAAAAAAGAAAAAGAAAACAGAGAATACTTAGTACTTGATGAGATCACAAAAAAAGTAAAGGTGCTTGAAAATCATAGTGATCAATAGCCACAACAACAACAACTGCCACAATAGCAACAAGCACCTCAAACACCTGAAATTGGTGTCAGAAGATCTACCAGGATAAGTAGACCCCCTGAATGATAATCTCCTTCATTATATTATGTATTGTTGATTGATTATGGTGAACTTGAATGTTATAAAGAAGCATTGCAGGTATAAACCAGGAAGAAGTGGGAGCTAGCAATGAAATAAGAAATGAACTCCTCAGTACATAACTAGACTTGGGACTTAGTCAGGTTTCTTGCAGGTAAAACAATGTTGAAGAATAAATAGGTTGACAGGTTGAAGGAAGAAGATGGAGGTAGAAAAAGGTATAAAGCTAGACTTGTGGTGAAGGGGTTTGCAGAAAAGAAAGGTATAAAATTTGATGAAATTATTCTGTTGTTGTTAAAATGACTTCAATCATAACTATTTTAAGTCTAGTAGCAACAAAAGATTTGCGTCTTGAGTAGTTAGATGTAAATACAACCTTTCTCCATGGGAATTTGAAGGAAGATATCTATATGCAGCAGCCAAAAGGGTATGAGTTAAAAGGGAAGGAGAAACTAGTGTGTAGGTTGAAGAAGAGCTTGTATGGCCTAAAACATGCTCCAAGGCAGTGGTATCTAATCTTTGACAGGTTTATGTCTGAACAAGGTTATACTAGATGTCACTTTGATTATTATGTTTATCTCAAAATGAAAAATAATGGAAGCTATATTATATTGTTCTTGTATATAGATGACACGATTATTGCAGGTTCTAACATGTAGGAAATAAATGTGCTTAAAGAAAAATTGACAAATTCATTTGCAATGAAGGATTTGGGTGCTGCAAAACAATTCCTTGGTATGAGAATAACTAGGTATGGGAAAAATCACAAATTAACATTTTCTCAGAGTGAATATATACAAAAGGTGTTGGAAAGAATTAATATGAAAAATGAAAAACCAGTTACTACACCTTTGGCTAGCCATTTCAAACTAAATAAGGATATGTGTCCCAAGACTTAGGAAGAGATGGATTATATGTCTAAAGTTCCATATGCATCAACAATTGGAACTTTAATGTATGAAATGGTTTGCATAAGGCTTGATATTGCACATGTAGTGGGAGTTGTAAGAAGGTACATGAAAAATCCAGGAAATTAACATTGGATGGCAGTGAAATGTATTCTCATGTATTTGAGAGGTACCACAAATCAAGCATTATGCTTTAGTGGTTCAAACATTTTTCTCTACAGGGATATGTTGATGCAAAAATGGCAGGTGATAGAGATAACTAGAGGAGCACCACAAGGTATGTGTTTACTATAGGTGGAATAACTATTAGTTGGGTTTCAAAAATGCAGTGTGTTATTGTACTTTCAACAATGGAAGTAGAGCATGTTCCTACTCCAGAGGCTAGTAAAGAAATGATTTGATTACAAGTGTTTATGGATGAATTGGGTAAGAAGCAAGAGATGTGAAGGTTGTACAGTGACATCCAGAGTGCCATTCATCTTGCAAGTAACTCAACATTTCATTCAAAGAATAAACATATACAGCTCAAGTACCATTTCATACGGTCATTGTTAGAAGATGAACAATTGAAGCTGGAAAATATACACACTAGCCAGAATCTTGTAGATATGTTAACAAAAGTTGCAACTAGGGATAAACTGAGATTCTTCTCAGTTTCAATTGGTTTTCAAGTATGATGGTGAAGATGAGAAATAGGCAGGTCCAAAGTGGAGTCATTTTCCAACAAATGAGGCAACGGTGGAATTGCTATAATCAATCTCCAAGTGGTTTAGGGGTTTAAGATATGTTTAATTTAGGGGTTTTTTTCCCTAGAAGGAAGCCCCTTGATTTATATGAGGGAGTTATATTGTCGCTTTGTATACGTGTATGTTGAGCGAGAAAGAGAGAGGAGATTGTGTGAGAGTGAAGAGGAACTTATAGAGGATTTGTTGTAGGTTGTATCTCTTCATTTTGCTAGATAATATAAAAGGAAGGACTAGTTGTTTCTTCATAGATGTAGCCCAAATTGTGTGAACCATGTGTATTTGTGTCTCTCTTATTTTATGTGTTTTATGTGTTTGTGTTTCTGTAATATTTTTTGTGTTCCATTACTTTTTAATATATAATTTTATAACATAAGAAGTGTCAGCACTATGTGTGGAACATGAAATGCATTCTTCTTTAGTTGATCTAGTGTAGCTGAAGAGAAGCTAAGGCGTACAGAGACCACTTATGCTATCTAGGCTATGAGAAATTCTCATAAATTACAAGAAATAAAATAACAATAATTAAAGCTACTCTAGCTTTGTAGAAAAGTAGAGCTACTCTACTTGCAGAAAAGTAAAGGACAGGAAATAAACCTACTCTACTGGTAGAAAAGAAAAGAACAACAAATAACCCTAGTCTAATTGAAATAAAGAAAAGGAAAACAAATAAAATTATTCTAATTGCAATAAAAGAAATAAAATAATTTCATGAAAGTTGGAACAAAGTCAAGTCTTTTCTATTATGCATGGTAAACCAACTTGCAAGCGAAAGAGAATATTCAAATAACATACCCTAATTAGCAGGGAATATAGCAGTTTTGCTACAGCTACTAGGATAAGGATTCTAAGGGGTCTTTGGCCTTATAAATTTTGTATTTATGGTATATTGGGTGTTTTAATGTGCTAATGAATGCTAAACACGATTTGTGAAAAATTGGAGGTGTTCTAATCCAATTTGGGGGTTGTTATAGGATGCCCTTGTTTTTCTACAAGAAGCATGCCCAAGAGAAGTTTTAGGTGTCATACATGTGTTTTGAGGGGTGAAAAAGGTGAAGGATGGTTATAGAGGGGTGAATAAGTCTTTCTCAAGCTCATGTACCTTTAATGGATCAGTTCATGCAAAACATAGGAAAATCTATAGTTTCCTGTAGCTCATCATGACAAAAAATTATGTACTGCTAGATGGAAAAAATGTGTAAAGTGAGCTGAAGGATTATGATCCAGTGACATAAGTGCACAAAAAAAATATGAACTATGCCCAAGAACTATTATCTAAATTAAGAACTACTATCTAACTGAAAGAAAAATTCATGAATGATTAATAAACTAACTAGCTGTAGAAAATAAAACAATAGAAAGGATGAGTTGAACTTTAAATGAAGAGTGTCACTGCATGAAAGAAAATACTTCTAAATTCATCATAGAAAGATACATAAACAAACTTAGAGAGAAGACTATTCACTAACATTGCAAAGACAATATTTTTCAGGATGAGATTTGCATAAATGCATTACTAAACTAAATGCATGGAAAGTAAAAATACAAGGGGGGGGCTTGAGCACCTAGGTTGGGCCCTAACACAAAGAGACTCAAGTCCCTTAAAGGAAAATCAGTATGGAAAACAAATATTGATTTTCATGATTCAACAAATGTGCTCATACATGAAAAATGATAGAACTGAAATATCATGAAAAAATAATTTCTCTACTTCTGAATATTTTCTCCAAAATTTTTAATCCTAATGGGCTACTTAGGCTCCTTATTTATACAAAAAATAGTTGAGGGACAGCCTCCTTGAAGAGAGGATTGCTTCCCTCTGAAAACCATAGAAAGTAGGATCTAGTTCCCTAATGACTTTGCAGCTATAGTGAGCTGATAATGACCTTGAGCCAACTGAGTTTTGATTATCCTTTAGCAGGGGACAAGCCCCATATTTTTCTCTTGTTGGAATCATGTGTCATTTGCATCAAATATTCCCAATATCCTACACAATAAATGTAGTAGGAACACAAGATATAACAACCATTGCTTAACCTTCCTAAGAACATATTAAAGCTAAAAAAAAATATTTTAAGTGTAGAAGGAATGGTTAAATGTGCCTAAGGATGGTTAGACGGGACTTAATTTATACCTATTTGGGAGGCCCATCAGAGGTCATGGTTGCTCATTTTTGTAAAATGTTGATTCAAATCGTGCTAACTAGTATGGGTATAAACATGTTGATATGCTCTTTTAATTTCTTGGAATGTGTGACTGAAATGAGTTCTACATGTGTGAACAGTAGCATATCAACATTCTTTAGATCACCATGCATAATATTAGCATGAAAAGTTAATAATCCAATATATTTATGCTTGATATGGCTAATATTTATGTGTGTGTGACATCACATAAGAAGACCCAATTGCAACAAGAAATATATGATGAACAAAATTATGGTATAGCACAACTTGGACCAAGTCCACCATGAGAAAGAGAGGGAAAATTCCCCTCATATAATAGAAAAGGCCAAGAAGTTGAAAGTTGAGTTGAATATTTGCAAGGAAGAAACTAAAAGGCTCATTAGAATGAAAGATGAGTAGGAAAGTCTGAATAATGTTGCTACAAAACCTATCATACATGCAAGGGTTGTTACAATATGCATCAACCTCTATAGATATATAATAATGTCATGGTGACAAGGTCAGAGAGAAAATTTGTAAGGCTAGGGAGAAAATAAAGCTAGTTTCATGTTGGAACTGTGGAGAGAAACACTTGAGAAGAGACTGCCCAAAAAAGAGACAAAGGAAGAAAATCTCATGCAAACTCTAGGAACCTGAACCATCAACCCATAATGAAGAAATAGATGAAGGATCACCCCCTCAAGCTCTTTGAAATACTGAAATGTCTCTTCTTGAACTATTTAGAGGGATACATAAATTTTGAGGTTGTTATCAACCTTGGAAAGGAATGTAACTAAAATTTTATGTATATGTTGGTGATGGACATGTTATAGCTCAATACTGCAAGTGAGGACAACATTTTCATTGGGGCATATGATATCACATGACAAATTTCTTTTAAAAAATTTTGTTTCAAAAAAATAGAAGTTTGAATTTTGTGTAGACACAATGTTTTTATAAGATTGTTATGCTCCCAACCTCTTACATAGAGAATTTTTAATTTTATAAAAATTATAGGGCTCAAGGCCCAATCTTCAAGTCGTCATTATGTTCTACATATATCAATGAAGCCCACCAATTACAATCACAACAAAGCTTAACATACAAGTTGCCAGACCAAGGGAGGAGCCCACGAAGAATCAATGCAAGTGCTCAATGCATCGACATAAGACATGACGCTTGAGATATATAAATAATCAAATTACTTTTATTTCATTTATGTGGGATATATCCTATAGCCATAAAACAAAAGTTTTCATAAATCATGTTGTACCTCCTTAGATAATTCTAGGTTAGGAATTATGTCAGAGCATCTAAAATGTTTTTTTGGTTTTTAAATTTTTTTAGATGACTAAAGATCTAAACTATTTGAATAGGTGAAATTCTTAATTACTTATGATTAAATAGAAGGGCTAATTCTTCACCTCTAAACAATAATTTAGCTTTGATTTATATGTGTAAGGTTGAAACTTTAGAAACTATATGATTTCTTAAACATCAAACAAATTATCTAACCATCATATACAGTGGATGCATGCAAAATACTTTTACAGCCAAACAATATATGTTAAGAAACTTAAGGAAGATGACAAATTATTAATGTAGAGGAGTTAAAATCAAACAGAGAGTTCAATCATCTAATCTCTGTAATAGATTATAACTTCATGGGGGATTTCAAACAAATTGAAACTCAATATTATCTTACCCATAACTCCCATAAACTTCAAAACATATGCAGATAAAACAGAGTGAAAATAATAATAAAGAAAGACTTACAGGAACACAATTTGTTTTGAAATGAATCCAGAATCCTTATACTATTTCAAAAATAGTTTTGAAGGATACAAGTTTGCTCAAAAGTCTATCACAACGGTTCTACCATTTCTAAGTCTTATTTCTAAGTACTTATAGAAAAATATTATATCTAAGATCGGATTCCAAACTAAATATTTACAAAATAATATATGTTTTGAAAACACAGATATTTTTAAATATAGAGGAAGAATAGGAAAATAAAACTACTTAAGCTATATAGCACTGAATTCGAGGCTAATGCTAATGACTGGGCCCAAAAAGTTGTTGTTTTGTTTTTGTTTTTCTCATTATTGTTCCACTTGTTCCTCTAAACATGCTTGTTGTTGCTGAAAACTTCAAAAGTACCATTGTAAAACCTGTTAACTATTTCAATCAATGAGTAAACATATTTTCTCCCACCTTTCCTCATCTGGAATGGTGGCTTTGATTAGTTTTTTGTAAGTCACATCGACTTCAGTGTGCTTCTGAAAAGTGGGTTCGAATACAAATAAATATTTGATTTCATGCTGAATCAATAAGCCAAAAGTAAAACCCTCAATGAAAGTCTTCCCTGTAATAGTTCCTTTGATATTGGAAAAATTTTCTTTGAATGTCGCTATTGAATATAAGCTTCACCAGTATTGTTCAAGAGTAATCTTATTATCTCCAATTCCCCTTAAATCTGGAAGTCCCTTTTGATGGAGCACATTAAACATTATTTGAAACTTTTGGAGGTTGGCTTCTAAATTGTGGCATTTGTTTTCAAGTTGCAGCACTAGATTCCTTTTGATGTGAATATTTCTCACCTCCAGATTTGTTCCAGTTCTGTCATCTATGTCATATTATTAGAGCTCTTCTTTTGTCTTTGAATTCAAAATCCTGACTAATGTTGCTGCATCTCCTGGTTTGTTACCCAATTCTTTCTTAACTTCTACTATTAATTTCTTTTATTTTCTAGTAATGTTTCCTGTTCAAACAAAAATTCAATTGATGGACACAAATATGTCATGGATTCATTTATGTCTTTCCATATTTTTTCTTTGGCATGTGCAAGTGTTTGAGCAATTTCCGATTCATTTTCCAAAGTGTCTATTCTTTGAGTCAACCTGTGACTCTTTTGGATTTCTGTCACATATGCATTGCCAATCTTAATTTCCTGTTCTTCGAGGTTGTGAAGTTGTGGTTTCAATGTCTCAATTTCTTATCCCTTTAATGATAGGTCTCCCATGGCCTTGGCTAGATCAGTTGTTGGATCAGTGGACTGTATCTCTTCTGTTGTAGTAGTTGTTGAAGTGGAAACCCCTACTGTTGAAATACATGTAATTGGAATTGTTGCTAAAGGAATAACTGTTGCTTGAGTTGCTTGTTGTTCTCTCTCCTTTAACAATGTTTCTAATTCTGTCTCCATATTTTGTATCTGTGTATTTTGTTCAATTATAATTTTGAAAATGTTCTCTTTTTCCTTCTCTAGTTCACCAGTCTCTTTAGTCTGGGGATCTTCAATAGTGGGAAGTTTTAATCGTTTTCTCAATACCTAAATGTTAACATTTTTCCTCTTAATCATTTCCTCAACAACTTTAACATTGTTGGGATCATATCCAAATTTAATTATTAGATCCCCCAAAGATTTTATCTTAGTATCCTTTGCTAGAGAATAAATATTTTCCATCTTTAACTCGCACTGAATATTACTTAATGAAATTTGAAACTTAGATTTTTCCATCGCTGAATTGGTTAAAATTGAATAGATCATTTCCCCAGCTTACCTATTTAAATCAATCTAGTCAATAGGATGAATCTCCTTTGTGTCTAAGGAAAATATTGATTTCTTATAGTCTTCAACAGTGATGAGAAATGGGATTTTAAGTTCAAGGAATACCATTTGCATCAACCCTTTTTCAATGTTAAAGGCAGAAACTAATATGTGCTGAGAAGATGAAGTTTGTTTCCATAATTATGTATAAGTGGTAGACTTCAATTCTTCATTTTTCCTTTTGATTTCCTTGTACCTAGAAAAACTTCTTGGTTCAATATGACCATGGGCTAATTCTCCTGTTTGGGATGTTTCCAATGGCTCTTGAGAAGCTGAAGATGTTGGTGACCCTGTAAAAATTTCTTCAATTCAAGGAAAGGTAGTAACATGAGGGCCTGTCAAGACTAGTGTAGTCTGTGTGCTTTCTTCTGGAAAGGAGTCCTCAAGAGGATTATTTTTCTTCTTCTTGTACATCACAAACTCTGTTTGCTGGATTTTTGTAACTGAAGGGGAAATAGTTTCCCTTACTCTCTTTGCATGTTTTTCTTAGGGAACTGGAGTCTGAGATGCTGTAGGAGTAAAACTCTGCTCTTCTCCTTCCTACATTGTGTTCTCTTGCCACTCCTCCTGATTCATATATTTCGCAATTTTTGTTCTAGGAGTATGACCATAAGGATTAGTTTTATGTTCCACCCTTAGCTTGGAAATGATCAGTAAGGGATCATAAGACCAATAAAAACTCAGTTTAAATTTAATTTCTTTTAAGAGGAGATTTGCCTCCTTTGTTATTGTTTTGGCATTACAAATGAAAGATCCAACTTGAGTTTTGATTTTAAATTGGGACTTTCTCTTCGCTGACACAAAGTGCAACTCATCCATATTTATCATTTGCCTGATTTATTCCAGTGAAAAATTTCTGATAGGTACAAACTTTGGCAACTTATATGGAGGAAGATAACAATCGTACACTCTAATCTATGTATAGTTTTGGTATAGATACAAATCTCTTGTTTTTGTTTATTCACTAAGATGAAGAATCCTTTTAATTTCAGGAGAAATTCTAGGGACTAAATCACTATTAAGTAAACAGAAAATTGTGTATAAAAATTGATCTATGTAGTCACTAAAAGAGAATTCATTCATATCTTTCCTAACTAGTGAGGTCCAATGAATCATAGATTGTGGGTTTCCCTGTTCATCTAACTTTTGCAGTGGAATTAAAAACATGTCTGGTTGATAGAACACAAACAAATATACAAGGATTGGTGCATGTTTGAAGGCCCCTTCTGTAGAAAACTTCATGAACTCATCATAAATAGTTTGTGCTAAGAACTCATTGTAATTGAAGATAATAGAAGGTTTCTCATCTTTAGAAAATAATGACAAAAACCCTAGTATGAAGTCATCAACCCATTGGTCAGATTGATAGCCTAGCAAATAGGAAATTATGGAAATGTTTTGTTTGGTCATCTCTAGAAAGATTGAAGATGGGTAAGGTGGATTAATTATAGGTAATTCAACATTTTCAGGTAGAAAAATCTCAAAAATCTTAGCTCGTTGAGGGAAGGTAATATTTTTGTAGAGATCCATGAGGGATTCTACATAAAAAGGATGTAGTGGAGTTGAGGATTCAATTTGTAACATTTGAAAAATGGATTGAGTTGTAATTGTAAACATAATGTCGTTATTTTGTGCAACAATAACCCTTTGGCTGGGAATATACCTAAAATGATACCATGACACAAATTTGGGGAAGGGGTGAGTTTTTGGGAATATGGATTGAGGTAGGAAAGAATCCCACAAGCTCAATTCATCACTGAGGTCAATGAATTTCTGTTTCATCTAGTTATGTAAATCATACAAATCAAATTCACAATGTGTCTCTAAAATATTGTACTCTTGGTCTACTAATGGAAAATGGTCCAGGTCTATCACAGGCGGGAGCATGGGGTTTTCCTTAGTCATTCTAGATTTTCCCTTTGAAGAAGACATTGGAAAGAATACAAGGACAAGAAATGATGGTTACCAGGTAATTGGTCGGCTTGCGGGTGTTGTATGATGGGCCATTCTATTGAGGTTGGACTGGAGCTTGGTACACAACTTTCCTTAATAGAATGCGTAAAAGGATAATAGGAAAATTGTGGGTTTATTATATAAAGAGGGGAATTAACCGTTTATGAGATTTGATATGGTCATGGGGTATTTATGGAGGCAACATCTATGATTGGGTAACGACTTTAAAATTATCTAACAGGTAATGGATAGGTGGCAACAATAGAGTGGATATGGCGAGAGCGGAAATTGTCAAAATAGGCGTGTGTGGTTTTGGCAACGGTCGTTGTCGGATTTTGAAGGCGGGGTGGTAAGTTGTTTTCAAAGGGCGGGGGGTGGTCTGAAATGCCTCCACGCTCAACATGTTACATATATGGTTTGACTCAAAACTGCTTTTCGAACCAACCCCCCCAGTTAAATGTTAGAGAGGTGGGGGGTGAATTGCCTTCAACACTGTTGATCAGGCAGAGAAGATCGTGGTGGTTAGTTGTTGCGCCCGCGATATCACAACACAACAAATATGTCATTTCCACTTAAAACTTTATTACAAATTTACCAAATATATACAAAAATCAAATAATCAAATATCCAAAGTTTTAACTTAACAAAATATAAATTTTTTGTATTTAATAGTGGAATTTAAATGTGCATTGCTAATTTTATTCTTTTTCTAGGAATTTCATTTCTATTTTTTTTCTCAATATTTTTCATTTTTCCAATTTTATTTTTTTATCCCTTTATTTTTCTTTTTTATATATATTTTATTTTATTTTTATCTTTCTTTCTCATTTTTTGACATATAAATGTAAAAATGAAGAATAATGTTTCAATAGGTCATACCAATGATTGAATTCGAAGTGTTAATCCATCAAATTAATCAAATGATATATGCTATTAAAAATGATATATGTTATTGAATAACCAGAATTACGTTGTTTGCTATCGTTCTCAATGTCGCATAACAAACAATTAAAGTATCACTGATTTCTGTGAGTCATCGTCCTGGAACTAAATCCATATGCACGGTTGAATGTAAAAAAGTGCCAAAACAAATCGATGACCCAAATCATTCATTTCCATATCTAATGGTTTTCCGACATTGTGAAATGTGTGGGCGATAAAATAAGGGAGACCCTCGGAAAAGGTGGAATTTCCAAACCATTGATCACTAAATCAACGGTCCATATTCACTCCAAGGGGTCAAGTGAATATTTCAAAGCAAACAGATAACCTAGTCGCAAAGCAGTTTGTGGTTTCCTAAAACCATACATGGATTTTGCTGACGTAGCATATAACAAAAGCATGGGGCCGGCACCATCATTTACTAGAGTTAAAACATTATTATGCTTATTATAAAGTCATGAATGGATTTTATTTTGGGTTCAAAACCCAATAAGATATGTTCTAATAAAGTTTTAACATTATAAAGGGGGCAAGACTTTATTTTAGAATTTAAAAGTTTCCTTTTATATATATATATATAGAAACATAATTTTTGTAATTTTAATGTTTTTTCTCAAAGGTAAAAAAAATTTATAATTGTTTCAAAACTAGTCAAGAAAAATTAAGTATTAAGGCCGAGATAAAAGTTGAGAACCAACATTTTTGAAAGGTTTCAGAGTCTGAGAACTAAACTTGGATGTAATGAAGAAATCCCTTTGGAGTGCATCAATGACAATTACTTTGATTCTAGAATTGAGATAAATTGTAGTTTGTTAAATTTTTCCTCTGTTTATGTATTTTTTGTTGTGTATTTTCTTCTGCTGAAAGGATTTTTGTAGCAAGTTGATTGCTCCATTCACATTTGTAGATTTGTCTATGTAACCATAGGTTTCAAATGGCCCCTATAAGTGGAATAATAGCACCTTAATGGGTGTTCCACCTTTTCATAAATCCATTCCATTTTCTCCTCCTTCCATTAATTCCATTCTCAAATTTTGAAACTTGAATTCCAACAGGCTCAAGTTTTAGACCTACCCTCTCTAAATTGCTTCTTGTCATTTTAAATATTTTAAAAGTATGCAACCATCAATGGTATGTCCACATCAGTTGTAAGATGTGGGTTTTTGAATTGGATTGTTTGTTTCATCTCTCATAATATCTCTTTCCACACATATATTTAAAATATTTATCAATCATATAGATATCCTAGGCACTGGTTCCCTTGCAGCCAAGAACTCTAGGGATAAAACATCAACTAGTGTCGTTGTCGGGGACATACTTGAAAATATTTCCCTGGATTTTTATTGAATATTCAAGAATTGATTTTGAAGGTGAAAAAAATCAATGTCTAGCTATAAATATAGATCAACTCTTTTCATTTTTGGGCACTTGATTTTCAGGATTTAAAATGGTCATCCCGACATTCTTGGAAAAGAAATTTGCACCACTAGATTTCACTTGCATTGTTGGTTATTCTCATTCTATACCTTCTTTTCACGAATGGAATGAGTATCTTCCAAGGTTTAGAGGGAATGCAAATGGAAGTTCACTCCACTAGCTAGTTAATTTTCATGAATGCATGGAGCAGTAAGGTATTATTCATGAAGATGTGAAAATGAAACTTTTCATGTTTTCTTTGGATGAAGAAGCTAAGGTTTGGTACAAAACCCTACCTCATTGTAGCATATCATCTCTAAGGAGATTTCATAAAACATTTAATTATATTTGTAGAACTTTATATCCACAATAATTTCTTTTTGAGAGTTGTTGTAAATATTTTGATCTTGAAAAAAATTTCAAGACTAGTGATGAAGTTATTAAAGTGTTGTAGCGGCTACAACCACCCTCCAAAATTTTGGCCTACACCAATTTCGAAGCCTCCCTTGCAGAGTTTTGCTTGATGACTGCACACGCTCAGGTTCACTCCGTGAGCTCGTGTGAGCCTTACATTCACCTTGCTTGTTTATTACGCTCAATTCTCTAGATGTTGATGTCTAAGTCATGCTTGCGACCATTTTCTGGTTATGCTCGAAGTCTTTGCTTCATATGTGTTTGATGTGTTCGCCATGAAAGAATCTGTCACACTCACACATAGAGTCACATTCATTGTCACGCAAGCGCCGTCTCGATCATGAACGATGAATCACGGGTGTCGTGCTTGTCACTTGCACCGTCGATCAGTCATGTTTAACATATGTATCAGATGGTTTGGTCGTTTCGTTGTCAAGTCGTGCGAGTGTGTGTTGTATGATCACGTATGAATCTTTTGACTGTTAACACACTTAGTCATTTTTGGTAAAGTTCTGAAAACCAGACTCTTCACTAACAGTTAGACCTTCACCCTGCTTTTGACTATATTAGCTGTCAACCAGAACGACGCAGAAGCACCAAGATAGTTCTTTCAAGCTGTGTTGCCCACAAGCATTTTAATCAGCACTCATGCTGGCCACCTGAATAGTCGACCGACTGTTCATCTCAGAAATTGCGGAGTGCTCATGAGCAGGTCTCCCGTTGCCCATCAGTCAGCTAAGCTTAAAAATTGCACAGAGATGATCACCAGGCCGACCTCCAAGCCTTAATGGAGTTTTCCTGATCAGTAGCTCCCAGCAGCAGACTGCCTGTTACCTCCAGGAATTGTGTAGTTTATACTTCCAGTGACTGAGTAGCCAACTAGCAGTTCCCTCTAGGAATTGCGCAAGTCCCTAGTGACCCCAGCAACCAACTGGTCGTTCCCTCTCGGAATTGCGTAGATCTGGCTTCCAGTGACCCTAGTAGCCAACTGCCAGTTCCCTCTAGGAATTGTGCAGATTTGGTTTCTAGTGATCCCAGCAGCCAAATGATAGTTCCCTCTAAGAATTGCACAATTCTAACTGCTAGTGGCCCCAACAGCCAACTGGCAGTTCCCTTTGGGAATTGCGCAGATCTGGCTGCTAGTGACCCGAGAAGCCAAATGGTAGTTCGCTATGGAAATTACACAGATCTGGCCGCCAGTGACCCTAGCAGCCAACTGGTAGTTTGCTCTAGGAATTGTGCAAATCTGGCTGCCAGTCTCTCAGGCAGTTCCCTAGGAAAATTGTGCAATCCCTGCCTACTGACCCCTGATGTAGCGTGAACTGTTCCTCTTGAAAATTGCGCAAATTTTGTTGTCTAGCCCCTACTAACTGTTCGTTCCGAAAAATGTGTAGAGCATGCCTACCTTGCCTTCCAGCAGCCCAGACAGTTCCTCCCAAAATTTGCACAATTTTTCCTCCCAGAGGAGCTAGACCTTGCATTCAGTCACTATCAAATCAGATCACCTATCTCCATCTCTCAGTGACTCTTGCATAGTTTTCATTAGCACTTTCCTAGAGCCATCATCCTGCATCACAGCCCTGTTACTCTCTCGATCACTTGCATTCGAATGATCATGTGTTATGGTAGACTAGGAGGTTTTGGGTTTGATGTCGTCTCGTCATGAGTGACTGTAGGTACAGGTACACCAACAAATATGTCAAGATGAAAAACAGGAGGAACGAAGGGAGCACATACAGATGGATAGGTTCACCAGCAGAAGAACGAGTGAAGCATGCAAAGTAGACGAATGTGACGAACATGCACCTTTGCGAACAAGTGAGCTTGTCAAGCCTTCCAACATGAAAGCAAGGAACAACATGCTAAAGCTTCATCAAGCGAACCAAGTACCATCGAAGACTCCACGCACTTTGCCATGCAGAGGTGAAGCTATGGTACACCATGAATACATCCACGACTTAGCAGCACTCTAGCTTGACATGCACTCCAATAGTAGCATGAATGTACCAGCATTGTCATGTCAATTCATGTCGAGTCAAGCCATGAGTCATGTTGCCCACATCTCCACTATGGGTGTGTTGTCAATCAATGTGATGTAACATGGAAGTCCAAGAGATCCACTTGTTGAACATAGAGTCATGTAAGTCGGAAAGTCATGGAAGTTGAACAGTCATGAGAGTAGTCGAACAGCCAAAAGGGTTAGTTTCACCCTTGGCTATAAATACCCCCCTCATTTGTACATGAGGGGACTTTTCACCTCGGCTCCTCCCACATAGCCAAGAGAGTCTGTAATCTTTTATTTGAGGAGTAAGTAGTGGCTCCAATGCCCCGTTGACGAGATTAGTGATGTATGGTGTAACGATGTGTCTTGGAACTTTCACTTAATTAAAAATCTTGTTAACAAGCCAACACGTTTTCATACATGTATTGTATTTGTTGTAAGACTAATCTTTAACACTTGTAATGCATGTTTCTTTAAAAACGTGTTCTACATCTGAACTGATTCATTTGTTGTAATGCATCATCTATTAATGGAAATGTGTTGTATATGTTGTTAATGTTATCCCATCCGTGTCCACTGCTCTGCCAAACATCAGATAGACCTTTCACATGAACCTTGTTGCAACAACCGTCGCACTCATCTTAGACTGATTCGTGAGTGTTGTACGTGTTATCTTAGCTTGTATGTTGTGACAACCACATCCAAGTGGACTGCTCCACCGGAAGTTGTGCATGTCCTTTTGTGCTGTGTGTTCCTAGCTGAGTTGGGACTACTCCCTTTCAACCTGGAACTCACCTTCACTCGCTTCCCCTCACAGTGAAAGAACCATTGACACAAGTACACTTACACTCACCAGGCACGTGAACATCACTTCTTAAAGACAAAGTGAACCACTCTCCTGTGCTAACAAGCAAGAGTTGAGGCAAATCATTAAGACAATGGAAGCTGGGCCATCATATCGGATGGGACTCCCACACCAAACGGTGTGAGGTCTAGTTGGGACTTCATACCGGGGTGATCCCCTGAATGTTGGCGGGTCCAACACTGTCAACATTTCTGGCACTAGAAGGAGGGCCTGATGACAAGCAGTGTCCTCTCATCCATTTTTGAACCTTTCCATATCTTTCATGGAGTCTTGTATTCTTCTTCCCTTGAGGTGTCTTTCGAATTGTGAAGATGTCTCCATCTTGGGGAAGCTTTTCAATCTCTTGCCCACTGACACATATGATGGTGAAGGCGAAGTGGCCTGGCCTGAGCACTTGCATAACTTTCTTTCCATGATTTATGAGGAAGAGGAGTTTACTGACGAACAAGCCGGTTTGCTGCTTGCATATACACTTCACGAATCTCCATTTCGTTGGGTGCTCAGCCTACTGGTTGACACCATACACTCATGTGAGCACTTCTGTTATCTTATTGAAGACACGTTCTATCATTTTGATCCAGAACACCTTGACCGAAAACTGTTACAACAACGTAGGGCTCCGCATGAATCCGTTATTGATTTTTGGCATTGCTTCCGTGAATTATAGCTTCAAGCTCCGAAGAGCCAGATGAAGTTTGCTTATATTTGGGACTAGTTCGAGTATTTTCTTAAGAAATATGCCCATCCCAAGAGAAAGATTGATTTCAAGCCTCACTCAACCTTCCTCGTTGATGGAACTGTGCAATCCCA